>JANXHW010000011.1:9288556-10612570 GCA_026170595.1 Plestiodon gilberti rubricaudatus
CCCAGCACCAGCACCAGCCAGGATGCCAACCGTTCTTCTCATGACTTATGGCCATCGATCGCCTGATAATATTCCCACAGACAACAAGGGGGTCTGAGAGGCTGGCTAGTCGCCCCCGCCCGCTGAGGCCCCAACAATTCCCTCTCCCCTGCAAAGCGCCTTCAAGAGTGGGGGGCTATTGGCCAGCATCCCACTCATGGCCAACCCTAACCCCTCCTCCCTCCATGTAACACGCGTGTTCCCAAAGAACCGTCTTTGAGCAGGCCCTGAAGTGGAGGCTTCTGGGTCAAGGCTGGGGGGGGCAGGTTGCGTTTGGGGGAGGTCTGGGCCAGGCACAAAAGCAGGTTATCCACAGCTTGAGGGTGCAGCTGGGGAAACAAAGGGAAAACAATGTGCTTATTATTGTCGCTTGCGTGTTTTTGTTTTTGTTTCGGGCAAGCAGCCTGGTCTGGCTAAGTTTTTTTTCCCCCCTGCTTGGTTGGCCTTCATATAGTAAGAGCAGCTGAGCAATAAACAGATGAGAGCAGGTGTGTGGGGGGGGGGAGAGAAGGATTGGCTCCAAAGGGAAGATATTCCAAGGAGTGCCAGGGGGCACACTTGGCAAAGGTAGCAAAGGCTTAGTGGCGGATGTGGGCATTCCACCAACACTCGCGTCCCTCCCCCTGGCAGCCATTCTCAAGCTTTTTTGGACTCCGGCCCCTTTGGAGTTCATCTCAGGTTGCAGCCCCTGCCCCCCCCCTCGTCAAACAGCACGGGTAAACATACAATCCTCCCCTTCTCCCAGTTCTGTGGTGGCCCCCTTCAAATGTACCAGGGCGCTCCGGGAGGGGGGGGATGTGCCTCCCCCTTGAGAGTCTCAAGCGCTTTGGGAAAAGTGCGTTTTAAGAATTGCTCATCCTCCCACGTAGACCTGCTGCGATCATGGGCAGCGAGTCACTCATCCCACCCCCAGAAAGAGTTCTGGCCGGAGAACCGGCCAGGTTGTGGAAGGTCAGAGCGAGCGCCCTGCAGACATGATTCGCCCTGGGCTGGTACATTCTCTGTCTCCCTTCGGGAGGTTGCGAGTCTCTCCGGGACAGCAGCTTGGCAGAGAAATCGGGGGGGGGGGGAGCTTTCCTACCACCCCGCTTCCATGCCGGGAAGAGGCAAGTCCCCCCGGTTCTCTTCTGCACACATTTTGGATTCTGCTACTTTGACCATGCACCGTGGAAGGGGTGACCACTAGGCATCACTTCCCTTAGGGGAGACCCACCCACCCCCACCTGGAGGTGTCCTGCTGAGTTGTCCTGCACTGGCTGCTGCACAAACAGCACATTCCAAACTTGCCCCCCCCTCCGAAAGGCACACCCACCCACGAGGGGCTCCCCCAGCCCTCCCCCAGCTTCCCAACGGGCAGCACAAATCCACAGCAACACAACAGAGATCCTGATGGTGTTAAAGATTAACCCATCATTGCAGTTGAAGCGGCGTTCCTGACCTCCCCACACTTACGGGCTTCAAGGCGGCGGTCTTGCTCTGCTCGCTGTCCATCTCTGAGGTTGCTGGCTGGGAGGGCTGGCTGGCTGGCTGCTCCCTGGTCCCCCCACGTCTCGTGTGTACTCCAAGCTTGGGGGCAAAAGCAAAGGCTGCTGGAGCAGCGAGTGCTGACATTTAAATTATCTTCCCACAGGAAGTGGGTGGGACCCAAGGCTGGCTGCACGGCTTGCCAATATCCAAGCATGTTGGGAATTATTTGACCAGGGATGGGGGGGGGGGGGCAGAGCAACAACACCCTCTTTGGCAAACAGCCTGAACAGCCGGGGCGATCCGGTTGGGTCTGTCTCCCCAGAGCTCCCTCGCCTACACATTTATTGCCTGTCCTCCTTCACAGCCTACTACACAGACATTTATTTATTTTATTTATTTTATTTTTCACATTTTTATACCACCCTTCCTCCAAGGAGCTCAGAGTGGTGGACATATTTCCTCCCCTCCTTTTTGTCCTCACAACAACCCTGTGAGGTAGGTGGGGCTGAGAGATAGTGACTGGCCCAAGGTCACCCAGGAAGCTTCGTGGCTGAGCGGGGATTTGAAACTGGGTCTTCCAGGTCTAAGTCCGACTCCCAAACCACTACACCATCCTGGCTTGGGGCAGCGTGTCCCTCCCCCAGGTTATTCCCATCGCAACCCGCCTCAAAGCTACAGCAGCTCAGTAGTAGCTCCGCAGGTGGCATCATCTTCGACGGCTAGCACGCAGCAGCACCTGACTCTCCCGGAGGAATCACATAAGCCTTGAATGGCGGCATTTGAGCCCCAGCTCACGATGGGACAGGGAGCCATTTAATCATTTGATTTTGTCTGTAAACTGCTTTGTGAACTTTTTGTTGAAAAGCAGTATATAAATACTGTTTAATATACACACAGGAGGTGTGGCCTGGAGGTTTGAGCAGGTGCCCTGCCTGAAGAAGCTAAGCAGGGTCAACTGTGGTTCCCACTTGGATGGGAGACGGAAGTGCGGAGGAGTCTTAGACAACCGTCTGAGGGTGACTCGAGCATGGAAGGTTCTGTATAGGAATAGAACAATATTGTAAAGACCCTTATCAGGTCTAAAGATAGCCTGCCTATGTAAGCCGCCTTGAATAAAAATCTGATGAGAAATCTGATGATGAGAAAGGTGGGATATAAATACAGGTAATAATAATAATAATAATAATAATAAAAAAGAATGAACCAAAGACCGGTCTTGGTATATCTTTTAATGGCCTGAAAGCGGATCCTTGCGTCAAAACATTCGAAATGCAGAGCGAAAGCTTGACACCCTTTCTGCCTTCAAAGCGTGTCTCGACAGAACATGCTTGCGAAACGGGCCTCATGTTTCCTTAGTCATGAAAATCCAATATAGCAAGATTCTTAATCTGCCCGCCCACCCGGTCCTCTGTAGTTCCCTTTTTTTCTTTTTTTGAGGATGGGCTGAAATTACTTAGTAGCCATGGGATCCAACACTCAAGCCCCCAGGATTAAAGGGCTACAGGTTTTTGAAGACTGGTGAGAAAATTGTGTGGTGCCGTCCCCATTGATTTATTTTGTGTAGTGCTATGTTATCCTGCTTCTTTTTAACTCTGACTGTGGAGTCTGTTTGGGCCAAAACAGCACTGACTGTTGCGTGATTCTAGCTGTCATTCGCACTGGAGCTTGCTTGATTGACAGTTACTTGACTACACTCTAAGGAGGCAACCGGGGCAGAATGACCTCGCTGTACAGATGAGGAAATAAGCAAATGTTCTCGTATGAATCAGAGGCAAACATGACTTCCCGTCGCTCACCCGGATGCAACATTGGAAGTGGCACCAAACTCCAGGTTAAACAGCTTGAGCCTCTGTGGAGCCCCCCCTCACCCCACCCGGCGCTACCCACATTTCTCTGTAAGCAGGTCACTAACCCCTAGGGCAGAACTACAATTCCCAGCGTTCCATGTGGTGTAAGCAGAACAGATGAGTCTGTTTTAGGTTTGCAGGTCAGGTATGCATGACAGATGCTTGAAGCAGCATTGACTTAGAGCAGGGGTTCTCAACCTGTGGTACGGGTACCCCTAGGGGTACGCGGACCACTTGCGGGGGGCGTACGCCAACCCCTGCCCCTTATCTGGCCCATCAGCAGCTAATTAAGTGTTAATTGACATGGACTTTTTATTCTTTGCCCCGCCCCATTTTCTGCAGCTCCTTTTCAGCGTCGGTTTGCTTGTTTATGGAAGGGAGATGGATTTTTATTTTTAAATGATTAATTAGCCAATTAATTAATTGATTCATCCAATTAATTAGCAATTAATTAGCAGGGGATACTTCAGAAAATTGGACCGTGATAGGGGATACCTGGGCCTCCAAAAGTTGAGAACCCCTGACTTAGAGGGAAAAATTGGCGCTAGCTACTGTGTGTGCTGTTCTCCCCCACTCGAGGTTTGCATAGCAATGCTCAAGACCGAAGGAGCAAGAAACTGCACTTGGCCTGCAATGGCATTTCAGGAAACGGAGACACGTCAGTACTGCACACAGGAGAGGGAGACATCCCCAGCGATTTCCAGCTGGTCCACCTGGGTGGGGGGGATTCTGTGGGTGTACTCAAACACCGCCACCCCATTCACAGTCACTCGATAGGCAGTCTGCAGATTGGTGATCTCCATCTAGTGGTAGAAACCAGGAGAGATTTTTATTTCATACTCAGTTTGAAATCCATTCTGAGCCACATACCGCAAGAGGTGTTGGGCAGGTCTGGACCACACCGTTTTATCAGTTCCATCAGCCCAGTTTTGTCTGGACAACACCATTGTATCAGTTCCCCACCAATTTATTGTCCTCTCCCATCAAGCTGCTGCCTGAGGCAACAGCCTTAATTGGCCTCATGCATGGGCCAGCGCTGTCCACAAGTAACAGCCCCCAGTTGCAGCTGTTGGAACCAGTAGCTGTTACAGGTAGCAGGAGACTTCCTTCCATGTGGAATCTCATTGGGAAGCTCCTATCTATGCCTGTTACTGCTAAGTTTGAAGTGTTGACGCATGCCCTTTGGCAAAAGCCAAACTGCAACTGCAACTAGTGCAGAATGCGGCGGCCCGGGTGGTTGCCAGGGCCTGTTGGTTCGACTCAGTCGGGCCGTTGCTTCGGCGGCTACACTGGGTGCCGGTTCGTTTCCGGGCACAATTCAAAGTGCTAGTTTTGATTTTTAAAGCCCCCAACGGCTCGGGTCCAGGGTATTTGAGGGACCACCTCCTTCCTTATAATCTGACCCGTACTCTGAGGTCATCAGGAGGGGGGCCCTGTTAACCGTGCTGCCATTGACGGAAGTGAGGGGGATGGCGGCACGGAATAGGGCCTTCTCGGCTGTGGCGCCCCAATTATGGAATTCCCTCCCCCTGGAATTAAGAACGACTCCCTCTTTAGAGACTTTTCGGCGGGGCCTTAAGACGTTTTTATTTAGGACAGCTTTTGATGTCTGACATGGTGGGCTGACCTTTTAACAAATGGCTTTTAACATATGTAAATTCAGGTGACCCACTGGGGTTGTTTATTTTAAATTGTTTTAATTAATTGTTTTAATGTGTATATATGTATTTTAATATTGTGTTGTAAGCCGCCTTGAGTGCCCTCGGGAGAAAGGCGGGGTATAAATTCTTTAAATAAACAAATAAATAAATAAATAAAAGCCGGAAATGCTATGAAGGGAGCCGTCTCATCTAGCATACCATCCTCATTTACCTGGAAGGCATTGCCACGGGAGAAAGGCATGCCAGAAACATGTCTTTCTTCAGAGCCCCAAGAGCCATTGATGAGCGTGTTCCGAACAAGTGCACCCTCCTTCATGCGGGGGTTGATGTGCAAGATAATGTTGCCATTCAGGGAGTTCTTCAAGTTCACGTGGAATCTAGGAGAAAGGAAGGCAACGACAATGTTTCTCCCAGCATTTCCAAAACGGCACAAGCGTTTCCTCAACTGCGTGCAACCTGGCACACAGTTTGGAGGCCCGAGTCTCCCAGCTAACTCTTGATGAACCTATTGAGCAAAGGGCAGGAGGTCTGGCTCAGTTGGTAGAGTTGCCGCCTCGTACGCCTGAAGATCAGTGAACAGCAGTTCGAGACACGCCACTGACAAAAAGCTGTGAAACCCTCTGTGAGGAGAGATAAAGCTGCCAGCTGTGTCGGCCGAGTGTGGGAGGCGAAGGCCAGTGAGAGGCCAGACTGCAGAAGGATACCATCTGGAATGTAGTTGTTCATGAAAGATTGGACATTTATATTGTTAAAAAAAACACATTAGGGGGTTTGGGAAAGCCTGCCCATGTAAACCGCCTTGGATTAAAGTCAGAGGAGAAATCCAATGACCAAAAAAGGTGGTATATAAATACTGTATATTATTATTATTATTATTATTATTATTATTATTGACGCACCTGTCTGCTTTATGAGGCACATTCCCCACAATTGTAACCTTGTGGTTCTGAGCGAAGTTCCCTCGGAAGGCAACATGGAGCGGGACAGCCTGGAAATACATACAACGCAAGACTGGTTCAGTCAGTCATTCAAAGAAACAGCAACACAAACGGGAGCTGACAACAACTTTCAAAGGCCATAATTTATTTATTTTATTTATTTACAGTATTTTTATCCCACCTTTCTCCCCAAAGGGACCCAAGGCGGCTTACAACAAAAAAAGAAAATACAATACAAAAATAATCACATTTTAAAGCAGTAAAAAACAATTAATGAAAATTAATAAAAACAGTATCTAAATATCGATTAAAAAGATCATTACTACAATTAAAACAAGACCATAAAAACAGCAGCACCCCCACCTGTACCAGTGAGATGTTAAAAAAGGCAAGCTCTCAGAAGGCTTCTTTGAACAAGAAGGTTTTTAGGCCTCGCCAGAAAGTGTCCAAGGAGGGAGCAGTTCGTAAGTCAAAGGGGAGGGAATTCCATAAGGTTGGTGCCACTACTGAGAAGGCCCCGTTTCTGGCTGCCGTCCCTCGAACCTCCCTGTGCGACAGCACCCGCAAAAGGGCCTTCTCTGATGATCTAAGGAGACGGGCCAGACTATATAGAAGTAGGTGGTCTCTCAAATATCCTGGCCCCAAGCCGTATAGGGCTTAATACCTCTTAGGACGCAGAAACATGCCCAGGGAGCAGAGGGCATTGTCACAAAAACCCTTCAACATTAGAAAGTCCGGACAAACTGCCCTGCAGCAGGGACCGATTTGTCCAGAGAACCTCGCCAGAACAGAAATTCATGGCTTCCGAATTTCAGAGATCAAATCTTTCTCATCGAACCAACTTCTTTTGGATCTTTTGGAGCTAAAAGGTGGGGTATAAATGTTTTACTAAATAAAACATTGGGGTGGGAGTTTGCAAGCACTGGTGTTAATACACCCCTTTTTATTGTATAGTCAGAACACGTCATACTGGCATCTAGATAAAAACAGAACAGTGAGATACTCACAGGGTTGGACAAAGTCACTCTGTTGTCGCCCTGAAAAGCAAACAAAGACCCAAAATAGAGAGAGCTCTTGTTGCAACACTGTGTGATCCACAGAACTGGAAGGCCCCAAATGCATTTTCACCAAACTCGTTCAGGCCCGCCCTACAGGGGCGGCCCAAGGATGAGGCGACTGTTATGGCTTGTTTGCGCCAAGCAGCGAGCAGAGGAGAGAGGCTAAAAAAATACTTGGGATGCCTTCCAGGCGGAATATGCTGCCACCTCCTGGGAGGCCTGCTGTGACATGATCCTCTTCCGGCTTACTGAAGCAAATCTTAGGGCAGCGAGCCTGTCGCCTACCACCTTCCCTTTCTCCTGCTGTGTGCAGTCCCATTAAGCAAAACAGGAAGTGCAGGATGCACATTCCCAGCAGGTTCTGCACTTCCTGTTTTGGTTAAAGGGGCTCTGCAAAGAAGGAGAAAGGTAAGAGGATGGAGGCAGGTATCCTGCTTTCTCTGTGGTGGGGCTGGGGTGGGGGACATTGGTGTTGGGCAGTGGGTCACCTGCAGCCACCCTGTTGCTCTCTGTCCAAACTAGGTGGATTGCAGTGTTGCCCCGGATTTTAACTCACACACCTGGGTCCAGTTCTTCTTCCTCTACAAACAAAGAATGAAGAGAAAAGCAATGACTTAGTTTGCAAAGAACAACTAGAGATCAACGAATCATTTCTCGCTAAGTCTGTCAATGAACTAGAGAGTAGAAAAGATCGAAGACTGTTATAACCCGCTACGATGTATATAGAACAAAGCATCTTTGGGATTCAGGTTATAGAAAAAAAACAGCTTTATAAAATGTAAAAAACTGTAAGATATATTGATGACTTTGTAAGTCAATTAAAACACTCATGTGAATAAAATGCCTTTAAAAGTCTGCAATTAAAATACAATAAAAAACATTCCAAAAGACTCCTCTCGCATGACGTTTCGTTCATTATCCATGAACTTTTTCAAATGCAAGGCAAAGCCTCAGTAGGCAGGAAGACATCTTTGCATTTGAAAAAGTTCATGGATAACGAACGAAACGTCATGCGAGAGGAGTCTTTTGGAATGTTTTTTATTGTATTTTAATTGCAGACTTTTAAAGGCATTTTATTCACATGTGTGTTTTAATTGACTTACAAAGTCATCAATATATCTTACAGTTTTTTACATTTTATAAAGCTGTTTTTTCTATAACCTGAATCCCCAAGATGCTTTGTTCTATATAGAACTAGAGAGTCGTTTGATCATCTGGCTTTTAATTGGTTCATCCATTTAAAGCACCACCGACATCTCAGTGCTTCTCAAATGCTTAAGGAAATCCAAGCAAGACCTCAGGCAGAAGTCCCTTTCCCAGCTCTGCACCCTAGAAATACCAGGAATTATGCAGGAGACATTGTGCATGGAATGTATATGGTCTACCATGGAATGCCTATGGTCCACCACCTATATGCCTCCCCCCAATCTTATCGAGCCATGGGCGTTCCTATATGCTGCTAAGAGGATGCTGTTGTGTTGGCAGCCAGAACAAGCCGCCATTTGTGAGGACAACAGGGTGACACCCTTCCGGACCTGGGGTCTCATAGGCTCTATGAAGTGTCTGCACAGCGAAAGAAATACTCACAGAACCCATTCGTGGCCCAGAATTTGGCTGAGGAAACATATTGGAGACCTGCAAGAGTAGAGAGACATCAGTCAGCACAAGGTCATATACACAGCTAGAGCAATCCTTAGTCCTCAGGTGTGCTCCGGAGGTCTTCTGCTCCGAGGAACAAAGGTTGGGTTATTAACAAACTACATTACTAGGAGGAGTCTTACTACATCCCCCTTCTCAGGGTGCCACCATCCATCACAGAGTGGAAGACTCCCGCATTCTCTAAAAACAGAGAAGAGGGGAACTCTGGGAAATTCTCCTGCATCTTACTTTGTGTGGGAAAAGTGGGACGTCCCTTCTACGAGAAGAGGAGTGTGTCAGTGAGAAAGTCATGAAGAGGTAAGGAAGAAGACACTTCATAGGGTCTGCAAAGTGAGAGAAATACTCACAGAACCCATTGGTGGTCCAAAATTTGGCTGAGCAAACATACTGGAGACCTGCAAGAGTAGAGAGACATCAGTTAGCACAAGGTCGCTAGAGCAATCCTAGAGCAATCCTTATTCCTCAGATGTGCTCCTGAAGTCTTCTGCTCCAAGGAGCAAAGGTTGAGTTGACATTAGCAAACTACATGACAGTACTAGGAGGAGTCTTACTCCATCCCCCTTCTCAGGGTGCCTCCATCCATCACGGAGTGGAAGACTCCCGCCTTCTCTAAAATCAGAGAAGAGGGGAACTCTGGGAGGAAATTCTTGTGCATCTTCTTTGTGTGGATGAGTAGGATGTGGATGAGTGGGAAAAAGTGGGATGTCCCTTCTATGAGAGGAGGAGTGTGTAAGCGAGAAAGGCATGAAGAGGTAAGGAAGAACGTCAGAAGAGCCCTGCTGGATCAGGTCAAATTTCTATCTAGTCCAGCTTCCTGTATCTCACAGTGGCCCCACCAGATGCCTCAGAGAGCACACAAGACCACAAGATAACCTGTATCCTGTTGTCACTCCCTTGCACCTGGCACAGAGAAAACCTACTTCCAAAACCAGGAGGTTGCTTATGGCTTGTAACCAAAGGATGGAGCTGCAAGGAAGAAGACACTTCTGACTAATCTCTCCAAAGCCAAAGATACCTAGTGTGTTTGGCCTTTGGTCATAAGAATGCAGCTAAAACAGTCAAGGTTAACTGGCTGTTGACAGAAATGTTCCCAGCTGCATTTTTAGATTACATGTGTGTCCAACAGATTCATCAGCCAGGATGGTGTAGTGGTTTGGGAGTCGGACTTAGACCTGGAAGATCCAGGTTCAAATCCCCGCTCAGCCACGAAGCTTCCTGGGTGACCTTGGGCCAGTCACTATCTCTCAGCCCCACCTACCTCACAGGGTTGTTGTGAGGACAAAAAAAGGAGGGGAGGAAATATGTACACCACTCTGAGCTCCTTGGAGGAAGGGTGGTATAAAAAATGTGAAGAAAAAAAAATCTCCCATCAGAGGTAATGTGATGCCTTGGAAAGAAACTGGATGTGGAGCTGTGTTCAAATCCTCCCATCAGCACATCTTCAAGCCCTATTCACACAACCAGCTGTCAGAATTCAACCCTGCCACACGAAACCCAGGACCAGTGCCAGATAGCAGCTCTGACCAACATGTAGGCTTTGCAGTTACCTTTCGCCAAAGCCACAACATCACAGGAATGGGCTCTCAGTGGGGAACCTTGAGCAAGTCACTTCTCTCTCAGATGCCTACCTGAAAAACAGGAACACTACTGGCCTACTTTAGGGGTACGTGGGGGAGCATCTCGCGTACCCCCAACCTGTGGCCCGCGTACCCCTAAGGGTACGCTTACCACAGGTTGAGAACCTCTGTTATAGAGGGTTAACAAATCTGATTGAAGCTATTCCTGGATACTTTTCCCCCCAACATGATGTCATGTTGGAGATTCCTGGAGGCCCTGTCGGAATCGCCAGGGCTGCTTTCAGTCGTCGCTTGGAGATCAATTTATTTATTTATTTATTTTTATTTAAAAAATGTATATCCCGCCTTATCCTATGCCGAGGCAAATGCCCAAGGCGGCTTACAACAAAAATTAAAAAACATAGTTTAAAATACAGAAAAGTTTAAAACAATACATTCTTAATTTAAAAACAATAAAATCCACCGGGGGGGGGGACAATATGGAGCACAAAAGCAGCATGGCAAAGCATCTTGAGACACAGGAGGCAGACTACAACCCATCACCCAAACGCTAGACGAAACAAAAACGTTTTGAGCCCTCGCCGAAAAGTCATGAGGGAGGGGGTAGTTCTCAGATCCCCTGGCAGGGAGTTCCACAGTTGTGGCGCCACAGCAGAGAAGGCTTGCCCACGTGTTGCCACTCCCCTAACTTGCGATAGAGGTGGTACACGCAGGAGAGCCCCCTCAGATGACCTAAGAGAGCGGGCCGGAATGTATGGGAGAAGGCGGTCCCTCAGATATCCTGGACCCAAACCGTGAAGGGCTTTAAAGGTCATTACCAGCACCTTGAATTGGGCTTGGAAACGAATGGGCAGCCAGTGCAGCCGCTGAAGCAGCGGCTCAACAGAGTCAAACCGCCTAGCTCCAGCGACCACCCGGGCCGCCGCATTCTGCACTAATTGCAGCTTCCGAACCGTCTTCAAGGGCAGCCCCACGTAGAGCGCGTTACAGTAATCCAGTCTTGAAGTCACTAAGGCTGGACCACCGTGGTCAGGTCCGATCGACTCAAGTACGGCCGCAGCTGGCGCACCAGCCGAAGCTGGGCAAACACACCCCTGGCCACAGCCGCCACCTGGCTTTCCAGGGAGAGCTGTGAATCCAGAAGTACTCCCAAGCTGCGCACCCGTTCCTGCAGGGGCAAACCGACAGAGGGGCTATACTTACGTGGGTGGCGGAAACAGCGTTGTAGGCAGGAGGGGCGTAAGGAGGTGGAACCTGAAACACAACGAAATATGCAGATGAAGATGAAGACGGATGTCAAAGGGAGGGGAGGTTTAAAAGAGGCAAAATAATGCAACTCACGCTACTCCCAGGGAAACTGATGCAGTTCAAGGAGATATCCCCTTTGATCTCCAAAGTCTGGACGGTGTAGAAGGGGATCCGGTGCCTGTATGCCAGGAAGTGGCTTCCATTGACAGATACCTAGAGAACGAACGGGACAAGGAAGTGGGTTGCTCTCGCGCAGCCCACACATCAGTTTGAGGGAGATGTCCGCCATCTGTCCCCTTCTGACTGGCCGCCATTTAAATCCGCCTTGCACACTCGAGCAAAGGGGCGGCCATCTTGTGCCACACAGCCGTCAAGGCCACTGAGGGCACAATGAAGAGTCTCTACTGCTGGGTCTGCCGGCTTCTCACCTGGTAGCACTGATTCTGGACATTGATAATCAACTCGAAATAGACCCCCGGCTGGAAGGTCATGCCAGAGGTCCGCTCCTCGGCCCCCCAGCGGCCCTGTTGCATTGTGTTGCACACGACGACCCGGCCTTCATCAAACCGGGGATTGAAGTGGAAGGCGATGTCTGCGTTTTGGCACAGTAGATTAACCGCGAACCTGAAATATGAAGTGATGGCGTTGAGGTGAAGCCCTTTGAGGGGAGCTGGTGGCAGGGGACGGAAAGAAGGAAGGCGACCATCAGGTTAGCCCTACCCAAGGGGAAAGGCTTGCCGAAACAAGATGGAAGGAGGATGGGAAAGAGGCACCATTTGGACTGAGAGCTCAAGCGAAAGAGGTGGAGGAGGTGGGCAAAACACTGGGTTTTGGGTGAGTGGCAAAGCAACTTATTCACTTACAGGGTGAAGTTGGAGAAAAAAGCTGGCTGAGATGAGAAAAAACAACCATGTCCCTTGTCAGTTGTATCACACGGATTGGTGTCACCTGGTGGGGTAACTCGTGGCGTCACCCCCATTAACTTTATTTATTTCAGTATAGAATAGTACAGTTCACCCAACCAATCAGTAACCAACAAAAAACAATAACAACAACCAACAAACGAAGTGGCCAACTTGATGACACACAACTGAAACAGAGGTGTAGTCCAGGGGTTCTCAACCTGTGGTACGGGTACCCCTAGGGTTACGCAGACCTCTTGCTGGGGGTACGCCAAGCCCTGCCCCTTATCTGCCCCATCAGCAGCTAATTAAGTGTTAATTAACATGGATTTTAAATTGTAATTATTTTCGGAGACCTTCTGTCTCTCTAATTTTGGTTTTGGGCTTATTTTTGTATTTTGGAAAATGTACTTTGGTGGGGTGGGGGAGGGAGGAGCTGATTTTGGGAAGTGTGACTTGGAGAAAAAAAAGAGATCCTTGCATGAGATCTCTCTCTCTCCCTCACACACACACACACACACACACACACACACACACACACACACACAAAGACATTTTTCACATTTAAAATTGTGTTAGTACTTCTTTATTTAACAATTAATTACCTAATTAATTAATTGATTGATCCAATTAATTAGCAGGAGGTACTTCAGAAAATTGGACCGTGATAGGGGGTACCTGGGCCTCCAAAGGTTGAGAACCCCTGGTCTAGTCTTAGCTCTGATACATAGAAATGAGAGATGACTCATACTAACACCTTATTGGTTTCAAGCTGTGTCGTAATAACACCTCATTGGCTCTCAGAGCAATCAGTCTCATTAGTCAGCTTTCAGTTTAGGAAATCCGCTTTGAGTTAAGGAAATCCGCTTTTTGTTACATAAGGCAGTTGTGTTTACTTTTTCCGGTTAATTGGCCATAACGTTTGATAGAATATAGATAATTCAACACAGTTTGTTTCATTACATTCTGCAGTAAATTACCTTTCCAATAATATATAACTTTAAGGTATTATTCATAAATACAAATTTTCCAAAAAGTTTCCACAATTTTGGCCACCACCACCCCCAAGGGTGCCACCCGGTGCGGTCCACACCCTCCCCACACACCTCCTAGCGATGTAACTGTCCCCTACTTTTTTGGCATCTGACCCCAAGGAAAAGGACTGGCCAGCTAGTTTGTTTCTGGTCAGCTGACAACTGTAATGGTCAAATGCGAATCATTCCCTGGGCAAGAATTTGGGATAACAAAGAGAAGTCCGAGAACAGAGGACACTGGGACAGATGTCAGTCACTGAAGGAGGAAGAGGGTCAAGAACGATAGGAAAAGATCCAAGGGGGCTGGGCTGGGGGAATGGGATGGAAATAGGGGGCAAAACAAACCTTTTCACAGACACCCGGGTCTGGCCTTGGATCAAAATCATCTTCCCCTCGTTCAAGCCCCCCAAAATGGGGCCGGTAAAGGGAACGCTCTGTGGGGTGAAAAAACAGAAGTGGTCATGTGCTTGGTCCTTTATGCTGACCTCAACCAGAATCAGCCCTGACAGAAAGAGCACCACTGAATCTCACGGGCTTTGCGACGGAAATGGTGGATTTCATGTTTTAAAATCAGGATCCCATTTTTAAAAATAAAATAAAATATGCAAACTTCCAGAGTCAGGAACGCTGGACAAAGACGCAACTCGGGTTTGAGAGAGAAAAGGAGACTGTGTGGGTGGGGAAGCCCAGAGTTCACCTCAATTCCTTGGTGATTCAGCTGGAAGTCGGCAAGGAGGCCAGGCCGACTTTGCTTGCGAGAAAAAAATTGGCAGGTGAAGCTTTGCCTCCATGCCAGGAAAAGCTTTGCCTGCTGCATTATCTGAATCGCGTGCATTTCGGACCCTAGTAGCAAGGCGCCACATTGCGCCACCCACCTTGGTCCCTTCGTACAGCACCGAGCGCAGACTGCAGCTTTACAAAAAATGACCTTTGAGGCAAGTCTCTCCAAGGGAACTCTCTCTCTCTCTCTCTCTCTCTCTCTCTCTCTCTCTCTCTCTCTCTCTCTCTCTCTCTCTCACTCACCGGATTTAAAATTGGCTGTTGGAGAGCCATCTCTAAACTCGCTGGGCCCTGGGATTGAAGCCTGTGCCTTCAATTCTTGGATCCTCAGGACTGAAATTGACTTCGAACAACCTAAGTTTGTTCCTGTGCATTCAATTTCGTTTCTGCAGGAAGCAAGTGATTGTTGCTCTGCCTTCCGCTAACCGGGAGGGCGAGGCATTACCAGGGACCTGAGGGAGTCACTTCAGTTGCTCCAGTGCCAGCTATCATATTCACCACTTATTTTTCTGGCCCCCTCTGCACCAGGCACGGGTTCAGTTTTTTGGACTCTGTCCTTGGTAAATCATTGTCCTTTACAGCCTCTGTTTGGGTGAGGTTTGTGCATGAAAACTTGCCAGCAGATTGTGCCCATTGTGATCTGCCACAAAGCTGGTCTAGAGGGGAACCTGAACCTTTGGGGTGGGTGGGGGTGCAGAACAAACTGGTCCCTAAGGCTGGAGTTTGCCAGTGGAACAGTTCTTCAAGGTGGCTAACTAGCTTTTTCTTTTCAAGCTTATCTGTCATTCTGGTGCAGTGCATACCGTCGTTTTGAACATGTGCTGCACATTCTCCGACGATTTAATTGCCAGGGGCCAACTGTATTGAACCTTTTTAAAAGAAGCTATTGAATGCTACTGATTCAACAGAACAAAGCCTCTCAAGCTGTGCTGATGAAACCCAAGTATCTGCGGCCACCGGCCCATGGCTGTTGAACATCCCCCATGAAACAGTATGTATGAAATCAACATTTCCAATTCAAACGCACCTATTTAATCACAAAATACCTATGTTGCAATCAACAAGAGGCATTTACTGAATTTATGCCCATTGGCTACATTGGCTTAAGATCGGCATTCCTCATTTGCAGAGAAGTCTGCCTTTCTCCCTGCTTGTCAGCTTCCCAGAAGAGTTGTGTACAGGTGGGGCCCCATATCCGCTGGGGATATGTTCCAGGCCCCTCCGTGGATACTTGAAACTGTGGATAAGAGCGAACACCCCCTCCATGGTTTCCTGAGGGCCCCCCACCCTGCCTCCCCTGCAGGCAGGCATGCTTGCCCCCCCCCCAGCTCTTATTTTTCTTTCAGCAAGCTTTGTTTCTTCCTTAAAACAAACAGAGAAGCAGCCTCCATTGCAGGCAAGTAGAGCGAGACTAAGTCCTAGAGAGGCTCTGCAAGGTTTCTGTTAACCTTGCAGAGCCTCTCTAGTACTTAGTCTTGTTCTCCTTGCCTGTAATAAGCAGCCATAGGCTGCTTCTCCTGTTTCTTTAAGGAAGAAACGAAGCTTACTGGGGAAAAAAGTAAAAGCCCCCACGATCCGTGGATAACTGAAACCGTGGATAGCGAATCAGTGGATATGGGGGCCCACCTGTACTGTGTTATGGAAAAGCCCCAGGAGGGCTTTTCTTAGGTTCTCATATTCATCCAACCCTTGGGATTGCAGACGTAGCCTGGAAACTGTTCCCTCCTTCCAAAGCATTCCACCAGAGGGCACTCTAGCCAAGGAGTACATAAGAACAAGAACATCAGAAGAGCCCTGCTGGATCAGGCCAAAGGCCCCTCTAGTCCAGCTTCCTGTATCTCACAGTGGCCCCACCAGATGCCTCAGGGAGCATAAGACAACAAGATACTTGTATCCTGTTGTCACTCCCTTGCACCTGGCACAGAGAAAACCTACTTCTAAATCCAGGAGGTTGCTTATGGCTTGTAACCTGTGATGGTCTTTTCCTCCATGAACCTATCCAAACCCCTTTTAAAGGCATCATAAGCCAGGTGCCATCACCACATCCTGTGGCAAGGAGTTCCACAGATGAATTACACGCTGGGTGAAGAAATATTCGGGTATCTGGAATAGTAACCAATCACCATGTCAGCCAAGGAAGAGAGGGGGCTTCCCTGCCCGGACCACATGGAGAACTGAAAGGCAATCAAAACTCACTCCAAAATAAAACGGAACCCATTGAACTCCAGAGGTTGAATGAAGAGCCACCACAGAGGAAAAATACTGAAAAGCCAGAGTGGGAAGGAGCACGAAATTCAGACTGGCACAGAGCGAGGCTGGGGCTGTCGGTAACGGTAACAGGAACGTAGGCAAGCAATTGTTTCCGTGAGCCATGAAGAACCCATATCAATGGCTAGAACTTCTAGATGTCCACAGACCAAGCATGGCTGAGGGGGCTGCTTATCTCCTTTGAGTTCCCGTCTCCTCGGCACTCGGCTTCAAGAGTTCAGCCGTTTCTCGAGGTGAAGCAACTGCCATGGCTCTGGCCAGAAGCGTCGCTCCGGTAGGGGCGGGGCTGTAAGTATCGCTGCGGTCATAGTCTCTTTACCGAGCGAGGAGGAGGCAGCCCCGCCCCCTCACTGTCCGAGCCAGTCCCCTGCGGAGAAAGCAGCAGGCAAGAGACCCTGCCTGCTGCTTTCTCCGTAGGGGACTGGCTCCGACAGTGAGGGGGCGGGGCTGCCTCCTCCTCGCTCGGTAAAGAGACTATGACCGCAGCGATACTTACAGCCCCGCCCCTACCGGAGCGACGCCTCTGGCTTCTCAGTGGTTTGGGAATTCAGGCCTGATAACGTCAGACCACGGTTACTGCAAACCGTGGTCTGCGAACCAGCTTCAAATCTGTTGTTTACCCCTTTGACATGTTCCGTTCTTTTATTTATTTATTTATTTATTTATTTTACAATATTTATATCCCGCCTTTCTCCCCGAAGAGACCCAAGGCGGCTTAAAACAAAGAAAAATACAATACCCCCCCCAAAATACATACATAAATAGTTACTGTATTTCTTCAATTCAACGCATGTTTTTTCCCAATTAAGCATTTCAAAAAATGGGGTGCGTCTTAGAATCGAAGGTCTCCAAAAAGCACCCCAAAATGCTATCTTCTTACTTACTGGGGCTTGCGGGAGCTTCAGGGAGGCCTGCACAACCCTCTGCAGGCCTCCCTGATCTTCAGTTCGGCGAAAAACAGCGATTTTCAGCCGTTCCCTGTTTCCGCGAAAACCAGAAATGGCCAAAAAACACTGTTTTTTGCCAAACTAAAGATCAGGGAGGCCTGCAGAGGGTTGCGCAGGCCTCCCTGAAGCTCCCCCAAGCCCAGGTAACGAAGGAAATGGCACTTTCTAACGGGGCCAGAAATGCTATGCAAAGGCAGTGCACTCAGACATCCTCAGCTGCAGGAGACATGCTGGGGAGAGTTGGTGCTGAGCAGGTAGATTTAATGAAGGGAGGCGAGTCTTACAATTGATGGATTTTTTTTTCCCTGCTGGTGGTACTGAAAGTAAAGGTGCGCCTTAGAATCGATGGCGCCTTAGACTCGAAGAAATACGGTAGTTTCAAAACAATAAAAAAAAACAGTTAACAGAAACTAATAAAAACATCTATATTTTATTTTAAATGTTTTAAATGTTGTGGAAACTTGCACACCTGTGCATTGCACAGAGTTGTGTACTGTGTTGTGGAAAAGACCAGCCTGTGTACACGGGCCTGGGAAAATGCAAGGCACAAGAGACATGAACTTGGCAGTTGCACTCCAAAGGACCTGGGGTTGTCAACTCTCAAGGAAGGTATTTGTGGATTTTTTTTTCCCCCAACATGATGTAATGTGGGAATTTCCTGCAGTTCTTAATAAACTCTGCAAAACCACATAGGGTAGTCAGTCTCCCGAATGCTGACTCCTGAAGACTCCAAGGGGGGCTGGCTGGCAACCCTACAAGGGCCACTTGGCTTTAGTTCTCCAACCCAAATACACGACACCTATCAGCAAGCATATCCTGTGTGACTTGTGGGGTGAGACAGCAACTTTCCCTCCTTGTGAGATGTAGGATAGAATTTTAAGTTTACAATATACCTGTTTTTCTTATAATAGCACAATGTATAACCACTATTTGGAACTTGGCTTTTAAGCAAGAATATTAACTGGCATTCTGGCTTCCATAAAATAGCTGACACTGCGAAAACAATGTAGCAAGGCGACAGAGGCCCAAGGTTAGGTTCCGGCTGCATAAGCAGGGTAGGGATGCGCCGAGGAATAAAGATAACAGCAGAGGCCTGTAAGGGAGGGGGAAGGAGGCTCATCTAGTAAACAAAACTTATTTGGGAAACGGAAGTTATGAAACTTAATTAATTGGGGTGGTCAATGGGGAGGAGACAACCAATGTATGCACTCAGACAACCAATGTATGTACTCCAAACGCAGTGACGTGTTTTCCATGTTTTTTGTAACAATAGAAAGGTATAAAAGTTCATGCTCAGGCGATGCTCAGGGCCGTAGCCTTCCCTTTCGTCTCGGAGCTACGCAGCCAGTGATTAATCACTTACCAATAAAGCTGTATCGTAATCCCTCCTCCTGCCATCCAGAGTCTGATTTAATTAGCTTCAGGTTACATCCTCTCAACAAATATACCTTTGCCCCAGCCTGTTTACTCAGCCATTGGAGACAACAAATACAGAAGTCAAGAGGCTTGAAACAAACTAGAACGACAAAGGAAACTACTTCAGCTCGCTAGCGCTAAGTCCGGAAGTCCTCGGCCTATCAGCTTGTGACCCTATCCTTGCACAGGAGAAACACGTTTGCGAGCAAGGCCAAGAGGCTGTCAAGGTTAACAAACCAGGCTCAAGCCAGCCACCCTCTCTTTCTCAATCCTCCCCTGCGCATTGCACAGAAGCCAACCCAAACTATGTGCCTCCCTTGAGGATTCTGTCGTCTAGGCGTGCACAGAGTACAGACTTCTTTCAGGGTCTTCGCTCAGGGCCTGCTCAGAATTTTGGGGGAGGGCACTTCGACAAGTCACTTTCCTCCAGACCACTTAACCTGGATGAGGTGAGATGGTAAGATTGACCTCCTCCCACATTGCCTCTGCTTTTCTCCAAAAGTGCATTCCGCAACCAATCTGCATTCCGCAACCAATCTGCATTCCGCAACCAATCTACACAGGCAGGTCATTTTGTGGATTTGCTGTTTTCTTCATCTGGGACTAGTCAGGAGAATAGCCCTAGGACTGAGCATCTAAGCACCCCCGACCCGTTCAGAGAGCAGGTGGGTAAACTAGCCAATCAGATAAACCAGTGGAATTATCAAACCTAGATTTTTTAAAGGACAGTGTCCAGTTTTTATCCCCAGCAAAATCTCTGAGTTGGAACATGGCAGGTTATTTTTTTTTTTCTCATGGGAAGGAAGTTGTGGTCTGGCAGGTAAAATACAGAGATCAGCAGGAAACAGTCGTTGTTTCTTTCCTTCCCTCTCGAGCCCGATGTTCATCGCCAAGTGAGATAAAGACTGCACTCTGCACATGCTCTTGCAAGGTGACAAGACTGTGTTAGGGGTTCCAACGCTCCCTAGAGCCCAAACTAGGACAACATAGGCAGGAAAAGCTCAAACAAACACCCACAAGCTACATAACTCCCTGTTGTTTACTCTTGAGGGATGTAATTTCCTTTCCAGCCCTCTTGGATTCCAATTAAATTCCAGCCCTCTTGGATTCCAATTGAATTCCAAGCAACCAAGTTTGATTGTTCTCTCCCCCCCCCAATTAGAAGGGCTAGTCATAGTATGATAATATCAACAATGATAACCGCGATAAGAAGAGCCCCTGCAAGAGACTGTCTCGATGTAGGTTGCAGCAGTGAAGTGTTACGTTTTTATTGAAGCCTTCCTCCATAAGAACATAAGAAGAGCCCTGCTGGATCAGGCCAAAGGCCCATCTAGTCCAGCTTCCTGCATTTCACAGTGGCCTCACCAGATGCCTCAGGGAGCACACAAGACAACAAGATACCTGTATCCTGTTGCCACTCCCTTGCACCTGGAACAGAGAAAACCTACTTCTAAAGCCAGGAGGTTGATGATGATGATGATGATGATGATGATGATGAACAGTATTTATATACCGCTTTTCAACAAAAAAAGTTCACAAAGCGGTTTACAGACAAAATCAAATGATTAAATGGCTTCCTGTCCCAAAAGGGCTCACAATCTAAAAATCTAAGGGCTCACATAACAATCTTATGGCTTGTAACTTGTGATGGACGTTTCCTCCATGAATCTGTATCCAATTCCCTTTCCCTGGATTGGAAAAAAGGAAGATTGGAGCAGAATGTGGAGTGGAGGAGTGGAGAATAGTAGGCTAGCCGAGCATCTCCCTGAATTGGAAACAGGAGGGCAGAACTTCCTTTTAATCAAAAGCAATCTCAGAGGCTGTAATGAAAGTGGGGGAAGGGAACGGCAAGGGGAAGGACTGCTCAACCCTTTCTCTTTCTGCCATCATGTGCTCAAAGTCCCCCTCCTCCCAGCTATTTTTCTCTGGGCAGGAGAAAGGGTGACGTGGCCTTGCAGCAAAGTTTCCCCACACAGAGTAGGGGGGGGCAGTTGCTGTGGAAGAGGAGATGTTGAGTGAACCAATGCCAGGAGGGGGGAAAGGGGTGAGCGCCCTCCCCCGATCATGTCTCCTCTCCCAACTACAGCTTTTCATCTGGAGATGGAGAGACACACGTCTCCCGTGTAACATTTTAACGCGTCACAACCCCCAAGGAAAAAAGAAAACCTCTCCTGGATGATGCGTTCTGGATTTTGTTTTTTTTTATATTCCACCAAACACTGGCAAAATGAGTGTTGCAGTTTCCTTCTTGCCAAATTCTGCAAGCATTAGATGGCTCTCGTTATATAATTTGGGGACAGTCTCTGCCCGTTGCTTCACGTGAAACAGCACGTTCCTTGAGTCACCTGTGCAGAACACTCATCCACCCGGCGCGTCACAGTCCCTCTTGCAGCACAATCCTAGCCATGTCTACTCAGAAGTAAGCCCCGTTGTCCTCACTGGGGCTTATTCTCAGGAAAGTATGTATAGGATTACAGGGCTAGCCTCCCCTTCTGAAACAGGCTACTCTGCTGAGTAGAGAACCCAGAGCTGTGGATGCAGAAGATCCCAGCATCTCTGGATTATAATAATTAATAATTAATAATTAATAATTAATAATTAATAATTAATAATTAATAATTAATAATTAATAATTAATAATTAATAATTAATAATTAATAATTAATAATTAATAATTAATAATACCACCAGCATTTATATAGCGCCTTTTCTTGGTCATCAGATTTCTCCACTGACTTTAATTCAAAGGTGGTTCACATAGGCAGGCTATCTAAACCCCTGAAGGGTTTTTTACAAATACAATACAAAGTTCTCATCTTGCATAGAACGACTACATTCCACCTGGTTTCCTTCACAGTGGCTTCTCTCTGGCATTTGCCTCCCCCGCGCGACTGACGGCAACTCTTGTCTCAGAGCGCTCTGCATTTTTCCTCTCTCTCTCACTGAGGACTTCTGTAAAGGTAAAGATAAAGGTATCCCTTGACAATTAAGTCCAGTCGTGTCTGACTCTAGGGAGCGGTGCTCCTCTCCGTTTCAAAGCCGAAGAGCCAGCGCTGTCTGAAGACGTTTCCATGGTCATGTGGCCGGCATGACTCAACACCGAGGCGCATGGAACGCTGTTACCGTCCCGCTGACGCGGTACCCTATTAATCTATTTGCAATTTCTTGCTTTCGAACTGCTAGGTTGGCAGGAGCCATTGCATGGATTCGAACTGCCGACCTTTCGATCGACAGCTCATGGTTCAGTGGTTTAACCCACTGTGCCACCCGCTGGCTCGAGGACTTCTGTAAGGTGTTCCCTAATAATGGGAGTTCGTGGTCTGGGAGATCAAGAAGTGACTCTGGGATGTTAGACGCCAGCAGGGTCTGGAAGAGGGTCCCTCCTCTGGTTGAGAAGAGGGGCTGATCGGAGGCGGGAGTGGACAGGCATTGCTCTCCAAGGTCAGCAGCAGAAAGGGTTTCTTGCAACGACTAAGGAAGGCAAGACTTGGGTTGCACGGCCTGCGGAACGTGCGGCCACTTGAGGATGTAACAATGAAAACAACCCGGGAGGGAAAATCATTAGGCAAGAAATGCGATCCATATGAAGGGAAGGGCCAGGTTTAAAGTCCCAGCCTTTATCTGCATCCACAATGAAGTATAACAGCATAACCCAATGCATGTCTGCTCAGACAACGGGGCTTGCTTCCCGCTAAGTGTGTATAGGATTTCAGCACCAGTGTGTATTAATTAGCTGTATTAATTAGCTGCATTTACTTTCATCTCTTCTCACTTCTGCCTTGCCCGTCCCTGTCTGCTTGTCAAACCTGAGATTGTAAGCTTCCTGGGGCAGAGACGTTTTCACACCCAGTCACACCTTGAGAGCTTGGAAGCGACGCGTAGCGGCTAAGAGCCTAAACCGGGGCTCAGCAAGTTCACAAAGTCTGCCATGAACTCAGTTGCTAGCTGTAAATGCCCCCCTTTCCGGTTCAGCTCCTTCATCTGCAGTGGGGTTTAGGGTTAGGACTATACCACTCAGTTTACACAGTTGTTGCAAGTATCACAGGATGATAATACACACATCAAGTGTCTGAACGGTGGAAAGAGCTACTCAAATGCGAAGTACTGTATTGTTCTAATTGAACCTTTGCAATACTTAGACTTGACTCCCTCTCAAGTGCAATTAATTAATTGAAGCAATTGGGCAAAAACAACAACAACTCCTCAGCAGAGGCTTGTCCTGAAGGAAATAAGCTAATTAATTCTGTCAAATCCACTTACCTGACACCAGACACACCCATTTGATGCATCCTTCAATTAAAATAGCTCGGAAAGTAAAATTGTCCCAGTAACATTCCAAGCTGAGTAGGACTTACCAGCAGTCATTGTCTTTAAGCAAATTACCTTTCCTGAATTCTATTGTAATTGCTTCATTGTACATTGCAATTGTACATTGTACACTGTAATTGTACATTGGGGGGCCAGTCAATGAGATATCCACTGTGGTAGCTGCCAGACTCCAACAAATGCAGATTGAGATCTTGTTTCCCCCATCCCATCCCATCCCATCCCATCCCATCCCATTAAATGAAAGGCTATTCCATGCCCTGATGCCATTATGCCATGTATTTCCTTGCCCCCCCCCCATCTGCTGCCTTAGGCGGCCACTTCAGTTGGGCTCATAGATGGGCCGGCCCTGGTCTTGTGACATCCTTGGGGAACCCCTCTTCTTACTTCCCTCCACTGTGAAAACTGGCCATGTACTCCGACTTTCTGCTTCCAGTTCTTTAACCTCTCCATAAAAAAGACCTGTCCTCTTATCCCTTGACCGTTGCATTTACTCAAGAGCCTTTGAGGAGAGACTTGGCCAAAAGCTTTTTCAAAGTCCAAGTATAGGATGTCCAGTTGATCGCCTGTATCAAACACACCTGCTGGTACTCTCAAAGAAGGTTAGTGAGGCTGTTAGAAGGTTAGTTACCCTGCAGAAGCCATGATGATTTGATTCAGCAAGACTCCTCCTTCCACATGCTTAATCCTTTTATGTTTTCCACCAGTTTACCCAGAACAGACTTTAAGCTGACTGGCCGGTAATTTCCCATATTCCCCTGGATCTCTTTTTTAAATATCAGTGTTACATTGGCTACCTTCCAGTCCCCTGGAATTTCACATTTTGGTTCCTTAAGAACT
The DNA here is from genome assembly GCA_026170595.1 of Plestiodon gilberti rubricaudatus. Lineage (NCBI taxonomy): Eukaryota > Metazoa > Chordata > Lepidosauria > Squamata > Scincidae > Plestiodon > Plestiodon gilberti. The sequence continues at coordinate 9,312,564 of JANXHW010000011.1, forward strand.
CTTGGGTGGATGCCATCATCTAGTGGTTTGTTCACGTTTAATTTGTCAATAGGCTCTACTAGAACCTCATCCGTTGTCACTTCTATTTCTTTCCTCCCTCTCTGAAAAGGCCCAGTTCAGGTATGATGATGAGTATCTGCTCAATGTCTTTTGTTGGGAAGACAGATGCAAAGAACTCGGCTTATTTGCCATCTCGTAGCCTCCTTATAAGCTTTACTTTTACTCCCATGTAATCTTACAGGTCCTCAGATATCCTCAGATATGCAGACGATACCACCCTAATGGCAGAAAGTGAAGAAGAACTAAAGAGCCTCTTGAAGAGAGTGAAAGAGGAGAGTGCAAAAGTTGGCTTGAAACTCAACATTAATAAAACTAAGATCATGGCATCGGGTCCCATCAATTCCTGGCAAATAGAAGGGGCAGAAATGGAGGCAGTAACAGATTTTACTTTTTTGGGCTCCAAGATCACTGCAGACGGAGACAGCAGCCATGAAATTAAAAGACGCTTACTCCTTGGAAGGAAAGCTATGGCAAACTTAGACAGCATAATAAAAAGCAGAGATATCACCATGCCAACAAAAGTTCGCATAGTCAGGGCGATGGTGTTCCCAGTAGCAATGTATGGTTGCGAGAGTTGGACCATAAGGAAGGCTGAGCGCCGAAGAATAGATGCTTTCGAACTGTGGTGCTGGAGAAGACTCCTGAGAGTCCCTTGGACTGCTAGGAGATCAAATCAGTCAATTCTAAATGAAATCAACCCTGACTGTTCCCTGGAAGGACAGGTACTGAGGCTGAAACTCAAATATTTTGGCCACCTAATGCAAAGAGAGGACTCTCTGGAGAAAACTCTGATGCTGGGAAAGATTGAAGGCAAAAGGAGAAGGGGAAGGCAAAGGATGAGATGGTTAGACAGCATCACCGATGCAACGAACATGAAAATGAGCGAACTCAGGAAGATAGTGGAGGACAGGAAGGCCTGGCGGGATGTGGTTCATGGGATCACGGAGGGTCGGACACGACTTAACGACTGAACAACAACAAGTCTCCTTATAAGCGTTACTTTTACTCCCATGTAATCTTACAGGTCAACCCCAGCTCCCGGCCAGCTTCCTGCTTTGGATATAGTGAAAGGAGTTTTTATGGTTCCCCTTCCTCCCCATGAAGTTTTTGGCTATGCTCTCATATCCTCCTTTCACTTCTCTTATCGCCGGCTTGCATTTCTTTTGAATTTGAATTCCTTCCCCCCTCCTTCCATCCCATTTGGTCAAGATTTCCATTTACTGAAGGGACCCTTCTTGCTTTTTATTGACTGGACGCTTCCTTCTGGACCCAATGGCATCGTTAGCGGTACACAATCTAGCTGAGCTTCTGTTATTGCGGTTTTAAATAACCTCCCTGCACCCTGGAGAGATTTGACCTTCCTGATGTTCCCTTTCAGCTTCCTTTTTACCACCTTCCCGTATTGGTCAGAAACCAAATTTGTCGACATTAGACTTGTTTAGAATCTTCCCCATTCCATCGATGTTGAACTGGGTAGCACCAGGGTCACTGCACCCTATGGGTTCAACAACACTTACATCTCGCACTCGGCCCTGGGCACCAGTATCTTTCGTTTGCACACCTTCCTGAGCCACAAGATTGTCTCGTTTCTGCACCAGAAATATTTCTGGGAAAACTCCCTGAATTAATGCCACCATCATTATACTCATGGTTCATCTCCTTCCACCATCCAACCTCAGGATGTCCTAGTTCCTTGATGCTAATTTGTTTTTTTGTTTTTTTGGGTTTCATTCCTGTGTGTAAAATTCCTGAAAATCCAATTACGCAAAAAAAGGAAAGATAACCAAGGGTGTCGTCGAGGACGAGTGGAGCTCCGGGACTTTTCCTACAGTAGGAACAGTGATGTCATCTGCAGGTGCTGCTTTTGAAACTTTTTTCAAAGGACTTCAGCAGAGTGGATGCATCCGGCTCAGCAGGAGGCAAACTAAGAAATATGCCTAAGGGTATACCTGATGCCCCAGGCCATCATCTTTCCCAAAGGCCACCTGAGGGACGATAGACTCTCCATGGATTCAGAGAAGGGTAATTTTCCCCAGCTCCTCCTGGAGATGCCAAATCTAGAACCAGGTGCATGCAAAGTAGATGTTCGATCACTGAGCAATGGCCCCTCTGATGTAAGTAAACAATAAGTAAGCCAGGACATAAATGTGGGTGCCAGGAATATAATGAGTGTCGTTCATCTTTCTATTCTTCAGTTCAAGAAGTTCAGGAGATATTAATAAAGGGAGTTGGGCAAGAATAAGGTAAGGGAGGTTAAGTTTGATCACCCGCCAGGAAAGCTGATTGTCAGTGCCAAGCACCATTTGAAAAATGTTTCTAGGCAAGCTCTTTGCATATGCAAAACTCCCCTGTACGCATTAACCTTTGACGGCTGGGGCTTGCTTCATGCCGCTAGGACGTGTGGCGCCCCTCACTAGCCAGGGTGGGTTTGGGGTGGGGGACTGAAGGAGATATTTGGGGGTTTGGCCAGCACAGAAGAAAGACGTTTTGTAGGAGAGCAGTCAGAAAAGACCCTCCAAGCCTGGACAGCCACATGCACTGAGCAGGGGGTTGGACTAGATGACCTCTTGGACCCCTCCAACTCTAACATTCTGAGATTCTGTTGCCTTGTGTGTGGCGAGCAGGAGACAGAGACTAATGCCAATTGAAGACTAGCAAGGCCTACCTGCTTTTACGCCAGCCACGCTTCAGGCTTTTTTTAGGAATTGGGGTACCTTGGAACACATGGAAACCCGACTCTCTAAGTGTTGAGGGAGTGCCCAGATGGTTCTGTGCCCAGCTGCGTACACGAACAAGGCCGGTGCATGATCAAACCAACACGGCTGACCCAGTTGCTCATTCTTTCCTGGGAAGAAATCATTCGGCAAGCATCCTGCCCGTCGTACATTGTCCTTCCTGTCTCCATTCAAGGGAACTCTCTGGCCCCCCCAAATCCTGTGTAGCAGGAACCAAGACTCTTGTTGCAATCGCCCGACGCAGCCAGTGTTCTCCTGAAACAAGCAGGAAAGGCAAAGAAGAGGGAGGGAGGGAGAAGGTGACAAACAGAAATTACGGACTGAATAATTACACATAATCGCAGAAGGGAACTAAAATTAGCGTCAGAGATTAGCATCCAGATGACTAGACCACAGTGCCAAAAGCCCCAAACTTTATTCTTGCCCAAGCCCAGAACTGTTGACCCACAGCCTGCAAAGCCCAACCAGGCATATTATATAGACCATCAGGGTCGTGGCATTTGCTGCCAATGGCCCCCGCCTCCCACTAATTCATAGGGGCCACGATCCACTGGGCTGGGTTCATGCACAGATCCTTTTAGCAGGGTTTGCGCAGGAGGCTGGATCAGTAGACTGTGATCAGCTGGCCCCCCTCCTCCCCGCCCCAGACATTCTTAATGGTGCTCCAAAACTGTCTTTCCCCCAGATCTTCCTGCCCGTATGTGAGGCCCTGCTGTTACCAGATCTCCAAACGGGACAGGGTGCTAGACCTTTAGGAGAAGGAATGTGGGCAGGTGTCACTTGTTAAACCTTAGAGCATAATCCTAGGCATAGCTGCCTAGGATTGTGCTCTAAGGTTTAACAAGCGACACCTGCCCACATTCCTTCTCCTAAAGGTCTAGCACTCTGTCCTGGTTGGAGATCTGGTAAGCCGCTGCCCATATCTCTGCCACTTAAAATGGAAGGCAACAGCTATCCCCCCACACACACACACACTCCACAGGGAGGCCTGCCCGGAGCCAGGCAAAAATGTCGCTATTTCCCCAAGCCTTGATCTCCTTTTAGTCAGCTTCCTGATATTGTTTTTTTTCCTCTGATCCTACTGCTGATTTTTATCAGCCTTGTTTTATTTGATTTTAATCTGTTAAATTGTTCAACAGGTTGTAATTGCTGCTGTCTACTACTACAGCTTACTTTGTGCTGGTGATTGATGCAGGATATAAATACAGAAGTAAATGACTGACAGACAGACAGGTCCATCCATTCATTCATGGATAATTTTTGGTCATTGTGGTGAGAATGGTCCAGAATTAAGCCAGAGAACAGACACCCCATCCCTTCGATATAGCATCTTCCTTCCAAACATTAACATCTAGACAAGAGGGAAAAGGCTGACACCCTCTCTGGCTGGTGTGTTAGAACATAAGAACATAAGAAGAGCCCTGCTGGATCAGGCCAAAAGCCCATCTAGTCCAGCTTCCTGTATCTCACAGGGGCCCCACCAGATGCCTCAGGGAACACACAGCCAACAAGATAACCTGTTTCCCGTTGTCACTCCCTTGCACCTGGCACAGAGAACAGTGTTGTGTGTTGTGTGTCCTTTCCCCACTGAGGCTCTTTCATACAGTGGTGGAAGTATTCCACTATCGCCCAGAAGCCGAACATGGTTTTACACACAGCGTTCGGTCTAGTGCTGTACTCCCCTCCAGACCCGCAGCACTAAACCCCTAACCCCCACAGACACGATCCTCTGCATGTGCTTTCATAACCCATAGAGTGTATCTGGAGAGTTAGAACAGACAAAAGAAAATATTTCTTTACCCAGCGTGTAATTCATATGTGGAACTCCTTGCCACAGGATGTGGTGATGGCATCTGGCCTAGATGCCTTTAAAAGGGGTTTAGACAGATTCATGGAGGAAAAGACCATCACAGGTTACAAGCCATAAGCAACCTCCTGGTTTTTAGAAGTGGGTTTTCTCTGTGCCAGGTGCAAGGGAGTGTCAACGGGAAACAGGTTATCTTGTTGTCTTGTGCTCCCTGAGGCATCTGGTGGGGCCACTGTGTGACACAGGAAGCTGGACTAGATGGGCTTTTGGCCTGATCCAGCAGGGCTCTTCTTATGTTCTTATGGATTGCTGCAAACAGAAGCCCCTTTTACACACACACACACACACACACACACACACACACACACACACACACACACACACACACACCAGCTCAGCAGCAATCCAGATTCCCCCCCCCCCCCCCCCGGTGATTGGCCTGAAAAGCCAGGAGGGTGAGATGGCACTACGGCTGCTTTTGGAGAAAACACTGGAGGTGAGTTCAGAACACGCCGAAATCCCAGGCTTTGTCAGCAACATCCTGGGCATCCTCTGAAAGGAGCGTCGCATCATCGCCACATGGCCGGAGCAAGCAAGTTCTGCCTGTGCACTTTTGGCTCAGCCGGCTCCCATGCGCAGCTTCTCTTCCATGCGCGTCTCGGTTCATGCTGTGTCTTCGCTCCAGGCAAAGAGGACGTGTCTGAACTGCTCTTCCATCACTTCATCGGCCCCCTATTTGACTCCCATTTGCTCAGGTGAAAACAGAAGGCGCAGCTATTGCATCGCAGGACTCAATAACTGAGCAAAATCCTGGGTTCACACCAAAGGTCTTTTATTTCTTCTCACTCAGATCCAGTTCATACAACCTCATCCTCGCCATTTCCCCCAGAGCTTGAAAGTTCCCAGGACCTCATCCGACACACAGGGTCAGTTGTCTTTATGAGGAACAAATCCTGCAGACTTTACGGTGCCTTTTTAAAACAAAAAGCTTTGTTTGTGATGAAGCAACACAGTCAGGTAGTGCCAGTCTCTTGGCAATATTTCTAGATCTACAGCATCCTACTACAGGCTATTTCTGCCAGCAAGACGCCTCCTCGCAACTGACTTAAAAACTACCGTACTTTTCTTCTCTCTCCCAAATGCAGATCGCAACCCCCCCCCCTGCCATTCAGCCCGCCTGCCCACCCCCCACATCGCCAGGTGTGACAGAAATTCCTGTGGTTGGGAAGAGTCAGTCACCCAAAGGCCATTAATGGGGATCCTCTTGTTCACCATCAAATTCCAGGAGGCACCAGAACCCAGACGCTACATTGCGCAACCAAATAATCTGTTTACAACAATGCATTGGGAATGCGATGTGCTGTCCCTCCCCCAACTTGCAATGTGACAAGACGGACCTCATCATTCTGCCCACAGAAACACACACACACCGCTAACATCTCATGTGCCATTCAGGAACTCGCAAGTCTCAGCGTGGGCTTCACAACAACAGCATCCCCACCTAGTCACCTCAGGTGATTCTTCCATGCTGCAGGCGAGCAGCTGTTTACAAGCTTGCGATCAAGACATTCCCACATGTTCTGTCCCCAATTTCTTTCATCTAACTGCCAGGGTATATCTAAACCTCTGCACTCTCATCCTAATCACATTTGCATGGATATAAGCCCCGTTGAAATGAATAATGATACCCCTGCGAGTGAGTTTCTTTTCTTCTATCAGTGTGACCAAGAGCTTATCATCGACACCAGCTGCTACAATCACTGCTTGCTGCCAACACATCCGCTTCCTACCTGTGGCCACATGCTCAGGACACCTCTGAGTCAGACCTGCAGCTTCCCCGATTCCATTCCTTTGGCAAATGGTACCAGCCCGAAAGAGCAGAGAGTTCAGGGAGGGACCTCAGGCAGGAAGTGGTTCTGTGAAGAGAGGATGGCAGGAAGGGGCGTACAGCAGGGGTCCTCTGATTTCATGCTCTCATGGACTCCATCAGCTGTGTCATCTAATACAGTGTTTCTCAAACGGTGGGTCGGGACCCACTTGGTGGGTCGCGACCTGATTTCTGGTGGGTCCCAGGTGATGGAAAGATCAGATAAGTAATTGCCACAAGCCCTGAGGCTATTCAAAAATCAGATAGCTGCTCATTGCCCATCAAAGAGCTGAGCTCCTGCAGTTTGCAAACAGCTGAGCTCCTGCAGTTTGCAAGCTTGTGTAAATATAGCGAGATAAATGTTTGAGCGTCTCGCAAAGCTAGGTGGGTCCCGATAAGAGTGTCATTTTAAAAAGTGGGTCCCGGTGCTAAAAGGTTTGAGAACTACTGATCTAATACATTGTTGTCATTAAACTGCAATCATGAGGCAAGGCAGAGAGATCCACAGATCTGGATTGTGGTGCTGAGGAAGGGGCAGCAAGCCTTCGTCCCACACTGTGGTCCCAACAACATTTTCTCCCCCAGGAGAAGCAGCTGGTATTGACACCAGCGATGGCAACAAGCTTCCCAGGGCAAATAGTTGGGGGGGGGGCTGGTGCAGGGGGAGAAAGGTTGTTTAACCACTTCTCCTAGAACTGCAGCCCTGATATGATCAGGGTCTCCCACAGCTATTTGAGACAAAAGAAATAAAACAAAATACAGTAAAACAAAAGAGAAAGACAAAGACAGCCGTGAGTCTTTGTTTGGCCCCTCCGCCTCTCCAAATCCAAAACTCTTTATTCCTTTGCTCTTTCTCTCTCATACACACAATTTGCTCTTGTAGCAGTTCCCAGGAGAAACGGTTTAGCTCTGTGGCTTGAAAAGCTCTGCGCCCCCGCACATTTTTGCAGCCTAAACCTCTGCTCAAAGTTCAAGGGGCAAGGGCCAGGCAAGCTGTTCTTATTCTTTTTCCTCTGGCCAATTTGCAGCTCACCACACCCCACTGTCCACTCCAGAAAAACATCCACAGCCAGTCTAAGGAATATTAAAATTATTTTGTTCAATCCCTTATCTTTCGAAGTATAGTAAATCAGGAATGCCCAAACTCAGAAGACGACATGTCTTTAAAGAGAAATGATTATCTCTGGGGAAGGGAATGGGATAACCAATAAATATTCGACAGCTGGTTTGAAGCTTAAGGACAAGGAATTTGTAGGGGAGGGGCAAGGCTAATTCTGTGCTTGTGTTCCATTCAAGTCGCCGATTTTATTCAGGTTCTTCTCCTGTGACTGCTGTATATTTATTTATTTATTCACATTTTTATACCGCCCTTCCTCCAAGGAGCTCAGAGTGGTGTACATATTTCCTCCCCTCCTTTTGTCCTCACAACAACCCTGTGAGGTAGGTGGGGCTGAGAGATAGTGACTGGCCCAAGGTCACTCAGGAAGCTTCGTGGCTGAGCGGGGATTTGAACCTGGATCTTCCAGGTCCAAGTCCGACTCCCAAACCACTACAGGTGAAGTTTTTCCTAGCACAGAGGTGGACATTCAACAGGCAGAGCTTTCCCCATCTTTTTAGCTCCACGTCAGCAAAAGGTTTTCTTGTTGGGAAGATCCAAGTGCTCGGGTAACACTTAGCCTGGGGTAAAGCTTAGCCAGTGTGCGCGGAATGGACAAAAGAGGGTTAAGAAATATTAATGGCCCAAGAAAATCCTTAAATGGGAGTCTCCATCAGGGTCCACTACCTGTAAAGAGGGGCTAAGGCAGTACAGTAGTTCCCATACTGGGAGCCGCGGATACCATTGGAAGCCGCGGATACCAGCCAGGGGAGCCGCAGATACCAGCCAGGGGAGCCGTGGATACCAGCCAGGGGAGCCGCGGAGTGCCAGGGAATCCTCTTGGAAAACAGTGCAATGCCAATTGGCAGGCATCAACATCATGTAATGGGGAGCCATTGCCAATGGTCAAGGGAGCCGCAGGTCAAAAAAGTTTGGGAAGGTAAACCCTCTTCTCCCTGTCTAAGACAAAGGAGCAGCTGCAGATTCTGCAGAGACTGAGCAAGGATTTGATGCAGCCAAGGCTGCAATGGACGAGCTAGCAACCCGCAGAGGTGCTTACGAGACACGTGTGGCTGGTGTTTCTTGCAGGAGCGCAAGCCGCCTACCTACACCATCCAACGCTCAAACCTGTATCTTTGTCAGTTAAGCAAATATTGCAGACTTCAAACGCCTCCAGGGATCGCTCTCTCTCTCCTCCAAAGGAAGCCCAAACTTGATTTGCACTGACATGCCTGAACCTTCTCAGTACACGGCAAAGTGGTGCAGGAGCCTGTAATCCTATTTTTTAGACTTTGGCTGGTGAAGCTGTGAAACAAATTATGTCTTCCTGACTCACGTGCTTAGGAAGGGAAAGGTTTGGAATTCTTTTTTTTCCCTCAGCTTGCATAACTCGAATGTCTGCCTCATGCGCTGAGTAACCACTATTATTATTATTATGGTGTTTGAAGAGGCTCCACTTTTCATGCAAGTCAAGCGTCTCATCATAGCATTCCGCACGCCCCCCGCAAACTCTCATCTCTCCGGCGGTAAATACGGAAGGCGGCGAGGGATTAAAAGAAAGCATCTAGTGAGCCGGCGAGGCAACGGAGGAGATCTCAAGGAGCGTCAGGGCAGAGGAGCATCCATGAGCACAGATGAAAGACGGCAAATGCAAGACGAGCGAGGCCCCCCCAACAAAGTCCCAAATGTGCCTGGAGGGGCAGAAAAACCCAACAGAGGCCGTCACGAAGGTAAGAACATTCAGAGCTGGCGGCAGGGTGAGTGGGGTGACTCCAGTTTTCAGCCAAGGGACATAACGCACCTCGAATGCACCTCTCAGTTCTTGGCTCTGCCACCGACTCCTTTATGGGAACTTGAGTACCATAAGTCACTTGATGGGTGTCCACAAGACTACTCAATGCGGATGCGTTATTATTTGCCGCTTCCGCTAGAATTAGCAGAGAGACCCCGTACCTGGAAGTGTCCAGGGCAAAGAGTATTATGCAAGAAGTACTGATTCGCGCAATGCGTATTTAATCTATGGAACTCACGGCTACAGGATATTGCGACGACCACCAACATAGGAGGTTTTTAAGAAAGGATTACGTAAATGGACAGAGAATTAAACTATCAGTGAGGAGTAGGCAGAATGGCTCGGAATGAACTCTCAATGTTCAGAGAGGCACTTGATGTCGGGTGCTAAGGAGAAGCCACAGTGGTTCACCACTATGGGATCCTCGAAGGCATTTGGAGGCCAAAGACAGCAAGCTAGAATAGAACAGACCTTTGCTCTGATGCTGTTGTTTCTTCTGCCTATAATTTCTCTGTTTTTGACAGCTAAGCAGGGGTTAAGATTAAAGAAATCTCAGGTGATTAATTGGATGCATTTTAAATATGCATAATTTTGCGTATTGGCAGAGACAATTATTCTGGGGAAAACACAAAAAGGTACTTGCTTTGTCATTAGACAATGCAAGTAGAGTCGTGCCTCAGCATCCGCGGGGCATTGGTTCCATGACAACCCCCACGGATACCAAAATTCGCGGATGCTCCAGTCCTTTATACAAAATGGCGTCGTATTTACATATAACCTACGCACATCCTCCCGTATACCTTAAATCATTTACATGCCTACGGCGCCGATGTGGTGAGGCGACGAGATGTGTGGCGCTGTAGGTAAGCGGTGAAACATCAGGCTAACTTGAACCTTCTGACAGGACATCGGAAGGATCATCAACGTCGGAAAGACTAGGTTCCAACCGCAGGCGTTGATGCTTTAGAGCAGGGTGGTCCAACGTTTCGTACCTCGAGGGCCGCATGCGAACTTCGACATGAAACCCGGGGGCCGCACAATAAATTAAATTATTAATTAATTAATAATAATGACCAATGCATGCCCCACCCCGCTGTCTAGCATGCCCCGCCCACGCTCCCCTGAAGATCGAAAAGGTGGTCGGCTCCCGACCGCCTTTCTGATCATCAGGGGAGTGTGGGTGACTGCGGGGGAGGGGAGCTCCAAGAGCAGCCGGGGGCCGCAGCAGAGGCCACGCGTTGGGACCACCATGCTTTAGAGGAAACTCAGTTACATTAGTGTCAGGATCTGTAGAGGTTGACGGTTGACGGTAGTGTCAGGATCTGTGGAGGTTGACGGTTCTTCAAGCACTGAAGGTCGAGGCTTCACAATTGCAGATGCTTTCGTTAGAAACATTGTTACAGGAAGCTGTTTCTTCTGCTTTGTCATTCGAATGCTCGGTTCGTTCTTACCGACCCACTTCAGCAAGCGACTTGCCACTTTTCAAAAGATCTCAGATTTTTATGTTCCTGTCGAGAGGTAGCACTTTACGCTCCCTCCTAACGTTCGAGGGATTGCTTTGACCACTTAATTGCTTTGTAAGGACCCACTTTGTTGTGCACACCACACAAGTAGTGAACCAATGAGACGTGAGGCGAACAATGCGCCAACCACGAGTGCTGGAGAGAGGCCGCGGATCTGTGAAGTGGCGGGAGGCTACAGCAGATTATGCCTACGCATCACTTCTTTTGCGTGGATTCGGCGTGGTGCTCAGCGCATGGCAAATTCAAGTTTTGCTTTTTGGAACTTTCTGGAATTTCCCCCCCCCCCATATTTTAGTTGCACGGTTGGTTGAACCCGCGGATGCGGAACCCGCGGATATGGAGGGCCAACTGGCAGGTACCTCCTTAGAAAGAGGCATTTCCTTTGGTGTGCAGGAGAATGAGGAATGTCTCTTCCAAGATTGAAGAGACCTATGGGCCTCCCTGGTGGTGTCCCCTGTTGGGGGGGGGAAGGGGGGATAAAACACCTATGGGTTTTGTATGTAGATAAGTAATTTTTTATTTACTTGTTTATAAGTAATGTATAAGTGTATATAAGTGTTTATTAGGGTTGTCAGATCACAGGTTTTTTGCCCGAGAGTAGGATTTGGAGGGTCATCTCAGGCTCTTCAAGTAGGGTCCCAGACCTTGGGTTTTGGAAGGACATAAGATGCAATCCTAGTCTATACACCTCCCTGGGAGTAAGTCCTATTGAACTCACTAAGGCTTACTTCTGAGTAGACATGCCTAGGCTTGAGCTGCAAGACGTTCTGGAGGGCCACATCGGTCCCCTGCCTCCCTCTTCCCTTCAAAATGTAAGGCACATTCTTTGCAAACACTTCACCTTCTCTGGCTAGCTTGGAAAGACGGAAGGAAGAGGAGGTGATGATGAGACAGCAGGAATTTTGCAGCTGTGTAATTTGAAACACTACTTCAACAAGTATTTAACTCATCAGTCTGAAAAAGAAAATATTGCAGTTTATCAAAGAGGGAAAAAATGGAAAATCCTTCTAAAAAACAAATAGGGGTTGGGGGTTTGTGAGTGCAGGGATACATCTAATACGTCTGTTTTCGTAGGTCCTAATTATCTAATTTATGTGCGTAAAACTTAAATACTTGTGTCTGAATACAGGTCCTACAATATATAAACCTGCGATCAGGGCCTCTGAGAGGGGGGTGTCACAAAAAGGGAGACATTAAATCAAGACTGAGAATAACCCCACAAATTTCAGACAGACTTTCGTTACAGGGGGTTAAGAAGGGGGTAATTTGTATCCGGGCCCAGGGTGAAAAATGGGTCAAAAAAGGGTGCCCTTGCAGCAAAAAAGTGGGTCTCAGGAATCAAATTCATATGTAGGGATGGGGTCCCAAAGAAACTTTGTACCCCCTGATAAAATTCCTCTGAATGGCCCTGCCTGCGATGTGGTGTTATGTGTATGTTGCAATGTGTTGTGTGTGTTTGACAAGACACACAATTACCCTAGAAAACAGTTGGGAGCAATTGGTCCAATTGGCTTAAAACTGGCCCTGTGTACACACACACACACACACACACACACACACACACACACACACACACACACACACACACACGTATGAAGAGATAAAATATACATTTACCATTATAAGAAGTGTATTATTATACAGTTCTGCGCATTAAAATGTTATTATGGAGGAATAAGCTGTAAATAAGCCGAATGTAGACTTGGGCAACCAGTTATATGTCAAAATTGGTGCATCCGATCCCATCCCACCCATTCAAGAGATAGAGCTTGGGCAAGCACTATGAACTGCATGTGCTCTCCAATGCGCACCCACATTGCCCCGGATGCAGAACATTGCTTATTAGGTGCATGAGCAATCTGACCGGATCAGGGCATCTGTGTCCACATAACATATCAAATTTCAGGAAGAACTAATGACAGGTCCCCATCCCCCCCCCCATGTGCATTGAAATGGATATAACAGCTTTAAATAACTGAAACATTTTGGAAACTTGTGCAAACCGTTTTGCAACGGGTCCCGCTACCATCCTCGCACTCAAAAGCACCTGGTGCTTCCTCCCCAGCCAAAGCAGAGGAGGCAGCAAACCGGGTCCGCCCCCACAGTCCGCCCCTGCTTCATCAACCCGCCCCAAGAAAACAGGTCAGGGGAGGTTTGAGGGCTCTCCTGTAATCCTCCGCACTAAGAGTAGGGGTGGAGGCAATGAATCAGGAATGTTCCCCAACCGCCTCCCTCCTTGAAAAGAACAAGGAAGGATCCTGAGGGGGGAAAAGCACCACGGTTTCCTCTGGGAACTGTAAGCACATCTGGAACGGAGAACTCAGTTGGCCTGATGCTTTGGGGATGGATGATGTTCCAGTGGGTAGATAAGATCTGGAGATCCTGAGAACATTTGGCTCCGCTCCCTCCAGCAAGCTTCATCCTATGTGACCTTGGGTAAGTCTGTTTATCTTTCCAATCTTTAGCCTGTGAGATGGAGACTTGGCAAGCTCTCAATCACACAACCTAGATCGCATCTGCCCTTTGGGTGCATACAGGTGTGCATCATCAAATCACTTGGTGTGCTTGGGGCGGCCCCACCATGAGGCCGGGTGGAGTGGTCCACGTCAGGCAGCAGATCTGGGGGTACCCCCCCCCACGCCATGCTAGCCAAAAGAGATGGTAAATGACATGTCGAGTTTCTTACATTCTCACCACTAAGGAGGTGCACCAGAACTTTCACCCCAAGGGCTCATGGGCCACCCATCGGGTGTCCATGTTGTCCTGGCAGACAGCGAGGAGGAGTTTTTACCACACGTCAACTCCTGATCAGAAATGTGGGGCAGCAGCCCAGGGGAGGTAAAATTCTCCTCTCGGCACTTCTTTGCAGGACGAGATCGAGGAGCATCTCACTGCGACATACGCACCGTGCTAAGCCGCTACCTCTCGGTAGAAGGTCATCTATATTTAGCGAGATATACGATCTCCTTCACCAGTTCAGGACATTCACTCCAGGAGGTTGTCCTGTGAATGGGGGTGTGTGTGTGTGTGTGTGAAAAGTGGAGTAGCTAGGCCAGACTCGGTTACGTTGGCCGGGAAAGAAGTGGGGGCGTCATTGCGCCCCTTCTCTCCAGTGCTTCAAGCATCGGGTGCGAGGCATTTTAGGATATTATCTGAGGGCAAGCCTTCAAAGAACATCTGAAAAGGGGAAACGCTCGCTAAGGCATGGCACTGTTTTGAGGGCGTCAGTCTCTTAGGTATAGAGCAGCAGAATGATGTTATGGAACTGGGTCCCCCCCTTATGGGGGAAAAAGCAGAATATAAATTCAATAAATACTGTATTGGTCTGAGTATAAGACTCACTTTTTTCTCCTAATTTAAGTTTTTAAACCAGGGGTGCGTCTTATAATCAGGCTGTTGCAATTTAATGCCAGTGATTTAATTAAATTTTTTTAATAGCACCAAACATTAAGGGTGCGTCTTATAATCAGGTGCATCTTATACTTGGGACAATACGGTAAATAATAAATAAACTGGTGGTGAAAGTTCAAGTGAGAAACTTGGGATCACGAGGAAGGTGATCCATCGGTTGAAAGGAATAGCGAGAGAATTGCCGAGAATTGGCAATGTGGGGGAGAAGAAGGACCACAAGATATGGAGTTGGATCCCAAGCTCGCCTTGGTCTTCTATGGGGGGAGAGGGCGCGAGTTATGATGATTCCCCCCTGCCCTCTCCAGCCCGCAGTGCTATCTTGGTTCCGGGGGGTCCCTCAACTCTCAGGCACGGATTTGGGGAGGGGGATACAAGGGGGATACAAGGAAGCAGTAACAGATTTTACTTTTTTGGGTTCCAAGATCACTGCAGACGGAGACAGCAGCCAGGAAATTAAAAGACGCTTACTCCTTGGAAGGAAAGCTATGGCAAACTTAGACAGCATAATAAAAAGCAGAGATATCACCATGCCAACAAAAGTTCGTATAGTCAGGGCGATGGTGTTCCCAGTAGCAATGTATGGTTGCGAGAGTTGGACCATAAGGAAGGCTGAGCACCGAAGAATAGATGCTTTTGAACTGTGGTGCTGGAGAAGACTCCTGAGAGTCCCTTGGACTGCTAGGAGATCAAATCAGTCAATCCTAAATGAAATCAACCCTGACTGTTCCCTGGAAGGACAGGTACTGAGGCTGAAGCTCAAATATTTTGGCCACTTAATGCGAAGAGAGGACTCTCTGGAGAAGACTCTGATGCTGGGAAAGATTGAAGGCAAAAGGAGAAGGGGAAGGCAAAGGACGAGATGGTTAGACAGCATCACCGATGCAACGAACATGAAAATATGCGAACTCAGGAAGATAGTGGAGGACAGGAAGGCCTGGCGGGATATGGTTCATGGGATCACGAAGGGTCGGACACGAGTTAACGACTGAACAACAACAACAAATACAAGGAGTTGGAGAAGGAAGGGGGTGTCGTCAATGAAAACTGCAACCTCTTTCTCTTGCCCAAGCAAGAGAAAGATGCTTGTGCAAGACAAGGTGGAGATCGGTGTCTCTTAATTAGGTAATTAATCATTAAATAAAAAAGTACTAAAACAATTTTAAATGTGAAAAAATGTCTCATTTAACTCTGTGAGTGTGAGAGAGAGACAGACATGCAAGCATCTCTTTTTTTCTCCAAGTCACACTTCCCAAAATCAGCTCCTCCCTCCCCCACCCCACCAAAGTACAAAAATAAGCCCAAAACCAAAATCAGAGAGACAGAAGGGCTCCAAAAATAATTACAATTTAAAATCCATGTTAATTAACACTTAATTCGCTGCTGATGGGGCGGATAAGGGGCAGGGCTTGGCGTACCCCCAGCAAGAGGTCCGCGTACCCCTAGGGGTACCCATACCACAGGTTGAGAACCCCTGACCTAGAAAATCCATGGGATATGGCAGAATATACAAGTATTCAGGGCTGGAGGGAGAGGCTAATCTTCTCCCCACCTGGACTGAGCAGCTCAAAAACAGCAGGGCCTGTTCCCCTGCTATGAGTCCAAATTTGGGGGCTACCTGGACATCAAAATGGCTTCTGGCCATTCTGTCGTTGGCAAACCGTTTCCCCTCTTGATCGCTGGTGACAGACTCTTGTGATGCAATTGGCTGAGGAATTAGACATGATCAGGCGTGCATTACAAGAAGTGTGTTACAATTCTTAAAACTCACCCTGCACGGCGCCCTGCTATGTGGGTAGTTTAAGCGTCTTGCCAAAGTCATTCAGTAACTTCCTTGGTTCCCTAATATTCCCGGCAATTTCCTTTCCCGACCTCACAGAAGGACATTTAGTAAAGCAGCAGGAGGTCGATGCTGCTGATTCCTGGGGACTCCAGTTCAATCTTGGGGAGTTGGCAACCCAAGTCACTGCCTTAATGAAAAATGGAACACTTGCCATAATAATATATAAAGCAAAGACAAAACTATCTGTTGCCTGCAAGGCATACCTATATACCCCCAGTCACTGACTGAGCAGTTGTGCTGTCATGGAACGATCACAAACATTCCAACCGATGAAAGGAAAACTGAGAGCAGTAGAATAGTATTTCCAAACAGCGCAGCTCCTATGAAGGGAGTGAAAGGCCAGTTTGGTGGGGGGAAAAAATCTGATGTAAGATCTAGGAACACGTGGAGTCATGCAATATTGACAGGGAGGAACAGGCAGGTATCTTCTTTCCCGCTTAAAAGCCGTAGCATGCAGTGAGTGTGTCTGACATCTAGCAGCACCACATCCTGTGGTTGCTAGTCAAGCACAGTATGCTTTCTTCACTCCCAAAACTGGCAACATGTTTGTGGCTGGTGGCTACAGAATGCTACTTCCCCCTCACCGGAATGAGAAGGTAGAAATTCAGCAGGTGAAGTTTTCCCAGTTTTCCCAGTTTTCCCAGCATGGAGGTGCAATGGTGGGGGAGATGCCACCTGTTGCATTTCTGCCCGCCCTGCAGCTGTTAGATGCTGTAGGTGCCCAGCCCAAACAACAGGTAAGTCTGGTCCATGACTTGATCCTGGAGAATGAGATACGGAAATAAACCGATATTTGGGGATTTTACCGAATTCTCATTCTTCGTCCCAACCACAGCAGCAGAGGCAGACAGACAGGGCTGGGGAAGGGTGTAATAGCAGGAAATTCCTCCGCAATCGATAGCCATAATAATCATAATTAATATCTTGGCATCACATACTGCCCCTTAAGACCTAGTTACCAGCTGAGCAACTAAGCATGCGTCATGCCCTGCTTTCCACAACTTCCTGGCTTTGAAGGAGGCCAGTGAGCAGGGAGTGTGCGGTGGCACGGTCTTCCCAGTGTTGTTCTGCCCAGCTGCAACACCTCCCAGCTGGGGATAATGACACCCTTGGCGTGGAGCACCCACTTGTAGCACAAGTCGGCACTCGCCCCAGGTGCTCACTTAGAAGTGCCCTGCATAGTAACTTCCTCCTCCTTGGCATAGTAAAAAGAGCCCCAGAAAGAGCCCTGCTCCATGGTTTCCAACATCCTGTCTGTTTCCAAACAGGCCAACCAGATTTTTTTTTTTTTAGATTTTTTTAAAGAATTTTTTAGAATTTTTTCTTTACAGGCACTGAGTCCCCTTGCTGAGTCGCCTGGCCCCCCCCTCCTGTTCAGGAACAAACTGCCCCAGGACTCCAGCCTCTGCCAGACGTGGCCCCCTCCTCCCCACACCACAGGGATCTCCTCCTCCTCCTCGCAGCTACTTTGCTTCTCCAGAGCAAAGCGTGCCGTCAACATTCTACCCCAATTACTCAGGACGAAGCCATCCAATTAAATCATTCTCAACAACGTACAAAGCAACCTGCATTTATTTTGGGGTAACGATTTCCAAGAAGCCCCTCAGGCACCTGCAATGCGATGTTGCCGGGATGGGCCTAGCCTCTACCCAGCCAGTTGCCCGAGTCAGAAGGAGGTGACCCACCCCACTCCTGTCCTCAGAGGCTTGGCTGGCTGCTCTGTGCTTCCTTTGCCCCAGAAGAAAGCACACACACTCCCAGTCCAGTGAGAGGGAAGCGGCATCCCCTCGTCTAGTCTCAGGCAATCGGCTGTGGGGAGCTTTGTTCCCCCACCAGACCGGTTGGTGAGGGCCGGCCCCTCCATGAGGCCAACTGAGATGGTAGCCTCAGGTTGCAGATCGGCAGGGGAGGGGCCCTCCACCTGCATGGCTCCCCCACTCCTCCTCCCCTAGTGCCCTGAATTTGAAAAGGAAATGGGGAACAGAGCAGAAGAGGAAGTGCGGAGGAGAGGAGAGGAATGGGCCAGAGTGTCTTCATCTTTGTCCATCTTAAGACGCCCATCTCCCTCTCTGTCGTTGACCGTGCAAAAAAAAAAACAACCCTCTTCACTTGGAAAGGTCTTTTTTGTCGTGGTGATTTCAAGGCTGTGTCTTACTGTGTTCTGCCTCCTGTCTGTTCCTCCCCAGCTGAACATACCTTACGTGCATTTGTAACTAAGCAGCTGTCCACAAACTTCCAAGCTCTGAGAAGGAAGCCAAGCCTAGGAAGAAGAGGCACATTTGGGAAAGAGGGAGGAAGACGGTCACAAGCTTTGTCCATAACTAGGCCAGGTTTGAGCTAAGATTGCCACCTGCTCATATCATGAAGTACACTATCACTTCCTTTCCTGTGGCTCAGGTATATCTCATCTTCTCACCCAATCGTCATATATATATATACACACACAATGGTCCAAGTTGGTATTGATTTTGTGGGCTACGGGTCCTGATCCGGCTGGCATTTTTGCCCCACTGGTTGCCATTCGCTTTTTTCCGGACCATGTGCGCCTTGGAAATGAAGGAAGGAAATTAAATTATTTGGGGAGCTAACATTTGCATAACTGAATGCAACTGAACGCAATTCCTCCTTAAATATTTCCCATGCAAATATCTTCATTGAGGAATAAGGGGGAGGGTCAATTCTAGTTTGCTTTATTTTGAATTTTTTTCTCCAGTTTTTTAAAAAATATATATTTGGGGTTCTGTTTGTGAACTAAAAAAACCCAATATCAGTTTTGGATTTCAGGTTTGGATTACAAATGTTACTTGTAGGGAAATACCATCTGTCGTGCTGTTTTGCAACTAAGCCCCAAGACTAGTTTATATCCCAAAGAGGCTCAAATTAGCACCATGCGATCTCAAATTACCGTATTGTCCCGAGTATAAGACGCACCTGATTATAAGACGCACCCTTAAAGTTTGGTGCTATTAAAAAAATTTAATTAAATCACTGGCATTAAATTGTAACAGCCTGATTATACGACGCACCCCTAATTTAAAAACTTAAATTAGGAGAAAAAAGTGAGTCTTATACTCAGACCAATACGGTAGTTCTGCAAGACTCCGTTACACCGAAGTCAGCGGCCCCTCCCACTTGCCATCGGAGAAAAAAGTGAGTCTTATACTCAGACCAATAAGGTATATACATAGTGGGGCTGGAAGAGGAAGTGCCTGACCAGACTCTCCTTCCTCCCCCCCACCCCCCCGCCAAGGTCAATAATAATTCTTCCAGGAGCCCTACACAGGAGCCCTTGAAGAATCTCACTGACTCCTGCAGGAGCGGTGGCAGCAGCTCCAAAGTTGTTCAATGGTGAGGGAAAGTCACTCTGTACATGCTCATAGGCACCTTCACCCTAGAATACAACATGAGGATTGTAAGGGGCGGGGCCAAAAGCATGAAATTGGTGCGGCTGGAAGAGGAGAGGTGGACCGCAAGGAGGGGGAGTGTCTTGTCCGCTAGCTCAGATTCGACCAGGCTCCACCCAGACATTTAGCTCCGCCCCCGACCTCTCAGATATGACCACAAATAAGGAAAACACCAGATGGATGGGAGCCAGGAAGTTCCATTCAAATTCAGAGCAGGAAATGCAGGGAAATTGAGGCTTCTCCTCTCTCGAGGCCTTCAGGGCAGAAGAGGCTCCACCTCCCGTTAGTGTCTATTGGACATCTGCCCTAATCAGATTTGTTGGAGCCCAAATGCCCCATGCCATAGATGTGGGGAGAGTTTTGGGCTGTTTCTCCCTGTTTATTTTTATTTTTTTTTAATTGGCTAAAAGCTGTCTGATTAATTTTTTTTATTTTTTTATTTTTCACATTTTTATACCGCCCTCCCTCCAAGGAGCTCAGAGTGGTGTCCATATTTCCTCCCCTCCTTTTTGTCCTCACAACAACCCTGTGAGGTAGGTGGGGCTGAGAGATAGTGACTGGCCCAAGGTCACCCAGGAAGCTTCGTGGCTGAGCGGGGATTTGAACCTGGATCTTCCAGGTCTAAGTCCGACTCCCAAACCACTACACCATCCTGGCTCCATTAAGGCAGGTTTCAGAGAAACTAATAGGAGAGAGAGCTTCCTTTGCCTTGAAGGGACCCCCACCCCCAAAGCGGTAACCCCAGGTCCCTTTGGCGGAGGAGCAATGCTCCCCCCTCTCCTTCAAAGAGCAGGTCCTCATGCCACTCCCCCCCCAACCTCTTTCCTCCTCGGTCTCGTCCTTTCAAAAGAATCCCCAAACCCACTTACCCTGGCAGTGGGCGGGTGGTTCTGAGGACGTCAGCTCCCCTTTCCGCTCACCCTACCTTGGAGCTAGCCACCGAGTGAGCCAGCTGGACACCCTTCCAAGGAGAGGAGGACAAATACAGATCCGGATTCAACCCTCCAGTCGCTGATCATCCCAACTTGAACTGGTGCCTGTAGTAAGAACACTCAGCCTTGGAAAACCTCTCAGGGCACGTTTCCCAGGTAGAAACAAAAAGGAGACCCGTTTCAAATGCCCTTTTACAATTGCTTCCGTTTGCCCCTCTGCTTGGGGGTCTGAGAATAAGGATTTGGGGGTCAAGGTTCTCTCTGGCTTCAACAGCATGACCAGAGCAGGGGTGTTCCAGCCCCTCCAATCGCTCGCAGCCAGCCTGCTCCCAACCCTTCGACACCCATTCCATGCGCTCAGGAGTCATCCCTCTTTCTCAAGTGGCTGAAATATGTCTTGCTAATTAGTTCTCTTGTTATGCAATGCCAGATTAAAGCTCCAGATTCAAGTTTTAATTGGCCACACCTTCCGTAGATATTTTTTTTTTACTCCGGTACAAGGCTGACGTCTTGCCGGCTTGCTTTTCATTTCATTTCTTAGGCAGACGCTACCTGAGCAAAAGGTATCTGCTGCTACCACCTCCTTTGGATTCCCAGCTGTGGTTTCCTAACGCAAACTGAATGTCCAGGGACTGCACTGCAGGGTTGGGATTCCCACTCGCCCACATCCGCCAGCTTGAGAGACGGTCTGAAAATGTTCCAAGGAAGTTGAGTTGTCAGATGATCCGTGTCTTATTTCCTCTCCTAGGGTCCTGTCTATCTTGGGCCTATCGTCGGCGGCCCCCCAGCACCTGTGCCGATGTGTTCCAACAATGAGGAGGTCACAAGATTACATCCCTGCGAGGAGCCGCATGATGCGGGACACGCCTGGCCCAGCGAAGGAGCGAACACAGACTCTTCCATCCGAAACGGTAAGACTCCTTGTGGATTTATATCACACCTGTCTTTTGGGTGAACGAAAGAGGCCCAGTTCAAGAGAGAGTTGTATCAAATCTTCTGTAGGAAACTTTTTTTTAAAAACTGAATGCAAAGAATACACAAGGCGTGCACAAAACCAATAATATACAACACCCAGTGGCATAGCCAACCTCGGGGGGGAGGGGCAGCAGCGGGCAGAGGCCTTCAGGCGTGCCGCCCGGGGGGTGGACTGCCCCCCCATTCCTACGCCACTGACAACACCCAACCCCTTAAAAAAAAATCCCCAAGTAGTAAATGTTTCCAGCTTATCCGTTTAGAAAACAACACCAGAAGCAAGGAGCAAGTACGGATTATTTTCACATTATTCGCTCTGATTATTCAGTTCAGGTATCGCAAATGCCTCTGTTCTGACTGTTTCACCGCAAAAACAATCGCTCCATATCTGTCTTCAGATCTCTGGCAACAGTTTCCTAAAGCAAAGGCTGGACAAAGAATTACATCCCCACCCAGGACCTGAATTCCAAATTTAAAAATTCATTTTCAAGGGGAGTTGAGCTGTAATTGACATGTAATTGACAAGCTGATCGGTTTAGTTCCAGTAAACAATTCCTTTAGTTGGGAAGCTAATGAAATCTTCCCCTTCCAAACATATTCTGGGAAGAGGAGCCATTAATTCTTCCTTTCCAACCATGCATGCATGTAGATCTAAGATGTCAGCCTTTTCTAATCCATCTTTTACTTAAAAGCTTCTCTTTGTTTTCCTAACCCTTTGAAAGAACTATTTGCTAACTCAATTGCTATGCTTTTGTCCTAAAATGGCCCTTTGGGGAAGTATAAATTTGGGCATTAATGGCTAAATCCACCTGTGGTCTCTTAAGTGTTAAATAAACCTCTTCCTTAAATGTGTTGATTGCTTTACAACGCAGCCTGGAATTTCCGGGCTGAACTTTCAGTTCCCAAAAATATTTTCTTCGACTTGGCAGGAAGATCATACCATTGGGATGGGAGTAATATCACTTTAAAAGCAAGTCTGAAATCGCAACATTGATAAGAAAAAAAAAAAGCAGATCCATTTTACAAGGAGAATGTCATGGATGTGCTTGAGTCGTTTGATTTTACACCCATTCCCTGTTTCCCCTTGTACTTATTTTCATGAGGAAAGATTCTCAAGAAGGAGTTTTAAAGCAGCATCAGTTTCCCCAAAAGCAAACAGCATGCCCTTGGGGGGGGGGGTTTCGTCTTCCCCACAAATCTCCTTCTTGCCAGGCAATAACAAAAACCACCAACTTATTTCTTCTTTGTGCGTAGGGTTGCCAACTCCTGCTGAAACTATTCCTAGGGATTAAATGTAATGTTGGATGTAATTATGTAATGGATGTAACATGATGTAATATTGGAAATACTTGTAGGCTCTGTTGAAATCTCCAAGATGCTTTTCAGTTGTCACTTGGAGATCAATGCGGATTCCTGGTGGCTGATCCTGGAAGCTTGGCAGCAGCCCTGTTTATTGGCTGTGTCCCGTCCCCCCATGTTCCCTTCAAGCATGGGATGTTTCTGTTTGTGCTTTAACTAGTAGCCAGCAGCTACCGCCACCAAAGGCTCATCAGCATGCAATACATCCCAATACATCTCAAGTGAACAAACAATGCAAATGTCTTCGGGGAAGGTGGTTTTGTACATCCCAAGAGGATGTTGACAACATTGCACAGAAGTTTGCCAGTCTTTGTGCCGCCGCGGTTGGAGGTAGAAATCCGGTGCGCTGAGCCACACACGCTCTGAAACCTCAAGCTTCTGTTTACTTGCAAATGCCTCGGGAATGCCACCCACCGTAACCCAACCTAATGACGACGTTATTATTGACATGCTGACTTGCCCAGAAAAGCAACACACTGCTGAGTCAAGAGTCTCTAATGCTCCAGAGACTCTTCCCTTCCTGTGAATGCTGAGGTCAACCTCTGCATATGTAAACAGAAAGGCAGGTGGTGCTTGCTTGGATTGGATAGCTCTCTCTCTCTCTCTCTCTCAAGACTGTAAAAGTTTCATGGACCCGTTTGACAATGCAGCTTCCTGGACTGTATCCCTTCAGGCTGTATATGGGGAAGTGGCATGTTTAAATCATCCCCTCATATTAACATTCCTTGAATACAGAAAGTTAGACTCTCAGGCAATGGCCTTCATGTTTTTTCCTGACATGCTATTTTTCTACATGTGGGGAGAGGGGTTGATAGTTTCTGGTTTCATCGAGCAGCTGCGATCTGGCAAAGCTCATCTTCATTGCCAACAGCATTAAGGAAAGTTAATGAAGTAAAAAAAAGGGGGGTGTATAGCATTTCCGGCCAAACTGAACAGAAAACAAAGTGCAGAGCAAGATGTGGAAATAAAAAACCCCAGGGGAGCAGATGCCCCAAGGTAATTGGGAGGGAAAGAAGCAAGGGTTTCAGGGAAATAGATGCAGGCAGCTCTCCCCACCCAGTCCAGAAATTGCCCAGTACAGTTTCTCAGTTTGTCCAAACCCCCTTTGTCCAGTATGACCCGGTTGGGATTGCTCATTCAGAGGCAGGAAGCTTGAATGAAAGCCCACCCAGTGCTAACCTCAGATTCTTTTTGGTCCCCATCCCCCCCTTCCAGGCTCCAACACTTAACAGAGAGGAAAACCCAGTCGTGCTGGTGAAGCCAGCTCAGCAACGGATGGGCAAAAAGATTTGCATTTGTGGGGCAGCCGGCATCTCCCATGCCTAAGTGGGTCACCACCTTCTATCTATGACATCCCTCAGGCATAAGTCCTGCAGGCTCATTATGCAAAGTTCCTCCAATTTGACTTTGGGGCCTAGGGAACTGGCCACAACCCAGCACGGGAAGGACAGGGTGTATTCAGCATTCAAGCCCAATTAATTTAAGTTAGGCAAGTAACAAGAAGGGTGCCTTCTTTGTTGTTGCATAGTCTTTACCTCGGTTAGGAGCAGAGGAACATACAAGAAGCCACACAGGGGAGAATTAAAACCCTGGGAGATAGAGTTTTCCCATGGGAGATGGACTATAACATCACTTACTAGCTCTTGTCTGCTGCGCCACACAGGGTGCCAGACCAGCCCACTCAACCTGGTGGGGCAACAGAGCCACACCCTCCCCTCCCGCTGCATTTTGATTGCTGTATGTCTTGCTTTGTGGTTTGCTTTCAGTTACGTCAGCTTTGTTGACAATGTCACACAGTGTTGATTCCTGTTCAGCCACGTTTACTTAACAATGCTGTTAACAATGAAGGTAAACTTTGCAAGAGCTCAGCTGCCAGATAAAACCAGAGCACCCTGCCGTGTGGAAAATAGCAGTTTTGACGGGAGATGACTTTCAATGGGCAAATGGCACGGGGGGGGGGGGAGATTCAGACCTTTCCCCCAGTGTCTGATTTCCCCCAGTGCTATTAAAAACCAGAGGGAGAGACAATCACAGATCTTCCAGAGTTGCATCTAGTTTAGCCCTAGGTTTACAGATGCCTTATTATTTTTCTTCTCTCCAGATATCCTGACAGAAGATGACATCTACTGCTGCTCCCTTTCCAAGACCCTCTGCCACACATCCACACCGGTCACGGTGGGCTTCTACTCGCCCTGTGGAACACGGCTCCACTCTCTGCTCGACCACATTGCAAGTCAGTGCTTCCAGACTCATACATTGTTAGAGTTGAAACTTTTCCTCCTGCGCAATGAGGTTTGGCAAAAATCCCTTGGAGAGCCATGTTCTGACAAGGGGTGCAAGGACAGCATGTCATTAATCTGTGGAACTCCTTGCCACAGGATGTGGTGATGGCAACTGACTTGGATGCCTTTAAAAGAGGGTTGGACAGATTGATGGAGGAAAAGTCCATCACAGCTTACAAGCCATGATGGGGATAAGCAACCTCCTGGTTGTAGGAGTAGGTTTTCTTTGTGCCAGGTGCAAGGGAGTGGCAACAGGAAACAGGTCTCTAGTTGTCTTGTGTGCTCCCCGAGGCATCTGGTGGGGCCACTGAGATACAGGAAGCTGGACTAGAGGGGCCTTGGGCCTGATCCAGCAGGGTTCTGATCAACAGGACCTCTGTCTGTTCCACCCACTTGGGGGGACATTTTGCTAGTTCAGATATGATGAGGACGACTGAAGGAATCAGGACAATGGATTTGGGCAGTTCAAGACTGGAGTGGGCTCCGCAGTTTCCCTTTTGGAGGGAGATGTTAAGGAGTTAGCAGGAGGGCGACAGCTGCTGTTGCTGATGTTGTCTTTTTGCTCCGCTGTCGCAGGGTGCATGCACAAGGAATCTATCCGGAGGGAGGAAAATGAGTTCCGAAGGACCCACCAAAGACCCCGGCGGCCAGAGGGCTGGAACTACCTCACTCTCCTTTGGTACCTGCTCTTCTACGAACCGGTCATCACAGAGGTCCACCTCCGGAGGAAGAACATCGATTTCATCTTCATCCGGTTCAGTGCCTGGCAGTACGCCGGCAGCGACAAGCTCTGGGCCGGGCTGGTCATGACCTTGTGCGACCACATCCGCCAGTACTTTGGTCCCCTCCCTCTGAGCTTCTACCACGTGGTGGGGAGTCGGCCCCGCTTTGCCTCTGGCTTCAGCCAAGAAGAGTGGCGGGTCAAGAAGAAAGTGTGCTGTACGGCGGGGGGGTTCGTGGTTGTCCTGCTAGCCGGCGTGGGGCTGGCCACGACCGCCTACCTCGTGCCGGGAATAAGAGACGGCACGGCCTTAAAAGTCATCGGCACCACTCTCGCCACCGTCACCGGCTCCGGGGCGATCCTGGGGATCGCGCCGGTGATTAAGCACTTGATCATCAGCCAGAAGAAAAAGATCGAGAGCATGACCAACGACGAGAAGTTCACCAGCCATTTGGGCTTCATGTGTGCGGTGAAGAGAGAGATCGAAATCCTCACCAACTTTGTGTACTACATGGAGATATTCGAACGGCGGAGGCTGAGAATCATCTTCGAGATCACCAGTCTGGACATGTGCTACCCGGAGCGAGTCATCGGGGTCCTGAACGCCATCAACACCTTGCTTTCGGACACCAACGCCCCGTTCATCTTCATCCTGGTCGTGGACCCTTGCATTATTGTCTCCTGCTTGGAGCACGCGGCCTGTATGAAGGGGATGGCTGACAACGGCTACCTCTACCTCAACCGCACCGTAACGTTGCCCTTCTCCATCCCAGAAATCGGCGTCCGGTCGAAGGTGCGTTTTTTGCACGAGGCGTTCCAGAGTCGGGAAGACCTGATGTACAGCATCATCACGAGGAACATGGAGCAGGGCGCCAAGAAGACGAAGAGGAGCAACGCGGTCGCGACGGAGGTGGAAACCTCCCTGGAGATGGACCAGCACCAGATCGACGCGCAAGCCGTGCAATACATCCACGAGGCTTTCCACTGTCTGCACAACGAGTTCGACACCCTCTACCAGTACATCCCAGACAGCATCGTGCAGATGAAACGGATCGTCAACACCATTCCCATCACCATCCGGCTGATGACTCAGCAGCACGTCTTGAGACACAGCGTCTGTCCCCGGTCCGTGGCGGGCTGGGTGGTCTTGGCCAACCAGTGGCCGTGCCGTCTGAGCTGGATCCTGCAGTGCATGGGGGACCGGATGCAGAGCCGGCCGACGAGCGATTACGAACGGCGGCCCATGTGGCACATCTTCACCGAGAACTGCAAGGACCTCTACGCCAAGCACAAGGACCTGCAGAACATCATGGCTTTGGACGGCGATCCGGAACTCTTTGAGAAGTTCCTGTCGTGCGACTTCCCCTTCACCGTGCAGGAAGGCGAACAGTACCTGAAGTACACGGTCAATTTGGACCACTCCATCAGGCACCGCATGGGTCTCTTGCGGTCGCTCGCAACCCTGGAGAAGGATTATTCCAAAGACGCAGCTACCTCGGAAAGGATGGTTTAAGACGGTGCAAAATTCACTCAGTAGGCTGAAAACAAGCTGCCCTCCCCTCCGACGCTTGCCCCCAACCTGCTACATAGCGACAATACTACTGATGGTACCCTGTTGTTGTAAGGATTTATGTGAAAATGTGCACAAAACATTTTCAAACACTCCAGATCGCTCTATAAATGTGATTGAATTGTGAGATTTCCCTCCCTTGGAGGAAGCGCTGGGGGTAAATGGTGATTTTATGAAACCTTGTTGATAGTGCAAGATGGACAGAACCATTTTCTCCAAAGTCGCAGCAGCTTCTACCTCTCAAATGCATGGAGCTCTGCGCACATAAGGACAGACAGCGCAGCCAGGCAGAATCCCACACTCTGTTCCAGTGTGCCAGAAAGGCCCCGGTCACTCAGATAGCCGCAATCCTATACGCCGTTTTCTGGAAGTTAGCCCCACTTAAGACTTATGTCTGAGTAGACATGCATAGGGTTGCACTGTAAGAGACGTGTGCGGCAACAAAATAGGCCAACCTCAAACTTGAATTGTTTTCATGGACTGACCAATAAGGCTGGACAGGACGTGGTTCTGCCACCAGGGCAACTGGTAGCAACTGGGCTGAACTGGTCACTAGAATCCCCTGGATTCATGGCAGGCTACCTGAATCGGAGCAAAATGGGCACCAGCCCCCCCCCCCAGGTCCTCGTTGCCAAGGTTCAGCTTGCAAAGAGTTCCCTGGGGTTGCCTTGCCTAGTTCATTCTCCAGTCTCTATATACAGGTGGGCCCCCATATCCGCTGGGGATATGTTCCAGGCCCCTCCGTGGATACTTGAAACCGTGGATAAGAGCAAACACCCCCTCCATGGTTTCCTGAGGCCCCCCCACCCTACCTCCCCTGCAGGCAGGCATGCTTGCCCCCCCCCAGCTCTTATTTTTCTTTCAGCAAGCTTTGTTTCTTCCTTAAAACAAATAGAGAAGCAGCCTCCATTGCAGGCAAGTAGAACGAGACTAAGTCCTAGAGAGGCTCTGCAAGGTTTCTGTTAACCTTGCAGAGCCTCTCTAGTACTTAGTCTCGTTCTACTTGCCTGTAATAAGCAGCCAGAGGCTGCTTCTCCTGTTTCTTTAAGGAAGAAACGAAGCTTACTGGGAGAAAAGTAAAAGCCTGGGGGGGGGGCCCCCACGATCCGTGGATAACTGAAACTGTGGATAGCGAATCAGTGGATATGGGGGCCCACCTGTACACCACTCACTGCCAAATTAGTCATGACACAGCAGATCTATGGCTTGGTTTGGCACCACTGTGCCAGTAATGGGGAGCAAGCGGTAGGCCTCTGGGAATAAATGGCACCCATTCACTAACATGGGAGAAAGCAAAGTCATCTATAGAGAAGGGGAGTAAAACGTGGCCCCTGCTTGTTGTCTATGCAGGGTGGGAGGCTTTGCACGCACCCCCAAGCTATTAGCTATGTCCCAGAGAATTGAATGGGAGCCATTATGAGCTGAGCCAGTCCCATCTGTCTCTCTTGTGGAGGCAGGTAGAATGTGACAGGAAGCTGGGAAGCAGCTGTCCTATAGGCCAATGTGTGCAATAGTTGTGTGTCCAAGAGCAATGTGTGAAGCCCCACCACAAGAGGCATTGTGTACTTTGTTGATTGCTCTTTCACAAGACTGAATAAAGGATAGTCCCAAACAACTGTTCAGAGCTTCCCATTATGTCTTTCACCGGCTCGCATCATCAGCAAAGCATCTTCTCATTCTACAAAAGACGACCATTTTCAATATGAACAGCCAGGCCCCAAACAAACCACTTTGTCACCAAGGGCAGTCACGAAGTCACTTCGGGCACCCAACTGCAGTGTCTCTGCATGAGTCACTGTTCTGGCCCCGTTTTCGCTTCAATCAGCCTTTGCTAGGGAAGAGCGCTTCTGTGTTTCTGTAGCATGTGTGGTTGGGTCATTTGACACAAGGAAACGCCAGCACTTGAAGGAGGCTGTTCATGGTGGTGTCTCTGCGTGAGTCTTTTTCTATTGGCAGCACTGAGTTCCTGCACTATCAGCCACTTTCTAGAGAAGCCAGAAGGGGGGGATGCATCACTGAGCTGCCAGTTTGTGTGCCCCCCTCTTCTTAGTTGGTTTAGTCCACAGCCTCGTTGCTCTGGCTCGAAGGCGTGGGTGGTGGTGGTTGGAGGGTCCCCTCTGTTCCTGAAGATGTCCTGGGTGACCCAGAGAGTGGTAGGTCTGCCAGGTGAGGCCAAGGAGGGCCTAGAGCTCAGGGGGCAATTCCCTGCTTTGCATGATCTCCACACAAAGTGGGAAAGACCCTACTGGGGGTGCCAGCCCCCCTAGACAATTCCCTGAACATAGCCTCCAGCAGCTTTCTCCATCCAATTGAGAAAATACCCCATTAAGACAAAGCCTGCCTATTACTACTGGGAAGAGGGAGTAGAGAGAGCAAAGACCCGGAGGAGGTTGAATGACGAAAATATCCCTGGTTGCAAAAGCCGGCTGTGCGTGGGGAGGAATGGCCCTGTTGAAAACAGCCGTGCAGCTGGATGCTGTTGGCTCGGGCCCAGTGGGGCAGGCTTCCAAAGAAGGAGGGGGCCCTGGAACAGCAGGATCCAGACACCTCCTCCCTACCCACCTAATTTGCAGGGATGTGTCGCTTGTGGCATTTTAATTATGTCTGCCACAAGTTACTTTGAGAATTTAGATGAGTGAGGAAACTGCCAAGTAGTGTATTGTCTCTGCTAGTTAGGTAGCTACTGCCCTCCAGTGGAAGAATGCTGAACTGCCACTTCCAGCAACGGAGCCATAATTCCCAGCTTCTGTGCCGTTCAGTGGCAAAACACAAAGAGTGATGGCTCAGGCAGGGCATGCCAAGGAGAAGCAGACTGACTCCAAGAAGTTTTCCAAAAGATGAGAGAAGGATCTAGAGGTAGCTGCGATACCAGCCGAGGACTTGCAAGGCTCATCATGATCACAGAGACAGCATTCGAGATTTCTGAGTAGTCCGTCACATGCATTGTCTTATCACCGCAGTATTTACAACAAGACCGTAAGGTAGATCAGTATTGTTAGCCCCATACAGCTGCAAAGGATTGAGGGCTTCGAGGCTAGGCTAAAGCCAGCCAACATGATGAGGTTTGAAGTAGCAAGGATCTCCCCTTTCAGTGGTCTTTGGCTGTTCTACATGGGCAGCGAAATATTTATTTATTTTTCACATTTTTATACCGCCCTTCCTCCAAGGAGCTCAGTGGTGTACATATTTCCTCCCCTCCTTTTTGTCCTCACAACAACCCTGTGAGGTAGGTGGGGCTGAGAGATAGTGACTGGCCCAAGGTCACCCAGGAAGCTTCGTGGCTGAGCAGGGATTTGAACCTGGATCTTCCAGGTCTAAGTCCGACTCCCAAACCACTACACCATCCTGGCATATGGTAGTAAGAGGGCACATTCTAGGTGCAAACTCCCTGTAAGCAGAAAACTAGCACAACAGGAGGCTGGCTGACCTTGATTGCTTCCAGGTAGAGGTGTGTTAATGGCAGTATTTTCTTAGACTAGGTTCCACCTACTAGTTTATGCTACCACCGGGGAACCCTCTTGGTCTCATTTTACCTGTTGAGTAGCCTGCATCGCTCATCAATACTTTCATCTAAGCCAAGAATGGAAGGAACCCCACACAGAATTGTGGTTTTTAGCGACTCAATGCAACAAATTTAGCTTTTATCATCTTCTAGTAGGTGCCTTATAGGATTGACATTTTAGGACTACTCGCTTTAAAATCGAGCACAAGCTGCTCTTGAGCCTACAAGACAGAAGGGAGGTTGTGTGTGCTAAGGGAACACCATGGTGCTAGCCACAGATCTTGAACCCAGAACCCTGGGACTAGAAAAGGTTACATCATCAGGTGGCTCAGAGGCTTCCAGCATGGTTTCCTCCCTACAGGAAGAAGTGATACAGCTGTGGATGGACTATCCTAGGAGACTGTGGCTCAGTTTCGACTCCCATGATGCTCCAGGAATGACCGTCTCAGCTCTTTACTCTCAGCAGCAGGTGGAAAGTCTGGAAGCAGAAGTGAAAAGGAAAGTGGCCTGCAAGACGTTTCAGAAGCAGGAACCACACAAGGCTGCCTGACAAGGCCGTCGTGCACCTGTCGAACTCAGAGCAGGAGGGATGCAAGTCTGCACGGACGAGGCGAAGGCAGCAAGGGGTGTGTGCATGGACGCATGCACACACACTAAGGGCACACAAAACCCTTTAGGGACCCAGCAAGTGTGTGCTAAAGTGCATCCAGAACGCACAAACAAGGTCCCACATCTCTACGGGTGGGGAGATCACAACATCACAAATGGCTTGAGCAACGCGTCAACTGGCACACTCGATGATGTCATCGGGAACTAACCCTGCCCTGCCTTCCTTTTACTTCCTGACAGTTGTTCCCCCTTTCCCTCACCAGAGGGCGCTAGTCCAATAGACCTTGGCTGCTTTTGCATCTCACACCTGTCCTTCCGACTCTCCCCAAACTGCTTGGCGGGCTCAAAAACCATCTGAGAGTCAAGGACACAGACTGCGCTTAGCGAACCTGCGGCTGCAGCCCCCAAAGCGCTTCCTCCAATGCCCCCTTTTGCCTTCCCTGGGAACCGCACAGGTGAGAGCAAGACTTTCTCCTGCTTCCGAGAGCCACCTGGTCCCTTGTGAGGTCAGCAGCCCTTACTCCAGTCCCCACCCTCTGCTCAGACCTATTTCTGTGTCTAGGAACCAACCACCTCACCTGGAAAGAGCCAAAATCAACATGTTCTCAAAAGGGTCAATCATGAACGTGGTGCTCAGCAACCACTTTCACCCTGCAAGGTTCGTTTGGCTTCTATCGCTCCATAAGCACCACCGTAACGCAGCCCCTATTCTCTTTACGCCTCTTGCCCCGCTCGCAACCCAGAACTCTACCCCACCTGGAGGAACATTTGAAGACACGTTGCACCAAAGAGACCAGGAGGAGCCAGTTGATGAATGCAGCTTTTTCATTTAATAGAAGACACTTTCAACAAAATAAACTCCACACACAACAGAAAGGAATGACAAACATTAGCCAAAAAAAGAAAAAGAGGAAAAAAAAACACAAAAATCAAACTGGCGCCATCTTCGTCTTTTATACGTATATGTAGTGTTTAATGCAGCAAAAACTCCGTGTGTGTTTGTGTGTGTGTTTGTGTGTGTGTGTGTATGAAAAAGAGAGAATCACGGTCAAGCAGATGAAGGGCACACAAAAGGTTTTGCTTCTGCCTCTCCAGCCTGAAATTCCATGCAGCAAAGGTCCCTCTCAAGCTCCCTGATAGATTTTATTGCACTTAAGAAAAAAAATAAAGTAAAAAGCTTAGGAGTTCTACATCTACCCATTCCCCTCCCCCCTTTTTTGGGGGGGGGAGCTGTTTCCTCTGGTCAATCTACACAAAAAACCACAAGCCCACAACTCCTCCTTTACGTTTTGCTTAAATTACAGGATTAGTACCATCGACCTCTTGCAGAGATTCTGCTTCACGTTAGAGCAGGGATAAAAAGTAGTCCATCACAGTGGGGGGGGGGTGGAGATACAGAAAGATTTTTTCCCCCTCCTCTCCTGTGAGCAGTCTGGGTTTGGGGCTTTAGTGATCACAGTGGGATTCTTGAGACAAGACTGAAGGGAGTCCAAGGAGTCCGAAGGGGGCCCCTCTCTCCCAACAACACAAAGGTTCAGAACGAAAAAGGCAACCACTCCGTTCATCGCCTTGGCCTGTTCTCCACTGATATGAGCGTTGCTGTACAAGGAGAGCAACCGCACGCCCTCCTCCCAGGCTGACGCCAGGAGGGGAGCGCCTGTCTCCCTGCTTCCGGCCAGTGGGACAAGTCCCACTCCTTCTCTGTGGGGAAGATCCCAGCCTTTGGAGGGACCCAAGAGGTCCTTGCCTGCTTCTTCAGCTGCCTCTCTCTCCTCTCTTGCACTGGGCCCCGATGCGTCAGCGGGGGGGGGGGGGGGGCAACACTGTGCAAACTCGCTTTTCCATAACCACTGCCGTTTTGGTTTCTCTCGAGGGGGGGGCAAGAGTGCTGCATCCCTGGGGGACATTGCAAAACGAACCGCCCTTCCCTGAGAAATAAATAATCAAACCCCCTCCCCCCCACACACACTTTCCCCGCAGCAACCCACGTCCCCTCCACCTTTGGCGCTGAAGATCGAAGCATTTCCGACAGGGGCTTCCCTGCTCGAAGATTTCTGCCCAGCCCCTTGAGCTGCTTCCCGAGCGTGAGAGCGGTTCACATTTCGACTCGGGAGGGATTTGATCTTGGTCTGGAAAAAGCAGTTATTGTGCACTCTGGTGGGGGCAGCTAAGTTCCTAACCCGAAGAATCGGGGGGCTGCTGCTGCTGTTGGGCTGCTAATTGCAAGACGCTGCAGCTCCCTTCTGGCCCGGAGCTGGAGCACATACAGGAACTGCGGGGAAACCTGCGACACGGAAAGAAGTGGGGAGCTGAAGAAAACAACAAACCCCCCCCCCAGAAATCAGCAGCATCAGAGCTTTCTCACGTCCGTTTCATTGCACTGGGGGAGCAGAAAGCTTCCCCCTCTCACCACGCCTGGGCGCCGCTTGGATCAGCCCATGAGACGGCAACCCAAATGGTTAGCGCCACTCACATCCTCCCCACCCCCACGTTGTCCAACAACCCAGCACGGGATGGCTTGAAAAGTCTTCCTAGAAGGTGCCACAGGTTTTCCCCCCCCTCCCCGCCAAACCCCTGGAGGCGAGGAGATCGGCGGGTAGCATGATAACAGTTTTGTTGGTGGGCCATAGGCTACTTCTGCCTCTTGGTGCATCAGATTCAGCCCCGCCACGGTCTTGGCTTAGCGCCACTGCACCCCCCAGGGGAGCACGCACCCCCCCCCCACAGCAAGCACACCGTTGTCGATTCTGCAAGAGAAGGAGGAGCTCTTCCCGACAGGTGGGCTCCGCCAGCCAGGAAGAGGCCGAGCACCTGGAACGGCTGTGGGCCAGGGTTCCAAGGACAACTGTTCCCACGCAGTTACGATAAATAGACACCAAACAAAACGAACAAAAACAAAACAAAAAAACGCAATTTAAGAGGGAAAGGGGAGTTGAAAAACAAAATAAATAGTAGTCTGTGCTGTGCATTAACAGCCGAAAGAGTCTTGCTTGGTTGAGAGAAACGTTTCTTAGCCATGGCGGCCATTTGTGACAGGGCTGCGCCGCCCTCGCCGAGCGAGCCGCTGCTCTCGCCTAGTGTTCTCCGGGAAAACCGGGTTTCCTGGGACCCTGCGGCACTTGTAATGCAGAGAAAGCAAAAATAAAATAAAAAATAAAAATAAAAGACAGGCCCTGTGTTACAGCCTCTGGTTTGTGTGTTCAGTCTCCCCGCAGGGCCAAAGAAAGAGGTCCCAGCCAATGCCCGTTGTTTTATCCATCGTTCATAAGTTCATCTCCTTGCAAGTTAACTTGGAAGGATAATTCCGGGGGGGAAACGGCACGTGCCCCTGGCGAGCGTTCGAGAAAACCGGAGGAAACCGCCAAGGCGGAAGGCGTTGCTCACTCTGCAGCCTGGGGAGGGCGCTCTTCTCGTGGCCGAGGGCTTCTCGAGATTTCCCGCCTTTGGACTGGCCCCCGCCGAGGGGAAAACGAGTCAAGAGTGCGAAGGGCACAAGTTGAACGAGAGGCCAGGATAGAAAACGAAGCTGTTCTGGAAAACAAAGATTGGGCGGGGGAGAAATCACATCGCCTCTGTATTGCAAACTCGGGGTGGGTTGGGGTTTTTTTTCCCCCAGAATCACATGGTGCAGGGAGGGAGTAAAGCTAGACAGGTGCTTTTCCAAGACAGAACCCGCTTGATACAGAATGGCCCAGACCTGAAAAAGAGGGGAAGGGAATACAAGAGGGCAGGAGGTCAGAAACCAGCCGACTTCAGGGACAACATTTAAACACATTTGCAGGCAACCAAACCCCCAACACAGGTGCCGGATTTTTCTCAGAGGACGTCGTGATGCTCCACTCCGAGTCTCGTAGCACTGCGGCTTCTCGCCTCTGCCTCCAATATCCGTATTTCCCCGTTCGCCACGGCACAGGAGTTGTTGCGATTCCCAACAGCGCCACTGCCGCTGTCAGCGGGCTGCATCCTGCTACCTCCGACACACATTCGGCCCTCCTCACACAACCACCCGGACACCCCTGTCCTCACTTCTCACCCTTTAGGCTACGTGACCCAAGTGCCTTTTTGAGACGCTGACGGACACGTGTTCATCTGAGCCCCACCCAGATGCGTCTCTAAAACGGTGAGAGCCAGACCCTTGACCTGGGCAGGAGGCGGACAAGCAGGAGTGATCCAAGACCTCCTGTCAGCCAGCGCCCCAAAGCAGAGGGACCAGGGGTGGCAACCCAGAGGCCCTGGGGACGCCCTCCGCTCTCTTACCTGAAGCGTCACATCGGCTCCTGCCCCACCTCTAGGCTGGCCTCCAAGAGCAACTCCTCCAGCTCCTTCTCGCCCTTGGAGCAGCTGAGCTCTGAAAAGGAGGAGAGGGGACGGGTCACCAGCCAGCCAGGAAGCAGCGACACCGTTCGCCCCCCGCCAGGACAGTCACTCGCACCCGCTGGGTTTGGAAGGCGCCAGTCAGCCTGCGCTCTGCGGGTTGCCAGCCCGGGCGTGCTGCAGAGCCCTGAAGCACGGAGCCAAGCTCAGCCCCCCTGCCCAGCGTCACCGTGGGTTTTGTGCAAGGCTGGCGTGTGCTGGGACTGGGGGAACTTCGGGCCTCTCTCTCCTGCCAGGCAAACGCCCCCCTCCCTCTTACCGTGCTCTACAGCGCAACTGGACACTTTCCTGTCGCGCCCCAAGGACACGTCCGGAAGTGCATGGACAAACTCCGCCTTCAGTCCGTTCGGCAGCACCGCGCCGTGACCCGCACTCTCGCACGGCCCAGAGGTCACCTTGTCCTTCCCCGCAACAGAGCTCAGCACTGAGGGAGGGGCTTCCGAGCCGGCCGTCGACTCGGAAACAGTGGCCGGGGCGCCTGAGCAGTCCGTCTTGGCCGGCGGGAGGGGGGCGGGCGGGCCAGCCTGCAGCGGGGGAACCGGCCGGAAAGTAAGAGGCCTCTCCTCCTGCCCCGTGTCTCTCTCTTCTGCCTCTTCCGGCAGGCTCTCCACCCGCGTCACCACAAAGATTTTGTGTCCTCGCCCGGGACTGGAGACCGCGATCCGCCTCTCGTTTCCAGGAGAGCTGGCCTGCGCTGGAGCTGCGCTGGCGACTCCCCCTCGAGAGTCACATTTTATTTCCTCGGCAGTGTTCAACAGGGGGGCTCTGCTCTCAGGGCTCAGGGCAGCCTTGGGCTTCTCGGGGGAACGACACGGCTGCGGCAAACCGTCAACCTGAGCTGGGCTGCTGGGCTTCTGCAACGGAGCCTTCATCTCCGGCCTCTCCTCCTCCTCCTCCGTGTCTGTATCTGAATCAGACGACTCATCCTGGCCATCGACGCCCCCCTTCTCTGCGGCCCCGTTCTCTTGGGACAGCAACACCTCCCGAACTTCCTCCCCCTCTTCCGGCGTGGATACCGCATCGCCGTTCTGCCCGTCCTCCTCCACGGCCCCTTCTTCTTCGAGGGGCTCCGTGATGGTGATTTCGGGCATGGAGGCCGACTGCTGCAGCTTCTGCTCCTTCTCCTCCTCCTCTCGGGCCAGGACGAAGTTGCGCTTGCAGCCATTTTGGATTTCAGTCAGAAGGGCTTTCTGCGTCTCGATAAAGCTCTTCACCTGCAATGGGGACCGAGACAGAATGGCAGGGTGACACACTGCATGGCGACACAGACCGCCCCTTTGGAGGGCTGCAAGTTGCGCCATTTATCTTAACCGCGGAAATCCGGGTTCCGCACTGGCCCCAGAGCGGAGATGAAGACAACGCAGATGGTCTCCCGAGTCCAGCTGCAGTGCAGCCTGGAAAAAAATCTGGGGATCAGCTGGTTACAGGGGGCCAGGTGCCTGCACTCCTAGGCAAGCCTCTCTCTCCATCTCCGAGCTCAACAGTCAGGACAGAAGTGTCCTGCAACGTGGACAGTAAGGGGGGCCATTTCTCCTGGGAAGGCTCCCCCAGGTCAGACACATCCTGCTTCTGGATGTTCTAGCACAACTCAGCCAACAGGTTACTCCCCCCCCCCCGCAGGGAATTTGCTATAGGGGAGCATTCGAACACAAAACCCGCAAACGGACACGTCACGTGATATTCTGAATGGGACATTAACCTTAATAAAACTGAAATAAAACTGAAATGTTATCCTCGACTACCCGGCACATACATAGATCCCCGTTCAACCACAGAGGCCCGATTCCAAGTCTCCCCCTGCCATAAACTGAAGGGCACCGAGTGACCACAAGAGACAGAATCTTCCCAGCTATGGCATTCTTCTCCCCCCCCCTTTGGGTGGCCTTCCCCAGGGACACACTGTTAAATGTTTCCGCTTCCTGGCCAAAGCATGACATTTTTCAGAAGGCTGGGGTGGGGGGCGGCCACCAACTGCCAGGATATGGACAGCAGCCTGTTCAAAACCATGTTCCTGGCCAGACAGGAGAGCTGGCGGCTCTTGGGGACTTTTCTCTTACAGAGAGTTTTAACTGCCTAGAAAGGACACCCTGTGTGGAAGGACCGAGACGAAACGACTGCCCCACTCCACAGATATGTCGCCGCCTCCTTACAACACGCCCCGATGGCATCAGACAACGTACTTCCGTTTTTCTGGAAAGTCCTCCCCCCCCCCCAAACAAAAAGGTAGCGTGGTTACCGGAGACAGATGTACCTGCATTTTTGGCGAGAGAAACTTCAGCCGGCAGGGATTGGGTGGCTCTGGCAATGCCCTCGGCACCTCGCAGGGCATCGTATGACCCCCTTTGCAATGCAGGACGCATTTAAAAGCGACGCTTCGAATGAAGGCAGCCCCATGACA
The DNA here is from genome assembly GCA_026170595.1 of Plestiodon gilberti rubricaudatus. NCBI lineage: Eukaryota > Metazoa > Chordata > Lepidosauria > Squamata > Scincidae > Plestiodon > Plestiodon gilberti. Next base: position 9,350,818 of record JANXHW010000011.1, read on the forward strand.
ACATCGCTCGACTGTCCAGGCAAGGTGCTATTAGGTCTGAGTGGGGGCGGGCAGGGGGCGGAATAGAAATCACAGGGCCGCCCCCACCAAACTGGGCGAGAACAGGCTGGCCCTGGTCTAAAGCAGAGGCTAGTGGCTGCCACCAGGTCTTCAGCCATCTGAACCTTCACCTAAGACAAGATCGGAGGCCTCTTGGCTGCAGATGGGAGACAAGCGACACACGGCTGGAGCAGGAACCCACGGCAAAGGCCTGCGAGGTTCTTGCGCGGAGGGGGGGGGCTTGGGGCAAAGAAGGGGCGGGACCTTTGCCCGTCAGAACGGAGCCCTCCTTCCCTACCCCCACCACAACCGAGGCTCAAAAGGGCCTTCCTGCTTTCGCCATCACGTCTGCATCGCGCCCTCCCTTTAGGGCGGCACACGCAAGGCTGGAAGGGCGACAAACGAGGCCGGGAGCCGGAGCGACTTGGCCCAACACCGCGACCTGCCTGGGAGTTCCGTGGCTGAGTGGAGACCGCGTCTCCCCTGGCGCCGGAAGCCCAGCACGCCACCCTCGGCATCCCGCCACGAGCAGAACCAAGTCGAGGTCCAGGGGAAAAGAGGCTTCGCAGAGGCTCCTCGAGGCAGACTTACCGACTCCTTTTTGGGCTCCCTGTCAAGGTCCAGCCGCAGCAACGAGTGGTTGACCTTCAGGGCCAAGGACAAGGCCATCAGCCCCCCGGTCTTGATCTCGTTCTCCCGCAGGTCCAGCCGGAGCAGGCGGGGGCTCTCCGCGATGAATTCTGCCACCGCCACAGCACCTGGGGGCCAAGAGATGCCTGGTGATGCCGCAGGAGAAGGATTGGCGAGAGCCTCTCTGCCAACGGGGGTCAAAGACGCCCTCCACCCCAATCCACCCCCCTGGCGGGGCAGCAGCGGGGCCCGGCTTACCCTCGCACGTCAGCTTCGTCGACGCCAAGCCCAGCCGCAGCACCGAGCGGTTGCCGATGAGCCCGTTCTTCAGGTTGCGAACCCCTTCGTTGCCGATGGGGTTGTGCCCCAGATTCAGGGTCTCCAGGCTCTGCGTGTGGGGCTGAGAAGGCAAAGAGGGAAAGGGACGGGTTCAGCCATGGGCCCGCACGGGAAGCGACACAAGGCGGAAGTCTCACCTCCCACCACTAGCATTCCTCCATGCTGCCAAAACCCACCGCTGGGGGGAGGGATATAGACAACCGGAGCCATGGAACAGGGCAACGTCAGACGGCTCAACGACAACTTCAGGCGAGCAGCCAAACAGGGCGGAACATGACCAGGGCTAACAGTTACTCAGAGGCGCGAATCAAAAAAGGGAAGCGGCAGAAGTCCCACTCGGGGCCTTCGGACTGGTTGTGTGCTTGGCGGACTCCCCACCCCCACCACCAGGATGCTCCACCGCTCCGTGGCAGAACACAGGCACTTTGCAGGCCCGGCTAGGCTCGGCCTCCGACGTCTCCAATTCAACACGTCTCGCTTGGAAGGCCGGGCAAAGAGAGACCCCGGAGAGTGGCTGGACGGATCCACGGTTTTGTGCGCTCAAAGATGGCTGGCCAGAACGGCCAGGCTCCAGAAGTCGGAGGAGGGCGTCCCCCCAGCAGAGCGCTGCCAGCCCCTCCCGCCCCCGCCGCGCCAGAGGCTTCGACTCACCAGCGTCACCCCCATGTAGGCCATGCCGGTGTGAGTCAGCTGGTTGTTCCACAGCACCAGCGTGACCAGGCCCTTCCGCTGCTCCTTCAGCCCCTCGCAGATGTAGGCCAAGCCTGCGAACCAGAAGCGCAGGGAAGCGGGGGGGGGGGAGAGGGGGAGAGGAGCTGGAGTCAGCTGCTGCTCAGCCTTCTTCACAGTCCAACACCTCCTTAGCTGTGACAGCAGCACAATCAAAGAGCCTGGCAAACAGGGCCTTGCTTGTCTCTCTCACACACACACACACACACACACACACACACACCACTTGGGCTTTTCACATGTCATGCCATTTGTCAAGGAGGGGTGGGGAAGAGAGGGAAAAACATCACAAGACAAAACACCTTGCTGGCATTTTCGAGGTACGTTTGCTTCCCACAACAGCTAAACTCGGTTTGTTCACTTTGGAAACAGAGATTTCTGTCCTGTCACAAAAACAGCGGTGTGAGCTTCCCGCATTAATGTCATGGGCTCTTTTGCGCCTGATCAGAGAATGATTTAAAAAAAGGAAGCACCGACAACTGCAGCGCTGGTTTATTCCATGATCGGCTCTTTGACGTGACTTCGGTTATTTCAGAGAAAGGCACGCCGTGTTGAGGGTTCAGTAAATGTGCATTTAGTCACATTTCATTCGTTCACGGGTTAAAAGGCAGGTGATCAATCAAGTAAAAGTTCAGCTGGTGGCCATATTTTTCAAGTGACAAGAACTACATTAATTAAGGCATTTTTACCCATGGGTGTCGATACGCAACAAGAGGTACATGTGTACACCTGTGGGCTGGGAGGAAATGGGCTTTAAAACTAAGCACCAACCACCAGCCGTCAGGTTACTGTGGCTGACAGTGCATTTCAAATACAGGACTGTATTCTTGTTTGACCTTACAGTCGCAACAACAACCCCCTGAAAAAAATGTTTCGAGCTCAAAAAGGCATCAGGAATTTAAACACTTCCAATTTTTTTTTTTACACACACACACACACACACACACACACACACACACACACACACACTTTCTGCCAAGCCTCTGGGAGGTTCTCTCGCAACACCCCCACCACAGCTGGCAAAATCAGAACCAACCACCTACAAGTAAGCAAACGCAGGTGACCCTATTCAACGCGCACAGAATGAGTTTGAACCACAAAGCCGGACACACGATGTTCAGAGATTCTGGAAGGTGATTTGATTTTTGGGGGTTTTTTTAAAGGCCATTGTATATGTATGCCGTTTGACGCCGCTTGTTATCTGGCCCTGAGCAGGACTATCAGAGAACTGGGGAAGGCCAAGGCGAGATTTCCGTACCCGAGTCCAGAATGTGGTTGTTCCGGAGGTCCAGAATCTGTATGGAACAGTTGAATTTCAGCAGGTTGCCCAGTTGGGCCGCGTCCTGGAGGCTGTTCAGCTTGTTGTCCGCCAGGTAAAGCTCCCGCAGGTTCATGTTCATTTTCAGAGCGGTTGCTAAGAAAGGCCGGGGGGAAAGTGGGACGGGTCAGCTGGGCAACACGGTCACCCGCCGCGACACTCCGCACGGGCCTCTCCACACCCTCCCGTTCCTTTCCGGGACAGGCCGCACTGGCAGGCGGGGGCCTTTGGCTGCAGCCTGCCCCAAGTACACCAACGGGAACGAGCAGGCAAGGGGGAGAGGCGAGCTTTGCCCGTTAACGTGGCCCTGTCCCGAATCAGGCCACTGTGGCCAGCCACGGCCCTAGGCTTTGTGGCTAGCAAGTCCACTATGCAGGCTTTCCCCCTCCACCGACAGCCTTCAAAAGCCCCACAAGTCTTAGGGCTGAACTACATGACAGGCGTCGCGGAGCTTCTGCCATCGTATTGGAAGCAAGCGGGGCCGCGGCGACCTCCGCACTGGCGGCGCGTACCTCAAGCTTGGAATCCTACTTTTGAGGGGGCGGTTCGCGGAGCTACTGCAGCCTACCAATCGCATGAGAGGGAGAGGAGCCATGCTATGCCAATCAGAACTACTTCCAATCTGTAAGCTGCGCTTTCTTAAGAAGGCGGGACAACAGGAGGGACAACAGGCGGGAAGACACTCCCCCGCTCCAAGCGCGGAGGCGGAGGCGGCGGCAGAGCCTCTGCCTGTAATGTAGTTCAGCCCTGAGTTGGAGGAACTCGGCTAGATGACCTGGCGTGACGGACCCTTGAGGTCTCCAGCTGATCTCTCGGCTTCAGGTCTGCGGTTCCGGGGGATGAGAAAGGCGGCCGGCCGCCGAAGGACTGAGGTGGGACACAACGGAGGCCACAACTAGGGGCACAAAGCACTCCGAGGACAAGACGCACCACGGGAAAGTTGGCCGTCTCTCCCCAGACAGAGAGCTCGGCTTGAGCTGGTCTGCAACTCGCTCGTGACAACCCTCCACTGAGAGGAGGAAGGAAACAGATACACCCGTTTGGTACCCGATCCTCCCTTCTCTTTGTCTAGAGAGGCTGGGAATGAAAAACACACACGGCCAAAGCAAGCTGGGTGTTTGTCCCCCCGGCACTCGCGGGACAGCCAGTAACTGAAGGAGCCTCGCTCGCTCTCAGGCTTCATCCATTATTGCTACAGGTCTGCATTTTAAAGTTCTTTCGGCTGGCTGCCATGCATTATTCAGGACGTCGGCGCAATGCGCGCCCGGGGCTTGGCTGGGTCCCTCTCTTTCTCCCAGGGCTTCGCCAATACAGGCAGCAGAAGGCAGGGCAGGCCCAGCAATGGCCACTCGCCGCACTGGGTGTGCGCTGTTTCCAGGGTCAGCAGTAGGCACCAGCGGGCATCTCTGAATGCCCGCTGGGGGGGGGAGGACCTGCCTTCGCCTCCTGCTTGTGGGCGGCCCAGAGGCTGAACACAGGGTGCTGGACTAGATGGGCTCCCTTTGGCCTGATCTGGCGGGGGGGGGGGGTCTTAGGTAGCGGCGGAAGGGATGGAACCCCCAGCCTGATTGTCAGGACTATCAAGTGCTGGACATTCTCTTGCAGGAGTGCTCCCCCCAAAATGGATTCGCTGTCAGGAGACTGTGGTGTGAGCAGGAAATGAGGGGGACGACAACACAGAAACGGCACAAAAAGGGCCCGTCGAGCTACTCACCCAGCAGCATGAGGGGACGGCCGGACAGGCTGGCGTTCTCCAGGTGCAGCACGGCCAGGCTGTTGCTGATCCGCAAGGCCCGCGCCACAAACGGCGCCGAGTGGTCCAGCAAAGGCGTGTTGCGGGCGTCCAGGTACTGGAGGCAGTTCGTCTGGGGGAGGGAGGGAGGAAGAGGTGGAGTCAGGCCAACGTACCTGGGCGAGGGACGAAGGGGCTCCTGCTGTATTTGCACTCGGGGAACACCTGTGGGGCCCCCACCTGTTCTTAGTCCACCCCACCAAGCCCTCTACCCTGTCCCTGGCACATAGCAGGGCTGGAAGCCGTCGGGAACGTCTCTCACGTTCCTCAAAACAGGATCCTTTACACAGATCCACACCCCATGCCAACGTCCCCAGCCAAATTAGGATACGCCCGAGGCGGGAGGGAGCAAGTACGCATCGGTGTGGCGCACTAGGTAGGACATGGCAGCGACGGGTGGAGGAGCGCCGACCAAATCAGCCCTGTCTCAGCTGTCAACCCAGAGTCAAGGGCAGCCACTTTGAGAGATGCTGGGGGGGGGGGGGCGGCAAGGGGGGAGGAGAGGAGAGCTGGGCCACCGTCCTCCGACCCACCCTCAAAGCAGAGGGAGGGTTCCATTCAAAGCCCTGCTCAGCTGCGGGTGACCGTGCACCAGACACTCCGGAGGGACCCCACAGGGCAGCGGGAGTCCCTAGCGTTCCCGTTAAAACCATCTTGGGTAGCAGCAGGGCTGGGGAGGCTCTCTGCCCGAGGCACCGGTGGATCAGAGGAGACCGCACTGACCCAGACGGACCAGCGGTCCGACTGCCCCCGGCGTTTCCAGCAGGAGTCACTTCCCAAGACCTGGGGCAGGGAAAAGAGTCTATTTGCAGCTAGAAACCGCAGCAGCAGCAGCAACAGCAGCAATAAGCCTGTTAAGGCTGGAGATTAGCGCCGAGTCCCTGAATTAACAGCAAGCAGCGGAGAGGTTGATCCTGCCTGCCTGCCTGGCTGCCTGGGAGCTGGAGCCCCCGGATGCCTGTGACAGGCACCAGACAGAGCTGGGCAAGGGAAGCTGAAATCCGTTCCAGCAGGGAGGTCTCTGCAGCTGGGCCCACAGAGGGGCAGAGACCGGCCAAGTCTCCGCCTCGAAACAAAGGCCTCTCTCTCTCTCTCAACACTTGGGGCAGCAGCGGGGGAGAGGCGAGGCAGTACAAAGAGGAAGAGAAGTTGCCCTCTTGGGGCCTTCACGGGCACGGGGGCGAGAGCTCAGTCCTAAAGCTCAGGCTTCCACAGGAGGAGACAGGCCCCAATCCTCCCAACGCTGCTTGCAAGCGGTATAATTGAACAACGACCAGACACAGGGAGGAGGGAGACACTGCGCCCCGAGCCCAGACAAACCTTCCTCATCATGTGAGCAGCTGCCTGCCAACCCCGGGTGCCAATGTGCTTGTTAAACGAGATGTTGAGGTGTGTGGCTGACTCGTAGTATTCAATCATGTCGAAGAGCGCAGAGGCACCCTGGCAAAGAAGAAAAACAGAAACAAAATAAGGAGGAAGAGGAGGGAGAAACATCAGTACCGCAACCAGGCCGGGGTGACAGAAGCAGCCGTCAGGGCAGCAACCCGGACAGGGGTACAAAACTGTCAAAAGGGCAGGTGCTCTATCAAGCCCTCCCAAAAATAGTTTTAAATTATGCCAAAGTTTCCTTTGCCGCTTGAGAGAACGAAGACGTGCTTTTCAAGGTGGTCGATTTAAAAAGGTATCCATTTGCACAGACGCAAATTCATGGCCCAACCCTAGGGAAGCAAGTTGGAAATCATTTTTATTTTTATTTCAAACGTGTGCCTCAAAGCACTGGGCACACCTTTGCCTCCTCCTGCAGCAAAAGGAGATGGGAAAGAAGAGACCGGAGCTCCACGTGGCAGGCGGCGGCGGAGGAGGAGGGCTTCAGGCAAGAAGAAAAAGAAGAGGCGCTTCGGGGAGAAAGCATCGAGGCCAGCTTTCTTCTAACCCAGCTCCCTGTCCTGCCCCAACTCCGTTCCCCCTTTGCTCAGAGCGCCCCAGAGAACGGCTAGCTCACAGGCCCTGCGCCCCTTACAGCTCCAGGAGTCCCACTGAAATGCCTGGGCAAACCTTGGAGCCAACAAGCTTTCAGGAAGGGATGGTGGCAGTTTGGGGAAAGAGGGATCGGCGTCACCACAATCCCCAGCCTGAAAATCCAAGCCAATCGCACCTTTGGGAGAGGTGAGGAGCCTAGTGGCAAGAGCACGTTTTGGCCCCAGGGACAATCCCTGGCACCTCCTGTTCAAGAGACCTCAGGTAGGAAGGCTGGGGAAATGCCCGAGACCTCGGGGAGTCATTGCCAGGAGTCCGCAGGCTAGATGGCAGCTTTTTAGAGCCAAAAAGGTCAGTACTGAACACATTCTGAATAGAGAAGAATGACAGATTTCTGCTCACTTAAGCATTCAGTGGGGGGGGGAGCAACAGGGGGTCATTTTAACATTACAGGCAACGTACATCTTCATCCAGGTTGGTCTGCTCCAAATCCACTATTTTGAACTGGAGGCGTTTAAAAACCTCTTCCAAGGACTCACAAGCCTTGTAATCTAACTTCTCTCCTAGAAAACAAGAGGGTAAAAAATAGGTTCACAAGCCCCCAGCACTTAACACACAGTCAGGGCACAGGAAACACTCAATAGCTAAAGGAACCAACAGAGAATGACAGAAAACCAGGAACCAGTGCCAAATATGGGGGTAGGGTGTGGGTGAGCACACCCAATATTTCTCCCCCCCCCCCCCCCGAAGTCAGCCTACTTTGGTAGAACAGTGAAGGTCAACTTAAAAAGCAAATGTGAGATGTGAACGGCTCACTATCTGCAAATCCAACAGGAACCCAAAGTGACCTTGCACAAGCGCAACCTGGGGCAGGGAAAACACGGAAAGGCTTGTGCCACTTCCTTCTCGAGCCTCCTTTCTCAACACTTGCCGTGACTTCTCCAACAGACACAGGTCAAAAAGGGGCCACCCTAGAAACAACAGGTCTGATTGGGGCTGGAATTCAGGGTTATCCAGCCGGTTTCAAAAAAAATATCTCCAGCATGAGGACTAGAAACTTGGTTTACTAAAGAAGCAGCCGTTAAAAACAGAGAAGCCAAAATGCTTACACAGTTAATACAGAGGCAGTCCTGGACAGAGAATGTGAAGAATGCTCCCAGACCTGGCATTAAGTTTCACCATGGAGCCAGATAGCCCAAAGCGGCTTCTGTTCTCCCCGCCCGATCACATACCATCTGCTCAGCCATCATGTGCAGCCCATTACTTTTCCACTCGGATGAAGTCCCCACCCTCACAAGCCTGGGGCCCTGGCAACTCGCTGCTCTGCCCGCAAGACTGGCCTCCCTCTGGCAACTGACATTCTACAAGCAAACTCCGGACACCCATGCGGTCGGCGACCGGGGATCTGTCGCTGTGGTCTAAACATGATGTCCATTGATGGGCTTCGAAGCAGCAGCTCCTTTGCTTAGGAAATATAAAACCAGGGTATGGGTGGGGCCGAGGGGAGAGGAAACCCATCAAGCTTGTGCATGCGCTCATCTAGAGCAAAACAAACATGTATGTTAGGTGCGTGTTCATTTGCATGTGCCAACTTGGTTACGCAATTTGGCCCGTTTCCAAAAATTTGCAAGCTTAAAAAAATAATTTAGATCAGGGACTGGAGAAGAATGTTGAGGGGGGGAAAAATCCTGAGCTAGTTTTGAACCACCAGGTTCTCAGGAGCCTTGCCTTTGCAAAGATGGGGAATTCACTGCTACCTTTTAAGCGCCAGACAGACAAACTCTGTGCTGTTCTCTTGGGCTTTTAATGGCAATGGTGAGCTTTTTGGTATTTGAATCCCTCCTGACTACAGTAATTTTTTTTAATTCACTGTGGGTTGTTTTTTTAAATGTTTCTTGTTTTGCATGGTCTCTTTCTTCTCTGCATTGTTTGGTCATCTCTTTTTCTTTAATGAAATGCGAGCTCCCAACTCTTGTGATAAAGGAGGGATACAAATGAATAAAACAAATTACATTTCCCTCACCCCAAATGGGAGGACACCACGTTCAACAAATCTAGAGTCAGGGGGATTAAGGGCCTTCGAGGAACTCTCGCTCAGATTCGAACGCTAAGAATCTGGGAAACGTACCTTTGAGATCCAGGCAATCTATCCTGGGAGACAGGTCCTTGAACTCCTGCAACAGAACAGGAATGCGTTACCACGGGCAGAGGAAACACTCTCACACAGCAGGGAGCAAGAAGAATTGGCATTGAGGGTGCAGAGCCCTGTGCCCTAAAAGCCCCGACCTTGAGCCCAGCCCAGACTCTGCCCTTTAAGAGCAAAAAGCCCCCGAAAGAGCTATAATCTGACTCCCTTTTGGACCCTGGCCAGCCAGCCATCCCTGCAGCAGACAGCGCGGTTGCCTTCCGATCCAGGATGAAGCACAAACTAAAGAGGACGTTCCTGTCCTGGAGATGCGACTGGGCTCTTCACGAGCCCAGTCTGGCGTTTAAGCCATCAACGTCGCCCCCTCCCCAAACGGTTCTGCGTAGGAGAGAGCGTTCCTCAGCCACTCCCTCAACCATCTGCATCTACTGGGAGGGGACGTTCTGCTCCTTTCTTGTTCCAGCAACAGGGGAGATGTTTCTTCACAGGAGGAGGACGACAACTGCTACCTTCGGCGAATGACAGAGCATAGGCACATGCACAAAGATCTCGGGTAGCAGGACCTCTGGCCTGAAACCAGGGAGAGCTGTTGTCAGAGGAGACAACGCCGGAGTAGATGGACATTTATTTTATTTTTCCACATTTTTATACCGCCCTTCCTCCAAGGAGCTCAGAGTGGTGTACGTATTTCCTCCCCTCCTTTTTGTCCTCACAACAACCCTGTGAGGTAGGTGGGGCTGAGAGATAGTGACTGGCCCAAGGTCACCCAGGAAGCTTCGTGGCTGAGCGGGGATTTGAACCTGGATCTTCCAGGTCTAAGTCCGACTCCCAAACCACTACACCATCCCGGTTCTCTTCATCAAGTTCTCTTGAGCCAGACCACTGCAGGATGTAACCACCATGGGAAGGAAGTGGAGGGACAGGGATAAGTTCCACTGGAAGCCAGAGGGGCTACCAGGAGAATCCCCCACATTCCCTTGGCTCCTGGGGTCTGGCCCAGCTCTCCCTCTTAGTGGGGAGTTTGCCGTCTCCCCTGGCCCTTGTTTGGTGACTTGAAAAATCTGCTGCCCATAAAAATAACCCTGCTGGGAATGCACATGACCCGAGAGAGAGAAAGAATGACGTTTCTGGAGCAGGTCTCTGTTGTTGTGAGTGGGTTCCGTTCCGGATGCAGCCAGCTTTTTCCGAGGTTGTAAAAATCCATCTCTGGCTCCATCAGTCAAATCTGAAAAATGTTTTTGTCCTCTACGTTTCAGGGCAGGCACATACCTGGATTTGCTTCAGTAGTTTGGGTATCTGTTTGCAGTTTAACTTCTGACAGGCTTGCTTGTAGGCGGCGATAATTTCTTCCACCGTCACATTCTGAGCTGAAAAAAGTGGGGGGAAATGAAAGAGAGGAGTGATCACACTGATAACTACGAGTCAGAAGAACATCAGAAGAGCCCTGCTGAGTCAGGCCAAAGGCCCATCTAGTCTAGCTTCCTGTATTTCACAGTGGCCCCACCAGATGCCTGAGGGAGCACACAAGACAACAAGTTACGCTACTCCCTTGCATGTCCGTTTGATTTTTGGAATCTAGTGCAGTGTGAGCGACTCCAGGGTCTTTAGGATTCAGCAGTTCAAAAGCCACTGAAATACAGAAGGAAATAAATTGTCAAAATTGCAATTTGCAGGTCACCTAGTCACAGATGGCGACTAGCAATTACACATTGGCAACCAGATTATAATATGGTACTCTGTCTCTTTCAACTTTTTAAGGTCTGCTGTCCCTTTAAGGCAGAGTGTGTGTGTGTGTGTGTGTGTGTGTGTGTGTGTGTGTGAGATAGAGATATCTCAGATAACCTCCATGGAAGGGAATTAAACCCTGTGCTTGTGGTTCCTGCCTTCTGGAGCCAAAACACACAGAGGGAACAATTCTCCATCTTTCCTTGAATTGAGAAGAGATCAAGGGAGGAGAGAAGAGAACTATCAGAGGACAGGGAGAAGTCAAGCAAGCAGAGGAGATTGCGTGCAAGCAATTTGGATGTTGGCCCTTAAAATTGGTAAGTTGCAATCGTGGTCTTGAGGGCATCCAGTTCTCAAACACTAGGAAAAGTCTTCCCATTCCTAGGGCATTCCAGCATTCCGGTTCCAGGGTTTTTCCAGCCCTGTCCAGAAGGGCTGTGATTTTTTGCTGACATGAGCAGACTGCTGCATCATGGGATGATGTGACAGAATCCTGACTGCAGTCCCAAAATGCTGTTCAGGGAGAGACGAGGAAACTGGGCACCTCGGCTCAGGTAGCCCAGTCGGAGCAGCGGAAGAACATGGACTGGTCAACGCACAGAATGTGCATCGCAAAGCTAAAACGCAGATCATGAGCATAACAATAGAGCACATTTCAAGCATGCATTTGCTCAGTAATAATAAATGAGCTAATGTGCGGGGGGGGGAATAGGAGTCCATGATCCAGAGAGCTACACACAAGGTGTGGTTATGGGGCTCGGGCATGCCCAGTGCAATGGCACAGAGAGATCCAAAATGGGGAGGGCTGTCAAGCCGAGGGGCAGAGCGCCTGCTTTCCACGTGGAAGGTGCCAGGCAGCAGAACTGGGAAAGAGACCCCTTGGGGGGGCCACATCCAGCACTGGCTCACACAGTCTGGTCTGACCTGGCACAAGGCGGCTTCGCGGGTTCACACGCTGGATCACAGGCTTCGACGCAGCTCTCAAGCGCCAGTCGTCCAAACCGGCCGCGTCAGCGTCACTGGCGAGCGTGAACAGGTGAAGCCGCCTTGGACCGAATCCGCCTTGCGGCCCATCGAGCTCAGCCCTGTCTGCACTGATCAGGAACCCGGGCACAGAGTTCTGCCCTCACCAGGTGAGGAACGCAGCTTTATTTTAACAGCCGGATATTAGGTCGTCGTCATCATCATCTGCCGACTGCTTTTAGCGTTTTATTGGTCTGTTACTCAGTTTGCTTTCCAGAACGGGACGGCTTTATAACTCGTGCGGCGTTTACCTTGCAACTTGGCACGGTAAGACTTGGCCAGTCACCCTGAAAATAAATTTCATTCCAAGGCAGGATAAAATACATCACACAAAACCGGACACACAGCCACAGTTGCCTGATCTGCAGAGGCTGAAGAGTTCCTCTTCCTGCAGAGTTGGAAGCCCCTCACTGAAGAACGTCGGCAACGGAGGCGCACAAAGGCACACACAGCCCTGCTTGTGATCCATTTCAGCGGCTTATGCGACCCTGCAGAGGACCATCTCCTTTGGACCATCTTGACTTAAGACGTGGACCGCCTGCCGTTTGCCACCTCCCCGAAGGAGGCCATTTTCCGGGCAGACAGCAATTAGAGGCCTGGTATTCAGGCGAGAGATTCTGGCAGCCCGAAAGCATCTTCTTGCACACACATGTTCTCAGAAACCAGAATTACGCAGCCGCCTTGTGCCCGACTGGGAAGCCTGGCACTAGTGTAATGGCCGGGAAGAGTTGTTTTGAAAAAACAACAACACGCCACACCCACACACCCAAAGGCAGACTTGGAGCGCGGCGGGGGCTGCTGAACAAGCGGCTTGCATCACAAAACCGAGTGTTTTGCGCAGGGATCCAATTACAAGGTTGTAATCCGGCCTGGATTACTGAAGCAGAACGATCCCTCCCTCCTCCCTCCCTCCCCCCCCCCACCTCGCCAGCCCAGTTCAGAAAAGGATCATTCTGCCGCTAACGTAATTATTGGGAAAGACTAGAAATTTCCAAGCCGTTGCAGCTGCTGCACTCTTGCATTTTAATTGCTTTTGATTTGCAAGCCGAGCGTTCAGAACCTAGGAGAAGAACGAACCCACTCGCTTTTCCCTTCAAATTGCAGTTAGTGGCCTGAAATAAATACCATGTGGACAGAGGCAGTTTTGTGGCAAGCATCTGCCAGGCTTTTTCGACAGAGTGGGGATAAGCTGGTGGAGCATTATTCATTTCTATCACTATTTAATATGTTTTACGGTCGGCATACTGCGGACTCTGAAGTTCCTTTTAAAAGACAGCTGCTAGTCCTCGTGATTGTAGGACACTGGTGGTTGCATGTGACAGTTCTGTTTGTAATATACTCTGCCAAAAGCGGGTGACAGACAGGGCTGCAAGGCACTTTTGCCTTCCTGGGGAAGGCGGAATATTAAACCCTGATGGACTTTCCCTTCCCATCCAACCAGGAAACACAGGACAAACCCAAGCCACTCAGCTGCTGGAGAACAAGCAACCACATGCCAGCAGGCAGACATTCTAGCCAATGGAGACTCCCAGCTACGTTCCGCTACTGACTAAGTTTGGCTGCTATAGGAACTCCTGTTGAATTTGCATGGCGCACTGCTTGAAAACAGAGGTGAGCCAGGGCTCTCCAGAACGATGGCACAGAGGGGACTGTGTGCTCACACAGAGCAGGCTTTTCCAGCTCATGCCGAGCCGCTGGGACAGGGCGAGCAGAAGCCCGGGGAGGGAGCAGGGCTCCTGCACCTTCAAGAGTTTTGTTGCGGAAGGAACTTCAGCAGGCACCGCTCTTCTCTCCCCCGACAGAAGCACGCACCAGTTGCAATTCTATCCCGACCCAACCATTCACAGTGCAAACGCCCCGTCCTCTGCTACACCTGCTCGCCCCTGGTGAGCAGATGCCCGAGAACTGCACTTTAAACAAAGCTTTTCTGCTGTGCTTTTGGAGTCCTCGGGGTTATCAAGCCAACAGTTGCACACATACACACCTGCACGGCTCCCCGTCTCTTCCTCGTGGCCCCCCAGTCGCATTTTTCCCCCCACCAATTATTCACATTCCACCTTTCCGTGAGAAAAAAATTTAACACACCAACCAGGACGTGACCAAACAAAGACTTTATGGGCCACAGATTCCTAAAAAGCAAAGTCCACATGCCAGAAAGCCAACAGTAAGAGGGACCATAAAAACCACCTGGGGGAGGGTCATCTCTCATTGCCATCTGGCAATCCTCAAACAGTAACAATCCTACATGTATTTTGAAAGTACTTTCCCAAAACTCTCAAGAACCCTTGACATAGCAAAGTGAAGAACCTGCAAGGTTGGCCAACTGACTGACTCTTTGTTCATAGTTTTCTTCCCATCGTTTTCCTTCCACAAAAACTGTTGCAAAATAAAAAGACACGCTAGCCAGAGTTATGCAAAATCAGCATGTGGCCCAGATGTTGCCAAACTACCTCCATCTATTCTTAGCACAGAAGAGGATTTTCCATTGTTGCTTGGGAAGAGCCCTGCCCTCCCTGCAACTCCCCAGGGCCTTTCAGGGTGCCAGGAAGCAACCGTGGAAAATAGAGAACTCCGCACCTCTTCTCTGTTAAGACTCCGAAGGATGTGGGGGCTGGTTATATCTGGCTTAAATGCCGAGTCACGTGGCCCCAGTTTAGTCAGAGCTGTGTCACTCCTCCGAGTCTCCCCTTTTCCATGTCTTTGTTAACTGCAAGGGGAAGAGGTTCGCTTGCCAAGAGTATCGCCACACAGGGTATAAATGCCGCACAACACACAACAGGGGAGATTTCCGGTTTTAAAATGAAGCTTGGAAATTGCGTGTGAGCACACAGGCTGGAACACACACACACACACACACACACACACACACACACACACACACACACACACACACACACACACCACGTCACCACCTTTCCAGGGAAACATTTACTCACTCAGAGTGGCTGGAGACATTTCGGTAGAAAATCCATACAGAGCGCCCCCCTCCCTCCACACGGTTTGCACCTGGCCCTCCCCCAAAATACACAAATCCACACACTGCCCTGATTGTAACACTAGTAAAGTACTGTAGTTTGATTCTTTCCATCCCGCTCCCTCACCTTAAGACACCCCAAACCAGGTTTTATAACCCAGAATAATTCTATTTCACCGAACAGGCACAAAGGCACTTTTAAAAGTATACCGTAATAAGAATACAAAGTCAAAACAACTTACAATACGTTGCCCTTAACGACATCCCAAATCCACTATCGGACGTATCTACCACTCTGTCTTATTGCAAGACCCAGCCTGCACTTATTCCACACTTTTAGTCACAGCGACAAGAATGTTAGCAACCCTAAGCTCTTTGACAGTCTTTCTTGACCCGCAGTAGGGCTCAGTGAAGTCAGATATCTGGATACCCATTTTACAGATGGAGAATTGAGGCTGAACTGAGAATAAAGACTTGATCAAGGCCAACCCTGACCTGATCATCATTTTCTTCTACATAAGCCAAAGCATAACAGGGCTTTGCAAACCAGGTCTTCATGAAGGATTCGCCCAGAGGAAGCACAGAGTTCTATGCAGGGATATTAACCGATTAAATAACGTATGCATATCCTCGCTGCATTTACTCACCAATTCCATGTGCATTTACTTGGGAGCCCACCCTACTGAACAAAGTGAGACTTGCTTCTGAGTAAACACGGCTGGGGATCAGGCCGTTAGTTGAGCAATTACCTGTCTAACTGATCAGTGAAATAAACCTGCATATATTACCAAATCTTGACATAGGTGTCTTTTGGAAATACCGGTACTGAAGAAACAGAAGGCAATTGACAAAAAGGTCAGTTACCACTTGTGGCAACCCAAAAGGGCCAGTATGCAATAATGCTTTTATGCTAACACAGAATTCTTATTTAAATAAACCCAAAGGCCCACTGACACCAGTCTACCGTCCGCAATTATAGCCAGCCTCCATCAATCTTTAGTAGATTAATCTGCCAATTAAAGCTCACGGCTCAGCGGCTCAGCTTCTTCCGTATTACAGTACTGTACAAGTAGAAAAGCTGCAGAAAACACACACACACACACACACACACACAAATCAGCCCTCCTGCAAATGCAACATGCATTTGAAACAGCAACAATTAAGCACCACTGTCACAGTCTAAGGCTTCCTTCCTTCAGAAGGAGTTTTCCGAAGACTACGTTTTTACTCATGGAGACAAAAAGCCACGCGGGTTCGGGCTTGTTCCAAGGAGCTGGTGGCACGGCTGAAAGCGGGGGGGGGGGGAAGATCCGCTTCCTGTCGCTGTCTGTGCCTAGCGGCCGGCCAGTCCAGCCATACAAAGCTCGCACAGAGGCCGGGAGCAAAACGTGGGGCGTTTCTTTTTCCTTCCCAAGGGCTTCAAACTCTTGTAGTATTTCCTTTTATGTCTGAATGTTGTTTTGCGGGGATTTTTGGCAGGCTCCACCAGCAAATACGTTGACACACAAAAAAAAAAACACACACACAGACCTCTCTCCAGAAGAGGTTGTTAGGATTTGTGGCTTGGCAGGGAGAGAGACAGAGGCTGGGGGAGAAAAAGGATCATGTCTGGAAGGTTGTGGCCGCAAACCCACTGACAGCAAAGGCAGAGGACGGGTCCTGCTTTCAAAGGGCAGGGAAGCCACTTCCGGGGGCTGCTGCTGGACGGAAGCCTCCAATGACCCAAAAAGAGCCACTACACTGTGAAGTTCTCCTATCAGCTGGGAGATGAGGTGAAGGCTGGCGAAAAGGGCCCGGTACACACGACAGTGGAATGAAGTCTCTCCAAGGGAGCACTGCATCAGAGACTTCACGTCCTCCAGGCCAAACAAGGCGTGTTCAATGCATCATTTGCACCAACTCAAATCCCGCCTGCAAAAGCTAGACTGGGAAGCAACCAACACAAGCTTTCCTCGCAAAGAGCCGTTTTCATAGGGTGGGGGGAAGAGTTAAATTCCATCTCCCCGCAGGCCGCAGACCTCGTTTTCACCTACAGCCGCTATCCACACTTGGAGACGGGGGAAAAAGTGCCAAGCCGCACACCGACTGCAACGTGGCAGCCTTGGGTCCTCCGACCGGTGGGCAAGACCAACCCGGAAGCTCCGCGGAGGGGGAATACCAGGCGACCTGCTCTGGCTCCTGCCGCAAGGGGACTTTCCGGGGCGCTTCCGACTGGCATCCTGCAGCTGCCAGGCAGGGAATCCCACTGCAACGCCATGCAGGGTGCTCTGCCCCTACCCGCCTGGGTAGAACCTTTGTCCCTGCTGGCGATCCACCTGAGTGTGTGTGCGCATTACCCACAGCGTCTGTACACTTCCTGCCTGGTATCTCACCACCGTTAGCCAGACTCGATTGGCTACAAAAGCGGCGGCTTCCTGCAGCCATTGGTGTATTAATGCAGCCGCGACAGATGGCTGCCTCCCCTGTTTTGAGTTGAACCATCAGGTGTTTGTGGGCCTTTTGCGAGAAAAATCAAGTCTGCTGGTTTCGGCCAACTTGTGAGCTTATGCGACAATTTAGCCGTCGACTGTGAAAGGCAGCAAAACATCTCCAGCGGCAAAAATAAAGGTAACCTGGAATTCATATTCAGCTGATGAATTAGAAATAAATGCAGTGCAGCCCAGAGATCCACAACTCTGGACGGCTGATGAATCTGGCGCGTAGATCGAAGCACCAGATTGTAGGGAGCAAATTCACAGTTGTGATGAGTTGGAGACGTTTAGCAGGGATTCAGCCTGTGCCTTGTTAACACCCAAATCCGGCCATTGGAGGGAACGATGGGGTGGGGGGTCAGATCTTTAACACCATTGGCCAGAGCGGGTTAAGTGACACTCTTGATGCTTATAAACACTCCCAGGACCAGACTCGCTTACAAATCCGAGCAACAGGACTCAGCTTCTGAGTTCCCCACGAAAGGCCACCCTCACCCAACTCAAACAAGAATTCAGGCCGACATGGATCCTTCCCGGGAGTAAAAAGGAGGGGGGGAACCACTTCCAGTACCTCCAAGTGCATGGATGGTAGAGCTTTTAAGGCATCTATTGCACCCGTCGGTCCCAGCAGCCACCGTGCTGAAGTCATACAAGTTTGGTTCTCGTCAACACCTGCATGACAAGCCGCCAGGGAACCCCATGCGTATGCTGTCTTGAGCACCACCGAAGGAAAGCAGGATACAACCCTAATAAATGCACATTCCTGGATCTCATTGACAGGCATACCTGGCGCAGCTGAACGGATGGTGGGAACGAGGCCAAGTTTTTAAGTGGAAACTGCACACCCCAGAAGAAAGGATGGCAGTCGACAGCAGGGTCGGTAGGAAGCCACGTTCATGAGGTGGCCCTTCCCGTAAGAGCGGCTGACATCATGAGTGTTAGGAAGCGCCAGGCAACGGAGAAAGGATGCCAGCAACATCAAAACAATGCCTTTGTCTACAGCCCCTCTTGATCTCGAGAGAGCGTTCCGACTAACGGCCCCGGGTCCTCACCCGCCGGCCCAGTTCTGGACATTTCAGCTCCCACTTGGGCAAAAACATTGTTTGTCCCTGCACAAAGCCAAATGGTTTCCCATCCGGGAGGGCAGCCAAGAGTCACGACTCAGACGTTAACCCCTTCCTGGCTTCGGCCTTGGCAAGCCTGCTCTTTTTGCAAGCAAACAAAGCCAGCCAATAAAAGTAACCTGGGGAAGAGAAGAGAGGCGAGAGAAAGAGCTCTCCCTCCCAGCAACATATAGCAAAATCATTCTCCGCTGTTGCCCCACATCACCGGCTGCAGCGGGCAGGGAAACCTGCTGGAAGGGCACCTGGACATTCCCCCTGAAGAGCAATTCGAAACCCTGTACGCACCCGAAAAAAAACCCCACCCTTTTATGCTTCTTTTAACTCTGAGAGTTACAACTGGCACCTAAGACAGGTCACACAGTAGGATGAATGGAGGGGGATCAACAGTGAGTAACTTGTTATTTCCTGGATCTCGTCGCAAACGGCCTTCCCAAGTAAGAGGAGAAGGAAAAGGCGTTCCAAGTTTGTTCTGCAAGTCCACAGGCTCCCCAGGCCCTCGTAGCTGACTAAGCTGGAAGCGGCTCGCTTACACAAGGCAGCCCAGGGAAAACATTCACTGTCATGACCAGACATGACTCCACTGGCAGGAGGCCCTCGGGAAAGGCAACGTTTCAACCTGTGCCGACACCGCGAACAGAGCCCGCCGCCGCCTTCCACACACCAAGACGGGCCACATGCCGCCACGGAGCAGAAGCAGTTTCAAGTCTAGCATTGCAGGACTCTGGACTGAAGGGGGGGGGGGGAGGGAATGTTTCTATATCCTGATGCGGAGCCACAAATTGCTCTTGCTACTCACAAGTAAAACGAGGGGGTTGCTAGCGAACGCTGCAGCCTAGTTTGGGTTCCAGAGGCGACCATCACGGTCGCCTTTGGTCGAGCCTGCACAACCTGGGAGCCACAAAGAAGCCTCCCAGGTTTTGCTGTCTGCCTCGCTCTGGCTGCAGGTGAAGGCAGGGAAGGGGAAGGGGCTGCCCAACCCCTGGCAGACTGCCTTGCATGGCTGGCGGGCTGCTTTCGGCCTGGTGGGTCACAGGCTGTCCTATCTCCAGGCCAGCTTCAACTAGGAAGGGACTTCTCCCAAGCCCATCCACTTTGGCTCCTTCCTTTGCCCCTCTGTAATGACAGCAAAGGCAAGACCAGGAGTGCGTGTGGGGGGGGGGGGATATGTGCTTCAGAGTCCCACCCCCAGTCCTCTAAGTGTTTCCTGCCACCTCTATTGCTGCTTTGGTCAGTTATATTTTCTTAGAAATGGGTCTGCCAGCCTCGCCAGCCAGCCAAACGCAGCCCATCCAGACCACGCCAGGCAACAGCAGCAGCAGCAACAGCCCTCCAAGGGTCACAAGACGCACCTAGGCGGCTGCTTTGGGGGATTCGGCGCATCACAAGCGGCCCAGGCCTGCGTGACACCAACTCACAGTCACACAGCATTGGAAAGGAAGAGGCAAGCCCAGGACGGCGGCTTACACAGAGGCAGAGTTCAGCATTAATCCAACAGCTGGCAGAGGGCAGGACTGGTTTCAAGATGAATCCCAAGCTTGTTCCCGTTTGCTTTTTAAAGCTCATACACGGAAGCGGGTTGACAGCTTCAGCAGCCTTCTCAGTCAAACCTGGTGCAAAGAGAGAGATACTTCCTCAGCTCAGACAAGCAGCAGCCTTGGGGGTGGGGGACGGATTCTCTCGCTAACAGGACCCGACAGGCGTGGAGAAAACCAGGAACCAAAACAGCGCAGGCAACACACACACACACACACGCAACTGAAAAAGGCAGGAGATCGGGCAGCGTTTGCGGAGATGCCCGTCAGAAGGAATGCCTGTGTGCAGAAACTGCCTGCTGCTGCAGCTCCATCGGGAGACCGGAGAAACTCAAGGAGGAGGAGACTCTTCAGAAGTGAAGAAAAGCCTCGGCCAACTAGATCTGGAGGGGAGACAACCATTCCGTTGCAGCCTCGATTTTGATGGCTGCCATGTAGGGGACACACACACACACACACACACACACACACAGTAGAGCTGTGGCAGCCAACCTCAGCTCCGCACTCTGGCCCTTGTGTGTACAGGTGAGGGGGCTGCTCTTGTAACCTTGCTAGCCCAGGGCGGCTGCAGCCAACCTGGGGCATACTGCAAGGGAGGCTGTGCCACTGGTGTGCCACCAGCACAACGCTGGAATTCTGGACACACCCAAGCTGAGCGGACAGGAAGAGGCAAGGAGCACAGAGCTCAGATCCGGTCACTGGACTAGTGTGCCAGAAGTGCGGCATGCAATTCCTCCCTCTCGTTGCGCTGAAAGCCTCTCCAGGGGTGGGCAGCGGGAACAGAAGGTTTTTCGTATAATAGGAAGCTGCGGGGACGCGAGGCGGAGGCAGGAGTGCGGGTTTCCACAGACGCCTCGCAAGTGACGCGATGGGGCTGCAGCCGCCTCCAAGTTGGTTGGGCCGCCTATACGCTGCCCCACTTTCGCGCCCCGCTTCTCCCTGCCCACCACCACTGGATGCCAGAGGAGGGAAAAGCAAAGCCCCGGATTTCCCTGCGCTTCCCAAGTCCAGGGAAATAGTACGACTGCAGCAATGACTAATGCTTGGCGAGTGTGTGTGTGTGTGTGTGTGTGTGTGTGTGTGTGTGTGTGTGTGTGTGTGTGTGTGTGTGTGTGTGTGTGTGTGTGTGTGTGTGTGTGTGTGTGTGTGTGTGTGTGTGTGTGTGTGTGTGTGTGTGTGTGTGTAGTGCTCTAGGGTTCAAAACAACTTCAAAACACTCTCTCAAAAATAACCACAACACAAACCTGAAAGGGAAAGTCAGTATTACATCATATCGCAGGTGTGGGAGGCGAAGGCTGGGAGAGGCTTGCCCAAGGAGCCTTCGTGGGTTCATGGCAAAGGCAAGCTCTGAATCGGGGCCTTCCCAGCCACAACGCAGCCATGTTACTCCAGTCTGGGGAAACACAGCAAGGCTCTCCGGCTGCTGCTATGAATAGCAGGCACAAGTGTGGGTGAGCAGACGCCCCCCCCCCCCCGCCCAGATCATCATCTTCGCAACACCAAGACAAGGTTGTCCAGAAAGAACCCTGCTCCAACATCCAGCTGCCCTGGGACAATGGAAAAGTCAGGGGAAGGCCTCTATTTTTTGCCATAGAAACAAGGGCCACAGGGCAGGGATTTTATTCATTTTTTTTAAAAAAAGTTTTAATGTGTTACAAGCCACTTCAGTCAATATTTGATCAAAAGGCAGGGTATACAGCTTTAAAAAAAAAAACCTAATGTGGGAAGATAGTAGAAACTTGCTTGCTAACCCCTGCTAACTGGGCAAGAGACACTTTTTCAATTGGTGCTCCTCTTATATTTAGCAGGGGGAGAGTAACTGCCCCCCTTTCACCCCAGCACAGTGTCTTTCTGGTGGCTGTTTGCTGGTGGTGTTCTGCATCTTTTTTAGATTGAGAGCCCGTTTGGGACAGGGAGCCATTTAATCGTTTGATTTTTGTCTGTAAACCGCTTTGTGAACTTTTTTTTTTGTTGAAAAGCGGTCTATAAATACTGTTAATAAATTAATTAATAAATAAATAATAACTTTGTGCATTAGGAACTTCCATAACGTGATTTGAAAGGCTTTGGTTTTAAAAACCATGTGGGCTATTTGATTTCTACTTCTCGTTTTGCTCCAGAGGAACTTCCAGGAGGCTCCCAACAATGGATAAAACGAGACTGCAGCAAAAACCGACATCAATTCCTATCAAAAGTTAGACCCAGAGTCAACTCAAGGCACCACTGCAGCAGCTGCGCCTGCTGCAGCAGCTGCTGTTCAAAGCTGTACTGAGAGGGGGAAGAAAATGAAGGGAGGAAACGTTCCATAAGAACCGACGATGATTCACACAAGGTTCAGTTCTGCTGGCACACGGCGAGAAAAAAAAACTATTCTAGTTTTCAACAGGGCGGTGCAAAATCCTTCCGCAAGCTGAGCCCCTGAGCCCCAAATTCCAGCGCCAAGCAGAATGTGTGAAAAAAATTCTCGCAAGTGGCTCTGAAATGCCAACACTGTGAAGGAAACCAGGCTGAAGCCAGACATCACACAGGCAGGCAGCCTTGCTGGGATGGAGCTGAAGAGTGCAGTGGATATTGAAAGTGAAGTTGACACAGTTAAAGGGCTCCAACCTGCTCTGTAGGAATGAAATCACTACTTTGAGGCAACAACCGCTTCTGGTAGCCACAAAGCCATCTGTGATGAAGTAGGATGGACCACAAAAGCTGGACACTTTGCAAAGCACACGCTGGCTGCCCCCCAGTTCAGCGCAGAGTTCCCCAATGCAAATAGCGTTCTCGCACAAGCAGCCCGCACAGGCAAAGAAACACACCCAGTGACCTGCTGAAGCAAACCGGTCGGTTCCACAGATTCATACGAGACACAACAGCGCTGGGACCACACCTGCCCGATGTGGATACAACTCCAAGAACCTCTGAACTAGCAGAATGAGGAACCTCGATCTCATTGGTTGCACAGAATGAGTTTGACAAGCAACAGTCGACCAGAGACATGGAAGCTCAAAACCAGCCCAAATTCATAATTTCTACAACTACTGCCATTTCTGGCTCAACACAATATTTACTTAAATTACCTCTTAAATACATTGTAGTCCACCCTTCCACCCCCACAAGGAATCATCAGGGTGCCCCACAAAACTTTAAACTACAACAAAAGAACCACAGTAAAAAAAAAATCAACATATGGTACAGTAAGACATTAGAAAAAACTAAGCAGCAACATCAACAGAACGTCCATCAACATTAATTCTCAGCGTCCACTTGAAACCCGTACTTCCACGATGGCCCTCCAGACCAAACCAATTCTCCTCCTGCCCCAGCCAAGGCCCCCATAGTTCATAACTGGGACGGTTTGGCGTTATCGACACAAACAACTCTCGTGCAACACAAAACTGGCGTTACAACTTTTTCTTGGATGTCTATAAACACCCACATGTGGTTATCAGAAATGGGACACAAACCCAATAGCTTAGCACTCACCTTGATTTTGGGGAAGGAACTGAATGGCGCCTCTCCCTCCCGCCTCTAATTTTTTTTTAAAAAAGATCTGCCTCGATGATAGAAAAGATCACCCTGTCACAACAGCTTAGTTCAGATGAGAAGGAGCCTTGCGCACTCTTCCCCCCGCCCCCGCCATGCACTTTGCTTCATTACTTCTGCTTTCAGGCAAACCATAGTTTGCCATTACATCTGAACCCGCAATCTACCAAACTATGTTTATGTTTAACAAACCAACCAGGAGAGCCATTTCAAACTACAGTGGACCCTTTCCATTCGTGGATTCGGGAACAGAGGATTTTTCTCACCGCGGGTCCTGG
Source organism: Plestiodon gilberti rubricaudatus (assembly GCA_026170595.1). Lineage (NCBI taxonomy): Eukaryota > Metazoa > Chordata > Lepidosauria > Squamata > Scincidae > Plestiodon > Plestiodon gilberti. The sequence goes on from JANXHW010000011.1 coordinate 9,374,449, forward strand.
ACCCGTGGGGGTCCACATGTAAATGTTAAAAAAGAAAAAAGGTAAAACACACGGTTTTCTTACCTTTTAAAAGCAAACTGCGCTTAATGACCCACTTCCAGGTCACGCGAAGGCTCTTCCCCCCCCCCCCCCCGCAGCCTTGCCCCAGGCATGGTTTGCTTTTAAAAGAGGTAAGAAAACCACATTTAACCTTTTAAAAAAAAATAGCGTTTTACACACAGACTCCGGTATCCGTGGATCCGGAACGGACCCCCCGCGGATAGCAAGGTCCAACTATATAGCCTGTGACCCTGGTTTGGAGGTAACAGACAGACCATAGTTTGGATACAACAGCAAGCCATGGATTCCGCCAAAGAGGAAGCAACAAACTGAGCACATGAGAAGAGGAGAAGGGGAGTGCACAAGCACAAGGCTTGTTCCTAGTGTAACCGTTTGGCATTACTTATGAACTCAGTAGTGTAGACCTGGGAACCTATCTGCCTAAAAACATTCTCATTCCAGATTTTATCAGGGCAAGGATAAAATTGCCAAAATTGTCTTTATCAGGGCAAGAGTTAAGGGGCACAATGATCCGAAGAAACAGAGTACCAGGAAAGAAGGATAGCTCGTACAGTACCACTAACACCCATTATCACATACCATTTTCCCCCTGTAACGTTTGAATAATCCCAAGTAAACGACAAAAAGCCCAACCACCTCAGATTCTAAACACTTGCACAGCACGACTATCTGCAGCACAGTTGTAATGTTGCATTTTGCAGGCTGAAAAATAGTCTGGTGTGCACTAAATACCAGTGTATGCTAGCAAAAAGAAATCTCGGGGTCGCATTTATGGACCCTGAAGAACAGGCAACGGAAAGAGAAAAATCCCCAATAGATAATACGACAAGCACCAACAAGACAGGAAAAGATTGCCACCAGCATAGCACTGATCATCAACCAAATGTCCAGAACTTTTCCATCCCTGTGTATCAACCAGAGTTTTGTTTCTCTATTGCAATATGCTCAACAATTTCTCAAGAAAATAAATTTTCCAAATGAACTGGGACTGAGACACTATTTATTTTTTGCATTGGTTAACCGAGCCAGCAAAACTGCAATGACTTATAAATAACAAAATAGTCAGGGTGACTCAGAGCAGTGGAGGGGGGGGCAGGGTTCAAATCCCTGTTCAGTCAGGGATTTACTGGGTGGCCTCGGCCAAAACACTCATATTCAGTTTCTGAACTGCAAAATGGGAACATTAAGGCCCACCTCACAGAACTGTGGCAAGAATCAATCAGATATGGTCCATACAGCAGTTGGCTCGTTAACAATGAAAGTGATATAACCATGCAAGTTCACTAATTTTTGAACTAACCGTTTGCCATATTTACAGACGCTCTCGCTCTCTCTCTCTCTCACTCACACACACACACACACACACGGGGAAGGCAGATCCAAAGAAATGGAAATTGAAAGGAACAAAATTCAGCCTGGTGTTGGAACACAATTCCCCCCCCCCCCCCAAACATGAAAGTCACTCTTCTAACAAGGCTTCTCGTTAAAAGGAATAATCTGCTCGGTACCAGTCCAAGGCCTGCCTCTTGGCCCTCACCTTGAGTTTACATGAAACAAACATTAGGCAATCGCTTTGCTGGGCCATGAAGAGTTACAGAAATAAGAGGCTTCCTCCTCCTAGGGAGTGTTCAAGCTTTCCCACCTTTGCAGGAGTGTTGGAAGAGTTCCAACAGACTTTCTTTCTGTTCCATAAGTTCAGACCCAGAGCTGCTAACTTCTTTGCTATTCCTGCCCCTTTAACTGTGGCTGGACACGGACAAACTCGGCAGGGAAAGCAATCCCTCCATATGAACAAAAACGACGCTTGCTTAATTTCGGCATATATCCAGTTGCGCAAGAGCAGAACCAGTAAAAAGTTTTAAAAAAAAAAAAAAGGTTGGTAGGCGATCCTTCCAAGCCCTGAATAGCCTGGGCTGGGCATATCGTAAGCAGGATAGGGTCAGATATACACTCTGAGGTCGGCTGAAGAGGCCTTGCTCCAGATTTCCAAATACTCTGGCGGTCCAGAGAAAGGCCTTCCCTGTTAGAGCAGCCACATTGCAGAACTCCCTGGATTCCATGGGCATGAGGCTGTAGCTCTATAGCAGAACACCTGCCTGGCATGTTATAGTCCCTATTGGCATCTCTAGATACAGTGGAAAAAACCTTGCGCAACTGCTGCCAGTCTAAGTCGCATGGTTCGGAGGTCTCACTTGATCTATCCTAGCCCAGGGGTTCTCAACCTTTGGAGGCCCAGGCACCCCCTATCATGGTCCAATTGTCTGAAGTACCCCCTGCTAATTAATCGAATTAATTAATTAGCTAATTAATCACTAAATAAAAAGTACTAAAACAATTTTAAATGTGAAAAAATGTCTTACTTAACTCTGTGTGTGTGTGTGTGTGTGTGTGTGTGTGTGTGTGTGTGTGACAGACAGACAGGGGATTGCATTTAAGTTCTGATTAACAAGTAATTAACTACTGATTGATGCTGATAAGGGGCAGGCTCTGGCGTACCCCCTGCCATTGGTCTGCGTACCCCTAGGGGTACTCATACCACAAGTTGAGAACCCCTGTCCTAGACCTTCCAAGAGATAAAGTCTCTTCCGTTTTCAAGAGCTTTCCCTGCTCCACTGAGCAACTGTTTCTTAGCTCATTCACTGGGGTTATTTTAGGGCTTTATGATATGTTTATTTTCATGGCCTGTTATTGTTTTGTGTTTTTAACCCTCAGTCATTTTGAACTCTCGACACAAAACAACACACACACACACACACACACACACACACACACACACACACACACACACACACACACACACACAGAAAAACACACAACAGGTGTCGGACTACAAGCCACCTAGTCAGCAAACCCAAGTCAACGTCAACGGCTTCGCCCTGCCCTGCCCACCCCCAAGACGGGTGTTTAGAAGAGGCGACACTCACTCACCATGCCGCCAAGGATCTTTGGGCTCCACAGCACCAGAAACTATGTCTTCGTCGGAGGGAAACGTGACATGCTTTGTCCCAGGCTTAAGTTTCCCATCTTCAGCAGAGGGAGACGCCTGGCCCGATTGGCTATCCCCTGGATTCTCTCCGCGTGTGGCTTCCAAGCCTAAACAACAGTTCTGAGAAGCAGCGTTGGGTTTTCCCTGCAAATGGTTGTTCTGCTGGGAAGAGTTTCCAGTGTCCCTAAGGCACTCTCGGGCAGTCACAGCCACCAAAGAGGGGTTACTACAGGTCACCTCGTTCGCCAGGGACGACTCCTGCAGCGGGTGGCTCAACGTCTCTTTCCCGGATGGCTGCAACTGGTTCTCTGCCCCAGCGCAACGTACAGTCTCTTTCGCGTCTTCCTTCGGACAGCAGGCGATAGAAAGGTCCGCCGTATCTCCACCGGGGTGACCCCCGAGAGCAGGAGGGTCGTGCTGGAAGCGAAGACTCTCTGCATGTGGAAAATGTGCAGAAACGTCCAAAGCGCCCTGAAGTTCAGTCCCATGTTGGCTGCTGCCTTGGGGGGCAGCCCAGGGAGCAGAGCCCCCCAAGAGAGACTCCTCTTCCTTCGACACTGCTGGAGGTGGCGGTAGTAACAGCAGGAGATGGTCCCCCTCAACTATTTTCCCTTGCTGGGGCTGCTGCATGGGGGGAGCCTGCACGCACTCCATGGCCAGGCAAGTGAGGGAGGTGTCCGGCAGAGGGGGGGCTCCTTCTTCCCTTCTCATGGACCCCCTGAAGTCATTACTTGGGGGTGAAACCCACCCCTCCCGTCCCACCCTTTTCTAGCGACCCTCACCTGAAAAAGAACGGCTGCTGAAGTGTCCAGGCTCTTCCCTCCCAAAGGTGGAAGGAGAACAGACCAGGCTCTCGGTGGATCGGGGAAGGGGCTTATATGGACCATGAATGAAGAGAACGCCAACAGCTTGAGGGGAAGGGGAAAGCCCCTCTCTCGGCAGAAAGAGGAATGAAGCCCCTGCTTGGGACAGAAGGAAGATAGTCGGTTGCTATGAGGGCAAGACAAAGAATTAAGGGCACGCCTTGGACCAGAATTAGGAGGTTATTTTCTGGGAAGAAAAGGGGGACTTGGTGGGGCACAGAGATCCTTTCCTGGTCTAAAAACCGGAAATACTTCCTTGCCCTGTTGTTTTTCTCTAATTAGAGAAAAATAATGGAGTTAGTGTCTGTATGAGGAGGCGGATGTTTAGAATTAATACCTGCAGGATAAGCAGCAGGGTTCACGAGTGAAATAAAAGGGGGCTGACGTCTGCTCCAGGGGCCATAGAAAAACACTTTTGAAAAATGAGGGGGGGGGGACCTTATCCCTAACAGAAAGGGTGCAGTGCGCCTGTGGAATCTGTATCGCCAAACAAAAGGAAGTGGCTACTCTATAAATAAATACAGCCCCCCCTTGATGAAGGGGAAAGTCATAGGTGGGTTGTTTAATACCTACCAAAGCGAACGACAGCCCGGCCCTGGCAGGAGAGGAGCCAAAAGGGACCTTGTGCCAACTTTATAGGGAGGAAACTTGGCAAGGAGGGGTTGGAACCAATTCCTGCAGGATCAATGGGGCTCCGCTGCTGGGCAGGATGGAAGGCAGCAGGTGTGTCCACTTGGGGGGGGGGGGAGAGTCGGGGAAATAAATATTTTCGGGGGGGGGCAGAAGATACCTGCTGTCAAGATAGGAAAGGGGCGAAGGTTGTTTTTTCGGGGGGGGGGAAGCGATTCCTTTCCTGGGCGGAGGGAGGGGGGCGCTGCAAGGAGGCAAATACGCACCGAGGACGGGGGCAGAGAGGAGCCGGCTCCTGGGGCGCGGGGGAGGGAGCCGCCACGGCCCGGGGCCCGTCGCCTCAGCCAGGTGCGGACCGGAGAGAAGCCTCCTCCTCCTCCTCCTCCTCCTCAGTCGCCTCTTGGTGCTTTTTTTTTTTTTCTTTCGCCGCCGTCAGCGGCGGCGGCAGCAAGTGCGCCAGCGGCCTGCCTATCCGCCACGGCACTTTCCACGCCCGCCTCCTGTGCGTGAGGATTAAAAATAAAAATAAAACCTGTTATTATCCTCGGAGGGGAAAATAAAATCCCCAGTACAATAGCGGCGACCGTCCTTCACACAGCTCCCTTCTCTCTCTTTTTTTTTTTCCTCTCCACACCATCCCAGCGCTAAGATTGGCGAATCGGCGGGCGCGTTGCCGCGACTGACTCCGCCTTCTGCTTCGGCAGCTCTCGATACGTCTTTCTCTTGCCAACCCTCAGCGCCCCGCCCACTCACTCCCTCCCTCCCTCCCTCCCGCGGGCGCGATGAGAGCGAAACGCAGCTCTGGTTTGACCGCGACAGTTTCGATACGCGGGATGTTCCCCCCCCCCCAAGCACGGAGATGTAACAATCCCGCAGCTTCAAACCGCTCAGGAAATTTGTCTTTTTTATTATTATTTTAAAATTATTGCTCATAGGAGGAGAAACAAAAAAAAAAAAAGAGGGCCTGGACTCGAATGTGCTGATGGCGACAAGAGGATTGAGGAACACGGAGAACCGCCTGATCCACGACGTGAGGCTCACGCGCTTCTCGGTCATCCTCCTCCACAGCAACCACAAGGGTGGGGGGAGTACGCTTATCTGCGCATGTGCAATGTCTCCTTGTTTGGCCTCCGTCAGCCCTTTGGACTTATATTCAAAGAGTTCCCGCCGGTCCTCCCATTTCCAGAGAGGCCGAGAAAAAGCAAAAGAGAACAGAAAATGCTAGAGTTACACTATCGTTGTCTGCATGCAAAACTTGCCTTTGTGGAAAGGAGGCAAAATATTATTTGATTTCAGTAATACAGTTTTGCATGCAGACAACGATACGTGTGTAACTCTAGCATTTTCTTTTGCTTATGAATTATGAACTCTTTTGCTTATGAATTCCGGCGCGGAACTGGGAGCGAGCAACTTACAGAAATCAGTTTCCAGAGAGTCCGCAATGTAGTCAGCCTGTAATTGTTGGAGCATACGGTCGAGCTCGAATTCAGGCATGTATGTTGCGCTAACAAAACCCAAATTGTGGCTGCAATCCTATCTATGCACACTTTCCTGGGAGTAAGTAGCTAAGCTCCATCCTTGAACACAATGGGACTTACTTCTGAGCAGACATGCATAGGCTTGTACTGCAAATTTTCTACCTGAAACAAGTTACAACAAGCACCGACTCCTGTTTTTGCTGCTACCTTTTCGTTCCTGACTTGCTCCAAAAAGTGCAACAAGAACCGGAAGTTGGCACCCACTAGTCAGTCTAGTTCTTGTCTTTAAATCTATGATAGGAAGCTCTGCTTGCCTCTCCGGGTGACGAGGTTACGCCGGCCCTCATTTCCTGGTGGAAACACGTTGTCTGTAGGGGGGGGGCAGGGCTGAAGTTGCCATGACGACTTAAACCGGGTCGAGCCAGGACTGTTCGGGTGAGTCGATTTCCACAGTAGGGCCAGGAACATTCAAAGCCTGGGGTTTGCATTTATTTTTGCAGGGGGAGAATCTGGGGAAACCCAAACCCGGGGCTGGCTTCTGTGAAGACCTTGGGGGTTGGGTGCGTGGAATAAAGGTGAGAAAAGCCACTTTTGAAGATAACTTACTTTTGGGGGGTGTCAGCTTAGGGAGGGTTCTTAATGTTAATGGGGAATTGAAAAAAAGGGGAGGATAAATGTGTGAAATGTAGGTTTTGGGGAATCAAGAAATTGCAAAGAAGGGTCAACAATACATTTTGGGTTGAGTAGTATTGGGGCCAGTGGGTGGCGCAGTGGGTTAAACCGCTGAACCATGAGCTGTCGATCGAAAGGTCGGCCTTGAATCTGCGACGGGGTGAGCTCTCGTTGCTTGGCCAGCTCCTGCCAACCTAGCAGTTCCAAAGCATGTTAATGCAAGTAGATAAATAGGTACCGCTTGCGGGAAGGTAAACAGCGCTCCGTGTTCCAGCCGCATGCTACGCGCTGCGGCAAGGAGAGTCATGCCGGCCACATGACCACGTGGGCATCTTCGGACAACGCTGGCTCTTTGGCTTTGAAATGGGGATGAGCACCACACCCTAGAGTCGGACACGACTGGACTTAATTGTCAGGGGTCACCTTTACCTTTTTTAGTATTGGGGGGGTAGGTAAAATACTGGAGATTTGTCATTAAAGCAAAAAAAAAAAAAAGCAACCCAGGGGTTGATCGATAGCATCTCTGAACATGTACAGATTGATTGCCTATTCTTTGTCTCTAAGTAATGCAACCAGCCTCTGTGTATCTGAGATGATGGGGCAGGATGACTTCTGGGCTGGAGAAGCTCATGTTTCCTGATAAACAAGGTTGACCGAATTAAATGAAGGCTATTTCAGTTGCTCAGGGTTTGGGGGAGGGGAGAAAGAAGAGTGGTTTAAAATTGGTTTAAATCGAGCTTCCCATTTAGAAATGTGGAGATTTCCCAAGATGTCCCGTGTTGGTTTGCAAGTAAGTGGGGGGGGGGGGGAACCTATAGAATGAATGTTTTTGCCACCTTTTGATTTTGGCTTTGGGGTGCTCACTATGATGACAGACTTGGTAAGCTTTTCATTTTATTATTTATTATCGTTCAATCAAAAGTGAACGCGCTCCACAAGTAGAACAGCAACTATCCCTTCAGACATGGTGTACAGAGAAGATAACAATTCATTTGTAAGACTTCTTAAGAACATGATGAGAATTCCCTTGCTGGATTCCACCAAGGTCCATGAAGTCTGCTGCTCTTGTTTCCATCTGTGATCGGCTAGACGCCTGTGGACTCTCCTAGGTTGGACATGGAGGTGAAAGCTTTCCCCATTGTTTGCCCCCCCCCCAGAGCCTGAAATTCATACCAGTCAGGTCCCATGTAGCTAACAGCTGAGCTATGTAAGCAAGTGGCCAGCACCATTCCTTGCTAGCCAACACCACTTATAAATGAATTCTGCACTGCCTGAAAGTAGTACATGGAACAGTCCTGAACCTATCGCCAGTCCATGTCATTGGGCGACCCCAAACGTTGGCCCTGAAAGAAGGAACAGGCCTTCTACCGGCAGCCACAGCCTTCTACCACCATGTCCTGGTAGGTTTTTAGAACCACCATGTCGTGTTGGTCCAGATAGAGCATCGTGATGGAGCTGAGGTCTGTCGGGACGCAGCAGGCCTTGGGCACTCGAGCGTTGACCGAACTCAGCATGGTTTGCACCACAGCATGGCTGGAGGAGTTCATGTGGTCGGCCAGCGGAAACCGACACTCCCCAGAGCAGTAGAAGGCGTGGTAGCCACTGGGAGCGATGATCCAGTCGTTCCAGCCCACCGCCTTGAAGTCTACAAACAGGCGGTGTCTCCTGCACCTCGCGCTGGCTTTGGCCTTGGGCTTTCCGCTCTTCTTTCCTTTGCTCCGAGGGGCTGCAGCCTTGGCGGTTCTCCTACCTCCTTTCAGGCTCGGCCCCCCATGCTGGCTTCTGCTTTGCCGTTTTCCACGGCTCAAGGACTGTCCGTTCCAATCGCGACTGTAAGCGACCAGCAGAGGTCTTTTTTGGGCTTCCCCCAGAGACCGCCTTACTCGGAAGGAGACTTGGTGGTGCTCCACCTCCACGAGAAACCCCAGGTGGTGCTTCTGGCCCGTGGCCTTCTTGAAAGCCGCAGATACGTCAAAGCTCTCCCATTTGGGCTGCTTGGAAACCAAGAATTTGCGAGCCAAGAGTCTGCTTTTGTTTCGAGAAATAGGCGGGGGATCCATGACGTGATAGACGTTGACATGAAATCCCTTGCTTTCCTGCTGTGGGTGGTAGAGGCGCAACTCGAGGGCCATCAGCTCCTCGTCAGCCGGAAGCAAGGTGAGGTTGAACCAGAAATAGAGGGCACCACCTACTGCCTCCGGGACAGGGGCCCAATCCTCTAGATGGGAAACAAAACAGGTTAGAAGGAATTTATTACCAGTTTATTGGGAATATTTATAGACCGCTTTTGAACAAAAAAAAAAGCCGTTCACATAACACAGTGGTTCCCAACCTTTTTAGCACCGGGACCCCCTTTTGTAGGATGACAATCTATCAGGACCCCCCTAGGGCCGATACTCAAGAGACACAGTCTCTGAGTTTGATGGTCTCGTATGAAGAATGTTGTCGTAGGCATTCGTTTGCCATCTCTCTGGCAATATTGATTAGTTACTCAGATGGGCAAAGCATGAGAAACAAAAACAAACTGGACCATGGCAGCCCTTTTTCGATTATTACAGCATTGTGTGGTGCAGCGGGGGTTAATGATCTGGTCCATACAATGTGCAATCAGTCCTGGCATTGTGTGTCGCAGTTGCTTTACGTGTGCTGTAGGTGGCGCTACAGCCCAAGGCAGCTCCCATACAACCCAGGCTATCCTTTGGCCAGAGTGCCCTGGGAGACTCCAAAACAAACTGCCCAGGGCCAAAAGAGATACCGTATTGTCCCGAGTATAAGATGCACCTGATTATAAGACGCACCCTTAAAGTTTGGTGCTATTAAAAAAATTTAATTAAATCACTGGCATTAAATTTATGCCAGTGATTTAATGAACAGTGCAATCATGTGCATGTCTACTCAGAAGCATGTCCCACTGTTCTCAATGTCCCACTGTTCTCAATGGAGCTTACTCTCAGGAAAGTGTGCACAGGATTGCAGCCTAAACCATTGATTGCCTGGGGAGGGGGGATGAAAGTGTATGTGATCTTGCTTTACAAAAGGATACAAAACCCAGCAGACCAGAGAACGAAAATTAACAACTGATTACAGCCTGGAAAGGGGAGAGGTATGTGTGCTCTTGTTTTAACAAAGAAAAAGGACATACCATAAGCCCTGCAGGGCAGAGAAGGAGCCCACTGTATCTCTGCCATGATCTCCACTAAAAACAAACACGTGCTCCGAAATCTCCTCTTAGCCTCGCTGCTTCTTCCAGCAATGTCCCAAGCCATTCAAAGGCCCTCACTGCACAGCTGAGCAGCAGCAGTGAGTATTTTGCTGCCCTTTCTCTGCTGAGCCTGGGGGAGGGGCGGCTGCAAACCCAAATTGCAACAGCCTGATTATAAGACGCACCCCTAGTTTAAAAACTTAAATTAGGAGAAAAAAGTGAGTCTTATACTCAGACCAATACGGTATTTGAACCCTCCCACCCACCCACCCACCCACCCCCGAGCAGGGCTTGCAACATTTAACCGGTTTAATTAAAAACAGTTTTGATCGACTTGAAAAGGGCTAGCCTGTTAGCCAGCCAGCAGATTCGAATTTGAAATATTGAATTTTATTTAAAAACTACAGGCAGCAAGCACCATTTTAGCGAGAAGGAGAAGCAGGCATCCCTCTTTTATAACTGCTGGCTGCAATACAGGCACACAGCATTTTAAAAAATGAAAGTTTGTCCAGTCTTCCATTTCAGGGGGGAAAATGTGTTTGTTTTCATCTGAGTGGCTGTCTCGCAAGTAGCAAAGCCCTGAAAAGGAGATTATTTGGCACCAAGTGGGTGATTCTCTAAGGAATCTTCACTGCTTTTTCCAACCATTAAGCGTTGCAACCAGCTTGAGCATCCACAATTGCACCTCTCGCTCTCAGCCTTGGTTCATTTACGCAGGTCCCTCTCCTCCCACTCCGTTCCTGGCCCCCAAATATTAAAGACCCCCCCCACACATGGCATAAACGCAGGATTACAAGCAAGGCATGCAGAACCCTCACCGACATGTTGGAACATGCGGACTGTGTTGGCTCTTCCTCCTCGTTCCTCTAGGAAGGGAAGCTTGGCGCCTCCGAAGGAGGAGGGAGCCTTTCCCAAGTAGAACTGGTACAACTCCAGCAGGTACTGGGGGACCACCAGCCCCGGTTTTGGTTCCGGGCGCCTTTGCAAGCCCAGGCGTCTTAAGAGGATGCTTTGAAGAGACTGGACTGGAACTTGCTTAGGGTCATGTTTGCCGGTTCTTTCGGCAGTTCCTGGAGAAGCCGCCGGGGGGCTTTCGGATCCCCAGAGGACCAGAGGTATAAGCAGGATCACCAGAACAGGCAAGTTACCAGAAACCATTGTGGAACTGGGGAAAGTGAAAGGAAGAAGAAGTGTGGTTGGTGAAATGCAGCACATAGGCAGAATTCAATTCCCCCCCCCCCCCCGGTTCTGTTTTTCTCTCTCACACTCGCACCCAAACCAAACGCACAGAATCCAAGATTACATCTGCCCAGAACATATTGCAGGACGCTGCAGTTAAAAGGAAGCGGTCAGGAAGCAGATTTCTTTGTTAGCCAAACAGAGCAATAGCACGCCCTGCTGGTCGTGGAGGAAATTGCCCCCATATTGCATGTCAGTAGCCTTGGATGCTAGTCAGTTTCTTCTATTGCAGTCTGGTACAACCTGAAAGTGTGTTGTATTTATTTACTTATCTTAAAGGTTCTCAGAACAGACTTGTGTCTGTCTTTTGTAGAGAGTGTTCATTTATCTAGATTTGTATCCAGGCTTCTATTCTGGTACAATGTTCTGCCTTGGGCATTGTCCCCATTTTGCAGATGGAGAAACTGAGGTGCAGAGAACCTGTCAAGTACCAATGCACACAAAGTGAGCATCATTTGCTGCAGCCTGGTGGCCTTATTTGCTTTTCCAACTATTCTTGGGAGCAAGTCTTCCCCTTTGGGTCCCCCTATAGGGGAGAAGGGCGGGGTATAAATTCAATTAATAATAATAATAATAATAATAATAATAATAATAATAATAATAATAATAAATTTACACATTTGACCCTAAGGCTGCCTGAACGCCTTGCGGTGGGTGGGTGGGCAGGCGGGCAGTGGAGGTGGATGAAGTTAATAGGGAAGGTGTTGGCAAAATCTCTGTAGCCTCCCCTGCAAGATGATGATTTGTTGTTGTTAAGTCGTGTCCGACCCTTGGTGATCCCATGAACCACATCCCGCCAGGCCTTCCTGTCCTCCACTATCTTCCTGAGTTCGCTCATTTTCATGTTCGTTGCGCATCGGTGATGCTGTCTAACCATCTCATCCTTTGCCTTCCCCTTCTCCTTTTGCCTTCAATTTTTCCCAGCATCAGAGTCTTTTCCAGAGAGTCCTCTCTTTGCATTAGGTGGCCAAAATATTTGAGCTTCAGCCTCAGTACCTGTCCTTCCAGGGAACAGTCAGGGTTGATTTCATTTAGGATTGACTGATTTGATCATTGCAATTGAGCAGGCTAAAGATGAGGCAACAGAGCTGCGGCGGGGGGGGGGGGCCTTGGTGCCAGATTCTGCCCTGAGCCCCCCTCCAACCCCAGTGTCTCTTTGGAAAAGTAATATAAAGAAGAGCACCAACCCTGTTTGCTGGAACTCAGAGCCTCTTGGCTCTTCCTAACTGCTTTTTGTGCTGCTGTTGTGGCTGTGTGTGTTCTCCCTGCCCTCCTCCTCCTCCTCCGAAGTACTTACTTGCAAGAGTTGAGGCTGCTGGCGAGAGTCCATGTTCCCCCCCCCCCCCCGCTGCAACTCCAGCTCCTTTTCCTTTCGCTGTTCAGGTCTCTCCCAGCGGGGCTGCTTGTCCTGCATCACCCATGCCAGGAAACGGCCCTCGACGCCATCGCAGGCTTCCAATTCTGGCCCTCTCTGCTCCGCAGAGGCACCGGCTCCCAGCTCTGCTCCAGAGAGAGTTGGGGATCTGCCCTCCCTGCCTGTGGAGGTGCCGGCCTTGCTGCCTCCAGGATGTGATGTCAGCCAGGCATGCAGCCCAAGCCAGAACAAACAAGCTGTTGTGAGTTGTCGCCTCTTCGTCCCCGCCACCAGGGGTGGCCCGCTCGGTCCTGCCGCATCCGTGGGGCTTCCCAGGGAAGAGGAGGGGCTGTGTGGTCCCAGGTGAGGAACAGAGCCTGCTTGTAACTCCACCCATGACTTCGGAAGGTCCACTTCCTCAAGAGCAGCCGAACCAAGCCGAAGTGCAGGTTTGACCACCCTTTCCCATAATCCCCCTTGATCAACCTTCAAAATACCCAGAAGGCACTGCTGCCTTGTCGGACACCTACCTGGGGACCCTATCCTGCTAGGGCTCTTGTGTGCTTTGCTGCGAACTCTGTTCCCTGCGATTCGGTCACACTGTGTTGCCTGTGACGGTGGTATAGATACCAGCCTATCGATCACCACCAATAAGACACCGACATCGTCTCCGCTTCCGCCCAAACACTTTCCCACCGCACTGGCATGGGTCAGCTGTGCCAGCTGGGCACAGGGTGGCGAGGGGGACCAGCAGTGTTTGCTTAATGGCATCTTTGCTGGGAGCACCAGAATCAATGCTGGCTCTTTATGTTAAGTGTCCCCCCCCTCCCTCACTAACTTGCGTGACTCTTCCCAGGCCACATTCAAGCCGGCAGCCGGGCCCTAGCAAAGGCAAGCCTTACTGGAAAAACAGCCCCCACCCCATCAGTCCCAGAAGCGCAGCCGATCTAGGCCAGGTGCTTATCAGGCCGGCCGGAACGAGGGCTTCCAGGGGCCGCGGCTTCCTCTGCCTCCAGACAGCACGCGCCGGGAATGAGCCGTCTGTGGAAAGTGTGTAAACAGGGCCGAGGAGGAAGCGTTGTGATCATCACCCAGGGCAGGCTCTAGGAACAAACACGCCATGCAGGAATGTGGCCGAATCGGGGGGCTGGGGGTGGGTGTAATCTACACGGAGGCCAAAACCTGTGGTATTTCCTGGAGGAAACCCAGCTGCCTGTTGCAGCAGAGATTGAAGAAATGTTTTGCTCCTAGACGATTAGTGTCCTGGCTGTACACACGATAGTTCCAGTGCCTTGCCCAAAAAGTGAATGATTTTGCCTCAAGGCGGGAGTACCGTCGTGCCCTCCATTAAGGCATTTTTACCCAAGGGTGTATATACGCAACAGGAGTTAAATGTGTACACCTGTGGGCTGGGAGGAAATGGCTATAAGTAATTTAAAAGGTAAAGGTGACCCCTGACAATTAAGTCCAGTCGTGTCCGACTCTAGGGTGTGGTGCTCATCTCCATTTCAAAGCCGAAGAGCCAGCGTTGTCCGAAGACGCCTCCGTGGTCATGTGGCCGGCGTGACTCTCCTTGCCGCAGCGCGTAGCATGCGGCTGGAACACAGAGTGGGGCCCTGCAAACAGAGTGCTATCATCTGCGTGCAAACAAAGCGCTATCATTACTTGGCCGGCTGCCAGGACTCCCTAGCAAGCTCTTATGCTCCAACTTCTTTCTACCTTCCAAATATGGGGTGGAGCTTGGAGCACGCTAATGAATGATGCCCGAAAATAGTAAGTGGGGGGGGCCTTGGTAGCGCAAGCTGGCGTGCCCTTTGCGCTCACATTTTAAACATTTGCATCGGAGATTCCTGTGGTGCTCTAGGCTGAAAAATGGTGCTAGAGAAGTTCTGCCCTTGTTCTCTCTTTGCCGCTTCTCTGACCCCCCATGAGCTCGGGGTTTGTGTTCCTGGAGCTGTTTTTCCCCCCAAACTTCTGCAAACAGGAACAGAATCCAGTAAATGCAGCCAAATGTATCCGGAAGAATCAGTAAATGCAGCCAAATGTATCCAGAAGAATCAAATAAACATCCCAACCCGTTTCAAATATGTCCTCTTTGGAGGACAGCAAATATTGGCATATACAGTACATTCACAAAACAAAAAGCAAGCTCCAAAAGGAGCCGCAGGCTTCTGCGAGAACGGCTACTCTTTGGGGGTTGTGTTGGTGCCCTCTTTGGTTCACCTCAAACTCCTGCTCGCCAAGACTTTTCCTGAACTCACTCACACGAGAGGCATGGTTGGCTCTTTCACACTTCAAGGCTTCGTGTTAGTTTGGGTAAAAAAGTGAAATCTACTTGCCTTCAGAGGAGTGTCTGCAGGAGTCTTCGTTCTGGACAAACCTGTCGATTGGGAGGAAGCCAGCCCTGAACAAGGACTCCTACAGAGATGCTGTGGGTAGCCTCCTCCAAGGACAGGTACTTTGATTGTATCTCATTGGAAGGGATGAAATAATCCAACAACACAGAAACAAGGAGACTGTGTCAGAGCTGGGAATCATACAGAGACACAGCAGGCAACGGGGCCAGCCCACCTGAGACGGCATGCCAAATGCTGCCCCCCCCTTACCCAATGACATGCCAGCCTCTGCTCCTCCCAGCGGGGGCAAGTTGGCAGACAAAGATTTGCTACCTGAAGCAACCACATCAGTTGGCCTCATGGATAGGCTGGGCCTGATCGAATATTTATTTATTTATTGAATTTATACCCCGCCTTTCTCCCACAAGGGCAACCAAGGCGGCTTTCAATAAAAACATTAAAATACATATATACCATACATTTAAAATCAAGAATTAAAACAGTTAAAACAATTAAAACAAACAACCCCAGTGGGTCATCCACATTTACATGTTAAAAGCCATCTGTTAAAAAGCCAGCCCGCCATGTCGGACATCAAAAGCTGATCTAAATAAAAATGTCTTAAGGCCCCGCCGAAAGGTCTCTAAGGAGGGAGCCGTTCTCAATTCCAGGGGGAGGGAATTCCACAATTGGGGCGCCACTGCCGAGAAGGCCCTGTTCCGCGCCGCCATCCCCCTCACCTCCGTCAGTGGCGGCACGGTTAACAGGGCCCCCCCGATGACCTCAGAGTACGGGTCGGATTATTTGAATATCTTATGTCTGCGTTTAAAAAAAAAAACCAAGCACATTTAACTGTCATGGCTCCCTCCTGCAAGGAATGCTGGGAATTCCAATCCAGGTGATGCGCCTTCTCAAAAACTACAACCCCCAAGATGCTATGGGGAGGACATTCTGGCAGTGAATCAGTCCAGAACGTACCACTAAAGCTTGCGGCGCAGACCAGACCTAGTGAAAATGTTTCGGCCTTTGGCGTCCATGGCTGACCTTCGCCGGCCAGCCGGGCTCGTCCCCTTCTGGCGCTGGAGTTGTCCTTGGCTGCAGCTGGCTATTTCTCCGGTTTGCCGTGGAAAACATCCTCTCTGCTGACCTGGGCTTGGCTGCCAGCCACAGGGGATGTTGGCACAGCGAGGGAGCGTCAGGTTGGTGCCGCCTCTGTGCAAGGGAGAAAACAGGCTGTCCTCGTGTGCGGCGCGGCTGTACTTCCTGTTGACAGGTCTGCGTTAACCCTCTGCTGCCCAAAGAAGCTTTTGCTGCCGTAGCAGCCAGTCTTCCCAGCTGGCAAGGAACCGTTTGGACTTGCAGTCTAAAATCTCAGGTGCCAGCACATCTCAAACCAAGAGTACATCGCCGAGTCCAAAATCTGTTTGCACCATACATTCTGCAAGATGCGTCAGGACAGAATCTCAGACAAGCCCAACAGTCCCTGTTTATATTTCTGGAGGTTCAGAAATATTCAGACGGTTCTTAGGAGTTATCACAACAGCCATTCATTAGATTTCAGCACTTAGGTGGTAAATGCATGTCTGTCGATGTCAAAGCACCATATAGCGCACACACCCCCAATAGCCATTTCCTATGCTGGTGAGGCACACTTGGAATGTGGGTAGTAAATTGCACAGCAGGGAGCTTTCTCTGCTGTGACATGCAGCTTGCGGAACTCCCTGCCACCGAAAGTTCAATCAGCACCGTTTTGCCAAACGTTTAATTTGGTCCAGTGGCCTACGGCCTGTGCTTTGCTTTAAAGGGGCACGAGCTCTCTCGTGTTGGTGACGTTAAAATATGCTTATTTGGCAGTGCGAGTGTCTCCATGTTGGGGTATGAAGTACGTATCATACCCCAAGGGTAAGAACCAGAGTTCTTAGAGAATTTAGGTTTCTAGGTAAAGGTAAAGGTATCCCTTGACAATTAAGTCCAGTCGTGTCCGGCTCTAGGGAGCGGTGCTCATCTCAAAGCCGAAGAGCCAGCGCTGTCCAAAGACGTTTCCATGGTCATGTGGCCGGTGTGACTCAACACCGAGGTGCATGGAACGCTGTTACTGTCCCGCTGACGTGGTACCTATTAATCTACTTGCAATTTCTTGCTTTCGAACTGCTAGGTTGGCAGGAGCCGTCGCATGGATTCGAACTGCCAACCTTTCGATCGACAGCTCATGGTTCAGTGGTTTAACCCACTGCGCCATCCGCTGGCTCGATTTAGGTTTCTAGCCCTGAATCTAAAACCATTTTAGTCCATAAAGCTTTAGAAACTGGAGGGGACGGGGCTTTTCACCAGGGAGTAGGGCAGAACTATTAGCAGGGACACAGTGTTTTCTTAAAATAGGTCTTAGTCAGGAGGGTGAATGGTCTCTAGGCTAATGTCACCCTGAACGTAAACACGGGTAAAGACTTAACCTTCTGACTTTGTGCCAGCAGGACAGTATGATGGTGCCAGTGGCTGTCATTCGGCTGCCCCGCGGACCAGACCGGGCGAGCCGTGGCTTTGATCCCAACTCTCCTCGTTTTCAGGCCCTCGGTCCCGCCAGCCTCTCACCTGCGCTCTCTGGCCGCCCAGGCGAGCAGGAGCAGCAGCAACAGGCCCGTGTCGTGCTGCGGGAACGCTACCTGCGCAGCCTGTTGGCCATGGCCGGGCAGCCCGTCAGCTTCACCATGCACGAGAAGGTCAACGTCACCGCCTTGTTTGGAGCGTCCGACATCGACGTCCTGAATTTCCAGGTGTCTGAACTAGAGACTCCGCTGGGTGTGCAGAGGGAGGCGCTCCTCCGCTGTTCGGACATTATCGCCTACTCCTTTCAGCTTTGAGGGTCTCTGGATTTTCTCCCCCCCCCCCCCGCCGCCTTTAAGCAATAAAGCATCCTAGCGGAGGGTTCCGCCCTTTTGTGGGAACCGGGGTTGCAGCGAGCGAGTTCTAAAAGACACCCGTGGTCATTCCCAACACATTAAGGGGCTCCTGGGAGTTCTGACCGTCCATGGCGGGAGAGGGGCTGCTTGCACAATTCGCTTCTCTGGCTTCACCGCCCAGGTAGGCAGGGTTTCTGCTCTCTGCAGCGGGTGGGCCTGGCCCATTCCTTCCCCCTGCAGTAGAATTTGCCCAGTGCCAGAGTCCGCCTCTTTGTATTGGTGGGGATTAGAAACTGAAACAGCAGCAGAAGTATGGCAGGGGGCTCCCGGGTGACAAGCGGGGGGGAGGGGGTGAGGTGTCAAAGCCACCGCATTGGTGACGGCGGCAAGGTTTTCGCGCCTTGGAGGCTCCAGGAGGGCAGCAGTACAAAAGGTTTATCTAGCCCGCCCTCCCACCTTTGCGCCACTGGTGCCGTTCCCGGTGGCGGGGCAGTGACATCACTTCCAGTTTAGGCCGTCATGGGGGTGTCATTTTGCACTGCAGCCCCCCTCCCCAGTATGCCACTGAATAGCAGTCCCTTTTTTTTTTTACTATAATACAGACCCCAGGACAAGTGTTCCAGAAGGGAACGTGTGGATATTAAGTGTCCTTGGTTTGGCCAAGGAAGCAGATAAAAAGCAGCCACCTCTTTAAGTTTTATTTTTTTTACATCATAAAAACAAAACAAAACAAAAAACAGCAATGTACAGGATCATGACACAGCAGAATTACATGGGTCCTGGCGAACCAGCAGGGTGGGAGGTAGCCAGAAAATACTACACCACGAATAACCCTAGTGGCGGTAGTGAGGGCTCCGGGATCGGGACCGCGAGTGCCTGCAAGAGGCAGAAGAATGGCTCGAGTTACTGCAAAGAGATAAGAGTCAAGTCTCAAGTTCAGAAGGCCCAGAAGTCTCTAGCGCTAGACAGTCGCAAAAGCGTGCGCAAAGCGGTGGAGAGACTTGAGCGGGGCCTGTTCCCCTGCTTCAGCGCGAAGCTCCCAGAGTAGCCTGTCTCCATCTCACAAGACTGCTGCAAGAATAAAATGGCATCGCCCACCCCTGTACAGTGCTATGAACTCCTTGGGAGACTAAGCAAGAGACAAGTGTAGATGAGAAAATATGGCCAAAAACCCAGGGTAGTGAACAGCCACGACAGTGGCCGTGGGTATCTCAGCCTGAACAATGGGGGGGGGGGGGCGCGACTCCAGGAAGCTAGCCTGGAAAAACTCACTCGCATGCAAAAGGGACAGCACTACTTGTAACAGAGAGAGAGAGCTCCACACTTTTTCAATGCTTCAAACAGTAGTTCCCAAACTGGGAGGCGTAGCTCCCAGGGGAGCCGTGGAAACCAGCCAGAAGAGCCGCGGAAACCAGCCAGGGGAGCCGCGGAGTGCCACTGAATCCTCTCAGAAAACAGTGCAACGCCAATTGGCAGGCATCAACATCATGTAATGGGGAGCCGTGGCCAATGCTCGTCAATGGTCAAGGGAGCCGCAGGTCAAAAAAGTTTGGGAAACACTGGCTTGGGAAAAAAAGGCCGGCTCATAAGGGACATTTGCTCTTCTCGGCCTCTACTCCATATTGGCTTCTCCAGCAACACCACCCTCCCCCCCCCCCCAGCAAGCATCGCAAGCAGCAAAAGCAGAATTTACCTCCTTGAAGAGCTATATTCTCGACCTGCAAAACAAAAGCAAGGGGGAGGGGGGGGTTAAGCCTCAAAATGACATTCCAAAAGTTATGAAAGTTTGCTTCTTCATGTTAAAGAACTGTGTGTTACTTAGCAAAGGGCAGAGCATGGGCAGCTAGAAAAAGGGGGACGGAACTGTGGTTCGTTTCAAAACCAGCCCTGCCTGGCAATAGCCACTGCGCCCCGAGGACTAGAACCTTTAATTTTTAAATGGGAGTTGATCTTGGGATGCAAGCAACAAAAACACACACAGCTCACAGTAGCATCCAAACAAGCGAGCAAGGCTCAGATATATGCTGTCTGAATCTCGGCAACCAGCAAACTGAGCCAGGAGAGCCTAGCGCTCAATGGGAGTCCAGGAATTCCGCACAGCATTCCGCAGGGGGCATGGCCAAGCTGATGACCCAAGCAAGGCTATGCTTTCTGAAGCAGGCAAGGAGCAGGGCTGCTTTGGCCCACGAAATTGGACCATAACAGATGTGGATTCCGTTCCAGATCAGATTAATCCGCATCTCCCCCCCCCCTTTTCTCCAGTTCAGATACTGGCTGTAAGAAGTGGTTTGGACATCAGGCTAGACACTTTGAACTGGTTCAGACACATTTCATGCAAATACACTCAACTCTTATGCTGGTCATGTAATTGAACACACCTCTATTATAATTTAACTGGAGTGGGGGGGAAATTAAAAGCCTATTTTCCAAGTGTCACATACAATTTTTAATAACCTAAAACAAAACATGAACTACAGACTTGACAACCGGGTGCCTGGTTACTGAACTGCTTTCTCTGGTCAGGGGTTCAGTTCTGGTTTGCTGTAAAAAAGTCCCTCTGAGCAGAGAGTAGGACTTGGGTTCCATTCTGCTCTGTCCGGCTCTCTCCCCCCCCCCCCCGCAGAAGCCACACTATCAGGGCCCCAGCGGGACAGGCACAGCCCTCCTCCCTCGGCTCACAGCAAACACCGCAAACAAGACCCTCAGCACTCACTGTAACGTGGGGAAGGAGACCGGCTCTGGCGGCTGTACTGCCTCTCCCACTCCTCCCGCTCCTTCTCGCGACGCTCCCGCTCCCTGCCGAGGAGGAAGAAGAGAGGCGGTGAGAACGGGCCACCCGCCGAGTCCCTCCCCACCGAGCTCCCCACCGCTCCACGCCGAGAGGCCAAGGAAACCGCGAGAGGGCATTACTTCATCCTGATCTTCCGAGCCATGGCGCGCAACTCATCTTCTCGCTCCTGGAAGAGAGAACGCAATGCGCTGGGGGTCAACGGAAGCACAAGGGGCGGGGCAGCAAAGCCAAACAATGGGCCCCGCCAGGTCAACACCCATAAATGAGCATTAGTGCTCCCCACCAAGAGCAAAACGATTCGTTCCGCAAGTGGAATAATAATAATAATAATAATAATTCTGTGCAAAGTCTTTCGGGTCTTAAGGCCATGTCTAAAAATTAGAAATCAAAAAAGATTTCTAATTTTCAGAAATGGCCTTAAGACCCAAAAGACTTTGCACAGGATACACTGGCCATGAAAACCTAAGCAGTCAACAACAACAACAACATGAATGAAGCTCTGGATCCCCTGCCTGAAGACTACTCAGTGATATCATGGCATTATCACTGTCTCTCTTGCCGCTACCAATGACTGCCTCAGAGCACGCATCGTATCTGACTGGTGCCCATTCCTGCTCTGCGTAATTTATTCCACTTGCAGAACGGAGCTTTGGGATTGCAGAATTCCATGCCTGCCCATTACCTGTCTTTCGTGTTCCTGTTGCATCATCTTCTCCTGGGCAGCTTTTTTATCTGCTTTAACTGAATTGAGGAAGAGGCAGAAGTGGCGAGTCAAACTAGTGCCGCAAAACAGAGTAAGGGGGGGGGGGGAGAGCAGGGCCTCTGAGAGGAATTGTATCAGGGGGTACAAAGTTTCTTTTGGGCCCCTTCTCAAAGGGGGAAGGAGCAAAATGGGGCAGGGGAGGGTGACTACGGTCAGAAAAGTCTCTGGAGCCCAGGTCTACCAGGCTTCCCAATATGCTGCCTAGGTCTACCCACCTGGTAGACCTGGCCCCCCAGTTGGCCCGGCCTCTGTCTTTTACTCTCCATGAGGCCAGCTGGGATCCCAGGAAATTTCTGGGGCCCCTCCTTTGTTTCCTGGGCCCCCTTTTTGACCCTGGGCCCGGGTACAATTTACCCCCTTTACCCCGCTCTCATGGGCCCTGGGGAAGAGGGAGCTCCCTCGTGTCCCCCGACACCTCCCCCCCCTCCCGCCCCCCCCCACAAGATGCTTACACTGTCGGTTAAGCGCCTTCTGCATGCGCAGCTTCAGTTTCTCCTGGGGGGTCAGCTTTGGCTACAAGCGGAAGGTAAATAGAAAAGGTGTTAAGAGGTTGCTGAGGATCCAGACCAAGAGAAAATGGGGGGGGAGGGCGTGGAGAAGAAGGGGCCTGAGGGAAGACAAGCCTGCAAACAGTACTGTAAAAGAGGACAAATGAGAGAGCACCTTCAAATAACCCCCCCCCCCTCCGAAAGAAACCAAGACATTGTAACTGCCAAAGGAGTCGAAGGGGCTACGCCCAAGCACAGGTATCTTGTTGTCTTGTGTGCTCCCTGAGGCATCTGGTGGGGTCACTGTGTGACACAGGAAGCTGGACTAGATGGGCTTTTGGCCTGATCCAGCAGCCAGGCGCTTCTGATGTTCTTATGTTCTTAAGCAGCAGCTAAAGGACCACCCAGGCAGCGCTAAAATTCCTTCCAGCCCAAACGCAGCAGGTCGGCCTTTAGGCATCCTTATATTTTAAGTTGGGGGTGTGGGTTGAACGACCCCCTCTTTTTTTTTTTTTCCAGGCCACTGTGTGCTATAAAAGACGAACAAATTCAACAACTGGGCAAGCTGGCTAGTAAAAGCATCTGGCGGTGGTAACTTCCGAGGCCTGCTTTGCAAGGCTGGGTGCAGAGTCTCTGCTCCTGACGGAGGCTGGATTAGTCCTCGCAAGTGGCGAGGCGCCTGGAGTTGGGGCCTCCTCTAAAGGCTGAGCTCCATTACAGGCAGAGGCTCTGCCGCCACCTCTGCCTCCGCCTCTGCGCTTGGAGTGGGGGAGTGTCTTCCCGCCTGTTGTCCCTCCTGTTGTCCCACCTTCTTAAGAAGTTGATTGGAGGTAGTACTGATTGGCATGCAGCCACTCTCCTACGATTGGTAGGCTGCAGTAGCTCCGCGAACCGCCCCCTAGCTCTGCACACATGCCCCCAAAAAAGTAGGATTCCAGTTTGTGGTACGCGCCGGCAGTGCGGAGGTCAAAGCGGCGCCGCTTGCTTAAAAAATGAGGTCAGAAGCTCCGCGACGCGTGTCATGTAGCTCAGCCTTAAGAGTACAGTACTTTGGTACAGGCCCACTCTGCGCACCACAGCTAGACCCTCGACACGCCTAGCTTTTTGAGACGCGCACGATTCTATTCGTCATGATTGCCAGAACAAAGCCAAAGGGCCAGAAAGAAGCATGTCTGCCGTTTGCAGTCTCAGATGCCCTTTTAGCAACGCCCAATTCACTTTCAAACATCTGAAACATTTTCACACACGCACAAAATCACACCATAGAGCACGTGCGACACCGCCAGCCACGCTTGTGACATGCACATAAAAAAAAAGGGAGCTGGAATCTGCGGCCAGAGCTGGCATGACTCGGGGGCTCGGTTTGCCTGGAGTTGCTAAGAATTTGCCAGGAGCAAATTCAGTCTTCAAATCCAATACTGCACAGTCCATTCCAATATTGTCTCTGGGCTACAAGTGGGCACAGAGCTGCTTCCAACAGGACAGCTCTGCACGGATGATCAAGGACAAAACCAGAGGTCAGGGCAGTGTGTCGGGGAGCGGGGAAAGGCGGCTTTTTTTCTTGCACCCACCACGTGTGTAGGCTGGATCGGGGCCAGGTGCCTCCCAAGCCAACCGGAGAGATTTCCAATGCAATCCTGCGCACGTCTGCTCAGAATTCAGGCCCGTTACGGTCAATGGGACCGACTGCCAGGGAAGGGCGTTTAGATCAGCAGCTTTAGCGTGACACGGGTTTGTGGAACAGGGGCCACCAAGAAACCTTCTCAAGAGCGGCTGTGTTTCCCGACACCCCTACTACCCCTCTGGAATTTGCCATCCCTTGGCAAGGCGAGTTGATGTCGGGAGACGGAAGTTCTACTGTGACTCATGCAAGTCACCGCTGGGTGCGACATTCAATGAGCAAGATACCTGTCACCCGTGAACAAGCCCCCCCCCCCCGTTTCTTTCCATTATGGGACAACAGCCAGGATAGAATAGTACAAACCAAAGGGCCATCTCCAATTCCCATGATGCACTGCTGCATTGTCCCAAGTCAAGAGAATCAACTGGGGAGGCCACCACTGACTGGGCCCGTTCCGCGCCCCTTCCAAGTGCTCTCAGATGCCCCCCTTCCCTGTGCCCTACTGCTACTTTTCAGAGACAGGAAACTGGCCACCAATCCGGTGGTTCACACTGTCCACGCAAGCCCCACGTAGAGCAAACCCGCTTGGGCAAGGAGAGTTAATCAAGATGGCAGAAGATGACACGGCACACACATTTGCAACAGAACCTGCGACCCTGCATCTCTGGAAGTGGAAATACTGAGGCTGGGCGGCATTTGGTATTTTGCAGCTCCGGATGCAAAATGGAAGAGAGCAGAGAGAAAACTCCTCCTTCAGC
This sequence comes from Plestiodon gilberti rubricaudatus, assembly GCA_026170595.1. Lineage (NCBI taxonomy): Eukaryota > Metazoa > Chordata > Lepidosauria > Squamata > Scincidae > Plestiodon > Plestiodon gilberti. The sequence continues at coordinate 9,398,587 of JANXHW010000011.1, forward strand.
TGCAGAAGGGCCACAAGTCTGGATGAGTGCAGACCTCCTCTTGTGGCTTGCGTGGTTTGGCAGACTACGAGCAAAGTTAAGCACACCGCCACACTCTTCCCTGCCGTTTCCGCTTGTCTGACTCAAACCTAAGCATCACCCCGGATTTCCACCCAGGTGGACCGGGAACAAGCAAACCGTTCTGGGAAGAGACGGAAAAGGCCAGGAGTGGAAGAGGCAAAGCAAGACCCAGTTTGGGTCCCGGCGGACGAGACCGCTGGAAGCTGCAACGGCTCTGAAGATCAGTGCGATCGCAAGGGGCTGGTTTACAAGTCCCAACACACAGAAAACAAAGCCTTGAAACAGGTACGCTGACTCCCAGGAATCAGACAGCAACTCCCAGCATGGCCCTCTGGTCTGGCTAGGACTAGGACAGACAGACACACACACCTCCGCCCACCCCTCCCTCCCCACACAACACTTCCCCCTCCCCTTTGACAATAATCCAAGGGACCTCTCAGTGCCGACCCTCTCTCGCCTGAACTCCCAACCGTTCAACGCTAGCCTGGCAAAGCCCAGCTTGAACGGCCGTTTTCTAGTGGAGCAGCGCCATTAAGGAGATGCCCGGCGGGAGAATCTCAGCCCCGACAGCGCCTGCAGCAGTCAAGCGGGGCCGTCGAAACGCTTTCAGAACAAGGGGTTTTTTGGTTTGGTTTTTTTTTTCCTTCCTGCATCTCTACTGTTCCCCCGAGTTCTTTTCTGCAGTGATGGGAATTAGAGAGGTGAGGTTTAAATTCTTACTGACTTTGGCAGCTCCTGTCTCTTTACCACCGGCAGTTTCAGCCCTAGGGAAAAGAAGGGGGGGGGGAGGAGAGATCGTCACTGTTACAGCAGTACAGTCCTCTGCGAGGATGAAAGAGAGACTCCCAACCCACCCTGGAACAAGAGAATCCCACATTAAGGCCCCCCCAGCCCTGCAAAGGGACAGTCTCCCCCTGCCCCCCCCCCATTTCCACTTGTGGGCCAGCATGGCAGAAACCCAATTCCAACCATCAGTCCTTCAGAACCTTTCCTCTACTTAGAACTTGGGGAGGGAGACAGAGATTTCTCTCCTTTAAAGTCGCAATTTCTATTTTATTTATTTATTTATTTATTTAAAGAATTTATACCCCGCCTTTCTCCCAACAAGGGCACTCAAGGCGGCTTACAACACAGACATTAAAATACATATATACATTAAAATAATTAAAAACAATTCATTAAAACAATTTAAAATAAACAACCCCAGTGGGTCACCTGAATTTATATTTGTTAAAAGCCATTTTGAATTAATCTGCTTCTTGATGGTTTTTAAAAATAGTTGCTTACAATAAAAAAAAAGGCAGCCTTTGCATATCACTTTCAAGTGCATTCAGAGCACTTCACACATATTCTCTTATTGCAATCCGTATCAAAGTATTATTCTTCCCATACTACGGACGGAAAGGCTGAGGCCGACAGGGAGTGGCCCCAAGGCACTCCCTTACCCAAGGCCGCTAGTGAACTCATGACAGAGGTGAAATTCGAACGGGGAACTTCGCTTAGCCACTGTGCAATCCCTGTTATAAATGCAGTGGTGGGGAATAAGGGAGAAAAGACATCATCAGGGCTGAGGAAGAGACGGAACCACTCACGGCGGCAGCTCACTCACTTTTTCAGTTTCTCCCCGACGGCAGGGGAAGCCGCAGGCCTCAGCGGTTTCTCTCGGACTGGAGAGGCTGATCTGCTGCGGCTCCGCGATTCGCTGTCGCTCCGGCTGCTGCGGCTGCTGCTCCAGTGCCTCCCTCCCCGGCTGCCCCACCGATGGCGCTCCCCAGACCGCGAGTTGCTCCTGGGGAAGCGGGAAGGAAAACCAGGAGCGGCACTTTGGGGCATGTCTGCCCTGCTGTCACAGCTCTCAAAAGCAGCTCACAACCAGAACCTGCCCCAAGAGACAATCTCACTCCTCCAGCTTCAGGCTCTCCTGCCTTGTTATGGGGACGGACGGACAGACGGACACACACACACACACACACACCCCACGCAGCCCAACTCAACAATTCACCCGGCGGCTGGCACCCTACCAACTTACCTGGACCTGCGGCGAGAACCGTACCGCCAGCCCCGCTCCGTCGAGCGCGAACGGGAGTGCCGGCGCCCGTCCCGCGAGCCTCCCGCCGAGTACCGCCTGGTTCGACTGCGGGAACGGGAGTATCGGTGGCTGCGCGAGCGGGTGTAGCGACTGGCTCGGTGGTACCCGCTGGCCCGGTGAGACCGCGAGCTGGAGCGGGAGCTCGACGATGCGGAAGAGGAGGAGGTGGTGGAGGAGGAGGAGGTGGAGCGTCGCCTGGAAACAGGAAAGAGGAGACGCTGGCTATTCGCCCAGGGAACGAGCGGATCATCGGCAGGCACGTGGGGAAGGGAGAAGAGGCGGTTGAGAAGACGTGAGACACGTTCGAGGCCGACAGCTCCACAGGTAGAGACCGTGACTGCAGGCAGCTACCCCCAGCCATAGCGCTTGCAATGGCTTGGGTAGGTCTTGTGCAGATCCCCCACACCCTTCCTTTCATTCTTCAAAACACACCCAATCCCGGAGACAGGAAGGCCTGGCAGAGCGGGCAGAGTCTAGGGCAAGGGGCAGAGACAGCTGCCACAGGTCAGGGGCACTGACTGCCTGCAAGATCCCACTGCAGAATCGAGCACATCCACTCCATGCTGGAGAATCCCGACTGGCAGTTTAGAGAGCAGCAAGCTTTCACTCTCAAGAGGAGAGGAAAGCTTCCTTTGGCAAAGGCGACGGTGGCGGACCCAATCCAAAAGGGAAAAACTGAACACATGGGGACAGGAACGGCAGGCTGACTGGACTGGAAGCCGGGCAAATTGCAAACCCACACCACGGAGTCTGGGGCACGGGGCCGCTCAGTTCCGTGCACTTCAACCCAGGCAGGAGGCGTGGAGGGAGGCAGCCCTGAGCAGAGAGGCCTCAGAAACCCGGGGAAGGGGTCAGCCTTGAGAGCGCCTGGCCCCCACCCCCTTCCCTACCACAGTCACGTCCCCAGCAAGACGGGAAGCTGGAGCTCTGTGCAAGGAGCCGAGACCAGATCTTCCCAACGTCACTGGGTGTTCCATGTGCAGGGAGGGGGGGCATTCAGTCCTGTGAGCCCCCCATTCCAATAGCTCAGACACAGGCAGCCCACCTCAGGGACAATTAGGCCTAAGTCCACAGAATTTGGACTTGCAGCATTGTAGATCGCAGGAAACCAGTACCCCCGGCCCCAGCCTGCCCCAACCAAGGGACAACGGTATCTGCATAAGTGGTGCCCTGGCCTTCCAGCTCCTTCAGCGATGTTAGAGGGATAACAAAGACGAGCGAGAGACGGCCACGAATTCCCCCCCACGACCTCTCCTGCCTCCATTTCCCAGCCACCCTCAATTTCCCAGCATCCCATAGGAGCAGCTGAACTTTTTTTTCCCCTGGTTTCCTTGACCAAAAACCAAGGGCTGGTAATGGGGGGACGGGTGGGTGGGACAAAGGGACTGGCCAACGCGAGCAGCCAATGGAAATGCAGCCCCCCAAATACGGACAGGTCAGGGAGGACGATGGAAAAAGCAAGAAGTCAACCTTTGACCCCGGAATGGTCTCTGCTTTAAGGTTTGGGAAAGCGAGGCGGGTGCGAAAGTTACCGACCGGGAGGAGGAGCTATGACCTGCCGCAGCGCTGCCTTGCTGCACTTGGCTGGAGTGGGCCTTGCCGAGGGGGGCGGCCTTCCGGGGGGCTCCTCCGGCTTGAGAGGCTGCCGCTGCCGCCGCCGCCGCTTCCTCATCGCTGCCCCCAAAGCTGGTGATGAAGGTGATCTTTTCCTCGTGGCCCACGGAAGGAGAGCGAGAGCGGGAACGGGACTCGGAAGTAGATTCTGAGGGCGATCTGAAGGAAGGGGGGAAAGGGGGTCACTGAAGAGGACACGCAGTCAGTCTTCGCAGCATGCCAGTCACCCCCCCCTCACCTGGCATTGTGCCAGCCACTGCCTCTGCAATCGAAAGGGAAGAGGAAGTGTGGAGGAGCAGAGAACGGAGGGCTAGAGCAGCCAACGCTCCAGCTCACCCCTCTCCTATCCTCCACACGTCTTCCACTCCTCTCTTCCCTTGGCAGAGTTGTGTGAACAGTGATTGCAAAGCGCGACGGCTGCCGCTCAAGTGCCATGGTCTGGCTTGCTCTGCGCTCATGCAAAACCGCTATTCTAAAAGGAGGCAGGGAGGAGAGTCTTGTTTTCAGACTCTTTCCAGTCAGCAGGGTGCCTGGGGCTATGCCTATACCACATTTCAGCTTTTTAACTGTGCCTGGGGCTATTCCTATACCACGTTCCAGCTTTTTAGCTGGTAGGGGAAACACCCTCGTTTTGACACACCCACGAGCGTGTGCGTCAGTCGGGGGAAACCGCCGAGAGTCCGTGCTGCGAGGAGCTGCGTCCACTCACCGCTTGTAGGGGTCGTAGGTGGGGCTGTCTCTCCGAGCATAGCTGTAAAAAGAAGGCGGTGTCAGGAGAGAACTGGGCCCTGCTTCAGGCGGGTGAATGCCGATCAAGGGAGACTTGTCATGCCTACTGCAGAGACAAGCTAGGTCCAACTCAAGGAGGACTCAATGTTTTGGTCCAAGCTGTCCCTGGGCCCAACCTCCGCTCATGCCCCCAGGAGTTGCAACCCTCTTGCTTCCAACAAGGAGGCCAGAGGCCCCCACGCATACCCCCCAGGTGCCCTCTGCCCATCCAGCATCTCCACCCCAGCAGTTAGAGAGCGCCTGCATCCGTGGGGCCACCAGAACGTCTGAGAAAGAGTGGCAAGACCCAGGTTCAGATCCGCATTTGGCCATGAAGCTTCCTGGGTGACCCTGGGCCAGTTGCCATCTCTCAGTCCAACCTACCTCACAGGGTCGTTGTGAGGACAAGGGTAGGGAAGAAGAGCCATGCATGCTGCCATGAGCTCCTTGGAAGAAGGGCTCGATAAAAGTGTAGTCAAATTTGTTACGTGAGCCAAAGCATTTTTTTAAAATAAATAATGTTACACCGTGCCATTTGGGGGGAGGAGGAGGGCAAATCCCAGGGGCTACGGTCATCTGCCCCTCGTGCCTGTGGGTGCCCGAGTCCTGGCCACCACATTTCCTGCTCAATAAAACAGACCTAGAGACTTCAGGGCTGGAATTATGCCGCATTTACACGTGGGGAATGGAAAGACGAGGGGGGGAAAAAATCAGCCTGCCCTCAATGGAGGCTAAGCAAAAAAACCTAAGAGCTGCTCCTGTGACCAGAAGGGAAGGTGATCCGAAGAAGGAAGGAGGGAAGGAAGGGGGGAAACCGCCCTGCTCCAGGCGCGGAGGTCCTGGTTAGGCCTACTGCTATCTGGGCCTGCACCCAAGCGCCAGGAAAGCCCTCCCCCCGCTGCTCCCTGGCGCCTGTTGGGGAGCGAGAGCACTGGACCTCAAGGGCAGACCGCCAGCCAGCACGTCTTCAAAGCCTCACCTCGGAGGACTGATTTTCCGTCCTTTCAAGCGCTTCTCTCGGAATTCCCTCCTCTGTCGCCGAGAGCGGCGGCCCTGGAAAAGGAGAGCAGATCCAGGATATAGCGGAACGGGCTCGGCCCGCGAACAGAGCAACGCCCAAGGCCCCAACCCTCCTCACCGAGTACATGGCCTTCTCCTCCTCCAAGGCTTTGGCGTGCTTGATGGCTTCAGCCTCCTCTTTGTCCTTCCGTAACATCCTGCCGGAAGAAAAGAAAAACGGGGATCTCATTTCTGTCCCTTTCCCAGTTCCGACATTAACCGCCACCGATATACCCGCCTCAGTGCCTGGCAACGGACGTCCCTCCCCCCCCAGCCCAACGAGGGCGAGGAGAAGCCTGCGCACGAGCGCGCTCCTCCGCAGGGCGGTGGCGGCCCAGGCGTCTTACCGGACAAAGTCTCCCTCCGCCATGCCGTAGGTGGTGGCCTGCTTGTTCAGGTCCGCCACTTGCTCCTGGTTCAGCTCGTCCACGTCCACTTCAACGTCTGCAGGCAAAGAAACGGCACACGTCGGTAGCTGCGTGGCGATAAGCTGCCCCCAGCCATGGAGCCAGGGCTCGGGGCACAGGCTTGGCGGGACGTCCCTCCTTCCCAGGCCTCTCCCATACGCGGCTGCTAAAATAAGGTCCGCTTCCTTTTCTGACCACTGGACACTTTTCCAGAAATTCCTACTTGGGCTTCCAACCACTGCCAGGTCGATCATACAGTCCTCAATGTACCTGTTTTTGGAATTCCATCCCCCCCCCCCAAGTCAGGGCAGGAGGAACTCTCCCATGCAGGACTGTGGGGATGGAGGAGCAGGGGAAAAAAGGAGGCTGCAGTTTGTTGTGGAAAGATGCCCAGGCTCCTCCCCACACCCCACCAGCACCGTGCTGCAGAAAAGAGGGAGCAGCCGCTTTCGGGGGGATCCTGGTCCAGGGGAGCCCAGGCAAAGCAGCAGTACGAGCTGTGGCGGCCGCAGGTCTGGGCTTCCCAAGAGCCCTTTTCACAATCCCAGTCCCCTTCTCCACCCGAACTTCACTTCCTGTCATGCACCACCTGTGTGTGAACGACGCACAAGGGTTGGGACTGGGAGGGGACCGCGGCTGCTGCCAGGCCGGCGGCTTTGCAAAAGTCACCCCCGAAGGACCTTTGGAGACGTACCGATATCAGGGATGACTTCATCCTCATCGGTGTTGCTGTCTTCCTCGGAGTCTTCCTCCTCGGGTCGTTTCTCAGGCGGGTTCTCCAGCTCTGCTACTGTGCTGTCCTCGTACGTGTAGCCAATGGAAGCCTTCTTCTCCGCTAACCTGATTGGCCAAACCCCCCATCCATTAAGGACCTCCCAGGTGGAGTCTGCAGGGCGGATTTCTGGATGGGGCATTTAGAACTTCCGCTGCCGAGTCCACAGGCCAAACATTAAGCCCCCCCATTGGGGCCGACGGACCAGAGTTTTCTCGGTTCTGCCAGAGCGCCAGGGAATGTTGGAAGTGGCTGGCAGAGCCCTCTCGCCCCAAAACACTCACTTCTTTTTTTCGTCCTCGTTGGGCTTCTGGAGTCCTCCGTACAGCTCATCGATGTAGATCTGATAGAGGCACTGTTCCTCCGAGACTGAAAGGCAGAGACCAAGACAGGTGGGGATTTTTTTGTTGGAACACGTTTCTAGCCCACTGAAGGGGGGCCATCAGTATCAGTGCACAGAAGATTTTAACACCACCATAAAACCACATCAAAATCCAGATAAACTCCCCATGCAGGAGACAGGAACACAACTCAGCCAGAGCCATAAACACACAGGAAGAGCGCCAGAGATGCTCCAGCCCACCCCTTCCTCTCCTGCTCCCAATCCAGCTGGCATTTGGAAGAGAGGGGAGCAGCCTTTGGCCCCCCGCCTCCGGGGGCAGCTCTAGCTCAAGCTCCACCAGAGGAACGCCAACAGCCACTTACTTCCAGCAAAGTCGTTCTGCACCAGGCCTCGGTATCTTTCGTAGTTGCATTTCCTCTCGTCAGACTCCAGTTCCGGAGAGCTAGAGAAACAAAAAAGGGAATGAGATGGGAATGAGGAGGTCGAGAGTCACGTTTCATTTTTGCCCAGCTGTGGATTTTAATGATTTTCTGTTTGTCTGGGTTATTTCTAACGTGTTGGTTAAACTCGGATAAAGTGGATATTATTTTTATTTCGGCTGGAACGTTTTTTGTTTTGTTTTTTCTATTTTTAACATGGCTTCTCTACCCGTAATCCATATTTCGCTGAGTATAATTGCTGGCCATGAAAGCTTTCGATCGAAAACACGTTTCATTTGCACCCCTCGCTTAGACCTGGTCGTTGAGCACCATCCTCCAGACTTCTTTTTCAAAAGAAGCTTCCCGTTTAAAGTCTTTTTGCAAGATCCAGCCAAGCTTCCAGCATTCAGGGGATTAAACCCCCGTGCCCTGCAGTCACTTCTCCCCCCCCCCCATTATTCTTGCCTTGTTGCATCACACGAAAATCAAGAACGGTAAAACTAAGACACTTTAACTTCAAGAGCCAGGATCCAAGGAGCCCATTTCGGCTAGCCCAGGAGCTTGTGCTGGTCCTCTTTCTTTCAGGACTGGGTTGGCCCTTGTGCGAGAGCATCGATTCTCCGAGGCTTCCCTCGCTTTCGAGTTCTTCTCAGCTACATTTCTGCCTCCCTCCAAGGAGCTAGGGTGGCACACAAGGTGCAGGCCTGCCTCCCTCCCTCATCGCAATCCTGTGAGGTGGGCCAGGCTGGGAAGTAGCGACTGGCCCAACAATCGCCCAATGCGCTCCGTGGGCAAGTGGAGTCCTCACCCTGAATCTCCCCGCTCCTAGTCGAACACCAACAGCGACACCACACCGGCTCGCTTAGTAGGGAAAAAAAAAGGCAGTGTGCTAAGCAGCATGAGAACGAACCCCGTGAAGCTTCCTTGCGCTGACTGAAAACACTGGTCCAGTCAGCCCAGGGGCGCCGACTGTAACTGGCTGCAGCTTTCCTGGGCCCCTGGCAGAGAGAGGCCTTTCCTATCTGTGATCTTTTTAAAACCATTTTTGCCCAAGGGTGTATGTACGCATCTGGAGTTAAAGGCGTACACGTGTGGGCTCAGAGGAAATGGGTTAAGCAGCAGATTGAACCCGGGGCCCCTCTGCAAGCCACATGCTGCATCATTGAGTCGTGGGCCCTCTCCCTCTGCTGTTTGAGAAATCCAACAGGAATTGGATCAAATTCCTATCAAAAATAGGGTTGTGCCCAACCCCCAAGTCTTTTGATCCTGGCAACCAAGCCAAACACTGAAGTTCAGAATAAAAATGACAGGGCGATGACAAATGCAAAAAGGCATGCAGATTTGCAACTAACCACATGGTTTCACCTCATATTTACCATCATGGCGAAGTAATACATTCTACGTTAATACTCAAACCCCTGTGGCTTCAATAATCTCCTCGACCAATTTTTTTAAACAGCTAAATGAGGTTCGGTCAGAAGAGCCATAAGTCTAATTTTGCATTTGTTTGCATTATACGGGAGCACAATGCTGCATAGATGGGGGGGGGCAGAACATGGGGGCAATTGCACAGCATAATACCAACCCCCTTCCCCGCCTTTCCTCTGGAAGAGGACGGAGGAAACCCTGGAGAGGAATTCTAGAAGCTCTGGAGAGCTGCAGCTCTCAGCTATCCCAAGCTATGCAGGACGTTATAACGCCAAGACTCTCATTGCGCAGAACACGGGGGGGGGGGGGGGACACACGACTCTGACCCGGCCTAACTGCGAAACAGACCTTGCCATTTTGTTCAATGCACACAGTAACTGATCCCTCCAAGATGGAATAGTCAGGCTCTCTTTTCCTGGCTTCCAGCCTCCAGTTAACCCTTTGAGCGTGCAAACAAAGCAGAGATTGACGCAAGGAGCGGCCCACCTCAGCGTTACCCACAAACACCTTACATTGGGTTCAGCAGTGGCGGGGTGTACATAGGAATGTAGTCCAGGTGAGCGCGAACATCAAACCGGTCAATCATGTTGTTGGTATCCCCCTGCCATGGCATCCTGAACAAGACAAAACATCGAGGTGAAAAAACACGGACCCAGGCCTGGGAGGAAAGCTCCCCACTGGTGGTGGAAAAACCGCCACTTTGGCAGCGCGGAGATGGCCGCTACTCACATGTTCACGGGGCTTTCGGCCGCTAGAGCCACAGCAGAATCCAAGTGGACCTTGCAGGCGCGGCCGTGGACCTGCAAGAACTGGGCTGGGTCCTTTTTCTGGAAGAGAAGTGCGACATTTAAAATGAAATACACAAAAGCCGAAGACCACGCACGTTCGCATTCCACCTTACGCGGAAGTCAAACGATGCATTTCAAAACCTAGCTCAAAAAAAAACTAACACACCCAGTGTTTGCTTTTTTTTTTGTTACATTTTCTCAAGAGTGAGGGAGAAAGGAGAGGAGACAGGGAGCATTACCGTGAAGCAGATGGAAATGTTTTTCACGACAAAAGCACTCGTGTCAATTAAAATCGTTTTCATTTACAATAGTCTTAACCAACACGCAGGACAATTCAACATGCCAGCTCTCCAAGCAAAAAGCCTCTCTCTTACCCACCGTTTTCAACCCACTGATTACAGTGAATGCCCACGTCGATGCTATCAGATAAACCTTGTGAATGTCTGAGAACTTGGAAATGCATCGGGGAACCCGGACAGTTGCCGAAATGTGGTTGTCGGCATTCACCAGTGCATACCTTGGCGCCTACACAATGGCTAATGCATAGGCTCAGAACTAAGAGGTCCAGATTCAAATCATCCCTCATTATTTCCACAGCTATCTCTTTGCAACACTTGCAACATTTGTCTCAGTCACCAGATTCTGGATGCTTTAGATAGGATCTAATCTAGAAAGGTCACTGAGATGTTAAACACTCTGGTGCCATTTGCTTGGGCGCAACACCCCGCTCTTCGGGAACAGAGGACTGCCAAACCGCTGGCTCTTATCCTGACCATCTTGATTTTTACTCTCTGCCACGGACTTTTGCTTAAGCAGGAGGGAGGGCAGGCGGATTGGGCAAACACAGCCGCTCATCGGGAGATTAGAGCCACCGAGAAATGCACTCACTATCTTTTCATAATATTCTCTCCGCCGCTCGGCTCGCTTCTTGTAATCCACCATCATCCCCCGGAGCTTTCGCTCATGTTTTCGGGCTTCGTGCCACATCCTGCCTGTCTCCAAGCTGTTAAGGCGGAAAAAGAACCCCCACACATTGGGGGCGGCGGAAGAGGGTGAAAACGTTGAACAGCTCTAGCCCCCCTCCCAGGTCTCGCTGCAAGCCCCAGCTCTGTGCGACAGGAAAGAGGATCAAACCAGTACAGTTTCGTGCAACCCCGAGCGACCCACCCAGAGGGAAGGCGGTCCCCACTACACCATGACTGTCTGCTCTGACAGACAATCCTTCCTTCCCATCAGTCTCGGCTGGAGGGGGCTAATTTCACCATGCGTCTTGTGCTAGCCTTGACGGAATCACTCGATTCCTCCCAATGCAGAGAGGTGGCAGAATTAGCGCACCCTCATGGGGAGTTGCTCATTGCACTTCCGCATGAAATTTGAGGCCGTGTCTACTTCCAATCAGGAGGCACGCCCACATCAGCACCTCCATGCCAAAGCAGGGGAAGAGCAGACTCCTAAGAAAGTCGACTTACAGGGGAGGCGTGAAGCCTGCCTGCAATGTTGATGCACAACGCAAGGTTGCCGCAGCCCCCAGACCTTTCGGAACCACGGCAGCAACAGATCCCTTGACAAAGAGAACAGCAGGTGGGGGCAAAGCCAAACACTCACCCCCCTGGAGGCACCTGGGAGACAACACAATGGAGACTCTTCTTTCCACCAAGTCAGCAAACAAAGCGATTTAAGATGGCGTTTTGGTGAATGGAGTAGCCTAAAGAAACATACGGTCAGAATGCATCAGGGGTGCAGGCTTTCATTTGCAAACTCCAGGTTTAGTTGAGGGATGGCCAACTGGCAGCCCAGGGGCCGGACGCCGCCCCGAGGTAGTTTTATGCACGGCACGTTCCGCTCCCTCCCCACAAACAGGCTAAACTGGCAGAGTAAAATGTTTCTCGGTGGATTTCCTTGCAAGGAAAAAAAAAACATATTCAACACCTGTTTTCAACACGAATATATTCAACATATTCAACACACCTGTTTATTTTTAGAGGCTGTTTTGATTCTGGTCAGTTACCATGGTAAGGAAGGAAAAAGGACACTTGAGAGACAGCTTTCTCTTACAACAGCAAGCAACAAAACAATAATTGTGAGGGTTTTTGGAAGTATGGGTTCTGCAGCCATGTAGACAGTATAATGAAGAAATAAAAATCTTTCAAGCCACAGTTGTATGGTGAATTTCTTTAAATGCCTGATTACTCAAGCATACAAAAATATAAAATACAATTTCCAACTACAGACAAGAGGATCTCTATTTCTTAAGCCGACGTTTCACTCCTCACATGGAGCTTTCTCAAGGCAAATCGCAGTGTACCCACTGCTAGATGAAAAAGACATCAACGAGTGTTAGAAGCTAAATACAGTTCAAAGCACAGGAGGTGCTAATTGAAACCGGAGCCATTGTCCTCCCGTAACCCCAGGAGCCTGTCAGTACTTACTCCTTGATCCTTTTTGTCAAGGAGCCTGTCAGTACTTACTCCTTGATCTATTTAAAATGGGCAGCCAAATTTTATTAGCGAAAGCAAGTTCTTTCATCAGAGCCGATGGTTTCTTTTGTGAGATCATTAAAGCCTCTAGATTCAGTCTTTGTTTGTGTTTGCTTTCATGAAACAACGGTTTGCTCAAATTTCACTCTGTGTCCCGTCTCCTTCACGTGCGCAGCCACAGCTGATCTTCTCCACGTAACATTAAAACAATAATTTATCTCACACTCCCTGCAAAGTCTTAAGAAGGCATCTACGCCAAAGCTTTGAGCCACATGCAAGTGTTAGACTAGACATTTGAAATCAGCTCAACATAAGAAACCGAGAGTGCTCTCCAATAACCATTTTAAAAAGCCACATCACTGCCTTTGAGGACGGAGCACGAGTGGGGGGGGGGGGGGGAGACAGAATTTCCCAGGGAGTGGCGATAGTCAGCACAACCGAACTAGTGACCATAACCATTATTAAAGCCAGCAAAACCTTTTAAACACCAGCATTACACAGAAACCACATCAGCAATACTAACCAAGGGTAATAAACATTTTGCAGGAGAAACAAAAAGCCAAGTAAACATTATACATAATATCCTACAAATAATGCCACATAATGCCGAGAACTACATTCTAAGGACTGAGGGCATAAACGTGGGCAGGAAACGTCTGCTACCACAAGGGCATAAGTAAGGCCCGACTGGATGAGATCAGAAATCCACCGAGTCCAGCATTCGGATGCCTCTGGGAAGCTCGCAAGCAGGAAATGAAGGAAACAGCCCTCCTTCTTGCCTCTGCACATGGAGAGTTGGGAAGAGAGAAAGCCCTAGATTTGTGCTGCCAACTGCAGAGTCTTCTGGCCCCGCAAATCCACAGGACTGTTTCTGTGCATGTACATTTTTGCCATCAAGCTAACCCAAGGCCAGCTACAGCTCCTTCTGCCCCCTTTCTCTGATAGGAAAAGCCAGGAAGGTGGACTGCAACACCAGCTAACCAGGGGGACAGAAGGCTCTGCAGGTCGTTCGAAGGGTTGCTTCTGCAGACTGGCATCTTTGATAAGAAAACTGCCTTATACCGAATCAGACCATTGGTCCATCCAGCTCAGTAATGTCCACCCAAACTGGTGGCAGCAACTCTCCAAGATCCCAGTCTGGAATGTCTCTCTTCCCTACCTCGAGATACCGGCGATGGAACCTCGGACCTTCTGCATGCAAAGCAGGGGCTCTATTGCTGACCGTGACAGTCCTTCTCCTTACCATCAGCCACCCACCCAAGTCTACATGCAGCAACTTTTACCTCCTCTCTCTGGGGCCAGGACCCTGGAAAGCAGCACCAACTAACCCAGGGGTGGGCAGGAGACGCTACAGGTCATTAGAAGGGCTGCTTCTGTGAGCTGCCGCCTTTAGCATCAGCCGCTCCCTGAGCCCCCTGCAGCGCCTTCTGCCCCCTCCCTCTGATGAGAAGAGCAAGACAGCTGATCTGTGGCATCAACTAACCAGGCGGTGGGGAGAAGACACTGACAAGCCATCTAGTCACCCCCTGTTCACCTCCCCCCAACCCTGCGCCTCTATGTAGATTTTCAATTTGAGCCACTCTGGGCTGAAAGGGGGGGGGAAATCAATGCAATAACAGGAGCATATGCGGTCCCCACCACACTCCCCACCCCGGGGGGGGTCACGTTCCCTCCCAGCTCAGGCGCAGGGTCCACAGCCCCCACCTCAGGGCGCAGCTCACCCCCTTCTCCCCCTCCCTCGCGCAGCAACCAGGTCTCACCCACCTGCACACGGACAGCCTGCCCCCCACCCCAGCCCATCCCCTGTCAAGGCACGATTAGAGGACACCTCTCGCCCTCCCAAGAGCCGCAGCACCCACACCGGAACCGGAAACCACTAAGGGCATAGAGAGTCGGAGGAAAGGCAGGGAGAGAGCGTACCCTCTCGCGGCGACCCAATAGCGAAGGCGCCTCGTGCGTCAGCGAAGGCGCCAGCCAATCACAGCCCCCCCTTTGCTTTTCCACCTCTTGTCTTCCCCAGGCGACTTCGCTCTCTGCGACCTGTGCCGCGCCACCTACCGGCCAGTCTTGTGCGCTGAATCCATGAGCCCTGGATTTTGTACTATATTAATTCCACCATATTGGGTTTGGGGGAAGAGGGTGTAAAGGTTAATCTGGATATAACAAGTTTTATACTTCGAATCGACTGACTCCAGTTCAAATCACAGGAACTTTCATTCATCATACATTGAAAAAGGATGGGGGGGGGATCAGAAATGTATGTTTAGCTGCTCTTGATCAGAGCCCAATACAGAAGGCGATGAACAGCCCAATAATCCTAACAAACTTTCCAGCACTGATGCAGGCATGCCAGTTGTGGGGGGTGCACACTATGGGGGACAGTCACAGAAGCTACCTCAAGGTAAGGGAATGTTTGTTCCTGTATCTCGGGACTGCATTGTGGCTACACCAGCACTGGAAAGTTGGTTAGGATTGGGCTGTTAAATGAAGTGAATAATCAGTGTTGACTGGTCCTTACGCCCTCCTCAATGAGCTGACATAGAATCGCTGAATGTTAGAAGAGAACGGGGGTCATCTAGTCCAACCCCTTTCTCAGTGTTGTTGCTGTTGTCCAGTCGTTAAGTCGTGTCCGACCCTTCGTGCTCACATGAACCATATCCCGCCAGGCCTTCCTGTCCTCCACTATCTTCCTGAGTTCGCTCATTTTCATGTTCGTTGCATCGGTGATGCTGTCTAACCATCTCATCCTTTGCCTTCCCCTTCTCCTTTTGCCTTCAATCTTTCCCAGCATCAGAGTCTTCTCCAGAGAGTCCTCTCTTCGCATTAGGTGGCAAAATATTTGAGCTTCAGTCTCAGTACCTGTCCTTCCAGGGAACCCTACTACAGCATCCCTGATAGGTGATATTTAGCCTTTGCTTGAAAACTGCAACGTATGAGGCAAACTGTTCCAGCCCGTTGATGGATCTACGGTAATTATTCACAGGATTGCTTAAGTTATAGCTTTCTTTCTTTGTTTTGGGGCTGGCAAAATAACAAACATTATGCATCTTTGATTTGTAAAAACATTCACAAGAAGGACACGGCTATGAATTCCATTCCTCCATAATTAAAGCACCACCTTGCATTTTGTGTGAATAAAGCCCCCATGTTCCCCCACCACCAAGCACACTCCGAATCCTGGTTTGACAAGTGCTCTGTCAATTTACAGCACAATCCTATATTATTTTTCACATTTTTATACCAACCTTCCTCCAAGGAGCTCAGAGTGGTGTACATATTTCCTCCCCTCCTTTTGTCCTCACAACAAGCCTGTGAGGTAGGTGGGGCTGAGAGATAGTGACTGGCCCAAGGTCACCCAGGAAGCTTCGTGGCTGAGCGGGGATTTGAACCTAGATCTTCCAGGTCCAAGTCCGACTCCCAAACCACTACACCATATATACACATGATGACTCAGTAGCTCCCATTTGGTTCAATCAATGGAGGTTGCTCCCAGGTCAGTGTGTTTAGGATTGCAGCCTTCCTTTCATAACAGGAAGCTCATCTTTCCCCCCGTTCCCCAATGAAATGGCTTCACCACTGCATGGCCAGGTTTGCAAAGCATTTAAAAAGGGACAAGAGAGTTCACATTTTGAAAAACATTTAATTTACAGCAACAACTGGGTGATAGAGGAAAATGTGATTCTCTTCATGTTTGGGAATGGAGGAGTGATGCTCAATAAGAAAGGCTGGAAAAAGATCTCCTGTCACCTAACCCGGTGGGAACATTTAACAAGAACACAGTTTAACACAGATGCTTAAATTCTAGCACAGTTGACACCACAATAAACTACTCAACATACTGACTGTCACACATTTCCTTGTGATCCTCCTAGATTTTAGAACTCATCACCTTAGCAGGAAAAGCACTGAAACTTGCAGAAAACGTATGTGAGGCCGCAAGATCACAAGTGGCTCAACATCACCTGGTAAACGGGCAGGAAATGAACACTACCCATGCTCAGAGACACTGCCTTCTTTATTAACACTTCACATCTTCTAAGGCCTGGGCCTCAACCCTGGGGAAAAAATAGATTATGGGATGAAAATTAAGACATCAATAATAGGTAAACATAAATGGCAAGCCCAGAGAAAGCACAGTTTGGGGGGGGGGGGGTTATGTTGTTCAAGGAGCAATGCTGAAATGAACAGGATTAATCTAATATTAGCCTTATTCCAAGTTAGAGGGAAATGGCTCTTGCATGGCCGGCAGCTTTTAAAAATATTTTCCCCTCTCTCCTCTACACACTGAAATGCGTTCTTGAGAATGGAAAGAAAGTTTGTCTTGGGGTCATAGTGGGAAAAGTTTAAGTCCTTCTAATCACATACTAGTGCAAAATCCATTAACATCCCTGCAGGCGCGTTCAGTTTCAGGATCAACCTGAGTTTCTTTCTCAGACAGGCAGGGAAGCAACGGGAAAGAAATACAGGTACTCGGAAGGGGGAATCTCACACAATCATTGCCAGGAGAAAGAAGTGGCCTAAATGTGGAAGAGAAGGGGTGTGGGGAAGAGGCCAAGAAAATGACAAACAGCACATTCTGGAGAGCCGGAAAGTCACACTTGCTTCCAAATCTTTCCTCATTCCAAGGCAAGGATTTTAGAAAACTAGAAACAAACAAAAAGAAACAGGAAGTGTCGAGTTCCTGGGTCTCTAGCTAGCATCCTTCTGACATCTGCTTCATTTTTTCAGCTTTGTTTTGGTTTTCTGCTACTGTATCTTAAGCGAAACTTAGAGCCAAGCTAGCAATGGGGAGGGGAGGGCGACGGGACCGCAGCCATGGCTCAGTTACACACTGATCTTGGTCACCGTACAGGGAGCTGAATCTTCCCCCACCTTACCTCTTCGCCCCCTCCCGGTTCTTTTCTCTCCACTAATGTTGGCCAGGAAGGGGAGGAAAATCTTTGATGTGACAAGAGTGCAGAGAGGTCAAACACGGGAGGCTTCACCCTTTTGCACGTTCACACACAAACACGTGCACACTTGATACACAGACAGCCCGGACACACAAGCACACAAACCTGCCGGCCCCGTTGCATCTAGTTCAGCTGTTAGCTGCTGAGGATGTGCAACTTCAGACTGGCCCCCCTACAGCCTCCTCGCTCTAAGTGCCCAAATCTCAAACTGAGAATACAAGGGTCATCATAGGCATTTTCCAGTTCTGCACACAGCATGGGATTTGGCACGTTACTCAGAATCCAGCACTTGCTCCTGAGAAGCAAGTTTCTAGTCCCTAAGCCTGCAGAATGCCAGGCAATGCTCGGTGAAATCTTCAAGGCCTATGAATAGTCAATAGGCAGGGCCTTCAGCAGTCTCTTGTTACAAAGAGGTCAGGTCTTACAAGCCATGATGGGGATAAGCAACCTCCTGGTTGTAGGAGTAGGTTTTCTTTGTGCCAGGTGCAAGGGAGTGGCAACTGGACACAGGTGTCTTGTTGTCTTGTGTGCTCTCTGAGGCATCTGGTGGGGCCACTGTGATACAGGAAGCTGGACTAGAGGGGCCTTTGGCCTGATCCAGCAGGGCGCTTCTGATGTTCTTAGGGCTTGGAAAACATTGGGGAGCCACTGCCAGAGAGAGGGGGGAGCACTGCGCTAGACCATGGCCTTACTCAGTACGAAGTGGCTTCATAATCATAAGTCTTACGCCTTCATAAACAAACTGAACATAAAAAGAGACTGGAATATGCTGTCACATGTCTCAGGATGCCTGGCACCTGAGCGACTTGGAAAACCCAGGGCCAGCCAGCCATCCGAGACTGCTGCACGCCATAGACACTCTGAAGACAATCAGATATAACAGCGGCTTCACCAACATCTGTGGAAAAGGCCCTTCGTTTCGCTCATTACACGAACAGAACGCATTCGTATGTCCTACATTTCTGCCCACCAGCAACAAGTCAGTATCAAAACAAGTCAGTATCGCTGACCCTATTTTACAGATGGGGAAAACTGAGGAAGGAGAAACGAGGAACCAAACGCAGGTATCCGTGGCCAACCCTCAGGGCAGCAGCCCACCTACCTACCTACCCTTCTCCTATTAGTGCATTCATTTTACGTTCATTCATGTCTCGTCTGGCTCCTGGAGGGAAGTGAACCCTGGATCCCCCAGGCAGAACAAAGTCGTGTTTCTCTCCCATAAGCCAGCAGGGAACACGTCCCTGTTGCCTCGGTCAGGAACTCCCTGTGGCTGGTAACCTTCGTCAACACAGAGAGCCGGGCCTTGTCCCCTAGAGGCCTTGGTGGAACCACCGGATCTTCACAAGGCTGGAGTGCTGTCTGCTGGATTCCGCTTGGCTTCCATTTCCAGCCTTTCGGCCTCTTTGAACTGGCTGGGGAACATACTGCTCCCCACCAAGCTGGCCGTGCCCTCCGGGTCACACTCCTCAGAGAGGGGGAAGAGGGAGGAGAGGCCAGAGGGGAGGGAATAGGCATCTAGCGGGAACTCGTGTCCTGCGGCTTCTGGAAAGTCCATGGTGGCCGGTAGCAGAACGTCGCTCAGGCTGGGGCCAGGGTAGGAAGAGAGGTCCTGCATCAGGCTGTAATCCTCAAACGGGTCTGGAACGGTGATGCGCTCCAAGCCAGCCAGGAAGTTCAGGTCTTCTGCATGGGTCATGGAGCCTGCTGCAAAAGAAATCAGCACTGCTCACTCATAGCATATTTCTGAGCTGCGGAGGAGAGACCCCTCTGCAACAAAGGAGACGGGTCTCCTTGCTTAGCACTTCCCCCCCCCTCCCGGATTCTTCTTTGGAAACGGCGGCAGAACAGGTGCCCAACTGCTACCAAGTGAAAAGGCAGAGGGGCTCAGTCAGTCCTGGCCACTTGTGTGCCCCCCATACACACACACTCCGGAAGCAGCCATGATGGGCATTTGAGGCCTACCCATTCTCACAGCAACATCATAGCTGGGGGTTTACCACAAATAATAATAATTATTATTATTAGCTTATTATAGCTGCAAGCTAATAATTATAAAATATTTATACAGTGGAACCTTGGATTGCGAGCATAATTGGTTCCAGAAATGTGCTTGTAATCCAAAGTGCTCGTATATCAAAGCAAATTTTCCCATAAGAAATAATGGAAACTCAGATGATTCGTTATTCTGCAAGAGATTTGTGTGTGTGTCTGCATTATCTCCTGGGCTCAGCTAATTAAGAATCTGCCCTGCAGAGTACTCCTTTGCTCTTGCAAACTGTAGCTCACTTTGCAACATCTGATATGCAAAACCTGAGCCTTGTTCTGCAGAGTAAATGTTTTTGCTAGAGGCAGATGGAGGAGGGGGAAAAACAGCTTGTTAATGAGGTCTGCAAGACAGAAGTTGCAAAGCAAAGCCTGAGCTGCTATTCTGCACAAAGGGAGCCTCTAGCAGAGAGAGAGCAAAGTGTTAATGAGCAGTTAATGAGGGCAGTTTGTTGCCCAGGAGACGCTATTGTTACTCTGCAAACACACAGAGAGATATCTTGGAGAACACAATGTACTCGTATTACAAGGCATTGCTCGTTTATCAAGTCAACATTTAGAAAACAATTTTGCTCGTCTTGCAAAGCACTCGCAAACCAAGTTACTCGCAATCCAAGGTTTCACTGTATACCGCTTTTCAACAAAAATTCACAAAGCGATTTTCACAAATTAGGTACCAGGGACCTTGTGGGTAGCTTGGGGGGGCGGCAGGGGGGGTTACAGGCCTGTGCCCTCTTGCCCCCATTGTGAGAGGGCTCCTCCCATGACAAAAAGAGACTTTTGTCCATGAGGGAATGTGCACCGCTGGTCAAGATTTGGCTTAACACTCAGCAGGTCCTCACAGAGGCTTCGGCCTAGCCCAGTCTGACTGACCTGTCAATGGAGTCACGTTGAAGTGGTCCATGTAACCCGGCTTCTTTTTCTTCCTCTTGGCTTCGATCCCGTGAGGGTCTAGCAAGGCAAAGGCAAAAAAACAAAAAAAAGGTCAAGTCTCGGCACAGATCTGGCCACAGTACGAGAGGATTCAAAGCAATTCCTGGTCCTCATTTGCATCGGCACAATCCAAACTGCAAAACCGAGCTCCTCGAATGCACAAACCTGGACCGGAGAGCTCCTCTAAGACGTCGGGCATGCCTTGTTTCCTCTTCTTGTTCACCCGGTACGTATCTGCAGAGAGACGGAGTCATGCTACTACTGCTTTCGTTGTATTTACGGTACGTTGTATTTCCTATTCCATCTTCTAACCCTCTAATCCAGTCCTTGCACTGAAAGATGGAGAAGGATCTTACCGTTGTCCTTGGGCAGGTAGGTAAAGTTGAAGGGGTCGCTGGAAACGCTATCCGTCAAGCGTCGTAAGTACACCTCCACTTCCACCGGCTGTGTGATGTCGAGGTGTTGGTACGGTGGCGTCTTGAAGACAATGGCGATTTGGCGGTGAACGTCGGCTTGCGAGAAGTCTGCCTTGCCCTCCCAGTTGTTCTTTCGGAAGATGATGGAGATATCTTCTGCAAGGCGAGAGAGTGGAAAGTGAAGTGGGTAGCCCTTGACCTACTGCTAAGCTTCCCAGAATTCTCTGGGGCTCACTGGTGGCCATTTTGTCCGCCCAATTGGAAACCCAACCAAAAGACATAGCGACCTGTCGTGGCCCACCGGTTTTCTCTCCGTACCTTTCTGGACTTTGTCACAGAGCAAATAGAGTTCCTCTCCACCTGTACAGCTCCCGTACTCCTTATTCATCCGGTAGATTTTCAACTCCGACGTGTTTGTGGATTCTGCATGCACCAAGACCCCCAGTGTTAGAGTGTGGCCTTCCTCGCTGAGTGACGCCTGCTTTCGTTGACTCCCTCCACTCCACCTGCCCACAAGGGACCTTCACCAGGGGAAATCTCAGTGGTGCTCATGGTAGGGAAAAGTAAAGGTATCCATTGACAAGTCCAGTCGTGTCCGACTCTAGGGAGCGGTGCTCATCTCCGTTTCAAAGCCGAAGAGCCAGCGCTGTCCGAAGACGTTTCCATGGTCATGTGGCCGGCATGACTCAACACCAAGGCGCATGGAAGCGCTGTTACCGTCCCGCTGACGCGGGTACCTATTAATCTACTTGCAATTTCTTGCTTTCGAACTGCTAGATTGGCAGGAGCCGTCGCACGGATTTGAACTGCCGACCTTTTGATCGACAGCTCATGGTGCAGTGGTTTAACCCACTGCGCCACCCGCTGGCTCGGTGCTCATGGTACATTAGCACAAACAACCTCAACGCAAAAAGGAATTTGGGAGCAACGTCCAGCACCATTTAAGCATGGTTCAGGTCTCCCCAAGGAAAGCTGGGGACTGTAATTCAATTGGAGTACATAAATTCTGAGTACACACACACACACACACACACACACACACACACACACACACACAAGCATCAGAATGACCAGAGTTCATCTCCAAAACCTAATACAATGCGCAGGCTTGATCCTGGAAAAAGCAAAAATAACCAAGGAAAGGGGATCTGAACATGTACAGAGTGCCTTTCCCTCAGCATGGAGTAAACACATGCAAACACTTCTGACCTGTCTAGAGATAAGGGGAACAGATAAGGGGAACCATCTCGCGTACCCCCGCCTGATGGCCCGCATACCCCTAGGGGTACGCGTACCACAGGTTGAGAACCCCTGGTCTAGACCACATTCTTTCAACATGTTCTGGGAGGTCTTACCCTCCAGGAACATTGGTGAAACCTTACTCCCAACACCCCAATCCCGACTTGTTCAGGTTTGGTTTGGTTTTTAAAATGTGCCCTTGGTCTCTTCCACGGTTTACTTTTGTGGTCCCATCACAGAAAGCCTCTTGCCCGATTCCCTCCCTCCCCAAGTCCCCCAGAATGACTTACTCTTGTCAAAGATGGCCTCCGAGAGGACAGGGCTGAGGTGCTGAGTCTCTCCCTTGTGATCCCGGTAGGAGGCTTGAAAGCAGATCCTCACGACATTCATATCCACCTCCTGGTGATTTTTTAATGAGCCAGCTAGAGAGAGAGAAAGAGAGAGGGAGAGAGAATGTACCAACCAAGCACTGCATCCCATATATATTATTCATAAGACAGGCTACCTAAGCACTACATAAGAACACTCCCTTGCACCTGGCATTAAGAGAGAGCCTATTACTAAAACCAGGAGGCTGCTTATGGCTTGTAACTTGTGATGGACTTTTCCTCCATGAATCTATCCAATCCCCCTTTGAAAGGCATCTAGGCCAGGTGCTATCACCACATCCTGTGGCAAGGAGTTCCCCAGATGAATGGCATGGCCTCAGCAGCCCTTCCAGGTTCTCCTCACCTTTAAAAGGATCAATTCCAAGCTGCAGCTTTTTCTCGATGGCGTCTTCTATGTCCTTTTTCTTCACGCACTGGATCCCAAGGTTGTTAAAGCTACAAAGCAGTCAGAAGAGAACTGAGTGCCGGAGATGGGAGAGTCGCTGCAGGAGGAGGAATTGTGGCTCCACAGGCAAACTGGCGTTGCCACCCCCTTCCTGGACCCACACTTGGAAGAGAGAGGGGTGGTTTGTCCCATCACCCCCTCCGCACTTGCAGCCCCTTGGAACATCGCAAACAAAGGCCGCCGCGACAAAAGGACAAGAGCGCGACAGCCGCCGTCTCGGCGAGGTAGGCCAAGCGTTACCTGTGCTTGGGGTTCACTCGGGGCTTCAGAACCACCTCGCAGAGTCCGTTGCTGCAGTCTTTCCCCACCAGGCTGTGGGGGTGGATTCGGTGAGGCCAGTCTTTCCAGACCAAGCAGGCCGTCACCTTGACTTCCGGGATGCTCGCGCAGTTCTGCAGCTGGAGGAACGCAAGCGGACGAGAGGCGTGAGAATTTCCCCGCTCAAAGCCCCCCCCCTCCCCAATGAGGGGCCAACGCTGGATGCTTCCCTGTCTGTACCCAGCTCTCCACTCACTTCGATGCTCGGCAAAGTTTTGTTGGTGTCTGTGCTGCATTCGCCCAGGATGCTCCCCGCCGACCGGCCTTCACACTGGTAGCGGAAGCGCATCCCTCTCTGCTTGGGCTGCTCCGTGATCACGAGCTGGGGGGGCTCCTGGAGAACATCATCCAGCTGCTCCTGGGCCATGGCAGAGTGCAGAGAAGAGGTGGAAGGGGGCCAGGAAGTATCGGCGCATCTGCTACTGGGGAGCAAAGGAAGAGGCGTCCCCCGTGGAATCAACTGGGGCCTCAGCGTCAAGTTATTCAGGTTCCGAGAAAGCTGGGAGGCCGAGGAATCTTGCAGGGCGGGGGAGCCTGCAGGACAGGCCCCCCCGAAGGGTTCCAAGCCAAGCTGGAGCAGGTTCGTTCCTGACGGACCCAGTAGCCCAGTTGGGGGCGCCAAGCCGGAGCATCTGGGGATCAACTTGACCGGCCCATTCAGCGAGACCCTGGACGGAAGCGCGACAGGGTCCAGATCGAAGCCATCTTCCTTAATTAGCTCGTTAATGATCTCTGGAAGGAGCCGGATGAGAGACAGAGAGAGGTTAGCTTCCAGGTTCGGTTAGGTGTTGGTATTTACGTTGACCGCTCCGAACAGGCTCAGCTCAAGAAATGCCCTTTTTCCATAGGAACTTCTCTCTACCCTGCAACTAGGTTGGGACCCGCAAAGATGACCTGGCAGTAGTCCAGATAGAGCATAAGAACACCAGAAGGCCCATCTAGTCCAGCTTCCTGTATCTCACAGTGACCCCACCAGATGCCTCAGGGAGCACACAAGACAACAAGAGACCTGTATCCTGTCGCCACTCCGAAGCGAGACGCGTGCGGTGAGAGGAGTCCCAAAATCGTGATAAAAGCCACTTTGGAGTCCCAAAATCAAGATAAAAGAGCCGAACTGGGTGTTTTTATAACATAAATCATAACATATGAAGGGAGGAGGGGGCATATTAGACCTTGATGGCTAAACCATAGTTTGGTAGTTGCACGTGCTATACGTACTGAGCTATACATACATATAATCCTCTGTTCTCTCTTGTTAATGCAGAAGAAATCTTACCTGGTTTGCGGGGGCCCTGCCCAAACCCCAGAATCCTTACCTAATTCATCTGCAAAGACAAAAAAGAAAAGAATAATCAATATTTTAAATCATTCTTATACATACAATGTACATTATTGTGCATTATACAATATACAGATTGATTACCCATTATCTGGACATCCGACATCTGGACATCCGACATTTTGGTGGCTATGACTTTAAAAAAAACAAAAAACATTTTCCAGCACCTGGCTGGCATAGTGCAAGGATTGCTGGGGCTCAAAATTAATTTTAAAATATTGTATAAAATTCAGGCGTTGTGTATAAGGTGTACATGAGACATAAATGAATTTTGTGTTTAGACTTGGGTCCCATCCCCAAGGTATTTCATTATCATCAGCGCAATCCTAACCAACTTTCCAGCACCAGTGCATCCGCAATGCAGCCCCGAGGTAAGGGAACAAATATTCCCTCACCTTGAAGAGGCCTCCATGACTGCCCCTGCACTGCAAAATGCAGTGTGCACTCTGTTGGCACGGCTACACTGGTGCTGGAAAGTTGGTTAGGATTGTGCTGTATATTTATGCAAATATTTATGCAAATAAATCCGAAATCCAGACAACTTCCTGTCCCAAGCAGTCCGGATAAGGGATACTCAACCTGTATGTTATTAAGAGCACTGTTAAGTGCACAGGAGCCATACCACGTTAAAAAAAAAGAGGTGGCAACCTTAAGGCATACTGTCCACACAACTTTTTATTTCACAGGCAAGGGTATATTGCCCATCCCTAGAAAAGGAGGGGCAGCCTCAGGGGGTGTTTGGCGGGCTTTGGGGACGCTAACGGTCCTTACCTGTGGTCTCTGCTGTGGGCTGCATTATGGACAAGCTGGAAGGTGGGACGGTGGTGCCTGTGGAAGAGAGAAATGCAAGGCATTGCGAAACAGCATTCGACATCCTCCAAGCTCCCCAGCCAGCCAGCTAGATCGCCCAGACCCTGCAATGGTGAACATTTTCACAGACACCAGCTGCTTTCGACCTGTGAGAAAATGCCTCCTAGTACGTCCCAAATATGACGATGCTTGGCCAAAAATTTTGCAACTATATTGTTAATGGTGTAATTTATAATGGTATAAAGCCAGGATGGTGTAGTGGTTTGGGAGTCAGACTTAGACCTGGAAGATCCAGGTTCAAATCCCCGCTCAGCCACGAAGCTTCCTGGGTGACCTTGGGCCAGTCACTATCTCTCAGCCCCACCTACCTCACAGGGTTGTTGTGAGGACAAAAAGGAAGGGAGGAAATATGTACACCACTCTGAGCTCCTTGGAGGAAGGAAGGTATAAAAATGTGAAAAATAAAATAAAAATAAATAAATAATGGTGTGTGTGTGTGTGTGTGTGTGTGTGTGTGTGTGTGAGAGAGAGAGAGAGAGAGAGAGAGAGATATTTTATCCTCTTCTGTACTCACATTCATTCCGACCGAAGACGCGGTCTGCTACACTCACATCCATATAACCTAAGGCCAGGTACGTTCTTTCTCCCAAGGAAACCCTACTTTCCTGATGTTAATGAACAATGCTTCTCCCCCCCCCCTGCCACAGTAAGGTTACCAACTTCTTTACTGACCCCTGCTCCTGTGCCTTGGAAGCAAGCTGATCTGCAGGTGTTTGCACAATGCTTATCTCCATGCTGCTGAAGAAAGCTTCAGTGGCAGATTTCTGCAGCTCAAACAGACCTGGCACAACAGCAGACCTGTCTGAGATTTTTTGGGTCAGCTGGCAACCTTACCCTGAACCTCTAGTCACTGGGCCCCTGCACCTAATGCATCCTTACTGCAGTCTGGTCCCCCCAGACAAGAGATCAGTTCTACGGAAATGCTTCCCTTCCACCCTTCTCTGGAATTAGAGGATGCAGCCGAAGAGCATCTCACGGTCGCATCCCCCCAAATCCGAGGGGCTAAAGACCCACTGCACCCAAGTTGGGACAGTTCTAGCCTAAAGAAACTACTGTTGTGAAGCTTTCCCACCTGGTGACCCACACACAATTCTTGCTCGCCACAGGCGACTAATTGCTTGCAAGCCTCTTGTGTCTATGACAATAATATTTTACAGTATTTCTTTTAAAACGGCTACCTTCTCGACCCAAAGGGCAGCTCAGACTAGAACCACCACTGCCAATTAGTAAGACAGCCCAGAATTGGGTTTAGTTTTGTCCCCCCACTTTTTTTTTTTTTGCCTTTTCCAATAAACGCGAACAATTTTAGCACTAGCAGGCAGAAAGTTAGGCTTTCCCCACCGCGCGATCATTCCACGCTTCCACCCCCTGTGCAAGAAACCTGCCTGCCTTTAGAGACAGTTGACCACTCCCAGGGTGCCAAATGACCGGGGGGAAGAAATACCCGGGCCTGCTTCTCCAACACCTTGCTCTGCAAACATGAGCTGGGACTCTCTGCGCTTTCTGCGGATCGAGCTGCTGCTCTCAAGCACAGAGGCTGCCCCCTCGACCAGCTCCTACTCTCTCGAGGGCTCCCTCTTGCACCCCTCAGCAGCAGCTCCGGATGCGACCCGCTCTGTCCCCCCCAGCCAGGGAGGAGGGCGTCTGCCCACCCCCCCAGCCCAGGGCCGGTCGCCTCCCACTTCGGAGGGGCCCGTCCTGACTCCGGCTGCAGTCCGTCCCATACCTCTGGGGGGAGCCAGCATCGCTTCCTCCGGCTGGGGCCGGGGCCGCTGTTCCTCTCTGCGCTCCTGATGCCCCGGGCCCGGCCCGCAGTCAGTCCCCCTCGGCCAGCCCTCTTTTTCCTCTTGGAAGGAGGCCGAGCAGGGCTCTCGGAATTCCCCTGCTCTGCCGGCTGCCCGGCCCCGATTGGCTGCCGGCTGCGATGAGCTCATGCTCCCTGGAACGGGAAAGCCCCCCAGCCGAGGGGAGGGGGCGGCCGCCTCCTGCCGCGGGGGAGGAGGACCAGCCAACAGGCCCCTCTTGCGCTGGGTGGAGTTCCAGAAACTACTTAACTGCGGACTACCGAGCAGCTGCCCTAAACTCAGCTGGTCTATCATGTTAATAAACTAAACTACTGAGCTGCCCCGCGAAGCATTCCCACGTCCACACGGGAGAAGGTGTGTCTCGCAGAGAGTCACTCGCAGGATCATCGGGTCACTATGCCGTCCCTCCAGAGCAGCATTGGCCAGGGAGAGGCTTCTCTGAGACTCGTCGTACAGCAAGGCTGGCACTCTGAGCTAGACTGCGCCTGACCATGGAGGTTCCATTTACCCTCCACGGCTCACAGCTGCCTCGGGAAACCGAGCCAGACCCTTTCGTCTCTCTAGCTCAGCATTGTCTGCCCTGAGGCTCCGGGGTTTCAGGTAGGGCGGCTCTTTCCCAGCCCTACCTAGAGAGGCCAGGTATTTTCTGCATACAACGCAGGTTACACCACTGAGCTGTGCCCCCCCCTCTGGGTCACAAGATCTATCCTCCATGAACTTGCCTATAATCCTTTTTTAAAAATAAGGTATCCTGTGCCCCTGATTACCATCACACTTTACAACCATGAATTCTACAAGTTAATTATTATGTGTTATGTGAGGGCCGGCCCATCCATTAGGCCAATTGAGATGGTTGCCTTAGGCAACAGTTTGGCAGTAAGGGGGGCACCTCAGGAACCATCAGCTGCCAATCACCTCTAGTATAATGAGAGAGGAAGATACATTTAAGCCACCTACTCTTCCCATGCAATGTGTCATTTTATAAATTCTTATCTTTATGGCTATTAAAGTCTCTCTTTTTTTCATGTTTTAAGAACTGTACCTATCTTCTTTTTTTTAATAGACACAGTTTGGATCCAGGGTTGCCAACTGACCCAAAATAAACCAGACTGGTCTGCTGCTCCTGTGCCTGTAACAGCCACAGAGTGGGCAGAAGTGAAACTGTTTCATTGCCTGGAGATAAGCATGCCTGGCTGCAGGTGAGATTGCTGTGGAGGAAAGGCTGATGCTCCATCAATTCACCAGTCACAGGCAAAAGGGTCCGCCGTGCCTAAAAACATACATTGAGAAAGTGGAAAGGTGCACTTTTGAACCCTTTTTATTGTCCAAAAAGATTGTTATTACAACATGTCCAGCAGGCTAGCCTAGGGTGCACGCCTCAGACATTGATTTCAATGGGTTTACTCCCAGGGAAGTGTGCAGAGGTTTTCAGCTTGTGTGAATTTATTTATTTTTCACATTTTTTTTATACCACCCTTCCTCCAAGGAGCTCAGAGTGGTGTACATGGTTCCTCCCCTCCTTTTTGTCCTCACAACAACCCTGTGAGGTAGGTGGGGCTGCGAGATAGTGACTGGCCCAAGGTCACCCAGGAAGCTTCGTGGCTGAGCGGGGATTTGAACCTGGACTCCCAAACCAATCTAGTCATCCCTACTCCCTGTTAGAAGGGAGTTCAGTACAGTACTACCCTAGTTACCCAGATTTCTTTCTTGCTTTGTTTCCTCTCCAAGCTGCTCACACAGAAGACGGGACTCATTCTGCTGGAAAGCTGCTGTCTGGACTGTTATATCCATCCATTCCCTTCTTCTTTGTCTTCCTCCTCCAGACTAGCAAGTCCACTGTAGACTGTCTGCAGTTCCTGCTGCTTATTTTTGGGAAGGGGGATGGATGGGGGATCGGGAAAGCTTTCCAATTCCAGGAAAGGAAAAGGGGACAGGAGGGGGGTAAAGGGAACACACACTGCTGCCACACCCAGGACTCAGCACCGGAAGCTCCCCCAAAAGTGAAAGAATTCTTGTCCAAGAGGAGAAGACACGAGGTTTCCATAAACACAAGACCCTTGTGTGCCAAAGACAACACTGTAGTATACGGAGTGCAAGGCAGGTGAAACAAGCATGACAGGTGCAAAAAGCCACCACTCTAAATGAGTCATGCCATTAACCATTTCCCTGCTGGATCAGCCCAGAGGTCCATCTCCCTTCTTCGTGACACAGTGGCTAGCCCGGGTTTCCCTCTCCCCACCATTTACCCTGGTGAATATATACTGTATATATATATATATTCATGGGGCTGGCTGCTGTGAGAAAGACGACGCTGGGCTGGAGGGGCAGGGCCATTGGTATGGTCTGATCCAGCGCGGCTTCTTCTTAGTTTTACGGCCCTTTGTCAGAAGACGTTGCGAAGGGAAGAGACCAATACGGCGCTGACTGGCTGCGGAGGCGCTCGTGAAATTACGGTAGCGGAATGTAGCGCGTGGGAGGGAGGTCACGTGGGCCTGCAAAGGGCGGAGGAAAGGGTTGAGCGAGAGAACGGGCGTGAGAGAAAGAAAAGTCTCGCGAGAACTACGCGAGGCAACGGCGCAGCAAGATGGCGGCGCCGGAGACGGAGGTGGCGGCGGTGGCTGCGGCCGGTCCCGGCTCCGAACAGGTAGCGGCTGCGGAGTTCTTTCGTTCTCTTCCCCCCCCCTGCCGCTTAAAGAAGCAGCCCCTCAGCGGCCTCCCTTCTTCTCCACAGGGCGACTGCCCCGCCTGCCGCCCCTCTCTTGCCCCTGCCCCCCCGGGCCACCCTTGCCCCAGCCCCGCCCCTCTCGGTCACATGACACCCGCCCTTTGCCCCCATTGGCCTCTAGGGCCTCTGCCCTCCCCCGTCCCAGCCAAGGAAGCGCCTCGCCGGTTCCCGGTGACTGACAGGCGATGTCCGGCTATGGCTCAGGGTGGGCTTGCAAGGGGGAGGCGGGTCCTTTGCAGCTACAGCAACAACCGCCCTGCGGGGTAGGTCCAGCTGAGAGCCCTCCGAGGGGCTGACTAGAAAGGCGAGCAAGCTGGAGGGAGCTCGGGGGAAGCTGCGTTAAATGCGGAGCAGACCTAGGGGCGCCCTCGATGGAGCATCATTGGCAAAGCCCTGCTGGGTCAGGCCACGGGGGGGGGCGTCTGGTCCAGCATTCTGTTTCCCAGTGACCCAATAGGAAGCCCACCAGCAGGAGAGGCAGACAACCCCCCCCCCTTGCTGCCACAGCTCCCCTGCAGCTAGCAATGCATTCAGAAGCAGGCTGCGTCTGAAGCTAGAGGCAGTATGTAGCCATCGGGACCAGGAACTGTTGACAGACCTGAGACCTCTGGTCCTCCAAGGATTTGTCCGAGCCCTTTTTAAAAGCCCTCCAAGCTAGTGACCGTCGCCATATCGCGTGGCAATGAATCCCACAGATTAATTACATGGTTAGTGAAGGATAACTTTCTTTGGTTCATCCTAAATCTGCTGCCCTTTGGTTCATTGGCTGACCCCCAACTCTAACGGAGAGAGAGAAAAGCGTCTCTCTTTTTCCCCGCACCGTGCGTCTCTTAATAAGTTAATCATGTCTCCCCTTAATTGCCTTTTGTTCAAACTAAAAGCCCCCCCCCCAAGTTATTATAGCCTTTCCTCTGATCATTTTGGTTGGCAGCAGCAGCTGTCAAAAGTCTCTGGTGGAGGTGCCACGCCCCCCCCATCCCCTACCCTGCTGTCTGAGACGTTTTTCAGTCAAAATGCATGGGATTGGCAACGGTGGCACTCGACCACTGAGCTGTGGCTCCTTCCAGGGTGGCTAGTTCACATGCGCGTGTGCACACACACCCTCACCCTACCTGCTAGGAGAGTGAATCCGTCCTTATCGCTTGACAGTCTGGTTCGCTCCAGGACAATTCGGCTCTTTTGGGCCTGTTCTTTCCGTTGGGTGGCAAGGAGGATTCTCTCACATACTAGGCACATGTTAGAATAGGCTGCTTCTGCTGGCCAAGGGGGCTGACCTGAGCCCCCCCCCCCAGCAAGCCTCAGGAAGAGTGAGTGGGGATTTGAGCCCAGCTCCCTCCTCAGCCCAGTCCACACAACATTCCCCACAACACACTAACTAGCACTTCCCCTTCTGGAGTGTGTCACTGTGTTGACTCGCCCTCCCACTCCTTTGGGCCGTCGTCCTCTTCCATCTTACTGCTATGCCTTGTAAACCCCGTCCCTCTGCCTGTCTCCACCTTGCTTGAAATGGTTTCTCCAGTGCTTGCCCAGGAGTCTCTTTCCTGTAAACCTCCCACTCAGGGTGTTGGTCCTTCTGTGCCTTCACTGCCTCTTCATGGCTTCTACTTTGTTCTCCCATTTAAAAAAAGAGAAGAGTTCTGTTCCAGATCGCACTGTAGGCATCTGTCCCTTGATGGTGGTCTGCGTTTCTCCTTCTCCCCACACTGTGGTCTTTTCTCTGCCCCGCTGCCTTTCACCTTGGTGACTCCCCACTCTTGCCCAAGACTGTCCTGGCAACTTGTCCCTTAAATGATGGGGTGCCGTTCTCCCCCGAACCCCTGTCAATCGCCTACGGTGGAGTTTCTATTCCTGGGGCTAAGCTGCGTCTCTTTTTTTTGTTCCCCTCCTTCTGGGGAATTGGCTTTTGGCCTCTCGTCCTTGGGGGCGCGTTTGTTCCTCATGCTCTGTCCACCCACAGAAACTCTCCCCATTGGAGTGTCTGCCTACTTTGTCTTCCTTCTTTTCCAACACTCTTTCCCTTGAGGGTGCCTTTTAACATCGGGCGGGTGCACGCACCTGCCCGTTTTACCGTTTCAATGCATGCCTCCCCCCCCCAGCTCATTTAGACCCCCACCTTTATTTGGGTGCGACTACAGCTTGGTTTGGCATGTCAGACCTTTCTCTCTGGGAAAGACTCCTTTCTGGAGCCTTGGAGAGCTGTTGCTGATCCGTGTATGAGCCTGAGCTAGATGGGCCCACGGGTCTGAAGGCAACTTGCAGAGACACAGCAGAATCACCCATCCTCGGAGAAGACTCCCCGGTGCATCTCTGTGTGAGTTTCTGCCCTGGGCGCTTCTCTGTTCAAACGGGAGGCACTTTCTGAACAGTGACTCTTGCAAATGCAGGGTGGGGAGATTCCTCCTCTTGTACCCGCTCCAAGTACAGAATTAGAATTCTGAGGACAGGCAGAGACCGTATGGTGGCCTCGGCAGTTTGGGAAACAGAACGCTGAATGCAGTTGGCCTTACCTGCCGTGTGTGGGATGGGAATTACCCTTCCGCACCTGTTTTCTCCACCCTTCTTCTGGGAAACAGCCCACACATTTCCCCACCGTATCCTTTTCATTGCCTGTCACATGTCTCTTAAAAAATAGCGCTCTCTGTTAGATTGTTCTCCCTTTGGGATTCCCCAGGGACAGCTACCACCTGGAGGCTTCATGTTACTCCCCTTTTATTCCCCCCCCCCCACATGCTGAAATGTAGCAGCCTGCCTGTTTTCAGACTTGATCCAGAGTTTTACGCCTTCCTGGTGGCCGCGCATCTGGGTGGCGAGACTCCCTTTTGCCTTTCTACCATTCTCTCCCGCAAAAAGGAAGCTTTAGAAATAGAATTCATTGGTGGAGATTTATCGTGGAGAGGGAGTACATTTCTCAGAGGAATCTGCTTATTCCAATATGAATTTACTTTTATGGGTTTATGTGTTGTTGACCCCAAGTGCCTTTTGAGGAAGAACTCCAAAAGGATCTCTCCAAACTGGGTGAGTGGGGGATGAAATGGTCCATGAGAGGCACTGTAAGGTCCCCACAGGCCTTATTCTGCAAACAATGAATAATCCTAATCGCTCAGAAATGGATGGGTTCTGAAACGGTTGTCCCTCCCCAAGTAGAAGGGATTGTGGAATATTTCCACAAGCATGTCGAACCTGGTGCGTGGCCGACATGGAAAAACAGCCACGGAAGTATTTAGGAAAGGGACTGATGAGGAAATGGTGCGGCCACGTGAGGAATGCCGTGTCCTGTTCTGTGCTCAGCGCATGGCGTATTGAAGGTCCTACCGAAAGGGCTTCTCTGGGAGCCTGAGCTAATAATCCAGACTCCCCAAAGATCAGCAGGGAGAGCCTTGCGTCGCCACGCCATCCAAGCTTGACTGTTGAGCCACCCTGACGTTTGAGCCTTTTCGGATTTTGTGATAAGTGGCCCTTCCTGATGTCCATCTTCCCATTCTCCCCTCCTTTTTTTTTTTTAAAGCAAGTGACCAGCAACGGAACTGCGGGGGGAGGCGATGGTGTTGCCGAGACCCAGCAACAGAACCAGCCCCCACAGCCAGCGCCAAACGCCTGGCAGGTCATCAAAGGAGTGCTGTTCAGGTGAGCTCTTGGTGGCTCCAGAGGGGCTGCCTTGTTGGAGGGGGGGAGGCTGGGTGTTTTTCCGCTGTAGGTTATCTTTAAAATATGCCTACGACTAGATCTACTACTACTACTAAGCTGCGGTGGCTTAGTGGTTAAGACGCTTGAACTGCAGACCGGAAGGGCGGCAGAACAGCAGTTCGAGACCCAAGTGCCGCGTGACGGAGTGTGCTCCCGTCTCCTGTCCCAGCTCCTGCCAACCTAGCAGTTTGAAAGCAAGACATTGCAAGTAGATAGATAGTTACCGTTGTGGTGGGAAGGTAACAGCGTTCCGTTAGTCATGCCAGCCACATGACCCACGGAAGCGTCTTTGGACAGCGCTGTCTCTGCGGCCTTAGAAACGGAGATGAGCACCGCACCCTAGAGTCGGATATGACTGGCTTTCGAGCAGGGGAGACTTTTACCTATTACTAGATCTACACGCCCCAGGTTGCGTTCCTGTACTTTTATAAAAATAGCAGCATCTGCGGTTGTCATATGCATCCAGAAATAGTATTTTACGTTTCTACAGTGCTTCAGTATGTTCAAAACCCTTCACAAACGTGATTTCGGGTGTCCCGTTATTGCCGGGGAGGGAGGGGGGTGCCGAGGCTGAGCTGACCTGACCTGACCCAAGTAAGATCCAAACTGGGAGCGTCCAGCCTTGGACTGCGCTAGCTCTCCACTAAACACCCAGGCGGAAGCCTAGTCCTCTGGAGCATCGCTGGAGGAGCTTCTCAAGGTGTGTCTGGATTGTTCTGCTTCAGGTGGAGGCTCACATGATTGAGCCTCCCCCCCATACAAGAGGGGGGGAAAGTCCCCACATATGGAGAACTGGAATCTCAGGGGGAAGGCTAGGATAGAAGCGGGCAGTTTTTCTGTAGGAGCCAGCCCTTTTCAACAAATGCGGGTGACCTCCGGAGAGCAAGGCCCCCCAAGCCTTTGCTCTGATTTCGGGGGCCCCCAAGCCTTTGCGCATGGCAACCATCTTTGGGGATGCTCTGCGGGCTCTCGGAGCCGTGTCAGCAAAGCGCGTTGGCACCTGCGCTGCGGTGAACCTCTCAGCAATTGGACTCCTCCCACAGCCCCGTTTGTTACCCTATATCAGATTGGAACAGGGTCAGTTTTGGATCCCCCACCCCGGAGATGAGCGAATGCTGCAGTCGAGCCCTTTCCAGGCAGAGTGTGCAGAAGCCGTTGTCGCCTGTGTTTGGCAAGGGGCCCCCCTCTCATCGCACAAATGGATCTGAAGCATCAGTTCAGATGATTATTATTTTTTAAGCAAACAATCCATCTTCGGTGACGTTGAGCATTTTCCAACTGGCTGCAGCTCATTTCAAGGAGGAAGGGTTGTGGGGGGAGTCGTAGGCGAGGTGAAGCGGTTCTTTTCTTTTAGGCTGGCTGGGGGTTGAGAAACCTGGCAGGGGCAGCCTGACAAGCGAGGCGAGTGTGGTTGCAGACCAGCCCAGGGGCGTGGCGGCTGTCCTGGGGTTCCTCTCCGCCTTTTCTTCAAGGCACTCGGCGCGGCATACGTGAGTCTCCTCCTCGTTTTATCCCGCAAAGTGAGTGAGGTTGAGAGAGCGGCTTGTCCACGGCGAACCAGCAGGTTTCGTCCCTAAGTTGGGATTTGAACCCGGGACCCCTCCCGTCCTAGAACAAGGCTCGAACCCTCTTGCACCACAGTGGCGTTCTCGCCTACCTGTCCACAACCTGCCATCTGTGGTCTAAATGGGAACGTAAAGAACCAAACGTCGTCGAGCTTCCCTGCGGAATCTCATTGGACGGTGTGGCCTGTACAGGAGGGGCCCGAGCACCTTCCCTGGACCAGTCGCTCCCTCTAGGTGGGCTCGTGGCTGGAAATTAAAATAGGGCCGCAGTCCTAAGCACGCTTGCTTGAAAGTTAAGCCAACTGGAGCGACTTCAGAGAAAATGCGTTCACGTTCGGAGTATGAAACGCCATTGTTTCTCTTTCAGAACTTGAGCGTATGGGACAAAGCCCCCCCGCCCCACCCCAGAAATGCACTGTGACTCTTCTGTGCCCCCCCCGCCAGTCTGTGCGTTGTTATTGTTTTTTGTGTGCTGCCACTGCAAGTCGCCTCCCGCGCGTCGCTTTGCAGGCCTGAACTAAAGGTGTTCAGCTGAGAAACCGTTTTCAAGCCAGACAGTAAATTTGCGTGCACGTAAGGGAGCCCTGAAAGGGGCGGCGTTGTCCCTTGAAGTGGGCTTCCAGCTCAAAGCCGCCTGTCCTCCCTTGGAGAAGAGAGTCCAGGGGCCCTTTCAGCAGCTGTGAGAAGCAGGCCGTGCTCCCTGGCCCTCGTCGGGCCTCTGAGTTGAGCTGGCTGTTCACCAGGCGGTGGAAGCGCGCAGTGCTGTAGCCGGCACTCTCCCCCCCCGCCCCAGTCCGCTGATTATCTTCAGCCAGAATGTTGGACATGCTGCTGACCGAGACGCAAGCAGTGCTGGAAGTCACAAGACTGGGCGCTAGGGAAGGGGGGGCTGGGCCGTCCCCCCCCCCCCCGGGGACCATAAGCAAGGGAGGCAGCAGGCAGGTTGCACAAAAGTCTGTCGAGAGTTGTTGGCTTTGACTTCCTCGCAGGAGGGAACCCGGCAGGGGCTCTTCCTGCAGGGACAGACTTAAGGCTGGGCTACATTGTCGACGGCTGCGTCGCAGCTGCGTTCCGTGTGTGTCTGGTGTCCCGCCCCCAGGTCAAACAGCAGGCTCTGATTGGCCGGACGTAGCGCGAACGCAACAAAAGCGGACGCAGCCCGGCTCGACTTTTGCTGCGTCCGCGCTACGTCAGGCCAATCAGAGCCTTTGTTTGACCTGGGGGCGGGACACCAGACGCACACGGAACGCAGCCGCGACGCAGCCGTCGACAATGTAGCTCGGGCTTGAGACAGGAGAACAGACCGGCCTAGGCAGGCGAAAGGTCCATTGAGCCCTGTATCTTGTTCCCGGCAGTGGGCAACAGCCCTGCCCCAGTGGTTTGTGTGTGCCCTCCCCCCCCCCATATACTGCCTCTGGACGTGGAGTTTCCAACTGGGTATCGAGCTAGCGGCCTGCCTGCTGCCCCTGCACGTGATGAGTCTTGCTGCAAACTCTTCCAAAAACCAAAGCGTTTGCATCCCTGAATTCCTTTGGCGGAGGCGGCGGGGGGGGGGGGAGGGAGGCAAGATACAGCAGTAGTTAGGTAATATTCTTCCTGCGAACATTTGCAGTCCTGTCCTTTGCTGCGCATGCATTGAAGCAGTTAATGAGAAAGCTGGATTTCGAGGCCCCTTGGAAGGAGGAGCGAGTTCCCTGCCTTGCCGTTTGCTTTCTTTTGCAGGGATGGGTAGCAGAACTTGGTGTGTGTGTGTGTGTGTGTGTTTCACACGTAACATCAACCCAGCCGTGCTGTTCCTCTGGCCACCTGCCCAAGCAAGCGCTGGGCAGTAGCTGGGCAGACACATCTCGAGAGGGTTCGTACCGTCCTAGCGCACCACGTTTGGCTCTGCAACTGATGGTGTCGCTCGGCCTGCCTCCCCAAAGCAGGATATTACAAACCAGAGTTATCTCAGGGGGTGGGCGGACTTTGGGACGGAGAGGGTTAAAGAGTCCTTTGCATGGGAGTGAGCTGGTGAGTGGAGCCAGTATTGCTGGTTGTTAGTTCAAAGTGTGGCTCCTGTAAAAAAAAAAAAAAAACTGCATTGCCAGCCAAGGTCCAGGCTAATTTATGATGCTGAATGGAAGCTTATAACTGGCAGCTGTGTTTGGAATTCCCCCCTTGCGGCAAGGGCCCCAGAAGGAAGGGCTAGCTGATATTTGCCTGTGCATTAATTCTCCCCCCTCTGTGTCCCTCCCCCAGGATCTTTATCATTTGGGCCATCAGCAGTTGGTTCCGTCGTGGGCCGGCCCCACAGGATCCAGCCACCGCTGGGGGGGCACCCAGGGCGCCAAGCCGCAACCTCTTCCCTAAAGACACTTTAATGGTGAGTGTGGCGGGATTTGTCCAAGTGCGCGACTCGCACCTGCAGCCATTCCCACGAAAGGCTTATCACAGAGTGCGTGCAAAAGTAAAAAATCTGCCCCACGGTTACGCCATTGGTGTACGTTATGCAGACCTGGGCGATTTGAATGACTTCTCGTACCTCGCCTGCTGCATCCTTCAAATTCGTATAATCAGGTTTTGCCACTTATGGCTGGGGGCAGGAGGCCACAAGACCGGATAAAAATCTCTAGAATCCATGAGATGAATCTTGCTGGGAGTCTCTCCAGTTCTATGTTTATGATGACTCCCTCTGATGGAGAAATGATCGCTGCCTTCCCAAAAATGTCAGCCAATGTTGGGCATCGACCTTCCTTTGCAAAGAGAGCCTGTCTCTGTGTGCATGGATGGATTCTTGGGAAGCCGGACTGTGTGCTGAATGCCACGTTCTGGGGGCGTGTGCGTGGTGTTGAACTCGTGCGGCATCGCAGCACGCGTGCATCTCCGGTTATAAGGTGGCAGGGAAACCGGGGGGGGGGGGGGGCTAGGGAAGGCAGCTGCGCATCTGCCTGGCTGCGTCTTGGCTGAAGTCCTCTCTTCTCCACGCAGGATCTTCATGTCTACATCTCAGAGCACGAGCACTTTACAGATTTCAACGCCACCTCGGCGCTGTTTTGGGAGCAGCGGGATCTCGTCTATGGGGACTGGACTAGCGGCGAGAACTTCGACGGTTGTTACGAGCACTACTCAGAGCTCGATGTTCCCGAGGTGTGTGTGTGTGTGTGTGGGCCGCTTCCCTGGTCGACTTGCTATTTCCAAACCAGGTCCCTGCTGTGATTGTCCCTGCCCTCCCTCCTTGTCCGCAGTGAGCTGCTGCTTGAATTTAGATTTTTTTCCACCTGGAGCCACTAGGAGTTAAAGGAAACAAAGCCTGCCTTGGAGGCACTTTCCCTTTCTCTTTCGCACCTGTCCCTGGGAAGAGATTGTAGAGCAGAAAGACAGATACCAGAGAAACACACAACCTGAAGGACTGACAGTGGTTAGATCTGAGTTTGCGGTCCTTGATCTGACAGCCACAGATCTGAGCGCAAATCTGGATGCCGTTTTGCAACGTGGCTACAATTCTGTCTGGTTGTGGTGCGAGTGTTGCTTGTTGATGTGCTAGACCCGTCCCCCATTTTTCATGAGATGACCGAAAACGGTTCACCGTACCTAGGAGCTAAGTGATCGAAACAACAACATTAGGGAAGAGAATTAAGATGTTGAACCAGACAGAATCGTAGCCTTGTTCAGTGGAACGTCGGAAGCACCAGTCAGGGCTGCACTGGGAT
Organism: Plestiodon gilberti rubricaudatus; assembly: GCA_026170595.1. Lineage (NCBI taxonomy): Eukaryota > Metazoa > Chordata > Lepidosauria > Squamata > Scincidae > Plestiodon > Plestiodon gilberti. The sequence continues at coordinate 9,437,226 of JANXHW010000011.1, forward strand.
CGGGGCCCCCAGGCAAGAAAACAGCAGGGAGCCGGTCAAGGTTAGTTCAGAGAAGCCAGCTTCTCTTTGGCCTGAAAGAGGAGGCGTCGCAAAGAAAGGGAAGGCTGGACTGTGGTTTAGCATCTTCAGACGGCTTCATCGTCCTCAGTTAATCAGGATTCAGTGCTCCTGGTTTAGTCGGTTCTATTGTGTGCGTTTTTAAGATGTGGTTGTCATTTGTTTGTGGTGCTTAATACTGTTTCGCCACTATAAGCTGCCTCCCATAGCCTTGTCAAAATAAGCCCTAACTTACTGTGTGCTTTGTGTGTGTGTGTGTGTGTCTGTGTGTGTGATTTCAGAGTGTTCAACACAATGGGTCCATGTACATTCACGTGTACTTCACAAAGAGCGGTTTCAATCCTGATCCGAAGCAGAAGAACCTGTACAGGCGGCTCGCCACGGTCCACACGTCGCGAAGTAAGCCTTTCAGGGGTGTTTGCTGTTCTGGGGTCCGTGTGCCCGGGACATTGCTGTTGTCTGGCTTCTTGATTGACAGGCACTTCTCATCCTTCCCCTCTCTCTTTGCAGTGATCAACAAGTACAAGCGGCGAAGGTTCCAGAAGACCAAGAATCTGTTGACCGGGGAAACGGAGGCAGATCCCGAAATGATCAAAGTAATGATGGCTTCTCGTGCCAAACGCGTGACGTTTCTGCCCCTCCCGCTGCCCTTCCGCCCCCACCCAGATGACAGTTTTGTCTGTCACACGCTGGGACTGGTCTCTCAGGCCACCTCTGGCAAGCACAGCTCCCTACCTGTGCTTTCGGCCCCCAGAATTCAGCCTTTTTCCCCCCAACGTAAGCTTGGCAGTGGAGCGGTCTGGCGGAGCTGAGCCTCTGCTAAATTGCCGCTGGCGCACAGTGGCTGTCCGCGTGGCCAAACGGTTTCCTTTGCCCCTTTCGATTCCTTGCATCGTTATATACTGAAACTCTGTCAGGGGATGGGGGGAATTCCAGGAGGTGTGTGTGTGTGTGTGTGTGTGTGTGTGTGTGTGTGTGTGTGTGTGTGTGTGTGTGTGGAGCTAGAAAGATAATGCAGGGCGGGGTTGTCAGGGGGAAATCTCCTCAACTGCTACAGCAGAGCCTTGTCTGGTTTATTGAAAGCTTTAGCCTGAGAAAACCGCCCAGTGCTAACTGCTGGTTTCGCCAGGGAGTGTTCGCAAAGTGGGCAGGTGGACCCTGCCCAGAAACAGGCCGCTCTTGGAAAGGGGATGTTGAGCCGGACGGACTTGCGATCTGATCCTGCATCTTTTGAGCGCGGGTTGGGGGAAGAACCTTTCGGAGCTATTTCTGGCTGCCGGCCACCCCGTTTGAGGGGCGTGTGTGAGTGGGACGGCGACGGGGAAAGGGCCGCATTCGAAGGGTCACGTTCTTTGCCTGTGGCTGACGCTTTAAAATCACAGGTGCTCTGTTAGCCTGCCGACCGCCGCCACCGCTAGGAGACACCCGCACAGCTTTGTACGAAGGAGCCCTGGGACCCCTCCGACTGCCGCCGAGAAAGGCCATTTTGAGCCTGTCGCTGTGCGTCATGCTCCCCAGTGGCCACTGCCCAGCACACCGGCTTGTGCTGCAAGCCTGTGATTTCTGGCTGGGCTATAATTAGAGAGCCTCTTTTTTTTTTTTTTTTTTTTTGGCCGAATGCATTCAGGGCCACGTCAGCGAGCGAAATACTAGAGCAGCCTCGGGGTCGTCCAGTCCACGCGATTGGCAGGAGATTCAGGGCCGAGAGAGGGAAGCAGCAGCTCTTTGCAGAAGGCAGAATAACTTTCTGCCACAGGGCGGGGTGACAGCCGCTGGGTTAGTTGGCCTGAAAGGGAGCATGGGGGGCCCCTCTCTCTCTGGCTATTGGTCACGATGGCTACGTGAAACCTCCATGTTCAGGGGTAGTATTCCTTAAGAGTGCCAAGTGTGGATTGGAGGGGCAGCCTCGTGGGAGCCCACTGTGACGAAGAGCCCGGGGAATTGAAGGGCTTCTGCTCTGTGAGCCGGCAGGGCTCTTCCTATCCCTTCTGACAGCAGAGGGTCAAAACGACTTGGCCAGCGTGGCTGTGGATGCAGTCTGGCTGCCAGGTTTCGAACGGAAACGGCCTGCCGCCACAGGTCGTGCCCAGATCCCAGTCTGCTGTCGCTCCTTTTTTCACTCTAGATTTATGGCCCACTCTATTGACAACAGATGGGGGCAGAGGGAAATCTTTCTGGAAAGCTGTCGTTTTTTTAAAAAAAAGAGGAGAAAAAGCCAGCCTGCCTAGCTCCATTCCTGTGTCTGCCTGATTGGTCGCCTTGGCCTTGCCTCCCTCCAACCAGCTTCTGCCAGTGGAGTGGGCGGGGCCAGTCCTGCTTTTGCAGCAGCCATGATTGGATCGTTCAGTTGCGCCCGTTGTTTGGAGACTCCCTGCAGTGTCGTGGTTAGCGTGTGCGCGCGCGCTGAAGCCGCAGGTTCAAATCCCCACAGCTGCCGAGTTCATCTGCTGACCTTAAGTCCGTTCTTATCTCTTAGCCAGACAGGCTGTCATGACCTGCAGGCAGGCGGACCGTGGCTAATGGAGGCAAATGCCAGAGCCTTCTCTTCTCTCTCTTCTCTCTCTCTCTCTCTCCTTGGAGGGATGGAATAGCGCAGCAGAAGCTGCTGTGAGATCATGGGCCAGCTGGGAGCAGGGAGACGCTAAGCGCGGGCGCCATGACAGGAGGAGGTGGTGGGCAATAAGGACAGGAAAAGGAGACGACTTTGCACTAGGCATCACTACTTCATGGCTGTTGTTGGTGTGGCAATGGCTCCTGGGTGCGCTTGTTTGAAAGGCGGATTGGATGGGGGCGTGAAGGAGGAGAGGTCTGCCTGCAGGTCGGACCCGATTCAGCAGGGCTGCTCTTGTGCTTTGAGATGTCCACGTTCTAAACCCAAGCAGGGTGCAACCTGAATCGGGACCATATGGTGGGTGTTATTCCTCTGTTCCATCTGGATCAAACTTCCCCCCCCCCTCCCAAACATAACAAAGAGCACAAAGCACACCAGGGCCAAGCAACATGGTCGTCACACCACCTGGTTTGTGTCTGGCTCTTTCCACTGTTGCGCTGTTCTGAGCGGTGCTGTTTCCTGCCGAAAAAGACCTCTCCTTGGAGGCGGCCAGAACGGCCCCAGGAGAAGCACTTCCAGCTTTCCCTGCCTCCCCTGTCCGAATGTGAACCTGGATTTTGTGTTCCTGTTGCAGAGAGCTGAAGATTATGGCCCCGTGGAGGTGATCTCGCACTGGCACCCGAACCTCACCATCAACATTGTGGATGACCATACGCCGTGGGTCAAGGGCAGCGTCCCCCCTCCTCTGGACCAATGTAAGGACCACAAATAATGACCTCTTGGTGTGCGGCTTGGGGAGCAGTGTGGGCCTCTAGCCATTGTGGTGTGTAGTGGCCAGCGTGTCCGTTTCGGATCGGGGCACCTGGGGCCAAACCCCCGTGGAGGGAGGCAGCTCAGCCAAATCTGCCTCCTGGTTTTGTTGCCAAGATAAAAGTCGGAGTGACCTGGGACACCACCCTGTGATCCTTGCAAAAAGAGTGGGTTAAAAGTGTGTGAGTGTGAGAGAGAGAGATTATTTCGTCTGTGACCTCTCTGCTGTTGAAGTCGGGGGGGGGGGTCTTTGCCCTCCCTTTTGGTGCCCCTGAGCCTCGGCCGCATCCTGCTCAGGTGCCCTTTGCACATCCCTGGGCCTGTGTTGTTCTGACGCAGATGTGAAGTTTGACGCGGTGAGTGGCGACTACTACCCCATCCTGTACTTCAACGACTACTGGAACCTGCAGAAGGACTACTACCCCATCAACGAGACGGTGGAGAGGCTGCCGTTCCGCCTCTCCTTCTGCCCGCTCTCGCTGTGGCGATGGCAGCTGTACGCCGCCCAGAGCACCAAATCCCCGTGGAACTTCCTGGGGGAGGACTTGTACGAGCAGTCGGACGAGGAGCAGGACTCGGTGAAGGTGGGTGTGCCGGGGGCCGGGGTCTTTTGCCCCTCTGCCTGCCCTGTGCGTATCCTGTGGGAACAAGGAACTCCCCAGACTACATTGGGGGCAAGGAGAAGGTGTGAGAAACCCTCGTATTCGTCAGCTGTCCAGGTGGCCTGGACGGTGTGGGGCATGTAGCTGTCACTGTCTGCCTTGAAACCATGCAGGGCGGAACCTTTTCTTATGGCAACAGAGGTTTGGGAATTCTGCCCCAGCTGCCAGGTTCCCCACACGGAGACTGTCTTCACGCTTCTGGCCTGCTTGCGACCTTGTGATGAGAGCCCTACTGGGCCCCAGCAGCATAACAGCTTCTTCTGGCGCCTGGTTCAAGGGGCGGGGTGGGCGCAACAGGCCACGGCGCGCTCCGGAGGGGGCGACCTGGGTCGCCGCTCCGGGCGCCCAACAGGCGCCCCCTCAATTGGGAGAGCCGGCTCGGGGACGTCCTCCCCAGCCGGCTGCCCGGGGCCTTCTAAGGAAGGCCCGCGTGAGAACGGTATTTACACCGTTCTTTTCGCGCATGCTCAGACTGTTACTGAGGGAAAAGGGCAGCCGAGCCGGATCTCCCAATTGGGGGGGCCGGCCCGACTCGGAGACTCGAGTGTCCGAGTCGGGCACGGGTGTGCGGCGCTCCCGCAGGGTGGGCGCCTGGTCCAACGGAACCACGCGCTCCACCCCGCGCGCCGCCCCCGCAGGGTGGGAGCCTGGTTCGACTGAACCACGCGCTCCACCCTAGTTACACTATTGCTGGGCCCCTCTAGTCCCGTTTCCTGTCTCCCCCAGTGGCCCGCCAGAGGTCTCCGGGAGCACTCTTTCCTTGTTTTTTTTCCCCCCCCTAGGTTGCTCTGCTGGAAACCAATCCCTACCTCCTCGCGCTGACCATTGTTGTTTCCATTGTGCATAGCATTTTTGAATTCCTTGCTTTCAAAAACGGTAAGTTCCCAAGGGCTGGGGAGTCTCTTCTCTCCCCCACACACCCCATTGTATGTCGTGGCCACAAGGAAATGGGGGGAACGGGCACAGCGGCCTGAGTATCGCGCCCTGGAGATGGCCTCCGACGCAAATGCGGTTGCTTCGCTGCCGCCTCGTGGCTTCGGTACCAAAACCACCACTGGCCAAGTGCGAGCATGAGGAGAGCCCTGCGGACGAGATCAAAGTTCTCGCGCACAAACAGTCGGGTGCTTGCAAGGAACATGGTGTACTCCAAAAAATAGTGCCTCTAGACCTCCTAAGAGCTCCAGCACAAACCCAGCCAGGGGAAGTGGGCAGATCCAGCAGTGATCCCCCCCCCCCGGAAAGCTGCTGGTGCATCTGCATCTGGCAGGGACCCTGGAAGGGGTGGGGCCCTGTTTGTCTGAACTTTGTCCTCTTCCTTTCTAGATATCCAGTTCTGGAACAGCAGGCAGTCTCTGGAGGGGCTGTCTGTCCGCTCGGTGTTCTTTGGGGTGTTCCAGTCGCTCGTGGTTCTCCTCTACATCCTCGACAACGAAACTAACTTTGTGGTGCAAGTCAGCGTCTTCATTGGGCTCCTCATTGATCTCTGGAAGATCACAAAGGTTATGGACGTCAGGGTAAGAACTGGGCAAACGTAGCTCAGAGGAGCTGACCCGTGTCTTACTCGATCTCGGCACCTACAGTTAACAGTCACATGCCTTTTCCCACTGTGTATACCCACGAATCTGTAAATGTTTCCAAAAGATCCGAACGGTCTGTGATGAAACTGAAATCCTCTCACATGTGCCCGGTGTTGCCTTAGGAGTATTCTGCCTTCATGGTTTGGGTTTCTAAATGGAATAGATACACCTGGTAGGCAACAGTGAAAGAACAAAGGGATGTTCAAGTTTGATTCTTCATCCATGAGGGCTAGAAACTTTAATAAATTTGAGGGTAGGGTCTGAACACCTGCAGAATCGTACACCCTCGTGTAAAGCTATCTCATTTGGTTTTTAGACAAAGCCTTGGATTGGGGTTGTCCTGGGGGGTGAAAGCACAGTCTGAATGTGAACAGGTTAAGCCTTCTTTTCCCCGGTGCTACAGAGTAAGGATGAAATTCTGTCCACACTTCCAGGAGAGCAAGTCCCTCTGAAGTTAGTGGGCTTGCTTCTGAGCAGACCTGCCTCGGATTGCACCTGCATTGCTGGCTCTGCGGTTGTGCTGGGGTGGGTGTGTCTCCTTCAGCCTTGTCGTCCTTTTTCGCGTGCAACTCGACACGTTTTGCTGTCTCTTGCCAAACCTTTCCCCTGCCTCGGTGTTTGACTCAATGCCTCTCCTGGTATTTCCTCCCTCCGCGAATCGACAGCTGGATCGGGTCAACAAAGTTGCCGGGGTCTTTCCACGCCTCACCCTCAAAGACAAATCGACGTACATCGAATCGTCGACCAAAGTCTACGATGACGTAAGTGGAGGGGCGAGGGGCTCCCTTCGAGTGGTCTGGAGGCGGAAGGTGCTTTGCAGCAACCAGGACTTCCCGTCAGATTCCTGATTGCTCGCAAGCGGCTGGCTGCCTGGCTAGTCAGAGGGCCCGGGGGGGGGGGGAGCTTACCGTTCCCTGCTGAGCCTGCCTCCGTTGCCTGTTTGCCTCGCAGATGGCCTTCCGGTACCTCTCCTGGATCCTCTTCCCCCTGCTAGGCTGCTACGCGGTCTACAGCCTCCTCTACATAGAACACAAAGGCTGGTACTCCTGGGTCCTTGGCATGCTTTACGGATTTCTCCTGACCTTCGGTGAGTAGCCGTCGCCTGGCAGGCCCCCTTCCTCGGGGGCGGAATGGGGCCCCGGAGGCGTTGGGGGGGGCAGCTGCTTCCTCCTCCCTGCCCTCCGTCTTCATTCTCCTCCCGACTCGCCTTTCTAGGCTTCATCACCATGACCCCTCAGCTGTTCATCAACTACAAGCTGAAGTCGGTGGCCCACCTGCCGTGGCGGATGCTCACCTACAAAGCGCTCAACACCTTCATCGACGACCTCTTTGCCTTCGTCATCAAAATGCCCATGATGTACAGGATAGGCTGCCTTCGAGACGGTAATTCCTCCTTCCCTTCACAGGGGCAAAAAGAGCAAAATTGGGGAACCTGTAACCCGAAGCACCGTCTTTTTATCCCTCCCCAAGCGTGCGTTAAACCCGCGTTTCAGCCGAGATTGACTCCCAAGTTGGCTCACGGTCAAAAGTGAAATGGCTTTCTGTGGTTCTGAAACTGGGAGCCGCGGCTCTCAGCGAGGGGAGCCGCGGAGCGCCACAGAATCCTCTCGGAAAACAGGGCAATACCAATTGGCAGGTATCAACATAACGTAATGGGGAGCCACGACCTATGGTCGCCAATGGTCAAGGGAGTCACAGGCCCAAAAAGTTTGGGAAACGCTGGGTGTTGGTTTGCGGGGCAAGTCTCTTCTGGCCCGTGGCAGTCAGATGATGCCATCTAGTTTTGAGGGTCTTCCCAGCTGGTGCTGGCTCGAGGGGTGAAGATGCCAGCCCACAGAAGCATCTCCTCAGGTCATCTGCAGAGTCCCCTGGCCCCTGTCAACACTCTCATTTTTCTCTTCTCCCCCCCCCCCCCAGATGTTGTGTTCTTCATTTACCTCTACCAGCGGTGGATCTACCGGGTGGATCTGACCCGCGTGAATGAGTTCGGGATCAGCGGGGAGGCCCAAGTGTCTGGAATGCCGCAGAGCATCGCTCAGCAGGACGGCACACCTGCAGTGCCCGCCAGCACTGCCCTGGGGGCCATAACGGAGGGCCCAGCCAATGGAGCCCCCACAGTGTCGGCAAAGAGCGTAGCCGACGGCACTCCTGCCGCCGTCTCAGCAGGCTTGGCGGACGGCAGCCCTGAAGCACTACCACTGAAAACGGCAGAGGAGAAGAAGAAAGATTAACCTGCTTTAACTTTAATTTTTTTAAATCCCTAACTTGACACTCTCACAGTTGGATAATGGACAGAAGGCAAAATGGGTGGGGGGCAGAGTTGCTTCGGTCCTCCTGGGTCCAAAGCTTTTTATTTTATATTCCAGTAAACACGGGGCGAGGAAGGGGGTGTGGGCATTATTAGGACAGGAGAGAGAGAGAGAGAGAGAGCGTGAAATGTTGGCCAAGTTCAATGTGACCTTGTATTTGTGGGAGAGAAACCTCACCCCACCCCACCCCTCCGTAAATCTCTGTGTTTAAAGCAAAACTCAAATCAGTAATCATTGTGACCTCCATTCCATTGTGCGGGTATTTAGGACATTGTTATTCAGGAGGTTTCCTCCGAGTTGTGTCTCCGTTTTCATAAAGAGAGCTGATGATCAGAACAAAAACAACCAGGAAAGTACTGTTTTCTCATCGTTACATCCTAATACGGACTCTGAATTTAATAAATTCATATGGGTGTTTAAGTTTAAAACAACCAAACTCTCTGCTTCGTTTTTCCTCCTGTTTCCTTTGGCCAGGCTTTTGAGCAAGGATATGCCGCCCAGCCCGGGCTTGTAGGCACAAGCCCTGTGGGAATGCAGGAATTTGAGGGAAAAGCCTACTGCCTTTGATGCATGCCCATGTCGCACTAGGCACCATCTCGGAGGCATTCCTATGTAAGAGGAAAGTGGGGAATGCCTCTTCTTGGGCAGCCCTTGCTGTCTGCGCCTCTTACAGATATATTGAAAACAAAAACGTCTTTTTGGGGTAATGTGTCGCTCAATTAACCGAGGATGCCTATTAGTTTGTTTTAAAAGGGGTCTTAACCAATTAGAGGTTTTAGCCCGACTTAATTCTGCCCTCCGCACTGTCTGCAGTCAGTCCTGAAAAATAATGTTAGTGCTCCTGCCCCTTGCACTGTTCATCATCTTGCAAACCTCTGTCATTTCTGAGGCAGCTGCCTCCCTCCGCCCCACCCACGTTAAAACAATCCAGACGCTTTTTCCTACCAGGGAAGGGGCTGCAGACTGGATTTTCTCCAGCTCTAGCTATCCTCGTTGGGATGGGGCAATTGGACCTCAACCCTGCATGCCGAATGTGGCTGCACTTGGGCGCGGCTGTGATGTCAACTCAGCAATGAGAGAGGCATTCTTGGCAAGCTCAGAGGCACTCTTGTCACTGGTATTATGACACTGGCTGTTTCTCTTTTCAGTTCCCTTTGGGGGGAATATGGGGGGACTGTTCTTTGCCTTTGCTTTGCCCCGAGGTGAGAGTGGAGCACCAGCGGTATTACCCCCCTTAAACCTGGACAAAACTGTATAGATTGAAGCGCAGTAATTTTACAGCTGGAATTAATGTCGGAGGAAACTTCTGCTGTTTGGGGGGAATAAGTGGGTGCAACCATACCCCCGATGTGCAAAATTCTGGGCCGGAAATCAGATTCTCAGCTAGTACAGTCATCTTGTGAATAAGTGGCATTTGCAGAGTTCTTAGGGGACGAGGAGATGATGCTGGGGGCAAGGGGAATCGTCTCTGCCTCCCTTGTGGGCCAGTCCCGTTCTCCCCCCCCCCCCCCCAGCGCCTCAGAGCAAACCCTGGGATGAAAATAGCTGTCTTGTTCATAGGCCTGACCTTTCTTGTTCCCTGAACGGCAGGAAATGCGTTTCGGCTAAGTTAACAGGTGGTCATGCCTCAGGAATGCGTTTTTGCAGCGAGTTCTCCTCTGGCCGTTCAGTGCTCTGGGCTGGGCTGTGTCTCTTGGCGACGCTCGAAAGGCTTGTCTTGGAAATCTTGCTTTGTAGGAACTCTTTCCTTGCTGCGGAGGATGCAAGGGGGGACCAAACGGTACTTGCATGCTCCCTGCCTGCCCTCCCCTTCCCTGGGTGAATTCCTCACTTTCCTTTCCTTTCGTAACATTACTGGCACTTGTCATGGTTCATGCCAACCGAGCTTAGCTGTAACCCGCTTCTAACTCTCTGCTTGTCAGTCAACTTGTATAAAATTTGCAGAAGGAAACGGCCACTTCAAATCCTGCTTGGGTCCTGTCTAGGGTTCTTGAGAGTTTTGTCCTGACTTTACCAAGCTTGCCAATTTTACTCTTAAGGACTAGAAACTTTAAAGGAAACAATTACAGCCAAGATGAGTGACACGGTGCCAGCTCGGAAGCTCCTGCCGTCGTTGTATCCTTTCATCTCACGCTTACCACAGGCTACAGCATGTTTTAGAGTCCAGCTCTCTGCTCCATTAACTCCCTCTGCAGCAGCAGATCCTCCAAGGATTTGGAGTATAAGGGGGGGGGGGGAGAATCTGTCATCTTTGTGGTAAAGACATTCTAGAAAAAAATAGAGCTGTGTAAAGTTTGAAAAGGCCAGCAGGTGGCGCAGCGGGTTAAACCGCTGAACCATAAGCTGTTGATCGAAAGGTCGGCAGTTCGATTCCCGCGACGGGGTGAGCGCTCGTTGCTTGGCCAGCTCCTGCCAACCATTCCAAAGCATGTTAATGCGGGAAGGTAAACAGCGCTCCGTGTTCCAGCCGCATGCTACGCGCTGCGGCAAGGAGAGTCACGCCGGCCACATGACCACGGAGGTGTCTTCGGACAGCGCTGGCTCTTCGGCTTTGAAATGGAGATGAGCACCACACCCTAGAGTCGGACACGACTGGACTTAATTGTCAGGGGATACCTTTACCTTTTTTAAGATGCGGTGGCTAGCCCCCCACCCATTCTGCCCCCTCTCGTGCCAAGGGGGTATGTGAAGTCTGAGATGGGTACAACTCCCACAATATGTAAAATCTGCCCAGAGGACAAAATGGGGGTGGTCAAAGGGAATTTCCCCTCGCAGACAGGAATCGCTGGAGTTGCCAATAGGTAAAGGTATCCCCTGACAATTAAGTCCAGTCGTGTCCGACTCTAGGGTGTGGTGCTCATCTCCATTTCAAAGCCGAAGAACCAGCGTTGTCCAAAGACGCCTCCGTGGTCATGTGGCCGGCATGACTCTCCTTGCTGCAGCACATAGCATGCGGCTGGACCACGGAGCGCTGTTTACCTTCCCGCAAGCGGTACCTATTTATCTACTCGCATTGACATGCTTTGGAACTGCTAGGTTGGCAGGAGCTGGCCAAGCAACGAGAGCTCACCCCGTCGCGGTTTCGAACTGCCGACCTTTTGATCGACAGCTTATGGTTCAGCGGTTTAACCTGTGCCAATACAGGGCATAAAATTGGGGCAGGGAGGGGGTGAACCGCAGACCTGGCCCATCCACTTTTTTGTTTTTTTGGGGAGGTCATCAGCTGGAGGGAGGCATGTGCAGGCATTCGATACACGTCAAGAGACATTTATGCAGCAGACATACAATCGTACATACATACCCTTTAGAATTAAGGACCAGCGTAAACCTAAGAACCTGCTTAGTCCAGAATTAGTTTTCAATATCGGAACTGAGCGCTTGATCTGTTCCCTGAAAATCTCGTGCCTGAGTGCCACGTTTTGCAAGAGAGGTGTGTTTTTTTTCAGCATCCTGTGGGGGGGGGGAGAGAAACCTTTTTGTTGTGATTAAACAATTGCACTTCAGAAACGGTTTGCTGACCTGCTGCAGTTGATCCCGAGATCTGCCAGTAGATGCTGATCGACCTTTGCTTATCCCTGCGTTGGTGGAAGATGAAAACAGGATCTGCGATTGCTAATCTAAAATAGGCTTTGGGCAGGACATTGATAACTCCCCTCCCTCTTTTTGGGTAAGGGGGGGGGTGCAGATTTGTTATAAATTAAACGCTTGCAAGGCGTAGGCCCGCTTGTCACAAAAACCACTCCAGGGTGTGACTTTGGTCGCCCTGTGGGCTCCGTTTCATGTCACAGTGGGGGAGGGAAACATCTGGGCCCAGATGTTAACAGCTGTGCTCCAGCCACAGTCGGCGGCGTTGGAAATGGCATTTTCCTCCATGGCCATAAAGTCCTGGAAGGAGATGAAGAGAGGTGCCAAAGGAAACTGTTCTGCTCTGGCTATCTGGGAAGGAGCCTAGCCCCGAACGGCCCCTCGCTCTGGTGCAGGAGTATGCATGGCCCACGTGGGGGGGTGGGGGTGGAGTCTGCTCCTGTCCCTTTACTAGGCGGGTAGAAGAGGGAAGTCTGGCTGGTGCAGCTTTTCTCACATCCCAGTGTGACAAGCAGGACCGACCAATATTCCTCCTTTTACACACTTGATACCCTAGCAGCAGCTGGGTACAAACCACCACCTCAAGGGAGCAGTGTTCTTCTTTCACATGCCTGTGTATGCCAAAGGGAAGTGGCTTCCAAATAAGTTTCTAGCCCTTAAGATGTTGACGGTTTCTGAGAGGAGGACAAAATTAGCAAAGAACAAACAGCCAGTCAGAACTGGCTCCTCGAGGGCGTGCTCAGGAAGCCCTTTGCCAATCCATCCTTCGGAAGAGGTGTCATTATGACATGCCTCAACAGTCCCCTTCCGTGAGGGCTAGCACCTTACTTCCTCTTGACAGTACGTGATCTATCCTTATATTGAGTTCTTAAATTGAACCAGGATTCAGGCCTGGAGCTTAATTTCAATGCATGTCTCGCTCTCGAGTAGGGGAAGCAACAGCAGAGTGTTTCTGAGTTTGTGCAGAGTGCCTTCCTTTTCCTACTGAGTTGATATATCACAGCTGTGCCCAAGCACAGGGCATAAGTGCCAGTTTAGCAATGTTAAATGTTGCAATGTTCATGCATGCATGAAGCACTTATCCATTGCAGTCCGCTTGCAGCTTCTGCATTTAGCATTAGTGTTTGCAATTGTTAAGGTTATTATACTGCTTTTTATCAACAACAACAACTTTACAGAGCAATTTACAGAGCATAATAAATCTGCTTCCCAGTCCCCAAAAGGGCTCACCTTCTTAAAAAAAAAAAAAGCAGAAGCAACATCAGCCAAAAATCCCTGGAGACGACTGTGCTGTACTAGGGTGAAGAAGGACGGTGAATAGATAATACATAGATAAGGTAAATTCTTAACATTTTTATGTAGCACTGAGTGTTCAAAGGCATGAAAGACTCTCCTTGTCATTCATTCACACAGGCAAAGACATGCATATCTCGGCTGCCAGGGCATGTCGGAGGCTCTGCAAAACGGTTGCCTTGGTTTTGTAAAGCAAATGTCGGTTTCTAGCCCTCAGTGGTGACCACAGAAGAAGAGCAGGAGAATGAAATAAAAATTCTACAAACATGACGACTGTGAAGCACAGTCTACAATGCTGAAGTGGCCCACCAGAGGGTGCTCTGGTAACCATGGAAATCAAATCTACACTGGGGGAAAACAGCGGCCTGTGAAGAAATCCAACAGGGGGCTGCCAGTTTTCAGTGTGTTTGGATTGCCTCCCGTCTTCAGCATCTCATGTCCTGATAAGGACACACCCTCAGAAGTGGTTGAGTGGCCCTTCAAACACAGTGGCGTTGGGTTTTATTTAATGCACCCCATAATTATTTTTATTTTATTATTTTTCACATTTTTATACCGCCCTGCCTCCAAGGAGCTCAGAGTGGTGTACATATTTCCTCCCCTCCTTTTTTGTCCTCACAACAACCCTGTGAGGTAGGTGGGGCTGAGAGATAGTGACTGGCCCAAGGTCACCCAGGAAGCTTCATGGCTGAGCGGGGATTTGAACCTGGATCTTCCAGGTCTAAGTCCGACTCCCAAACCACTAGGGATTGTAACTGCCTATTCTAGCATTTGCTTTGACCCAGCTCTCTCCTACTCTGTTCAGACAAAGCTCCAGCTGTTTTGGGGGCGGTAGTTAGTTCTGGTTTTAAATGAAATCGGTGCAGCAGCTTCCTAGCACCTCCGTGCCACAGACCCACTGAGAGAGCCTTGGTCGCATCACTTATCTCCATTTCAGTGCATCAGTGACTCAGATGCTTAAGCGGCACAAACCTCCGGGTTTTGAGGCTGCACCTATGAGGGCGAGCTTCCCCCCGACATCCTGTGTTCAGGCTTCAAGAGTTCTCTGCAAGGCACAGGAGGGGGAAAGGGCACCAAGTGACCTGTGTCAATCACTGCAGTTGGTGCGTGAAGGCCTGGTCTGGGATGGGTGGTGCTGGGGGGCCTGCTAACCCTCCCCCTTGCCTGATGCGGTGGTTTGAGGGTTAATTGCCTGCCCTGCAGATGTGGGATGTGCAAATCTGCCTCCCAGATGTTGGGGCGGGGTTTATTCATTCAAGTGTGTTCCTGTCCAAGAAGGCTGCGTTTGCTTCATGCTCTGTTTCTTACATGCGCCTCAAGAAGATGGATATTGTTGCAGAGCTGGAGAAAAGGTGCGAAGAGGGCAACCAAAATAATCAGAGCTCTGGCGCACCTTCCTGATGAGGAATGGCTACCTCAGCTGGGGCTTTTGGGCTTGAATAAAAGGCAATTAAGAGATGGGAGGGGTTGATTCGGGCTTATTAAATGCTGCCTGGCGTGGGGGGAAAGAAGTTTTTCTCCCTCTCTTGCAATATTAGAACCAGGGGTCAGTCAATGAAACTGAAGAGCAGGAGATTTAGGACAGATCAAAGGAGATATTTCCTCGCCCAGCACCTCATTAGTCTGTGGAATTCATTGCCACATGATGGGGTGATGGCCACTGGCTTAGATGATTTGAGAAGGGACCTGGACAAAGTCATGGAGGACCAGCGATCTAGCAATGGCTGCGAGCAAGGGCTGGCCCCGATCCCTTGTTCCCTCTGCTTCTTTCCTCCCCCACCCTTTACTGTCTCCCTCAATGCTGAGATTTAGATTGGATCTAAAAAGACCTTTCTTTTTGTGTGTGTGTTACTCAGCAATGACGGCAACTCTATCATCATCATCACCAGCATCATCGAAACATTTTGATTGTCTAAAAACAATGCCCCAGATTAATCAGGCATCTGAAGTCTAATGTTTTTCAAAAAAGTAGTAGAAGTTTAAAAAAAAAATCAGTTTTCAAAATCCAACACATACAAACATTAATGATGACGGAAGAATCAAAAACTGACCTGTGTGCCCCCCTATTCCCCGGCTCCCCCCCCCTTTGTATTCCAACACAAGATCCTTGTTTAGAAGTTGCAGGAGGCAACCCTCATCTCAGAAACGGTGATGCGCTCTTGCAGGAGGTCCTCATGCCGGCTGTGACGCATGCGTGCATCATCAAAAAATGAAATGGAGCTTTCTTAAGATTAATTTTTCTCATACGCAGACTTGTGCAGATGTACTAATTCATTGTCTACAGCTCATGGGATAATATGATTATTATTATTATTATTATTATTATTATTATTATTATTATTATTATTATTATTATTATTATTATTATACTACAGTATTTACATACCGCCTTTCTGGTCATTGGATTTCTCCTCCGACTTTATTCAAGGCGGTGTACATGGGCAGGCTGTTCTAAACCCCAAAGGGTTTTTACAATATAAAAAGGTAAAGGTGACCCCTGACAATGAAGTCCAGTCGTGTCCGACTCTAGGGTGTGGTGCTCATCCCCATTTCAATGCCGAAAAGCCAGCGTTGTCCGAAGACGCCTCCGTGGTCATGTGGCCGGCATGACTCTCCTTGCCGCAGCGCGTAGCATGCGGCTGGAACACGGAGCGCTGTTTACCTTCCCGCAAGCGGTACCTATTTATCTACTCTCATTAACATGCTTTGGAACTGCTAGGTTGGCAGGAGCTGGCCAAGCAACGAGAGCTCGCCCCGTCGCGGATTCGAACTGCCGACCTTTCGATCGACAGCCATAATAACGTTCTAATCTTTCATAGAACCCTTCATTCAAGATGTTGCTTTCACAGTCTAGCTCTCTCTCTCTCTCTCTCTCTCTCTCTCTCTCTGGCGTTCGGTTCGCCTCAGCACACTTCAGCTTCAGATTGATCAAGTAAGATTTATTTAATCGGAGGACAGCCCTAATCGCAACATAACCTGTCTTGAGACCGTCCTGTGAGTCCATTTCCCTTCCCATGTCAGGAGACGGTTCCCCCAAAGTCCTCCCAAATGTCAAACCCGAGATGTGTACATAGCTGTCTCTTGCGCCCATCTCGAGCTCCTTGTTTTTAATCGCTGGCAGGAGAGCAAGGATTCAGGAACATTATCTTTGCTGCTCAAGGAAAACTCCCTGTTCTTGGCAGAAGAAGCGCCTCGGGTCACGCTATCGACTCCTCTCACCCTCCCACTGGACAGTGGGTGTGTTTGCTCCTTCCCGTGGCCTCCCGTGGCCAAAGGGTGGAGGGGTTGCTCCTAGGACTGTCAACGAGCCAGCTCTGAAAGGTGAACCCGTGTTCTGTCGGGGGGCAGGGGCCGCCGAGCAGTGATCAACGTTATTCAATTATAATCGCCACTCTGAATTCATTCTTACGAGCACAAATTCATTGTTGCATGTTGCTTTGTTAATTAGCCCAATCGCTAAAAATTTGTGGCGGTCACTTTGACGCCCTGCTCTCTCTCTCCCCTTAGCCACGAGGCGCTCTCTGGGTGGTTTGGGGCCCATCACGCTTCCCTGGCCAAGTCTACCTCGCAGGGCTGTGGTGAGGATAAAATGGGAAGGGGGAGATCCACATATCTGCCACCCTGGTGGACGGGATGCGGTAGAAATTCGATGCTTTGGGTATGGCTGGTTAAACGCAGAATGGTTTTAAATGTGCATGCAATGATAGAAATAGCCGTAAAACAGAAGAACGGTCCCCTTGGGAGAATGTGGCATCCTCCAATTCTAGTCCTCCTTTCTCTCCATCCCTCCCATTTGACTTGTCACTTTTCTGGCAAGGGGTTCAGCGCTGACAAAGTCCCAGAGGATGAGGCAGGAATGTCCAGTTTTGGACTGGGGAGAGCGGAGGGCAAGGATGACACATTTGCCGTTTTTCCAGCTTTGTGTCCAGGAAACAGAATCAGGCCTTGCTTGACCTCCCTCATGCAAACACACACGGACCCCCCCAGGGACTGCTGGAATGTTAAGTATGAGCCCCCTCACCTTTTGAGATCTTATCTCCTTCATCCTCCAGTGTGAATGGACTGGTGAGAGGACAGGCCAATGGAGACCAGATCCAACAGATCTCAGTTGGGGTGGCTGGGAATAATAATAATAATAATAATAATAATATACAGTAATTATATACCGCCTTGGTCATTGGATTTCTCCTCTGACTTTAATCCAAGGCGGTGTACATGGGCAGGCTGTCCTAACCCCCCTTGGGGTTTTTTACAATATATAAATGTCCAATCTTTCATGAACGGCTACATTCCAGGTGGTATCCTTTTGCAGCCTGGCTTTTTTTCTGCTGGCTGGGGCGCCTCCCACACTCGACCAACGCAGCTGAAAGCTCTTATCTCTCCTCCCGGGTCTCGAACTTGTCAAGTTCACGGGTCTTCGGGCTTTGAAGGCAGCAGCTCTCCCAACAGAGCCAGACCCTTCTGATGAATGAAACCGCCTCTCCCAATATCAGCACACTGATTCCAATTGGGAAGGCCAGCCGTTCTCCCGAAGTTCTGATTGGCTAGGTTTGGCAAGAGAAGATGGTCTTGCCACGCCTGTGCGATGCCAGTTTGATTGGACAGCGACCTAGGAATAAGGCGCATCCTCCTCACAGCTGATTGGAGGAAAAAAGTGGTCTGCTGAAAAATGGGTATTTGTGGGGCGTTTGATCTATTGACCTTGGAACTGTATTTATTATCTCCTGGTTTTATTCTGTCCATGTCAGTATCCTCTCAAGTGCTCCCAAATATTTCTATGCTGTTAACTGAAGATATGCGCTTGCATCCACCATTGAAATAATGTGGGCAAGAGCTGAGCTACATCAAACACAGTGTGCAAAAAAAAAAAAGGCAGGAAATGAAGGTAAGCTTTGCAAGATATCAGCTGCAAGCAATATTGCTATCTGCAAAGAAAGCTCCCAGGAATCGAACCTCTCTGGAGACACTGCTCCAAAATGTCTGAGGGGGAGCTAAGAAATATTCTGTAAGTCCTTCATGTGTTCTCAGAATTGACTTTGAATTTCTTGGAATAAACTTTGACTCAAATTTATCTCTGGCTGCAAGGCAATTGAGATAAGGCATAGCAGAACTGAAACAATGAACATCTATGGCTTGGCCATTAAAAACTAAATATTATAAAACGTCCTTGTTGTACATTTAAGAGACAAATCTCAATTATGTTTTTAAAATACCAGACTTAGCAACTTCAATTTCAGCATGAATCAAGAAATGGGCAGGGGGGAATTGTCAAACATTGTTACATCTTTAATGGCTCTTCACCTTACTGTTCTTATTCCCATTGTACAGCTACGATAACTGAGGCTGGGATGCAGTGAATTGACCAAGACTATAGACTATTGATTAAGCCCATGACTGACCAAGGCCTCAAAAAGCAAGCCCTTCTGAAAACGCCTGGTGAATTCTCTTTTTATCTGCACGCTGATACTTCTGCAGGTATACGCTGAATAAGGACAGATTTGTATCAAGGTGAGCTGGAAACAGACAGGGAAAGAGAGCTCAGATGCAAAGGAATCTGTTTACATTTCAGGCTGTCCCTCCTGCTCCAGGAGAAGAGAGTGACGGACTGCTAGAGCGTTAGAGGTGCGCCTTCTTCTCCCCCACACTTCCTCTTGTGAATCTGCCCTATTCCCCTGCTTTGTTTTTTAATCCCTGAAACTGGAGCCGCAACAGTGGCGGTCGCTATACCACCAGGTAGTGAGAGTCTGGGTGGGCACTAGTGTGGGGGTTGCCGCAGCAGCTATAAATAAGCCTTTTCTCTTTTGCTTTGCTTTCCTTCTTTAATCTGGTTAAAAGGAGGGCGCCGCTGATCATGGGTGTCTTTGAGCTCTCTAAACGGCAAGAGGAGTGGGGGAACCTGGACTGCTGTGGAGGATTAATCTGGCTCTCACCCCAGTAAAAATAACCTGCCATTTAAGGACCCACCATCAACGACCACCTTTGGAAAGGAAGAAATCGAACTCGGGTTCATTCTGACGAGCCTCATGCCCTCCCGTTGCCTCAAACTGGCTGTTGTTTAACCTCTCTCTCTCTCTCTCTATCCCATCACTGTACAGACAGATGGAAAACCCCTCTCGACAGCTTCCTCATCTGAGGGTGAGGAGGGGACTTCCAGTAATTCGAGGTTTGGTTCCCAGCTCTGAGAGGGGAGAGATTCTGTCTAGGATTACAGAAGGGTGAAAAGTCACGGGTTTGAGGAGCTGGCCAAAAGACCTGCGGATGCCAGATGCCGACTGCCCGCCCCCCCCTTACCCGAGGATGTGCCAGCCTCTGATCCTCCCACTCTCCGAAGTCTTAGCTCAGCACTCCCCTCCACACTTCCTCTTCCTCTCTGTCCCCCTCTCCCTTTTCCAATCCAGGGAGTGGAAGGAGGAGAGGAACAGAGGGGTCAAGTCAGCAGACAGTGATGGGCCCTGTCAACCAATCGGCTGCCTGAGGCGACCGCTTCAGTTGGCCTCATGGATGGGCCGGCCCTGGGAGTTGGCATGGCCCATGGGGTTGCCAACTGATCAGAAAAACAGCAGCCTGGCAGTGGCTGCTGCTCTGCAGAAATCGGTCAGAAAGCTCTTTTCGACAATGTGGACCCCATCACCTGTCAGTGTCTTCAGGGGCTGAAAGTATGCAAAAGGTGTCTTTCGCAAAGGGCACCGTGGGGGCCTAGCAATGGAGGGGGCGGCAGTGGGGGTGCAAGCATGCCAGTGGCGCTGCCAGTGTTTAAATCTGCTGCAGGTGTGGTCAGAAATGAGGAGGGGGGTGTTGCACACAGGCAAACACCTTTGTCCCTGGTGGAAACCCCAGCCAGCCCCCACCCCACCCCTGGGGGGAAACCCCAGGCCCCCACTCTCTCGCTCTCTCCCTTATCCGCTTGTTTACTGGCTCTGCTGTTTTGCCTTCCTGGTAGATAAATAATGGTTAACTCTGCAATCTCAGCTTGCTCAAGCACACTAGGTGGGGGGGAGCCTAAACACACAAACAATGGAGCGTTTTAAAGCCCCTTATCATCACGCAGGCCTTTGATTAGACAAATGCACCTGGGGGTGGGGTGGGGTGGGGTGGCTGCCCAGCACAGAGAGAGAACTGGGGGAGAGTATCGCCTAGTGGGAAGAGGGAGGCCTTGCTCCTGCAACCCATTTCATCCCCTGTTCCCTAGGGCCAGGCCAAGACTGCCCAGCTGGCCACTGAAACAGTGCATTACTGTGTGTGTGTGTGTGTGTGTGTGTGTGTGTGTGTGTGTGTGTGTGTGTGTGTGATCTTTAACAGGGCAAATATTTTTTCTCTGTTGTGGTGTCAGCCTCAAGGGGCCACAGAACTCTTTTTGTGGTGTGTTTTTACCCACCCTAGCGAAGGCACCTATTTCTCTGTGCCGTGTAAGCCTCAAGGTATCACAGGACTCTTTTTGGTACCGTACATTAATGTACCGTACGTTCTCCAATTTGTATCTTTTTGGCATGAGCCACAACCAATCTGTCCGTCTTTAAGGTATCGCAGGACTCTTCCCCACCCCACCCCAGTGTTTCCGTGTGTTTTCCGTGACAGATCAACACACAGCCACCCCTACTGGATGAGCTGTCAGAAGTCCAAGAGCTCAGATATTCAACCCAGTTCCAAGTGCTCACCTTTCTGTGTCTCCTCCCACTCTGTTTTTTTTTTCTGGTTTCTTTCTGCAGACATCTTCCCAGGCTCCTGTACTTTCTCACCTATTTTTCCCCCTTCCAGAATGCCTGTGCATGTAACTTTAAGAAAAGCTTTTCTTTTCTCCCTCTTCTTCTGTTCATCTCCTCCCATTAACCCTGCTTTGGCTGGATGGAATTTTTGCACCCTTTCTGGGTTCTCTCTCTCTCTCCCCCCCCTCCCCACTCAGGCCTGTCTTCTTGTACCAAACAATTTTTCAACAGTGTGTAGGAGTGGGTGAGTCAGGGGCGGGGGGGGAAAGGGAAGAGAGTTTTTCTTCTCCAGCTGATTCTTTCTTTTCTCTTTTTTTGGAGGTCAGCATTTTCGGAACCAGAGAGGGGCACCGCAGAGCAGTTGAGTGAGGAAGTTTTCATGATTATTAATTTTCTTCTCCCTCTTTCTTTCTCCCAGTCTTGTTTTGAAAGGCAAAGCAGAAGCAGCCAAGGTTTGCCAAGGAGTGGGAAGATCAGGTGCCGATTTTGAAAGACTTGAGACAACAAGGGTGGAAGGAACAGAAGAATGCTCAACAACCCTGGGAGTGACAAGTGAAGCAGCCAAAGTCGTGAAGTTGGAAATTCGAGGCGGCGCAGAACATTCGCTTGGCTCTTTGGGTCTGTTCTGTTTTTTGTGTGTGATATGGACCAATGTTTCGAGCCGGGAAATTATTCTGAATTTCCACCAGGATTGTTGGCAAGTTGATCTTTCTCCTTTTTGCGTCCATCATTCAACCATTCTCTGGGGTGCTGTGACTTCACCACCAATTTCGTCACTTGTTTTCTGATACAACTTCAGCGATCGTTTTTCTCCTTCGGACCCAGCAAATTTGGGAGTTGGTCAGATACTGGAGAGGAACCGTCCCTGTCTTTCTGTGTGGCTCCCCGTCCTTCCGTCAATGAACCACTAGATCACTTTGGGAGCCGCCGGGATTTGGTGGGATTCTTCCGTTTGGGAAAATGGGTCAACTTGGCCGGACTTTTCTTTCCTGCTTTCTGGCTTGGTGGATGGGCGTCAGCAGTGCCCAGGAAGGTGAGATTTGTGCGTGGAGGTGTTCTTGTGAAAAGAGTTACATGCTGTTGGAATCTGTAGTCGTGAGAGAGAGAGAGAGAGAGAGAGAGAGAGAGAGAGGATAGATACAGGATCCCAACGGCTGATATTTTGTGTTAGTTGGAGCGCTGGATGCAGGCCCAGGGAATCCTGAGTTCGAATCCCCAGAGAACCACTGATGCTCTCAGAGAGGCAAGCACCATCTCTCGGCCTTAAACTACCTCGCAGGGATGTTGTCAGAACAAAATAGAATGAAGACTTTTTTGACCATGATGCTTGCTAGATAACCTTGGACAAGCCGCCTTCTCTTGGCTGAGCCTACCTAGCACGGTTGTTGTAGGGATAAAACGAGGGTATGCTGCCTTGGGAAGGAAGATGGGATAATAAATAGTATCGATAACCCGAATATATGTTCCAAGGAGCTGAGGGTGATGTCCCATATTATGCTCACAATAACCCTGCGAAGTAGATCAGGCTGAGACATAATGTCTGGCCCAAGGCCACCCACCCTGTGAGTTCTGTGGCTGAACAGAGAATTCGAACCTGGGGCTTCCCATCCAAGTCGGACCCTTTTGGCATGCCACACATCCGGGCTCTTGAAGGGCATGACGAAAGAAATCTTGTGGGATTTTAGCACAACAAGCAACCGCCTTTTATCCCCGAGCTTGGGGATCGCGGGGGCTGACGCTTCGGTTGTCCAAAATGGGACACTTCAGAGGGGCCTCCGACTGCAGGAATTTCCAGCTCCAGGTGTCTCCAGCTGGGCCACATCAGTCGCCGCGGCTGAATCTCTGCCTCCCTCTAGTCGCCTCTGGGTCTAGAAGGGAAACCCGACTACTTTGGTCTCGGGCATTACAAGCAAAAACAGTGATTTTAACTGGAGCCAAGAAAGATGTTTCTTACAGCTAGGTGGGTTCTTGGGGAACTGGTTCGCCTTTGATTGCGTGAATCGGTGGCTCGGAGGTTAAGGACAGACTGACCCACCCAGCGCCCCCACGTCACCATTGACATACATGGTGTTTTACTGAGCTTCTTAAGAAAAAAATGAAGTCTCTGCCCCAAGGAGTTTACAGTCTACGTTTTGACCTGGAAAGGCCACGAGAGTACAAAGCAATACAGTGGAAAAGGTACACTTGTGCGTGAACTTAGAGCTCATTGCAGTTGGGAGCAAAATGGTTCAGTCAGGGTTTCACCGAAAAGGTGGATTTTTGAGGAGAGACGTAAGAGCAGGGAAAGTGCCACCACTGTTTTTAAACTTGGAGGATGGTCCCGGTGTGTCTATCCTTTCATTGTTGTGTGTGTGTAAGTGTGTAAAATCCATGTCTGGGATCGCGAGGACCAGAGAGTTGTTTTAAATCAACCCAAGGCTTTGTGTGTCTGATATCTGTGCAAAATGAAAGTTTGATCCCAAACAATGAGATGCAAAGCCAAGGTGATGGGCTGCCTCGGATACTTTTACACAATGTTCTCCTCCCCTGCGTGGTTAATCTGGAATAATTTGATTAATCTCTAGGACTGTCTCTGTGATTGCCAGCATGGATTATAATCCTCGCCCCACCCATAAAACGGCATTGAACGAGGGTGGTGGAATCGATTCTTTGGTTGCCCTGATTGTACAATAAGCTGGGCAAAGGGCAAACAGATCTGTCTGTCTTCCTGAGCTTGTGCCCCTTACATGGAGCCCTTCGAACTGGCTGTTGTGAGACACGATTTGCATCTTCTGAAATGGGTGGCAGAAAATGGGTTCGCTGTCTTTCATTCCAGGGGCATGAGTGGTCGAGTCAAGTCACTTGTTGATGTCGGCCTTGCGAAACCAGCGTTGCCATCTAGGAAAACACGTCCCTGGAATTGAATCCGTCTCCGCGCTCATCATCATCACCAAACGAGCTCCTCTGGGGACAGAATGTCGGGGCTGGAGGGTTTCAGAGTTAGATTTTAAGGAGGCGCCAAGTCGCCTCGGAAATGGAGCCTCACCGGTTTTGTGAGAGGGAGAGGCGACCTGTTGTTCGCTGGGATCCAATCCAGTTGCCAGATTAAGGCAACAGGCCTGCTTTTCTTCCAACGCGGGGAGGCGGGTACCCGCGCTTCCCACGCCCACTCACCTTAGCACAGTCCCGTGGTGGAATGTTGCCTCTTGTCGAAGGGCTGTCCCACCTCTCTGAAACAGTAGAAATTCACATGGTCATAGTTGTCCCCATCGGTGGATTTGAGCTGGAGAGTTGGACCAAGGAGCGTGGTCACTTCTTGTGGAGGCGCAGGGTTCCTGCGGTTTGAACAGCTGCGCGCACGATGTATGGAACTCTCAGCTACAAGATGTAGTGTGATATTTACTGGCTTAAGATAGCTTGAAAGAAAAAGTTAGACAAACGCATGGAGGAAAGTTCTATTTCTTGAGAGTGATTAGCCATCATGGCTCAGTGGGACCTCCATGTTCCGAGGCAGTCTATCCCCAAGTGCCAGGTGCTGGGGGGCAAGCAACGGGACGGGCTGTCACTTTCGTGTCTTGTCTATGAAATGCCCAGTAGCTTTGGTCTGTCCGGCTGATGTTTGAGAGCAGACCGCTGGCCTGAAGAGAGTGCTGGTGTGATCCAGGAGGGCCACTGTTTGTGGGTCTCACTTGCTAATGTGCCTTTTATGTACTCATCGTTGCGCTCTCTTTATCGTTGCATGTGGTGATCCTTGATTGACTAAGCAGGTCTCGGGGTTAAGGTTGCCAACACGCGGGAAAAACACAAACACATCTTGATTGGCAGAAATCCGCAGGGGACGCTTTTCGCAGCAGGCGGATAAAAATGGCCACTCGTGGTTGTCTGCAGAACAAGCAGCTGTTCAAGGCACAGGAGCTGGGACTGGGAGGAGAAGTTGGCAACCCCACCCTTGCTAGGAGCCCATAGGCAAATGATTTGGGTTAGCTGGTTACCATATTCCTTGTCCACTTAAGATCCTACGATTCAGCAAAACTTAGGGGATGTGTGGGCTACAAGGATACAACCGGTGACTGATGGGGGCAGTAGAGGGAGTATCCTCTACTGGAGTAGCAAGGAACCTACCCCCACCCCCACCCCAGCAAGCTTCAGTAATGAATGTGATAACTAGCTCAGAAGGGAGGAGATTCAGTCTCCACCCCTAAGCCAGTGCCAACTCTTTCCTCCCAGGGCTGGGAGAGGTGGGATTGTTTACACATCATTTGCTCAGTGATGTCACCGAGTTGAAAGGGTACCCAAAAGGTCATCCAGCCCACCCCTCTGCGACTCCACCAGCCCTCCCTGCTCCACATCCATCCTCAGTGTGCTGCGGCTGTACAGCAGGTGCAATTGCAGAACAAATAACTCGGGCCAGGTTGCCAGAGATGTTATAGTTCACACATCAGCCTGGTCGGTGCATCCACAATGCATTACGAAGCAGTAGCCTCGTGCCAGCGGGTGGCGCAGTGGGTTAAACTACTGAACCATGAGCTGTCGATCGAAAGGTTGGCAGTTCGAATCCGCAACGGGGTGAGCTCTCGTTGCTTGGCCAGCTCCTGCCAACCTAGCAGTTCCAAAGCATGTCAATGCGAGTAGATAAATAGGTACCGCTTGCGGGAAGGTAAACAGCGCTCTGTGTTCCAGCCGCTTGCTACGCGCTGCGGCAAGGAGAGTCATGCCGGCCACATGACCACGGAGGCGTCTTTGGACAACGCTGGCTCTTCGGCTTTGAAATGGGGATGAGCACCACACCCTAGAGTCGGACACGACTGGACTTAATTGTCAGGGGTCACCTTTACCTTTACCTTTAGGCTCATACCCCAAGGAGCTTACATTCAATACAGGGCAACGACAGGGGCCAGGGGGAGATCATTCTCCTGGGTAGGTCTGCAGGAGAGTCGGGGTCTGTATTGGTCCGCCTTTTATTCTGCCTGGAGAACGGAGCGCGAGGCCTGAGACTGAGGTTTGGGTTCCTTCCAAGTCTGCCTCTTTGTTTCTCATGCCCTGGAATGTGTCCCTCATTCCTCAAGGGTTAACACTGGCTGCAGGGCAGGCTATTCTCAGCTTGATTTATTCCCCAGCAGGCCGCCCCTCCTGCTCCGCCCCACCCACAGGTCCCTTGGTGTCGGTCTCATCTACTGCTCTTGCTTTCAAAGAATGGCAGAAATCCTCCATCCCGGCGGCGTCAGCCACACATTTCCATTCCAGACTAGTTAGCATGGAAGCAGTGCCACTCCTGGTTATGTGTACACGCTGCTTAATCTGGATTAGATGTCCTACTCCAACAGGACCAGGCCGAGATCTTGAGGCACCTCAAAGTGCATGAAATGCCACCATCGTCTTCCCCGGTGGTGCAACAGCCCGCACCCATTCACCCAACCTCAGAAAGGAAGAGCAGCGCGGAGATGAAGTGTGGAGGAGAATAGTGGGCTAGAGTGGCCTCTGATGTTCTAGCCCACCGCTTTCCTTTTCTTTGTTCCCTTCTCTTCCTTTCTGAATTCAAGGAGGAGGAGAAGTGATGGAGGTGGCTCAGTGCCCCCTGCTGATCTTCTGCCTGAGGCAACAGTCTCAGTTGACCTCGTGGATGGGCCGGCTGTTCCATCAAGACAGCCTCCTGCTGAGTGTGGAATTGAATCTGGGGCGCCTCTATCATAGCCTAGTGCTCTAACCACAGCATCACACTGGCTTTAATGCAGCTCTCCTATCCCTGGCCCACTGTCTCCTGTGAGTGCAACGCAGGTTATGGCTGTGTCTTTGGTCACATGGGTGTCATTCCAAAGGAGCTCACAATCCATGTGCTATAATATAAGAGTTTGGGGGATTAAAATGAAAAAGACCAACTTTAAAAAAATGCCTTTTATACATATGTAAAGGTAAAGGTCTCCCCTGCTTGAAAGCCAGCCGTGTCCGACTCTAGGGTGCCGTACTCATCTCCGTTTCTAAGGCCGCAGAGCCAGCACTGTCCGAAGACGCTTCCGTGGTCATGTGGTCGGCATGACTGACGGAACGCTGTTACCTTCCCGCTGCAGCGGTGCCTATTTATCTTGCTTTCGAACTGCTAGGTTGGCAGGAGCTGGGAGCTCCCTCCGTCACGCGGCACTCGGGTCTCGAACTGCTGTCCTACCGACCTTCCGGTCTGCAGTTCAGTGTCTTAACCACTAAGCCACCACGGCCCCATACCTTTTACATAGGAGAGTGTAAATAAATCTTTCTCATTCCTGTGTTGGTCAGACGTGCAAGGTGGGGGGACGCTTCACCTGTTGAATTTCTGCTCCTCACGAAGCTGCTTAGTGTCGGGGTGACATTCCCGCAGAGTGCAGGAGCTCAGTGGCTGAGCACTTGTTTTGCATGGGGAAGGCTCCAGTCCTTTCTGGAATGGGCCTTCATATCCCCAAAGGCAAGCTGGAGGAGCTGGTTGATGATAGCAGAGTGCTGCAAAAGGCAGGCCTCTGACGCTGGGAGGGACTGTACCACTCCACCCTGGTCCTCGGGGCATACCGGGCGGGCGGGGAGCACTGTTCCAGGGGATTACCAGAACCATCATTAAGTGGGTGGGTCTTTGTTGCTGCCATCCATGAAATCAGTGATAGGGAGGCAAAAGGAGACTTTCTGTCCTGCCTAGCTTGTCCCCAAATGGTTACACCCGAAAAGGTAAGACACAGGAAAAGGGCCAAGTGTACAATCCTGGGGTTACCAGCTTTTAAACGATCGTCTGTGATCTCGGCAGGTCAAGCTACTAATTTACAGCAGTAACATTATGCCAATTATTCAAAAAAAAAAAAAAAGAGGCCAGGCTTTTTTGTTTTTGGTCAGTTGGCACCCCCAAGTCATGCCCCCTGGTATCATTGTACCTGGATCCCCTCAGGACCGGATGCATTTTTGCAAAGCCAGATCCCTGGAATATATGAAAGAATCTTAGAGCATCTCTGAGCATGTGCAGAGTGCTTTCTCACTCACGGGCAACGGCACCCAGCTTCCCTCCTCAGGATCGGGAGCTATGATTTCTGAGTTGGAAGGTGTAGATTCCCAGGCGAGCTTCCCAGGGTTCCTTGGGGAAAGGTCCGGACCATCTGACCATCAAGCCAGCTTAAACCTTGTTTATTTTGAATGAAGACAGCGCCTGGCCCTGGGTTTTCTACTGCTCTTTGGGAACCTCATGGGGCAGTGAAGGGAAATGAGAAACTCCTCTCCCAGCCTGGCCCCTGCTGCCGGTGTCTCTGTTGACGTTTCCATAGTGCCATTTTAGGGGTTAATTGTTCTCTTTCTTTTCCTTCCAGTCGCCTACTTTGCTGGCAACCCTTCAAATTTGACCTCCTCTTTGGGCAAGGATGTCAAGTTCTCCTGTTCCATCCAGGCCGTTGGCGAGCCCCCCGAAATCAGCTGGCTACGAGATGGCACTGCCCTGGAATTTGCCGACAGCAACCAGGTGCAGGTTCCTCTGGATGAGGAAGTATGGATGACCACCAGTGAGCTGAGGTGAGTACTCTGCAGGTCCACGAATTCATCCTGCGGCTGTTGACACTGTCAAATGTGGATTCTCACTGTCTCGGCGGTTGGCCAGGCATATCTGAGCCCTTGTGCTGGGGTGGACCTCTTGCGTGTGCCCCAGCAGACCTGCCTTATGGAGCCGCTCCTCATTGGCAGGGTGGAAGAACATCAGAAGAGCCCTGCTGGATCAGGCCAAAGGCCCACCTAGCCCAGCTTCCTGTATCTCACAGTGGCCCCACCAGATGCCTCAGGGAGCACACAAGACAACAAGATGCCTGTAATCCTGTCGCAACTCCCTTGCATCTGGCATTAAGAGAGAGCCTATTACTAAAACCATGAAGTTGCTTATCCCCATCATGGCTTGTAACCTGTGATGGACGTTTCCTCCATAAATCTGTCCAGTCCCCTTTTAAAAGGCATCTAGGCCAGGTGCCATCACCACATCCTGTGGCAAGGAGTTCCACAGATGAATTACACGCTGAGTAAAGAAATATTTTCTTTTGTCTGTTCTAAAGATTGAGACAGGAAGTTGGCTCCCAGCTGCCCCTCATGCATCCCACAAAGTGTGTAAAGTAGACCTGAAAAGAGCAGAGATCCTTTTTGGCCAGATCATGACCTGCCGATTGTGGGAAACGGCAACCCTGAGAGCACACAAGCACACTTTGGCACTGTTTGTCCGGCTCCGGCCCTGAACGCAATTGCCTTCCGTCCTGCAAATGGTTCGCTGTTTTTCTACAAAAGACGGGGAGTTGGCTGGCAGTCTGTGCGAGTGAGTGGCTCATCGAGAAATATTCTCTCCGCTTGCTCAACTGTAAAGCAGAGCAACTTGGCGCAAGGCCGGCTGGCTGGCAGCCTGCCTCTCTAGCTCTGACATTGTTCTGTTTCCTCCCGTCCCTTCTCCTCCTTTCAATGCCCGCTTGACGGACAGGCTAAGCAGAACAGGGAACGGGGTGCAGGCTCATGTGATATGCTGGGTGTTTGTAGGGGGGTGCAAAATATCCACCCCATACCTAAATTTAAAACAACAGTCATAGAGGCCCAGCGGGAGTGTATCCCACAAAGGAGGAAGGGCTCGACCAAGTCCAGGAGGATGCCGGCATGGCTAACAAGCACAGTTAAGGAGGCTATAAAAGGCAAGGAAGCTTCCTTCCGTAAATGGAAGTCTTGCCCTAATGAGGAAAATAAACAGGAGCACAAACTGTGGCAAAAGAAATGTAAAAAGATGATACGGGAGGCCAAGAAAGACTTTGAGGAACGTATGGCAGGCAACATAAAAGGGAATAATAAAAGCTTCTTCAAATATGTTAGAAGCAGGAAACCTGCCAGGGAAACGGTGGGTCCGCTGGATGGTGAGGGAGAGAAAGGGGTGATAAAAGGGGACTTGGAGACTGCAGAGAAATTAAATGAGTTCTTTGCATCTGTCTTCACGGCAGAAGACCTCGGGCAAATACCGCTGCCGGAACGGTCTCCCCTGAATAAAGAATTAAGTCAAATAGAGGTTAAAAGAGAAGACGTCTCAGACTTAATTGACAAAATAAAGATCAATAAATCACCAGGCCCGGATGGCATCCACCCAAGAGTTCTGAAGGAACTCAAGAATGAAGTTGCTGACCTCTTGACCCAAATATGCAACTTGTCCCTTAAAACAGCCACTGTGCCAGAGGATTGGAGGATAGCTAATGTCACGCCAATCTTTAAAAAAGGAAGGAGGGGGGGCCCGGGAAACTACAGGCCGGTCAGCCTAACATCTGTTCCAGGGAAGATGGTGGAAAGTCTCATTAAGGATAAAATCTTAAAATACATAGAAGAATAAGCTCTGCTGAGGGAGAGTCAGCATGGCTTCGGCAAGGGGAAGTCTTGCCTCACAAACCTGTTAGAATTTTTTGAAAAGGTCAACAGGCATGTGGATGCGAGCGAACCCGTGGATATTATATATCTGGATTTTCAGAAGGCGTTTGACACAGTCCCTCATGAAAGGCTCCTGCGAAAACTCCACAGTCAGGGAATAAGAGGGCAGGTCCTCTTGTGGATTAGGAACTGGTTGAAGACCAGGAAACAGCGAGTGGGAGTCAATGGGCAATTTTCACAATGGCGAGAGGTGAAAAGCGGTGTGCCCCAAGGATCGGTCTTGGGACCGGTGCTTTTCAACTTATTCATAAATGACCTGGAGTTGGGGATAGGCAGTGAGGTGGCCAAGTTTGCGGATGACACTAAACTTTTCCGGGTGGTAAAGACCAGCAGGGATTGTGAAGAGCTCCAGAAGGATCTCTCCAAACTGGGAGAATGGGCAGCAAAATGGCAGATGCGCTTCAATGTAAGTAAGTGCAAAGTGATGCACATTGGGGCAAGAAACCAAAATTTCACATATACGCTAATGGGTTCTGAGTTGTCTGTGACGGATGAAGAGAGAGATCTTGGGGTGCTGGTGGACAGGTCGATGAAAGTGTCGACCCAGTGTGCGGCGGCTGTGAAGAAGGCCAATTCCATGCTCGGGATCATTAAAAAGGGGATTGAGAATAAAACGGCCAATATCATTATGCCTTTGTACAAATCGATGGTAAGGCCACATCTGGAGTATTGTGTCCAGTTCTGGTCACCATACCTCAAAAAGGATATAGTTGAATTGGAAAAGGTGCAGAAAAGAGCGACCAGAATGATTTGTGGGCTGGAGCACCTCCCTTACGAGGAAAGGCTACAGCATCTGGGGCTTTTCAGCCTAGAAAAAAGGCGCCTGAGGGGGGACATGATTGAGACTTATAAAATTATGCATGGGATGGAGAGAGTGGATAGAGGGAAATTCTTCTCCCTCTCACACAACACCAGAACTAGGGGACACGCACTAAAATTGAGTGGAGGGAGAGTTAGAACAGACAAAAGAAAATATTTCTTTACCCAGCGTGTGATTCATCTGTGGAACTCCTTGCCACAGGATGTGGTGATGGCACCTGGCCTAGATGCCTTTAAAAGGGGTTTGGACAAATTCATGGAGGAAAAGACCATCACAGGTTACAAGCCATAAGCAACCTCCTGGTTTTTTTTTTTTTTTTTTTTAAAGAAGTGGGTTTTCTCTGTGCCAGGTGCAAGGGAGTGGCGACTGGACACAGGTATCTTGTTGTCTCGTGTGCTCCCTGAGGCATCTGGTGGGGCCACTGTGTGACACAGGAAGCTGGACTAGATGGGCTTTTGGCCTGATCCAGCAGGGCTCTTCTTATGTTCTTATGTTAAATATCACTGCAACCCTATGTCCAGGGGACTTTAATGTCTAAAGACGGAGATTTGTTTACTCAAATGTTGTTTGTTGAGCGGCCTCAAGAAGGACTTTGCAGAGCTGGGAAAGGTGCAAAAGGGGGGGGCACAAAATGATCAGGCAGCTGGAGCATCTCTGGGGAAAGGCGGCAACATCTGGGGATTTTTAAGCAGAGAAAAAAGGCGATTGAGGGAGGGCAACATGACTGAGAGCGCAATCTTATGCTTGTCTGCACAGAAGTAAGTCATTGTCTTCAATGGGACTGACTCTCGGGAAAGTATAGGGTTGCAGCCTTATAAATTGATGCTCTCTCGCTCTCTCTCTCTCTCTCTCTCTCTGTCTATCTGTGTGTGTGGGGGGGGGAGAGAGAGAGAGGTTTTTCTCCCTCTCTCAACTCTGGAACCAGAGGTCATCATCCAATGAAACTGAATGGCAGGAGATTTAGGACAGCCCACAGGAGGCCCTTCTTCACGCATCACATCGTTAGCCTGTGGAATGCCCTGCCACAAGATGGGGTGATGGCCACTAACTTGAATGGCTTTGAAAGGGATTTGGACAATGTCATGGAGGAGGACAGGTCTGTCCACAGCGACTAGTCCTGATGGCTCTGTGCCAGCAGCTGGTGGGGCACTCTGGGAAACAGGGTGCTGCCTGATCCAGCAGAGATTTTCTTCTGGCCTTGTTAAATGTCTTGACCCCCCCCCCTTCCTCCAAGAGGCTCAGGGGCTAGTAGCACACATCGTTGTCCCCCACTGTTATCACCACCGCAAGTCTGCCAACCCACCTTACAGGGTTGTTGCAGCAGGTGAAGTGACAGTCTATGGAGTGCTTTGAACATGGCGCAAAGCATGATATCTAAAAGTGTGGTGGTTTGCGATTTGTATGCGTAGCTCTGCAAACAAAAAAAGGACATCTTAGGGCCAAGCTGGACGGAATGTGGGAAATCTCCCTGTAAACAGGACCCTGGGGTTTAAAAAGAAAACGTTAGCAGCAGTCACGGGGGGACGGGGGGGCGGGACGAATCCACTTGGGACCCTAGCGCTGTGAAAGGAGAATTTCAGTCTTCCTCTCCCCCCCCCCCGCTTCTTTAAGAACATCAGAAGAGCCCTGCTGGATCAGGCCAAAGGCCCCTCTAGTCCAGCTTCCTGTATCACACAGTGGCCCCATCAGATGCCTCAGGGAGCACACAGCCAACAAGATAACCTGTTTCCCGTTGACACTCCCTTGCACCTGGCACAGAGAAAACCTACTTCTAAAACCAGGAGGTTGCTTATGGCTTGTAACCTGTGATGGTCTTTTCCTCCATGAATCTGTCCAAGTCCCTTTTAAAGGCATCTAGGCCAGGTGCCATCACCACATCCTGTGGCAGGGAGTTCCACAGATGAATTACACTCTGGGTAAAGAAATATTTTCTTTTATCCGTTCTAACTCTCCCTCCACTCAATTTTAGTGCATGTCCCCTGGTTCTGGTGTTATGCGAGAGGGAGAAGAATTTCCCTCTATCCACTCTCTCCATCCCATGCATAATTTTATACGTCTCAATCATGTCCCCCCTCAGGCACCTTTTTTCTAAACCGAAAAGCCCCAAACGCTGTAGCTTTCCTGGTTATATCCCCCCCAGCTGCTGTTTGCCCCTTGGGGGAAATTACAAATAAGTTCATCGTTGGGTCCTCATCTGTAGACACCCGAAGGCCTTCGATTAGCTCCTTCACCATTTGTGACTGAAACTCCGAAGCTCAGTCTCCGTCCGTTGGAGACCAAATTTGCCATCTTTGAGAATTGTTCCCACGCTGTTCCCCCCCCCCCCCAGTTTCATTAGCTGCGTGGGCTCAATGAAGCTGCTTTAAAGTAGTCTTTTTGTTAAGCTCCTACATTCATCACGGCTCCGATAAACAGCCAAAGAAACAAAGCGCATCGCTGAGGCAAACAAAGGGGTTCAAAGACCTTTGTAAAATAAACACAAAACTGGCCGATGAGATGCTTTGTTTTTGTTTGTTGCTGCTGCTGCTGCTGCTGCCGCTGCTGGGGCTACAGTGGTGAAAGAGGCAGCTGGTCCTCAAGAACTGGGCGGTGGTGGGTGGGTGGCGGGAGGGGGGAAGCCAGGTGGTGGAGCACACTAGACAGTTGCCAGTGGACTGCGTAGAGTCTGCTGGTGGTGGTGATCCTTGCAGAGGAGACTGGACTGGTTGGATCTTAGGCCCAGGGCCGGCTGAAAACCTCCTGGCTTCTGAGGTGTGCAAAATATTCCCCACCACCACCTGGTGAAGCACCAGTCCAGTTGCCATCTCCACTTCTCTTCGCCCTGCTCCTTAGATTCAGAAAGGGAAGAAGAAGGGGACAGAGCGGAAGAGGAAGTGTGGAGGAGAAGAGAGTGATGCCACTCTAGCCCACCACTCTCCTCTCCTCCACACTTCCTCTTTGGCTCTGTCCCCTTCTCACATTTCCAAGGGCTGGCGCATCGCCAGGTAAGGGGGGGGCAGCATTTGGCACCCCTCCTCAGCCACTGGAGGGGGGGCCTGAGAAGAAGCACTTTCTGTTATCAGTCCTGACTCTGGTGCAAAGCCGAATTCATTCTTGGCGTGTGAATGTTCTCCTCGTCTTCCCCACCAGCATTCCTTCCGTGCAGCTCTCGGACATGGGGAGCTACCAGTGCGCCGCCCTGGTGAATGGATCGGATGTTATCTCTGAAGAAGCCCATCTGAAACTGGAAGGTAAATACTCTCTCTAGGACTTGTGCAGACACTGGTTTGATTTTAATGCAGGTCCTGCTGCAAGTTCCCACGTAGATTTCTGCCTCAAGAAGACCGAGGATGGAGCACTTAGCTGGCTTGGGATATGGGGTTTCGGGGTTTTTTTGGCAGAGCTAAACCAGAGGGCAGTAGTGTGCCCTCTGGGGTCTGTTCCTAATCCTTGGGTATCCCAGAGATCCTGCCAGAGCCGCAGCAACAATACACAACTACTCCTCATTTACAAGCTTTCTTTTTTCACATGACATTTTTTTTCAGAAAACAAATACAACCTCGTTGAATTGCAGGCGTTAACAAGAAGGATGGGGAGGGGGAAAACTAGATACTTAAATAAGCAGGAAACAAAATCTTCAAGAAGGACAACAACATCACTTTTGATTGTGCATATGTTTCCCCCCGTACTTCTGCCTCGATTTCCATGTTAGCATCGAGATTGTATGCTCCTTGGGGCAGGTTCCTGTTTTTCACTCTATGTCAAAAAACACCAGGCACGTCGAAATCGCCTTCATAACTGTAAATAAAAGCTAATTTATGTACCAGCGATGAAAGAAAGCATGAGATGGGGAGCACTTTGGTTACAAAAATAAACCCCCGATTTAAGCAAGAGACTGAAATCCCAAGGCTGTAGCTTGTGACGACAGTATAGCTTTGCATTTTTCTGCCTGTGCTGCTGATCTGTTGAGATCTCTGCATGCACTGTGCCAAAGCGTTGAAGAATGGAAGTGAGAGGAATTCGGATTTTAGCTACCTCCAGCTTAGCATTTGCAAAAAACAAACAAACCCCAGCCTGGCCATTCAGTCTCCCACATGCGAGAGCTTGGATACTCAGGGTGAAAGAAATGCACTCTGGACGCGCTCAGAGACTTTCTCCTCTACCTGTAAATGTTCCATAGCACAAATGAATAGCCTGGTTTTCGAAAGAAGTATTCATTCTCTTCAAGGAGGCTGTTATAGATCAGGAAGCAAACCACAGGGAAGCTTTGATCAATCTCCCCCCCCCCCCCCGGTCAGAAAATGGAAGTCTTTCCAGTTTTCTCATCTTACTCTTTTGTGTTGTTTGTGCTCAGGGCTTCCCTTCTTCACGGAGCAACCCCAGGACATGGAGGTCACAGCCAACACCCCTTTCAACCTTAGCTGCAGAGCTCAAGGGCCCCCAGAGCCGGTCCGGGTCATCTGGCTGCAAGACGGTGCCCCCCTCAACAACTTGGGCGACCCACTGGCTCAGACCCCTTCCGTGCTGGCCGTAAGAGGTGAGTCGTGCCATATTCTGTCGCAAACCCCTGGTCAGCAAATCTCCTGAATCCCTGACGCACAGGTGACTCAGTCGGTCAAGAACTGCACTCTGCCCATGCTCTTGGGGCAGGGCCTTAATTTTTCTCAGATCACGCTGAAGCCGAGCAGTAGTGTCTCGCATAGTTCTGTGGCTGAGATGGGGAGGAATCCCTGGCTCAGTTTAAGCTGTGTCTCAGTTTTGTATCTGGTTGGTTGAGCTCCCCCCCCTCCCAAAAAAAACAACCCTTTATTTTCTCTGCATTCCTTTGGCTGCAAAGAGGGAATTCTGATTTTCCAAGCAGCCTCAGTCGCCTTTTTATTGAGGAGTGTGTGTGTGTGTGTGTGTGTGTGTG
Organism: Plestiodon gilberti rubricaudatus; assembly: GCA_026170595.1. Taxonomy (NCBI): domain Eukaryota; kingdom Metazoa; phylum Chordata; class Lepidosauria; order Squamata; family Scincidae; genus Plestiodon; species Plestiodon gilberti. Next base: position 9,472,895 of record JANXHW010000011.1, read on the forward strand.
TGTGTGTAGAAGGGGAGGGCAGCGGACGGACGGGACCCCCATTCAGCCTCTCCCCACCATGAGTGCCCCCCCCTTCTCTCTGCCTTTCACGTCCTTGTTAATTGTCTCATGTCCCCCTCGCTCGCTCGCCCGCCAGCCCCTCTGCCTCTTTTGTTCCCTCTTCTATGGAGGGGCTGCTTCCCGGTGGCGCTGCTGGGGAGGGGCTTGCTCTGAGCGTGGGAACAGACCTGGCCAAGTGGCCCCTGCCAGTCGGGCTGTGTGTTGTCTGTCTGCCCATGTAGCCTTGGTGCTTGGGAAGGGTTCTAGCCGCAGGAATAAGAATTCCTTGATTCAGTGTACTGTAATCTTTACTATAACCCTGTAAAGTAGGGAGGGGGGGGAATGGTGTGTGCGTGCGTGCCTGTGTGTTGGGGAGAGCAGGAGGGGGAAACTCTCCTGTTCTTCCCATTACTCTGGACAGAAAGGTTGATGTAGCGGTGGAAGGGCCAAGGATCCCCGGACGCCTGGGTTCTTCCCTCTGCTCCTGGAGAAAAGTGGGGACATGCTCAGAGAGAGACGACATTATAGGCTGCAGGGAGAGTCCGGATTCTTTCCTGTCTCTGGGAGGGGAGTGCCACCTTCGGATGAAAAGGAGAGGGGTAGGAACAGATTCCTTCCCCTAGCAAAGCAAAAACTGGGGGAAACAGTGAGTGGGGGGTGTGGGCCCATCTGGGTTCTGCCCTCAGCTGTGCGAATGTGGACTAAAGCCTAGCACACCACACAAGTGTGTGTGTATGTATGTATGTGTGTGGGGGGGGGAGAGAGAGGGAGCAACGGGGCCCCTTGTCTTTTCACTTGTCCTTCCATCGTTGCCTTGCCCCACTTTTGCCCCCATTTGTGCCTCTCCGCCCACCCCCAATTCGCCCCCCTCTCCCAGCTGGAAAAATCCCTCCGTGGCCAAATCCTGACTCAGAAGTGTGTCACCTCCTGCCCAGCGTTCCCCGGGCCTGACTCACACAAAGTGCCATGACTAGGCCGAATGAGCCCGAGGAAGAGAAGGAATGGCAGGCATGCGGGGTGAGGCGAACCACTCACACTCACACACTCTCTCACACACACACACACACCACACACACAGCCTCCTCCAAGACACCCTCGCTGCTCAGTTCTACTTCAGCTTTCGGGGAAAGGAAGGAGAGGCGGCAGGAAGGGGCGCATCTGTGTCTGTCTTAGCATCGCTGCGGCGTCTCTGGCGTGTGGAGACCCACAACAAGCACGGTTAAGAGAACCGAAAGTGCTTGGAGGGGAGGTGTTGCTTCCTGTGGAGCATGAAAACTTTCTCTCTTTTTTTGGTTTTTTTTTACCCATTGTTGCCTCTGGCGAAACAGGTTTGACAGGGTTTGGGGCGATTTGATGGAATCAAAACCTGTTTGATTGGAGGGAGACAGTGGAGAGAGAGCGAGAGAGAGAGAGAGAGAGAGAGAGAGAGAGAGGAGTGCGCGCACGCCCAACTGTGCAATGAGCATCCTCACTGCTTGGTATGTGGGTAGGCGTGCTACAGGCGTGTCCCAGCTTCCATCTGTAGTAGGCGGAGTGGGTGTGTACATGTGAAGGCACAGTTGGTGTGTACACACACCGACCTCAGCACTTCCTGCCAGGCATGGATTCTGGCTCACTCTCAGAGCAGGTGCACTCGATTCCCAAGGAGCTCCCAATGCTTTGCAAGGAACACAGCCTTCCGAGGCCCGTCGCTGCCCAAATGAGGCTTCTCTTCTCTTCCAAGAGGGAGACAGGAGTGTTGCGCCACGGCCACAGAAGCCCTGCAGAGAGATCCACTTCCTCTCACGCAGGCAGGCGGCTCCCAGTGTGGTGTTTTTTGCGGCTCCACACAGTTGCCAAATCAGCAGAAAGAACTCTGGCTGGCTGAGTCACCCACCCAGTGCCCTGGGCCACTGACCTCCAGCAAGAGGGGTGAGGGAGCTGGGGGCCGCCACCAGGAAGGATGTCGACACAGCTCCCGTAGCAGAAAAAGCTGCCTGCAGGGCTCAGGTGGTCGGGCTGTGAAATGGACAGAAACTATGATGGCGCAGGGCTACATCTAGCGCTCAGGGCTGGCCCGTTTGATGGACTCGCCGTGACCCTGGGACGGGGGAAGAGGCAAAGCATGCAGTCTTTGCAGCTGACCTTCCGGTGCACTTTTGGGTTCTCTCTCTGGGGCAGACACAGCACCCTGACACACCCTTCCTCCCATCCCCAATTGCTGGGGTTCCCCCAGGGCAGGAACCGGTTTCTAAAGAAGCAGCCAACCAGCCCCTGCTCCTCTACACAGGACCCTGGGGCCTTAGCCCCCCCCCCCCAGCGGCCTGTAAGAGAGTGAGGGGCTACAGCTCCCTGGTCTGGTCTGGCTGAAACGGGACAAAGAAGGTTCCCAGATAAAGGAGGGTGTTTTTTTTTTTTTTTTTTTTGAGACTGGCGAAAACATGACATTAGGCACGGTTCAAATATTCAAAAGCTGGTGCTTGAAGTTAGCGCCAATTAGAATAAAATAAAATATCCTGCCCATCCTGGCCCCTAGGTGGGTTTTCATACGAAGTTGAAGTTCCCTTGTTCGCCTCCAGTGTCTGGAGGATGGGTAACTCTGCAAGTGCTGGAAGAAAATGTGTGCCATCTTCAGCCCCCTTTGATGGGGCTTAGGGGGGTTGAGTTCCTCCCTGCCCCACTGGCTGTTCTAATGGCCGCAAACATGAACCCGCCCCCCTGGACCCTCCCCTTGGCCATGGTCAAGGGGCAGAGTTGACCCTCTGCCCTGCAATTCTGCCCTCACACCATTCGCTTTCCTGAGCTAGGAAAAAGGACCCCATAATTCTGCCGCTGCCACCCCTACCCCCATGTCACTAGTCCTCAAGCCCTTTCAAACACGGAGTGTGGGGGCTCTTCGTATGACAGTGGAGCTGCTGGGAGTGTGGCTTCGCATAAGCAGAGGGAAGTCGGCGTATGCGAGAGGAAAAGTGATGTAAGGGCATGCAAAGGAAGTGTGGTCAGGATGAGGTGGGGGAAGGGTTAAATGGGGTAGGGCCAGCTGTGCATGTGACAGGTGAGTGTCCATGAGATGGAGATGTGTTTGCGGACAGCCCAGGAATAAGAGGCCATTTTTGTCGTCTGCAGGATGACAAACGTTTCCATCACCCGCGTTAGTTGTGGCTTTCATAGCAGACTGATGTGATGATGATGAGATGAGACGTGATCAGGTGATAATTTTTTTCCCCCACCACTGTGGAAAGTTGATTTGTGCTGATTTCTGCAGATCAAGCTGCTGCTAGAGACACAGGAGCAGGGTTTTGCTGGTCAGTTGGCAACCCCGCTCAATGCAGAGTGACGCAAACGCGCTCTTGGATTGCATCGCAAGGCTCACTCAAGATTCTGGTAAAGCCTGCCACTTGGTGGTAGACTGCAGGGTCTTGATTAATAGCCTCTGATGCCCGGTAGCTACTCCAAGCCACTGGAATTTGGGTCACGCCCTGCCTGCCGGGATGTAGGGCTGAAGTTTCTTGCTGGCTAAAATGTGGACAGATGAGAAAAAAAGCAGCCTGGATGAACCTTGCTGGAATAGGTTGCTAAGTGCTTCGGGGACGGCACAAGCAGTTTCTAAAGGGTGCATGCGAATCTTCCAGTGGGTGCAGTGCACATGTGTCCAAACATAGCATTGTTGGGCCACTCGTTTGAAAAGATTCTCTTGCAGTTCCACAGAAGACTGCAAAAAATCACTCCTGGCCATTCATTCCCTGTGGTTGCAATTAACAACAAACAAATCACTTTCTGCTAGTCCCTTGATAAGCGGGGGGGTCTTCTTCTTCTTCGAGAGAGATTCTGGATGTCTGGAATATATAGATAGAAGACCACCCACAACCGGCTTGACGTAAGAAATGCTGACTGCTGGGAGAAGAGGTGGTTTGGACAGATTTAGTAAGGGAACAGTAAGGGGTTTGGACAGATTCATGGAGGAAAAGACCATCGCAGGTTACAAGCCATAAGCAACCTCCTGGCTTTGGAAGTAGGTTTTCTCTGTGCCTGGTGCAGGGGAGTGGCAGCAGGAAACAGGTTATCTTGTTGTCTCGTGTGCTCCCTGAGGCATCTGGTGGAGCCACTGTGTGATACAGGAAGCTGGACTAGATGGGCCTTTGGCCTGATCCAGCAAGATTCTTCTTATGTTCTTAAGTGGCTTCCAGAGTTTAGCAACCAGGGTCGTGGGGAGAGGCACCACATTTTCGTGAGGTTCGGGTTGCAAAGGTTGCTGTTTCTGGAGAAGGGAAGAGGGTTTTTCGAAAAAGAGAGTCTTCCTCTTGAGGCACCTCGTCGATTTGCTGAATGAAGCTAATAATAGGGAAATGGGTTCTGTCCTCCCACAAATCCAGCAATTCTGTGTGCTTATGTTTCCCCCGTGTTGGAGAAAAAGAGCTGCGCTTTGAACGTGGTTATACCATGTGACTGAAACACACAGGCTGGTTTAAGGGCGTTAATCGTGGAAACACGCACGCCGATTCATTCAGACATGCGTCCTGTTCATGCAACTTGCACATTGTCTTACGTGCTGCTGGGGTGCGCAGACAGGTGACCCCGCCTGTCATTCGTCAGCGGGCGAGGGGGGGTGTAATAAAAATATTCAAGAGATGACCGGGCAAACCTTGGAGCGAAGATGCAAACTGCCCACTTCCTGCAAGGGTGAGCAGTGTTCAGGTTTGTGGATCTACTTTAGCAGCCCAAAGTCCATCACCCAAGAGGCCAGGCACAAACTAGTGACTCTGGAGGGGGGGGGGATGTACAGGGTAAGGTCATTGCTGCCACGCCCAGCTTGAGATCTTCTAGGCGCTGGGCGGGGGAAGCTGGTTTCTCTACCTCTCGGTCCATGTAGCTCAGTCCAGACAGAGGTCTTTGCCAGTCCTACCTGGAGATTCAACATGGAGACTTCTGCATATACAGGCAGCGTCCTCTGCTGCTGAGCTCTCTACTGGAAGCAGGATACTAGGCTAGGTGGACTCTCTGCTTTGGGCCCCCGAGTTTGTGGGGTTCCTCTGCCTCTTGCGCCAGGAAGTCCAGTTCCTAGTTGGCACTGTGACTCTGGAGCTGGGAGGCTTTGCCTTCTGCAAAATGGAGTGAGTGCCGCTACCAGCCTGGCTGCTCATTTCCATCAGTGCCATCTGTTTGTGCGGGTGGCAAACAGTGCCAACTGGTTTGCTGACTCAACCCTTGCAGGAACAGTGTGGTCAGAAGGCCGCAGCGACCACCGGGAGGGAGCTGGGCATCAGTAAGCCAGTTTCTGCCCTTCCCATCGCTCTCCCCGGGATCTGGGTCCCCCCCCCGGCCTCATTCCTGGCCTCCCCACAATGATGTCGGTGCCACTAGATTGCCCGCCTGCATCTGTTTTGTGGGTGCCATCTGTTTGGCCAGGTGGCAGCAGGCGTCGAGTGCCCACCACTGGCTGACTCAGACCTGGTCAGAAAATAGCATCCGTTGCAGGGCTTGGTGGTGGAGATGGTTAAACCCAGCCCTTTTGCCAAGTGACAGAGATGGGTCCGAAAAATAACAAACCATCCAATAGCAAACTTTTGAGTGCTACAGAATGCTTCATCAGGCAGCTGCTAAGCAAAAAGACAATGGGGAAAGGGGGGGGTGTTGTAGAAACTGCCTCACTCTGCAGCAAGGGCTCCTACAGTCTACTGGCTCCTACGATATCCCCCCTCCCGTCCTTTTCCTTACCAGCTACCTGACGAAGAGCTCTGTAGAACTCAAAAGCTCGCTGTTGGATATTGTATTACCTTTCGGATGGACATATTAAAAGTGTAACACTGGGTTGTGGGTTTTTTCCTCTCTTGGACCGATGTTGTCACCCAGCCAGCTCCTCTCTGGCAGGGAAAACAATTGCATAGCCCTAGCAATAAACCATAATACTTGGTCTTGGGGTAAAGGCATTCCCCCCCACCCTCGCCTGCAGCTATTATCATTGCACTGTATGAAAGGTCGTTATGCAAAGGTTGTAGGCACCTATTGGCTAGTGCTTGTGAGGTCACTCACGATTTGTACCGCATGCCTGCCCCATTTTGTGCTTTGCTTTTGTTTTAAGTTTGAGTCTTCGTGTTTAAAGGTTTCAATCTTGAGGGGCTGGATTCTTATCCAGCTGCATCAACAACCCCCCACCCCCCCGGAAAGAAAGACAGGATATATTTGCTGAATGAATGAATGAATGAATGAAACCATGTACGTACACCATCCTGCGCTCCTTAAAAGCAGGAGAGTACTGTAATACTGTAGTCCATCCAATTTGTCTGCTTCTTTATGAAGACGCGTAGTAGGGTCTCTCAGACTCAATACTTGGGGGTGGGGAGGGAAACGTTTACATGTGTAAACTTGTGACGGTGTCACAGCTCGAGATGGAGACCAGTGGGTGGGAAATTCGACTGCTGGAGACAGAAGCCACAAGTCCTGGCCGCTGTTCCCCCCGGGCTCTTCTCTACCGTCCTTTCCCCGTGAACAAGATAAATGAACCCAGGAGTCCTGGCTCAGGGGACTGTATGGAAAAGGGGCCAAGGGTTGGAACCAGACATGAGGAAACCCAAACCACAGACGAGTGGGCGGGAGGAGAAACAGGACATACCAGCCGGGACACAAGACTGGCCCCCAGATGTGGCGGGGGAAGGGACCCTGCTTCACTGCCTGCTGTGGGCAGCAGCAAAGGTCTGCGTTTTCCACTGGGCTCAACCTTAGGCTACTGCTCCTTCACCCCAAAATGCAGTGAAGTGTTTGGGGGGGGTATGTATGTCAGTGGGGACATGGAGAGGGTTAAGCCCAAGAAGGGCCTTGAAGATAGGGGCTAGCGGAGACATTTTTGGCTCCAAGTCTAGCACAGGAGAGACTCTTTTCCTACAAGGGGTACACGGGTCCTCTAGGGGCCTAGGGGCACGTAGGATTAACTGGGACCGTCTAGAATCTGCTCACCTTTGTGGGGTTGTTGTTGTTGTTGTTCAGTTGTTAAGTCATGTCCGACCCTTCCTGATCCCATGAACCATATCCCGCCAGGCCTTCCTGTCCTCCACTATCTTCCTGAGTTCGCTCATTTTCATGTTCGTTGCATCGGTGATGCTGTCTAACCATCTCATCCTTGGCCTTCCCCTTCTCCTTTTGCCTTCAATCTTTCCCAGCATCAGAGTCTTCTCCAGAGACTCCTCTCTTCGCATTAGGTGGCCAAAATATTTGAGTTTCAGCCTCAGTACCTGTCCTTCCAGGGAACAGTCAGGGTTGGTTTCATTTAGGATTGACTGATTTGATCTCCAAGGGACTCTCAGGAGTCTTCTCCAGCACCACAGTTCAAAAGCATCTATTCTTCAGCGCTCAGCCTTCCTTAGCCCTGGGTATAAATAATACTTTCCCAGCCTCAGTTCCCCAACTGCAAACTGGGCACATTAATGACCTGACTAGATGCTGGCGTAGATTCACACTAAATGGAGCACATCATTTTGAACCTGAACCCTGCAAAAGGAATGAAAAACCAGCATCACTGTAACAAATCTGTTCACGATGGATGGTTGCTAATTCCTCAGATCCACTCCCTCCTGCTTTTGTCCCTCAGGGCTGAATCACAGCGCTTCATTCTCATGCGAGGCCCACAACGCAAAGGGAGTGAGCACATCCCGAACGGCAGCCGTGAGAGGTGAGTGGCAGCTGAGGGGGGTGTGCTTTCTTGGTATACAGGGGTCACGGGGCCCCTGGTCACGAAGCTTCAGCCATGACAGCTTGGGTATCACTGACTCACCGAGTATGAGTCGCTCATACACATGCAGGAAAAGCACAGGCTACTTCAGAACCGTGTGCCCGAGGGCTAAGTTCCCCTGTGACATAAAACTCCTTGCAAGTAGAAAAGTAGAGTGTCAGGATCTGCAAAAGCACTACACAAAAACGTGGCACTTGCAGCATCAATCCTAAACACTCGGAGTAACAAGTAAGTTCCCTTGAACTCAACGATGGGGCTTACTTCAGAGTAGACCTATAGAGGCGAGGGAATGTAAAGCGCCCTCTCTTTGACTTTTCCCAAGTTAGTAGGCGTGCTTGTGGGGATCTTACACCGACTCGCTGTCTCTCTCCCCCCTAGTGGTGCCTGGACGGCCGTGGGCTTTATCCCTTGTGGATCGCAGCGACCACAGCTTGGAAGTGGAGTGGGAGCCGGGCCCCAGCGGTGCCTACGCTTTGGATATTTGCACCGTCCAGGTAAGGAAGACGGCTGAGAGCGCAAAACAATTTCACAAGGTTGAGACCAGCCACATCTCCACAGTCTAGCAGGGTTCGCCGGCCCCACCACTTCCCTGCACTCCTACCCAGCAAGGAAACGTTTTTTATTTTTAGGAGTACTTTTCTGCCCAACTTCTGCTTCCGTCGGACATCCGACCTCCTCCCCCCCCCCCCCCACTGTGTAGAAAGTGCAGCATCCTCTGTCTCCACCATGGGGAACTGAAAGAGCCTGAACAAGGAGCGTCAAACCCTGAGAAACAAAACTGATGTTGGATGGAGAGGGGATTTCTGAAGCTCTTATCGTTTGTGTGGTCGCTCTCTGTTGCTGAGGCAGCAGACTGAAATGGCAACGTAAACTGTGCTGCGTTCGGGCTTGGCGCCGGGGGGGGGGGGCTCTCACGTAAGGAATCATCTTAGACCATTTACGCAGACTGAGGGGGTCGAATTCTGTCCTGGACAACTGCAGACATGAGAGATGCTCTTTTTTTTTTATGCTCCCTTGGGTAGTAAGAGAAAACAAAAGATCTGCCTGCAGGTAGAAAATTAGCACGTACTGCCTCCCTGATGTGCTAGTTCACACCATGCAGGGAGCTTTTGACAGCAGCACCACCCCTCTCCCCAGGCCGTGCGCTCGGATGAGGACCTCAGCACCGTGTCCGACAGGGAGCTCTATAACCAGAACCTTCGCATTCCCCCCTTCCGCCACACCTTGAGCGGCCTGGTCCCCTTCACCACCTACCATGTCCGCGTGGGCTGTCGCTCCAGAGAAGGCAACTCCCCATGGACCCACTGGGTTGCTATGGAAACCGGGGAAGGAGGTGAGCGGGACGTGAGGGAAGTAGCCGGGTCCGGGGTGATTCTCCAGTTTAGGGGAAGGACTTAGGATCGAAGCAAGGCTGAGTCAAGGGACAAACGAGATGGGATGTTGGGAGCTCCATGCCTGGAACTGACAATATCTTGTTCTTTTTTCAAACAGCAGCCCTCTGAGCTGCAGGGGGACAGTCTGGATCAGGGCCACAGTGCAAGGTGGAGCGGGTTAACTCTTGGTTCCTAGCCGATTCCCTGATTTAAGCTGCATCTTCCCCTGAAGCTGGCATTAGAGCACAGATGTTGCACAGATGTTGCACATTTCCCCCTCTGGGACTAATAGAAGCTCCAGCAGGTGCAGGGGCCCAGCATGGGGGGGGAGGGTTGGACCCCCTTCTGCCAGCGGGTTGGGGGACTGCCCTCCATTATGGAGCACTTTGCTGAGGTTAGGGTATTACTGCCCAAGTGCATGGTGGGAAATGACCCTCTCCCTCGCGCCTCTGGGGCCAGGGATGCAGAGAGTTTCTGTGGTAACGCATGACTCTCCATGGCAGTGCCAACAGCTGCACCGGAGAACATCATGGCGGTACAAAATGGCAGCTGCACCGTCATACAGTGGAAGGAGCCGCGGGGCGACCTCAACGGGATCCTGCGGGGCTACAAGCTGGTCTGCCAGAGCGGCGACTCGCCTGAGGTGAGCATTCGGTGTAACCCAGGCGAGGCCCCAGTTTTCAACAGCCCCCGCTGTTTTTTCCAACCGCCTTGCTAATCCCTTGCACCCTGCCTCCGCTGCCTTCTCCAACCAGGTGGTTGTGGACGTGGGGCTGACCAATGAGACCATTCTGAAGCTGAATGCGTCGGTGCAGAATCTGACAGTGCGCGTCGCCGCTTACACGGGCGCAGGAGATGGCCCCTGGAGCAAGGCCATTATGGTTTCCAACTTGAATAACGGTAAGAGTTGGGAGGCCGGGGGAGGCGTGTGGGGGGAGTCTTCTTAGCACCTCTAGAGTGTGAAATTGAGGGCTGCGGGAACGGGCCCAGAGGAACGAGGAGGAGGGAGCACTGGGGGGGGGGTGTTACCGCAGGTCTGGAAATAGCAGGTAGCATGTTTGGAGTTTGGGATGGGTCTCTGCCCTAGACGAGTTGAAGACCACTAACCCCACCTCACCGGGTTGCTGTGAGGATAAAATGGGGGTGAGGAGAGCTATGTATCTGCATACCTGAGCTCCTTAAAAGAGGGGTGAGATAAACAGCTCATAAATATGTCCATGGACTGAAATATCTTTTGTGTCAGAACACCCAAAACAGAGCTCAAAAATTATATTTGGAAGAAAAGTCAGAGTTGAATCAGGAATGCATATTTTCAATCAAGAATGATTGAAAATATTGAAAGCTCAGCTGTGGTAGCCAATTATTCCCGTACATCTTTCTAAGAATATCAGGAAGCTATGAGGAAATAATGGACTATCAACATTCAGCTCTGCTTTTTTTTTTTAATGGTCCTTAACACCGGTGCCAACATTCTTGGTCCAATTTTTGGGTGGTTCTTTCAAAAGTGGCTTTTGATCTCTCTCTCTCTGTTTGTTTTGTTCTGGCACAGTCTTTGGCTTTGAGCTTTCCAAGAATCGGTATTTGGACCCTTAGAACTGGTTCTAATCGAATTTCCTGGTTCTCATTTCTGGCCTTGCTGGCTGTGGTCCTGGAGCCTTGCAAAGCTGTAGGAAACAGATCCGGTCATAAAATAGGACCACTTTGGCTTTGATTAAGGATCGCTTAGGGAATTTGATTCCCTTTGATGTCCCCAGAAGATGTGGCCTGGTTCTAATTGAGATCCTGTTTGAAGACATTTTTTTTAACTAATCTATTTTTTTTTCTTGTAGATGATTTTCTACCACAGATCCAGCCAGGTGAGAGTCGGAGCATAGAACTCTCCCAAGTGCCTGCCATAAATGGACTGGGAGGCACCAGGAAATGAGAACCGTAGAATCATAGAGTTGGGAGGTGCCCACGAGACAATCCAGTCCAACCCCACCAATGCAGACTGTCCATAGCTACAACATCCCCGATAAGTGGGGCTACCCAACCTTTGCTTTAAAGACCTCCAACAATGGAGAGTCTTGAACCGTTGCCCTTTCCAGTCCACAAGCAGAAACATCTCCTCCCCCCCCTTTACTTTTCCCGTCCTGGGAGTGGGAGGGGCAGCAGTGGGGGACGGAGAATGGGCACCCCCCCACACACCAATCTGCTGCTGAGGCAACCACCTCATGCAGTTTCGAGGCTCAGCCCGTTAATCCTTGCCACTCTCTTCCACAGTAGAAAACTCCACGGCTTCCCTCTCCTGGCACTGGTGGTATGTGGCGATCGCCGTGGCAGCTGCCCTGGCTGCCGCCGTCTTCCTCACCATCTTCTTGGCGCGGATGAGGAAGAAGGAAACCCGCTACGGGTAAGCGCTCCATGCCTGTCTCGGAAGGGACTGGTGATGATGAGCGACGTAGCTGGGATTCCCCCCCCCTTCTCGTTTCGATATATTTTTGTTGGAGATGGTCTTGGTTTAAATCTTCCTTTACGATGCTCAGCCGTCTCAAATTCCTTGTCAGAAGGCGGGATATAAGTGGATGACTCAGAAGTGCCCTGACTGGCTCTGGAGCCGTTCTGGCAGTGGGTCCAAGCCAGACCCTTCTGCGTCTTAGCCTGTGTCCTGCCCTCTGCCCTGCAGGGAAGCTTTTGAGCCCAGCATGGAGCAGGGAGAGCTGGTCGTTCACTACCGCGTCCGCAAATCCTATAGTCGCCGGACCACCGAGGCCACCTGTGAGTATTCCGCGGGGATTGGGGGCCTGTTAGCCAGTCCTCCAAAGACCCGGCGGTGTCCACATGCTGATGGGACTATTTCCACCTCCCCCCACAGCTGTGGGGTGCCACCAGTCTGGAGATCGCCTGAGGCCGTGTGCCCAATGCTGCCCCCTAGTGGTGATGTGCCAGCCTCTGTTACTCCCACTCTCTGGCCTAAAAAAGGAAGAGTGGAATGAAGTGGAAGAGGAAGTGTGGAGGAAACAAGAGCAGTTGGCTAGAGTAGACCATCTCCTCCATGCTTCCTCGTCCACTCTGTCCCTGTCTTCCAGGGAGTGGGAGGAGAAGAGCGGTGGGTGGGTGGGTGGGTGGGTGGAGATGGGCCCCTCCCCTTGCCAATCTGCTGCCGGCCTGAGGCAACCAGCTCAGTTGGCCGCACAGATGTGCCGTCCCTCTCGGCATGTGATATTCCAACCCTTCTCACATTGCATTGAGAAACCAAGCCCTGCCTATACAAGGCTGGAGCAGTTTGGTCCTGGTTTCTGACGCTCGGTGAATGTATGCTGTGTGTGACCCTCTTTGCTCTTCCCCTGCAGTGAACAGTCTGGGAATTAGCGAGGAGCTGAAGGAGAAGCTGCGGGACGTGATGATCGATCGGCACAAGGTGGCCTTGGGGAAAACCCTGGGGGAAGGTACGTGCCCTGGGTCCATGTTATACGTTTGTCGCAGGGCCAAGCAGCAAGCAGAACTGCCCTTCCCATCCCAGAATATTTATTTATTTATTCATGTAAAGAATTTATACCCTGCCGCCTTTCTCCCAACAAGGGCAGTCCATGGGCTTCCTCTCCCTCTCCAACGGCTGTTCTCCTAGAATTTGGAGAATCTGGGGCCAGCTTGGGGCGGAGAAACTTCGTGTACATCAGGAGACACACAAACGCCACCACGTTTGCCTGACTCACAACAGGCCTGTCTCATTCCAAACATTCGAAAAGACCTCCAATTTGGCAAAAGTCTCCGGGGGGGAAATAAAATCCACATTGCCCCGACTGAAACACGCATTTGGAATGCGAAGAATTGCGAGTTGCAGTGGAGGCAGCTGCTTGAGATGACTTCCGAAGGTCAAGGAGGACCAGCGTTCGGTCAACGGCTCCAGGTCACGCTGGCCTGGCCCCTGCACCACCTCCAGGGTCAGTTGCAGCAACCCCCTGAACCCCAGTTGCAGAGGAGCGGTGATGGGAGAGAATGAAGCCTGGCTCTCCTCCGACCTGCATGTCGGCTTCCCAGAAGCAGCTGGGGGAGGGGGGGCACGGTGGGAAACAGGATGCTGGGCTGGATGGGCCCCCTGTGGCCTGATCCAGCAGGGTTTTCCTTCGTGGTTGAACTGCCGTTATAGAATTCGTGGCTTGCCAAACCCGCGTCTTTCCCAGGGCAGGAAATGGAAACTCCGACTCACAAGCAGAGGATATGAGAGAAAGCAGGGCTTAACCTGAACTAGGTCTGAGCCCCAGAACCTGTTTCCCATTTCGGAAAGCATTTTTGGACTGTAGGAAATCATACGAAGGAAAAAAAAGTGCATACGGGCATGCACAGAGTATTTTTTTCTTCAGGGGCAGCTGAAGCAATGCCTGAGGCGGCAGTTTAAGGAGGGGCCCCTGCTTCCTTCTGCTCCTCCTCCCATTCGCTGGATCTGACAAGAAAGAGAAGGGACAGAGCAGAAGGGGAAACGTGGAAACGAGAGGGGCGGGCCAGAATGTCCGCGACTGTGACACTCTAGCCTCTCCTTCTCTTCTCCTCCACATTTCCTCTTCTGCTCCATCCTCGTCTTCCTTTTGCAGTTCAGGGACTGGGAAGAGCTGGTGTGCTGCAGGTAAGGGTGTGTGTGTGTGTGACCTTGTGATACGCTGCCTCAGGAGTTGGGCGTCTTGGACCCGTCGTGGTCTTTTCTTACCCCCCCCCCCGAGTAAGCATGGACCATCCTCACCCATCTGGGATTACGGGGAAAGCTTGCATGTCAGAGGGCAGACGGAACTAATCGCTGTATAAGAGACACGGAAAATCCTCGTTTCCCTCCCTCGCAAAACGTTGAGTCCTGATTTCTCAAACGGCCGTAATAATTAAGACCATGCCGTCCTGGGTGCCGCAGAAACAGCCCAGGGGCGAGAAACAGCTCTCTAATAGCAGACATGAGGGTGGTGACGGGGTGGGGGTGGAGAGTGGGTAGAGGGGGAAGGAGAGCGCGAGAGATGAAGGTCTGTTTTGCTCATTTGGGTCGAAGGCCTGGCACGCTTTTTTCTTCTCCTCTCCACTTAGGAAGTCAAAAAAGTTTCCTCTGAGCACAGATGGGACTAGTTTGGAAGCATTTGGACAGGAGAGATGGAAAAGCCCCTGGCAATAGCTCACACATGTTCCCCCATCGAACATTTCCACCCCCTCCCCCTTGTTTTTCACGGCTGCCCTTTTGGGGGGAGGCGGGAGGTGCCGACTAGCTCCCCAGCCGGATTCTTCGGTCTACATGGCCTGTGCTAAAGACGCGATCCAAACAGTAGGACAAAGAATCGCGTCTTTTAGGTGCCTGGTGATTGGCAACAACCTTTCCTGGAGGGCCACTTGAGAAGGATGCAGGGATCGCTTCCTCCATCTCCCTTTGGAGTTGAGATTGGAGTTGAGATTGAGTTTTCAGATTTCCTCCTCTCTGGGAACTTTTTCCGTATTGTTTTGACTTCTAAGGAATCCCATGCGCCTGTCACAGATCCCTGGGGCCTGGCAGGAGACTGTGGTCCTCAGGCACGCTCTGACCTCTCCCAGGGCACCAGCACAGAGCAGGATGCACTCCGCTCTCCCAACAACAAAATGGGTAATCTTCGTTCAGAGAACTGTACCAGTCTTCCAGGAGCCCTGATAAGCTTCCGGGGAACCTAGGAAAGCTATTTGAAAACCACTGGATTTGGGGATCTGTCCTGTGCCTTCCAAACCCACGAGCCTGTAAAAAGAAATAAACAAACAGTATAAGGTTTATTTGTGTGTAAAAACGTAAGCATAAGGATAACATAAACAACAGGATATGCAGTGTACTGAAACAGACCGAAACCCAAACACAGAAGTATATAGAGGAAAATAGAATTTAAAATAACAACTAAAAGGGGAAGGAGGGGGGGGGGGCGAGAGGAATATGGCAGCCAGTTTTTCATGAGAGGAAAATCGTAAAACAGGACATCTTGTTCTCGGATTCTGTGCCTCTTCGGGCAGCCAATGTTTAGCAAGTTGAGTCGCAGGGATTCATTCCGAAGTGAAGAGGTTCCGGGGTTCCTCTCATTGTGACTTGGGCGCCTTGATCCCAAAGCCCAGATATGCAGGGCCTGATTTGCATTTTCTCTCAGTGGCGGTCGAAACGGCACTTTGCACATGCACAGAAGCAGCCTGGCCTTTATTCCCATTTCCTAGGGCTGAACCCTGGCACTGGAAATAGGTTCTGGGCCTGACACTCTGATGTAGATGCAGCCCTGCTCTTCCTTCTTCCCATGTGCTGGAATTATGGGGGGCAGGGAGGAGGTCTGTGGGTGAAATCCACAAGCCCTCTTCCAACTTCCACCACCCAAATTTAACCAAAGCATGCCCACCCGCTCCCCATAGCCGTCTAAATACCAGTCGTTATGGGGGGGCTGGACCCCTCTGTCACTTGAGCACTGCCCTCCCATTCACTGATAGCCCCCCTAGTAGGGAGGGGGGGAGTCATCCAGGGAACAGTTGTTGCTTCCCATGTTTGCGTCAAGCTCATGGTTTTGGAGTGCCCCTTTTCTGCCCCAGATCTCCGCAGCAGCCGGACTGAGTCAGACACGGAAAGTCTGATCCCATCCTGAAATGTCAGCCGTTGGCCCCGTGCTTCGCGGGTTTGTGTCGCGTGCTGCAGCCCGTACGAGGCTCATGTCCCGGAGCGAGGAGGGAAATGGGTTACCCACCTGTCCACACTCCTTAGCCAGCTAGATGCCTGAGCTCCTGCCAGGCCGAAATCCACATGACCCCTCCAGATGTAGCTGGCTGGTTCTACCAGTGACCTCTTTTGCCGTCGGAGCTTCCTGGCGGGGGGGGGGGGAGAAGGACTTGTTTCCTGGCTTGGCTCCTACACAAAGGAACCTACGAAGAGCCCTGCTGGATCAGACCAAAGGCCCCTCTAGCCCAGTTCTCTGTTTCCAACAGTGAGAGGCATGCAAGCCAGGGGACGGGAAAAAAAGGCTTTTCCCGCTCCTTGTCCTCCACGCTGCCTCCGAACAGCTAAGAACCGTAGCTAGACCTCTCTCCAGGAATGTGGCAGACACTTTTTTTTTTCCAAGCGCCTAAGCCGCCGGCTGCCAGTACCTCTTGGGGCAGCGACTTCCTTCCGCCCCTTCCTGATGCGCTTTCCTGTGGCTTCCTGATGCACTCATCCGCTCGTTGCACAGCCCCTAGTATGCCAGCTCGGCCCGACTGGAAAGGGGAGGACGAGGAGCAGTGGCTGTGTTTTCGCTTCCCAATAATAAATAGTTGTGGTTCTTGCTCCTGGGGGGGTCGTTGCGTCTGATTCTGGCTTTGCATCCTCTCCTGCACAAATGGTTTTGGCATTACCGAAATCCTCCTTCTTCCTTCCTCCCTGCCTGGATCCTCCCTCTCTGTCCGTTCCTGGTGTCAGACAGCAGCACCTCGTGTTTGCCCCAGCATGGAGACGGGGGCCTCAAGCCCTTGCTCCTCAGCCATGACGCTCACTGGGCGACTTTGGGCCTGTCGCCACTTCTCTGCCTACCCTACCTTACAGGGTTGTTGTTGGGGGGGATCAAATGCCTCGCTCATGGGTCTTTTTTCTTTCTGCAGGAGAATTTGGCTCTGTCATGGAAGGGCAGCTCAGCCAAGATGGGGCAGTCCTTAAAGTTGCGGTTAAGACCATGAAAAGTGAGTAGCCGCAGGAGAAGGGCCCCCCGATTCTTCCTCCAGGTGTCATGCAAGGCTTCTGAAGCCACAGCTCTCCTCACAAGTCCTGCAACAGCCTCAGTTTCTAAACAGGCTTGTGGGAGGAGACCATCGCTCTGCTTTCCAACCAGCTTCCTGATGTCAGATCTGTTGGGACAGGTTGTGAATTCCTTCAGCAGCGATGGCAAGCCACTCTGCCCGCGCCCAGAGCCCCTGCCACAGATGTGTGGAGGCTGAGGGTCTGTTACCACTCTGCATGTGCTCAGAGGCACCCTCATTATTCCTTCCCATGTTCTTGGCACTGAGAGAGCAGATTTGGCCACCAGAGCCCTGGCACAAAGGAAGCCACTCAACAGTCCTTCACTTCTTCTCTCCGCAGTTGCCATCTGTACCCGCAGCGAGATGGAAGATTTTCTCAGTGAGGCGGTCTGCATGAAGGACTTCGATCACCCCAACGTCATGAAGCTGATTGGTGAGAGGAGAGTGTGTGTGTGTGTGTGTGTGTGTGTGTGTGTGTGTGTGTGTGTGAGAGAGAGAGAGAGAGAGAGAGAGAGAGAGAGAGAGAGAGACTTTTAGCTCCAGCACACAATGCCATCGATGCTTTGGGGGGGGGGGGGAGAATCACATCTGAGTTCCCACCTACCCCCCACTAGTCTACCCCTGAGATCCGCCTTCTTGGCGCATACACCAGGGCATTGTGGGGAAAAAGCTCTTTTTAAACCAGTG
Organism: Plestiodon gilberti rubricaudatus; assembly: GCA_026170595.1. NCBI lineage: Eukaryota > Metazoa > Chordata > Lepidosauria > Squamata > Scincidae > Plestiodon > Plestiodon gilberti. Next base: position 9,490,409 of record JANXHW010000011.1, read on the forward strand.
GCCCTCTTGGGACAACACTGTCCTGTCTGACCCAGACCCACAAGGTTAAGGAAATGCGAGAGGAGGAGCCACAACATGCGTGGGTGGGGGCATCCTTACGCGCATGGGGCCAGGACAAACCGGAAAGTATCATCCGAAATGGCCCCAAGTAGTGAATTCCTTGGCGAGGTTTGGAGCCTGGCGCATAGGCCAGGTTGGCATTTATTGGGGGGGACTGAGGCCCATGCCATGTATGTTTTCAACCGGTCCCAAAAGGGCAGATTTACAGGGTGTAGCCTGGGAAGAAGAGGGGAGAGAAAACATCCCTTTGATTTGCGGGGGGTGGAGGGAGGTTGGCTTGTCCCGGGGGAGCGGGGCTGAGAGAGAGGAGGAGAGCAGACTTCTTGGGAAAACAGATGTTGGCAAGGCCGATGGGAGCTGTGACGAGGCCGGGCAGAGTCTGGGGGTGGGAGCTTGGCAGACGCAAAGGCTCGCTGGATGCCGTGGAAGAAGGCACTAAGGCGGGACAGTCGCGTCTTCCTCCCCCTGCCGCCACCCCTCCCCTCTCTGGCTTACATTAAAGGAGGAACATGGTTAAGATAACAGTCAGGCAGAAGACACACCAAGAACAGGCCTCACTGGTGTGGAGGCCCCATGGCAAGCAAAAAAACGCCCTGGGAGTGGGTGGAGGAGAGAGCAGGGGGTTCGGCTCCTGCTGTGCAAACTCGGGAGGAGACCCCACCCCTGTTTCCACCTTCCCCTCCTGCTCTTTATCAAACTTGTACGGATCAACTCGCCAGCCTTCAAGCTAAGCGCAGCCTGGCATCCCAGTTTCATCAAGAAAACTGGGCTGGGGGGGGGGGCAGTTCTCAAGCTTTTGATAGTCCATCATTCCTGGCTGGGGAGCAGCAGCACTCCGAGAGGAGAAGCGCATGCTGGAGAGACCTGGAATCCCGAGGGTTATCCGCGTGAGTGTCTAAGAGGAAACAAGAGGCCGTCGATATACTGAGTTCTGCCAGAAGGAAATTCTTTGGAGCAGTTTGATGCATAGGACGGTGCTGTTTTTTTTTTTTTTTTTTTACAAAAAAATCCCGTTGCCTTTTTGTCAAAAATAGACCCCTTTCCCATCCCACAACTGGGAATAGGGCACTGAGCTCCCAACTCTCCATGCCCCCTTCTGCTCTAACCTCTAGGCCTCCACACCACCCTTGGGGAAAGGATCCAGGGGGCTTTGCTCTCTCCCAGACCCCTTGCTCTGATGGACAGCTGGGGGGAGGGCCCAGGCCCTCACACCCACCTCCCTCTTCCTGCTTGCTGACCAATCAGATCCTCATCTTTGCTAGGGCTGATGGGACATTCACCTGCTTTCTCTCCCCCCCCCCCCTTTGCAGGAGTCTGCCTACAGAACACAGAGAGCGAAGGATACCCCTCCCCTGTCGTAATTCTGCCTTTCATGAAACACGGTGACCTGCATAGCTTCTTGCTGTATTCCCGGCTCGGGGAAAGCCCTGTGGTACGTTGTAGCCTTGCTAGATTGTCAGTTGTTAAGAACTGTACTGTGGGCCCCCTGGACCAAAGAACATGAGGATCCTGGCCTGTTATAGGAAAAGAGCTGGACTAGAGCATTGCTTTACCCAGAATGTCTCCTAGAGGGAGTCAGCGAGCTCTTATAACAGAGATTTCCCTTACTTGTTTGAACTGCAAGATTTGGCCGTTCCTGACGCAGATCATACACATTAAAGACATGTAGCAGTGAGCCACAACTGTCCAGTAGGGGTGACAGAGAGCAGAGCTCAGTAATACTGAAAAGAGCCACGGGGGGGGGGGGGGAGATGTGAAAAAGTGTCCTCACTGAGGTATGGTGGTTGTCCATATGCTCTAGAAGAACGGTCTTGGTTGTAGCACCCCACATATTAATGGAAATGGAAGTAATGAATAGTAACACCAAGGCTGGCCACTAGTGGGGGACAGAGAGCAGTTGCTGTGGGAACCTCTTTAATCTGGGGTCTAGGGCAGTGGTTCCCAAACTGGGAGGCGTGGCTCCCAGGGGAGCCGCAGATATCAGCCAGGGGAGCCGCAGAGTGCCACGGAACCCTCTAGGAATACAGTGCAATGCCAATTGGCAGTCATCAACATAATGTAATGGGGAGCCGCGGCCAGTCTCTCCCAGACCCCAGACCAATGGTCAAGGGAGCCGCAGGTGCAAAACGTTTGGGAAACACTGGTCTAGGGTGAAGATTTTGGTTGGAGCAAGGTGCCTGCAGGGAAATCCTCTCTGTGGCTCATCATTGTGTTCTCTCCTCACCCTCCAGTACCTGCCCACGCAGACACTGGTCAAGTTTATGACGGACATCGCCAGTGGGATGGATTATCTCAGCAGCAAAAACTTCATTCATCGCGACCTCGCGGCCCGTAATTGCATGTGAGTGCGCGGGGTCAGAGGCCATGGACGAGGGCCGGGGGTTGTGGGAAAGCAGCTTAACACAGGCTGGGAGTTCATCTCCAAAGTCTCTGACAGGGGTATCTCCCAAATAACCCACATATTTCTTCTCCTCTCCCGTCCTTAGGCTGAACGAGAGCATGACGGCCTGTGTGGCTGATTTTGGCCTCTCCAAGAAAATCTACAACGGCGACTATTACCGACAAGGCCGTATCTCCAAAATGCCCGTCAAATGGATCGCCATTGAGAGCTTGGCGGATCGCGTTTACACCATCAAGAGTGATGTGGTGAGCCAACCAATGGGGCGCCTTGGACCCCTTAGTCTAGGCCAATGGGAAGGGCTGGATTCTGTTTTCTTGCTTAGCCGCCGGTTGTTATTTTTTCTGTCTCCCTCCCGCCCACCTTCTGACTGACTCCTTCCTTGCAGTGGTCATTCGGCGTCACCATGTGGGAGATCGCAACCCGCGGCCAGACGCCGTATCCGGGGGTGGAGAACAGCGAGATCTATGACTATCTGCGCCAAGGCAACCGCCTCAAGCAGCCAATCGACTGCCTGGATGGCCTGTAAGCACCGCGTCCTCCAGTGGGAAGCAGCTCTGCTCCTTCGAGTCATAGATAGCGAAGCGCTTTCACCCTTTGCCCCCCCACGCCCCTCCCAGGGCAGATTCTCCCCTCCTGTGGCGGCTGTTTGGCTCAGGAGAGAAGCCCCCATTGGCGCCAGCGGGAGCTGCTGTAAATAGCTCTCACCCGTGCCAACGTCTGTTAGGCGTGGGCTCCCTTCAACGTCTGCTCTCCCTCTTCTCTCTGCCCCACCCCACAGGTACGAGCTGATGCTGAGCTGCTGGGCCCTCAATCCCCGGGACCGCCCCAGCTTTGAGGTCCTGTACGGGGAGCTGGAGAAGATCCTTAAATCCCTCCCGCCAGCCAAGGACCCCGAAGAGATCCTCTATGTCAACATGGACGACGGGGCCGCCTCCGAGGAGGCCGCGCTGGGTGCCGTTGGGGGTCTGGGCCCCGAAGAGCCCCCCATCAAGGAGAGCACGTCCCTCAAGCCCACCGTGACAGCGGCCGAGGTGCACCACCCCCAGGCGGTGGGCCGCTACGTGATGTGCCCCACCCCTCAGGAGAGCAGCCGGCTCCTGACTGGCCCCCACAGCTGCGCTGCGACTGAGGAAGGGGCCTGAACGGGATGGTGGGGGGATGATGGGGGCAACAGCCCCGCAGGGTTTGGGAGGCTTCGTCTCCAAGGCAAGGGGGTTCATGAGCGCTCCACAAACTGAGACACACCCGTTTCCATCATGAACCATTCCCAGTTTTTCTGTCTTTCCCGCTGTGGGATGCTGAGGGACCTTCCTTCCTGGCTGGCCGACCCTTCTCTTTATGGAGGGGGGTTGAACAGATTGATCCTGCAGTGTGTCTCATGCCCCCCCCACTTCCTCTCCACCACCCCTGGCACCTGTGTTGCCCCCCCCTCGCCCCACACTGCCAAACTGAGGCCAAGAGACACTGTGTGAAGCCCCAGAAGCTGGAGATGAAGGGAAAAAACCTCAGGTTACCGGGGTGGGAGGGCCTGGTGTGAGGGGGACAGTAGGTAACCGGACAGAACTACGGTGGCCCACTTCCTGTCCCCCGCCCCACTCATGGAAGGGAATGTCGTGGTTTCGTACCCCGTCCTCTCTCCTCCGCAAACCCGGTGGTCTAAATTTAGCTGGCTCCCATCCACCCCGCTAAGGGGTTTCAGGTGTTGCCACCTTGTTTGACTGGTCCTGCTCTTGCACCTTTCACGTTGGCCTGACCCACAGCCTGTGGAGCAGGGGAAGCTTTTCTTGGCGGCGCTGGGAAAGGCTTCAGCTGCTACATTTCGGCCTCTCGAGCCGCTGCCGCGGGTGCAGGAGCAGGTCCGGGAGAAAAAGCCGCAACAGCTCTAATGAGCGTGATCCGTGCCTTCCTCCTGCCTCTCCCCCCATCCCCTCCTTGTTTCACTGCTAGCTGTTCCACTGCCATTTCTCCCTGGTTCCTCAGGGGTTAATTATCGCTGAGGGGTCAGGTGGGACCTCACCCCTGAAGCCATTTTTCTCCTTTGTAGCCAACAGGGAGGAACTGGTGCTCATTGTTGAGTGGTGAGGGACGTGCACTCTGCATGTGCTCAGAGGTGCACCTTTCAGTATTACAATGACTTCTCAGGAGCCAGGCCTAGCCTTCCAAACTGACTCCAGAGCTCAGATGATGATGATGATGAATATTTATATACCGCTATTCAACAGGAGCCGTTTCACAAAGCAGTTTACACAGTAAAATAAATCAATAAATGGTTCCCTCCCTGTTCCTAAAGGGCTCACAGTCTGAAAGTCCACAGCCCACTTGCCTGCTCTGCGGAGAATACCACATTCCACACGGTGATTTTTATTTTATCTCTCTTTTTTTTTTTTGCACTATAAATGCACATTTGTGACTGATTTGATTTGCACACTCCCCTCGTCCTTCTCTGCAGTTTGCAGGAAGGCCAGCCTATGGGGTGCTGCCCGTTCTCGGCTGTGCCCGAGTATCGGCTGTTTGGGGCAGAAGCTGGCTGTGCGCTGCTTTGATTGGCTTGTGCCAACACAAGCCCACCTCCCTTGCCCCCCCCCCGAGGATCCATTTTCCAACTCTTTCCAAAACGGGATGACTTTTTATACAAAGAAGGTGCCCAACAAATGCAAACTCAAAAATAGCTTTCAGGGATTGCTTTACATTTTAAATTCTTCGTGTGTGTGTGTTTTTTTGCAAACGATAGACAGCCTGCATGAAGCAGCATGGGGGGGGGGGGGGTGTATGTGTGTGACACAAGAATCAATCAATGTTTGATTTGCATTTTGGCTGTGCTTACTCCCTGATTGGGGAGACACAAGGCTGGAGAGGGTTTTGGCAGGGGCAAAATCAAAAGGGGGGGGGGTTAAGGGAGGGCTCTGCACCCGTCCCGTCCCTCCTGCAGTTCCGTCACAACTGTGCAGGTTCTAACAGAACTTTTACATACTGCCATTCCAACCAGTTCGGTTCTAAATTGGCCTCTAACTTGTACAGAGAAATGTGCTTCTCCTCCCCCCAGCCCCCCTACACACACACACACACACACACACACACACACACACACACACACACCCCTCCTCTCCTTTTAAAGCAATGCATCATCTTCTGAATCATATTTTCGGTGACTGTGTTTTGGGTCATGTCAAATCATATTTTCCATTCCACTTGCAAGAAAAAGCATCAATACAATCTTCGTCGCCCTTCTGGATTGCAAAATCCAAAATTGGCCTGGAGAGCTCCGGGTCTTTTCTTCAAGGGCTCTGATCTGAGGCAGGGCGGAGGGGTTCCCCCCCCCTCCTGGCCTCCCAAGCGCTTCCATTAATGGATTATTCCATTTCCACTCAGCTTCTTATCTTTCTGTCTTGCTGCCTGAACCAGGCCAGCAAAACAGTGGACTCCCCCCCCCAGAGAGTCTTATTTGTTTTTGTTTTTTTTATACAAATGTATATACTTTTTTAAAAGAAACAATGACTGAATATGAAATGTTTTTTGTTTTTCCACATCTATACTTTTGTACAAAATATGTTTCCCTCTCAGGGCAAGGTCTGTTTGTAGCGAGAGAGAGAGAGAACACACTCTGTGATATATTTTGCTTATAAATAAAGCTTTCTATAAGAAAAAAAAAAAACCCTGGAAAAATCTGGAAGCAGCTTTCTGTTCACGGGGAGAACGAACCAGAGAGGTTAAGAGGGCAGGGTCACAACTCTCTGGTATTGCACACTTTGCATGGATGAGGCCCTGAGGAAAGGCCACCCTCTGGCATTTCCAGTTAAGGTTGCAATGTGACGCCCTTACCTGTCCTCCTTCAGATAAGATTTATTCCTTGGTTTTGACCTTTAGAAACTGGGTTTCTGCACTTAACATTTGAATAGCACTTTCTGTGGCAAAGCATGCTTAGGAGAAGCGGCACTGATTAGAAGGGGAGAGGAAGACCACCACAACTATGCACCTGTCCACAGGTTCAAACGTGGCGCAAATATTCCACCTGCCCTACGAAGAACAGGTTGCCACGAAACTGCGCAGGTTTTTCTGTGCCAGCCACAACAGCCAAATCGAGGCCTTCGTGAGTTGATCCCACAAGAGGGCTTGTTTACTCCGACCAGCCACTGCGGTGGGGGGGGGACGTCAAGCCCTATTCTCCCCCCCTGCACTAGACCGCGGAGAAACCCCCATCAATGAGCACATTCAGGGTTTGCCTGCTCTAATTGTTGACATTTCAATTCAAGCGAGTAACAGGGAACAAGGCGGTCTATTGAGAAACGGATCTTCACCACAAACCTCTGCCTCGTAATCTGGGGTGAGAGGGATTAAGCTCTTTTGCAATTGTCCCCTGCGCTTGGGGAGGGGGGGGAGGCTGAGCCCCCAATGGAGGAAGACAAACACCTCTCTGTCTCTTGGCAGTTAGGCAAGAGATGGGTTGGGAAAGAGATGGAGTTCCAGAAAGGGAGAAAGAGGGGTAGGAGGCCAGAGAATGTGAGGGTAAAGTGCGAACATGGAAGATGGGTTAATTCACACACCCATTTTATACCTGAAGAGGGCAGGCACATGAAAGGCGAACGCCGCGTCTAGTTTGGCCCAAAAGGCTGCGCGGTCCACACCAAATGCTTTCGAGCCTGTTAATCCATCCCGAGGCCTTATCAGCCTAGGAAGTCAGAGAACCCTGCAATTATTGCAAGGCTGAAACCAGTCAATTTAAGGATCAGCATGACATAACCGGGGTGGTTATTGTCCACCCCTCGCCTACACCCCCCTCCCACAGTGTCCTCTGCAGACTTTATAAAAAGGGTGAGCCCGGGCTGGGCTGGAGTTCTTGAGCGATGGAGGCCTTCCCTTTCGCCCTGTTCTTCCTTGCCTGCTCTCTTCTGCGCTGTGTCGCCTCCAAGGTGAGAAACAGGAGCCAGATTCCGTCATTGAATTTGCAAAAGTGGGTGAGAATTATTATCGGGGTGGTGGTGGTGGTTCTCAGTGGGTATAGCACACGTCCCCAGGTAGGGCTGGAGAGCTACGAACCCTGGGGGGACCGATAGCCGGATTCAGTTTTAAGGCAGCTTTCGGTATTCCTGTCTCTTCTGATTGAAAGATACTGGAATTGGAGTGTTATTAAAAATAAGCCAGCCCAAGAAGTTGCGGCACCTGCAGCAGCAATGCCAAATGCCATCCTCCCCCTCTCCCGCTTATCGGGCAGTGTGCAAGCCACTCCCTCTTTTCTTCTTGTTCCCTGGATTTGGAGAACCCACTATCCTCTTCTCCTCCACACTTCCTCTTCCTTCTCAAATCCAGAGAGCAGGGGGAGAAGGAATGGAGGAGTTCAGCAAAAACAAACAAACAAACAAACAAAACCCTTGCCAATCCATCTGAAGCAACCACCTTAACCAGCCTCATGGATAGGGTGGTCTTAAAAAGCATCAAAGCCGGCGATGACAGGCCTCACCACTGAAGTTTGTTTATTTATTTTTCACATTTTTATACCGCCCTTCCTCCAAGGAGCTCAGAGTGGTGTACATATTTCCTCCCCTCCTTTTTGTCCTCATAACAACCCTGTGAGGTAGGTGGGGCTGAGAGATAGTGACTGGCCCAAGGTCACCCAGGAAGCTTCATAGCTGAGCCGGGATTTGAACCTGGATCTTCCAGGTCTAAGTCCAACTCCTGAACCACTACGCCACCCTGGCTCTTGGGATGTGATGAGCCAATTATAGATTTTCTGATGCGTTAATGATCAGACTCTTCATAGCCTGTGATCATTTGCTTCATTCTCTTAACATGACCTGCTTCCAAACCTCAGGGAAAGGGTCCCTCTGTCATGCACCAGGGAGCTTTCCAAGGAGTTCATAAACCGACATCCATCACAATCAGTTAAGCAGGGCTATCGCCCGATTAAAAGCATCATATTTGATTAACCAGATTAGTTTCCTTCCAATGATTACTTGATTGAGCTGCATAATCCACGCGTGATTAAGCAACAGTTTTGAAGGGGAAAAAACGTATTGTTTTAAGATGGTGCATGGCTCTGTCACAACAGCAGCCATCTTGGAAGAGGCATCCCCTACTATGTACCAATAAAGGGGGAATGCCTCTTCCAAGATGGCGCTGGCTGGCCACCTGCCATTTCCATAATGTTGTACCTATATTAAAAGTAACTGACATGCAGCGCAATCCGACTTAACCTTTTTGCTGTTGTAACCAGCGGCGCAGCGAGAACGGGAGGCCCCAGAACAGAAAAAGGATTCAAATCCCCTTTGAATTCCTCTTTTGGAGGGGATTTGAATCCCTTTTCCGTTTTGGGGCCTCCCATTCTTGCTGCGCCGCTGGTTACATAGGCAAAAAAGTTAAGTCGGATTGCGCTGATGGTTACTCAAACGTTAAGGGTGCCTTTTAAGCACCCTCTTGCTTACAGATCCCTTTTTACAGTCTGCCACGATTGCACAGAATGTCTCGGGCACGATGGGTGCCGACGGGCGCTGCGTGTGTACTGTCATCCTTCCAGACGCCACTTTCCCCGTAGAGCGGATGGAGCTTTTGGAGAACTCGTCCCGAAACCTCACGCGACTTGCGCAGCTGGAGATAGAGAAGGTAAGGCTTATTATATCGGGGGGGGGGAGCATCTGCCGACGGTCCTGACTTTGGACACGCATGTGTGTGCCCCCCAAATCCTGATAGTTTTGCAATAGTTTTGAAGGAAAAAAACCACACATATTGTTTTAAAATGGTGCATGGCTCTGTCACAACAGCAGCCATCTTGGAAGAGGCATCCCCTGCTATATACCAATAAAGGGGGAATGCCTCTTCCAAGATGGTCAGCAATCCTGATCAGCAATCTTCCCAGCCTGGGAGAAGGCATGCATGTGGTGGACGGAGACGGTTGATGGGTGTGTAGCACATGGGTGGAGTATTCTCAGGTGGTTGTAAAACAGTGGGAATTCCCTGGAGCCGAGGGGGATTCCTGGGAAATCTGAGGATAACCAGTTTCTAGGTCAGGCTGTGGAGTGTGGATCATCATTCTGGAAGACTTGAATTCGTTTATGAGCAGTTAAACTTGGGCTTCTCCCCCCCCCCCCCCTTTATACCAAGTGTTCTTCTGAATAGCTTTTATGTATATTACAGTTGGCGAGGCCTATAGATTGGCTTTGGGGAGCAGGAGCCAAATTTGCACGAGAGAACTCATGTGTGTGTGTGTGTGTGTGTGTGAGAGAGAGAGAGAGAGAGAGAGAGAGAGAGAGAGAGAGAGAGAGAGAGAGAGAAGCCCATTCTCATGCAAGAGGCTGCTTGTAAGCCAGGGAATGAAACCAGTTTGGTAAGGATCCCGTTTCTGGCGTGTGTGATGCAATACTGCCCTCTACTGACAGAATTTTTTTAGGCACACAGGCACTCACGCCAAGGCTCAAAAAGACTGTGAACATGATGAAGTGGAAAACATAGTACAGTACATTTAATTTTAGACATTAACGTTTCACACTCACACTGGACTTTCCCTCCCCCCCTGCTTTAGTTCTCATTCATTTGTGTTTATTCCAGCCTTACAGATTAATTAATCAAAGCTACTAGCCCTCAAGAAAGCCCACATGGAGGAGGGGGGGAGTGGGTGGCTGTGGTTTGTGTCTTAATGCCCAAAAGACAAGAAAAAAAGAAGCAAGCTTTATTTCCAGCTGATGAAAGCTTCCCTGCCTGATCACCTCTAGGGGATTCCTACTCGGCACTGGAGACCAAGCAAATGGCGGTTTACAGGCACCTGTGACCCTCAACCCATGTGCTTATGTCTATGTCCCATGAATGTCCCTAAGACCCACGAATGTCTATGTCCACCACGCGCATGAAATAAAGCAAATTTCACTTCCCTATGAATTCTCAGGGCCCTAATAAACCCACTGACCTCTAACAGCTCCCTGAAAACCAGAAGTTCAACAGGTTCAGCTTTTTTTCCAATATGAAGGTGCAATGCTAGAAAACACTAATTCTGCTTGTTGGGCAGTTGCTAAAGTCCTGCGGGGGGGGGGGGACTGGTAATCTTGCCAGACAGTGAGCATCTGTTGAAGTTGCATGTGCTATGTACTGGTGGTGGTGGTGGTGGTGGTGGTGGTGGTGGGGAACCAGCATGCTACAGAAGTTTCATCTAGTTTGGAACTACACCTCAGAAGGTGGCACAGACAGACTAACATGTCTACAAATCAGGAGTTGACCAATGTTGGGGGTTCTGTTCCTCAGATCCAGAAATATGAGCAACAGCTTCGTGAATACGAGGCCCGCCTGGACAACGCGACTCGGAGGCTGGAATCGCTGGCGGTGGGGGAGGTCACGCCCACGCCGCTCGATTTCAAAGAACTGCGCAAGGAGATCCAAGAAATGGAGGCCTTTGTGGAGCGTCTAAAGTCGGCCCTCAATGGAAGCGACGATACGGTGAATGCTCTGCACAAAGAGGTAAGAGGCCAGAAAAGAGAGAGCAATCCTCAACACGTGGTCCTGTCTCCGCTACAAAGAGGGCTGGCCGGTTCACGGATTGGCAGGGAAAGCCTGCTGCCTACCTCCCTGGATGCCAAAATGAAGAGGGGAATGGAGCGGAACAGGAAGTGGAGGAGAGGAGAGCGGTGGCCTAGAGTGTAGGGAGCTCTAGCCCACCACACTCCTCTCCTCCACGCTTCCTTGTCTGTTCCACCACCACCACCCCTTGTTCCAAGCCAGAGAGTGGGGGGGGGAGAGCAGCAGAGTCAATGGGTGGCACCCCCCCCTGAGAGAGAGCAGCATTTGGCATGGCAAAGCATCTAGTCGATGGGCGTCGATCTCAGACACCGAGGCATCTTGGGTCGTCCCTGCCTGTGAACCCAAATTAGTTTATAAGTAGGACCTCCCCTTTTTCCCCAGGTACAACTCCTGCATCCCTCTGCTAATAAACTCTCCTGTTAGGAAATTAATAGAATGTAGGGCCTGAAATAGGGTGGGATATATAGTCCCACTTATTTTCCTTGGACCTAAAACCATCTTACTTCTTTGCAATAACTGTAGTAGATTCTGGCCTAATTTGAAAGGAAAGGACCTTCTTCTTTTTTCTCCCACTGATTAATGGAGCTTCCATGTACAGGAAGTATACCTTTGAATTCCAAATGCTGGGGATGATCAACAACAAGGCCAAGCCTGGTTGCGAGCTTCCCAGAGGCAACTGGCTGGTTGCTCCTGAAAACGGAACATTGGGTTAAAAATGGACATTTGGTCCGATTCATCATTCAAGACATTTCCTCTGCGATTATAATTCGTGGCTGGTTTCTGGCGGGCTTTGTGTCTTCTTCCAGATCCAGAACGCGTCCCTGAGTGTAAGCAAGCTGGAGTCCTTCGACAAGAACAACATGATGGCTATGAAACGGGAACTCTCCGCCCTCAAGCAACGCCTTGACAACTGCCAAAGAGACAAGCCACAGCTTGGGGGGCTCGTTTCCTATGGTGAGGGGGGCACCATTCTGTTTCGATCCTCACAACTGTTTCTTGACCTCCGGTCCCGCTTCATGAGGGGGGGGGAAAGGATCACTTTGGGGGTAGCATCATAACCCCCTGGTTTCTCTCTCTTTTCCCTAGGTAGTTGTGATCACCATGGTCTCTGGCGTATCAGCAAACCTCGAGTCGTGCAAATGAACTGGAGAGGCTCCAGTTACAAGTACGGCTCGTGGGGCCGGGAATCTGCTGTGCAGTCGGCCAGAAAGAACCTCTACTGGGTGGCCCCGCTGAACACCGACGGCCGACGGCTGGACGCCGTGCGTCTCCACGCCTCCTACCAAGACCTGCTGCTCTACAAGAACCCCACCGATAGCTTGATCCCGGGCTTCGGGCAGGGGGCCGGGCCGGTGCTCTACAACGGGTCGTTCTTCTTCAACTGCTTCAACACCCGGGACCTGTGTCGCATGAACCTGGACACCAACACCGTGGAGCGCAGGCCGCTGTCCAACGCGGCCTTCAACAACCGCTTTTCCTACGCTGGCACCAACTGGCACAGCATTGGCTTGGCGGGCGACGAGAGCGGCCTGTGGGTTCTCTACGCCACCGAGCGGACCGAGGGCAACCTGGTGATCGGACGGGTCAACCCTGCCACGCTGGCGGTGGAGAAGACCTGGGTCACCTCGGAGTTCAAGCCAGCCATGACCAACGCCTTCATGGCCTGCGGGGTGCTGTATGCCACCCGTGCCGTCAGCACCCACCGCGAGGAGATCTTCTATTCCTACGACACCAAGACAGGAAGAGAGGCTCGGCCCAGCATCCTCTTGGAGAAGATCACCGAGACAGTGCAGGCTCTTAGCTACAACCCCAACGACCGCAGGCTTTACATGTATAGCGATGGGTACCTGCTCATTTACGATGCGCTTTTCCGACCCTAGGCGCTGATCCAAGGGCCCAGACAGCCCTTCCCGTTCCTGAGCAGCTCCAGCGAGAACAGGCAACAGGAGAATACTTGGCCCAACCTCTCAACCACACTGACCTTGCACTTTTTAAAAGCCCTAACTCTCAAAATCCTGCACCCGACCACCCAAATTTTGCAGCAAGAAAAGTGAGATCTGTGACACACAGGCAGCATAATCCAAATTAAGTAAAGGTGTGTTATTTCTCTGAGCTTGCGTGATTTATTCTTTTGGTTGTTCCCTCCTTGCTATTACTAACAGTTGCTATCGATTCTGGGTTTGCTGCCAGAGACTGGGGGGAGGAGCATCAAATGGCACAGAAAGAAAGTCACGCCCCCCCATGGAAATTCACTTTTTCTGCCACTCTTTCAGCTTCTGAGATTTTGCTAAGCAAATCTTTGCAGTCTTCAGGGCTAGAAATTTTCTTTCTTTCTTTCTTTCTTTCTTTCTTTCTTTCTTTCTTTCTTTCTTTCTTTCTTTCTTTTAATAGCTGAGATTCTCAGGAAAGGAAACTGAATTGCATCTGAATTGAAACCTTCAGTTTCACAGGAAACTGAATACCACATTAGATGCTGCTTCTGCACTCCTGAAGAACAGGAAGAGGCATATACTGTACACCCCTGGCCATCCTTCCTTCTGAAAGGGGAATTTTTACATCCAATTGCACGTTTTTCTGTCCTGCTTTCCTAGTTTCTTCCCCTCCCATGTCCCTTCTCTTCAGCTTCCACAAAGGGCAAAATGAAGGGCACTGAAGCTAGTGCGGTGCAGCTGCAGCAGATAGGCTGAGACGACCTGGGTTCAAATCCCTGCTCAGCCACAAAAGGAACAGGGTGGCTAGGCTTTGGGTCAATCTCACCGTTTCTCAGCCTAACTGCCTTGTAAGATTGGTGTGAGGATAAAATCGGAAACCTCACATGGGCTCCCTGAGCTTCTTGGAGAAAGCGCGGGTGACAAGTGCTATAGTAAAGAAACTACAAATCCAGTTGTGTAGATCTCTTCACATTAGCCAGCCTGTGTCCAGGTGACCTTTTTCCTCGTAATAAAACGTCTCTGTAAGCAGAAGCTGTCTCTGTGTGGTGTGACACTCCCTGGCTTTGTTACATGTGAAGAGAGCACTGTGTTGTGGGAAGATGATTCATCTCCCCTCCAAATCAAATGGAAAATAGACTTTGTTGTGTTTCTCTGCATTGAGGAATAGCACTGATCTAGGTGCAACACGGCTTTATCTCTAGAGCTGAGAAACGTTCGGTGTCTACAGCAGAATGAAGTCAAAAACAGTCCACTCCTGCTTGCTTCCAAGAGGCAGCGTTGCTCAGTGGTGAAAGACCTGCTTTGCACACAAAACACACCCCAAGTTGAACAAGCATCTCTCCCTCTCTAAGACATTCCCGTTTTGACTCTTGGTTCTGGGGCAGGAGTGGCGAAGGTGGGGTGCTGCTCCCACCTTAGGTGTGCACCTCTGTTAGCTTCCATCCTGGGGAAGTTCCCGATAGGACTGGGCTGAGAAGGAGATCCTTGCAAGGAGACAAAGAAGTGTTTCATCTCCTTAATCTCTGCAAGTCAGGCAACTGTTAAAGGCGAGGTGGGGGGGAGCAGTTAGTTGCAGGCCTTGTTTGCATTACTCAGGAGGAAGGGCAGCCAATCCTCTTCCTACAGGCTGGTCTTTGCTGATTGCGCAATATGTTATTGTTTTATTTGCTTTGCACTGAGATGTTATGCAACCTGCCTTGACCCCGGTTTAAGGGGAAAACGTGGGCTACGCAAACTCAATTATGCTAAATGAAATCCAGACCCAAGAAAACATTCCCCCAGGCAATGAGAGCGGACGCAGCCAATGAAAACGCTGCACGCAAAAGACCCCCCCGCAGAGAGTCTTCCTACGGTGGCCATTCGTTTGGAAAATCAAAGCTCGGCCAATAGGAAAGGAGATAAAAATCCCTCCGCGAACAAACAAACCCGTACTGCAGCCAATGGGAAGTCAGAAGGGAAGGTGACTTGGCATTGGTCTGTAGGAAATTGGTCCGGCCTCCGTCCCTCCTCAATCAAACACACACACACCCAGCCCCAGACTACCAGTAGGTTCAGAAAGGGGGAGAAAAAACGAGCTGTTTTCAGCCAATGGGAAAGCTTTTTATAGATTGACCCATCCGTGTGTCCAATAGCTAAGTCGCTTTCACAGTCCGGGAACGAGCGGGAGACGGAGGGAAAGAAGGGAGGGCGCAGAGGTAGGGAAGGCATAAGCCAATCACGGAGGGATTTACATCCCACCCCTGGACGGCTGGCCAACCGGAGGCGTCGACGCAGGCCGGCGGGGCCCTGTCAGGGAAGGAGGGCGATGGCGGCCATTTTGAGCCGGGCCCGGAACGGAGGCTCGATGGCCGGGCAACCGCGACGCCGCGGCGGGGATTGAGCGAGCGGGCCATGGATGTGCGGAAGCTGCGCGTCAACGAGCTAAAGGAGGAGCTGGGCCGCCGCGGTCTCGACACTCGCGGGCTGAAGGCCGAGTTGGCGGAGCGGCTGCAGGCGGCGCTAGAGGCGGAGGAGCAACGCGGAGGAGCGCCGGGAGCGGGCCTGGACGGGGAGCCGCTGCCTGACGGACACTGTAAGCGGGCTGCTGCTGGAGTGACCGCGGGGAAAGGGGGGGCCGCCGCCGCCGCCGCTTTTGCGCGCGGGACCGCGGCCGGCCTGCTGGCGCAGCCGCGGCCACGCGCGTTCCGGTGGCTGCGCGCGCTCTGGTCTCGGTCTCGTGGCTGAGGACGGAGGCCTCGCGAGAGAGAGAGAAGCGCGCGCGGCAGATTTGCGAATCCTCTGCTGGGGGAGTCGCTCGCAGGCGCTTGCAAGCAGCAGGTGGCCAGGCGAGGCGGGGGCACTGCAGCATCGCTGCCCATCCCTTCTAGGTTGCATCCCTGGGTTGCATTGAGCCCCACCACGTCCGGTGTTGCGCCTAGAGCAGCGGCGCCCAAACTTGTTAGCACTATAGAAGAACCCAATTTTTGAAACGACACTCTCACGATACAGGACCCACCTAGCTTTACGAGCCTTTTAAAAAAAAAAGTGCTCTAGAATGAAGATATTTATTTATTTATTTATTTATTTTATTGACACAAGTTTGTTTTATTTACTTGTACATTCTTAGATTTTTCACGATGTGTCCAGATTTTTTATAGTACAAAACAAACATTTTTTTACCCCAGGAAACTCCGTCGTATAATATAAATTTTATTATTATAATCGGATGGTTTTTTTAAAAAAAAAAACTTTACGTTTCGCCTCAAACATAGGAGGCATCTTCAGGTGATGATGCCTCCTAGTTGGAGGCGAAAGGTAAAGTTTTTTTTAACCATCTGATTATAATAATAAAATTTATATTATAGGACGGAGTTTCCCCGGTAAAAATGTTTTATTTATTTGCCCTCCCAAAAACACCCCTCAACCTATTTCTCCTAATGAGGCAGCCCCCTAATGAATAGCCTCAAGGCTTTGAGGGGCTTTGATATGTGAGCCAGCTCCCACTACCTGTCATTGATGATTCAGGGGTGCACACACACAAAAGGTGTTGCAGGGCAATTAGCAGCTACCTCATTTTTGAATAGCCTCGGGGCTGGAGGCAATTAGTTATCTGATCTTTCCATCATCCTTGTTTTCATTGGAGGCTCTGCAGGACCCACCAAGAGGGGGGTTGAAAAAATGTTATCCAATCTGCAGTGTGATTTTCGCTTGGGAGTCAAACTAGCATGTGTCGCTGTGACTAACACATATGGGAAATTAAACCCTTTTTGCACAGACTTCCTTCGTGGAATAAATGTCCCGTTCGTTGTTGCTGATTTAGATGAGATGTAGACGTCGGGTCTTTGTGGAACCCTGGGCCAACCTCCTGGGGGGTCCTGAGTGCTGGCAGTGGCCCTCTTGTCCTAGGGGAAGTGTGGTGCTTTTCCTCGAACGCACAGCTGCTGTTACGGCTGTTGCACAGTTGCCTATTGGGTGATGGGCAAAACAAGAGTGGGGAGAAGTTGTCAACAAGAGGAAGCTTAGAGAAGCTGCTTGTAGTTGTGATCACGGCTGGCTACCTTGGTTACAATGTTGTTATAGAAAGGTGGGATCAGGTCAAGAATAATAATAATAATAATACTTAATAATATACAGTATTTATATACCGCCTTTCTGGGTCATTGGATTTCTCCTCCGACTTTAATCCAAGGCGGTGTACTTGGGCAGGCTGTCCTAACCCCCCTTGGTTTTTTTTTACAATATATAAATGTCCAATCTTTCATGAACGGCTACATTCCAGGTGGTATCATTTTTACAGTCTGACAATTCTGCTGGCTGGCGCCTCCCACACTCGACCGACGCAGCTGGGGGCTCTTATCTCTCCTCCTGGAGGCTTTCACAGCTTTTTGTCAGTGGCGTGTCTCGAACTTATCAAGTTCACCAGCCTTCGGGCTTTACAAGACGGCAGCTCTCCCGACTGAGCCAGACTCTTCTGCAGAACTTGCAAGTGCTGATGGGTTTCAAATGGGCAGAAGCAGGTGGTGGCTCACCAGGGACCACTGGTCAATTTCTGGTGGACTTCCTCGTGCCTGCCGGGTCAACAGTTTTGCAAAAGGTGCTGAGCTAGGTAGATTAGCAAGAGCGCATTCTTAGGCTCGCCAGGGACAGATTACTTTATGTAATGCCATCAGTATGTAGGGTGCTCTACACAGACTGGTGTGGAGAACGGGCAGTGCCCTGCTCCTTCTCTGCCTTTCTCGAACCCATTACATGTTTAACACCATCTCGTGGTAAAGCTTTGACTACTTGTCCAGACGACAGGTGGGGTTGGGGTCTGAATGCCGCCGTTCCCCCTTCCGCTTGCCACATACAGAAGAACAGCCTATCCAGGATAAGGGGCAGATTGAGGGCTTCTCGCTGACGCTTCGTCGGTCTGCTTCTTTCCTGGGAGGAGCTTTCAACGTATCCACCCTCACCCACATCCTGAAATACTGTACAATTCTTGTTACTGCTGAGCGTATTAACTGGACCTCTGTCCCTCTTGAAAGTGTCGGCTGGACAGCACTTGTCCTCCCAGCCCCACTGACTCTTATTTCCGTATAAATGCTGTTGCACGCCTTATGCCTTCAAAGCAGAATCCACGGTGGATGCAGTGGAATGGAGGCGTTGATCCGTGTTGTCGCGATCTTTTTGTTTTTTGTATTAAGATGGCCTGCATGACGACACTCACCAAGACAACCTGCCAGGATACCAGTCTTTTGAGCACTGCAACATCAAGCAGGAAAACGAATCTGGGTATGAGAGGAGACCTCTTCTAGACCAAGAGCAGCCTGGCTTGCGTGCAGGTAAAAAAAATACAGGTGTTTTTAAAATAGGTCTTTTGGCCACAAGCCGATCACAGTGACCATGCAGGGAACACCCCCGTTGATCTGGTGCAAATGTTTTTGGATGGCTACAGGGCCTTTTTGGTGGTAGTTCTTGGGGTTTATGGGCTTTTTTTTTTCCAAAAGAGAAAAAGGCACTCAGTGTTGTTGTTTGTCTGATTCAGGCCAATGTCAGGCATCGTCAGTAAAAATCATCTACAGTTTAACTGGTTATGAACTAGCCTGCCCTCTTTTCAGGTTCATGAGTTTCTCTCTGCCCCCCCCCCACCTTTATACTAAAGGAGGAGATTGAAAGCTTTTGCTTTTGTACTAGCTACAAATTCCCCCCCCCCAAAAAAAAAAAACTTGAATCTGGGGAACTGTGGTTTGTTAAAATAAACCAAAGTATCAAACCACAGTTTGATCCTGGCTTGTTTGAACAAACCTCAGTTCCCTGACTTTGATTATGTAGCGTGGTCAGGGCAGGCTCCTTCACAATCATCTAAAAACCAAGGCTTGGATGTCTGGCCTGGGCTACAGTGATGGGTGGATTGTGTGCGTGTGTTGTAGAGACCCTCCCTGGTTGGGTTGCGTGATGTGTCTGTGCGCTATGACACATTGGTCTCCTGTGGGAATCCTGGGTCACCTTTGTTTCAGCTTGAATTTTCCCATAGGGTGAACAGCAGCCATATTGTTTACACGGTGGAAAGCCAAGGGCCGAACTTGGGCATCCGTTGTGGCAGAGCTGGGCCTGCCCCCCTGCCAACTCTGTCTATGGTGAGGGGCAGTTTTTCCACCCTTTCCAGCTGTGTCTCGGATGCCAGCCCCTTAATTTTGTTCCGTAGAGCTCCATGAGAACTAAGCCAGCCAGCTAGCTCCACTCCATCATTAGCTTACCTGTGCCTCAGGTTCTGTGTTTTGCTGTGATGCTGGGGACTGTCTGGGTCTTGGACTCTTCCATGCAACAAGGGGGTGTCGGGGACTGTTGGCCTGGGCTCTGGTTCCTAATCATAGCAATGCTTCCTTCCAAGTTCATCAGCCCAAGATCTCTGCTGTTGTCCCTGAAACGCTGGCTGATTGGAAGCACAGGTGTTTTGCTACCTCTGAGGTTTTGTGAAGGTGCCTCTTGGGAATTCCAGCCTTCTCGGAACACTCCAGAGCACTTGTCTCCGCTTAATGTGTCTCTCCAGACTTCCTCGTTCAGCTAAATGCAGTATATATACCTTGTGTTTGAGTGCAGAAATGAAGACTGAAATGAAGCAAGAGGACCTGGCCCCTAGTTACAGCGCCCCTCCCTCTGGCTATACCGGACCTGCCCCTAACTATAACACCTCTGCTTCTGGCTACAATGCCCCCGCTTCAAGTTACGACATGCCCCCTTCCGGCTACGGCAGCTCCGATCCATCTCAGTCCTGGCAACAGCAGCAGCAGCAGCAGCAACAAGGTCGTAAGAGGCCATTTGAAGACTCAAAGGGGCGCGGCTATTATGAACACCGAGAGGATAAGAGGTGTGTTGAGGCAAGTCTTTGGGTGCAGTGGCTAATCGCGTCTCCTCGAAGAGATAGTCGGCAGGAATGGAACCCGGGGGGGGGGGGACGACGGACACTCACACATTGGGAGCGAAGCCTTTACAGAGGCCTGGCAGACTCCATCAAAGGCAGCCAGTTTCTGGCATTTCTCAAATCTCAGACACGTCGTCTTCCTTGTGTTTAGTAACTTACAAAGGATGCAACGTGTCTGGTATAACTTATTGCACAAAAGGTACAGATCGCCTAGTATAGCGCCTATTGTGAAAAACGGGGGTTGTAAGTTCCTTGATTTGAGCTGGTGCCTCGGTCTTAAGTTCAGTTGAAATTCACGGCACTTCTGTGAAATAGTTTTGAGGCTGAGTATAAACTCTGAATACCTGCCTGTAAGTCACTGCTTTTGATTATGGGGGGGAGGAGCCTGATTAATTGGAGCAGCGGGGGGGGGGGAGGCGCCTGATTAATTGGGTTAAAGAGATCTGGAACTTCATTTTCAGCAGCCTGCAAACTAGCCCAGCTGGCTTCCCCCACCTTGCCTTTCGGGTGCATCTGGATCCCATGAAATGGATTAATGGGGTGTACGTTGGCTGTCTGTTTCAGGGGCCGATCTCCTCAGCCTCCCGCAGAAGATGAAGAGGAGGATTTTGACGACTCGCTGGTGGCCATTGATACATGTGAGTTGGGAATGCTAGCCACCAGCCAACCGGCAAAGGCCTCGCTTTTGTCCGACTTCTTTACTGACCCCGAAAAGTGGCATATGCCTCTGGGTCTCCCTGCGTTTGCTCCAAGAAGACCACTGCAGGCTGTGGCGGGTCGGTGGCGACAGCACAGTGGGAGAGACCTTCGACCGGTGGCTGACCTCTTCTTTGGCTCTGCCTTCCAGATAACTGCGATCTGCATTTCAAAGTTTCCCGGGACCGGTTCTGCGGCTACCCGCTGACCATCGAAGGGTTTGCTTACCTGTGGTCAGGTGCAAGGGCCACCTACGGGGCACGGCGTGGGAGGGTCTGCTATGAGATTAAGGTAAGGGACCAGCACACACCTGTGCTCTAGGGCTGGCTTGAGGCAGAGCATTGTCCTTGCTTTACAGCGGGGGTGGCCAACCGCCCACCAGGAGGGCCTCTGCGTTCTTAAGAGTTGTGTAGAAGACAGCATCTGGCCAGCTGCAAGTGCTGATGGTGCTGCTAAAGCAGCTGCACCTGCTGAAAGGCCCTCACCGATACAACCATGGAACGGTCAGGAGCATTCAGGTTGAAAGGTTGGCCATCCCTGATTTACAGCCTTCGGAACAGGCAGATGCCTAAAATTTGGCCTGTCTCAAGCTGCCGGTTTGGGTTTGCCTTCTCTTTGAGTTAGCAGAATTTTACTCAGTCAAGAAAGAGACTTGGCTTCCTCTACAGATTTTCAGAAGCAAACTAGGAAAGCGGTTTCCTGTCATGGCCTTCTGAGTTCTTTGTTGACATAGTTTTGTCTGTCTGGGCGAGTGGGAGGAGCAACGTGCCCAAGGATGCTGTCCGTCTGCTAGGAAGAACTAACCCATTGCAGGAAGTCTGAACTTTCTGTTCCTGCGTTTGTGGAGTTTGAACTTAATGAGTGCCCACGCTTCAGTTTTTGTAAGCTGCAGACAAAAGATCTGAACCCGAAATCGCTTCAGCTCCCTATTCTTGTGTTTGAAAGTACTTTTCTGGTTGCAGGCCTTCTCTTGACTTGATGCCTCTTCTTTGTCTCCAGATCAACGAAGAGATCTCGGTCAAGCACCTTCCTCCCACTGAACCAGACCCCCATGTCGTGCGTGTTGGATGGTCACTGGATTCCTGTAGCACCCAGTTAGGTAAGAGAGGCTGCAGTGGCCGAGTCTTGGCAGGACCCAGACCATGCCTGGTGTCGCTGTCTTGCTTGCCTCTTTCCTTAACTAGTGCCATGAATGTAGTCAACTGGATAGATCAGAGGTTCTCAACCAGTGGTACTACTACCACCAGGGGTATTTCGGCCAACTGCTGGTGGTACTCAGACCGCTGGACTACTGGAAACCCGCTCTGATGCGGCACTTTCGGTGGCGTGTTTTTGCTTCCAAGAGGCTCCTGCCTTTGGCTGAACCTCTCAACGCTGAGAAGGGCCCTCCCAGCCCACCTGCCCAGAGCCTCCTAGCTGCATTTTCTGGCCTCTGAAAACCCAGAAGTAACTGGTGATGTCATCGCCAGTCACTTCCGGTGTACGCAGCTGGAGAGTGGCGCCGGAGGTGGTACTCGACCAGGAAGGGGTTGAAAACCCTGATAGATGAACTGGAGAGACCTGTTTAAGCAGTTAGGGTTTTTAAAAACCTTTATTTGTAGTGCAAGCGCTGCACAAAAGTCCCAGGTGCGGGGAGCCCTCTGGGAGGAGCAGTCCTCCTTTTTCTCCTCTGTTCTAAGATGGTTCCTGGACATCTGTGGGGAGTTTGGTTCAAAGGTAGCCAGAAGCAGGGCTGTCCTGCCTGACCCAGGAAGTCTCCTTGAATGAGCAGGGGAGGGGGGGTCTTGCGCGTGGACACGGGCTCCTGACAGCGGCTTCTCCAGCCTGTCCGCCAGCGGTCCGCCTGCCCTCTTCAAGCCTCTCTGGCGGCTTGTGTCTTTAGGCGAAGAGCCTTTCTCCTATGGCTACGGGGGCACCGGGAAGAAATCCAGCAACTGCAAGTTTGAAAATTACGGCGAAACCTTTACTGAAAACGACATCATCACCTGTCTTTTGGTGAGCGTGGCTTGCGGTCCTTGGGCACTTAGCGTTGGGGAGGAGTTGTGGCGTCCCAGGCAGGAGTTTCAGACTTGCGTTTTGAGCAGAGGGCCTGTGATGGGGCAATGCAGACCACGCTGGACGTGGCCTGGGGGTGCAAGACCTCCAGGCCTTTGGGGTGCTAGGCCCAGCGCTGCCCTGTGTGCCCTCACCTCAGGCGCCCGGCTTTTGGGTGGCGCGACACCTCGGCTGATGGTTCCTTCTCTCTCCTGTAGGACTTTGAGTGTGGCGATGACATTGAGATGTCCTTCATGAAGAATGGGAAGTGGCTGGGGGTGGCGTACCGGCTGCGGAAGGACACCTTGGGGGGCAAGGCGCTCTTCCCCCACGTCCTGGTGAAAAACTGTGCCATTGAGTTCAACTTTGGCCAGAGGGAAGATGCCTTCTTCCCCGTTCCACCAGGCTTCACTTTCATCCAGCATCTTCCCCTGTCGGAGCGAGTCCGGGGGACAGTCGGACCAAGGAGCAAAACGGATTGTGAAGTAGGTTGCTAGGGCGAGGTTTTTTTTTTTTCCCCGCTGATCGAAAGCCATCTGTCTTTGTGTAAAACCAGCCATGCGCTTGAGCGCTGTACACAGTTTGGGGAGAGCACTTGCATGAGCGGTTCTTTTCTCTGTTGAAAATGGTGTGAAGCAGATGTTGGACCAGCCTGGGTATGAGGTCTTGGCATAAGGGAGAGGAAATTTGGAGGAAAGAGACCTCGACTGCTTTGTTCGTCAAACGTTTTTGAGGGGTGTTCAGAGTGGGGAGCAGACTCGAAACAATTCAGGAATGAAGGTTCTGTTGTCGTCCTTTGATTAGATGTTAGAGTTGCATAATCTTACCTCAAGGCATGGGGGGGAGGCTGTTAGCTCACCTAGTGGGAGCTGGTTTGTGCAGTGGATGCTGAGCGGACTGTGTGTGTGTTTCAGATCCTAATGATGGTGGGGTTACCTGCAGCAGGGAAGACCACGTGGGCCATTAAGCACGCGGCGGCCAATCCAAGCAAGAAATACAACATTTTGGGAACAAACGCCATCATGGACAAAATGAGGGTAAAATGCAGCACAGAACCAAGTCGGCTCAGTTTCCTGACTCGCTCCTTCTCTGTATATTTCCCCAGCGTGTCACGTTGGAATGAATTTGCTAGTTCTTAACAGCAGCCCTGTCAGGTCGGCTGATAGCCCTTTCAACCTGCCTCACACGGCTGCTGTAAGGATGACTGAGATAATATTTCACAGTCCTAGCATTTAAACTGCATGGTAGAAATACAGTCTTAGCTCAGTGAATCTGTGCCTGAGGCAAGATTAGAACTCCCGAGTCTCCAGGTTAATTTATTTATTTAAAAAGAGTTATATACCGCCTTTCCC
Organism: Plestiodon gilberti rubricaudatus; assembly: GCA_026170595.1. Lineage (NCBI taxonomy): Eukaryota > Metazoa > Chordata > Lepidosauria > Squamata > Scincidae > Plestiodon > Plestiodon gilberti. The sequence goes on from JANXHW010000011.1 coordinate 9,514,262, forward strand.
GAGACTCAAAGTACTGTACAATGTAGCAATAAAATTTAAAACACAAAAATGCAATAAGAGAAGCAGATTTAACCAAGTTATAAGTTTGGCCGAACGTGTCCACGCTGAGAAGGGCCTCTTCGTCGCACCTCTTCCTAAGGTGCTGTGTGAGGTCTTGCAGCCCAAGTGCTTGACCGGCCACTAGGGGCGCCAGTGCCCTGAGTCACCCTAACCGGACTGCCTCTTCCTCAGGTCATGGGCCTCCGACGCCAGCGCAACTACGCTGGCCGCTGGGACGTCCTCATCCAGCAAGCGACACAGTGCCTGAACCGCCTGATTCAAATTGCAGCACGGAAGAAACGCAACTACATTCTGGATCAGGTACGGTGGTTTCTCTGGCTTCTTCCCAAGGCACGGTGCTTCTCAACAAGTTATCTTCTGTTTTGTTGCTGGGTTGGTAGCAAGCCACACACGGATGTCTACGTGTGTCTTGCAGCTCAGGTTAAAAGCACGTGCCCCCTCCTTTTGCCTCCAAATGCCTGAACGACGAAAGCAAAGGCATGGGGTGGGTGGGTTGGTTGGTTGGTAGGTAGGTAGTTCATAATATCTGAAATTGAGATGGAAGTTTTGTGTGTTAAAATGGTGATGGTGACGAATGATCCATCCGTTTCGGGGTGTTATTTCAACTCTCCAAGGTTGAAATAACGCCCCCTAAACGGATGGATCGTGAATATTCCTCTTGTTTCTGATGTTTAAGCTGTCCAGAGCTGTGTCTTTAGCTTCCCCCTCGACATGTAAATTGCTCTCTTTTCTGAACAAAGCGGAGCCTGTGCAGTTAGCCTGGCATCCCGTGAGACCTCATTTGAATTGCAAAAAGGCTGCAAATTATTGGTGTGTGTGTGTGTGTGTGTGTTGCTGTTTTTATTCCTTTAAAACTGGGGAGAAGAAAAGCCTTCAGAAAGTAGGTTAGCTGTCAGGGGAGGACTGAAATCCGAAAGTGGAGGGACGCACCACTCCCGGTCTATGCACATCCTGTGTATATCCAGGGGTGAACATAAGAACATAAGAAGAGCCCTGCTGGATCAGGCCAAAGTCCCATCTAGTCCAGCTTCCTGTATCACACAGTGGCCCCACCAGATGCCTCAGGGAGCACACAAGACAACAAAATACCTGTATCCTGTCATTGCCACTCCCTTGCACTTGGCACAGAGAAAACCTACTCCTACAACCACGAGGTTGCTTATCCCCATCATGGCTTGTAAGCCGTGAGCAGGAATCCATCTCTCGTTTGCTCGTTTCAGGTCCCCTTGCTTCATTAAAAAAAAAAAAGACTGAGGAGTAATAAGGACCATTATTTTGCCTTTTCTTTGTCCTCCTCACTAGACCAATGTTTATGGATCTGCCCAGAGGCGAAAAATGCGTCCTTTTGAAGGCTTCCTGCGCAAGGCTATTGTCATTTGTCCCACGGACGAGGATTTAAAAGACCGCACGGTAAAGCGGACTGACGAGGAGGGGAAGGACGTGCCCGATCACGCGGTGCTAGAAATGAAAGGTAGGAGCCCGGAGGGAGAAAAATTCCACACGTGGCCAGGTGATAACGGGGGGTTAGTTCGAGAACGACTTTAAGAATCGATCCTTTGGGCCTTTCTAGTTCTCCTGTTTTGTCTTCCTTCCATCCCTTCCACACCATAGCTGTTAGCATGTCTTCTTCCCTGCCCGCCTAAGGCTGCCGTTAACACCCACCCACGCCACCTGCAGTGGGGAAAATAAATGCAGAAGGCGCTTGATGCATTGAGGCTGTATTTATCTGGGTAGGGAAGTTCTGTTCATCCTCCGAAGCTGACGTACGTAGCATGAAAACTTCACCTGCCCCACGTCTTCTGGCAAAAGGCGTTGAAATAGCGGGCCTTGTACATGCTTGCTTGGAAGGAAGTCCTGCTAAGTTCAGTGGGCCTTACTCCCAAGTAAGCTTGCATAGGATTGCAGCCAGAGAAGAGGATTAGGACTCTGTCGGTCGAAACCCTTTTCTTGCTATGCCATCGCTGCCTGGCCCTCGCCAATGGGGCGGCGTGTTCCCTGAAAGCAGGCAGAATCCGGTGGGACCCTTCTGCGTGCTGAAGTGTGCTCAGGGAGGGGGAAATGTCCTTGTTGCTACCTGGTTGTCCCAGAACATAAAAAGATGACATTGACAACTGGAAATTCGGAGTCCCTTTTCAGTTCTGCACAAGACTCATCTTTCATTTGAGCTTGGCATGTAGGACTTCAACATGTCTTCCATCCTCAATGGTGTCCCTCCCCCCTACAAGTTGTGTTAAAGTTTCTGACCCCCCACGACAGCTCTGTGGTGCAAGTTGGACCGAGAGCGCTACTTGCCCTGGTTCAGCTACTGAGTGCTTTTTAGCTGAGCAGGCGCTTGAACACCTGGGTCACTATCATCTCGGCCCAGTACTTTTCCCCTATGTGCTCCGCCGTGATAAATCTTGCCTCAATTCTTGGCATGTTGGATTAATGGGGTGAGGGGTTGGAAGGCAATTTATGGCCGGGGGGTGGGGGCTGAAGGCAGAATGCTGGCCTAGCTTGACTTGGCATTCCTTAAAGGCGGCCTATATGTTGAACGGCTTGCTAGTTGGGATATTGCACTGATGGATGACCTCCTTGGCCTGAAATCATTGGGGTGCCCCCCCTGATTAGCAGCAAGGGGGGAGGAGGAGGAGATAATCCCACACATACCTCAATGCTTGTAGTTTTATGGTCTGCCTCTCCTTGATCTTCCCACTTGTTACTTTTTCCTCCTATTTTCTTGCTTTGTTTTTTTTTTCCTGGAGCCCTGGAAGAAAGCTTCCCCTCCCCCTCCCTCCTCCCTGCTTGTGCTCCGTGGGGACTGATGTGCGTCTCTGTCTGTCTTCTCCCTGTGCCCCTCTGCCTGCGCCAGCCAACTTTGCACTGCCAGAAGCAGGGGACTTCCTGGACGCCGTGATCTACATTGAGATGCAGAAGGACGACGCAGAGAAGCTGGTGAGGCAGTACAATGAGGAAGGCAAGAAGGCCGGCCCACCGCCCGAGAAGCGCTTTGATAACAGGGGTGGCGGCTTCCGGGGCCGGGGCAGCGGCGGCTTTCAGCGCTTTGACAACCGAGGCCCACCGGGGGGCAACCGAGGCGGCTTCCAGAACCGAGGAGGTGGCGGCAGCGGAGGTGGAGGAGGAGGCGGATTCAGAGGAGGAGGCGGTGGAGGCGGCGGTGGCGGAGGAGGAGGTAAGCCTATTTCAGAGGGTGTGAACTGAATTTTGCCAGCATATGTTTGAAAGGAGTTTGTTACGCAACACAAGAGATGGCAGGGTAGAAGGGGAACGAGGACCCATTCTCCGCTTCATCGAAAACTAGCTATGAAAGGTTTCCCTGAATGCTGGTGAAGCAGTACCTAAACCATTCAGAACTGGCTACCGATCAAGAAGTGAAGCCATGTTTGAAGTGGGTTTGCATTAACCATGGTTAACCATGACGTTTGAATCCAGCAAACCCTGGTGGTTTTCTTCCTCTCTGCTTGCAAGGTGAGAAGCAGATTTGACTGGTGTCTTCCTAGGGAGGCCATCTTATTGGCTCGCTCCCTTCTGAGGGTAGTGAGTGGGCTTGGCGTAGTGAGTGGGCTTGGCGTCTTTCAATCTCAAGCTGTCCAGGTATTGATTTATGGTGATGTCCTCCGGATAGGGCCCGGCTAATAGCAATGCTTACACTTGGGAGCTTGAGAGTGAAGGACAACAGAAAGACTAAGGGCCTAAAAGACGTCAGCTTTGGGTTCTAGTTCAACCTTTTGATCGTGGCTTCTCTCTTCAGGGTTCGGCAGGGGCGGGTACAACCAGAATCGATGGGGAGGCGGAAACCGAGACAACGGCAACAATAACAACCGAGGCAACTACAACCGGAACAACCAGCAGCAGAGTAGCTACAGCCCGGCACGGAACCAGAATGCCTACAAGAGCGGCGGCGGCGGCGGCGGCAGCATGGCCCCCGCCCCCCCACCTGCCCCTGCGCCAGCCCCTGCCTCCAACGCCCCTCCCAGTACTTACAATCCGGGGCCACAGGTAGGAGTGTGTCTCCTTGTATATCTGAAGCTCCGGGGAAAACACGGAGGCCCCAAAAGAGGAAGCACGTGTTGTCTTCAGTCAGAGCAAGCTGTTCCCCACTCCCCATTGAATGTATATTTATTTTTATGAATTTACTTTTCCTTATGCTATTGCAACCATTCCATGTTGCTACCTACAGCTTCTTTTCTAGTCCTGGAGTCCTACAGCCCTGGAGTCCTCCCCCCCCCCCCTCCGAGAACTGAAGCTCTGTGTGAGGGAGGGTGAGCACGTGCCTTGGGGATCTCCCCTAGGGAATTCTTGGGGCCTTTTGTCAGACTCCAATGCCCAAGCCTCTGGGGGGGAGCCACGGCTGTTTCAACTGGCATGGAGCCAACTGAAGGCTTAAGGTGGCTGTCCCTTAGGGGGGTTGAGGCAGGAGGAAGAAGCCCCTCTCTGCAGCCAGGGTAGGACAGCCTTCAGACGCCAGAGGTGAACTGAAAGCCAAAGAAGGGGGAGAAGGCCAGCCATGGGGCAGGTGGTGGTGTAGCTCTCAGTGCTGAATCCATAGGATGGTCTGTGTTTGAGGCATGGCTGCCTGGATAGCTCTTGCTTGCTGCCGCAGTGCTGTTGGCCTGCACTGCTTCCATGTTCAGCACAGCATTGAATGGGACCGTCGGGAAAAGGAAACATGAGCCAGGATGGTGTAGTGGTTTGGGAGTCGGACTTAGACCTGGAAGATCCAGGTTCAAATCCCCGCTCAGCCACGAAGCTTCCTGGGTGACCTTGGGCCAGTCACTATCTCTCAGCCCCAACTACCTCACAGGGTTGTTGTGAGGACAAAAAGGGAGGGGAGGAAATATGTACACCACTCTGAGCTCCTTGGAGGAAGGGCGGTATAAAAATGTGAAAAATAAATAAAAATAAACTCTGAGAACCCAAAGAGGCCCCCTTCCTTCAGGGCTGTGGCGTCGGTGTCGAAAGCCATTTCGGGTGGCGTTGGAGACGGTGGTTTTGTGCTCCCGACTGCACAGCCCTGCCTGCCTTCATGCAACCTGGGCCAGGGGGCTGAGTTTGGTCCAGAGCACAAAGTGGTCTCTGGGTCCTGGAGCTGTGAATGGCTCAGAGCTTCCCTCTGGGTGAGAGAAATCCAAATCAGCGAGTGAAGTAACCGGCTCCATCTGTGCTCCCCGCAGCAGAGCTACAGCCAGCAGCCCTACAACCCCCCATCCAGCTACAACCAAGGTGGTTACACTCCTCCCAACTACAACTACGGGAGCTACAGCAGTTACAGCCAAAGCTACACTCAGCCCCCGCCGCCACCTACCTTGCCGACCTACAATCAGCCCAACTACAACCAACAGTACCAACAGGTAGGTGAGAGGACCTCTGATGCTTAGTAGTCCTCATGCAGTAAGAGAGCGCTTGAGGGCGGTTTGGGGGGGGTAGGGGAGGGTGGCTCATTCTCTGCTGATTCCTCCCCGTGGGGGCGGGGGGCGTGTGTGCGCTGTGCTGGAGTTGGCATTTGTAGTTGTGAGGAAGGGATGAAGTCATTTCCCTCGTGCTGCTTGAAAACTAGCCCAGGTGGCTGAAGCGCTGGGCTTGCACTGGGAAAACTGGGGCACAGACCAGTGGCGTCGCCAGGCGCCCCCGCATCTGGGGCGGAACACGCAAAGCCCCCCAATAAAACTGTCAAAAACCGAAACCTATTTTTGACAGTTTTATTGCCTTTTTTCTTTTTCTCCAATTTTAAGTCAAAAAAAGCGGGTATTTTAAAAAGTATGTATGATTTGCCGGCACTTAACTTGTATAGGACGTTCCCTTGACGATGTTCTTCCTGCTCCTGGGCGGAGCTCCTCCGTGCGCCCAGCCGCGGGACTCGGTACCATTTGCGCATGCCCAGAACGTCCCTGGTGACTCCGTGGGTCTGCGCATGCGCAAACTACGGAAAGTGCTGCTGGGGGCGGTACAGAGTCCCGCGGCCGGGTGCATGGAGAAGCTGCGCGCCTGGGAGCAGGAAGAACATCGTCGAGGGAACGTCCTATTCAAGTTAGTGCCGGCAAAGCATACATACTTTTTAAAATACCCGCTTTTTTTTACTTGAAATCGGCGAAAAATCACCGAAAAAAGAAAAAAAACCACGAAAAAAACACAGAACTTGGGGAGGCTCCTGCCCCCCCCAGAGCCTCTCCGCCCCACGCCCTGGGGCCCACCGCACCACCGCCCCATATCAGACGACGCCTCTGGCACAGACCGTGCTGTTGAATCGCACCGAATCATTAGATGGGCAGACTTGCTCTGTTTGCATGAGCTGTGCGGTGCTCAACTTGGCTTCCCTGAGCACAGAATTTCTGTTGTCTTAATTGGCTTGGAGGAGTGCACACAGCCCTGGGACAGGCCAACTCGGAATATGTCTTTTTTGAGGCTGCCTTAAGGAGAGAAGAATTCCTCCTCCGCCGCAGGGAGATAGTTCCAAGAAGCCTGAGCCCAAGAATGGAACTGGGTGGACTCTTGTAAAGGATTTCCAGAAATGTCTTTTAAATTCTGGCTATTGACAGCACCGTTCATATACATGGCACTTGCAAAGAGTGAAAGAATTGGTCCTTTCCCCATACACCTTGGGTTCATATAGATGGCAATGCGGAGGCCACACAGGAAGGAGGGTGTGTGGAAATGGAGGCAGGAGGAACCATGGGAAGATGATGTGCTGATTTTAGTGACACGGATTTGGGCTTAGTGACAGCAGAGTAGGTCGATGAAGGGATTGGGCCAAAAGCTCCATGATGGATAAAAATAGACCTGAGCACACTGACTTGGGATGTGTTTCCCGTTCGTGGACGCTTCCATCCAGAATGACGATTCGCTTCTTTCCCCCTGCAGTACGCCCAGCAGTGGAACCAGTACTATCAAAACCAGAGCCAGAATCAGAGCCAGTGGCCCCCGTACTACGGGAGCTACGACTACGGGAGCTACGCGGGCACCTCGCAGGGGGGTTCCAGTGCCCAGTGATGGCACCGGGGCATCCGGGGAGAGAGCAGCTTGTTTGTGCCACCCCTTCGCAAGTATCGACTTGATGGTGACATTTCTGACGGTCTTGGGAGGCCCTGGAAGGAAGTTTCTCTCTCTGCCCTGGTTTCCTCTCCGTAGTTCTTGAGGGTGGCTGCGTTTTTACCTGTACAGCTAGAGGCATGCTTCTTTCCCTTTCTACCATCCCTCATGAGGAAGTTGCATTATTTCTTTCTCTTTCCTTGTTGAAGACAATATTTTTCCTTTTTTAAAAAAAAAAAAACCTCTTTCGAAAAAGGCTAGAATCTTACGCCTCACGTCCTTGTACTTTGTAGGCCAAGATCCCACCCTAGTCTCAAACGTTTGACAGTAGCTGAGGTCCCAGCTTTGGAACGGCCCGCCTTAGGACTCATCAGCACCCTCTTTTGTTTTTCTTCGCTCCCACCGCACACAGCTCTGTAGTGCTCATAAGGTCTAAACATTTTGGAAACTCTCCCTGCAGTTTTGGTGTCCCCCATCTTTGAGGTGTTTTTATCTGTCTTTTCTGCAAATAACTATAAAACAGGAGGGGAAAGAGATGGCTGTCTTATGGTAATTATGAATTATTATTTTTTAGATTCTTCTGTAATTTTTTACCGTGGGTCAGTCAGCAGCTGTTAATATTTTCATCAAGGTAACAATTCCTGTTCGCTCAATTCAGGAGAGAAGAAAACAAAACGAGGGGAAAATTTATCTTAAATGTGTAACTTTTTATACAATGTCTAAGTTTCTGTAACTTTGCACATGCTTTCTGTTGAGTTGAATTGTAACAGCTTTTTGTATTTGGAGGGAAAAAAGAGTGAATATTGAACTTTAAACAGTTTTGCCTAGTGTCTTGCGTATTCTTCCCTTTCCTATCCCGCATTTTCACTCGCAAGATCTTCACCCAGATCCCTGCAGCGGTAAATCTTGGAGATGCAGGAGCTTGTCATGAGACACACACACAACCCATTAAGACTTTAAGGAGGTCACATCCCCATTAGTCACAAAAAAAATCAACTTGAAATACCTTCCTTGGAGTGTCGTCTTCTCCTGCGTCTTCCTTCTGGTTTGAGTTTTAAATAAGAACTAGCTGAATTCATCGCAGACTCTTGGAGTGGGTTGCAATAGTTTTTCCTTACACAAAAGTAAGTCCACTGCCTTTCACATGTTCTGTAGTAAAAGGTGAAGCAGGGAATGTAGTGGCCGTGTGCTTTTGGGGTGGTGTTGAGTTAACGGGAGACGTGCAGCCAGTCTCCCATCGGTTGGTTGCGCTTCCCCCTTTATTCCCTGATTGGCCACCAGAAGTATCTTTCCTACCTGTACATTCTACACCTTCCCTTTGGCAATTCAGGGTAGTTTGTGCTTCAAGGCTGCTGCTGCTGCTGCTGTTGTTGTTTTGAGCAACTTGGGCCTACTCTCGTCACTGGGACAAGTAATGGATCGATCCAAACTTCTGGCCCACTACAACCAGCTCAGCGATGATGATGGGGGTGTGTGTGTGTCAGTTGGCATCTGGGCCCCCTCACCACTGGTGGTCATGGAGTTTCTAGAACTTCATGCATGAAATGTTCTTGCCTTTGCTAATAGGAAGGGGTAGGTGCTCTTAAGAAGAAAACAGGCATTTTGGAACAAGCTGAAATAAAGCAAAATTGTTACAACTAGAGTAGAACTTGGATGTCCTTTATCATCAGTAAGCCATGCTGCTAACGTATACTCAGATTAAGGATATTTCCATAAATTATTTAAAATGGAGTGATTAAGTAGCAAAAGAATAAGATGGTTCCCTGTCCCTAAAAGGCCTCACAATCTTTACCAAACGACAACCACCACCCTACAAAGGAGACACCAGAAGCAGCCACTGTTTATTTCCTCCCTTCTTGCTTCCTCACCTACCTGGCCACCTTCCCTTCTAAAGTGTGTTTTTCTCAAGTCTTGGTTTCAATTCCAGTTCTCTTCTTGGTTTACTGGGAGTCTAGTTTCTTGAGCAGATTATGGGAAGCTGCCTGATTTGTGCTCAGACTAATGCTCTGACCCAGGACTGCCCATTCTGATGGGTAGTGCTCTCCAGGGTTGCAGACAGAGAGTGGCCAGGCCAGGCCCATACATGAGGTTGACTGGGGTGGTTGCCTCAGGTAGCAGATTGGCAAAAGGTGTCTGTCTCTTATCTGACCATTCACCTCCTTCTATGCTGCCTCCTTGGATTGGAAAAGGAAGAGAGGATGGAGTGAAAGAAGACGTGGGGAGGAGACGTTGGAGAGGGAGGAGCTGAAGCTGGTATGTTACCAGGTAATGGGGAAGGAAGGAGTGGAGTCGCAGGCTGCCTCGGGTACCAGGCAGAGGCGTCACTGTAGCGTGGCGGAGGGCCCCAGGGTGACACGCGCAGAAGGGTGACGCGCGTGCATCACCTCCCCTGCGCGCGTCACCCGGGAGGCTCCGAGGCCGGGAGAAGGCCTCGGACCGTCCTCCCGGGCCTGCGCTCCTGGGCCTTCTGAGGAGGAACCTTTTTCCTTCAGGAACGGTCTGCGCATGCGCTAAACACGTTATAAATAACGTTCGCGCAGCGGGCCTTCCTCAGAAGGCCCAGGACAGCCGACCAGGGAAGACGTCCCCGAGCCGGCTGCAACGATTGAGGGGGCGCCCGGAGTGGCAGCCCGTCGGGTGCGCCCCCCATTAGTAAACAGGGTGTGTCCGGGGGGAGGGGTCACTAGGGTGACGCGCGCGCCCGGCCCTGGGGCAGCGCGCGCCCTAGTGACGTCTCTGGGGTAGTCTTGGGCCAGTCCTCCTACTCTCTGAAGTGCTTCAGAACTGCAGATAATGAAACCAGGACCTTCTATGTGAAGACTTGCAGGGAGCTACAATCGCTGCTTGGCCCTGGGGGTGGTCCTAAAGAAAGATGCTGTCCTAAACCATAAGGGTGCTTTCCGTACCTACGGAGTGGAGGCTTCAGCTGATCCTAGGAAGGGAGCAGCATTTGCTACTGAAAAGTCCCTTGGTCCTAGGCTACTTTGGCGAGGGTTTCTCCTCCTCCCCCTCCCCCTTTCCTTAAAAGGGGTTTGCCCTTTATGCAAACCGTCAGCCCGCAAAAGTAACGGCGAGCGAAAAAGGGAGCGAGAGCTCCCTTTCTTTCCGAACTCTTCTAAGCTGCAGCGTGCGGCTGAAATGTTCCCGGAACCAATGTGTCTGAGCGCTGCATCCCCCGTTGCAGGGGGACGTAATTCTCCATGTACCGCCGGGACCGGAAGTGTGCACTAGTTAGGCTGTTCGGGTAGCTGCGCTGTCCCCCACATTAAGTAGGTCGACTGCGTGGGATGGAAGCAGGAGGGGGAGACCCTCCGGAGCCGCTGTCCCCGAGTGAGTGTCATGCTCTGACGGGTCTGTTGTGGGTTGTGGGGAGAAGAGGTGTTGCGCTGAAATGGGTCCCCGTTCTTTAGAAACGACTGTTGCTCGCCCCCTTTGGCTTATTGACACCCAAGTAGTTTGTCCTTTCTGTTTTGGAGCATTATTTCTGAGAGAGGGTAAGGGGGCGTCCTATAATAGGGAGTTCATATTTATCACGGGGGAGGGAAGGTTAATTATTATTTTATTTATTGTTATTTTTCACATTTTTATACCGCCCTCCAAGGAGCTCAGAGTGGTATACATATTTCCTCCCCTCCTTTTGTCCTCACAACAACCCTGTGAGGTAGGTGGGGCTGAGAGATAGTGACTGGCCCAAGGTCACCCAGGAAGCTTCGTGGCTGAGCGGGGATTTGAACCTGGATCTTCCCTTATTATTCTCCCCACCCCAAAGGAGTCGTTCTCTATTCCTCACTCCCTGGGTTGGAAATGGAAGAGAGAGGGGACAGCTCCAGCCAACCACTTTCTTTTCTGTTCTGCCCCCTCTTCTTTTTCCAGTCTAGGGAGTCGGATTTGGCTCATCACCAGGTAAGTGGGGGGCAGAATTTGGCATGCTACCCCAACTACTGAGATGTCTTGGGCCTGCTCTGGTATTTACCTCAGTTTAGGGTCCCGATTGTCATCTTCTTATTTATTTGTCTTTTGTTTTTCTCATCCCATCAGAGGCTTTATGACTTGTAATTATAGCACCAGACAAGGACAATATAGCTTTTATTAAGCTACTGAAAATGAAGAGTGTCTTTTTTTTTTTTTTGTAGTTGATGTTGGCAGAGTCATTTCTAAGTTATGGAAACACGATATTGCCAGGAACATAGTAGTTAATATTAAGATTCCAGTTTTTAAAACAATTAACATCCAGTGAAAAATCCCCGTCTTGTAGAGGCGGCTAATTACTTATTGTCCATGCCTCTTGCTGTTTAGTGCTTTTTAATTCTTGGTGACTTGGGATTCCCCCCCCCCCAAAAAAAACATGTCTATTCAGCTGTGGATTTCCCTAACTCAGTGCCACTACTTTCTGGGGGGTATGTTGTTCATATGTTTTGTTTTTGGAGGCTCAGGCCTGCTCAGTTTGAGTTGAGGCCAGGGCTAGGAGTCTCCTAGATGAGCTAAGTCCTGGAGACTGTGGGTTCCAGGTTGCAGGTTTGGGTTTGAGATGCGTCTCGGCTCGTCTTAATGAGTTGTACACTACTGCTTTAACTGCTGACTCTCCCCAGGACAATTCTTGGGGGTCTCGCACAGTGTTTGTCTCTTGGCAACATATGGTAGCTGTATGACCAGCAGTCAAGGAGTCTCTTCTGTCTTTGCAGGTGTTGACTCTCTGAGGAACATAGAACAAGGCAAGCCAGACAGCCTTCCCTCTGCAGACATGCTGGAGAGCTGCTCTCTAGACAAAGCTGAAGCTGCGAATCTGCTCCCTTCTGCAGAAGAGATGGTGGAAATTCCAGCTGCCAGAGACTGCCCTCCCCAGAGCAGCAGGGTTCTTGACGTGTCCTTGCAGGTTTCCCAAGGGGGTGAACGGAAACTAGATGACTTGGGCTCATGTGGCTTGGAGGGGGCGAACAGCACCCCATGGTGCCAGCCTCTCTGGGGAGAAGAGATGTCAGGGATCCCAGAATCACCCAGTTGTCACTTGGATAGAAAAAGGGTCTCTGATACATCGCGTCCGAGGGAGGAGCGGTCACGGGATCCAGGCTTGCGTCTTTTTGCTGAGACGCACGGATCCATCAGTTCATTCTCCCTCCCCTCCTACTGGGGTGAAATAAAGACGGAAGCTGTGGCTTCAGATAACATGAGCAGAATAACCAAGCCATCTCACTGGGGCTGTGGAAAACCGGGGACGCTGACTATCGGAGACAGCACCCCAAATGGGGAAGAAGCCTTTGACACCAAACCATCCCACAGGGACGGTGGAAAGCTAGAAACCTCGACCGAAGACAATGACCCTGCTCTACTCGCCATGTTCCGTGCTGTGGCCGGCAGCCGCCTGGCTGTAAAGAGTCAGCAAAAGGATGACCCGGATTTCACCCCCGCGGAGAAGCTGGCCATCTTACGGGATCTGTACCACACCAAGCCCCTGGTCTTCCTGGAGCGCTTCCGAACGGCCCTGCACGAAGAGCACCTGCCTTGCTTCCGCCACCTCGCTGGCAGCTACGAGGCAGATTTCTACTGCGCAGAAGTGCGCCGGGCCGGCCTTGGCAAAACGCGGCACACCCGGGTACGGAACAAGCGCTATGCGGCTCTGCAGCAACTCATCCGAGGTACGGGGGCCTGGTCTCCAGGCTTGCATTCTCCATTCTGGCAGGGGGGTGGAGGGCTTTCAGTTAGCATGGTGGTGGAAGCAGAGAGGGGAGCCTGAAGGAAAAGAGAATTGGTAAGCAACTGCCCCCCCCTTCCCTTGCCATGGGTCCTCGCTGTGTATACATACAGAACAGGGTGGGAGAGCATGGGACACCACCTTTTGGCCCCAAACCCCACTTCTGTGCTGGGGGACCTGGGGAATGTTGGGGGACCTGGGGAATGTTGGGGGACCTGGGGAATGTTGGGGGACCTGGGGAATGTTGGGGGACCTGGGGAATGCTGCAGCTGCTTTATTACCTGTTTCCCAGAGCTCTTGGTCACAGGCTTGCCTCTTTGCTCCTTGCAGGCGGGGAATACTTCAGCGACGAGCAGATGCGTTGCCGGGACCCGCTCCTTTACGAACAGTACATCGGGCAGTACCTGAGCGATGAGGAGCTGTATGCGCTGGGCAGCTGCAAGCTGGAGGCTTCCTGCTCCCTCTCGGGCGTCCTGCTGGACTCCTACCAGGAGCAGGTCATTCAGCAGCGGCTGCAGATCCAACAGGAGCAGGAGGAGGCCTGTGTGGAGGAGGAGGAGGAGGAAGATGACAGTGCTGATGATGAAGCTGAAGGTTAGTCAAGGGGAAATCGGGGGGGGGGGGTTTGTTGGTTAGAGCAACTCTGCCCGGAAAGGCCCCACTGGGATAGAGAGAGGTGTGCTTTGCTTGACCCGGAAGACTGGGAGCCTGGTTCCTTGGGGTGAGGGGAAGTGATGTCTAGTGGTTATAGTCTGAGAGGGAGGGCTAGGACCAAGGAACCCTCAGGGAGGGGAGGGGGAGCTTATTTCCAGCTCTGGAAGGGTGACCGAGCTGCCACTGTCTGCATCCTCCCCTCACCAGCTACGGCGTTGGACCCCGACATGGAGGAGTGGGCCCCTGACGACGAGGAGAAGGCATTGCTGCGCGAGGAGTTCACCAGCCGCATGTACCAGCGCTTTCTGGATGGCAAGGATGGAGACTTCAACTACAGGTAGGGGGAGGGGCGAAGGATTGGAGGAATCGAGGCAAAGAATCGGGGCAGTTTTTCGGTTGCCGTGTCTCATCGGTTTGTGTGGCTCTGCTCGTTGGTTCGGAGTGAATGGGGGGGGGGCTCTTGTGTTTCAGGATGTGACATGTGCGGGGAACCTGTTGATGGTGGCGCTGCCAGTCCCCCCCCCCCCCCCCGACTTCAGGGAGATCCTGAAGCGGCAAGAGTCTCGCGGCTTCCCAGTGTCTCCACAGACCAGCAGGAAGTGCGAGACTGTCGCTTCCCCTCTCCCAAGTCCTCGGCAGGTGTTGGAGGGTTCAGGAGAAGGGGGGCCGACGCCCTCTCCAAACCACAGGTGGCTCCCAAGGGTGGCCTTCCACGTCTGGGCCACTTGTTCCTCTCCTGCCCGTGGGAAAAGGTGCCAGCTACACAGGTTTGAAGCTGTTTGAAATCTGGAGTGTCCGCCTGCCCTTGGAGTAACGCCCTCCCTGTGGTCATGTTTTCCCTTCCCTTCTCCCCCTCCCCATCCCAGCGAGGTGGATGAGAACCCTGACTTTGACAACCTGGACATTGTGTCGCGGGACGAGGAAGAGCGCTACTTTGACGGAGAGGATCCGGAAGACGTGGACGCCATGGAAGCGGAGTAGTGTGGGGATCTGCAAGCCAAGATCCAGGCCCTGAGGGGGAGGGGAGGGGTCTACCAGGAAGCACATTCTCCCCGTGTGGTTGAAATCCAAGCGGGGGGGGGGAGATTGGTCTGTGCCCCGAGAGATCCCCCGAGTGCCCCATCCCAGGTTGCTGTTTCCCGTTTGCTAAGAGGTGAAGGGCCTTGAAAAAGGGGACAGTTGCTCTTTGGGGCCTGGACCTCTGCGCTGTGGGTCTGAAGTGCTGGGTCTTGCTTTCTCGTCTGGGCGACGCGCCTCCCAAGCATAAGACCTCCTTGGAAATGGGATGGAACTTCTTTCCTGACCCCAGTTTCCCCCTCGGCCCTGAATCCCAGCTGGAACTAGCCTGGAGTTGGGAGCCCCCAGGGCTGGGGTGTTGCCCTTGGAGGACACCCCCCCCCCGCTCCTTTGCTCCCCGCAGCAAGTTGCGTCCAGTGGTTTGGGAGACTGTAAATAAATAACCTTTTGGAGTGACGATTGGTATTGTTCAGGAGGACGTTATTTGAAGGCAAAAGGGGCTCCGACCCTTCCGGAAACGGTTTGTGTTTCTTTGACATTCTGGGCGGTGGGGAAACTGGGGGTTCTTGGGTGCGCTTTTCAGCGTGAGGCGGAGAGGGCTGGCTGGGAGGCAGGACTCCTGCGTTCGCTTCTTTTTCCCAGGTGGACTTCTGTGTGTCTTCCAAACCCTTTTCCCTAATCAGCTGTCAGCCAAATACAACCCCTCCCCCCCCACGCCTTGCAGAGGATTCTGGGCCCTGTTCTGTGCTCTCAAATCACGGGGGCAGGTGACGTCTTTTGGGCTTCTGTCGCCCCACGCAAGATGAGAACAGCTCCTGGAATGTGTTCGGCGTCTTCCCTTGTGAACACTGAATCCACCATTCTGCTGGGCAGCCTGAAATGTCGGTAGCCAGCAGGGGGCAGCAGATGCTAAGTAAACGAGGACTGGGACTCCTGGGTTCTCTCCCCAGCTTGGGGGGAAGAGTGGCGTGTAGCACTTAGAGCTGGGAATGGTGTGTTACTGGCGATAAAGACATCTCGGTTCTTGGGTAGTGAGGCTGGCTCCTCTCCCCCCTGCCCAGTCTTTATGCTTTTGAAGGGCCAGGACTCCTGCTCAATGATCCGCTTTGCAGTTTAACCCTTGGCGTCTCCAGGTAGAGCTAGGAAAGGTCACCTTTCTCTATAAGGAAGCTTCGCTAGGGAATTTCGCCTTTTGAGTCTGGGGGTCTGCGTGACCCGGAATCTCCGGATGCCGTCTTAACATGTCAGGTTCCTGTAACTTTGGAAGATTCCCCTGCTCCCTTGCACGGGTGGAAAACTCGAAACTAGAAGTCAGTGGGAGCATTTCGTTGGCGTTTCTGGACCACAGGATGCTCAGCTAACTGCAGCTCGCTTCCTGGCCATTGGTTCTGTGCCCTCCTCCTATGGCTTGCGTGATCTCTGTGCTTCCACAGAGTGGCCCAACTCTGGAGGCCCGTTGGAGAAAGACTTGCCTCGCCTCCTTGGTTGAGCTTGAATACTGTGAGGGCACTTTTTCCTCCTAGGCTGCCTGCGAGGAAAAGCCAAGAATTCTTGATGGATGGATGCAAGCAAGCTGTTAGTGTCTTTATGGGAAAGACAGCAGCCCTCTGTTGCCCTAAGGTGAGGTGGTGCTCGCTAGCCCAGGTTGAGCTGCTGTGATGTCATGGAATGTCTCTGAATGCACTGTCTGCTGAAATGAAAAATGTTAGTAACAGAATATTGACACACAGTGCAGGTTCTGTGTGGAAAATGAAAGGTCAATTTGCCCGGGGTAAGTAATTTCTCATGGAGGCAGGGGGCCAAGGAGGCACTGAGACAGAAGGAGTGAGGTGGGAGCAGAGCTTCACACATTGACTGGGGGGGGGCAGCCAGACCTTTTGGTGGTTGGTTAAATTCCCCTGTCCCCCGTCCCCCCAGCACTGCAAATTACACCTGCAGCCCCTGTGGATGCTGGTCTTTGCAGAGATTTCCTCCTGCATGGAGACAGAGAAGCATCTGCAGCAAACGGCTTTCTTGGAAGGGGGGAGGGAGGCTGAAATGGGAAGGGAGGGATCAGATCGAGAAATAAGAGAGGGGCTGCTGAATGGCTTACGGTCTAGGAAGCTCTCTAACCCACCCCCACCCCATTTCGCAGTCCCCAACGTCTTGCCCAGCCCTGCCCTCTTCTAGAGAGTTTGTCGTTGTGTTTTTTTCCCCTGGCCTGACTCACCTCCACCTCCAGCGTGGGGATTTCCATTGAAATTCTGGCTACGTTCCCCCCCGCCCCCCCTTTGGCAGGAGGTATGGGACTATTTTTCAAAAGACTGACGGACTCTCTCGCCTCTGATGTTTCTGCCCACTCTGGCGGGATGAGTTATAGCTTGGCGGTGGAACAGCTGAGGCAAGGAAAAGGACGGGATTCCGCTCACACATGGAGGAGTTGCAGCTTCTGGAGTTGCCACTAGGTGGCTCTTCTGCTGTCCAAACATTGGGGGGGGGGGGGAGAGACAGAAGAACCCTGTACATTCCTGTGTGCCTTCAGAATGGGGTGGTGGAAGATTTTGCATGTTCAAAGGCACCTTCATGTGAAAAGAGAGCCTCCCTGCTCACAGAAAGCTAGTACATCGCCAAGAAGGCCAGCCTAGAAATCATCTGCCTGATTTGCTAGCTTTCCACCTGCAGAAAGTGGGGTTTTTTGGTGTGTGTGTGTGTGTTAACACAAGGGATGCTCTTTCTTCTACATCCTGAAGTGGTACTGTCTTCCAAGGACTGTACCACATGCCCTTTCAGAGCACTTGCATGATCTCTGAATTTCTGGAGGTGCTTGCTTTTGAGGGCTCGTGTAGCAAGATGGTTTCAGGATGGAGGTGAACATATGATGGTGCCTTAGAGTGAGGACAGACCCTGCCTTGATCAGCCCTGGGCAGTGGCCTTCAGATCCGCTGCTTTCCGAGCAGGTCTTTCCTGGCCTTATCTGGAGAGACTGCCAGGGATTGGACAGCGAACCTCTGGAAACCAGAATATGTGTTGTCAGATATAAATTCCTTGTCAAGGTCCGGCTCGGAGAAATCAAGTTGTGCCTGAACAAAATGAATAAGTTTATGCTGAATGAACTATCAGAATCAGATTTATCTGGGCATAACCCTCTCCCTCCCTCCCCTCCCCTCCCCTCCCTCCCTGCCTCTCGCGCAGAAAGAGGAAAAATGGCACTGAATTTATTTGTTTGTTATAAAAAGATTTATACCCTGCTTTTCCGGAGCTCAAAGCAGCCGACAGTTCACTTTAAAACGCATCTTTAAAAACCCGCATACAAATCACATAGCACAATCTCTAAAACAGCGCAATTGCCATTAATCACCACAGCAACATTTATCAGTAGATAACAACATCAAGTAAAATAGCAGCTAAAAATAAATGGTACCCCAGTACACAAAAGGAGACACACCAAAGCTAGAGAACAGCAATGAAACAGTTTAGCCCCTGCCACCCTAAAAAGCTAAGTAAGACTTCCTTCCTTTACAGGGTTGTTGTGGAGGGTGCAGGCAGGGAGCACTGGGAACACTCAAAAAGTGCAGGCAGGGAGCACTGGGAACACTCAAAAAGTGCAGGCAGGGAGCACTGGGAACACTCAAAAGGTGCAGGCAGGGAGCACTGGGAACACTCAAAAGGTGCAATTGAAATCATAGTGCAGTAGTAAGGATTTTGCCGCGTTCTGGTTTCTGTGGGCAAGAGTTAAGTTGCTGGCGTCACTGGCGCTTTGGGTCGTTGCGACAATAAATCTGTCTTTAAGGTGCAAGAAGATGCTTTGGCGGTTCCTGCCGCAACAGAACGAACGCTGCTCCCTCTCTGGAAGCTTGTTTGCAGAGTTGGAGTCTTTGGGGGAGAGGGCAGGCCAGAAATCTAAAGAAATAGAATTAGCATCTCCTCCTGGAGGGATTCGGCCCCTCTCCGCCCTCCACCACCCCCCATCTAGGAAGTGAAAGGGGATGGCTGTGTTGCCAAGCAGAATTTCCTCCATGGTTACTGTGTGGTTAGACTGTCACCCCTTTTCCCCACGGGCCGACCACCACTGTCTTCTGATCAGGATTGCAGGCTCTTGGACAGGGGAATGTGCCACTTCTCCACTGTGTCCTGGGAACTGACGTCCTGGGATCTTATGCCAAGAGAGAAACTGGCAAGGCAGCCTGGTTCTTTCTTGGTATCGACAAGGCTTGCTTCTTTGGCACCGGTGTCAGTTTGTATCAGTGGTAGCCTTTCTTTGACGAAGTTGTGTGTGTGTGTGGTTGTATGCAAAATACGTACACATTTTTTGTCTGTTGCCTCTCCAAACAAAAATGCCTGTAGCACATTTGGTGTGGTGCTGATGAAGGATTGAAAGTGCGAGAGAGAGAGAGAGAGAGAGAGAGAGAGAGAGAGAAAACGCCTTGCCAACCTGCCTCTGGGCCACGAGATTTTGCGCAAAGGGAAACACTGGTGTGTGCTTAATTATATTCCTAAAGCGAGCGGCCCGGGGTGTGGTGTTTTGGCAACTGCCTCGTTTTATCTTCAAAAGCTGGATTCTGCACCCACTATAAATTGAGCAAATGAGGTGTTTGATTTCCATAATTTATTGTGCTTTTTGCTAGCTGTGACAGAGGGACAAAACTATGCACAGGCCGGTGTTCGGAGGACTTTCCCTGAATGTTCTCGGCAATCCTTACGACAACCGTGAAAAGCAAGTGTGATTTCTCCCCCCTCCCTTTTGTGCAGGAGAGGGTTCCGGTGGTGGGGAGATGCCAGGCCCAGCCGCTGCCTCCTCTGTTCCTCCCGCCCCCTGGAAGAGTGAAAGAGGAAGTGTGAAGGAGAGGAGACCACCGGTCTCCCCTCCTCCACACTTCCTTTTATTTTTCCGTTCTGGAGCCGGAGGAGGGGAGAGAAGAGTAGAAGCAGAGGGGGGGGCTTTGTTGCTCTGCTGCCGGGGGTGACCACTTCCGTCAGCCTCCTGGACGGGTATCCCCAAAGTGGGGGAGGGCGAAGGTAGTTTGGAGGGATGGTCAGATACAAAAAACTGGAGGAACTCTGTGCTGTCGGCTTGCTAGGTAGCACAGCTCCCGCCGTGTCCCAGCCCCATGGCTCTGAATCTGGTGTGTTGAGTGACAGCTTCCGTGTGTGTGTAAATGTGCCGGTGTGGCTGAACCGCCCCAGGCAAAACCCTTCCCGGCAGACAAAGTGTTGCGAGAGGCCGGTCTTGCGCAGCTGCAAATCCTCGGGTGATTTGACGTCCAAAGAGGGCTTTGTGTGTGTGTGAATCAGAGAGAGAGAGAGAGAGATCCTTCTGTGGAAAGCAGAGCACAGGAGCATTGGGGATGTCCTCATATTACATGACCAGACACAGACCTTGTTAGAGGGATGTACTCCGCCACCCACAGCTCGTGTGAACACCCCAAGCAAGCCGCCTCTCAGCTTCGTATCTTTCAGCCAACGTTGTTGGCCACAGTGGACTTGCAGACCGTTCCGCTAGTTCTGCCTGGGCTTGGAGGGGGGGGTACTACTGCTGCGCCCACCCTGCCAGCCACCCTTTCGCCTGCCCTTCAGCAGCATCGCCCAGAAGCACGCCAAGGCCTGCCAGTCGCTGAGCAGCACCGCCTGAATCATCGGGGGATTCCCCTCGTGCCGCTCTGATGCCGATTCATCTGTTGACATCCTGGTCTGTGGAGCAGGGATTTCCGGGCCCTTCGCACCCGGGGCCAGGATCCCAGCGTTTGTGTGGATGTGAAGCAAGCCCCACACTGGCAACGGGCGGTGCCCCGCAGGCCTGGCGTTGAGACTGGCATGCCAAGAGATCGTCCGTCGCGCCAACTCCCACCTGCCCGTATTCGGTGGCTCTGCGGCAGCTTCCACGGGCCATGGGCCTTTCCGTTGGCAAGCTGGGACGAAGCTCCGCAAGTGCCTTGAACCCAGCCCCATCCTGTTGCCTCCGGGCACTGCGCAAGGGCCACTGCCAGCTCACTCCTTGGTCCCTTGCCACCTTCTCTCTAGACGGAGAGCTGGGGAGACCTGAGGGGAACCCCCCCTGAGTCACTGGGTGTTGCCAGGCAACCGCCCGCCCTCGCCATGCTGCTGGGCCCATCCCAAACCTGCCATCTTGAGGCTCCTTCCGTCAGAGGTTTGTCTGAAAGGCTGAAAAACAGGATGCTGTCTGTGTCCCAGGAGAGAAGAGTCCCCAAGGCTTGGAGCCGTTTCCAGGATCAAAGGCCTGCCGAGGAGCAGCGTCAAGGCCTCGCGGCTCTTCCTCTGCCCACCCACAGCTTGAGAAGCTCCGAATTCGAAAGCGCTATTGGTTTTTGGCCACTGTTCATGCACAGAGGCACGCCAGCATGCGCTGCCAGCGGGACTATCCCGGCTCCTGCTTCTCCCGGCCCGCATTGCCATGTGATCCTTGCATCTAGAGTCACGTGTGTGCAGCCCTAAAACAGTCCCTGCCTGCAGACTTCCAGTGCTGCCCTTTTTATTTATTTATTTTATTTTCACATTTTTATTTTCACATTCCTTCCTCCAAGGAGCTCAGAGTGCTGTACATATTTCCTGCCCTCCTTTTTTGTCCTCACAACAACACTGTGAGGTAGGTGGGGCTGAGAGATAGTGACTGGCCCAAGGTCACCCAGGAAGCTTTGTGGCTGAGCGGGGATTTGAACCTGGATCTTCCAGGTCTAAGTCCGACTCCCAAACCACTACACCATCCTGTTCTGTGTCCCTCGGTCTGTTATCATTGCTCAGGGCTGCCTTGCGTAGTATCAGAGGGAAGAGACATTTGTCCTGAGAACAACGCACACAGGCAAGGAGGCCTCGCCAGCCCTCTCACCGCTTCCCCAACCTGCCCGCTTAAAGAGTTTGAAATGTTCTCGATTGTTTCTCCCACTTCCTTAACTGAGTCTGGTGCAATTGTTAAGAGTGCTGAAGTTAGAACTGGGGAGACCTGGGTTCAAATCTCCCCTCTGCTCATTGGGTGACTTCAGGCTAGTTGCAAACTCTCAGCCTAAGCTGCCTCCTCGAGGGGGGTGTGAGGATAAAACGGATGCACCCTGCCCATAGCTCTGTAGAAGGACTGGGATATAAATGCCAAAAACTAGATTTGCATCATTGAGGACTAGAAACTTGTTGTAGAAGCAAAAAGCTGCCCTTCTCGGGAGGCTGATTTCTGCATCCACCATGAAATTCGGCGATTAGAATGGCAACAGGCAGATGGCAGAATTGCAGAATGCCCCCTACCCTGAAGGTGAGACTGAAGAAGGGGTGCAGAATCCTCGCCCAAAGTGGGGCCGTTGCAGAGCCGTACCTCCTTGCAGGGTGGCCTGTCTCAGCGCGGGCTGCTCATGCTGAGGATCCTAGGCTGCGAGGGGGCGGTTTCTAGTGCGCTGAGGTCACAGCTTGGAAGATTGCAGGGTGCACTTGGGCTGGAAGACGCTTGCGGTTTGACACGACTGTTTGTTTTTCTCCGCTTGTCGCCCTCGGCCCTGTTTCCCGGGAGCTTGCGGGAGGCTTGGCTTGGCTTGGGAGAGCTTTCCGAGACCCAGGAACTTTTCCCAAAGGATGGTCTTTGGTGTGCGAGGATCAAAGCACAAGACAGAACAGCTCCCGTACTACTGGAGACTCTCCAGTGGAGAGGGCTGTTGTCATTCCTCCCGGATCTAGATTCCCCAGGCTTGAACTTTGAATAATTAGGATAATGAATTGTTTGGGTTTGTTTTTTTAATTATATGTAGCGCTTTCCCCCAAACAACCAAAATGCTTCACAGATGTTTAGCACATACAGTAGTTCTGGGTCACTAATAATATCCTCATATTGTGGATGGGGGGCTGAGACACCCACCCACCCCCTCGGTGGGTTCCTGGCTAAGGTGAGATCGGGACAAGTGACGTTCAGTCTCTTTAACTACCTCCGACGATGCCACTGGCCTGGTTCTGCAGATTCACGCCACTGGGGTCAATAAGTAGCTTTGGAGGATTCAAACGTGTTTTGGGGTGGTTGAATATTATCAGTGCAATCATAAGCATGTCTACTCAGAAGTAAGTCTCGTTGTGTACAGCAGGACTGATTTTTGGAGAAGTGCCACGAAATGATGCAGGTTTGCATAATTTATAGCAGGTCGCAGAACTTTTCCAGGTGCAGAATTTGGATTGGATCGGAGTTCACACAGCTGAACAGAGTTTTGTAATCCAGAAGGACAGGTCCCTGCCCCTAGGAGCTTGCAATTCTAAGTTTCAAAAGTGGCAGGAGACCACTTGGAGGGAAAGGGGGGGGGACGAGGAAGCACAGCTACAAAGGGATGAATGCGGCAGTTTACTAACTCCCCTGGGATCACTTGCACTGATCCAGTCAGGTCGGGGATTAAGGTAGGGGGTTATCTGAGGCCAACATTTCCCTGCTCCCTGTATCATCAGTTTGCCTGTTTTTGTTTAGACCCTGCCGTGCTGCTGGCAGGAGGTCAGAAAGGCCCTGTGGCTATTTCGATCTACCGTAGGCCGTTTTAATGATACCTCTCTGCGGCCTGAAATTACACCATAGTCCCTGAGTCACCTGCCCCATCTCCAAGACGTCCCTGCCCCTCTCTCCACCAGTCTGAGCCCCCACCCGTGAGTCACTCGTTGGTGAGTGGGCTCTGACCCACGCGAGGGGCCAGCCTGGTCCTGCTGCTCAGCTGTGTAAACAGTGGAGTTTCTTCGGGGGGGGGGGAATGATGGAGGGATCCCACACAGGCAGAAGTGGGGGGCTCTCTCTCCCCAGTGTGTCTGGGCTCATCACATTGCTGACCAAGAAGGAGGGGTCTCCAAAATATTCCACTCTGGGTCAAACATGCACCTTCCCAAACGGTGTGGGTTCCGTATATCCTCCCCCTGCACCCCATCCCTGGGAAGGTGGCTATCCCACAATTCTGCAGTGACCACCCGCCCGCCCGCCAGGTGCAGAATCTGAACGTGGGAACCGTCTTGGAAATCTCAGCTTTCTTTCTGAAAACGACACAAAAACCCGGATACAAGTTTCTAGCCCTCAAGGCCCTAAAGCTGTACTTGAAAGTGTCCTTTCTGGACTTCTGGTGGCAGACGCACTCTACTCAGGACTTAAGTTGAGTCAGTACATCGCACTGGTACCTGGGACTCGGTCCTGGTATGGGAGAAGAAATAAGTGAACTCCTCCGAGCATGTACAGAGTGCCTTTCCTTCACTAGACAGGCAGCCACAGCCAGCTACCTCACAAAGGGAATGGGGTGGTCTGGAATGTTCACCTAGCAAGCCAAGCAATGTCTATGAGATTCCTGCCCCAAGATATTCTCTCTCTCGCTTACACACACACACGCCCTTTGAGGAACGGTGTGTTTGGCACGCCAGGAATCTCAGCTATTCTAAACAAAGCAAGCAAGAGACCTTGGCAGGCGTGTGCGCACGAGTTCGTGAGCGTTAGCACGTGGTCATGTGACGCTGGCGGTCTTTCAAGGCGCAGTGGTTTCTCTGCAGCCTGACTGCTCTAGAACAGGGGAGTGGGGGATCGCCCTCCGCAGGCCGGCTGTATGGGGGTTATGATGTGTAGAAGCGATGCCAGCTCCGTCCAAAAGGGGGAAACAAGGCTCACGTCCTCCCATATCCCGGGACAGATTAACGGAGGCTGCAGTCTTCAGTGGGCGGTTAAAAATCTTTAATCTTTTGCTTATATACCCGTATTGTCCTGAGTATAAGACGCACCTGATTATAAGACGCACCCTTAAAGCTTGGTGCTATTAAAAATTTTTAATTAAATCACTGGCATTATTGCAACAGCCTGATTATAAGACGCACCCCTAGTTAAAAAACTTAAATTAGGAGAAAAAAGTGAGTCTTATACTCAGACCAATACGGTATATATGTTTTAGGTGGTGCTGTTGGCAAGGAGCTGCAGTCTGAGTCCAAGGGTGCCTAGTTCAAGGCGTGTGGTGCTTGGCACCAGGAGGGTGCTGCCCCGTGAGGGGACTTGCCTGGCTGGAATACCCCCAATAGCAAAAATCGCAGAACGAAATGATGCAGGTTTGCGTAATTTAGCAGGGCGACAGGGCAGCTTGGTCTGCCTGCCGAAGCCTGAGATCTTGGAAGAGCCCCTGTTGCCCGGTGTAGACCGGGCTGACGGATGGGCTCATGGTCTGCCTCTGTAGAAAACAGCTTTGTTGGGAAAGGGCAGCGGGGCCTAGTGGTTTGATGCAGGAGGAGCTGCATGCCGGGTTGCCTGGGCTATGCCCCACGAGGCCAGAGAGCTGTGTGTGTGTGTGTGTGTGTGTGTGTGTGTGTGTGTGTGTGTGTGTGTGTGTGTGTGTGTGTGTGTGTGTGTGTGTGTGGATAAGCGAAGCAATGAGCTGGACAGGAAGTTGTAATGACTCTTTGCACAGATGCCTCATGCGTATCCCACGGGGTCGAGCTTCTTTGGAGTCAGTTTTTACAAGTCCCCTGGACCCCCTTTGAGTCCCGATGGCTTTTCGCTTTGATGTGGCTCAGCCTTGGAACGATACGGGCCTTGCTGCCTCCCCCCTCCCCACATGCGCACACACGCATGCTCCAAGGGGGGTCTCTGATGTGGCTTCTCCTCGATACCCCAGGCCTGCTCCCTTCCCCTCTTCCAGGAATGATTGCTGGCCCTCCCTCCCAGCCTCAAGGAAACTGTTCCTTGTATGCGAGAGAGGGAGGGAGGCGGAACCAAACGGTCTTGTCCAGACAAACAAGGGGGTCAACAGGGGGCAAGAATTTGGGGAAGAGGGACTGTGTCTCCACGTGAAGATGGATGAGAAAAGCTTTGCCGGGTCGGCCGGCCTCCCGCTGTGGCCAACCAGGTGCTCTGGGAAGCCCACAGGAAGGGTCTGTAGGAAATAACCCTGTCCCACTGGTGGCACCACCAACCCCTGGTATTCGGAGGTACAGTACCTCTGACCATGGAGGTTCGATTTAGCTATCATCACGGCTAATAGCCCGTCAGTTCGCTTGGGCATCCTAGATCGAAAGGCAAGGTGACACTTTTTCAAAACTCGATTTCTCCTCCATCGATGTGTCTGGATTCCTCTCCAAAGGTAGTTGGTGTCAGCACAATCTGTCTTGTGGCAGAGAATTCCGTCAGGGAGTGTTATTTTTATCCGGCTTTTCAGACGCCTATCGCCTTCCAAAGCCGCTCAAAACACGAGCCGCGGGCCCTGCCCTTGGGTTTGCCCACTGAGAAGACAAGGGAAAACCCAGAGGCGGGAGATCCCTTCCGCGAGCCTCGGCAAAGTGGTGCGCTGTCAACGAGCTTTTCCAGCAGGTGCAAAGAGCTGGTGGTGTTTTGTTCCACTGGCCCGCGGCAGGCCGAGAATTGCCATTGCACAACAAGGACTTCCATTTTGGTTATCCGAATCTCTTCGGTGGGGAACCCGAGCTGTTGCTTGTGCGTTTATCTCTACGGCGCCATCAGCCCCCTCCAGTGTTTTCCAAACCTTTTCAACCTGCAGCTCCCTTGACCATTGGCGACCGTTGGCTGTGGCTCCCCATTACATGATGTTGACGCCTGCCAATTGGCATTGCCCTGTTTTCTGCAAGGATTCCGTGGCACTCCGCGGCTCCCCTGGCTGGTATCCGCGGCTCCCCTGGCTGGTATCCGCAGCTCCCAGTTTCGGAACCACTGGCCTGCGGGACGCTTTCCATAGAGTGAAAGACAGGGCTGTAGCGCCCTGGTCACACAGGCTAGATATTGACTGACTCCAGGGAGACCACGGGCAAGGAAGGGGATGGAGGCAAGCTCTCGTATTGTGGGAGAGGAGAACATGGATGTCCCTCTCTGTTGCAGGCAGGCAGCACCTGTTGAATTTCTGCCGTTGGACACCTGCCCAGCCCAGTCGCCCTGCCAGCCCCTGCCTTTCAGGAGCCAGCCAGGACTCCTGGGTCCCAACACCAGCTCTGTGAGGGAGGGACAAGCAACGGAGCTTGGCTTGTGTCTGTGCATGAACCGAGGGACCCTTGGAGGTCAATGTGTTTGGCTCTGTTTTCCTGCCCCCAAATAGTGCAACTCTCCCCGCCCCACCCTGTTGTAGAAGCCATCCCTGTCTGACCCACAGTAGCATCCATTCGTCCCGGTGGGGTGCTGAGTGTCTTGTCTGTGCCACGTTTGGGTGTGTGGGGTGGGGAACCCCCCTGGCATGGAGCCCCACCCTGGAGGTGCCCACCTCTGACGTCAGGCTGTGGGATCAGCTTGAAAAGCCCCAGACATCTGAAGAGACGGGCAGGCTCTGCTCGGCTGGGATTTTAAAATATCCCAGCTGGGCCCGTCCCGCCCTGCTCCGACACCCACACTGGCCTGGATGAAAACCGAAAGTGTGGGCAAACGCATCGAGGGCCAGAACCCCATAGCAATCAAGGGCTGCTCTTGTGGGGGGGGGTTGGGGGTTGTTTTTTTCTCCCTCCATGATGCACAACCGGTTTCTCCTGCCCACAGAATCAAAGGGTAAAGCTTTGGCTGGACTGTGCCACTTTGGACCACAGGAGGGACTGTACCACATGGGGGTGCTATGGTGTAGGTGCTTTGGGCTCATAGGAGCTGTTAATGGTTCGGTTCGTTTGTTTTTACTTAGGGTGCACCAATACGCTCCTGTCTTAAATTTGGGAATGATTGTTTCAGGGATGATAAAGTTGCCCACGGGGTTGGGACAGGGAGGGGATCTTCTTAGACGGCTCCTGGAGGCGAATCGTTCCGGCGTTTGTCGTTTTGGGGGGAGCGAGCAGGTCCCGCAAAAGCCCTCCCACACCTGCCTGAGGTGGCTTCTCTCGGTCTTGGGTCACCCACACAGCAACCGCCGCCAGCCGCCAGACTAAACAGGGTGTTGTGGGAGCCACTTTGGAAATCCAAGCTGTTTACTGCCTGATTCATTTTCTCTGCTGGTTGTGGGTTCATTTCTAACAGCCTCTCTGTTGAAAAAGGGAGGGCTGTAAAACACGGGTGTACTTTGGCTGTTGCAAAAAAGAAAAGAAAAAAGAATTAACCACCACCACCACCACCCCAGGTTCACCCTCTGCCGCCCACAATGTTTAACCCTGCGCTGTAATTCAATCGCTGCCGGGGTGGGGTTGGGGTTGGGTGGGGGGGTTTCTGCCTCTCGTCCATCATCAATCAGAGCCCTCCTCCTCCACCTTCTCCGTACAGGAAGCTCAAATTCCATCTTCATTTAAGCACAGCAAAGAAAAGACGTTTGACAACAGATCGACCCATTTTGCATTTGGTTCGCTTTCCAAACTTGCTACAATAGAGTTGCCAACTGACTAGAAGAAGAAACCTTGGTTATGCTCTCATTAAGAGCAGCTCAGTGCACAGAATTCAACAGGTGAAGCTTTTCACAGCATGGAGGCCAAGCGTGGTCACCAGCAAATGCCCACAAATCACACTACTGTGAAAGGCACAGGACCTGGTCCTGGTAAACAAAGTTGGCAACCTTATGATGCAAGAGGGTGGGTATCCCCCTCCCCACCCCGTAATCTGTCAGTTTGGGGGCAAGCAATCGTCATATGTGCTTAGCATTTGTGTGGGTTTTGTTTTTTTTAGTGTACCCTACCACACACTTTGCAGGATCTCAGGCATCCTTACAACGTCCCTGTAAGGTAGGCCAGTCAGTATTGTGATGTATTGTAGCTCAGGTGGCTCGTGGGTTGGCTGGAGAAATGGCAAGAGAGGAAGATCTGACCTGGACCATTCCTGGCTCGCAACTTCGTGGTATCAGTCGTCCTCTCCAATCATGTGTATTTCTGGTTCTCTGTTCAGCAGACACTGTCTCTGTGCCAGCTGTCTGGGCTGGGAGATTCTTGTCAGGCGAGTCCCTTGTGCGCTGAGCAAGCCTGGCTGAGTGGTGCCAGGGACGATGAGCCTGTGGGGACACTCAGAACTTACACATACGCACATGCAGCTACTCCCCACCGTCACGGGGGATGAGTGTCTCCCCTTTGAGTCACTGGCTTTGGGGTTACTCGCATCCTGCACTGCAGGAGAAGCAGACTCCCCCCCCCCCGAGCTCTCTGCTCCCCGGCTGGGGATGGGAACCCAGGAGTCCTGGCCTCTTCTCTCAGAAGCGTGCCGGGGGTCTTACCTCCCACCAGTCCTAACCTCGCACCCCGCTCAACCTCAAGTGCGGCGTTCCCCATCCCAACCAGCAGGATACAAATGAAATGGCCCTCCTTGACCGCTGCCTCCCCGGCCTCTGGCATTCATGGGTAGACTGCTTTGACCCTGGAAGGTTCTGCTTATCTGTCATGATTAATAGCCACTGATAAGCCTCCTCCACGCATCCTTTTTTTTAAAAGTCATCCAAGCCAGTGGTCGGCACCCTATCTTGTGGCAGGGAGTTCCATGGGTTAATCACAAGTAATTGCAGACATGCAAGATCTGTGGCTCCTGTTCCTAATGATCACACCATTCCCCCCTCCCAGAGACCCAAAGAGAGCCCAGGAGGCCAGGACCCCCCAGGCCCAGATCTGTTTTTCTAATCTGTAGATAGAACCCAGAAGTGCTGGCTCCTATTCCCAGTCTCAGATACTCCTGCACCATTCTAGTCCACTAGATGGCCGAACCTGTTTTGATGACCCCAGGCAAAAGAGTGTTGGCTCTTTGCTCCTCCCACCCCAACCCAACTGCTTCCAGTCCCTGGAAAACCCAGAGGTGTTGAGGTAGACTGCGTCTGAAGATGGAGGTTTCACATGGCACCATTTACTGTCTTAGAGCTGCACAGAGAACTGCAGACCCCTGCTTTTTATTACCCTCCCCTTCCCAGATTACTCCTGTCCCCTCCGAGCACCGGAAACAGAGGTCAGAAATCTTTGTTCGTCGCCGCTGCTACGTGGGTTTTAACTGCCAGTAGGACCCAGGAGCCCTTCCTGGCACCCGTGCCCACTTCTTTCTCCTGTCGAACGCATTCAATCCCACTCTCATACAGACCCCTGGCTCCCGCCTCACTGGTCTCAAGCCACTAGGCCGCACTGTCCTTCCCAGCACGCAGCCCTCTTGCCCTCACTCTCAGCTGACTCTCTTCCCAAGCTCCGGTTCTGCGTGTGAAGCCAAATTTCCTCCCAGTGACCTCATTGCCTGAACTCAGTGCGTTGGTGAAAAGCCGCCCTCCAGCTCCTCCGGTGGCCCCCCCATCACTGAGCCTGACCCGGGCTGGGGGGAGATGTCTCCTCCAGGGCTGGGGGTGTATCATGTCGGTCTGTGGCTGGGCCTGGATTCTACCGTCTCCCGTTTCGGTTCCCCCTTGACAGCTTCCTGGAGCGCCGCCAGAAACCCTTTCCCTGACCCGGCTCCTCTTCTCCTTGGGTGGCGGCGCCTTGGGAGCGTGACTCCCGAGGAGCCCTCTCTGAGCTCAGGCATGTTGCAGGGAGGGGGCCGTGCTGGAGCCAGAGAAGCGGGAGCCCGTTCACACGGGGTTCCTCTCCAGAACTCCAGAGATCGGTTCCCCAGGAGAACTGGCAGCCAGGGCTCCTGGGAGCCATTCCCCCCCCCCCCCGGAGGCTCCGAGGGGAGGCCGGTTTGGGAAGCTGTTGCAACTGGCAGAATAAGGATCGCAGATCTGATCGCTGCAGGTCAGTCCGCCGGGAAGTTCTCCTGCACAGGCTCCAACGAATGGCCTGAACGAGGCTTACGTGGGAGAACTTCTCAGTGGTTTGGGACCCATGTAAATTACAGAGGTAATTACACACAAAAACTGTAATTAGCCGTGTTAATTCCTGGGAGGGGCTGCCATTTGTTTTAGCCATCTTCTGCGCTGAAGGTCTTGCGCGGTGAAACTGACCAGACTGTCTTGCTTCTCCTCTCTGAAACCTGTGGACCATCGTCGGAGGGCCTCTAAGCACGTGCAGAGTGACTTCCTTCCCATCACAACCAAGTGACTGCAGTCATCCCTCCCTACCATATATCAGGGATTAAGGGGCAGGGCAGAGGGACGTGGTTTCCACGGCAGGTGCCAGGCCCAGCGACTCTTGAGAAATTGTGGTGGGTCAGCCGATACGCACGAAAGGAATCCAAAGATGTTTGGTTCCGGTGTTCCGGGCTTCTAGGCTTGGCACTCCGCCGACCTATCTAACGTTTTTTCCCTCCAAAAGAGGTTATGTGGTCCTCACTACAACCCTGTGAGGTAGGTCAGGCTTAGAGAGAGGGACTGACCTACGGTCAGCCCAGAGAGGTGGGGATTTGGGGCCACGTCTCTCCGGTCCTGTCCGACACTAATCACTGGCCGCCAGGTCTCCGAGGATGGTACGGTCTCTTTTCGGTGCCCTTCAGCCTCTCGATTTGGAAGGTTTCCCTGCTCTGCTTGGGGTAACCGGGCCAGACAGGGTCTCGCTGGTTTTCCAAACGGTATGACTGAGTCTTCCTTGGGGGCCGAGCTGTGAGTGCTCTCCCGTGGCCGGGGTGTGCATCATGCACAGCTAGGCCTCTCCTCAGCCTGGGAAAGTTGAATTGTGGTTTTGAGACGGCTTTGAACTCCCCCAACTTTCACCCCCTCGTCGCTGGTGCGAGGAGGAAATGCCTGCTGGATGGGTCAGCAGAAACACAGCCACTAAACACACACACACACTCAGGCCCTGGGGAGGCGTAACAGGGAGGAGGCCAGAGAGACCGTGGAGCCGCTGGCCTGCACACGGCAGCTCGGCCTGCCAGGCGACCCCCCCTGCCTGAGCTCGGCTTCCGGGACGCCAGCAGGCGGACTCGGTCAGCAGCCATTCGGGCAAGAACTCCCGTTGTTTTGTCCTGGGGGACCCTCAGGGTGGGATTCCCTTTTGGGAGCCCATCGGGACTTCCGCCGTGTGCCCCCCTTCTCCAAGCCGTGCCTCTTTCGAAGGGCCAAGGACCCTGCTCGCTTCCCCGACCCCCCAGGGTTGGCTTGAATCAGGAATCGACATCGGTCTGCAGGCGGCCGCGGAAAGCAGTCCTGGAGATTCTCACCGGGCCCCCGCAGCTCAACGGCAGGTCGTCGCATGGGGGGGGGGACATCTCTCCGGTCAGAGTGAGCAGCGCGACTCCTTGCCCGCTGAGGCGCCATCGTCTCTCCAAGCGTCTCCACACGCAGCGGTGTCGGGTCACGCGGTCCCCACGGCAGCAGGGCCGGATATCACTTGCCGTACTGCGAAATTCCCACTAGCTGTACTGGCGCCACCGGATGCGTCTCCACACGCAGGCCAGTGGGCAAAGGTAGACAGCCACGGTTCTGGCCCTTGCAGCGCATGTGTATAAGTAGACCCGGGTTGTTTGGGGCGCATTAACAGAGGCCAGGTGTTTGCGAGAGTGTGACAGCAACACAAGAGTCGCCACCAAGGCAGAGAATCCTGTATTCTTTTATCAGGCTCATCAGTTCTGATCCGCTGGATCCTGTTCCTCTTCCAGAAGTACGGATAGAATTCAGGAGGCCATACATCCAGACCCTCTGTTGTCCTTGCTCTCACCACTAGGTACCACATCCCCCACCCCAAGAAATTGCAGCCTGCTTCCAGTGCAAGCCTTGGGGTGCTTGCCAGTTGTGGGGTGCTTGCCAGTTGCCAAGTGCTTGCTAGTTGAACTAGGGGACTTCCACTCAAATTGATTGGAGGGAGGATTAAAACAGACAAAAGAAAATATTTCTTTACCCAGCGTGTAATTCATCTGTGGAACTCCTTGCCACAGGATGCGGTGATGGCACCTGGCCTAGATGCCTTTAAAAGGGGTTTGGACAGATTCATGGAGGAAAAGAACATCACAGGTTACAAGCCATAAGCAACCTCCTGGTTTTAGAAGTAGGTTTTCTCTGTGCCAGGTGCAAGGGAGTGTCAACGGGAAACAGGTTATCTTGTTGTCTTGTGCTCCCTGAGGCATCTGGTGGGGCCACTGTGTGATACAGGGAGCTGGATTAGAGGTGCCTTTGGTCTGATCCAGCAGGGCTCTTCTTATGTTCTTATGTCGAGGGGGGGACTCCCTCAGGCCTGTGGGGATCTGTGAGTGCGAGAGGGAGAGAGCGAGAGCGCGCGAGAGATCCACCCAGCTGGGGTGTGGGAAAAGCTTCGAAAGATGTGTCATTTCCTGAGGAGAGAGTGAGCTGCCGAGTGCCCAAGATGCACAGCTGTCCCCGCCACAGAAAGAGACAACATCTGTCTAGGCCGGCGGCAGAAAGACAGGCAGGGTGGGAGGGGAGCATGTTTTCGGGAGTAACCAGTATGGGCTTCAGGCTCCAAGAAATCCCTCGAGCAAAAGTCTGGCATCCTCTGTCCCAAAGTGACGTCCACATGCTTACAAGCCGGGCATGAAGGCAATGGCCTACGCTGCTGCTGCCTGCCCCTAGCATTTGGTACTTTGAGGTAGGCTACCACTGAACCTGGAGGTTCTGTGGAGCTGTTATGGTTTCTAGCTATGTTCCATTAATATGTCTAACTCACTCTTTTGTGTGTGTGTGTGTGTGTGAGAGAGAGAGAGAGCCATCTCAGTTAGCGGTCATCACGACATCCTATTGCAATGAATTCAGCAAGTTAATTCTGTTTTGCTCCCTTGCCACCAAATGACCGCAACCCATCTAAACACATCTAGGATGGCGGGGGCAGAGAGGGAGGGAAAGAAGCGGCTCCCAGGCCAGAGGGCGTGACTCCCAAGGAGCGGAAAAGCTGTCGTTTTCCTTAAAATTGAATGACTGCGAACATTCCCTTATTGAGAGAGGGCATCGTTATGCGCTGGAGTCAAACTGGTTTTAACCCATTGCTGCTGCTTCCCCGGTAGTTCCCTGAGAAAGGCATGGGACCTCCAGATTACAATTCCCAAAATTCTTCAGAGAATACTCCCGAGTATTAAACTGGCGCTAGCGGCGCTGCACACATGCTCTCTGGCGCGTGGGTGAACCACTACACCCACCCACCCCAAAGAATCTGGGTCCGGCCCAGCAATAGCATCATATCCCGGTGTTTTATCAAGCTGTGCATGGGCAGTGAGGAGGTAATGGAAGACCACACACTCTGCACAAAATTCAGAAATCCGAACAAGAAACAGTGTGTGTGTGTGGGGGGGGGGGGGATTCCCAAAGCATGGAAGCCCAAACAGGCAACTCAGAACTCCAGACTCCGGGGAGACGTTCGGAGCAGGAGAACCGAGGAAGCAGCCCGCTATCAAACCATTTCCGTTCGTTGCGTAGCTGAGGGCAGGTCATTTCCATCTTAAAATAGACGAGGCAAAACAGCAGCCACAGAGCTCCTGGCTCCAGCCTGCCCTACCTGGCCTCGGCAACGAAGCATCTCTGCTTCACAGGTGTTGCAAAAACCCCTGACATCACCATGGAAAAATCCCCTTCTTCCCTTCTGCAAGAGAGAAGCATCTGTGTCCCCCATTACCTAATGTGTCGGATATGTCCCCAGAGACATGCCTCAGTGAGCCCCGGCGCTTACCTGTGCAAATGCTAGCCCGGCCCAGGCTTCGGCTGGAAGGCAGGTAGTTCCCCAGGTGCTTCCCGATCTCGCTGCCTGCAGGGTGCATATCTCTCCATACTTATCCGTGACGGATAGCTGAGCTCAATTTTCCATGAGGACCTCCCTGGGAATCTACCTGTGTCTTCTGTTGGCGCATCTGCAGACCGTTAAGCTCAGCGCCGCGAACGCTCAGTGGTTACAAGCAAATAAGACGCATATTCTGCTCCAAGACAACCGGCATATTGTGCGGAGGGCGGAAAACACCCAGCTTTTGAAACATGAATAAAGTCCTGTTGCTTATTCCCACCCTGCCCCTTTAGGGTTGCCAACTGTTTGACAAACCCCTGCTCCTGTGCCTTTAAGCAGCAGCTTGATGTTTCAGACCTCAGTAGAGGGCAATTTTCTTCTCATACCATGGAAAGCTTCAGCTGATGATTCTTACCCACCAAGTTATTGTTAAAGGCCCAGAGGCAGGCCAAGTGGGGGCTTCTGGTCAGTTGGCAACCCACTTCTCTTCTCTTCCGGCTAGCCAAGGGTGGTGTCAGGAGTTAAATGTCGGTGAGTCAGCTTGGGAAAAACCTTCTGAGGTGCCCAGGGGGGTATCCTTTGAGAGTAAGGTCCATATTCTGGCCAATAGAGAGAACTTGTGGGGAGGGGGGCAAATTGACACACACCCATCCTTGGCCATCAGTTGCCTGTCTCTAAGTGCTGAAGTTCTACCCTTGAACCCTGAAGGCCCACCCATGCCCGAGTTCCCTGGGTTTTTTTTGGTTTGCTCTTTTTTAAAAAAACACAGAGGGCTAGAAACTTGGGGGGAAAGCTGGGATATTTTTTCCTGGATGAGCAATCCACAGTGGACACTTGTGCCAACACACCCACAGCACTACATAATTTTTAAGAAAATTATTTTCTTCCCTGAGTCATTACCACATTTGGGTCAGTCCTGATCCAGGGGCCCCCATGACACGGTGCATCTACGACAAGATGCAGGCAGGCCCAGACGCCGAAATCTATAATTCAAGACACGTTGGGCTGTCGAGCCAGCGCAATGGAAATTCGGCTTCTCCCCGCGTCTGCATCCCATCTGGATCCAATCGCAGCAGAGGCTTTGGCGGTTGAGTGGGCCGCTGGGGGGGGGAAGGCGAGTCACCCCAGACAATGACCCCGTCCGTGATTCGGTCCCAGGGCTCCTCTGGGGAGGGAGGAGGTGGAGATCTTATTTCTTGGCGCTAAGCTGGCCGTAGCGGGAAAGGGGGGAACCTTTCTGCGTCGTGCGCTTGCTGGGGGTCGTGTGCCTTGAGTCACTTTCAATCCTTCCTCCACATCAAAGGGAGGCCCGAACTCAGCTGATCTGAGCACATGAGGAGCCGAAAGAGCTGCTGGATGGCAGGTGACTCAGTCGTTGCTCCAAAGCTGGACGGCCAAGAAGAAATGATCTGCTCGGGGTCAAACCTTTTAGCTGGAGGGCTGACTCCTCTCTTTTTGCTCCCTGGCAGCTCACGGGACAGGCAGAAATCCCACAGGCTAAGCTTCCCCAACGGCTGCGTCCCCCAGGGAGGAACTGAACCTGTTGAATGCCTGTCCAGCAGTGCAAGGAAGAGGTCCCGTCCCATTGCCCATGGCAAACTCTGTAAGGAAACAGTCCTCTTCCAGTGCAAGTCAGGTGGTTGCAACACGGTCGAGTCGTTCAGGCTTTTTATTTTTTGGGCTTCAAATCATAATTTGCTTCGTATGGGTTCAAGTAATTCAGTTCATTTACATGCGAACAGGTAGTTGCCAGTGATGAGTACAAATTGCCCCCAGGCGACCTGGCAAGGAGGTTTTTCATTTTCCTGTCTCCTGCTCCTTTTCCTGGTTGGCGTTCCCAGCTTGTGAATGGGCACCCCAAGGGCCACTTGGTCACCCAACGTCTGCTTCGCTCCGGCTGCTGCTATTTGTCTGTTGGGTTTGTCTAGCCCACCACTTCCCTGGCAGGCAGCTCCTCTCCAATGATGGAGCCTCAGGCCCTTTCTAATCCTGCGGCTTTAAATAATCTTAACTGGCCATGAGACCTTAACTAGAGAGGGTAGGCAGGGCTGGCCCTAGATTCCTGCTGTCTGAGATGGTACACCCAATGCCCACCCACCCCTTCCCCAGCAATTACCTCCACTGCTCCTCCTCAAGGAAGAGGAGAGTGGAATAGAGGGCGAGAATGTTGGAGACACTCTAGCCCTCCACTCTCCTCCTCCACTCTATTTTCCTCTTCAAGGAGAAGCTGGAGGTGTCTCCTGCCAAGCTGTTGCCTGAGGCAGCTGTCTCATTCGGCCTCATAAATGGGCCGGCCCCAACACCACGCGCCGTTTATTTGGGTCTTGCAAATAGATCCACCCGTTAAGTTGCCACCTTTTTCAAATGAGCGCTGCTCCTGTCCCCAAAACAGCAGCCCACGACAGAGAAAATGACCTCTGCGTGAGGCCTGTGCCCTTGTTGGTCTCCTGTGCCCGGAAAGAGCTTCCTCCTTGCTCCACCGCTGCATGCCAGGAGCAGGAGCCAGCTGACCCCCCAACGCAGTTCTCGCTTCGCCCCCCCCCCTCGGCTCCTGGACACCAACAGCCAGCCGTTGCAGTCCCAGCAGCTGCATTGCCAATCTGTTATGCCTGCTGGAGGCTGTCTGCCAGCCCGTCCCACGGGAGACGCTGTGCAGGGTGGTTGCAAGCAGTGACCAGGGCATGCTGACCCCTGATTTATGGGGCCAGTGACATGGGGCACATTGCAAACGACAGTGACACAGGGCACCCGTCTCCTCCTAGGTTGCGCTGTGCTGTTTTCTGCTGCACCCTCTTGTGCCCCAGAGTCCAAATTCTGCACTCGGAGCCCGTTCTGCTGAGCAAGGCCGACATTCCCCTTTCGCCTCTGGCTGTCCGGCTGGCCGCCTCCGTTTCCCAACTTGCCTCTGAGACTGCGCAGACCTTCGCTCGCTGCCTCTGAGACTGCGCAGACCTTCGCCATCTCTTCCGGGATGGTGGGAATAAAACCAGTTTCGAAGCCGCTATCTAGTTGCGTAACTGACCCTATTTGTATTCGACCTACCTTGCCGTTTTAAGCATACTTTTCGAAGAATGCCGTGCAGAGCGTTGCTTGCGCCCATGCGCACACAGCTTTGCATGTCCAAAAGGCCTCGATTCTGTTCTTGCTCATCCTGGTTCGAGGGTCTCAGTGGGCGGGACCGGGGATACCCTGCCACGTTTCTGGCAGTTGAAGCAGAAGGCTCTCTGACCAGCTAATGAGCCTTGGAGCCTGGCACCTTACATCCCAGGCAGTGCCCAGTCAGGCCTCTCTCGCCGCTTGGTGCCCGTTGTAGCCACACCCCATTCTTGCCCATCGCTTCTTCAGCGGCACTTGTTATTCTTTCCTTTGACTCAGCTGCTCCTTACGGCCACCCAGCCCGCCATCGCCTTCGCTCCCTGGTGGCTGCAAAGCCGAAACCAATTCCCCAGGCTGCGGGGGGAGATTCTGAAGCGGGGTGGGCACGTCTCAGGGTACCCCCTCGTCTCCACACTACATGGTGCTTACTGTCTCAAATGGGAGGTTCAGGGCCTGGTTGGAAGCCCTACTCCTCGCCCCTGGCTGATTGCATGTGGCACGGCGGTGTGAAACATACACTCAACACATGCTCAGAGGAACACTTGTCCTG
Organism: Plestiodon gilberti rubricaudatus; assembly: GCA_026170595.1. Taxonomy (NCBI): domain Eukaryota; kingdom Metazoa; phylum Chordata; class Lepidosauria; order Squamata; family Scincidae; genus Plestiodon; species Plestiodon gilberti. The sequence continues at coordinate 9,551,776 of JANXHW010000011.1, forward strand.
CGTTCCAGGCTTGGCCATAGCCACTCGCCTGGTCGTCTCCTCCAACAACTGGGCAAGGAAGCTTTGCAAGGGAGCTGGTTTGTGTTGTTATTTTTACATTATTTTCAGGCCTTCCCCTGGGGCCCAGCTCTACATAGACCCCCCCCCCAGAACCCCCAGCCTGGCATATTTGCAAGCCTGCTGTATAACGTAGCACACCTGGGAAGACCGAGCGCTGGCCGCAGGCACCGTGAGAACTAGAAACTTGACAGCATGGTTTTCCCTGAGCTGGGGGTGGTGGGCGATATAGCAGTGTGTCCATGCCGTGGGAGATCTGCGCAGTGCAGGTGTGGCCTTCGAGTGCCGCCACTGGGGGTTGTGGTTCTGTGCCTGCCTGCTCCCTCCAGGGCTCCCGGGCTGTGGTCACAGAGGCAGCAGCCCTGTGTACTCCAGCAGACCAGAGCCCTCTTCCCCCGTCCTCCTGCCCAAGCCAGACACGGCCCTCCTGGGCACACAGTGGCTTTTGTCTGCAGCCCGCGACTGGCAGGGCAGCGGTGACCGAGCTGTGGCCACAGCCTTGGAAAGTGTGTGTCAGAGCCCCAGGCTGCGCTCTCCCCATGCAGCAGCATGCTTGCGCAGGCATACATGCATGTATCCACACGCACTCTTAATTAACCCATTACGGTCCACTGCTCAGGTGATCGTCGAGGAACCGGGAGCCACAACTGCGCTGTTCTCCGGGTGCAGCTGGCAGAGAAAAAGCGGCTTGGAACAAGGTTGCTCCTGCATTTGGGGAGTCCTAGCTCTTAATGTCGTCCCCCCTCCCACACTCTAACCATTGGTCCCAGCTACCCAGTTTCTCAGAGGAAAGATGCTGGGGTTAAATCAGGCCTGGGTGGCACATCCTTTGAGCTGGAGTCCGATAATCCTAGATACGTGAGGGCTGTGGTGCATGCAGAGAAAGCACTCTGCCCATGATCAGAGGAGCTCATCTTGATGGTAGGTTCACAGGATCTGAGCTCTGAGGAGCAAGAGTTCAAATGGAACCTACCCAGCTGCTCCCCCCCCCCCCATTTCAGCAGATACAGGCTAGGCATCCGGGCACTCAGCTCTCTGGCTATAACCACTCAGTATCACTCCCCTCCCATTTCCACAGATAAAACCCCCAGCATTTCCCTGTGCTTAATTTGTAACAGGATAGCCTAGGGCAGGGGCTCTTCTCTGCCTGGAAGTCACACCCTCCTCCCTAGCAACAACTGTGTCCAGTCCCAGATGTATTGCAGCTGGCTGCAAATATTCAGCAGTACGAGATCATCACTCTGTCCATGCTCAAGGCCACTTCCTTCCTTCCTTTGATTTAACAGGCTTGGAGGAGCCTCTTTGTGTCTCAGCATGAGTCGCTGCCCAATTAGGAGTCCTGCAGAGACATAATGGCAGTTAACCCCCTTTGAGGATGTGCAGTTCTGCTGTGCACCAGGCGTCATTAACAAGGCCCAGTCACACACTCCATGCTGTAAAAAATAACCCACCTCCAGATTGGAAAGACCCCTGACTCAGCAGAGATGCAGCAGGCAACCTCCTATGTGTGGGTGAACCGTTGGAGCTCACAGAAGCTCTTAACTGCTTTAACCACTAGTTGCCATTTCCCTCCCAATAGGTTTGGAGGGGAGGAGAGAGCACAGTCCAACTCTGGGGTGAGTAATTCCCAGAGCCTTCCCCGCCCTGGCCCTGGGAGAATTACGTCAGTGTTTGTTTGTAATTTTGCTCTGACCAGAATTTATGGTAAGGACAGGAACAGGGAGCCGCAGTAACAGGAGGGGAAAAAAGACAGCCGCAAGTTTTGAAAATCCTCTGCAGGAGCCTGGCCGGGCCGTGCAAAGGGGGCTAAAAAGCCAGCCACCCTCGCCAAACAACTCTCCCAGCCCTTCCAGTGGGCAAGGAAAATAGGACAACTAAGGAGAAGGGCAGTCAGGAGAAGTCAAGAAATCTCTTCGCAGGAATTAAACAACCCAAGCTAAGCAATCCCAGTGCCATGGTGAAAGCAGGCAGGGAGCCTACACCAGGCAACTGCCTCAGGCAACTGCCTCAGTTGGCCGCATGGATGGGCCGGCTTTGCTCCTACGGTTCCACCACAATCTTCTTCCCTTCCCAGCAGCAAAGGAGAAGGCAAGTCAAATATTACCAGTGCAGGAAGAGCCAGGGGAGCAATGGCGACCACATCGCTGCCATTCAGATTGTGCCCCAGTGATGCCCCACATGACTCCTGCTGGTAGGGCACCACGTCACCCTTTTGCTGGCGCTCCAGTGGGCCCGAGCCAAGTTGCAGAGCTGCGGCGGTGGTGGGCTGGCTGAGATCCTTTGGCCTCCCCTCGCGCACTGTTTGCTGGTGCAGCTCAGCCACTCGGCGGCTGGGCTGTGAAGCAGGATTCTCCTGCCCGGAATCTCGCCTCGGGCAGGAACTCTCCAGGGGGGGTCTGGAGCAAGCCAGATTGGGATCTTGAAATGAGGAAGCAAATCAGGGAGGTGTCAATGAGAGACAGGGTTGTAGTCATGGGGGACTTCAATTATCCTCACATCGACTGGGTCAATTCATGCTCAGGTCATGAAAGAGAGACTGGATTTCTGGATATGTTAAATGACTGTGCCTTAGAGCAGCTTGTCACGGAACCGACCAGAGGACAGGTGACTCTAGATTTGATATTGTGTAGCACTCAAGATCTGGTCAGGGAGGTAAATGTTACCGAACCGTTGGGGAACAGTGACCATGCTGCGATCTGTTTCGCCATGCATGTCGGAGGGAGAGTGCCAAGCAAATCTGACACGAAAACCCTTGACTTCCGAAGGGCAGACTTCCCCAAAATGAGGAGACTAGTTAAAAAAAAGCTGAAAAGGAAGGTAAAAAGAGTCCAATCGCTCCAGAGTGCATGGAGGCTGTTTAAAACAACAGTCATAGAGGCCCAGCGGGAGTGTATCCCACAAAGGAGGAAGGGCTCGACCAAGACCAGGAGGGTGCCGGCATGGCTAACAAGCACAGTTAAAGAGGCTATAAAAGGCAAGGAAGCTTCCTTCCGTAAATGGAAGTCTTGCCCTAATGAGGAAAATAAACAGGAGCACAAACTGGTGCAAAAGAAATGTAAAAAGATGATACGGGAGGCCAAGCAAGACTTTGAGGAACGTATGGCAGGCAACATAAAAGGGAATAATAAAAGCTTCTTCAAATATGTTAGAAGCAGGAAACCTGCCAGGGAAACGGTTGGTCCGCTGGATGGTGAGGGAGAGAAAGGGGTGATAAAAGGGGACTTGGAGACTGCAGAGAAATTAAATGAGTTCTTTGCATCTGTCTTCACGGCAGAAGACCTCGGGCAAATACCGCTGCCGGAACGGTCTCCCCTGACTAAAGAATTAAGTCAAATAGAGGTTAAAAGAGAAGACGTCTCAGACTTAATTGACAAAATAAAGATCAATAAATCACCAGGCCCGGATGGCATCCACCCAAGAGTTCTGAAGGAACTCAAGAATGAAGTTGCTGACCTCTTGACCAAAATATGCAACTTGTCCCTTAAAACGGCCACTGTGCCAGAGGATTGGAGGATAGCTAATGTCACGCCAATCTTTAAAAAAGGAAGGAGGGGGGACCCGGGAAACTACAGGCCGGTCAGCCTAACATCTGTTCCAGGGAAGATGGTGGAAAGTCTCATTAAGGATAAAATCTTAAAATACATAGAAGAACAAGCTCTGCTGAGGGAGAGTCAGCATGGCTTCTGCAAGGGGAAGTCTTGCCTCACAAACCTGTTAGAATTTTTTGAAAAGGTCAACAGGCATGTGGATGCGAGCGAACCCGTGGATATTATATATCTGGATTTTCAGAAGGCGTTTGACACAGTCCCTCATGAAAGGCTCTTGAGAAAACTCCACAGTCAGGGAATAAGAGGGCAGGTCCTCTTGTGGATTAGGAACTGGTTGAAGACCAAGAAACAGTGAGTGGGATTCAATGGGCAATTTTCACAATGGCGAGAGGTGAAAAGCGGTGTGCCCCAAGGATCGGTCTTGGGACCGGTGCTTTTCAACTTATTCATAAATGACCTGGAGTTGGGGATAGGCAGTGAGGTGGCCAAGTTTGCGGATGACGCTAAACTTTTCCGGGTGGTGAAGACCAGCAGGGATTGTGAGGAGCTCCAGAAGGATCTCTCCAAACTGGGAGAAAGGGCAGCAAAATGGCAGATGCGCTTCAATGTAAGTAAGTGCAAAGTGATGCACATTGGGGCAAGAAACCAAAACTTCACATATACGCTAATGGGTTCTGAGCTGTCTGTGACGGATCAAGAGAGAGATCTTAGGATGCTGGTGGACAGGTCGATGAAAGTGTCGACCCAGTGTGCGGCGGCTGTGAAGAAGGCCAATTCCATGCTCGGGATCATTAAAAAAGGGATTGAGAATAAAACGGCCAATATCATTATGCCTTTGTACAAATCGATGGTAAGGCCACATCTGGAGTATTGTGTCCAGTTCTGGTCACCACACCTCAAAAAGGATATACCGTATTTGCCCGAGTATAAGACTCACTTTTATCCCCTAAGGCAAGTCTTTAAAGTATGGGGTGCGCCCTACAATCAAAGCCTAGCGTTTCTGCCTAGTGTTTTATGTAAAGCGCTTTCAAATCAAGCCTCTCCGAGTCTCTTTTCAAAGGTAAAATGGGGCTTTTTTCTCTCTCTCTCTTATTTTAAACTGCAAAGCACTGTGTTTTCAAGCCTTCCCTTGCAGTTCTTAATCACTTGCTAAATGGCTGAATACCATGAGAGATCATTATCTCTCAGCAGCCTCTGGAAGCATTTGAAAAAATTAACCCTTAAGTTTCAACCCCAGGACTCTGTGGAAACTAAGATATTTATTGATCATGCAGTTTGAAAGTTGAGAGCAAGAGCTTCTGCATAGGCTTACCATATCCAAAGGGGGACAGAGTGCCTACCTTTAGGCTGCAATCCTATGCACACTTTCCTGGGAGTAAGCCCCATTGAATGCAATGGGACTTACTTCTGAGTAGATATGCATAGGATTGTGCTGTTCATTGAAATTTGGGCAGGTGCAGCTCATCATCATGGAAGGGTGCAACAAGCTACACCTGCCCAAATTCCAAAGGTTAAAAGGTAGGCACTCTGTCCCCCTTTGGATCTGGGAAGGCTACTAATACTAGAGTGCTCAGATTCAATAAGGGACAGGGTGCCTATGCCTTTAACTGTACTAAAGCTGTACTGTTCTACTAATGTGTATATTTAAGTTAAAAAAAGTTAAAAATGTATTCTTTAAAAAATAGCACCAAACTTTAAGGGTGCTACTTATAATCAGGAGCGTCCTATACTCGGGACAATACGGTAGTTGAATTGGAAAAGGTGCAGAAAAGAGTGACCAGAATGATTCGTGGGCTGGAGCACCTCCCTAATGAGGAAAGGCTACAGCGTCTGGGGCTTTTCAGCCTAGAAAAAAGGCGCCTGAGGGGGGACATGATTGAGACTTATAGAATTATGCATGGGATGGAGAGAGTGGATAGAGGGAAATTCTTCTCCCTCTCGCACAACACCAGAACCAGGGAACATGCACTAAAATTGAGTGGAGGGAGAGTTAGAACAGACAAAAGAAAATATTTCTTTACCCAGCGTGTAATTCATCTGTGGAACTCCTTGCCACAGTATGTGGTGATGGCACCTGGCCTAGATGCCTTTAAAAGGGGTTTGGACAGATTCATGGAGGAAAAGACCATCACAGGTTACAAGCCATAAGCAACCTCCTAGTTTTAGAAGTGGGTTTTCTCTGTGCCAGGTGCAAGGGAGTGTCAACGGGAAACAGGTTATCTTGTTGTCTTGTGTGCTCCCTGAGACATCTGGTGGGGCCACTGTGTGATACAGGAAGCTGGACTAGATGGGCTTTTGGCCTGATCCAGCAGGGCTCTTCTTATGTTCTTATGTTCTTAAGCCACTCTCGGCCTCAGTCTTCCCCAGCTGCAATATGGGGGCACCAACGTTGACCGTGCCAGTAAGTGCAACTTTCAGAGAATCTGGCGTGATTGAGGTGCTTTTCACAACCAGGGAATTCGAAAGGCCAAGGAGTATTCTTGCGCCTGCCCATCCCAAAGGCAGCCAGAGGGCATCTGTTAGCGATCACAGCGAGGCACAGCTGGAATCGCTCTGCCTTTCTGGAGCAGCATCTGTGCTCCTGTGCCTTTAACAGGACCAGATGGCGTTTTCTGTGGTGTGGGTGCTGCCCACATGTGTGTCTTCCACTCCAGTGGCACAGAAGCAGGGGCTGGTGAAGGTGACCCTCGCAAAGGGGGGCTGTAAAAAAAAGGAGTGACCCACAGGAATGGCCAGAATAACATAGAGGGGACAGGGAGCCGGAAAAGGTGGCAGGAACTCCTCTCCTCCACACTTCCTCTTCCGTGCCATCCCCCTCTTCCTTTTCCAATCCAGGAGGATCAGCAGCAGCAGCAGCAGGGAATGTATCAAGTGAAGTTAGCTGTTAAAAGACACAGGAGCAAGGCCAGCCAAAAATGTTGGCAACCCTGCTTTCCACCCTCCTGGGCAAAGACATGGATAGCCAATGCAGCAAAGCGTATGATATTATCTAGGCAAGGAAGAAGCACATAGTTCCATTTTACAGAGGAGAAAACTGAGACCCGCGACTATCCCAGGCCTCGCAGACTATGTGCCGCGGCTGTCAATCTGAAAACCCTCTGGGGCTGGCGTGCCGTTGTGTAGACAAAGCCTCCCCCTTCCCCCCCCCGAGTCCTCCAGCTGTTCAGGCCGCCTCTTCTTTGGGTCTGTTTCCATCCCTCGACTGCTGCTTCACTGCCATGGCTGTGTGCAGAGGGAATTTGTACAGCAAATGCAGGAGCTATTTTTAAAAACTGGGTTTGGCCCCCCTCCAGGCGTCCACTCGGCTTGTGCTCAGATGGGCTGGGAAAGGGTTTTCTGCCAGCGTGGCGGAGTGGCAGGGGAAGGGGGGGAGGGGGAGCTGCAGGTACTTCCTGCAAGAGGTCACAGCCCCAGGTGTGTGTGTGGGGGGGCCCTGCGGCAGAGCCGAAGGAAGGCGGGCAAAGCTGGCAGACAGCCTGCTCGCTTGGCACTTGCATCGCGTCCCTCAAATTACAGCGTCCGCCATCCTGGGGTAGCAGCCACCGTCCCAGCCTCTGCTGGCGATCAGGAGGGTGCCAGGCGTCCGGCTCTAGCCAGAACTGGCCGCCATGAGGGGGCAGCAATTAGTCAGCTAATTAATCCGTCGCATTTTAAACAGTGGCGTGCGGAAGAACAGGCCTTTGCTGGGTTTGACCTACATATGGTGTCGGTGGTTCCCTGTGGTGGGGACGAACTCTGCACATGCTCAGAGATGGTCTGTCCTTGTGTTCGTTTTCCTTTTTAATGAAAAGCTGCTTCCCATCATCATCAGAGGGAAAAGGCATTCTGACCGTGCCTGAGTCCGTGACTGAGAGGCCTGTGAGCCCATTGAAGAAAAGATGCGAGTTTCATTCACAAAAAAGGAGGCTCTCTGCTTTTCCTATGTGTGTGTGGGGGGGAACACTCTGTGCATGCTCAGGAGCACTCAGCTGGATGTTTTTGAGAAAAATTTCTGGACAGGCATATAGGGGCCGCAGTGCTTTGTGTCGCTTTGTGTTGCTACCCAGCGAGGGGCCTGTTAGCAGCTGCCTGCAGCCTGTGAACGAAACCGGCCGCGTCATCCATTGCCTTTGTACTTGAGGCTCACGAACCATGTTTGCTGCTGTCACTTCCTGCCCCAGGATGGGGTGAGGGGGGGGGAGAGCGGGTGGGATACGAAACTGTGTCATTTCCTCTCCCCATGATACAGCTATTTCTCCTTTTTTAAACTTCTTTCCGGAAATACATATTTATCTGCCATCTGGGGGCCTTCCCCTCTCTCCCCCCCCTGCTCCCCTCCTGTTTCCTCTCTGCTCTATTTATGACATCGGGGGCCCACAAGCAAAACCTCGGAGGCACCAGCTTCCCCCTTCCTCTCCCTAAAAATGCAAGCAGAGTCATGGCCCATGGATATATGGGGCAGAGGGGCACCATATGGGGTGCGCTGTCCCTGTGCGGTGGCAGGGAGTTTCAGTGGCGCCTGTCGTGGCAGCTTCCAGCCCCTCTCAAAATGGCAATGCAGCGGTAGCATTTTCTCTTCCTCTGCAGCAAATGGGGGTGGGGGGCCACGTGAGTCTTCTCAAGGGTGGCATCAGGTGTTGGCGAGGTTGGGCACCAAGAGATTTGCACCAAGAGATTTGTACCACCAGTGCGTACAGCAGCCCCCATCTACCAATGAGAGCAACCAACATTGGGCCCTGTCTTGTCTTGTTTGGTTACAGACCCCAGATCCTCCACGTTTCATGGCCGCGTTGGGGTTTGAACTTGTGCCTCTACAGTCCTAGTCCAACAATGTAATCACGAGACCACACTGGGTCTCTACTGTCACGTATCTGCAACTTGGTTGTACATTGTTAAAAAAAAAAAAAAAAACCACATAACTAAGTGCACACTTGGATGATATTAGTGGTTTCTGCTGCAGCACTACGGTGCGTGCTTGTGCTGTGGCGGCAAGTTATTTTAATCTCTGCAAGGCACTTGTTTCTATCTATCCCGTCCGTAGACAGGGATGCCAAGAGAGTGGGGTGATTCATACATTCTGCGTATGAGTTTTCTGTCACCCACTCATGTCCCCCAGGGTCAGGGCTATGTGTCTCCCATCTTAGCTCCAGAGGAAGCAGCAGCAACGCAAGACTATTTTGAGCTCAGAAATAACTGTAGATGCTGTTTATTTTCCTAGGTATATATTTATAGTTGTCGCTTCACAACAGCTTGCAGCACTGCATGAAACGTTTACATTGCGTCACCTTAACAATAGGTGAACTTTCAGGGGGGGCTGGCCTTTTCTTTTTCCCCTGGCGGCCAGATGTTCCGGGGAATTGATCCCACTTCTAAGATCGCTGCCTACCGGTCCCACAATCTGAACCGGACCTGCTCTTGCAGGGAGCGGAAAAGCTGGACGGCTGGAACGCCAAAACACAAGCGCCACGTGCTGTTTGAGAAAGCGATTTAGCCCGAGTCCTTTTCACCCCTAGGCCGGCGGTTCAAAGCCAAACCAGACCAGGCAGGATGGAGCGAACTGCTTCCCTCCAGCAGCGCGCTGCCAAGCTCCGCTGCCCATTCAAACCAGTTTGGTGTGTGGACAGGGTAGTGGTGGGGTTACAGCTGAACCTATGGAGCTGCTTGAGACCGTCTTCGCAGCAGCAAAACGTTCCACGGAATCAGTCGGCATAGCTCTTCCCGGATCGTACCACTTCAGTTTGGAGGGGGACAAACAGGAGATGGGACTGTACCACTTTGTGTTGCAGGCGTGGCAGTGGGCTGTGGCATGTCTGAATTTGCCTCCGTTGGGGGGGGGGGAATGCCCCTCCTATAGAGAGATGCCAGTATGCATGATCCCTGTGTCACTGAACAAAGTAGTTGGCACCTGTAGCTGTGGTGGAGGCGGGTCACAGGTGGAGGGGGGGTGCTAGGCCTCCAGCCTGCCCCCAGCTCGCCCTCCCCTGAACCAGGGGGGGGGGTTACAGAGCTCGTCGCCCCGTCCAGCTTCTGCTCCCGGTCTCCTCGTTTACCACAGACCTCCCTGGAAAAAAAAAAACCCGGCTTCTGAATCCACCAGCTCTTCCCTGCCAAGCTTCTGTTTACAGCTGAGATGCCGGAGCCGAGATCCGGCCCTGGCAACGGAAGGAAACTCCCTGCGTGTGTTTACAACCAGGGATATTGGCAGGATCCACAGGAGCCTGGGTCGTTCCAGCGCATGAATTGAGGGCACACGGGGTGCGTGTGTTTGTGTGTGCTTCCAGAGACCCCAGGAGGAGCCCATCCTGCCCTCCTCTTGGTTTCCCCACCAGCGCATGCGAAGTCATACCGGGGAAGGGACTGCCTCTGAGCATGTGCAGAGTGCGCCCCTGCCCCATCACTTGCTTCCTTTTGTTACTACCCTCAATCTTGTCCAAAGTCTCCTCCTCCTAACGCTGGATTCCTTTTTCTGGGACTGCCCCCAATGTGACCTTGTGGCCCCCTGGGAAAGATGCCTTGTTTTGGCTTCAGGGCAGGGGGCCAGTGAGGGTGGACGCCCCCCGCCCAGTTGCTCTTCTACAGGCTGTTCCCCCACCACCACCAATCTATTGCTGCGGATGCCAGGCTGCCCTGGGAGACTGGGACGGGAGCGCGGTGATCTGGTCCCTCTGCGGGCGTTTGGCACCAGCAAGAAGGCAGTGAACTCTCCTTGCTCCGTCTGTGGAGCATCCTGGGCGGGGGCGGGGAGCACAGCGGGCTGGAGAAGCGCCTCCGAGAAGGCGGCAGCTCGGCCTGAGCGCCAGGAAGGGTCTCTGCCCCCCCTCTGGGCTTCCTATTGCGGACGAACCTCCATCTCTCGGCCCCAATTCCCTCTGATCTGCCTGTCGGGTCGGCCCTCTCTCGCCTTTCTGCCTGGCATCCACTCAAGGGTCAGCCTGTCCAGCTAGACAGACACCAGTGCCGGCCAGTATTTCAGGCTCTGTTCGGCAGCTCGTGGAGGTGGTCAGTGGTGACGGACGGGCGCACTGGAGTGCAGCATCATGCGCACTCTCCTCCTGGGCAAGACAGAGCTGGGTGTCTGTGCTCAGTTGCACCCCAGGGTCTGGCCAATGACGCCTCCCCCCCTACGAACTGTGTGTGCCCTCAAAGGTGCCTCCGAGTCCTCTCTGGATTGACGCAGAAAAAGTTCCTCCTCAACAGACACACTTGGAAAACCGCTCCCCGAGTCGACCCCCAATTTGAGGTGGCCTTTAATGGCCTCGTAATAATAATCGCCGTTGCGCCACATGTCTCCTCGTTCCGTAACACAGGTCAGCAGGACACGCGGCCAGTTGCGTGTGCAAAGCCAGCCAGGGCTCTTGCCAGGTCCGGCTGCAAGGCTCTGAGCGACGACGCACACTCCGCGCAAGCGTGTGTGGCGTGGCCTCAGCCTCCGTGGCCTGCTCCAGAGGTGACCGGGCCGCAGGGCGCTAGGCAGATCCGCAGCCGCGGGCTCCCACCAGCAGTTTCGACACCCTGCCGTCGTCGACCTGCCGCCTCCCCTTCTCGTAACCTGGCTGTGCGCCGGATGAGGCCTCCTCTTGCAGACAGCTCATTCTGCCACCGCCAGAGCCAGCTGCATCCAAGTGCTGACCTAGAGTTCCCTTTTTCGCATTGCCATGGTTACAAACAGGAAGCGCCTGCTGCAAGGTTGCCGCGGAGCAACCCGGTCCCCACGCAAGAGGCGAGGCCTCTTGCCAAGAACGTGACACTCATAAATATTTACTCTAGGGCACAGGGGGAAATGCAACAGCATCATTGGGGCCTGGAGCCGTTTGTCCCGGGAGCCTGGCGGCTGGGAGGTCGCCTGCCCGCCAAGCTGCCGGACATGGCGGCCGGTGGAAAGACCACCACGACTGGCCTCGGCCTGCAGAGCTACGAGACCCTGGAGACCCTTGTGGATGCTGCTGGGGAGCTCACGGGTACAACATGAAGGCAGGCACCTTCCCCTGTCACCTGCCCCGCCAGTGTCTGATAGAGGTAGACTGCCCCTGCACATGGAGGCTCACTTTAGCCTGCACAACAAATACCCGTTGAATTTGTCTATAACCCCTTTTTAAAGCCAAGTCGCAAGTCACTACAGAACAAATGAGAGATCCAGGCGGGGAAAATCTTATTTAATATCACACTCAAGAATGACAGTGCCATCCCTCTTTCCCCCACCCAGCCCTAAAACAGCCCCTCCCTCCCCATCCTCATTGCTCTCCGCTGACCCAGCATCGAATGAGTGCAAACATTCCCCCCCCCCCAAAAAAAAATCCAGCACTGCTATGCAGTTCAGTCCCCGGCTTGGATATCGCCTGGAAAAGTCAGCAGTGGGTGGGGTCTCTGGCCGAGGAGGTGGGGCTAAGTAGAGAGGAGGTGGAGATAAGCAGTCAGTGGGAGGAGTCACTAGCCCCATGGGACCTCCCTTCTCCCTCTCTTGCGCCCGTCTCGTGCTTTCGCAGCTCACACAAGGCGACTACAAGCCGCATCCCAGGAAGGGGCTGGGGAACGGAGCCAGACCAGGGTGCGTACAGGGCAGCCAATCAGTGAGGTCAAGAGGAGGGAGGCAAAGCCAATCAGCCCCTGGGTGGAGCTGTGTGAGACTGGGTGGGGTCCCACTTCGGAATGGAGGCCCCTTCCCCATCGCCCTCTGCTCGGGGGGGGGGCAAGGCCCAACGACGTCATCCGTCAGGTGAATGTGGTGTCGTCCAGCGATCCGTGGCACCTGCCGGAGATTGGGTGCTTTCGTACCATCCGAAGGGCAGCAGCAGTTCCAGCCTCCTGCCATCTTGACTGTGTGGCTCTGGGCGCCATTCCGAAACCTGGACAGGCTGCCTTGCGCCTGCGCCTTCCACCCAGCTTGTAGGAAGGCTCACTGGCTTTGGCCAGCGTTCAAACAGTTCAAGGGCCAGCTGACTCTTTCAACAAATTCTTTATGGCAGGAGATTGGGGTGTGGGGTGTGTGTGTGTTCCATTCTTTCTCTTTTAAATAATAATTCTTGCGGGGGGGGGGGGAGGAAAAGAGATAAATTCTTTGAATTGAGATAAACTCTTTGTAATTCAAAGAATTACAAAGAATGCAAGATTTTCAATGCACCCTCCCCTCCCCCTCCCCCGTGGAACAAAAGTTTACAAAATAAAATAATAAAATAATAAAAACTCTCGCTGGAATAGGTTCTAGGCTGGTGTGTTTCTTAGAAAAGCTCTCTTTTTTTTGGTTCCTTTTTGATTCTTTGAAGGCACGAGGGTTTCTCAGGGGGGTGGGTGTCTCCTGTTTTTCTCTCGACGCCAGTCCTCCAGCCCCTGCCCTGCTCCGAGTTCGAGAAGATCCCAACCCGCCCAGGGCGACTTTCTCGGGTCCGCGAGTGCTCTTCCTCAGCTGCATCGGCAGGACTTGACCACCATGTTGGAGAGCTGCTCCACCTTGACTTGGCGGCCCACGTAGTAGACGATCCCTAAGGGCTCCAGGTCGCTGGGGACGCAGCAGGGGGCGGCCGAGGCAGACGGGTTGTGTTGGGTGTAGAGAGACAGGACCTAGCAAAAGAAACCAGAGAGTCATCGAGGCGAAGGGTCCCGCTGGCGCAAGAGGATCTCATGCCCCACCGAGAGAGACGCAGCCGTGCAGGAGAGGAGGGCCCCTCGGGGGGTCAGAGGTCTTTGCTCGAATGTGCAAACATGGAAAGCAAACTGGAGGGCAAAGAACTCAGCGCTTCCCCAGCTCCTGATCAACCCCATGAGAGAAGCTGGAAGCTGGAACAGGCCCCAGAGGGTGGTGGCTTGGCTCCCCCATCCCGAGAGAGGCCTGATCCTGCAGAGGGAAAGAACCTCCTCCTGCTATTGCTTGGCCTTGTTCAGGATTGGAACTCGGCTCCCACTGCAGTGGAAGAAACTAAACAAGCAGGGAAGGAAGGAAGCGACCCTCCCTCTTGGGCCCTCTGTCACCCATCCAGCTTAAGGGCCGCTAGGAAAGGCAAGTGGAAGGGGAGCTCCTGTCCCCCGCGTCACAACTGGTGCGCCACCTCTGTGGGACGCTGGGGTCTCAGGAGAAGCCAGGGACCCTTGGAGGTGCTCTTTGCAGGGGGGCACTGGGCAGGGAGGGGGCCGGGGCAGAGCAGGTGTCTTCCCCCCCTCCTCACCTTGCTGTACTGAGTGTCCAGGCTCCAGAGGTAGGGGCAGGGCCCCATGCAGAAGTTGGCGTAGTAGCCTTTCGGCTCGTGGATCCACTTCCACTTCAGGTCTTTGCGGAAATCGATGTAAAGGGGGCGCACGCAACAGTTCTTCTCCTCTGGCGACCTGGAGTGGAAGAACCCCAAAGGCCTTGGAGAGAGGCCCCCGAGACCAGGCTCTCTGACCGCCCCCCTCATCGAACGCACGGGATTCCCACTTCTCCGCGCTCCCAGTTGGGCAGGGAACCCGATGGCCAGCTCTCCCCCGCCCCGACCTGGCTGCGATAGACCTCAGGAGTCCTGGCCTCCCACCCCTACGGTGCGGATGCACCTGCAGAGCAGTTTGACACCAGGCATCACAGACCTCTGCCAACTCCGTGGGGCACCAGCAGAGTTGGCGGGACAAGGCGGACGTGCTTTTGGACAGCTGTATGAGAGCAAGGCGCCAGCTGTCCTTCCGATGCGCTCCCTGCACAGTCCCCTGGGCTCCGGCCGGCCCCGTACTCACTGGCTGCAGTAGTCCAGGCCCATGGCGTCCCGTTTGTGCCGGCGGGTCTGCAGGAAGTCTGCGCGCTCGGGCGGCATGGCCATCACCAGCAGGTAGGGCCGCAGCTGGTTTGACTGGCTGAGCTGTTGCTGGTCGCCCCTCTTGAATTTCATCCCTGGAAAGAGAGCGACAGTGGATGAGCGGCCTCCCTCCTTTTCCGTTCTGGGCCCCCCCCCGAGGCCGTGATGTGCCTGCTGGGGCCACCTGCTGGGGGCCCTGGGCACCACGCATCCCAGTGGGCCAGCGCAGGGGGCAGCGCCCTGAGAGGTACAGAAAGGCCTCCTGAGAACAGCAGGCATTGTCTGCCAAAGGGGCTGCCCAGCGCAGCTCTGTGTGAGTCACTGCTCGGAGCTGGCCTCCTTCTGATGTGATTTGGAAGAAATGTGGGGGAAAGGGAGCTAGCCAGGCGTCAAAGCAGGAAGAAGTGGGCCTTGCATTTTAATGGGGGGGGGGCATTTGGGAAACATGGCTCAGGAAAGGCACTCTGGTCTGGCGTTCCCCAAAGGGGTGTGGCTGCCACCGGACACCGTGGAATCGCGGCGTGGTCACGACCCCGTTGTGAAGCCCTGTTCTCTCCAGGGACCCTATTTTTAGCCGTGGAGAGGCAGCGGCTGTGCTTGTGCTTCGTGCTGCCCCCTAGAGGAGATTCCCCGCGCGCTGGGCCGGGTGGGAATATGGCACAAGAACGAGTGGCCGGCAATGGCTCCTGCCCCCAGCAGGGCAGAAGGTAGGGCAGGCACCACCCAAGTCTCCTCCCGCCAAGGGGCGGGCTTCCACCCCAGCCTCGCGGGCCACGGAAGCGAATGCGCAGGCAGGGCTGAGTGAGGCCCCTGTGCAGCTGTGCCCAAATCCAGCTGCCCAGAAGGCGCTTGCGGGTGGGGGCCGCTCCGTGGATCAGCGTGGGCAGAAGCCCAGGCGCCCAGCAGCTGCACCCCACGCCTGGCCAACGCTGCACATCCCTCGTCCCTTCTGTGCCTGGAGGGGGGCTCTGAGGGCCCCCCGTGCCCCCGACGAGGGCTCCCCAAAATGCATCCAGCCTAATCAATGGAGTCTTTGTGCACCTAGAGGTCTGCCTCTCTGCATGGGCACCTTCCCCCCCCCCCACACTGACAAAAACGATCCTCGTGACGCAGCTGTCTTGGACGTTCGCGGACGGAGAGGTCCGAGTCGCCGGGGCCCATCTTACCTTCGATATCCACCTTCAGCTCCTCGGAGCTGCTGCTCCCGCAGTCGCAGTGCGCACTCAGGCGAAACCTTCCCACAGGCTCTGCAACACAAAAACATGGCGTTCTGTGAGGCCTGCAGTGCTTGGCGGGGGGGGGGGGAGCTGTGAGCGATGCAAACCAGCAGCCCCCCACCCACTCAGATGTAACCTTTGTCAAGCAGTGGAAGGCACTCTCAACGCACTGTCACCCCCACTCAATCCGAAGCACCCCAACTCCTCGGGAGGGCCCAGCTCTGGACAATGACAGTTCTGCACCTTTCAGGCAGAATCTGGCGGTGTGGTCAGCACTGACTGCCTCTGTGCCCGTGACGTCACCCTCCCAAATCTTTCCTCCAATCCCTAGCGCAGAATTAGAGAAAGGAAACTGCAGAAACTAGGAAAAAAATTCCCTCGTAAATAAGCTAAACAAACAAATGTGTCAACAATTAAAAGGTGGGTGGGCAGCTTGGCGCGGGGCTGTGCCAGCATTTGATTTGCCCACCTTGGGCACAAAGGCGGCACCCGGAAAGATGCCCTACATTTCTGGCCCCGGAAGAAACGCTTCTGTGTTTCTTGCGAAGAGTCCTTGCACTCCCCAGTCGGATCTACGCATACAGCAGAGATCGTAGATCTGCAGACTGGCCTTGTGAGTTGGGCGAGGAGGAATACAGTACTAGTCATGGGGGACAATCTGGGCGATTGTGGAACAGAATGAAGAGTGGGGTTTCGTACACACAGACGTGCAGAGTGTTGGAGATGGGCAACGTTCGGCTGCAGGACACTGGGGGGCAGTGTGTTCTCTGGTCACCTGAAAGACCTTTTCACCTGGTCCTCTCTTAGGGCGTGACCCCTGACCCTATTTCCTCCTTCCTCTTCCTAGCCTCGCTCTCTTCTTCTACTGACCACCAACTTGGTAAGACGTGTTATGGCTGGGCTCTCTAGCCCAGCGGCCATCTTACCGCATACCACATGCAGGGTGTGCCAGCTGAAGGGGCACACCATCCTAAGTTAGAGTAACCTCTGGTCTGAACCAGATGCTGTATATATGAAACTGAACCGTGAGTAAACTTTCTTTTTATAACCTTTACCAGCCTCTGCCTTCGTGTGTTCCTTTACCAATAGCAATCTAGCCTGGGTGTTTGGGATAATTCTTTTTTACCATAGGAGACGGGTCTTCCGCTATTGCTCTGCTACTAAAAACCCTATATTCTCCAAGACAGAGCTCAAGCAAGCGGTTCATCTTTTGGGATTCCAGATGGAAGATACTTCAGGACTTCGCACTTGACATTCTCAGATTTCAGTGTTGTTTTCTTTTGAAAACACTCAAGTTTCTAGTTCTCAGGACTGGGCTGGACAAGACAGGTGATGTCTGCAGAAGACCTCTGGGCAAGAGAAGGTGGAAAGCAGAGCATACTGAAGACTCTCCTCCTGGCAGCCATGATCTGTGGGTCCCCCCCCCCCCACTTACCTGAGCCGGCAAGCCATACACGGAGGACAGTGGTGACGTCAAATGAAAGCCACTCCTTATCATACTTCAACTTGATCATCCGCCCATCCAGGTAGTACCAGTTGGAAACATTCAGGGAGTGTCTCTGTTCCTGAGGGGAGGAGCAATAGGAGACTAAGTGGATGGAGCAGAGGTGTAACAAGGGTGGAGCGAAGGCAAGTAGTTGTGCAAGACTCCGTTACACTGGAGTCAGCGGCCCCTCCCCCTTGCTGTTGGAGCCATTCCAGCAGCGACAGGGGAGTGTCCTGCGTGTTGCCTTTGCTGCCAGAATGGCTCCAACAGCAAGGGGGAGGGGCCGCTGACTCCAGTGTAACGGAGTCTTGCAGAACTACTTGCCTTCGCTCCACCCTTGTTTCACCACTGGGATGGAGACAAACTCTGCTCCTCCAGAGCCTCCAAATACCTAGAGCAGTTCACCTTATTTTCTTTCAAACGTGGATGTTATAAAAAAAAAATAATCTTTTTTCAAAAGCAAGATAAAAGATTAAAGAGAAAAACGATTTTGAAAATGTCAAATTTATTTACACACACACACACACGCACACACGCACACACACACATCTGAACATTGAAAAATAACAAATACGAAAATAACAATTAAAATACTAGTCAGTGCTACTAGCAAACAAATGACGGTGCAGATCAGAAAAGGTAGGAAGATTCAGCTACTGCTGCAATCCCCAGCAGAACATTCACATCTGGAATTCTCAGATTTCAGATTTATTTGTAAACAAACCAAGGTTCTAGTCCTCTGGGCTGAACTGAAGTACACATACAAATGCCTGCAGAACACCCCCAGGGACTGGGCAGAGGAAAAGCAATACCCCCATTGACCGCCAGTCCCTTCTTCCTGGCGTCCAGCTCCCCCTCTATAGATGTCTGTTCCTCACAGCCCTTTGACCTCTGCACTCCAAATCCCACCACACTGAATACCCCCCCCCACATTGCCCATTTGCACTATCCCCCTCCCCACCTTTCCGCTGTACCTGGTAGAGCTCCAGCCTCTGCTCCTGACCCGTCCCAAAGGCCCGCATCCGTAGCTCAGCGCGGTACAACAGCTTGGGATCATGGAGGGTGCGACGGATATGTGGTAAGCTGAACCCAAAGAAGATTTTGTTGCGGTCCTTCTGGTAGTTCGCGTAGCTGGCTGCACAGAGAGACGGGGTGGGGGAGTGGGGTGTGTGTGTGTTTCTTAGTAGGTTATTTATCTTTGCTCTTGTAACTCTTCAGAGAAGAGCAGCTTTGCAAGAGCATCCTGCAAGCTGACTTATGCCTTTGCAAGAGTTCAGCTGCAAGTGAATAAACAGATTGTCAATGTACAACTGAAGCAGAAAACAACACTCCTGATATTGACGGGCTAGAGAAAAATCGGCAGGGTCTGCTGGACTGAGAGTATTGATGCCAAAGTCAGTTTGTTTGGACTAAACGTACTGTGCTGTGTCTTAGGGTAATAAAAAAACCCCTAGATCACAAGGGAGAGAGGTGCTAGCTCAGCCCTCTAAGCTAGGGGGTTTGTTAGTAGCAGGGAGTCTTCAGACCTGTCAGTCTCTTCTCCACTCCGCTGACCCACCACGTCCGTCCCAGGGCTATCTGGCAGCCGCTTGCAGTCGTTGGGTGAAATCCCGGAAGTTTGCATTAAGTCAATTAATAGCGATTGGTAATCCTAAGGACAGGCGTTCTTCTCAGCGCTGCCAAGAGCGCTTGGCTACTTCCCAGACTGAGGCTTGCCCATCTCAGGGGGAAATGCTGAACACTGAGGCCAAAATCAATCACAGCAAGCACGCCAAGCAGCACCCGGGAGCGTCGGAAACCGAACAGTGGAGACTTTTCAGATTTATAATCCCGCGACGCCCATCGCCTCTGTCCACCCTGCCCCCCAAGCTCAGAAACAGATGACTGCATTTCCACCTCAAAAATACCCTCCCCCATTCTGGCCATGCTATACTGTATTATTCCCATTTTACAGATCAAGTCATTGAGGGGAGTAAGCGTGGCCAAACTGCAGCGCTGAGGTCCTTCCCCCCCCCCCCCACGCTGCAGAGGCACAGTCCTCTAAGCGATTATTTAGAAACAGGGCTTGCTGACTTCAGCGGGACTTGCGCCCATATGATGGACTGCAGTTTTAAGACTGAGAAGCAATGGGAAAGGACCGGACGGCCGCCCCTCCTGTCCTGCCCCTGGTCGCCAGGACTGAAGGCGCCGAGTCTCCTTGTTCCTCTTACAGCCACCCTGCAAGGGAAAGCAGAGAGAAGAGGCGGACCAGGGAATGTCTCGGCTGGGGAGGCTTTTGAATCCAGGCCTCCCCCCCCCCTCGAACCACACTTGCTCTCAGAAAGCCGGTGGAGGCAGACCACGGACTCCCCTCTCTGCCCTGCTGGAACCAAGCGCCACGTTCTCGGCTGTCGGACACTTGTGGCAACTCTTTAGAGGAGAGGAAGTCTATTTTTAAGCGCCTCTTCCTTGCGAGATCAAAAGGGCTTGCAGAGTCCAGTTCCTCATCCCATCCCACCTTGCATACGTGGTCAAATCAACAGCCCAGGAGTTTGTGCCTTTCTCATCATACCAAGGTCACAATAGGAAGGGAAAGGGTTCGTTTTGAGTGTGTGTGTGTGTGTGTGTGTGTGTGTGTCCGTCCGTCCGTCCGTCCGTCCGTCCGTCCGTCCGTCCGTCCCCTGGCTTATGTACTGTCCAGCGTCGGACACAGGAAAATAGGGGGTGCCTGTTTTACATGAAGCGAGCGTGGCGTTCAGAGTGTATGGCAGGGACGAGCCGGAGGAAGGAGGAAGACTTGACAGTCCTCGCATTTCTAAAGATTTTGGAAGGAATCCTGGCCCACAGCTTCCCCTGCCACTTTTTGGTTTGGCCCTGTTCCTATGCCGTGCACAGAAGCCTCGCAGGTAGAAATCCAGCATGCTTGGCTTTTTCCTGAAATGAGGACATAAGTGGGTGGATTCACTTCTGCACAGCAAGCTGCTGCTAAAGGCACAGGAGCAGGGCCAAAAACAAAGGTGGCAATCTCCCCTGCTCAACTCTCCATCTCTTCCCTGCTCAGTCTCAACTCTCCGTCCAATCCTGTTTCTACACGACCTTTCGACCAATTTATTATCAACAAATAACCGAGATCCAAAAAGCAATGAAAAACAAAGACGAAAGACAATGAAAACATTTCAGGAGCATCGGGGCGCTGTTGGGTTGCATGCCAACCAATTGGAATAAGTGGATTATTATTCTCTCTTCTCTCATTCACACGCAGACCTCTAAACTTTACCCCCCCCCTTCAAAAGTTGGGAATCAAACTTTTGTTTCCTGCCGGGTCAAGCAGAAATTCACCAAGTGAAGCTCTTCCCATTGATTGTATATCTGCACTCTGGAGAAAAGCTTTACCTGTTGAATTCTTGCCTGTTGCGCAGCTCATAAAGGCACAGGAGCCCTCCCAGCAAAAAAAGTTAACTACCTTCTTTCCCCCTCAGCATCAGATGTGTCCACACCCACGAGGCTTCGCTTCCCTACCAGAACTAAAAAAAGGACTCTGATGTCATCGCTCCCAACCTCCCGCTTCTCTTTTTACGGGATGGTGGTGGTCACCTTTCTGTTTCCCTATGATTCTCCACTGGCCTAGAAGGAGATCAAAATATCTCACAAATTGAGGATTTAGGTTTTACAGCTGCAGAGAGAGAGATAAGGAGGGCTCCATTCCACAGCCTCTGCTTATCTCCCCACGGAAATTCCCCCAGCTATTTTGGACTTTCCAGTGTTACATCCCGGGAGATAACAGGAGGAATGAGTGCTGTCTATCTTCCTTGTGACTTTAGCGTCTGTCTGTAGGCCTCAGTTTCCCCTGTCTGTAAAATGGGGATGAGCTATGATGCCCTAAACGGCTGAGACCAGGGTTTCTGAAGAGAAATCCACAGAAATCTGCTCGTGGCTCAAGACCGTTTATGAGGCTTGCCCCAAGAGCCCTGCTCTGGGTGGTGAGGTGGGCCGGCTGCCATTGCCTCCTGAACGGACTGCAGAACACCATAGGTGCCAAGCGCCTGGCAGTGAACATACGAACATACGAACATCAGAAGAGCCCTGTTGGATCAGGCCAAAGGCCCATCTAGTCCAGCTTCCTGTATCACACAGTGGCCCCACCAGATACCTCAGGGAGAAAGTGACTTTCTCATGGGTCAGGCGTTCAGCAGAAACCACTGGATTCCCCCCCCCCCAGCTCTTAGCAGCATGTAATCGCAACCTGCTGGGTGCTGCTGACTTTATTGCTGGGGGCAGCTGAGTTCTCCGTTGATTGTTAGCTGATTAGATGCGATTCGAATCCTTTGAATGCTGATTTGTGTTCTGTCATGTTGTCTGCAAGCCGCCTGGCAGGCTATGCAAGCAGGATAGAAACAGTCTTAAACAAACTTGAAGGGGGGGCCGATTTTCTCCTCTGTCAGGGGGGCCCTTTTTGTCTCTGTGGGGAATGCTCTGCGCATTTTTTTTTCCCACAGCACGGATATTCGGCAATCATTCAGGCTCCCAAAGGTACCGTCAGTAAAAAGACGTCAAACCAGTCAGCGTTGATTCCTCAAACGGGACAACAGCCAGAGGTCAGACTCCCAATGAAAGCAACTGGCAGGCTTCTTCAATACAGAGAGGTCAGACCTTCAGTTCCCTTGCTTTTTAAATTGGGGGGGGGGGGAGGATCTGTCCTTGAACCTGGTGCTGAATTTATGGCATGGGACCCAAACTCTTCCCACCTCCTCGGGACGATAGACTCACACGGAGCAGTTTGGCGCTTCCCCTGGACCCCCTTTGAGTCACTGTGGCCATTTTCGGCGCCATCACGTCGTAGGGGCTGCAGACCAGGCAGGCCCTTCCCCATCCGACTTCTTGAGCCCCAGGTCAGAGAGGGAGGGATTGGGGAGGAAGAAGGGGCTTCTACGCGCATCACACCCAGCCAGGGAGTCAACTGCTCTCCCTCACATCACCCCTAGGAAAGGCTTTGCTTGCTAAATTGCCGAGGGGGTCCAGCTGCTTATTCGAAGGACAGAATTGGGATCCATTCAACAGACAGGAGTGCCTCTGCCTGCATGCATCCCCCCCAAAAAAGTTGGTCGGGGGCCTGGCTTGCGATAGCCAAGCCCGAGGGGGGCAGCTGGCCACCAAGCACCTCTGCGCTCCTCTCGCTCATGCAGACCGGCCTTCAAGTCACACGGGATGAGCGTGGCTTGGCCTCTGTCACAAGCCCAGGAAAAACAGGGAAGTGACATGGGCGCACTAAGCATGTACTTCACCATTTATGGGCCACTCGGCGCTCCACCCCACGCCCCGCCAACGCTGCTGCCTCTCTCTGGTCTTTGGCACCAGGCGACACTCCTCCGGCTCCAGATGTGGGGCGGCTGTTTGTGGCGACTCTGCGGTGCAGGACAGCTCCTCTGCATGTACTTGGAAGCGCTCGTGTTTATTATTACACCAGGGCTTCCGGCGCTTTCTGCTGGGGGAGGGAGGCCTGGGGAGCTGCCGAGCACAGGTCAGCCATCGGAGGCCAAGCTGGGAGCATAAGAAGGGCATGGAGGGGTGTAGCAGGCGGCGGGGAAGGGAGCTCTGGAGCTTGGGCTCTGGAGCAAGGGGTCCGGGTCTTGACATTCTCCAGGAAATCGGGGGGGACGGGGGGACGGACGGAAGAGTTTTACAAACTTATGCACAGTTTGGAGGAAACGGACCATCTTTTCTTCCTCTGTCTTTCCTAAAACCAGATCCTGGAAGTCGATTTGGGGCAAACCGAAGACAAGACTTTGCGCAAGGCATCGTTAATGTGCAGATGTTCTCTGCTGCAAGGTGCGAGATGGATTTAAAATGAGCCCGGAAGAGTCTCTGCGGGAGAGGGTCTCCGTGCTAATTGACCATGATCGCCAAGGAGAACCTCCAGGGTCAGGGGGAGTCTACCACTGAATACCAGGCGCTGCTCAAGGTACCTGGTGGGCCGCTGTGAAGCAGAGGGTGCTGGATGGGATGGACCAAAGGCCTCGTCCAGCAGGGTGTCGCTTACATGGCGCTGCAGCTGGCAAATCCTGCCTCGGTGTGGTGCGGCGCACGTGACGGCGTGGGCTCTGCTACCTTGTGGCTTTAATCACTGGAAACAGGAACAAAGGCTGAGCCCTATGGACTGTGTCAGAAGCCTGGTTTGGGGGACAGCAAATAAAGACACATCCGCCTCTAAACCGAGCCAGTGTTGCCACTCCAAATCCTGACAAGGGGCCTGTGCCTTTACAAGTTGTCGAACAAGAGACACTCCTCCTCCAGGTGTGGCTTTTCTACTAACTGAAACACGGACCTGGGAAAAGCCACCACTGGTGCCGCCACCCTTTCTACCCAAGCCAAGGTCCTGGAGAGCAAGTCTATCAACAGCTGTTTGCTACCACAATACAATGGACCCTCCACGTACAAGGGCAGTATACCTTTGATCACACAAGCCCGAGAATGCATAACAGGGGGAGCTGCTTTCTTCATGCCCTCACTGGGAGTTTTTGCAAAAAAACCATCAACAATTAATTCATTGGACTGCCTTTGATCCAGCAAGGAAGTGCTGACCTATGCCCTAGGTGGGCGCTGCTGCATGCTAGGAATAAAGCTACCAACTTTTTCTTTTTTTAATCGCTCCTGTGCCTTTACTAGTAAGAAGCAGACACCCCCAGAAAGGAGCGGCAGTTCTTTGCGCCGCGTTCATTCCACGTACGCTGCCTCTCGGCACGTGTTGGCACTACCTGGGGTGCCATCTTATCTCCAGGAGACGACACGAAACGTACAAGCACCCACCTCCGCCTGCGGGGTGTCGTTCCGGCTTGGGCTGGGTGCCAGCCACTCCCAGCCAGGTAATTACACCCTGAACCCGCCTGAGACAGCTGCAGTCTGGGTGGGATCCTCTGAGCCGCGAGTTGAAGCCGGATCTTTTCCGCATTCAGGCCTCTTCAGGCCCAGCGCTGATCCCCCCCCCCCGCGATTTCAGCCCTCGCATCCCATTCAAAGACCCCCCCCCATTTTATTTCCTTTTCAGTTTGTATCTTTCCTCTCCTGGCAGCTGTGGGAGTTTTGGCTTCTGTTTTTTTTTGGGGGGGGGGCAAGGACAAGAGGGTGCTGGGGGGAGGCCAGAATTGCGGCAAATGTTGTGCCCGGCACTCAGGAGTCTTGTGCCACCTCTGATAGCAGCAGGAAGTGGGCAGGTGACCCTGTGACTGGGGCAGAGATGCGGCGATGGAGGAAACGCTCCCCTGTTGAACTTCGGTGTGTCAAGCTCTGTTTCAGGGTGCAGGAGCAGCCCATGCCAGGGAGGCACAAACTCTCCCTTCCCAAAGGCAGGGCACAAACAGCACTCTGGGCCCACCCCGGTGGAAGGCACCGAGCCACCTTGGCAAGCAGCAGCCCGCAGGGAGAAGTGGCGGGCGGCCCTGGAAAGGGGACTTGCTGAGGCCAGCAGTTTCTCTGGCAACAGAGCGACGTGACCAACCCAACGCCTCTCTCTCCTTCTCCCGGAGGGACTGCTCAGTTTGTCATGCCTCCGACCATTGGAAGAAGGGGCCTTGCCATTACCGGGAGGGGGGGCACCCAGCCCCAACGTTCCTCGTGCAAACAGAAAGGAAGTGGGAGGCCAAGGGGGCGGGGTGAGGAGCCAAAGACAGCCGGCTGCCTGCACCTCGGACCGTGGCAAGGCGGTACGGCTGGTTTCAAAAGCCCGCCCTGCACAACTCCACTGAATCCGGGCTTCAGGCTTTGAGCAGGGGTTCAATCTGGCCGGCCAGCCGTCTCTTTTCTAAGTCGCCAAGGCTTCTATCTGGGGTGTGGGACTCTGAGCATGCACAGAGTCCACTTTGCTTATCACTACCTACCTCCCCCCAAGCTTTCTGCTGCCTTCCTTCGTGCCCTGGTCGTGGGCTCCCCGCAAGCATGTTTCTGGCCACTCTGGTAACCCTTTGCAGTGCTGAGATGAAGGCAGAGCTGCCAACCTACAATCACCATGTTCAGAAGGAAAACAAAGAACCAATGCTGGGACTCCCTTTGCTCAGACCCGAGCCCCTAACGGGACTCCGAATGGCACCAATCCTGACAACGGGGAGTAACGCGGACTGAGCTGCAAAGCAAGATTTTCCCGGGTTGCACCTTTCCTCAGCCAAGAACTCACGAGGTGGCCTTGGGCAAGTGGCTCCCTCTCAGCCTCAGTCTCCTCCTCTGCAATATGGGCATAAGAATATCTACCCATCATCATACACAAGGCAGGGGCCTCTCTCAGCCCTACCACCCAAAATCCCTTCACTAGGAATTGAACCTGAGGCCTCAATTAGACCAGGCACATGCTCTACCCCAGAGCTACAACCCCCTCTCCTGCTAGTATTAGGGTGCTCCCACCAATCAGACTTTGCACTGTTGTCACACAACCAATTTTGTAGACCGAAGAGGCAAGTCTACCCCAGCTTTCCCCATCATTTTATTTCTGTGTCGGGGGAAAAAAAATCCTTCAGCTGCTTAATTTCTGCTAGCTGAGAGACTATCAAAGGCACAGGAGCAAGGCCAAGAAAAAAGATGGCAATCCTAGTGGGACTCCCTTGCCACCAAAAGCTGGTCCTGAATGCAAAGGGTTAAGAAATCTCCAGGTTTAGGGTCACTGCGTACTGTGATCTGGGGGGGGGGGAACGGGACGGGGCTGATCTAAGCCTTCAAAGGCCTACCATCAAGTTTGCGTTGACGTTTTGCAGACACAGCAAACCCTTGCCAGTGTTCCCAAACAGTGTTCCCAAACACTCCTTCCCCATCTCACCTCTTCTGGTTATATGTGTTGCTCTCTCCATTTTACAGGTAGAAAATCCAAAAGTGTCTCAGTTTAGAGATGCATCTCCTATCGTATCCTATGCCATCCCTAAACCTCAGGGCAGGTCTCAAACATTTCCTTGTCTCTTTGGCCCTTTTAAATAAACCCTTTAAGATTTTTTTTTTTAAAAAAAATCACCATTATTCCCATTTTACAGATGGGAAAGCTGAGGCTGAGCGAGAGAAATAAGGGTTTGTCCAAAACTGCCCAGGCTGTGAGAAAAACCCTCACCCACTTGGGGTACTTCAGGTGAAGGCACAGGAAGAGAGCCAGTAAAGACCAGATAAAATGCCAGTCTTGCTTTGCAGGCCTGCTCTAACCATTAGAGAGCACAGCCTGCGCTCACCCGGTCACACACACAGACATCTGCACACTTTCTCCCTCCCCTCGCCGGCTCTCTCACCATCGTTTGTGGGAATCATGTCGAACTTATGCACCTCCTTGGCATAGTAGTCCTCGTGGGGGGCCTCCAGCTGCTCCTCGGCCACCATCTCCTTGATGACCTGCAGGGTGCTGTTGTAGAGGGCGCGGACCTCTTCGGACAACACCTGCGACTCCGGGATGTCCACCTCCGGCGGGCTGGACAGCTTGAGTTTGCTGAGGATCTGACCCCGGATGGCCTCGATCCGCTTGCGCTTCATCAGGTCCATGTCCACCGTCTTGCAAGTGGAGAGCGCAAAGGCGGCGCAGAGGCACTCCAGGGCAAGGAGCAGAAGGAAGAGCCAGCCCGTGGCCCGCCGCATGCCCAGGCTCCGGGCGCCACACGGAGCGGCGCTCGGCCGGCCGCTGCCTCTCCACACCGACTTCATCGCACTTCCTCCCACCCGTTGGCTCCTGCTCTGAATTTGGCTCCCCGGCTGGGACGTCTCGAGGTCTTCTCAGTTCTCTCTCACGCTGCCTCCTGCATCTGACAAAGTAGGCTGTTTCCTCCCCAAACCTGAGCTGCAATCAACCATCCAGTCCCTCCAGGTTTGGTGTCTGAAAGGGGCTTTTCGGGAGCTGGTCTCTGGGTTCAAACCGACGGCCTTGGCTGCCGCCTTGGGGGAGCGACACAGACTCACCTTCTGCTTTGCTGAGCCTGCCTGGCACCGCTGCCACCCATGTGCCTGGATGCCCAAGGATTCAGCCGGCCAAGCTCACCCTTGGCGCCAGGCCACGGCAACCCAAATGCCCATTGCCCGGCGGTGGCAACACGCCGTCTCTGCCTGGATTCAAGGGCTCCTGTCTTGGCAGGCAGACCCGCTCTCAAAGAAGGGCTGCCAAAAGCAAGAGGCACCCGGCCTCGCTGGAATGTGGCACGGCCTGGAGAGCTGGGCCAACGGCGGCGTCAGGACTGGGGCATCCCAAGACGGCCGCGGTGCTCGGATGGCGGCGGCGGCTGCTGCTGCTGCTGGTGATGCTCTTCTCCCCTGGAGCCAGCTGGCCCTTCTTTCTTCCTCTGCAGGAAAGGCTGTTATTTCACCACTCCTGTTGGGACTTGCTGACTGCGGGCTCGGAGGTTTTTAAAGCTTTTTTTGCCTCTCCCCAGCGCCAGCTCCACCCAGGAAATGAAGGGGGGGGGGAGCACGGCTGTATATAACTCCTTCAGCATAACTTTGCCGTTCGCAGCAGAGACAGCCGGACAGCTACTCTGACAAGAGCAAGGACTCGCTCTCTCACACACATCCTCTTTCTTTCTTTCTTTCTTTCTTTCTTTCTTTCTTTCTTTCTTTCTTTCTTTCTTTCTTTCTCACTCTTTCCCATCCTTTGGGGGCCGAGCCAACCAGCCTCCTGGAAGAGCACTAAAAATGAAAATACAGAATTGATTCACAGCAAGGCAGGCGTGATGCCTGCGTCAAGACTAAACTGAACCACAGTCTCTCATTCCAAGGGTCATTCCTTAGTGTCAAAAGAAGCACGTCTTTCCTTACAGAAGCACAGAGAATGCCTTTGGTTGCTCTTTTTGTGGCTTCTCTGTTCTGTGCTAAGGCGCTGCCTAAGGTTCAAGGTTGCCTAGAAGCCACACCTTCTTGGGGTAAGGAGTTGTTGTGGCAATGCTGTGTGTCTGGAAAGGCCGCTCTGCACATGCTTAGAAGAGAGCTGGGAGGCCTGGATTCGAGTCTATCTACTGCCGCCACCTTGCAGATGTTGCCACCTGGGCGAGCAAGCTGCACTCATTCTGCTGAATAATTCTCAGCATTTCTTCTGAGTAGTTATATAGGCCACTTCCAAACCTTTGGGACACGTCACAGATGTTGCCTCGGTAATCTTCAAAACAACCCTGTCAGGTAGGCCAATACGATGGGTCTCCATCTGAAAGGCCAAGAAGGGCTGGGGCTGAGACTACAGCGGCTGAGGCAACATTTGCTCATGCTCGTCTTCGCCACACCACCACATCGGAGAGCCGATGCGTCACCACAATTGGGGGGTATATTCAGAGAGGCCAGGATTCCACCAGGCTCATGAGGTGATCTTGGGCCTGTCACTATTTTTCATCCAAAGCAACCTGGAAGGGGAGACATTTTGCGCCCCTAGAAACTGAAGAGGTGAGAAGCCTCGGCGGCTAAGACCAGGCCGGCTCCCCCCAAGTCCCGCTGTATCCATGACTCAGCTTCCCAATTTCTGCCTGTAACCAGATACCAGAGGGCCGGCTTCCCGGCCAAGCCCTCCTGGGGTGTGTGTCTGTACGCCTGACATTCACCCCCCCCCCACGCCTGCATACAAGACTCCCCACCGCAGGCCAAGCAAGTGGGCTATTCCAGCCTGGCAGCGTCTGAGCTATTTCAGAGCAGCTGTGTCGGGCAGAGGGGTTGGCATAGGGTTACGCCCAAAATGAATCCAGCCGCAGCCCGTGTGGCAAGATCCATTTTTGGGCTGCTGTCATGACGCTTTTCGCGGGGCACCAGCTAAAAAAGGACAGGGTCTCTCACACCTGCCCTCTCCCCCCCCCCCCAGCCTCTCCTGTGCCCACAGCCTATTTCCAACCTGATCCTTCATTCCCTTAGCACAGGCCAAGCTCCATTCCTCTACCTCGCTTATGGCAAAGTTTCCGAGGCAGGATCATAACCGACCTCCCCACATTTTCAGACAGCAGCATGAAAAATGTTCCTACGCTACAAGCTCGCTTTCTCCCTATTAAATTAGGGTGCAGGGAGACTCTGCTTCAGGTTTGCACATTTCGCTGTCCTGTGGTAGTACATTGGCCGCTAATCCCTTTTGCATTCAGGAGCTCATGCGCGGTCGGTCCCATATGTGACAAGCTGTTGAGGGCCTGGGAAGCTGGGAAGAAAAGCACCCTGCTCTCCGAAGAGATTTCGACACACTAAATACACCCCAAGGGGGAGACAAATTAGAACAAGATAGGCATAAGAAGAAAAGATATATTTGCATGTGATGTGGGAGTCCCGTCTCTTGGAAGAGGTTGTATCATGCCCAGTGAGTTGGAGGAGGATTAGGAGGGGGAAAGGTCTGGGATCACCTATTCCCAGGTTTGGCAAGGAAGTTTGGGATGGTGGTGAGAACACAAACAAGGCTACAAGTCTAGCTGTCGTATTAGTTCAGAAGGCCACGGCACCAGAGCCCTTAAAACCTTTCCCAGTTTTGGGAAGAGAGGAGGGGGAAGAATCCGAACTCTCAGGTGCTACGGACAGTCTGGAGAGTCGTGCAGCCACCTTTTTTTCACTGGCTGTGCTCCTCTGTCTTTAAACAGCGGCATGGTTTTCATGGCATGAGAAAGATAGGAGGCAGCTTCACTTGCACTACTCCTGGGTGTCAGGCTACCTGCTTAAAGCAACAAGGCCGGGCCGGTAACAAATGACAAAAATTTGGCAACATTATTTGAGAAGTGTGCAGAGCAAAGGGAATCAGGCTTACCAGCTCTGGGAGGAAAGTGCTGTAGAATCTAGACCACAGTGAGCATTGGAGCTCATAGACTCTAGGTATGAGAGAGGTACTGGGACTAGTGGTTAGATCAGAAAGAATATTACCACCTCTGGCCTTTCCAAACCTGTAGCTTTGATGACCCCTGCTGGACACAGCCAAAAGTGCAGAATTTTGGCAGCCTCTTTTTACTTGCGACCGAGGGTCGATAGGCAAGCATTACAAAATGTAATTTCTGATGGTGCGGTGCACTTTTTGCCCCGTTTCTCTATTCTATGAATAGGTTTTTTAAAAAACTATGCCTTTATAAAAAGACTGATTTTTATTTAAATCTGTCACACAAAGTGTCTCTTCTGAAAGCAAAAACAACCTAGGTTAAAGTGAAATTGAATGCATTTAATGTATTTAATGCAAGCACATATGTTTAAAGTGACACTGGTAATCTCTTAAAACGGAATTATCACCATCTGTTAAACAAATGGAGTAAAGTCTACTTTTCTACCATGGGGGGGGGGGGAGAGAAATCTGACTTTTGAAGTTAAGCATTGTATGTGACCCAGTAAGAGTACAATTCTGTATATACAAGGATCGCTCACAGAGCCCAAATGAGTAATCTTCTTCTCATCTTGTACGCCTTCTCCGCCTACCTGAATTGTGAAATCTGCTCAGCTCTCAAATTCTGAAGAACTCTGCCAAGCAAACAGCACAAACATTTATTTTCCCTTTCACGGACGAACACCATTCTTTCTGCCCAGTAACTCCCAGCCCTTCGGATTCAAGCAAGTGAACCTCTATAGTATCCTTGTACATATCATAAGGAATGAGGTCTGAGAAGATCATAGTTCTATAGACTGGAAGGCACAATCAAAGAGCTTGGATAAAAAGTCTAAATTTCATCACAAGTCAACATGCTTTTATGGATATCATATAACCACCCGTTTAGTGGGAAACTTGCACTTAAATCAATTTCACTTTTCAATGTGGTCATTTTCTCCCCTTGATAATTTAAACAAATGAATTATTTTGGTTTTAAAATCTGCCCACTTTGTTTATCAGAGGAGATCAAGGGTTTTGAAAGGCTGCCTAATCAAATCCTTGAAGAGTAAATCTCATTGAACTCAACTGGCATTTACATCTGAGTAGACATGCCTGGATTTGCATTGCACCGTCACATCAAAGGCTGTATTTAGATGCAAACCAACATGCTTTCCTTGTTATCACAAAGATAACAAGGAAGGCATAAATTTCAAAATGGAAGACATGCCTTGAGCCAGCCTTGGCGGGTGGGCGACTCTTGAGATGGTTGTAGTTGCAGCATGTAACTTCTGGCTTGTGCGACAGCAATGCGCAGGTGGCAAGGATGTTTCAACAATGCCCCCCAGCATTGCTAGCCAGCCATAACTCGGGGGGGGGGGGGGTAGAGCACAGCCGGCAATGCAGAAAGCCCCCAGGGTCAGTTCCAGACAAGGCTAGGAAAGGCTTCCTGAAGTTCTTGCCAAACAGCAATACTGAGCTTCTTAGCTGATTAACCATACAAATTTTAGTCAATGAATGAATGGATTAAACGTGTAGATTTGTATATTTAAAAAATCATTAGAAAAAGGAAGGGAAAAAAACCACACTTTCTTCATTTTTCGATGACTCGCACGTTGAAAGGATTCCCTGCATCAACACCTCCCTGCCCACAGAAAGCTAGCATCTCAAGGAGAAAAGTTCTAGCTTAGCTTTCCACTTGCAGAGCTCCCTTTTTCTGACCGTGTGGGGTAAATGTAGGAATTCAAATGCATGTTGGTACTTCTACATGTGGGTCATTCAGATGCGAGGCTCATGGGGTATGGAAGGACCTTGGTTGTCAGTGAAAAATAATCTCAGAAACCTGAAGTCTGCCCGTCTCCCCCCCCCCCCGCCCCCAGCTCCACAGACTGGCAGATTTCAGGGCAAGGAAAAGGAACAAAGCAATAATCATCAGGACACGGGATCTGTTGGGGAGAAGCCACTTTTTGCGGCAGCCCTGTGAGGTGAAGATTGTGGCTCCTTCCGAGATGAGCCCACCAGTTCCATTAAATCCTGTATCCCCTACTCCTAATTTCAGAAGCTCACCCCTGCTGGGCAGCTCTCGCACTCGCGCCATGACTGGCATCCTTCCTGGGTCAGAGTTCTGGGAAATTCCAGCGCTTTCCGGGACAGGCCGAGCCATCCGGGAACGCTGGCTTCCTGGATTTTCACCCTCAATTAGGCTGAGCGGAGGCAGGCGCCCGGGGAGGCCGATCTGCACAGCTAAGCAAGATGAGCACTTTGGGGAGGGAGAGCCATGACCCGGCTAAGGCCTTCCAGGTAGAAGTCCACTTCCAGCCAAGGCAGGAGCCGGCGCCAAGTCCGCAGCAGCCCGGCGGGGGGAAGCTGCAACTGCCGCAGAGCGGGAAAAACGTGCAGGGCTGAGGGTTGGGGGCGTGAGGAGCAGGGCCTCTGGGAGCCATCCATTGGGGGGGGGGGAAAAGATGACAGAGGGGAAGCAAGAGAGAAGCGGGTGAAGGTGGAGGGGAGGAAACGTTCTCCTCTCATCACGCTAGTACAAAGCTGGCAGCACATTCCACCTGACCCAAGCCAGCGCTGAGCACACTGTGCAACGAACTGTGGATTTGCAGGACCCCTTTGTGGAGGACAGGACAGGCCTGGCGCTGGCTGGGGGCCACAACAGATACAGGGCAAGAGGAGGGCTGTTCTGCCCCCAGACCCCGCTTGGCAGCTTCTGGCTGTAGGGTCTCTCCTGGGGCAACACCAGCTCGTGGAGCTGGGATAGCGGTGGGGCTCGGTGTGGGGCTGGAACTGGGAGAGGTCGGTCCAAGGTCCCTCTCGGGGCCACCTGGGGCCCGTCTCTCGCAGGACGCAGACTGCTCTGCACGCCTCGGGGGCAAGGTGGGCAAAAGGCGACCTGGCACGGGAGCGCCCGTTTCCCTTACGACTCTCCTCATCCCGCCACCTCACCGCCTGACATGACTTTTCGTTGGGAATCAGTTTAAAGAGGGAATTTGTGGGGGGCAGAGAGGAGAGGAACTGGCCACTGTAACAGGAGTGAGAGATGGGGGAGTTCACGTCAACATGAATTAAGGCGGGGGGGAATGCCTTAAAATGAGCAGGACTGACATGCTGGCAGCGGGGGGCAGGGGGGTTGCAACAGGTCTGCCCGCCTTGCCCCCCCCCCCAAACCAAATCTGTAATCCTCACCCCTTCCTTTTCGCCCGGCTTCCTTCCAGTCATCTGCAGCCAAGTCTCCAGCTGGGGCAGGAATTCCCGTGGTAGCTAAAACATCCTTGTTCCGCAGAGGGCGGCTGTGTTTTCACACTCTGCTCTGTAAATACCCACCACAATTAATAACATACCATTTTTAGAAGCTCTGGTTAACTCGGGGCCAGATGAGTTGCTCTGGCACAGCTGTATGTGTTTTAACGGTGTGCGCGCCTGTGCGGTGCAGACTCTGTCCTTCCCGTGTTGTGCAACGGACGGCAGGAAAGTAAGGTGGAGAGGAGTTTTGCTCCTTTCCACCTACCCTGTTTCCCCTAAAATAAGACCTCCCCCGAAAGTAAGACCTACCATCATTTTTGCATGATTTTTGCCGGCACTCATAAATATAAGACCTCCCTGAAAGTAAGACCTAGCTAGGATCATCAGACAGACAGACGCGAGCCCCTCCCCGGCACCCCCCGCAACCCCCCTGACACGTTGACCGATTTAAGCTAGAGAGACTTTGACAGGCGTGCTAGAGAGAGGCCTCTCTAGCACGTCGTCTCTATGGTGGAGGACTCAAGTGCAGGCCTTCCAGACCTTGCAGAGCCTTGCACCCTCGGGAAAGAATGAAGCTTTAATCAGTCAAAGTAAGTGCCCGGGGGGGGGGGGGAGGTGTCGCACCACAGGTTGGGAAAATAAGACCTCCCTGAAAATAAGACCTACTGCATTTTTTGGAGCCAAAATTAATATAAGACACTGTCTTATTTTCGGGGAAACACGGTACATGTTCTTGTTTATGCAAAGAATATGTTCATGCTCTGCTTTATATGTACATGGAGCCAACGTGTGGGTAAAACACCTAGGATGGTCCTCATTTGTAGGCCAAAAGAAAAGAACAGCTATCTTTTTCTAGAACGCAGATGCCTGGTTTCCTGGAGGCGATTCCTACTCACCCCAGGCGACCAGGCACAGGGATCTTTCTCAAGTGTGTATAATGCCGCTGGTGTCCTGAAGTGCTCTGGGCACAATTCAAAGCTCTACTTGGAACCCTCCAAAGCCCAAATGGCTCAGGCCCAACATAGTTCCCCTAATCCCCTCTTGTTCTCTTCAGGCAGTATGGACTTGTCGCCCTGCACGTCTTGGCTCCCTCAGGGCAATGGTCTACACAGGGCCTAGGAAGGTGTGGCAAAGCGGCTTGTACCACTTCAGACTGGGAGAGGGGAGTTGCATCTTCTAGCACTCACGCATGTAAAAAGATCTCTTTGCAAGTGGAAAACTAGAACAGCAGGGAGGATGTGAGACCAGAGCATCAAAAGACCGCATTCCCCCTCCCCCACGCCTCAAGTGACGCAGTCCATTCTGCCACCTGCAGGTCTTGGAAGGTATTTACAGGGTGTCTGAATTGGCACCCAACAAGGCATGGAGTTTTCTGTCCCCACAAGCATGACACAAATGCCCTTAGAGAAAGCCCATTTTAATGCAGCTACAAAAATGTTTTCTTTACAGAAATAAAAGGGGCGGGGTGGGGTGGATTGTACACTGCAGAGGACCCAAAGGCTGGGAAGAATGCACCGCAGGACAAATCGAGCCTCGCCAAAACTCCCCTGCCCGCCCCTGGCTTCTCTTTGTGGACTATCTGGTCAAACTCTGTCGGATGGCAAGGACCCACCTTCCGGGGCAAGGAGCTCCCAGCCGTGCCCTCGATGCAGATCCGGGCCACAGACCACGTTGCTCATAACGCAGCCAAGGACCCACCCCCCACCCTCCTGGCCAAGAATCAACCCCATGAGAACCTACTTCTGTCCCAGAGGCAGGGACTGAAACTCAGAATTCTGGCCACAAATTCCATGCAGCTGGGGGGGGGGGGTGAGGTCCCATTTGCCCAGGTGCCAGTCAATCAGCCCACCCCAAAGCACCACTCCAAGCAATGATGTCGAGCCCGTGGTCTGGGGGCCAAAGGGGAGCAGTCCCGACTGACGGCAGCCTGGCCCGCAGCGGGGGGGGGCCCTCAACACTCCACACCGTAGCGGTCAAAGTTGCGCAGGAGGACGGCCAGCTGCAGGTGTACGGAGCCCATGGTGCGCGTCTGCAGGCGGTAGCGGTCAGCCCCCATGTAGACCAGGTCGCTGGTGAGCAGCTGCGGCCCCCCGCCCACAAAGTACTGGGAGAGCTGCTCCTGCCAGGTGCCCAGGGGCCGCCAGGTCACACACTCCAGCTGGTGGAAGCCGGGGCTGGAAGGCACGTGGCAGAACCCGTAGCCGTACAGCTCGCTGCGCCCGAAGGAGTCTTGGTGCCACACCTGGACGTGGAGCTTGGGCCAGCCTGTCGCGGGAGAGAAAGGCAGTCGGAACCAAAGCCAGCCCTGGGAGCGGGCTTCTCAGGCGCCCCCCCCCCGAAGCCCTTGTAACAGACCCGCCCGGTCAGGCGCTCACGTTTCCCCCATCCGCTACGACATCTCAATGCATCTGTCACAAAGCACCGACATCTTCTAGGTGCTTTGGGGGGAAACCAGACAAAACACATTAGGGAAAGAAGAGTCCACCAGAGGTTTGTATTCCACAGCTCCTCTCAAGAGGGGCACATGCAGCCCCTTCGATCACAACCACCCTGGGAGAAAGAGCATGACTCCCCCAGTCAGCTTTGTGACGGTGAAGGGATTCGAACCCAGAGCTCCCCGGGTCAAGTCGAACCAGGACACTACACTGGATCTCGCTGGCTTAGCCTAAGCACAGCAGGAGAGAGGCCTTTCCCTCCTGCTCGTGGGCTTCCCATTGGGGCACTTGTGGAAGCAGCACACTGGACGAGAGGGGTCTGATCCAGCAAGGATCTTCTTATGCACAAAGGGGTGTGTGTGTGTGTGTGTGTGTGTGTGTGTTTTGTGCACATTCTTCCTTTGTTACCTGGCCTCACACATTAAGGGGCTGAGCAATACTGTAGTGCTGGACAGATTGAGCTGCGCGCCAGGGCAGAAATCTCACCACTCCCTCATCAACGGCCCTTCGGCAAGCTCACCCTCTGCCACATGAGGCATTGCAGATACTGGTCCTACCTTATAGGACTGTTGTGGGGTTTACTAAGATAATGGAGCCGAAGAGCTCTGAATGCTCAGCACACAAGGGCTGCTTTTCCGCTACGGAGGCCCCAGAGCTGTGTCTGCTCTCTCCCGCCAGCCTCTTCCCGCACTGGTTCAGCAGCGCATATTTCATCATTAGCCATGCTTTGGCTGGCCGGGTTGGGGGGGGGGAGGTCTTATCTCTCCGCCTGAGCAACGTGTTCCCGGCCTTAAAGGGAAACTGGGAAGGCACCATTTATTAATGATGTGGAGCCTCACCGACCGAGAAGAACGGGCAGCGGGAGACAATCGGCAGCTTTTCCACATCAACCCACTCTCCCCCCCCCCGCCGCCTCCAAGCCCTCCCTGGCTTTCCCCACCCCTGCCGTTCTGGTCCCGCTCAGTTTAGCCAAAGCGAGGTCTGGAAAGAGCCGGCGGAGGAGCCCACGCCAAAAAAAAAAAAAAACCAGCACTGCGGCCACGCACAAAAAGCGCTGGGTGCCAGCAATTCATCTTCCCTGTTCCTGCCACTGTCCACCAGCGGCTCTTTTGTCCGATGGAGCATAGAGGACACATGGATTCATGTCCTTTTATATAGCCAGTTACGTCTGGCGGGGAGGGGGGGCAAGCTGGGGGGGTGGAGAAAAGGGAGCCCCAAAGCACTCTCTCCGGTTCCCCCCAGCCTGCCAAAGGCTGTAAATCACAAACATCAAGAACGGGTGAAGATAAGAACGTACGTACCATCCCTCAATTCCACTATGGTCATTCGGGGGGGGGGGGGGGAGGAAGGAAAAATGCTACCCTAAACTCACTGAATTAGGACAAGCCTCTCACTGGAACCTCCATGGACAGAACCAATCGGAGGCCTCTGAAGATGCAGGGGAATTAAGAGGGGCAGGCTCGCACTCGTGCCCTGCTTGCGAGTTTCAAACGACATCTGGCAAGCTGTTGCTGCTGCTGCTCCTAGAAACAGGACACTGGGCTGAACAGCTCTTTGATCTGATCCCACAAAGTGATTGGACAATTCTACCTGCAGGCTGCTGGCAGGCCGGAAGGCCAGAGAATCCCCAGTGCCAGATTTAAACCAGAGCACAGTTTGCTCAGCAATTCCCCGCCGTTTCATGACTGTAGGTCAGCTGGAGCATGTGCAGAGTGCCCTTCTTCAACTACTGAGGAACTGCAGCCAATTGCCTTGGGTCCCAAGGACAAGGCCGACCTATATCACTTTGATATCACTTGCATCACCATTGTGGTTCCCTCCCCAAAGAATCCAGGGTACTGATGTCCGGTGACCGTACCAGGAATTCAGCCCCAACACACAAGACCCTGGAGGAAGAGGGGATAACTGTGAAGCCAGTTTAAGGGCTGGCTGAGACACAGCACCAAGCCGTGGTTTGGCGCGACGAAAACAAACCTTCAAGAAGCCTCAGGCTGTCAAGGTTTGATCCTGGCTTGCAGGACAAACAGCAGGCAAAGTCTCCCACTTTGGACAAAGTAGCAAACTGCTGTTTATTTCGAGCCAGGAAACAAGAGAAGGAATCCCCTGCCCGCAAGGAGGAGGAGGCGGTGGCGGCAAACAATCCGAGGCTCCTTGAAGCATCGTTCTTGCAGTACCAACGCCTGGTCTGATGCACAGGAATCAGCCTGGCCTCGGTATTTATTAAAAACAGTTTCATCCAGGACACCCAAGACGGCTCACGACAGGAAAACGTAGACGGCAACATTAGTTAAGTCACGGGACAGACACAGGCAGACCATAAACGCTAAAAAAAGTGACATCAATTTGCCCATCATGCTAAATAAAAGTGTTCGGCCTTGTGGCAAAAGGCTGCCATCAACCGGGGGGGGGGGCTCCTTGAAGGAGGGGGGATTCCAGAACCTGGGGCTGGACTGCTGAGAAGACCCTCTGCTGGACAAGCAGAGCAGGGAGCAAAGAGACTCGACCCACTACAGAGGGCTACAGACAGGAGTCACAGACAGATTTCAGGGTTAACGCCCCACAGCAGCCTGTGGGAGATCTGAAAGAGGAGGAGGATGGCAGGTTCTCTCCTGGCCCCCAGAGGGACAATTCTTCTTACCCTGTAAGCCTTTGGTGGCAAAGTGGACGTCGATGGGGTGGGACCAGTAGGCCACGTCGTCCAACTGGGGGTGGTCGACCTGCGTCTGCCCCTCCCGGAGCCCCGACAGCAGCTTCCAGGCGCCACCTGGGAGAGGAGAAGGAAGGAGGACCTGAAGCTGGGTGTCTGTGCAGCTGCCTCAGACCCAGGTGGTCCATTGAGACATCCGAGCTCAGGGTCTTCGATCCAGGGGTAAGGACTGAGATGTCCGGGACTGAAAAGGGCTGCTCTTCCCACATTGAAGCAGATGCTCAACCCCACTACAGCCCCTGCCCACTTGTCCCCAGCTGAACCCTCTCGGCCCAAGTCCTCCTCCCCGAGCCGGGGGCAGGGCCCAAGTCTCCCTCCCACGGTTTTAGCATGGTGCCAATTCCCAAGCCATATTGCTCCACTCACCTGTGTGGATCCCCCACTTGCAAAAGAGGCTGCTGCTGGGGAATCCGCTGGCTCCCACGATCTGACCGATCACGTGCACTTCAGCCATGAAGTTGTGATGGGAAGAGACCTGAAAGGGAAAGGAGAGGCCTGCTCCAAATCATTTGTAAGTGGCATTGGTGGTGGTGGTATTTTGCCACATGGGGTGGGTGGGAGGAATCGAACCTTGCACACTCCCTTGAATAAGGTATGCAGTTATACTAATGTAACGAATGACAGCCGCGATACCTGGCCTCCCACAGCCAGACAATTCATCCCTCCCTCCATTCGATTGTGTTTGTTTATTGCAGCCTGGAAATCCCACAGGCAGAACCTGGCACTTGGAGGATGTGAAGGGTGGCTTTTCCCTGCCTTTCAGTGAAGGCTTATGGGTGGAATGGGGACCTCCACCCATGTCA
Source organism: Plestiodon gilberti rubricaudatus (assembly GCA_026170595.1). Taxonomy (NCBI): domain Eukaryota; kingdom Metazoa; phylum Chordata; class Lepidosauria; order Squamata; family Scincidae; genus Plestiodon; species Plestiodon gilberti. Next base: position 9,590,729 of record JANXHW010000011.1, read on the forward strand.
CCAATTGCAGCTACAGGCCTGAGACCGATATACGTCTAGGTTAATTAATCCAAAGAGTACCCATCTTGGGCAGGCAGCAGCAGAACCTTGGGGTCGTCCCCCCCCCCAGCTCCCTCACTTCCTGTAGTCCCAAACCTGGGAGCACAAAGACCTGTGTACAAAACAAACACAGCACATCTGTGTTTGGTTGTTCACTCACGTTGCACAAAGCCAACTCCGCCTCTCCCCAATGCTCAAAGCTCCTTGCAACTTTGCTGGCAGCTGCTGATCAGAGAACAAGACAAACATGACAGCAGGACGAGGCGTTCAAGCCACATCTTGGGCAAAATACGCTCCAGAATGACGGAACTCCAGCAACTATTCTGTGGAACAGGAAACCAGCGCCAGCGCCGATTAACGAGACTTAGCTGAAAGTAGCAATGTATAGTTGCGAGAGTTGGACCATAAGGAAGGCTGAGCGCCGAAGAATAGATGCTTTCAAACTGTGGTGCTGGAGAAGACTCCTGAGAGTCCCTTGGACTGCTAGGAGATCAAATCAGTCAATCCTAAATGAAATCAACCCTGACTGTTCCCTGGAAGGACAGGTACTGAGGCTGAAGCTCAAATATTTTGGCCACCTAATGCGAAGAGAGGACTCTCTGGAGAAGACTCTGATGCTGGGAAAGATTGAAGGCAAAAGGAGAAGGGGAAGGCAAAGGATGAGATGGTTAGACAGCATCACCGATGCAACGAACATGAAAATGAGCGAACTCAGGAAGATAGTGGAGGACAGGAAGGCCAGGCAGGATGTGGTTCATGGGATCACGGAGGGTCGGACACGACTTAACGACTCAACAACAACAACAACAACAACAACAAGCTGAAAGATGCTGCTGCGCGTTCCTGGTTGCACGAGCTTGTCCTCATTTGCTGCTACCCCTCTTTGCATTCTCCTCACTCACCTGCACACCGTCTGCACTGACATGAGCTGCCCTGCTGGTCAGCACAGCTGCTCCTCCCAGGCACCCGCCAGATGTCTCAGGGTAGGCTTACTAGATCTCCAACCGGGACAGAGTGCTAGACCTTTAGGAGAAGGAATGTGGGCAGGTGTAGCTTGTTAAGTCCTAGAGCAGAATCCTAGGCATGTCTACTCAGAAGCAAGCTCTACTGAACACAATGGGGCTTGCTTCTGAGTAGACATGCCTAGGATTCTGCTCTACGACTTAACAAGCTACACCTGCCCACATTCCTTCTCCTAAAGGTCTAGCACTCTGTCCCCGTTGGAGATCTGGTAAGCCTATCTCAGGGAAGCCCAGAAGCTGGACAGAGACAAACGGCCATGCCCTGTTGCTTGCCCCCCAGTAACTGGCACAGTCAGTGGCGCACACAGCCTCTCAACACAGAGGTCCCATATTCGGTCTCCATATTCTAGCCAGAAGAAAGGAAATGAATGGATGCTATATTACCATTCAAAGCGTCCTACTGGACAGGTTCACCATCAATAGCCAACCAGAAGCCTCCAGGGACCTCACAAGCAAAACCCCAAGGCAACAGACCGGGCCTCCTCTTGCTGGGTCCCCAGCGCCTGGCATTCAGAGATAGACTGCTTTTCAACAAGGAGGCTTCCCGTTTGCCATCCCAGCTCCCAGCCCTTTGCTTTGCACACTTTTGCACACTCACCCTTGCAGTTCCGTGATTGCACACTCACACCCTGCTTTCACACGTCCCGCCTAGCCCCTGCTTAAACGAGGGGAGGAGAGAGAGAGAGCAGCAACCCACTCCACATGCAAGCAGAGCATAACTCGGCCATCGCTCTGCGCATGCGCTGGTCCATTACCTCCACCACCCCAGTAACGTGGGGTCTTCTGAACCCCGCACAACACTCTCAAGCGTTTCCGGAGCCCTGTTGCCGCGGCAACGGGGAAGCCACGCCCGACGGGAAAATCTGATTGGCTGGCAGGGAGGGCTGCCACCCCGCCCAGGAAAAGGCGTAGGCGAGGGGAGAAAAGAGACAATCGCGCCGCCATCTTGAGTGAGACAGTAAAGAAAACCTTCCCTCGAGGCAAAGTGGCGAGCCGAGGGCTAGAGCGACGCCACTCTGCGCCCAGACTCCGAGAATCGCAGCCAAGTAGCAAAACGAAGCGTCCTGCAGCACCTGGAAGACTCACCCAGTTCTTTCAGCATATACTTTCCTAGACCATAGTGCTGCCTGAAATCGATGGGTGAACTTTCAGGCGCCACAAGACTGAGTCTGTCTTGCTTTTGCTGCAGCATACGCAGCTTAACCTCCCTCTGGAAGTTGAGACCCACAGTGGCTTCAAATATCTGAGCGTCTGACTTTAATCCTTTTTCACGACCTGAGCCGGGTGGCCATTTTGCACAGCCCGGGCAGGGAAAGAGGCGGAATACCCGAGCAGGCGGAAGAGGCCATCTTGAGCGTGGCAGGCGGATCACCTGCCTGCGCTGCCATGTTGGGCAGGTCGCGGAAGGACGTTCTGGGCCAGCCATGTTGGGAAGGTCGTTCGTTCTCTGTTGCCGGGGCAACCAAATCGACACTGGACGGCCCTGGGGGATACCTGACCTCAGATTCTAGCCCCGCCACGAGATCCCAGCTTTGCCTTACAACAGCGCAATCCAATGCATGTCTATTCATGAGTAAGTCCTATTCAATGGGGCTTACTTCCAGGACAGTGTGTATAGGATTGCAGCCTGATGAGAGCCTTAGACCGTCAACAACCATAATAATTGCCAAATATAAACGGGGAACAACGAGGGCTCCCATCTTCCATCCAGCAGAAAGTTGAAGGCAGAAATTCAGCCAGTGCAGCTTTTAGTACACCTACATGCTGGCCAGCGGGGGGCGCAATGGGTTAAACCGCTGAACCATGAGCTGTGGATCGAAAGGTCGGCCATTCGAATCTGTGATGGGGGTGAGCTCTTGTTGCTTGGCCAGCTCCTGCCAACCTAGCAGTTCCAAAGCATGTTAATGCGAGTAGATAAATAGGTACCGCTTGCGGGAAGGTAAACAGCGCTCCGTGTTCCAGCTGCATGCTACGCGCTGCGGCAAGGAGAGTCATGCCGGCCACATGACCACGGAGGCGTCTTCAGACAACGCTGGCTCTTCGGCTTTGAAATGGGGATGAGCACCACACCCTAGAGTCGGACACGACTGGACTTAATTGTCAGGGGTCACCTTTACCTTACCTATGCTGGGGAAAAGATTGCACCGCTTGAATCTCACCCTGTTGCGCAGTAGTTAAAGGCACAGGAGCCCTGTGTCCATGAGGGGGGGCGGGGAGACGGAGATGAGACCTTCAGCTCACGTTATTTATATCTTTCTCAAGCAACTAGAAAAATGCATACATTTAGATATCCCAATTTGGTATACATTACTTTCCAGCATTTCATGCAAAGCGAGTATCCTTGCCCTGTAATAATTTCCAAAATCTTGGTACCACACCCAATTAAATGTTAGAGAGAGAAGGAGCCTCATCATGACACCTGCTGGAGTCAACGCAAAGTTGCTCTGGGCCAGGGAGCAACCAAATCGGGAGCAAACCAATAACTCTTGTTATTTCTCAGTGTTCCTCTTTTGTGACAAAGTACACAAAACACCTGAAATTAATTAATTGGAACATTTTGGAACGGAAACAACTGTGTTTGCAGAAGGCTTTCGGGAAGGACACGGCCCCCTTGGGATGGAAGCCGGAGCCCGTGCTTAGCAGAAATTGCTGATGGCAAAGCAGGCGTCCGAATCAGCCAGGGTGATGCCAAAGAGGACTCTGCTCTGCTTAGACCAGGAACAGATCGAATCAAAAGGAGACGTTGTTGTCCACCTTCCAGAGAATACCAGAAGTGGCCATTGCAACCCACCATTCTGGCAATTGGGTGGCACAGTGTGCCAGTCTGCCCTTACTGACCCATCATCTCTCAGAGCTGCCTCCCCCTTGGCTGCCTGGGTCCTCACTGAGCCAGGGGACACTTGCCATATCACAGCAGAAAACAGGAGTGCATTTGTGTGACTGGAAGACTAGCCTCACACCAAAGATCCCCGTCTGAAGAGCATTCCCCCACTCACTGCCCCATGCTGTTGAAGGCTCTTTTCAGCCTGCAGTATGTCGCAGCTCTTCTTTATCCTGTTAAACCTACACCCTAAGGAACAGATCGTTCTTACTGGGGGCATAAGCAGGGGAGAAAAGATGTGTGTGCGTGTGTGAAATGAAAAACAAAGCAGCAACCCTCAACGGTGCCAATCCTTTGTCAAGGTAGCAGCAAGGCTCGTACAAAGCAAAAAAGAACTGAGGGGTCACTACAGCACTCTCTCTGAGTGCTGTAGTAACCCCATGCCCCCTTTCCTTCTCAAGTTGGCAGGGTCACACTGCCACACAGTCATCTTCACAGCTCATCCTCAGCGCTCTGCATTTGAAACTCAGGTACCATGACATAGGTGGAAGAGCCAACATGGCTGTGGCTTCCTTTCCCAACTGCCCCCCCCCGGCAAAACGTGGTCCCACACATACACCGTACACGCACCTCCATTCTGCTGAAATGACGTACTGTCTGGAGCTGGGAGGAATAGCATCAAGCTGAATACTTAATAATGATAAAAAGAAGACGGAAAGGAGCAGCCACTGTCTGTATTAAAAGCCCCCTGGTGTTGATTAAACTTTCCCTCCTGCTGTAGATTTGCAGAGCTCCCCACCTGTCTAGAATCCGCTGGCTCCTGGATGCTTTGATAAATGGCTCCTTAAGTGTCGCTCTCATCTCCAGCTAAAATGCTGCCAGGGGCGCTTCCCCACAGAGCAGTTCCTTAGCGGAACATAACAGACAGAACAAAGCGAGGGGGGGGGAGATGGAGAGAAGGAGGGGGGGCAATGTCTTTCCACCTCGGTGCCTGTGGAAACCTCATCTGAAGGGCTGGGGGAAGATACCCAGCCAGGCTTACTGCAGGAGTACTGAAGTAGCTGCTTGGGGTCATCGTCATGGTCCTTTTCAGGGCACCAGTGACTCAGCAGGCAGCTTCAGAGGGGCCTAATGCAGACCTGACACATGTGGACTCCAACTAGGGTTGATCTTATCATGAAATGACCCCAAGTGGTTGCCCGGGACAAGCTGGTAAACAGCCACTCGCCTGGTCGCCTGTGGTGAGTAAGCATCACCTCCAGGTGATCAGGAACTGGAAGAGGGTTGGGTCTGGCTCATGATTGGGTGAGGAACATCTGCCGACCTATTTACAAGGCTGGCCCAGAAGGAGATCGGTGCAGTTTTGGGTGCAGCTGCAAGAGATTTCTTGCTTCCAGCCCGGTCTTGGCAAATAAGCTTCTGTTTCTTAGGAGCGACCGCAGCAAAGGAAAAAGAGAGATGCTGTGTGTAAGAGAAAGAGATATATGCTACAGGCAACCAAGGAAGAGCCACACAACAGATCCCTCAAGGCCTCCATCTAGCAGATGCAGCTGGAGATGTCAAAGGACATAGGATGCAAACACTGATTATGATTATTGTCCCATAGCTCAATCAGTGTACATGGTCGTTTTTTTACAGAACACCACAAGAAAGAAAAGCAGTTGCTTCTCCTGAAGAATTTACAATCCAAATCAGCATCAGCCCATCCAAACCTATGGGGAGAGGCAGGAGGTGGAAACTTGGGGTTCGATGCAGGGGCTTTTTGTAGCCTGCTGTTAGAGAAGAAAAGTACTGTACTCACATTGGGGCCAAGCCCATCAGCAAAAGCCTCTTCTCTTCCCCATCCTCCCCTAGATTGGACTCCTCAGTTCCACCGGAATATAACACCTCCTCGTGGCATTGGTTAAGCTCATATTCCCAGACGTTCCAAATTGAACCAGGGTGCCCTCTGCCAGAAGGCACCCTGGTTCAATTTGGAACGTGCACGATAACAGATGGAAACGCACACGGACTAATTGCCCTTTCCCGATCGGGCAGTGGCAGGACTGAATCACCTTGGGTGCTCATAGCATGTGCCGAATTTCAAACTGGAATCTGTCCAGCCACCTTCCTCGGTTCAATTAACAAAGCTTAAAAACAGCCGATGCCTTTTTTCTCCTCCAGGAAGGTCCCTGATGCACACTTACTCAGTCACCTTGTAACCTTCTTTGCAACGAGGCAAACAGACTGTGCTTTTCAAGTGCAGGGTTGCAAGTGCAAGGGCACGTCCCTAGACTAGGGAGATTATTCCGGGAGCTTGTGCTTGCACCTTCCCCAGGCTCACAATCTCCTTTGGAAAAGAATTGCTCACGGCAGTTGGAATCTCTCTGTGTGCTTTGCACAATGAACTAGCCGTGCACAGTCTCCTTACGTATGATCTGGTCTCCATCTCCCTGCCTCTCTTCCCTTAGTCTGCAACAGGCCCATCCGGTAGAAGCCCCATCAGGGAGCTGTGTGGAAACTAGTCCACAAGCCAGTGTGAATCCAGAAGCTTCAGGGTTGAATTCTGATAGTCAAGCTGGGTTGCAGGACACCTTGCCGATATGCCTGAGGAAGAGGCCTGTGTAACTCAAAAGCTTGCTTCTGGCATTGATTGGCCTACCGGAGGTCTTGCCTGACTTGCTTTATGTTTCTTATTTTTGGAGGCCAACAACACAGCGATTGCAATTTCCCTTTATAGTGACTAAAAATCATTAATGGCCCAGCATTGTGATGACTCCACCATTTTCTCAACTACTCCCCACTTGCCAAACCATCTGCCGCAGATCAGAACACAGACAGCAGCATCAGCAAATTTACACCAGCTACATTCGAAAAATTAAGTTTAAATTCCGTTTTATGGCCGCTTTGGGGGATTGCCAGTCCTAGCCTCTTGGCACCTCTAGGGGGCAATGTTTTGGCATTGCTGAAAGTCTTATTCAAAAGACTGGGTATTTTATTTTTATGTTTTTGGTCTGGATAGGAAAGGACTTAGTCTCCAAAAGGGATTACAGCATCTGACCTATCTTCTTCAAAGCATCTTAAAGAGCTTCATAGAACTTTTTGGGGAGATGGGTAGGGGGGAGACGTTATATTGCTTTATTTTAGAGAAGGGAGAAGATTAGACACAAAGACAGCGACATCAGAGAGTCCAATTTACCTTCAGAGTGAGAACTGGTCTTCACACAGCTTGTCATTAGTCTGTGGAATTCATGGCCACAAGATATGGCCACTAACCTTGAAGGAGCAGCTAAGGTGGCAACTGGTGTGTCACTGGGTCAGGGAACATTTTGCAGCTCACCTGAGACAATGGGAGGAGTTTCTTGGGCCAGACCTGCCTCCCTGGAAATCCAGGAATCTCAGCTACCAGACACTCTGCCTTGAGCCCACTAGACTCTACTTCCCTGGCTGGGGCCTCAAGAATCTCCCCCCCCCAAAAAAAAAAAAATTGGTACCAGCAAAAAGTCCCAAACCTTTGCTGTTCCATCCATTCCACCCAGCCAGTTGCAGTGGTTCCCTGCTGCAGCAGCTTCTGCTTTTATGCTTTTTCCCTCTTCCCTCTTATCATCTTACACCCTCCACTCGAAGCTGTGCTGGGTTCTTGCAAAGCTCGTAATTAAAAGCTCAAAAGCAGACAAAATCTGGGAAGGGAGAGGTTAGCAGGAGAGGTCTGCAGGGGGGAGGAAGAGGCATCCCTCTGGGCATGGGTGGAAGAACACTGAGATTTTCATGCTCAAATCTAGCTCTCATGTTTCCAGGATCAGGGATCGAAGCTCCCAGCTTCAACTGCCTTGCAGATGTTGGGAGGGTAAACTAGGAAGGGCAAGTCGAAGAACAAATGGGATATAAATGTAATAGATAAATGAATAAAAGAAACGGACACAACACTTAATCATGTGGGGTTTTGTGGGGGGGGGGGAGGCGTTCTTTTTTTACCAATTAAGTGCTGCAAATAAGCTCATCCCCCCAAACTCATTTAGTGGTGTTTGGCGGGCAGAAATTTCCCAACGGGGCTGATGGAAACGCAGCCGTCGCAATTAGCAGTAATTGGGGCATGTTTCTGACAGCCGCAGCAGAAAAACTAACCCCTAGGTCAGGATTGATTGGCAGAACATAACCGGGGGGGGGGGGGTTGAGAGGATGAGGGCTGCTATAGCAGTGGGGAGAGGTTACCCCATGGGTTGGAGGGGCATCAAAAGAATTGAAGGGAGACTGGTATAAACACGGCCCACTTCCTGCGTGGTGACACTGGAGCAAGATCAGTATTAAATCTGCACAAGACCAGCAAAGCATGGGGGGTCCATGCCTGTTACGATCAAGAGATAAAAGTCTGGGTGCAGATAAAAGATAAAAGAACTGGGTGCAGAGTAACTAGTGCTGCTTGTCAGCATTACTGAAATACATTTTCATGGTGCGTGAAAGCTGTTCCTTAAGGGTTAATGTGAAGATGTACTTTCAGAAAAAAAAATCTTTGGAAGCTGTCTGTAGATGAATGTAGATAGAATAGGTACATGGAAACATCACTGAATGGATCTTGGCACCTTCGGGGGTGGAGAAAGGGGTTGATGTATAACTGACCCATGCTTGTCCTTTTGCATTTCAGAATGGGGGACATGATTGAGACTTATAAAATTATGCATGGGATGGAGAGAGTGGATAGAGGGAAATTCTTCTCCCTCTCGCACAACACCAGAACCAGGGGACACGCACTAAAATTGAGTGGAGGGAGAGTTAGAACAGACAAAAGAAAATATTTCTTTACCCAGCGTGTGATTCATCTGTGGAACTCCTTGCCACAGGATGTGGTGATGGCACCTGGCCTAGATGCCTTTAAAAGGGGTTTGGACAAATTCATGGAGGAAAAGACCATCACAGGTTACAAGCCATAAGCAACCTCCTGGTTTTTTTTTTTTTTTTTTTTTTTAGAAGTGGGTTTTCTCTGTGCCAGGTGCAAGGGAGTGGCGACTGGACACAGGTATCTTGTTGTCTTGTGTGCTCCCTGAGGCATCTGGTGGGGCCACTGTGTGACACAGGAAGCTGGACTAGATGGGCTTTTGGCCTGATCCAGCAGGGCTCTTCTTATGTTCTTAAGTCTTGTGCATGAGAGCCCTGGCTTTGAGTTCGTCCTCAGTTAAATACTAGTTATTTAAATACTAGTTATTTGTGATACAGCCTGGTCCACATCTGCAGCAAAATGAAGATGTATAGTCCTCAGGAGAAGGAAGAATGGACTGTACCACTTCAGACTGCAAAGATCACAACTTTGGTTGCTTTCCATTTAAAAAGACACTACCTACTGGTAGAAAGCTAGCACAGCAGGGATCGTGATCTGCCAGTTCGTTAACTTGCAAAGAGATTGTTTTTATTTACGTAGGCGGAGTATTCAAAAACTGGCACTGCCTTGTCTGCCATCTGAAGCAGTCCAGTCCACTCTACCACCGCGCTCTGTTGCCTCAATTTTCCCATCTGTAGAATGAAAATAATGGTGACATCCCTTGCAGGCTTTTTGTGTAGGGTGACTAAACTGAAAAATGCTTTGTATGTTAAAAGTATACTATAAGTTGTTGACGAACCAACCACCCATCGCCATCATCAAGGACATCTACATGACCTTCGTCCATGAAAACAACTGTAGTGGAGACTGAGCTGTGAACCTTTAGTTGTCTAGTTCGAATCCTGCTTCTTGCATGCAATCAAGCTGCTGTCTCTCAAGTTGAGGCAGGAGAGGGGACCGGCTGTGCTAGCATCCAGAGGCGTAACTGCCCCCGTTGGCGCCCGGAGCAACGGGGTGGTGGTACCCCTATAATTGAGGCCGCGGCGCGCTCCGGAGGGGGGGCGCGCTCCGGGAGGAGGCAGCGACCCCCCCCTCAATCGGGAGAGCTGGCTCGGGGAGGTCTTCCCCGGCCGGCTGCCCAGGGCCTTCTAAGGAAGGCCCGCTGCGAGAACGGTATTTACCGTTTTTGCGCATGCTCAGGCGCATGCTCAGACTGTTACTGAGGGAAAAAGGGCAGCCTTTTTCCCTCAGTAACAGTCTGAGCATGCGCAAAAAGAACGGTATAAATACCGTTCTCGCGCGGGCCTTCCAGAAGGCCCCAGGCAGCCGGCCGGGGAAGACGTCCCCGAGCCGGCTCTCCCGATTGAGGGGGCGGTCGGACTCGAGTCTCCGAGTCCGACTTCGGGCGATGGTGCCCAGAGCCGGTGCTCCGCTTGCTCCGCCCTAGTTTCGCCTCTGCTAGCATCAGTTCCTCAAAAGCAAACAGCATGCCTTAGGAATCTGACCACCCCTCCAAGCTCTTTCCTGCCAGTGCCAACCAGCTGCAAAAAAAAGTCAAACATCAAACCTCTTGGCAGACTCATTCCAAACTGCTTGAGTCCTGCTCCAGCCCAAGCAACCAGCTCCCTAATAGCCACTAGCCATTCAGCTATCTATCCTTTTCAGAGAAGCTCATTTTGCATATCAAAAGAGGAAGCTTGAAGTCCCATTGCCCAGGGCTGAAATCAGGTCTTTTATGCCAGGCCTTTGGCTCCCTCCCACCCCATTGCAAACAAACCTCTGAGGCTGGCTTCATTATTGCAAGCCCTTCTCCTAGTTTGACCCAAGAGCAGGGGGACTGGGAAGGAGACTTCCTGGGAGGGGAATATAATTTCCCCAGGACCTGAGCCAGCCTCCTAAAACAGATCTCAATCTTCTCTTGCCAGACTAGCAGCTGAGATAACAGCTTCCAGTACATTGCATTTCCCATTTGTACCTGTAGACGTTGCTAGTGTGTTTTCCATTTGTAGAAAATGGATGAGCTTACCTTCCAGCTGCACTGATTTCTGGTCAGCACCACAGCCATTTTTCTTGCCAGGTGGTGGTCTGGAGTTTCCACCTCTGCTGCGACTGCTTGTAGACGCTGTGCTGAATATTGAAGTTCTGAATCCATTTTGGGTGTGAAATCCACTGTGGAAAAACGTACACATCGCGAGTTCAAAATGCTTTGCATACATTAATAAACCTTACAACGATCCTAAAAGGTAGGTCACTGTTACGATCCTGTACCCATACTGCAGATGAAAACACTGACTTGCCAAAACCTACCCAGCAAGTTCATGGCAGAGGCAAAATTTGAGCTAAGGACTTCCTGGTTCGTGACACAGTGAGTGACAGGAAGACGATGATGTTGACGCTCCATATCTGCAACTCCCACTATCTTTTCCTTTCCCAAACAAGCAGCCATGGAGACAGGATTTGCATTGGGGCAATTTGTCAAGAAATTGGTACATGTTCTCCCCATGCCATCGTTTCCATCCAACTTGGGGTGTCCCCCTCCCCTCCAAGGCAAGCCCAAGGACCTTCCATGGGGGCCCATAGTGGAGCTTTGCCCCACAACTCCCAACAAACTGGCGCCTTAGCTGCGATACAGCCTCAGCATCATGACCCTAACCTGGACGTTATTTATTTTTAAATACCTTTCAGAGACCAACAGCGCAATCCTATCCAACTTACACCACCGGTGTAACCAGCAGGGGAGGGCAGGGCGGGAGGCTTGGGAGGGGAGGGGAGATTTAAATCCCCATTGAATCCCCCTTTGGAGGGGATTTGAATTCCCGTTCCGTTCTGGGGCCTCCTGTTCTCGCTGCACCGCTGGTTACACGGGTGGTGTAAGTTGGATAGGATTACGCTATAATGCAAGGAAAACAATTTGAATTTTGAAAGGTATATCCAGAAAGGAAGTATTCATTTGGGGTTGTTGTTTTTTGTTTGTTTGATTGATTTAAAATATCGACATATCAAAGCAGAAATTGTTTGTTTCTAGGAACCAAAACAGAGCATTAACCCTTTTGTTCCTGTAGACCAAAGGGGAAGCAGGCCGGCGGTATTACGCTGAAATAATATGACAGTTTTACATCCATTTACTAAAAATGAATACAATTAAACAACTTGAATAAAACTGCTTGGGTGTGTTATGTTCTGCATCGATTCCACGCTCCCCGAGGCCAAAACATCCCAGGCGACAGGTTCGTCAAGGCCTGGCGGCCATCTTAATCAAGCTGAGGTAAAACACAGATGTCAAGGGGAAAATGGAGTGAAAATTTCAGTTTGTGAGGATTCGGAATAGATACAGTATATGCCACACTTTCATGTTAAGACATGATGTTGTGGTCACCATGTGTCAGACGCTTACATATCCATAGATGGTGTTGTTATGCCTGGGAGCATGTAATAAATGCACTTAAAAATAATAATTGGGTAGCTCTTGTTGCTTTGTTGCAGAAGCTGACCACTTGTGAGGGGCTTGTACTGCCACACATGTTTCCGACTGGTGGTTTGCTGACCGGAGGACAGTACGGCCCCCCAAGATGAAAAGAAGCTGGCCATTGTTGGCTATTGGCGGAAACGACGATAGATGTTACGCGTCCATTGTCCAACCTATCTGCAAATTGGCCAAGGCCAGCGCTCTTGAGGAGAGATACACAGGAGGGTGAAAGAAGCGACGATGTTAATTAAATTACAAATCATGTGTCCCTGCTCGGGGAACTTGGGTTCGGCAAGGCCCCCAGAGGCGGAAGCCATGAATGAAAATTATGCTGCAAGTGAGGATATTCTACAGAAATAATAACCAACTTGTAAGGCACTACTCTAGTACCGTTCGGGTCTCAAAGGACGCTTGTAAGTCAGGGAACGGAGCAGACAAAGTAAAAAATAATAATAATATTGCATTAGCCAAGCAGGATGGTTGAGAAAGAAGCTTTGTTAGTGAATCCAAACGAAAGGAAAGGCTGAGGAAAATCTGGAAAGATTTCAAATTGCACCACTTACATTTCAAACCGGAAGGGTCAAAATTCAATTTTTTTTTAAATTTTACCTCAGAATTTGAGAGCTTCAGGCTTGTTGGCTTCTCTGGTTTGTTTTGGTTTTGACGAGTGTCAAATATGAAACTTCGTAAGGTGCCAGTTGTGAAATGCTACATACTATTGCATGTTATTTGTCAGATACGGAGCACCATTGCATGTCAGCAGCCAAACTGTTCAGTTTGAGGATTAACTGACAGGGCAAACGGATCTTGTCAGTATTCCACAGTGGGACTTTAAATGTGGTTAATGTTAAAATGTGGATTGCAAGTACAGGTGGGCCCCCATATCCGCTGGGGATATGTTCCAGGCCCCTCCGTGGATACTTGAAACCGTGGATAAGAGCAAACACCCCCTCCATGGTTTCCTGAGGCCCCCCCCTGCCTCCCCTACAGGCAGGCATGCTTCCCCCCCCCCCCCGCGCTCTTATTTTTCTTTCAGCAAACTTTGTTTCTTCCTTAAAACAAACAGAGAAGCAGCCTCCATTGCAGGCAAGTAGAACGAGACTAAGTCCTAGAGAGGCTCTGCAAGGTTTCTGTTAACCTTGCAGAGCCTCTCTAGTACTTAGTCTCGTTCTACTTGCCTGTAATAAACAGCCAGAGGCTGCTTCTCCTGTTTCTTTAAGGAAGAAACGAAGCTTACTGGGAGAAAAGTAAAAGCCTGGGGGGGTCCCCACGATCCGTGGATAACTGAAACTGTGGATAGCGAATCAGTGGATATGGGGGCCCACCTGTATGTTGCGACATCACAACAGGGACATTCAGACCTGCAGCTGTGTAGTTTGTAGTTAATTGTGTGGAGTTTTTTTTCCAAAGCTTCCCATATATAATACGCATATAGATAGATAGATAGATAGATAGATAGATAGATAGATAGATAGCCACCCTATATAGCCACCCTATATATATATATAGGGTGGCCAAACTGTGGCTCCTGAGCCACATGTGGCTCTTTGACGTATAATGTGCGGCTCTCGGAAATACCGTATTGTCCCGAGTACAAGACGCACCTGATTATAAGACGCGCCCTTAAAGTCCGGTGCTATTAAAAAAAATTAATTAAATCACTGGCATTAAATTTATGCCTGATTATAAGACGCACCCCTAGTTTAAAAACTTAAATTAGGAGAAAAAAGTGAGTCTTATACTCAGACCAATACGGTACATTGACTGAGCTCCGTTGAGTGAGCTCCTTTTTGCATCACAATTAATATAAAAAGGGAAATGAGAAATTTTCAAGCTTTATAATTCTTTACCGGGTATAAACTGAGAGTCCACTGGATTAAAACATAAGTTTAATGTTCATAATGAGTACATATTATTTAAGAATTTAAATGCCTCTTAAATATTGCGGCTCTCAAGCATCTGAAGTTTATCGTATGTGGCTCTTACATGAAGCAAATTTGGCCACCCCAGAGATTCCCGTCTCCCTCACAGTCAAGACCGAAATGTTAGTTGGATTTGAAATGAAGCAAAAAATGGCCACATTTTGTAGGCCAGGATTCTGTGGCAACCTAGGCTGTGTGCGGACGCGCGGCCCACCACGCAGGCAGCGGGACAGATCTGCAGTGGACAGCACTGGGCTGGTGAAAAAGTAGGTCAGGACGGAGGATTAGAAAGTCAGTTGAGCCCAGAGAAAAGGAGGAAGGAGGGAGAGAGGTAGGACAGAAGAGAGCAGGATTTGCAATGGCATCCTTGGTGCTGGCCCCTTGCACCCCTTTTCCCCAGTTGTGTCCCCCCCAAAGTCCCCTGTTCTGCCAGTCCCCCCAAGCAAGGATACAGGATCAGCTGGGGATACAAAGATTGCCACAGAGAGGGCAATTTCCCTGCTTAATTTCTAAAATTCTTTCCTGGGGCGGGGGGGGGGGGGAGGGTATGGCGTAGTGGTTAAGAGCTGTGAACTCCCTACGTCACCTTCTCCACACCTTCCCACCCATCTTCTGTGGGTGTGAAGGAGCAACTGTAGCAGGGATTTCAGAGCCAGGGTGGCATAGTGGTTCGGGAGATGGACTTAGACCTGGAAGATCCAGGTTCAAATCCCCACTCAACCACGAAGCTTCCTGGGTGACCCTGGGCCAGTCACTATCTCTCAGCCTCGCCTACCTCGCAGGGTTGTTGTGAGGACAAAAGGAGGGGAGGAACCACGGTGGTATAAAAAATGTGATAAATAAAAATGGGGGGCAGGGGGAAACATGGATGCTAGCAGGGAGAATGGAGCTAAGATGGAGATGCTGGGGGGTGAATGAAGATGACAACACAGACACACACCCCAAGCATGCAATCGTGTCCTGGAGACTCAGCCTGCCAGCCCATCAAACTGGCAGAGGGTGGAAGGAAGGAGTCTCTCTCCTCCCTGCATTTCTGAGACTCCCCCCTCCAGTGATGACTGACAGCACATACATACAAGAAGTTGGAAAGAAACCTCCCCCCCAACACACAGACCTCAACCCCCAGACTCGCCCTCCCCAAACACCAAAATACGTTCCAATCCGCTTGTCTGGTGTGCAATCTTGCTGGAAGGGGGTCTCTCTGGGGTGCAACCCCCCCTCCTGGATCCTTTTTGGCCAGGCTTCACCCCCCTCCCCGATCTCAGGGGGCAGCAGGAACCAAAGCACCCCCACACACACACACCAGGGACCGAGGAGGAGGAGGAGGCTGGCGCCTCTGGGCATCTGGGCTGCTGTTCAGGCGAGCATCTCCGCTCAGAGCAAAGGCATTTGCTGCGTGTGGGGCGCTCAGCTCGCAACCCCTCCCCTCCTCCTGCCTCCTCCTCCCTAGATCTGGGGCTGGGAGGGGCAAGGGGGGCTTCTTCACTCATGCCACCGCATCTTGGCAGCAGGCGCACAGCTGCTCCCAGCGCCGGCTGGCAGCCTGCTTTCTGGAGACTCCCTCCCCCCCACTTGGCACGGAGAAGGGCGCAGCTTCGACGACCCACCCCTGGGTACCTTTCCAACCATCCTCTTCTCCTGCACAGGGATATACATCCTTTATGCCCACGGTGGGCAAGCAAGCAGTCGCCGACAGCCAGAGAGCCCGGGATCTCCTCATCCCTGCTGCGGAGGGGGGCGAGTGAGTCGATGCCTCCGTCGTCGTGACCACTACACCGCACTGCCGACTGGAGGAGTTGAGGAGCCCTCACTTTGGCGGCTCCAGCTGGAACCAGTGCACCAGAAAAGCTCCCTCCCCCCTCCAAACTGGGCTTCAGAGCGGAGATGACCAACCATGCTGGAAGGGTGCAGTCCGTGGCCATCTGGGTGGCAGCAAACAGGTGCTTGCCATGGGGGTGCCAGCACTGAGCGGTAAGTGTCTCTGCCCCCTGGACTTTGCCCACACGGATGCCCTCGACACTGCTGGCTGGTCCCCCTTGGCGCCAGCCCCAAATTGACCTGGGTGAGGCTCAGTTCCAACTCAGGGCCCCCCCCTCTTATGCCAGCATTATGGTCCCCATTTGTTCCCCCCCCCATAACTCCTTCGCTTGGCTTCTTGGTCCTGCCCCCCCACCCCTAATGTGCTCTTCTCACAGCCCTGATGTGAAGGAGATGTCTCTCTGGGGCAGTCAGCTAGTTAGGGGACGACATTAACAAGATCACGGATTTCCTTAAGCTGGCAGACATCTAGGAAGTCGGCTCTGGACCAGGGTAGGGTTGGGAGGATGCCTGCCTGGGTACCAAATGAAAGGAACAAGTCCACAAGAGAAGGCAGGTAGACATGGCTCTCCCGGAGTGTGGCACGGTGGCACCCATGAAAGATGGTACGTAGGCATCCACCTAGCACCCCTAGCTGGAACTTGTGTGGGATCACGGATCCCCCTCACCTGACCCACATTTAAGATCTTGGAGTCTCAAAGGAAGGGGAGCAAGGAATTGATCTATGGTGGGCACACTGGGCACCGCACAGATGACGATGTGCTGTGTGGTTTTTAAGGATTGCCAGCCCCCACTCGAAAAGGCAACAAGGCTGCCCCTTCTCCACCTTTGCAATGTTCTCTCCCACCCACCCCCACAGCCTCTAAAACCCCCAGTTCCCAACAGTGTCTCCCTCCCAAGTCCAGTTTCTCTATCCAGCAGGTGTGTGGGTTGGCTGGCGAGGGCAAGCAAGCTACCCCAGCTATTTTCCCCTTCTCCCTGTCCCTCTCCCCCTCTCTGTCTTCTTGCTTTGGTGTGGGAACAACAAAGCTGAGCTGATAACAGGCAGGAGGTGGGGGGGGGAGAAATCAATGTGCTGAAATAGATGCTTGGCGATTAACCCCTTGGAGGAACCTCAGTTCTGTTGTGGCTCTTTTTGGAGGAAGTGGAGTGTGATTTTAATGTCCGAGGAGAAGAATAGGGGACAAAACGAGGACTCCTAGGCTAGGGAGGGGCACTGAAAGGGTTAAATGTGTGCGGCTAAAAAGGGGGCACTGAAAGGGTTAAATAAGGGGAGCTGAATGGTCCTTGGAGAACTTAGGTTGTTGTGGTGTGAGTAGAGAGAGCCTGCAGGAGTATGGAAGGTCTTTCTTTGCTGCAGCCGAACTTCTTATGAGCCTCTTGGCTCAAACAGGGCATAAAGACCACAGCCCTCCCCAGAATCTAGTTGTTGGGGGGTATACTGCTTTTGCTCATGGAGGCTCCTCTATCTATGCTACCATGGCTTGCAGCAGCCAATTGATGACTCCTCCTCCTCCTCCATGGATATGTCTATCCCATCCACCAAAGGCCATCTAAGGTGGCAAATTTCATAAGGTAATCGGGGGTTATCTAAAGCGTTTTCTTCTTCAGTTGTGTAAGAAGAGCAAATCCCAGAAGGATTAATAAGGATCGTTTTAGCACGGAAAGTTTAAAAATCAGTTTGAGATTAAATCTATCTGCAACGTACACAGTACACATGTGGTGCAATCCTATACTGTACGTGTTCATTCAGAAGCAAGTCCTACTACCGTATGGTCAGTGGGATTTACTCCCAAGTAGGTGCAGTCTCAGTGTGTCTGCTGCACTAATCTCATTCACACATGACATCAGCCCAAGAGAGTCTCCAAGCACTTCATGTGCAAACAGGCTTGATTTGCGAGCAAATCTCTTCCAGTGACATCAAACGCACACCCTAATCCCGTGTAATTAGCATGATAAACTCATGTTGTGTGTCTTTGCAGCTTAGCATGTTACATTGCGACTGTGGGGGAGGTAGCGCACTCCACCCCAGGCACAAACCGACAGCTCAGTCTCTGACAAGAGGGGTTTAAAAACACCCACACCCTGGCAGACCCTTTTCAGTCCTTCCGCTTCTGTAATGTGCAAACATGGCAAAATGTGTTTGAAAACATCATGTGCTTTGCACATCATCCAGGTAGGTGCGCTAATTAGATTGCAGGGATTAGGCTGTGTGGCTCCTGAGAAGATCAATGTATAGCAAACCCTGGTTAGTTGCAGGGTAATGTGTGAAATGATCTCTATGGTTGGAAATAGAGTAACATAAGAACATCAGAAGAGCCCTGCTGGATCAGGCCAAAGGCCCATCTAGTCCAGCTTCCTGTATCACACAGTGGCCCCACCAGCTGCCTCAGGGAGCACAAGACAAGAAGATAACCTGTTTCCTGCTGCCACTCCCTTGCACCTGGCACAGAGAAAACCTACTTCTAAAACCAGGAGGTTTCTGGGTTTATCTTCAGCTAGTGACAGAATCAAGAGCCCAATTTAAAAGCCATTCTTGAGTTAATTAAATGCTCAAGGTTGGTGTTGGTTGTTTTTTTTTTGCTGTCCCTTGCCAGCAACAGGCGGGGGGGGGGGGGGAGAGAGAGAGAGAGATGTTGCAATGGGCAAGTATAGGATAAAAGAGAGAAATTCTAGCCAAAAAAAAAAAAAGAACCCAGAAACTCAACAATCATACTGTATTTAGTCTCTTGGGAAAGTAGGTCTTTATAACACACATATTCCACCACTAGCAGTGCCACCTCGGTGTGCTTAGCACTGCTTGTGGATTTGCACATTCTGTGACAGAAGCGGCCCTAGGGTTAAATTCTGATGATTCTTCTCTGAGCCGAAAGCTCTGGGTTCAAGCCCCAGGGCCCCAGCCGAAGCTGGTGTCCCGTCATGATTCAGTGCGAGACTCCTAGTTCTAATCTCGCCTCAATCCCCAAACACCGGAGCTGGTGTTAGGTAAGCCATCAGTATCTTCGCCTCCCCAATTCCCTATCTGCCAGATCTGCAATATTGAGGTAATGGCCTACCTTAAAGGGTTGTTGTAAGGAGCACCGTGCAATCCTACTCATGTTGTCTCAGAAGCAAGAGTTTAGTGGGGCGCATTCCCAGGTGTGCACATAGGTTATGTGCATGGCTGGTGAATCTATCGTGACCCATCACGACAGCTAAATGGAAGCTCTATGTTAGGAAACAGTGTAGAGCCACTGCTGGAGTATTTCCCCAAAATATCTGGCTGATCCCTGTTGGAAACAGAATATTAGGCTCAAAGCAGCCTTAGTGTGATCCAGCAGGGCTCTTATTAGGGACACTGGAAAGGGGCTACCTAAATGCTCACAGGCCAGTATAAGGGGGTACAAAGAAGCACTCCCTCCATTCCCTTCCCCAGCCCACCCCCTCACCATCAAACTGAGCTGAGAAAAGGAGATAACTCAAGCGAGGGATCTATTTTCGCTTGCGCTGTGCCGCCCAAGCTTGGGGAGTGGTGGTGAATCATGGGCATTCACTTGGCATCCAAGCACAAACAGGGCCAAGATCTCAAGAGACTCGCTCCTCCACCTCTTCCTTCGCTCCACTCGTCCCCAAAATAATTTCAGGCACTCTACGATTCCCGAGAGAGCACCGCGACGTTCATGCGTGACGACACTTGGATGGAATGCAACTGAGTGGGTTCGGGAGAATTTAGTATGTGGGAGTGCAGGGGAGGGGGAGACAATGAGAGTCAAGTTAGAAAAGGGGCTCAAGGGAGCTCTGGGTTCCATTCCCATTCTGGGACGGAAGTGGGGCCTGGTGGTTAGTGCAGATGGGCCACCCGTGTGCCAGGCCTCTTGGCTGTAGGTCCAGCAAAGGGGAGAGAAGGCTGGTTTAAGAGGATGGAGAGTGAGGACAGGCTATTTTGCTTCTTCCAGATAAAGAGTCATTCCTATTATCACCAAGCTCCTGTCCTGCCAAATCCCCTTTTCCACCCCCTTTAAGAGTCCTGGGCCCACTTTGGACTAATTAGTTCCCCTTTTTCACTCACAAGGCCATCAGTCAAAGTCCACAAACCGGTCCAGAAGCCAGTCAGGGTAAGTCCATGAGTCAGTCGCCAACCCAGGTCCGCCTACCTTCAGACTTTCCTCCTCTCTGCTACCCACACCCTTTCTTCCTCCAGGTGCTGCTTTTATCCCTGAAGACCTGATTGCCTCTAGTGGCCACAGCTGTGCAGCACACTTATTGCTACAGCCTAGGCTTTAACCCCTTATTCCCCAGATTTGCCAGAGCAAGGGGTCACTGTAGACACCACAAACTATCTCCTTGGGGAAATCTTCCACGTTCTCGAATACAGCTGCCTGCTGTTGTAATAGGTGGGAAGAGCAACTGTGTGTCCGTTCCAAGGGTTTTTTCAGTGGTCATCACAGTCCCTTTTCATGATCCCATATAACTGAACGGCGAGAAGAGGCGGTACCTGGAAGTAGCAAAGAGGAGAGGGAGCAGACCTGCCTCCCGCTCCAGACCCTGGCAGCAACAGAGTCTGTGTTCCACCCCCTTCTCGAGAGGGTTTACATGCCAAATCTTTCCCCCTTGATCCATCCAAGTGAATGGGCACATTTGCTCCATTTGTGTATGCTTTGCTGAGCATCAAAAAAAGGGAGCTGCAGTTAGGACCCTAGAAGAAGGGGAGAGACATTTGTTTCCTCCCACATTGGTGTCCCAGGAGTTTGGAGCAGTGAGGGGGATGTTCCATGATTTAGGCCGCCACCCGTATTGCCTCTTGAATGAGTGAGGCTGGCCTTGGGTGGGGTGGGGAGAACCAAGGCGGCAGGGCTCTGTACTCCAAGACTCCCCTGTTCCCCCTCTCAGCTTATTTTTGTTTTAAAGCCAGCTCTGCAGATACTGGAAAGAGCAAGGTGTACTGCGGGGCTTGCACAGAAGAGTGAATATTGCTAGAGATCAGCTCCATGTTTTGATGCCAAACCGTATATTTGGGAAACATTTCAGCTTGCTCCCTGGCACTGTAGGGGTTAAACATGCCTTTTGGTTCAGGGCCACCACACACACACACACACACACACACACACACACACACAGAGAGAGAGAGAGAGAGAGAGAGAGAGAGCGCTTATTATTCCCTCTAAAAACACAATCTTGCCCCCAGGCATTCCCTGGGGGGTGGCGTGTGGGGCAGAGGGGGGGGGAAGAGAGACATGCTGTGTCTCTCCAAGCCATGCACTTCCCACAAGTGGGCCTGCTTCTTCCTTCCTATCAATCTTCTCTTGTCTGAAGGAAAACCAGAAAGAGACGGAGAGATTTCCTTAGAAAGCCGGGGATAAAGAAAGCCGCACCTCGCAGAATATAGGGTGACCCCGTCATTGAGGTGCAGATGGCCAGGGGTTCTGGGGGAGCCAAAGACGTAAAGCCATTTATTTCCCAAGGTTGTAAGTAATCATAATAGCTGCCAAACCATAAATAATAAAATAGAGTGACTATTCGGTAAACCATATTATCGTGCATTGGGGGGGGGGAGCTGAAGACCCCTGCTGCTCCAAATGTGCTCTATTGCTGTTCGGTAAGCAAATGAAATGTGGAACTTTCCACAGCCATATTTCTGCTGCCTAGACAGGTGCAAGTACAGTCAGAGAACAAACATAAAAACGAATCGCAGCTCGACTGCATCAGGTCCGTGTTTTCTTTGGCTTTGTCCCCTTCCTTTGGTACTGGCAGCTGCATTATCAGGGACTGGCTTCTGAAAACAAAGAGGTTTGGGGGTTGAAGTCCACCTGCAGACCCAGAACTACTGAACCGGAATGGAAAACTTTCCTGCTCTCACCTTAGATGCGCGGGGATCAGGGGGCACTGCCCAGCACTCAGAAATGTCTGTTTTCATTGGCAAAACAATCCCTGTTCATTGAGTCCCCTGCACACACATTTCATCACTTTTGAGCAAAAATGATCATTATGTTCTAGAAGGGTGCGTTTTAGGTCTGTTCTGTCATATGAACTTGTAAACGTTGGAAAATCCTGCAAGATCATTTTAAAAACACCTCTTCCTCGTCTGCGTGCGCGCGCGCACACACACACACACACACACACACACACACACACACACACACACCAATCACGATCCTTAAGGGATCAAGCGATAACCCCCCTTGCCCGTCTCCCTCTCCGACAAGGTGAATGACGCAAATTCCCGCTGGAGACTTGTCAGCAGTAATTGACCGATCCTTTGTGCAAGTCAAATAAGAGAGACACTGTTTGAAATCACCAGAACAAACCTCTCTCTCTCTCTCTCTCTCTCTCTCTCTCTCTCTCTCTCTCTCTCTCTCTCTGTGTGGATTACGTAGCAACAGTCAATTTGATACCTTAGGTGTTCTTGGCCCTCTGGATTAATGCGCATCTGCTCCGGATTAGGGTCCATGTCTTTAAAAGTCATCTTTTCCCTGTGGAACATGAATCAGAAAATAGGTAAGAAGATGACATCAGTCTGGAAGAATCTATCCAGCGCTTGGCCAACAGGTTGGAACCCAACTGGCTTGTTGTTGTGGGCATGGGGTTGGCGGTTCGGGGGACCCACAGGACTCCATCCCTACCCCAGTTTCAGGAATGAGGCAATTTCTGAACTCAGGAAGACAGCAGCTGAAGTCAGGGGCTGGGAGACAATGGAGCAAACCAGGGTAGATGGGAGCAGAAGGCTGGGGCAACAAAGAGTTAGGTCCAGCTTGCTAGCAGCAAGTCGTCATTCTTTGCCCAGAACTGGTGCTCTTTCGGTTCAGCTAAGGTTGACATTGTGGTTCCAGCCAATCAGGGTTTGATTGGCTGTGATTCTATGCTAAATCTCTGCAGGGACAAGGGAAAGCTGGGATGTTCTAAAACTTCCTGAAGCTTCAGCCCTTAATTGCGTTCCTGTGATTTTAGTTCAGCTGATGAGGAGGAGGAGGAGCTCCATATTTTCAACCAAGTACAAAGCAAAAAGTCAAGCTTGTAGAAAGTCTGGCGGCCCAAGAATCCATCACTGGCTCTTCTTTTGTGGTCAGTACAAAAGTCATAGGTACGAGGCTGGGGCGGAGAACCCTGGTTGTCTAATTTCATGTCAAGTCAAGAGACTGAAAGGGGCAGGAATTTTGTCCACTCTATCAAATTCTCTCTACGGTCTTCTTGGAGGACAAAAATGGGAGGAACCTGGTTCAGGTTTTCATGCCGCTGGTGGCCTGTAGAGGAAAGTAGGAAAGGAATGTCCGATATTGTCATCCTATTGACACCAGGGTGGTGGTAGAAATCTCCACGGGATCTATGCAGTGTCCAGAATGCAGCTAGGTGGAATCGCGGCCCACGTAGCACGTGGCCAAACGGTCCGCAAGTTATGTAACATCTTTAGTTACGTGAGCTCAGTTCTGTGACAAGACTGCCAGAAGTTGCAAATCCCAAGCCGTGAATTGAACCCCCCCCACACACACACACAATACCTGCCTTTTTAAAAGAGAGAGCGCTGAATTTCCACCATGCACATCGCTGAGATGCATGAATCGCTTGCACATGTTCTACTCAGCTCTCTCTCTCCCCCCCCCCGCCACCGCCTAGGAAACCCCATGTGGCTGCACCAGATTTCACGGTGCACGGGTTTCTGAGTTGGCAGAGGCCCTGACCGGAATTAAAAAGCCCCTAAACATCTGTTAGTGTCCGGTGACTGCAAGTGCATTGTGGCAGAATGCCACTGGAAAATGCCACCCACTCTTCTATTTCAGCTGCTGCTGCTGCTGCTGCAGGGTTTGCATGGGGGGGGAGAGGGGGCAGGAGGAGAAGTCAGGCAATTTTAAAGAACCATGGTGAGCAAATGCATGTATATAATCTAGCCACAACTCGAGCAACAACTCTCAAATCTCCTCAATTTAAACCTAATTTTCTCCTACCCCTCATCACCCTTGCCTTATCCCATTCTTCTAAATTTGGCTGGTGGTAAAAATCTCAGGGCTTAACTTAGACCAGGATTCTTTTTATATCTATCGACCGACCGACTGATCAATAGATATATAGATAGAGATCTTCTATATAGATCTCTCTCTCTCTCTCTCTCTCTCTCTCTCTCTCTCTCTCTCTAGAGAGAGAGAGAGAGAGAGAGAGAGAGAGAGAGAGAGAGAGAGAGAGAGATTTATAAATAAAGCAGAATTTCACTCGAGTGTTGTAAGCAAAGCATATATATGGATCAACACTGCCATCGTTCCAGTTTCCAAGGGACGATCCGTATGAATAGTAAAACAAGAAAGCATTAGGATACCTTTGGCAGACTGGATTTGGTTGGCAAGGAGAGATTGCAGAGGAGAACAAAATATGCAAACACAAAATCAGGCTCGGAATACTATTATGAAAATTGGGGACAAATAAAGACAGTTGGTAGCTCCATCCGTCTCTCCATGGATATCAGATATGTATTTATAGCATGAGATTTCAAAGAGAAGGAGAACCGAATAATGACAGTTCTCAGACGATGCACGGTGTTTCTAGATTCATGGATTTCCTTGAGAATATTATTTCTTTCACACGAGGGTGTAATAAAAGTTCACAAGTATGGTTTTTACCCTTTTACTGGTATTTACGACCACAAAATGGGATTCAGAATTCAAGACTTAACAACAACCGACGCCAACAGGCCAATGACCGAGTTGGAAAAGCTTATTTATTGTCAGAAACGCAGGACAGGAACAAAGAAAAGACACTCTCCAAACTGTATGGACTTCAGGTTATGATCAGTGTCATAGATAGCCAGGATGGTGTAGTGGTTTGGGAGTCGGACTTAGACCTGGAAGATCCAGGTTCAAATCCCCGCTCAGTCACGAAGCTTCCTGGGTGACCTTGGGCCAGTCACTATCTCTCAGCCCCACCTACCTCACAGGGTTGTTGTGAGGACAAAAGGAGGGGAGGAAATATGTACACCACTCTGAGCTCCTTGGAGGAAGGGCGGTATAAAAATGTGAAAAATAAATAAATAAATAAATAATCTAATGGGCTCAAGCCGCAGGTGGGAGGTTTTAGTTGATTATCAGGAATATTTGCTTAACAGTAAGGGCAGTTTGACAATGGAAAGAATTACCAAGGGAAGTGGTGGGCTCTCCCTCACTGGAGGTCTTCAAGCAGTGGCTCGACAGGCACCTTTTGGAAATGCTCTAGAGATATTTTCCTGCTGCAAGCAGGGGGTGGTCTAGATGGCCTTGACGGCACCTTCCAACTCTGTGATTCTATGCTAGATACCGCTGTGAAGGAAAAACAGGGGAACGGATTTAATATAGGAATAAGAGGTCAGCAGAGGCAATGCGTCTGTGCACAGGTGATTGGGCAATATCTGGATACTGCATCTAAGGAAAACTGTCTATAAAACATTATGCAGGTGCTGGATGGTTTAGGCTGTTTCGACCTGGATTGGATGTAGTTTGGAGGTGTGGAGTGCGGAGAAGAGCAACCTTCTCAGGGGTGACGGAAGAGGGAGCCTTTCTGGGGAGGAAGGGGGCTCCTTGCCCATGATGTGCTCTGCCCTAGTCACCCCCACTCTCCTCTGACTCTTGAGCTGCTCCCCTCGGGTTCTGCCTCAGGCGAGGTGACTTGTAGGTTACCTAAAGGAGCTCCTTAATGAGATTGCCTGCACCTCCAGGGAGGAAAGGGAGAATTCTCTCTCTCTCTCTGTGCCTCATGAGGATTCAGTGTTGTGAGCATTTATGGTGCTTCGATTCCGTTTGGAAAACAGAGCAGACTCATAAGGAGAAACCGACTGATAACATGTACTGTACACCGTTTTTTGATTTGCAGGGCTACATAGGTTCAGTCTGTCCACAATTCATGGGCCACCAGCCTGAATATTTTCTCTCCAAGAAGCAGAAATGCATCAAACAGCCTCCTCAGTTCTAGGTTCCGAAGCCGATTTTGTTGATACGCTGAGTTAGAGTGTGTGCAGTGTTGTCACGTGTTCCAAGCTCTTCAGATATTTGTCTTCTGTAACATATGCAGGGCTTAAACCTCTTGTCAAGATGCATCGTTAAAATTCCTTCCCAAGGCAACTGAAGCAAAAGAATTTCTCCAGTCTCTGAAAGCAAGACGGACAAAGACGGACGAGGCATCCCATTCCTGCACCATCCTCCAGGAGGCGCTATGGAGAACATTCATGAACTGCAGCATCCGCTGCTGGCCAAGCCCCCTGGGAAGGTCACCCTCCAGGGCAGGATGCTAAGCCGAGCAGGGCCCCAGGAACATGCCAGACCCTTTGCCCGCAACCTGCCGCCCAACCTGCCCTGGCTCCAGCCCGGCTCCGTGCTTGCCAACCAGCTCCTGGACCCCGGCACCCTGCAGAGGACGGTGGAACCGTACCGCACTCCAGAAGCAGTGCTGCACCCCGAGCTGTGGAAACCGAGCAACACCCAGGGCTGGAAGAAAAAAGATTATATCGAAACTGCCTTCGGGGACAAGGAGGCAGGGGAGCTGCCCCGGAAAGTGGCGCTAGAGGACATCCACACGGTCTGTTACGAAGTGGGAGACACAGAGCTGCCGGATCTCGAGGTAAGACAGACGGCACGGCGAGCATTCGGCCCAAAGAGCAGCTTCGGCTAAATGGCGCTGCAATGTGGTTTAAGTCCTGCAGTGTCCACATGAGCAGAGGAGGCAATGTGAGGGGGGAGCCAAAGTCCAGTTTCCCCGCATGCTGTCAGACACAAAACCGTAATATCGATAAAGTGACTGACGAAAGTGACTTGCCCTCACTTGCTTAAAGAGAAGGAACGAGGGGATGTTTCCGTTCCTGCTTTCCTCAGAAAACACACAGTTGTGCTTTCAGCGAATAGGCCAAGATGTTGTTGAGAAATTGCCGAGGGGGGGGGGGGAGAGAAACGTGCAAGAGAATAAAACCACACACACTCAGGCTGCAGTCCTAAGCACACTTTCCTAGGAGTAAGTCCAACTGAACTCAACCGGGCTTCTTTCTGACTAGACAAGCCTAGGATTGTCCTGTCAGTATTACAGGTGGGCCCCCATATCCACTGATTTGCTATCCACGCTTTCAGTTATCCACGGATCGTGGGGACCCCCCAGGCTTTTACTTTTCTCCCCGTAAGCTTCGTTTCTTCCTTAAAGAAACAGGAGAAGCAGCCTCTGGCTGCTTATTACAGGCAAGTAGAACGAGACTAAGTCCTAGAGAGGCTCTGCAAGGTTAACAGAAACCTTGCAGAGCCTCTCTAGGACTTAGTCTCGTTCTACTTGCCTGCAATGGAGGCTGCTTCTCTGTTTGTTTTAAGGAAGAAACAAAGCTTGCTGAAAGAAAAATAAGAGCTGGGGGGGGGCAAGAGCTGGGGGGATATTCTTTTGCTGTGCTTGTGGTTTCTTGGTGGTGCTTGTGGTTCCTTTTGTTGGTGCTGGTTTGTTGCCATTTTAATTTTAAAATATGGTTAACTTCTGACATCCATGAGTGTTCTGCCGTAGCAATATTTTCTCATCTCCTCGGCGTTTCAAAAAACAACACAAAACAACGTGAACGTCTAGGATGTCCTAGTCTGTGCAAGACTTGTCAGTGCAGGAGCAGGTGATCATGTGTTTTAAGCCGCATTGGCTGGGTTCGGGGTGGTCTGGGGACCCTTCCCCTGGAGCCTGGCCCCCCCTCATCCTTGTTCTCGGCGTCCGTCCCTAGAACGACTCGTCCACCGAAAGCGACACCGAGAGCGAGAGCAGCTTCTCCATGCTGTTGCCCGAGGATTACCTGGGGCTGGCCGTCTTCTCCATGCTCTGCTGCTTCTGGCCATTGGGCATCGCTGCCTTCTACCTGTCCCAAAAGGTGGGTGTCACCAACAGAGAGGACGGGAAACGGGGTGGGCAGCATTAAGGCGAGTGGGTGCTGATGAGGTCACCAGGTGGCTCAATCTGACTAGGAATGTGGCAGCATAGTGGTTAGCCTGGGGACTGGGCAGAGCCGAGTTCAAATCCTCCTGCAGCCCCAAAGCTTATCTTAGGCTAGTCAATCAATGTCTGATGTGCCCCACTAGCCTGTTGGGAGGAAAAACAAGGGATTATGTCATGTAGCCCCCCCCCCCAAAAGCAAACCACATACACCACACTCCTTCACCACGAGTCTATCGCAGCTCTTCTTTGTTTACATCTGGATTTATATCCCGCCTTTCCTGACCATCCAGCCTATGGCAGCTAACACGAAACAGCACAAAAAGACAATACAATGACATCCAATAAAATACCAGATACATTCTGAAAACAGCACATAACGTCGTGTGTTTTTTTCCCCCCAAAGAGGAATGATGGAGTAAACATGTCATTATGCAGAATACATCCATCTCTGACCTCCTCACAAGAGCGACATTTGGGGGCTCTCGTTCCCGTTTTCCCCTCGAGCACTCAAGTGGGGGGACGGGACGCCTACGACGGAAATGGGGAGGGGAATGGGGCACCGAAGAAGCAGGTGAGGGGTTGCAGGCTGAGGTCTCCTGTGCCCCTTTTTGATGCATCATGAACCTGAGTGTAGATTGGTTTAGCAAGTGGTGGTCTATTTCACCCTTTTCCGCGGAGCTTAGAGGTCACCACACACAGGGCGAAACAGACACACCTGTGCGATTGTCCCCTGTGACGATGAAAATCAGGACTTCTCCAGTTTGCATCTCACCTCTGCCATGAGGTTGCCTTAAGCAAGCCTTTCCCTGTCTCAGCCTCAGCCTTCCCATCTGCAGTATGGGCACAATCATACTCCATTAGCTGTTGTTGTTGCAGGGCCAAGATCAAGTGAAACACTATACAAATGTATTATTTTTACAGAAAGCCTGTGATTTCAAAGCAAAGAGCATCTCTGAGCATATACCGAATGCTTTTCTCTCAAGAAATAAGAGCAGCTCCTCTTTCTGGGACTGCAGTGAGAGCTTCGGGTCAGAGGCTCAAGGTGCTAGACCTTAACGTCTTTGTGTTAACTGTTTGCTGTCTTTCTTCCACTTCTTGCTGCTCACAGACCAACAAGGCGTCAGCCAAAGGGGACTACCCTGGGGCGTGGACGGCTTCCCGCCAGACCTTTGCGCTGGCCGTCTTGTCCATCATCCTCGGCATCTGCACCTACATCGGAGCCGTGGTGGCCCTCATTGCCTACCTGTCCAACAAGGCCCCAACCTAGGGCTTCCACACACCTGGAGAGAGAGAGAGAGAGAGAGAGAGAGACATGCACAAACACACCTGCCCCTTCTCCTGGCCGATGGAGGGGCCAACCATGTGGACGCAATGGAGCTGGCATGTCATTCCTGGTGTCGGTTTTGCCAAACCCCTTCAACTCATCTCAGCAGCCCCTGTGGACCGAAGATGAAACCGGGATGGATTCGGTTGCAAGAGGCAGGAAACTGGATTGGAGCGGGGGAGGGCCCCAAGCCTGGGTCAGAAATGCCCCTTGAGCCCCAGCCATGGGCGGGTGGGAGGGTTGCTGCCGGATCCAGGCAGGTCTGCTTTCGAATGCCCCGTCGCATCTGGGACAACAAAGCAGCCTCCCATTCTCCCAGAGAAGAGAGACAGGAACATTGAGCCAGACTGGACACGTGGCAGAATGACTGGAACCCGGAGTGTGGGGCTGCTGCCTCCCCACAGCAGGAAGGGGGCGGGATTGTCGCCTCTGCACAACATGGGCGCTCCCAGTCTGCGCAGACGTTGGAACACGTGGCGTTCTGTCATTCATTCCCCCTTTTATACAGCGCTCCTCCCTCACCCACACTCATCACGGCTTGCGATCCAAGGGTCCCCCACCCCCCTGCCCCCAATAAACCACCACTGCACTCTGCCTCTGTAGCCCCCTCATGTGTCCCTGGCTCTCCATGCCCCCCCCCCTGCAATTTGGGGTTGCTGACAACCTGCCCTCCTTGAACTCTTGTGGATCAGGTTGGGCCTGCCGATGGCAATGTGCCTTCCACGCGCTTCCCCCCCACTTTCTGGGCCATTGCTCCTGGGACAGCCGCTGGGGGGGGGGGGGTCCCAAGCCCGGCTGCCATGTTTCCTTGCCAGTGCACTCCTGCAGTTTTCTAAAGAAGTGTCCATTTATTCTTAAGAATACCACGGCACATAGCAGTGACTACCCCTGCGTAGACAGAGCTCTGCCTCCAAGGAGCTTACAATCTCGGGGATGCAGCCGTAGCTCAGCGACAGAGCTCGCCTTTTGCAGGTGGAAGGCCCCATAGTTCAATCCCAGGCGGGCAGCACCTCCAGGTCCGGCTGGGGAAAGCCTCTTTCTGAAGCCACGGAGAGCGGCTGCCAGCCTGTGATGACCCCACTGATCGAGATCCTGAGCATCATATACCAGTCGAATCCTTCTGTTCCCCGAGGTTTGCTCCTCCTCTGCAGCAGCAGCGCTGGCGTCTCTCGGAAGCTGCTTGCCTGGCCTGGGTTCAAGGGCTGACTCAAAGCACGTGGCCGATTCCGAAGGAGGGAGGAATGAATCACTTGCAGACTCCCTTCCCCAAGCTGGCGGGAGCCAAGCTCAGTAGAACCTCCATTGGCAGAGGACAGGACGGAGGAAGCCTTCGCCTATCCGCCTTGCAGGTGGGGGGCTTCCATCCGTCTGGCCACTGTTGGAAACAGGGTGCTGGGCTGGGGGAGTGCGTGCAGGAGGGGCCCCCTCTTGGGTCACAGGAGAAAATATTCCCTGCCCTGTACTGCTTCAGGCTACAAGACGGGGCCAGAATCTCCACGGAGGTTCAAAACCACTCATGCAGGGTCGAAAGACAGCATGTCAGCGAGCGGGCGAGGCTGAACCCGACTCCCTGGGACCAGGCCTGGCCCGACACCGGGGAAGGTGTGCCAAAGGCGACCCCCACTCACACGGTGATGTGCCAGCCTCTGCGCCCCCCTGCCTCTGGATTGGAAACGCAAGAGGGGGAAGAAGCAGGAGGGGAGAGTGGGGGGCGAGAGCAGCAAGTCCCAACCTTTTCCCGTCTCACAGCACACTGACAAAGTGCTAAAACGGTCAAGGCACACCATCCGCTTTCTGACCATTGACAAGGCACACCGCACTGCCGGTCGGGGGCTCACATCCCCAGTGAGTGAGCCTACTCATAAATGACCCTTCCTCAAACTCCCCCAGCACACCATTTGTGGCACAGCACAGCACAGTGGTTGAAGAGCCTCTCCAAACATCCTGCTTGGCCTCCCCCTCTTCCTTTTCCAATCCAGAGACGGGAGGAGCAGTGGAGGCAAGTAGGTGGGCAGAGGTGCCCCCCCCCCGCCCATCTTCTGCCTGAGGCAACCGCCTCATTTGGCCTCATGGACTAGCCAGCCCTGCCCGACACATTAATTCTCGACACACCGTCAGCCATTTCCAAGCATGCCCCCCTCACCGCCTGCACATCCAGGAAAAGCTTTCATACCAAATTCTCTTGGGTGCATTAAGTACCCTCCCCTTCTCCGTCCCTCCTCACTATCTTCCCCCCCTCCCTGCCCCACATAAAACCCCCATTATGTTCCTTTCTTGTTCTCTCGCTCTCCTCCAGAGCTCCATGAATTATTGAGTGTCCTGGCTGGCGCTTTATCACATATTTATGCGCCGCCCCGGCCTGCTTCTTTCTCAAGCATTAACCATCATCCTAAGCTCAGCTCAGGTGGAAAAGAAAAAAGGAGAGAGAAAAAAAAACCTGCATCAAGACTCAAGACCCTTTGGGGCCCCTGCTCTGCTCTCTGTTGTTCATGTCGAAAGCAGAGACTACTCAGGAAGGGGGAGAGTGGAGGAAAAACCCCGGACTGGTTTGAGGTTTTGGATCAGCAAGCATTACTCAGCTAGCGGCACATCATGATTTGCAACATGCAGAAAGATCTGCAATGTAAATAGCTCAGCCACATGCCCACCACACACCAAATCAGAGTTTCCCTGTCAATGGGAGAAGTTAAGTACTGGAGGAGGGGGGGGGATATTCTGCCAGGTTCCTAGCAGCATGGAAGCTCAGCCCCATACAGCCCAAAAGCACAGCCCACTGCAAAGTGCTGTCCTAGACTGGCGGCAGGCAGTTCTTTATCCCCAGTACAGTTATTTGTTATTCAGAGGTACACTGCACCTGTAGAAGGAGGCTCCACTGACCTTTCAGCACTATTAGCCGTTGATAGACTAATCCTTTGTGAACCAGTGTCATCCTTTTTTCAACGACGTCTCAGCTAGCGGCCATCACTGCATCTTGTGGCAGTGAGTTCCGTAAGCTAATTCTTGAAATATGATTTTTTTTTTAAAAAAGTAAAAGCTTAGATTTTCCATGCACTGAATCCCAAATACAAGGTTCTTGGCTCTGAGCTTCCCTCAATGTTTCAGAGGCAGGGACTATAAAGAAGTTTGCCTGTTTTCTCCCCTGGGCTCACAAGGAGCTGGGTTTTCCTAAGTCTCCCAAAACACGCCGGAGAGCTGGCTTGTGCTCTTTGCGAGGCTGCAAATACTCGATCCTCTGCAATGCTGGCAGCCCTCAGAGGCAGAACACTGGGTTGGCTCAGGCAACGGCCTGACTGAAAGCATGCGACAGATTTTGAAGGCAGCGGGCAGAATTAATCACTCACAGCCCCCCTTCCAAAAGTTGGCAGGAGTCAAGTGAGCAGTGGCGTCGCCTTAGGCGGGAGCTGGGGATGGCAAGGTACAATTCAGCTGAAAAGGAAGGCAGCAGTAGGCTGGTGCTGGCTCCACACTGCCAAGACCCAGGGTGCCCCCAAGTCTTGCCCCCAAATGCTCTTGCGGTTCCATCTACTGAATAAAATGCAGAGAGCTGCTGAATTGGCATCAAACGAGGCGAGAGCCTTGGGGAAAAGGAAGAGAACCGATTCGGATGAAGCAAACCTAATTGAAAAGGAAAAAAAAATGAGAGGGGGTGGGGGAAAGAGGAGCAAGCTTTTGGTCTCAAACAGAAGCTCCAGCGACGCTGTCGAACCCCTCAACCTGGTCCTTCCCACTCCAGTCTTGCGACTTAAATTCTCAGTATTTTTCAAGGTGGGGGAGAAGAGGCGTCAGCGATGGGGAAAGTGGGTGTAAAATCATCTAATGCAGCCCAATTGAATATTCATTGCAGGGAGCTGGAAGCAGAGAGTGTAGCAGTTGGGAACAGAATCTGTTTTCCGCTATGAAAAGGGGGAGATGGGGGTCACCCTGTCCTTTAAAGGGAGGAGGAAGAGGGCGTTTGGATAAGAGAAGACTGTTTTGTGCAATGATATCTGGTTGCCCTTTTGAAAACCAGCCGGGATTTTCCAGAGGGGTAGCTGGTTAAATAAGGAAATGACAAAGCCCTCTGAAAGCACCGATGGGGGAAATTAAAAAAAGATCATTTCATCAGCGCAATTATGCTCATTAATCACAGCAGGCGGTCTGCCTCTAACCAGGGCAAGCTGGTGAAGGTGCAGGGACTCCAGGAAGAGAGGCAGCTGGCTTGGGACTTGGGACTGAACCCAAGGGCAGCCCTTTAGATGCAAGAGAGAGGCCAAGACAAAGGTGAAGATGAATCGACACAGCTTAGCAGAGTGACCACCAGCACCACCCCAGTGTAGCCTGCTTCTGGAAACCCGGGGCGCCTGAGCACTGCACGCTCATCCGCACACCTTGGCTTGTTTTCAGCAACCCTCTGGCCACCGAATACGGAGCACAGCTCCCAATTTGGACCACCGAAGGTCCCAGAAGTCAGTTTCTTGTTTTTGAGCAGGTTCCTGGTCCTCCTAAGTGATGGAATACGTCAGAAAAACATCAGAGGGATTGAAACAAGGCAAAGTTCCGCTCTTCCTAACAAGACAGCGATCTAGCCTGCGACTGTGATTAGTACAAGGAAAAATAATGAAACATTAAGAGCCAAGGGTTCCCTGAAAGGTTTATTTGTCATTTCCCCAGATCTGGGAGAAGTTTTGGAAATAGCTACTTGGTCCCCGGAATTAAGCACCACTACGAAGTTGTGTCCGGCCTTCTCCTCTCTGCAGGTTAGGACTAGAGTGTGGATACAGGCCTAGGAGGAATCTTGGGGTACACGAGTCCCGGGGGAAACCACATTTATTTGTGCTCCTGCCAGCGCATCTCTCCGTTCCAGCGGCAGGGAGACGCAATGAAGAGGCGTAAGCCAAGCTGCGAGCGGATTCCGGTTTGGCAAGGGCTTTGCATCTTCACCTCTGTGGCTGCCAAACTGCAAAATTAAAAGCAAGCAGGAAAAGTCTTGGTCGTTTGTGCAGCCTGACGCCCCTGGGCTGCCGTGGAAGTGCTGGCGGCTGTAATGAAGACAAGAGTTCAAAATCTAAACCTTAAGGGCATCTCTTTGAGGAATGGAGCGAGGGAGGGAGGGGGGAGGCATGGAAACGGAGCGACAATTTCCCACTGAAATGGCTGTGCTTTTGAAAGCACCGTGCCCAGTTCATCTGGTGGGAATACCAGAGTCAACTCACTATTCGTTTTTCCTTGAAACCGGGTCTCTGCACCCCTCGTCAGACACGTCACTCCATTACACCCTGTTGGCTCTCTGCTTCTCTGGACACGGGTAACGCGGATGTCCCCCACTTTCACCACGGGTAATGCGGATGTCCCCCACTTTCGCCAAGGGTAACGCGGATGTCCCCCACTTTCAAGCTGGAGAAGCCTTTCCTCCGCTTCATTACAGTTTGCAAACACACAGTACGAGGCTCGGAAAGACAGGGAAGAAGACAAGAGTGCGGTTTAATGACTGCCAGACTATTTCGGGCAAAAGACACCAGAAAATTGGAAAGGAACAATCCGAGTTCGGAACTAGGACAAAAGCGGAGATTGCTTTTGCACAGACTGGCCGGGTCGCGGCTTTTGCTGGAAGGAGAAAAAGATGTACGTATCAAATCATAACCAAACTGGAAACTCCCGCATTCCAGGCGAGGGTTAGAGCGCCTCTTAGTGGGGGCGGTGTGTCCTGGGTAGCGAGGGGCAGCTGACACCACAGAGTGGAATTGAGGGGCTCTTAAAACACCCTGCTTTGCAGTCTCAGTCCACAGGAGTCAAATCACAGCACCAAGCCTTTTTGAAAGAAGGCGGAACGGAACGGTGTCCGAGAGAAGGCGGAACGGCAGGCCGACCCCCACCAGAATCCCTGGGACCCTGTGACAGCCAGTCTCTGTCCTTTGCGCTGGCGCATGGAGTCACCACTTGGAGTACTTCCTACAAGCAGAATCACGGAAGAACTGGAAGATGGTGTTGGCGGCTTGCTGGGAGGCTGCGATGCATTGCTGGAGCTGCGGAGAAGACGAGAGGCTGTTACTCCAGGAAACGGGAAACCTAGAGGCATGAGGGAAGGGGGAGAAAAGCGTCCCCCCCCCAAAGAGCCACAGCATCATACCAGGGCCTACAAAATCTTCGGAAGGCAACGTTGCCGCAACAAACGTCAGGTTCTGCTATCCTCTTGGGGGGAAATGATCTCATCTGCATGGGAACCTGGAGGCAATTTCAGCCCCACAGATTTTGGGTTATCCCCACAATTCCCAGAGAGGCCCCACATCATTTGCAAGGAACTTGCTTTCATCTACTATACATTAAATGCGATCATCCTACAACGGACAACGGTTCGCTCCCTTATCTTGTCCCTCCTCAGGATGAAAGACAGGTTTCCGATCACCAAATTCTCGAAGCGGATTCTCAGTGAAGAGGAGTGCTGGAACAGATGACAAAGGGGTTCCTTTCCTCCGGATCCCGGGAATCAGGAGGCCACAGAAAGTTAATTCTATGCCACAGACTCCTATATAGGTCCATGAGTTGTTGCACTCCCTTACTGGGGAAGGAAACCACCAGGCAATACCCCCCACCTTTTCGGACTGCCTGCCTCCTGTCACCCCCCTGGAAGCATGAAGACCGTGACTCGGTCACCCTGACTTGGGGGCCTGACTGCACCCTTTCTGCACCCACACCCAGTCCTGCACCCCACACCACCTCTGGCTTCATCCCACTGCAGTTGGCACCAATCCTGACCCTTGGCAGACTTCAAAAGGCAAGAATGAATCGAAAGGAAGAGGGGGGGAAAAGGAGAGAGAGAGAGAGAGAGA
The DNA here is from genome assembly GCA_026170595.1 of Plestiodon gilberti rubricaudatus. NCBI lineage: Eukaryota > Metazoa > Chordata > Lepidosauria > Squamata > Scincidae > Plestiodon > Plestiodon gilberti. The sequence continues at coordinate 9,626,616 of JANXHW010000011.1, forward strand.
GAGAGAGAGATGAGGGCTGTGTGCGTGCGAGAGAGAGAATGGTTCCCAGTGGGGAGACAGTGCAAGTGGGAACTATCAAAGGGAGAAGCAATAAAAGGCTTTTGCTCAGAAAACAGATGCGAAAAAGGATTTCTGGGACGAGCGACCGAGCTGCAGCTTCCCAGCCACCCGCCGGCTCCCTCGAGCCAATTAAACCCCAGTGCTGGTTTTTCCGCTACGTCTGTGAAGAATCAAGGGGTTAAGAGTCACCAAGCCCCCTCCCCCAATCCTGTGTCTTAATTAGTCAATTTATATGCAAGGGGAGGTTATCAAACCCCAACACGTACCGAACAGGGACAGGAACACTCTCCACCGCAGAGGCTCTCCCCCCCCCTTCACACCAGACAACCCGCCTGCGTGGGACTGTCAGAAACTGTCAGGGCCGCTTAAGGACTTTTCAACTCAATTACCACAGGCACGCGGCACAGGCAGGGCAGTGTTGGCATGCGCCACGTCGCCTCATGTTTTGCTTCTCTCTCGCTCTTCCCCCCCATGTCGGCGAGGCCGCGGCACACTGGGAGGCAGGCGTCTGGCAATTGATTTACACGCAGTGGCGGGCGGACATGCTTTCCTCGCTTCGTCCGGGCGCGGCGAGCGGGAACGCAGACAAACAGCTACAAATAAGGAACTAGCTCGGCACTCCCGCTCAATAGAACGGCGCATCAATCTTCTGTCGTGCACACAGACACAGGCGCAGTCGTGCACGCCGCGCACAGGACGCAACTCCCGCGCCCCGGCTAATCCCACGGCCGAAAATCCATCACAATGCACGGCGGCAGCTCTCAAAAGCGCCAGGCAGGCCTCCCTGGGGAGACACAATGAAGTCCCAGGAGGGACACCCCCCCACACATAATTTCCTGCGCACGTATGTGTGCGCCTTGATCCAGGGACAATGCAGACATTCTGCTATCGGCAGAGCTCTGCGCGCTGACAAGAAAGGATGCGAGTCCCTTGCCAAGACAGCCTGAATGAGGCCACCTGTGCAAGAGAATCATGGAAATGTGCGTCATTCCTGCTTTTAGACATGACTTGCGCTGTAACTGTTTACTTTCGTGCATAAATTTAGCCCCCACTTCCGCTAATCACTGGGCACTGAAGCACCCCGCCCCCCCTCCCCGCAGTTGGAAATCTTATTCAGCTTCCCTCCCCTCCCCCACTCCAGCTTCCAAGATTTTATTTAGGCATTTTCCTGCATGCTCTGCAGCCTCTCTTGGCAACCATAAGGCCTAGAAACTTGGTTTGCTTCCCTCCCACAAAAAAGAAAAAGGCTGAATTCTGCAAAGGGACAGGAAGTACGGGAATGAAAAGGGAGAGGCCCTTTAACAAGCTTCTGCGCCAGTCTGGCTGCCAATCAGACCTCACATCGTGGAAGCCCCACCCTCTCCCCAAAGCCAAAGTCCCGCCCCCTGTCCATCCACCTCCTGGGCACAGACAAGGAGCCCCCAAGCAGGATGTGGTGCAGCTGGGGTGACCCACCTTCAGTCAGGCTGTGCCCCACCCAGCAGACCCCTGCCGGCTTCAAGAGGGTTTTGCTGAAGAAACTGGGTCACCATGAGGAGAGACTGAGCTTCAGCCCCAGATTATGGAGGTGTCAGAAAGAAAGATCATTTGCAGCACAGGGAACGCACGGCACGGCCGAGAGAGACACATGCCGAAGAGCATAATAGCAAATAAGCAGAGGGGAGCCCAGGAGGGGAGGCGGGGGAGACATATAATGAACGGTGGACGCAGGAGGCCCAGAAGTGGGGGGGGGGGAGAGAAGACAGGGACCCTGTATGCAGAGTGGAGGTGTGGGGTGACGTCATCTCAGCCAGAGGAGAGATGAGCCCAGTGACACTCGCACCCCCCACCCCGCCTGCCAGCCACTGGTCTGCTTCCCATTAAAATGCAAGGCAGGGTTGGTGGAGAGCTGCCAGGCATCCCATTCAACAGCTGTTATCAGCAGGGTTCAAAGGGGTTGTTTTAATTTCCTCCCTGGCACTCCTCCGTTGGGCTGACAGCATCCTCTGGGCTCGCCTGACCCCAGGGGTGGACGAGAGGGTCCGCTTTGCTGTGCCGTGGGTCACGCTGCCCAGAGGACGGCCGTTCGGGGACCTGGGGGCATAAGTCAGACCACCGGTAGAAGCACATGGATCCAGCACCCTGTGGCACTCGGGGCTGGTTTGCGTTCACACACACGCAATGCTCACGAGTATTCCAGCACTCACAGACCTGTGCAGGGATCAGTCTCCACTGTGGTCCCTCATCAGCCAACAGGCCCCACCATGAGCAAGAAAAGGGTGCCGAGCTTAGCCACGCCGCACGACCAGAAGTCGGGACCCAAGCAGACGCTTCCCCACTCCCATCGCCCCACGGGGAGCACAGGCACTAAAGCAGCTACAATCTGGATTGGCAAGGCCCCTGCCACGGCTCTGCCCTGCCGACGTACTCCGAGAGCGACCGGCCTCTCCCTCCCTCTCCTTTGTGGGTTAACAGCCTATTTTTCCAGACAGCCATCTATGAAATAGATGTCGGGCTCCGCAGCAGAAGTCAACCCGGCAGAACCTGACCCACTGAGGGCAGGGGGGGGGGGAGAGAGAGAGAGAGAGAGAAGAGGAAAGAGAATGTCACAGAGATCTGGCAGCTCCTGATCGCTGCAGGTGAAAGCCGTGGGCAATTGCATACGCCCTTCCGCCTGCTCCTGCCCCCAGTGTGGTTTCCTAGCAAGAAGCTGCATTTGTGTGTGTCCAGTGTCTCCAAGCTCTTGCCAGAAATCGTGGCAAGCCACCATCGTTTACCGCGCGCGTCCCCGCTGCCTGCTGCTTGTTTACTGCGCACGTCCCCGCTGCTCATTCGCCGCGCGCGTCCCCGCTGCCTGCTGCTCATTCGCCGCGCGCGTCCCCGCTGCCTGCTGCTCTTGCCCAAGACAAACCTTTCCCCGGCTGAGCCCTCAAAAGCTGCCGACGGATGCCAGCTTAGTGTGCCCTTCGCTACAACACCCCACCTCCTGTAACGCTGGAGTAGCGCCCAGGAACCAGTGTTTTTTTTGGGGGGGGGGGTTCCTGCATGCACCTGGGTGGGGTCACCCAAGTGAAAACTAGCAGCACGTGTTCCCTTTGCACCCCACACATTTTCCCCACCGTAACGGCTCACTGCAAGCTTTAAACTTACACATGAAATCCTTTTGCCTCTGTTTATGAATTTTTCCCACCTCAATATTCCTACATAAACACGCAGCTGCCAACAGAGGATAATGCTTCCCCCTACATTCGACAAAGTGGACCGCAGCCCACAGAAAACGTACGTTGAAATAAATGCGGTGCGTCTTCACGGTGCTGCAAGACTCTTTGCCAAATTACAGCAGGTTCATCTCGGTCCGGAGAAAGGAAGGGTAAAAGGACGCCAACAGGACAGCGAGTTGAGCAGAAAAGAATCACACTTGGGAAAGACACACACGTCTCTCCAGCTTTTGATCAGTTCCTGCTTGCCAAGAAAGAGGGAGCGAGGCTGGAAGTTTGCCTGGACATGATGCTCAACCTCTAAACCATCTCCATTCTTAACATCGGCTCTGTATGACCCCCCCCCCCCCTTCAAGATGAGGTCTTGCTTACACGGAGACTAGCACAACCGCCGTAAGATGCAGGCTCAGAATTCTGGAATATTCCCCCGCAAGAAACCTCTTTGCCTCCTTCCCTTCTATCTTTCAAAGAAAAAAAATTATGCATGATAAGAAAATGTGCCTATTCCTTCCTCATTTGCCTCATTTGTATAGGTTGTGTACATAACCTTAATGGAAAATTTAGATTCCCCCCCTCACAGATATGCAACTTGGCTTACTTCCCAAGACATCTGTTCTGCCTGGGAGACATCTTTTACTATGCCATACCTCCATAGCACTTGCTTCCTTGGCCTACACTCTCTCCCCAGGGAAATCCGCCAAGCCTCTTCCTCGCCTCTTTCTAAAAAGACTCTGAAGGCATTTTTATTCTGCAAAGCATTTGTCGGTTGCCTTTACCCCGTGCTGGCTCTTATAGCAATCGCAGCAGTAGCAATATTATTGTATTGTGTTTGTGCTTTCAATTAAAAAGGCAGGATAAAAAAAATAACCTGAATGGCATGGATTTCTCCCAATACAGTACTTTAAATAAATCCCAAAGAAAAAAAGAAAGTGGGGGAGAAAAAAAACCCCACGACGTTTGTTTTTCCCATTTTGTTTTCTGTGTTTTTTTCCTTTTGAAAGCACCAACTCATTAGAATTCACCCCAAAATAAAAGCGATTTCCCCCCCCCCTCTCTTTTGACAGAGACACTCGGCTAATTAATGGCGCCTGGCTGCCACCTCCGTTCAATAGCACATTAGCGCTCATAATTGTTCCTTTCGAGCAGGACGGGCTCGGCGTTCCAAGCCATTTGGCAAGGACGTGGCGACGGTAATGAGAAAAGACTCCACGGTCCTCACCCGGAATACTAAGAGCCTTCCCTAAATGAATGGGGCGCAGGGAGGAGGGGAATCGACCACCCCTTCCCCATCTTCATGTGCATTGCCTTCCCGCGGCTGATTATACCTGTACCCTTCCCCCCCCCCCCCGTGGAGACATTCCCTCCCCTTCCCTGCCGCGAAGAGCTAACGAGAAGTGATGGATGGCGCGGGATAGGCGCTCTGGCCGACACAGACGGATACGTTCAATGAACGTGGCTGGCAGGGGCCCTTCGGAGTCTCCTGCCAAAACAGGCCGTCGGGAGCCATGTCAAGGAAAAGGGCTGGGCGCCGCAACTTGAGCATTTGGACACAGTTTGGGGACCCGAGCCAAACCCGCTTGACGGAGCAGGGCGCGTTGCTCCATCTCTGCGGCACTTGGCCCGAGAGAGACCAAACCTCTGCAGCCGCAACCACACAAAAATACATCTGGCTCAGAAGACGTTCAACGAACATATTCAGCCACAATAAAGACCGCTGGCTTGGAGTCTCTTTGGCTACGTTAATATTCCAAATTCTTTCAGGCCCCTTTTCGCCCACAGCTGGGCAGGAAAGGCTGTTCGTTTTGGAGGGTTCCCTCGCATCTCCCTCTCTCTTATCAGAACGGGATGATCCAAGAAGTTCTCCACTATAGCAATTTGACGTACAAGAACTTGGGAACCCAGCGACAGCAGGCGAGGGGACAATCGGGCCCTTCCCCACCCAACTCCACTAGGCCTTACTGCGTGTCGACAATTTTTGAAAACTTTTGGAGCAACTGGAATGTTCATAAACATTCCACAAACACCTCCGCAGCTGAGGAAGCTGAGCAAGGACCTCGCATGTCAATGTCCTGAACGCAGAGCTCTGACAGCCAGTAGCAATGGAGCTTTTAGGAACTGCCATCTGTATTCACCTCCGTATTGTTTTCCCCTTTGTTGAGTTTATCTGATATTGCAAGCGAACCAGCAAAACCTCTTATTTCCCTGCAGGTGTGCCCGATTCCATGCTTAAATCCGATAGGTCATCTGTCTTTCTACAACAGGAGGAAGCACCCTAAACCAGGGGTTCTCAACCCCTTCCAGGCCGAGTACCACCTCCGGCGCCACTCTCCTGCTGCATACCACTGGAAGTGACTGGCGATGACATCATCACCAGTTACTCCTGGGTTTTCAGAGGCCAGAAAATGCAGATAGTAGGCTCTGGGCGGGTGGGATGACCCTTCTCAACGTTCTCAAGAGGCTCAGCCAAAGGCAGGTGCCTCTCCGGAGAGAAACTGTGGTCCAGCGGTCTGAGTACCACCAGCGGTTGGCCGAAGTACCACTGGTGGTACTAGTGCCACTGGTTGAGAACCCCTGCCCTAAACAGTTATCCAAAGTGGACTTCGACCATGAGATATCAGAAACTGACATACCGATCCACGTTTGCATAGATTTCGGATTCAGAGGGAAGGCGAGGCCAGGCCACCACTCACCTGTTCCACAGAACACGTCCCCTTTGTGTTTGACATCAGCACCTTCTTCTCAGCACTGTCGATCGCAAACGTCAAGACAGCCTGGGCTTCCTGGAAAAACAGACAACACTTCAGGCTCCTTTGACACAAGATCTGGAGCCAGGATACGTGCCGTGGAAGCTCCACGTTCAAGAGGAAGAATAACCTCCAAACTCCAGTTGTTAGGGGGACACACAGTGGGAGAGAGCTATGGGGTCTATGCGCCCCCATTTCTGGGCACTGAGTGAGTCACTGTGGGAGACAGATTCAATTATCTTTGGGTAATGGAAAGATTGCAAAGCGGAGGCGGGCACAGAACCAGAAATATTGCGGCAAGGTGCAATTCCAACAGTTAGGAAATTCTGGGGAGAGGCGATCAGTAAAACGAAGAACATTTCAGGCTCTGCTTCTTCCAAAGAAGTGGCATTTGGCGTTTAGAGAGATTTCGCTTTGAGAGATGACGAAGAAATACTCTTACGTCTGTTAACAGCGACCAGTTTAGGTACTGAAAAGGAGTAAGGCATAATTGCAGAACTTAAATACAAGTCACCTCGTACGTTTAAAAACTACATTACTGCTGACTGCGCAGTTGGGTAGAATTCTGCCTATATATTTTTTCCATATATCTCCAATAGGCAGAGGACTAGAAACTTATTTTCTGCAGCGGCATGTGTGTTTGGCACGCGGGTGGAACATCCCCGCCAGAGACGTCCACTGGGCACCTATGAAGTCGTCATTGACACATCTGTTGAAGGCTATTTTATCCGCTCAGGCTTCCTGTTCCATTTTCTGCCACTTGAATTTGGTGGTTGGAGTTTTGCTGCCAATTTCAGCTGCCGGCTTTTTTAGGGCCTTTTAGTTCCTGCTGCCGAACTGGCGATTTGATGTTTTGTCATTTGTTTTCATGACTGCTTCTGCTTTTGTAAAGACACTTCAAATGTTCACTGTGGGGAAAGTGGGTGTAATTATTTTAAGGAGCTAAAATAACTAACAATAATTAGGTTTCGTTATTTGCTGTGCTCGCAATCAGGGCAATGAAAATAATACTTAATATTTAACATTTGTATGGCACTTGGAGCGTGCAAACCGCTTTATGATTATCTTGATGCTGTTCTTACAGCAACCGGTAAGGCGAATAAGCATTATTATCCCCATATGACAGATGGGGAAGACTGAGGCCAAGGCAGCTTGGCTAAGGCCACCTGATGAGTTCATGGCAGAGGGGAGATTTGGACCAGGGAAATCCTGATTGGCTGAGAGTCAGCTCCACTCCAATCACAGTGCTGTTAGGAGTTGCAACTTTGCAACTATTTTAAACGTTGCACAAAATTTCCCCCGCCAAAGGTATTCCACACACACACACACACACACACACTGGGAATTATTTATTAAATAATTCCGGCACTGAATTCCAACCACTCTGGGACTTAATGGCAACGGAGAATGGTGATGTTGTTCCTTTCATTACAGGACAGACAGTGAAAGGTGAACTCAATTACTTGCATGATTCATCTGGGCAGAGTGTTCTGTCTGCATGACCCCCCCCCTTGCCACCCCCTGCTTCTAACCCCTGAAGGAAACACCCCACCCCACACACATACAGTTCAAGGACTGGAACACGGTGGCACGTTCCAGACCTAGAGCAATTCTTAAAGGCGCCCAGGGCAGGCTGAAGGGACCGTTTCAATCCAGTGTTGCCCAAAAATGCCTCTGCTCTCTGACAGGCCCTGACATGGGCTTCCCTCTTTCTTCCAGGAGAAAGCTGCAAAGCGAGAGGCCGTGCAGTTTGCAGGCAGGCAGAGAGAAGGGACAGACAGAGCCAAACTGCGGGTGATTAAGGAGAGCGCTGGCTGCAGAAGGCAGCTGGCGATGAATGGAATCCGGCGGCCGATAAATGAGCAAAGCCATTAGGAAGGGGGGGCAGGGAGGGGGGCTGGGGTTCAGGTGGCGAGGGAGAGCGAGAGAGCTATTGACCTGCCAAGGCCACGAGAAACAATCACCTGCCACGGCTGATAAAGGAGTTACAACTGGCGAACGGGAGCTTCCACGGCAACTGGCGCCAGGCCGACCTTACATTCGCTGTATGGCTAACCGGGGATTGTGGGGGGGGGGGGGGGACAGAACCTGCACAGGGGGGACAAAGCCAGGGGCAACACAGGTGCTTGAACCCCCCCTAAGCATCCCCTCTCCCATTGCAGCTTGTCAGAATCTGACCGTTTCCACAGTCGGAACTGGATGAAATCACTGCATCGGAGGCAGATCCTGCCATGAACTGGGGGAGATTTTATTTATTTATTCACATTTTTATACCGCCCTTCCTCCAAGGAGCTCAGAGTGGTGTACATATTTCCTCCCCTCCTTTTGTCCTCACAACAACCCTGTGAGGTAGGTGCTTCGTGGCTGAGGGGGGATTTGAACCTGGATCTTCTAGGTCTAAGTCCAACTCCCAAACCACTACACCATCCCCCTGGCTGAACTTGGCAGAAGGCGGCTTTCTACATTCGTAAGATTCACTTTCCCCAGAAAACCTCACTCCGCCTCCTCTCTGTGTCCTTGTAGCTGCAAAGGGGAGCTAATCTTGGCTCTGACTGGCAGGTAACCCCACTCAGGGAACCTAAAGACTTGGGGGGGCAAACACATCCTGGCTGGACCCAACCCTGACCTTTCCGCGACCCCCACCAGGACCTCAAGTACGGAGACGGTGGCGAGTTCAAATGAAAACTCAGGCGCGGTGCTCAGCTGACTTAACGAGGCGCTCCACTCCAGAGTCCTGGGCGAAGAGGAGGAACCTGGACCGTACGGACCGACTGGATCAGGGCCCTTCTAGGTCACCCGCAAGGATAGAGCACCCACCTTTTCCTGCTTTGCTGTGGGGTCCAGGGTGATGTTACCGTCGGCGTCCAAGGCGCACGTCACTCCACAGAACAAGGAATTCATGGGCAGCCCAGCGTCCATCAGCCCCATGCAGGTAGCGTTCAAGCAGCTGGACAGCAACTGCATCAGAGGAGGCTCCGTTAAGGAAAAAAATAACACCCCAGGATAGCGCTGGACGCCTGGTCACCTGGTCACCAGCAGCATGTTGCCAGTCAGTGCGACCTTTCCTCGCTCCATGATCACCAGCCCCATGGAAATATATTTCAGGGTTCAACGTGTGCTTGTTGGGAGTGGAAGTGGGCAAGAACGGATGCCTTCCTGGCTACACATGGATGCCTTCCTTTCCCACTCCCTCAGAGGCAAAATAAACCCGCAGTTTTTGTGGGGGTCACTTCCACGCTTGCTGAGCAAAATGGAGACACCGCAAGTTGTCTGTTCAATTCCACTGGGGAGCCAACAACTAAACAGAAGTGTTAGAAGTGAATTTGCCCACTGCCAAATGCGACTCACTCGTGCCCCCCACCACCACTCCTAGGAAGGAGGAGGATAAAACACCATTTAAAGAGGCGACTGGCACAGCTGGGTAGGGAAGGGCAGCTGGGGGATCCCCGAGGTCACTGGGAGGCAGGTGGAGGGAAAGAGCAGCAACAGGGATGCCCAATCTGTCCGGTTGACTTCTGATCGAAAGGCAAAGCTTGAGCCTAGCCCGTGAATCGAAAGGAGACGCTGTTTCGCAGGAATCTCTCCTGCGCAGGGCCAGAGGAAGCCGACCAAGCCGTGGAAAAACTCCCAAGCAGCCCCCCCCTCCCCCGGCATTCTGCATTTCCAGGTTAATCAGGCTGTGTCGTTGGCAGGATGCTCGGCAGATGGGAACAAGGACTGGCAGCTCTCGTTATCCAACGCTGACTAATAGAGCTGGCAAGGCTGGGGAAAGGAGCCCTATCCGGGGCAGGAGCTGGGCGGACAGAGAAGGGAAGGGTCTAGTGGAAATGCAAGGGCTGACAGAAAGTCAGGACTCCCCAAACAACTGCCCACAATGGGGGACGACGACGGACACATAAGAGGGCACGAAGGAGGGTGCCAATGCAGAGCCCAGGGCAGTCGATTCGCACCCAGAGCTGTGGAAGACGGGTTGGCTGCATGTCTGACTAGAGCATAAAAATGTCCATCAGGACCAGATCCTGTCCTCCCATTCTGTGTCAAGCACCCCACACGCTGAGCTTCCCCATTAAACTACACAGCAGGCCAGCCCATATCCTACTTGTCACCCTAGGAACCGTGACTGGCGGTCATGGCTAATAGCGGGCCACCATGAATTCTTCTGATTTTGTACAGGCACAGTATCACGACACATCCCAGGGTGAAGGCCGCCAACAGAAAAACGTTCTGTGGAGAAAGGTAGCCAGAGAGAGAGAGAGAAAGAGAGAGGGGGGGGGGAGAGAGGGGGAGAGAGAGAGAGAGAGTGCTTCTGTTTTCCACGTGTTTTGAGACCCTAGAGACACCCTATGATGCCACCATGGCCCAGCGGCGCGACTGACAAATCTCTCTGCGTCTTAGCTCAAACCCCACCTCCCTCATAGGCTCCTTGTGTCGTGTCAGTCCAGTCACTGGGCTGCACTTTCCAGCTTCCTTCCCGCCTCGCAGGTCCCTTACAAACAGAAGAAGATGTGGAAATGCTCTCCCTCCTGAACAGTGGGGAAAAGGTTGGTCAGGAATCTAAACTAATGAGGCCCGATGAATGTTTCAGCAAAGAGATTTTTTTGCTTCCCCTTTCCAGGCGGCAGCGAAACGACATAGACTCCCTTCGCTTCTGGCCCAATGAGAAAAGAGGACAGCGCTCTCCAAACGAAGCTAAATTAATTCTCCAACCCGCTGTATATTCAGGTCTAACAAAACGCCTCGAGTTAATCTCTCCCGCGCCACACGCAAGGCTTGGAGCCAGCAGTGCCTGGAGCTGTCATTTGTCACCACGCCAGACAAGCAGCCTTGCTTTGGAACAGGTGAAGCCTCCCCCCCCCCCGCCAGTCAAGCCCCCCCAGCCTAGTTGCTCAGCAATACTTAAAATTCAGGGGTTCCCTCACTTGCACTCTAGACGGCTCTCAAATACCCAACATGGCAGCCAGGGGTGGTGCCAATCAGGGTTATTTTACCAGCAAAGCTGGGGTGACATCCCTAATTTCCACCAGCACTTTTATCAGGCCCCCCCACAAAAAGGCCCGAATCACTGCATCTCCCCCTCCACACACACACACCCCTATCCTGCTTGGACAGAACTTTTGGGAAGAAAAACATTCCTTATGGAACTACGTCTGGAAACAGCGCTGTAAAAATGTCACCGTATTTTCCGAACACGTCCGTTAAAGAAGCGGTGGCCATATCTGAGCTGCATTAGCGAAAGGGGGGGGGGGGAGAAGAGGAGATTAGCTGTTTGACTGGAGAAAGGGATGTGGGAAGAGGGTGATGATGGATAACAGTCGTGCCTTGTGATGAAACGGGGAGGAGGGGAGGAGAGAGACGTGGTCAGAGTCCACAGGGACGCCACACCTGCAAATCCTCGCCGCCACAAGGAAGTGCCGCAGAAACGGCCACGCTGTTTTCATTTTGCCGCAAAGCACCTGGCAGAAACTAATATTCCTCTCCCTCTCCAAACATTTATTAATAGCGTACGGTTTTCTACATGTTTACCGAGCTCCGTATCCGCACCAGCCGTCGACCGTAAAGCCTGTCAAATGACACCAAAGCTTCCGGGGTGTCAGAGAGGAAAACAGAAAGACCCCTATCCTCACACCGAGGGTCGCTGCCTGATCTGCCCCCTCCTCATTACACGCTGCTGAAAGGGTTTCTCTCCATCTTCCGTGGATTGAACAGGAAGGGAGAGGCAGCGACAGGGGGTGGGTGGAAAGCAGGACACTGGCATTTGGTGTCCACGAGTGTGCCAGAGTTGGGACACAGCTGGCTCCATGCTCTGGCTTGAACCCTGGGTGCGAAGACCAAAGCCAGAATAACTTTGCCGCATCGCAGGGACAAAACAGAGGCAATGGTTCCGGTGCAATGCAAAACGCCTGGCTTGGGTGACCCGTAGCTGAGAAACCGCACCAGGGTTTGAGCTTCCAGAGGTACAAGGAACAATCGGTGCATCTGGTCTGCTTTTGTCTCCTATCTGCTCAGCACCACCCCGCTGCTGGAGTTCAACCCCAGGGCAGCAGATCCCTGGAGCTGGACAACGGCCCTACCTGCAGCGCTTCAATCCTTTGCCAATTCGGACGGAACAGGAAACCAGAGTTAGCCCAAACCATGGTTTGCAAGCCAGCTGCAACCCACCATTTCGGATCCGGGGTTGTTGGCTCCCAATATACCACAGTTTGCAGGCAGGCTCCGGTTGTACACAAAACCACCACGGTTTTTGCATGATGTCTGAATCCATCCAGTATTTTTTTTCCCCCAGAGACAGATACCAGAAAACAGAGACAGACCTCGGTAAATAGGGGCGGCTGGAGCGTGTGTGGGGCACAGCCAAGACAGACAGCACAATTTAACACGCCGCAGGCAAGTGACCCACCACATTAATTAACCCATTCCTGTCCAGATCATATGGTTTCTAGTCTCTGCTTATTTGCCATTTCTGTCTTAGACCAACAGCTCCCTATTGTCAGAGGCTGATTAACAATACCAATGGGAGTCGCATCTCCCTGAGATTCCATTTTAGTTAATGGCACCCAGGATGTGAAACTTTTTTTTCCCCCTTTTGAATAGGGCTAGTAAAAAAGGTTAGTCATAATTGCCCGGCAGTAAGTGCAAATTTGTTTCTCCAAATCTAATTAGATCACCAATGTAGTGGTTGGAAACTAGCAACTTCTGGCCTCGAACTTGTCATCTGAAGATTGGGGGGGGGGGGCAGGGTATTACTGTAGTTCTGCCTCTTCTTCCTGCCCTGCCTCTGAAAATGGGTTGATGGATGGGGGAGGAAGAGACATGGGGGGGGAGAGGTACGGAGGAATATGCAAGCAAGTGCCCCAAATAATTCTGGAATGGGTCCTCAAGAGGGAGAAACGGAATCACAAAGGGAAGACAAAAACAGTCAGTCTTTCCTTGTGTTCCTTCCTCTCTCTCCCAGATATAGCACGCTCGGAGGAAGATGGGCTTGAAGTTGGCTGCTGAAAAACTCATTGTCAGTCGGGGAGCAGACATGACAGGATTTAAACTCCCCAACTGTTGCCAGGCAGTGGGGAGGCATTCGTGGGGAGAGCTTTGAGCCAAGGGGGCCTGGCACGATTAATCTTCCCCTGCACACTGCAGGGGGGGGGGGCTTCTAAGAAGGGATCTGTGTGGCCCAAAAAAGAGCCACTTGCAAAGCAATGCTGCCCCCTGCTGGTCTCAGTGAAGGAATTTGGGAGGGGAGAGCACACAGTTTCCCCACAGCTGGGAAGTGGAGGGAGTTCCTTGGATAAAAATGCAAAACAGCAATGCAAAAGAAGAAGAGTGAGCATCTCTCTCACATTATAGTGCTTTTCCTAACTGCCCAGAACATATTCCGTTCAGCCTAGAGAGGCCCATATTATTAATTGGGAAAGGGGGCAGCAGAGGAAGAGGGGGAGGATAGGCGCCTCTCTAGGAAGCAGCTTTCAACGGCAGTTACGTACCAGGCTGTGGCTCAAGTGCTGGCAGCGAGGACTTGCAAGGAATTCTGGGGAAAGCATAGAGAAATGTGGGAAAGACGTGATCTCACGGCACACAACAAGCATCTCTCTCGCCTGCGTGGATACCGAGCGAAGGGTTCCCGCGGGAGGTTTGACGCTACAGACCACGCTCTCTCCGCAGGCAACAAGAAAAAGGATACGGAGCCAGCATCCGTAACTACCTGGAGCACAACCGTGATGGAGGAGCGGGGATGCAGAGCGCCCAAGACCACCGCCTCACACGTCTTCTTGATCATCTGCTCCCTGCTTCTCTCGTAGACACCTGGGGGGGGGAAGCAAAAGACGAGGGCCCCAGGTTTAACGGGGAAGCACATCAAGGTCTATCTAAGTCCGTCCACTTCCAGATGTCTCCAAGCAGGCCGCTTTTTCCTGCATTGTATATTCCTGGCATCCACTCCTCGTGGGTAGATTCTTGGTCTCTAGACACGGAAGTTCCCTCTCTAACTCATGGCTGTTGCAACTCAAAGCACCGGGGCACTTTGCTGCACCGGCTCAGGCATGGGGGGGGGGAGGATTGCAATGGTTTAAAGCTCTCCCACCAAGAAAATCCTCCCTACATAAGACAGAAGAGCCTAGCCTTCTCCTTCCCTGCAAGTAGAAAACGAGATGCCTAGCCCTCTCCTTCCCTGCAAGTAGAAAACGAGATGCAAGCGTTCTAGAGAGCATTTCAACATGCAAACACCTCCCCTACCTGCAGCTTGAAATGGTATAGTCCACGAGAAGCTTTACCACTGTATTCTGCTGAAAAATTGGTCCTAAGGTGGATCATTCCAAGCAACAGTCAAGCTTAATATGGAAGGCCTCCCCACAACCTCAACCCTATTAATGGTTCTGTATGTAGCACTTTCCAACTTACCCTCCCAAAGAACAGGGGGCATATAAGCAGGGAAATTTAAAGCAATTCACTCATTTATATCTCATCTTTCCTGACAATCCAGCCCAACACAGCTTAACTGTAAGCCACCCCCGAAAAATATACAAATACTATACAATAAAATACCACTCTAATACGCTTATTAAATGCAGCAGGTATAGAAACTGTGTCTTCTGTTGAACAACTGCAGGTTGGTATATGGGAGAATGCAAATTTCACAGAAGTCTGCTACCCACCAAAGTTTTCTGTTGGATTCAAAGGGTTGCACGTATTTAAGCAGACTCCCCGTACAAGATGGCTGCCCTTCAGACAGCACTCTTAAGGGGTTGCCAAATCAAGGCACATCCCTCTTTGTGCATTAACGTTAATACCATCAAGCCCGCAAATAAGAACAGCTGTATTTTCACTCTCTGAAGAGCCACTGTTGTTGCCGCAGAAAGGAAAAGAAATTCTTCTGTTTCTTAATTTAATTATTCCGCAACAATGCCAACCCCCTCCTTCCCCGTCAGGTGTCATGGCATTGAAAATCTCAGCAGGATAAAAAAAAGGAAGGGAGAAGAAGAAAATATATATTCTGATGCCTGCAATTTTCTTTTGTGAGCTCCCTGCGGAGGGAACAAGATATCCAGATGGCATTCACTGCAGGGTTCCAGATGGCCCAGTTGGTTGTGGAGATAAGAGGCTCATCTCACCTTTCTGATTATGCTAGTTGGGGGGGGGGAGTGAGGAACGAGGGTGAAAAAGGACAAATTGAGTTGTTCTCACCAACACCTTTGTACAAAGATGCTTTGTTCACATGAGTTGTTATAAACGGCCGCTTGAACAAACTACAAGGATAGACTTAAAATCGGTGATGCAGGGAAAAGTCTCCTACTCATGAGCACATAACAACATCAGAAGCGCCCTGCTGGATCAGGCCAAAGGCCCCTCTAGTCCAGCTTCCTGTATCACACAGTGGCCCCACCAGATGCCTAAGGGAGCACACAAGACAACAAGAGACCTGTATCCTGTCGCCACTCCCTTGCACCTGGCACAGAGAAAACCTACAACCAGGAGGTTGCTTATCCCCATCATGGCTTGTAAGCTGTGATGGATTTTTCCTCCATAAATCTGTCCAATCCCCTTTTAAAGGCATCCAGGCCAGGTGCCATCACCACATCCTGTGGCAAGGAGTTCCACAAACCAATTACACGCTGGGTAAAGAAATATTTTTTGTCTGTTTTAATCCTCCCTCCACTCAATTTGAGTGGATGTCCCCTAGTTCTAGTGTTGTGTGTTCCTCCCCACTCATTCTCTCTTCACACTCCCTTTTGTCCTCTCCCTTTAGGAGAGCTTCCTCCATTCCAGAGAGAACTCTGTGTACCAAGAAACTAGCTCCTAAGCATCAGCTACCGTTGAGGAAAGCAACCAGCCCACCTTCAGGGTCCATTAAGCAGCTGTCAGCCTGATAAAGACCCGGCTGGCCGCTGTTCACAACACCGGAGCCCCTTACCAGGAAGTCCTACTTTGGTTCTCAGCAGCACCTCCAGAGTCGCCTTATCGTAGATCTCCTTGCTGACTTTAACTTCCGACGGCCCGTATACGCCCGCCAGCACCGAGGTGTCCCCTGGAAACAGCAAAGACGACAGGCATGATGGCTGTATTTAAGTCAAGTTATTTCGACACCCCAAATCCCCCTTCATTTTGGGGAGTGCAGAGTTCCTAGCCATTTGGAAAAAATTATTAACCCAAGGTGGCACTTTGCTTTCTGGGCTGTAGCAGGGGTTAAAGGGGGGTCACGCAGCAATTAAAAGCGTGTCTTTGAGCATACACAGAGTGCCATTTTGCCATCTCTCTCCCAACACAGTAGCCAGAACAAGCTGCACAGGTATTTGGGGGCTGGGGTTAGGAAGAAAATATCCATCATGACTTCCTGGGATCATCTTGGCCTAACCCACATAGGTGGAGAACCTGAACTCATGGCCCTGTGTTTCAGCACAAGAATCACCACAGCCCCCAAACGATGAGAGCAGGAGAGACACAGTTCTGCCCTGAATTCCCCAACTGCAATGGGAGTAACTAACTGCCCAGCAAAACTGCAGTTTTTAAGGCAACTATCCTTAGCACACTTATCTGGAAGTCAGCCCCAAGGAACAGTGAGACTTGCTTCTGAATGAATGTGCAGAGAATTGTGCATAAGCCCCCCCCCCCAGAGTAGCAAGGTTGTGCTACAGTAACAAATATCATGAAGGGGTTGATTTTACAAGCTGCAGTGGCTTCCAGCTGCAGCTATGATTAAACCTGTGTTTGGTTTGAAGGCAGGGGGGGCTTAAACATCTGGAAGTCAGGCTAGAAAAATAAACCTTCAGGCGTGTGTGTTGGGGGGGGGGACAGGGTTGTCAACACTGACTGAGAAGCTACTCTTGGAGATCCCCCCCCCACATGATGTAATGCTCAGAGGCCCTGTTAAAAGTCCCAGGATTAATTTCAGTAGTCACTTGGAGACTGAATCCTGGAGATCCCTGATCAACCCTAGGGGGGGGGGGGACAAGATGGGACACATCCCAAAGAGCTCACAAAAGCTTATGTTACAATAAATTAGTATGGGCTGTTTTCTCCCCAAACCATTCTGGATTGCAGGGAGGTGGAACAAGGGAGTCCACCCCCCCCCCAAACAGGGCAGCGGTGCAGTGAGTCTTAAGAGGGGCCCGGGCATTCCGAAGGAAGAGGGTCTGGGGGAGGAGACCCCTGGATCCTGCGGCTAAAGAGCCAGGGACAGGGTGGGAAGGAAGCACTGGGTGGGAGGGGTGAGGAGGACCCCCCCCAAGGTGGGGGGAGCTACTGCTGACCCTGCATCCAGGAGGCGGAGCCATCAGGGCGGGACAGCAGTCCCTGTTCACACAGAATCCGGCGCAGCGCAGGCAGAACCCCAGAATCGAAGCACTTCGCTCCACTCGCCATTCCACCCACGTGGGTCTCCTTGTGTCACTTCCGGATCCGGGATCTACACACCCCTTTGATTGACGGGCCTCTGCTCCAACCTCAGGGTCTAAAAATGCCCAGCCCCCTCTTAAAGCTATATAGACTTCAAGCCCTCTGTACGCGGCGAGTGTTTCACCCATTATCACTTTGTTTCCCCTGTTTCAGACCGAATTCTTCAGAGGCGGCGAGAAATAAAACTTTGCTTCTGGAGTGTGGACTGCTTCAGGCTCGCATAACTGAATGCTCCTTCATTCAAAAAGAAATGACTTTGCAGCTAACCAGGTCTTTTCCCTGGTATGCTTGTTTTCTAGGTGCAGGGATTTTAAAACAATCATTGTTTATTATTGTTGATGATGATGATGGAAAAGCACTCAGTGATGCAAGTTCCCCCCTCCAGTCTGCAGTGGTGAGAGATGCTTGGATCTTTTGCATGCAGCAGTACTGTTCCTACAGCTGCCTTTTCCGGAGTCAGACCTTTCGGCCTCCTAGTTCAGTATTGCCCGCACTGATTGGCAGCAGCAGCAGCTCTCCAGGGTTTCAGATGGGGGAGGGAGACTGTCCCCTGTCCAACCTGGGCGAGCCAGCAGCAGGGACCTTCTGCATGCAAGGCTCCATCCCACAGCTGCCTTGTGCTGAGTCAGACCCTGGTCCGGACAGCTGAGCGTTGCCGTTGCCGGCACTGACTGGCAGCAGCTCGCCCAGAGTTTCAGCGAGGGGCTTTTCCCGGCGGCCTCCCTGCAGGTGCCGCCAGCAGGACCAGGCTGACCCCGGACAGGCAATGCAGGGTCTCCCCGCCCGACCCCAGGAGCGAGGGGAGACCAGGGGCCGCCTCCCCTCCTGCTCCGCCCGCCCTGGGAGGCGCGGCCTGGTGGGGCTCCCGCCCCGCGCTGCGCTCCTCGGCTCCGGGGCAGCTAAGATGGCGGGAGCCGCGGCCGCCCGAGCCCAGCTCCGCTTGCTGCTGGGCCGCCGCCGCCTCCTCCTCTCCCGGATACCCGCGCGGGGGCTCCGCGCAGGAGTGAGTCGGCCGCCTCCCGGGGACCCGAGCCCCGCCCCAAGGGGAGGGAGGCGGGACCTGGGGGGGGAAGGGTCTCAAGGTGCCCCCCGGGAAGCCCCCCCCCCGAGTGGGCTCTCTTAGGAGAGGCGGTGGGGAGGCCGCGCTCTGTCCCCCTCCCCACTGGTTTGAAAGGGAAGGGTCTGCAAGCAAAGACTAGAGGGGAAGTGAGAGCCGATGGGGATGATTGGGGGTCTAGGAAGGGATGAGGCTTTCTCCCACCCACCCAGCCACGTGTAACATGTTGCAGCAGCAGGTATATGTAGAGCTCGCGCATCTTTTCAGGGGAGGGCTCAAGGCGGGGGTGGGGGGGGCTGCGTATTTGTCCCTTGCAAGGCTTGCACCCCTGCCTTGCTGTCCCAGCTGCTGTCTGCTTAAGACGGAACGCTATGACGCCACAATAGGAACATCTTTGCTTTTCCGATTCAAAGCTAAGAGGTCCTATCATACAGGTGCCCCCCCGCCCCCTCCTCCTGGGGTGGGGTTGGGGGTCTGAGGTTGCTGTCTCTGCAGGGGATTAGTGCAAGGAGTGTCATTAAGGGAGGAGGCAGAAGAAAGAGCACTTTGTCAAGGATTTGGGTGGGTGACCTCTGACCCCCCCTTTGTAAAGTATTGGAGGGGGGGAGATTTTAAGAGGGAGAGGCGAAAAGGTCAGAGCTGGGCAAGGGAGACGTCCGAAAGCCAGGACTCCTGGGTTCCATTTATTTATGGCATTTTATCCTGCCCTTCCTCCAAGGACGGAGCGCTGGGTGGCATAACCTTTGTTAATTATTTCTAAAAATTCATACTTCACCCGTCCATTTCTGCAGGGGGTCACCAACCAGCACTGCTTTCCATGGTTATTAAAACAACAAAAAGCCCCATTCAAAAGCAGAATTTTAAAATAGCTCCGTAAAAATGCCAAACAACAGAAAAATTATGAGGGGAACATCAGGCCCGTCTGCATAAGTAAGTGTCTTGGCCAGATGTTTGGAAAACTCCGAGAGAGGTCCAACCCGAGGGAGGTCCAAAATTTGGGTGCTGCACCCAAGAAGGCTCTGTCCTTCCTAGTCATTCTTCCTCTCTAAGAAGTGGGGCTTGGAGCAAGGCCTCTGGTCCTCTCAGCCCCTTTTTACCCTCACAACAAGCCTGCCAAGTAGGTCAGTCAGAGAGGTAGTGATTGGCGCAAGACTACATGTTGAGCTTCATGGCTGTGTCAAGTCTCAATTCAGAGCCAAGTCTCCTTGGTGTGTATATATGTATATTTGTATATACCTCCTTGGTGTATATATGTATTACTCCATATGGCCAGGCTCTGGCAAGCAGGTGAATGAATGAAAGAAAGGGGTTTGGGAGTCAGAATTCCTGAATGCTGGTTGCTATTTGGGGAAAGGAGAGGGGTTTAGGCTAGGGATGGAGCTACCTGTACCTTGGTAGGTCTCTCAACACCCCTGCTTTTCACAGCCTAAGGATACTTATTTATTTATTTATTTATTTAAAGAATTTGTAGCCCGCCTTTCTCCCGAAGGCACTCAAGGCGGCTTACAACATATTAAAATACATATAAACAACTTTAAAACAATTAAACAGATTAAAATAATTAAAAACACTTGAGATTAAAAACAACCCCAATGGGTCACCAGCATTTACATATATAACCATTTGTTAAAAAGTCAGCCCACCATGTCAGACATTAAAAGCTGTCCTGAATAAAAACGTCTTAAGGCCTTGCCTTAAGGTACTTGCCTACCTCCTCCTGCCAATGTTCAATGTAAGCATTTGATTGTAAGCTCCTTGGGGCAGGGATCTGTCCTGTTAATACTCTGCAAAGCTCCATGCAGGTTGATGGTGCTATCTAAAAATAATGTCCTCCTCAGTGGGAGTTGCTCCCAAATAACTATGTGCAGGATCAATCCCCTTTAGTCTTTAACACACCGTGATCTGGGAGCCCAGTCAACTTGTGACTTGACGAGGGCGGAAGGCTTGTGCTAGAAAACACAGCAAAGATCTATTTTAAAATGCCTTTTAAAAAGACATTTCAGCTGCTGCTTGTGGACAGGAGTCATCTTGCTTCTGTCTTGAGACTTTGCAAAACCTTTACTTCCTTCTTATAGGAACAGGGGAAGGCAATCGTCCCTGTTGTGAGTCTCTTCTCTCTGATTGGGCCGTTTGGAGGGGCGTGAGGAGGAGAAGGGTGTTTGCTGCCTCCCTGGACGACTTCCCACATTTAACCCACCCCCTTCCTGGGGTTGATTTACTGGGGTCATCATTGGGCAGCCTTCTTGCAGGGCCTCAGACCCACAGAGCCTATTTTCCCACTTGAACTGATGTCAACGAATGTTTGTTTGTGTTAACTTAACATTTCCCTCCCATGGGACTGAAAGCTTAGGTTGATTTTGAACAGCTCCTGCAAGACGTTTAAAGGCAAACGACATCCAGTAGTGTATACGAACACTTACGCCCAGCAATATTGATTGAGTTATAGACTGAAAGAGCCAGCTTCCATTCCGGCGCACTCTAGTGTGACCAAGAGGCTAAGGCTTGTACTCCCTTCCCTGGGAGAATATTAATAGGGCGCTCTTCAATCCGAAAACTCCATGCAACTTAAGCACGCATGCGATTCAACTGTATGATTGTATCTCCCGGGCGGGCAGCTGCTTCTGGGACCACCGTAGACCCCCCAGCCCAGCGATTTTCAGCGTTTTTCTTCTTACAGCGCACTGACCTCTATGGTCTTTTCTGTGAGCCTGACGTGGGCCCCAGGCCACTTTTTGAAACACAGTCGCAGCGTTAATTCATAGATTACAGCCCCCCACCCACCCTTTGGAAGCCAACGGAGGCGTTTCTCTGTTGTGGCAACTCGGTGGATTACGTGCCCAAGAAGGCATGCTCAACCCCTGGATGACATCATTGCTCTCGGTCTGGGCCATGCTCTCCTTGTCACGTGTGGTTTCCTCTCCCCTCCCAGGGATCCCTCCGGCAACAGGAAGAGTTCACTTCGCTTGAGGAGAAACCGCAATTCCCAGGTGCCTCTGCTGAGTTCGTGGACAGCCTCGAATTCATCCAGCCCAATGTCATTTCGGGGATCCCCATCTACCGGGTCATGGATCGCCAGGGGCAGATCGTCAATCCCAGTGAGGACCCCCAGGTGAGACATAGGTGCCCTGTTCAGTTGCCCAATTCAAGAGGGGCACGTGGTCCTGTATCGCTCACAGCTAAAACAATCCCGGTGCCTGGGATTTTGGAATAATGTTCTCAGCTCCATTGGGATACAGTACTCCCCCCATATCCGCTGGGGATATGTTCCAGGCCCCTCCATGGATACTTGAAATCGTGGATAGGCGCGAACACCCTTTCCATGGTTTCCTGAGGGCCCCCCGCCCTGTCTCCCCTGCGGGCAGGCGTTCGCGCCCCAGCTCTTCAGCAAGCTTTGTTTCTTCCTTAAAACAAACAGAAGCAGCCTCCATTGCAGGCAATTAGAACGAGACTAAGTCCTAGAGAGGCTCTGCAAGGTTTCTGTTAACCTTGCAGAGCCTCTCTAGGACTTAGTCTCGTTCTACTTGCCTGCAATAAGCAGCCAGAGGCTGCTTCTTCTGTTTGTTTAAGGAAGAAACGAAGCTTACTGGGAAAAAAGTAAAAGCCGGGGGGGGGGGGTGTCCCTGCAATCCGTGGATAACTGAAACCGTGGATAACAAATTGCAGGGGTGTCCCTGCCATCCGTGGATAACTGAAACCGTGGATAACAAATCCGTGGATATGGGGGCCTACCTGTATTTTTCATGCGGTGGTGTTTGTTGCACACTTTCTCTTGTTTCAGCTTCCCAAAGAGCAAGTGTTGAAATTCTACAAGAGCATGACGCTTCTCAACACCATGGACCGGATCCTCTACGAGTCCCAGAGGCAGGTATGACTACAGTGGGGCAGGCCGGCAGACGGAGATGCTCGCTTCCTTAGTCATTTACCCATGTTCAGAAAGCAAAGCTTGACTCTGGGGAAACTCGAGTGCATTTTCTCCCAGTTTGAAACAGGTTGAAACCATTTATGATGCAGCTCGCTGCAACAGAGTGGGAGAAAATTTAATCTAACTGGTTGGTTGAGAGAGAGAGCAGAAGCTGAGCCCCTGAACGTCCTTGCAGGACAATAAAATGGCATCTTCCGCTCCTAGGGTCGGATTTCCTTCTACATGACCAACTACGGAGAGGAAGGAACTCACATTGGCAGTGCGGCTGCACTGGATGACACCGACCTGGTCTTTGGACAATATCGTGAAGCAGGTAACAGTCAGTAAAGAAGCCCATGTGGGGCAGGGAGGAATCATAGCCCAGCTGTCGTGTACCTGCTTTGCATGCAGAAGTTCCCAAGTTCAATCTCCCAGTAGGACTGACAGAGAGCCCTGTCTGAAACCCTGGAGAGCTGCTGCCAGTCAGTGTCCGAAACCCTGGAGAACTGCTGCCAGTTTGGGCTGCCCCTGTGTAAGGCTGTATCAGAAGTGCAGTAGTACCCCTCTCATTCCTCACTCCAGCCACAATGAGGAGCACTGTGATTATTGGCTCAGCCTCTAGATGGCAGCAGACTCTTAACAGTGCTGGTAAAAAGTAGATGATGTGAAATGAGATATGCAGTTTCTTGTCCCCTGGAAGCTCTTTGTCTGACAGTCCCCCCCCCCCCCGAAATCTAATGTGCTGTAGCTTTCTCCTCTACCTCCACATTACTCATCCAGCATTGCTTGTTATATGGAACTAGTGCCAAGCACGCCGCTAATGAGAGCAATGCTGGTTATAGTGCCGCCGCCCCCATGTCCCCTTTTTCTCTCCTAGGTGTCTTGATGCACAGGGGGTACCCTTTAGACCTGTTCATGGCGCAGTGCTACGGGAACGCCAGCGACCCCGGGAAAGGCCGCCAAATGCCCGTGCATTACGGCTGCAAAGACCTGCATTTTGTCACCATCTCGTCCCCCCTAGCCACTCAGATCCCGCAAGGTGAGAGATAAACCATTCTTCGTATGGGTAGGCAAGACCCTACTGACCACACACACCAGCTACTGGGGTGCACAAATCCTGAACTTTTGGCAATGGGGGTGCTGATCTTTCCTTATACGGTCTGGGGGGGCAGATCAGCCACTCAGAACCTTCAACGCTGTCCCTCACTAAATAATACAGCAGTTACGTAAATTCACAAAAGTTACTAGCCTACAGAAACTTCTACATTGGCAAGGGGGCTAGGAGAAGTGCCTTTGTCATTTGGGGCATGATCATTTGGGCACATGATCATTCGAGGCAGTTCTTTTCCACAGCTAAGTTGCCATCTGCAAGCATCATATACAATATATAGCAAATATACCGTACATTAAGTCTTATTTCTAGCACAAACATTAATATGCAAACTTTTTAGAGTGTCGCAGAACGCCTAGCCAGGCAGAGAAAAAGAGCGGAGAAGTATTCTGTGACTTGTATAAGCCATACCAGCCTATGTTGCTGCAAGGAAAAGTGCTTAACCTCCTCTTGTTTTTTGGGAGACAGCCGTTGGCTCGGCCTATGCCATCAAGAGGGAGAACGCCAACCGGATTGTGATCTGTTACTTCGGGGAGGGCGCGGCCAGTGAGGGAGACGCCCACGCAGGCTTCAACTTCGCCGCCACCCTCGAGTGCCCCATCATTTTTTTCTGCCGGAACAACGGTTACGCCATCTCCACCCCCACATCAGAGCAGTACCGAGGCGACGGAATTGGTGGGTGACA
The DNA here is from genome assembly GCA_026170595.1 of Plestiodon gilberti rubricaudatus. Taxonomy (NCBI): domain Eukaryota; kingdom Metazoa; phylum Chordata; class Lepidosauria; order Squamata; family Scincidae; genus Plestiodon; species Plestiodon gilberti. Next base: position 9,650,753 of record JANXHW010000011.1, read on the forward strand.
TTCCAGCATCCTTAATGCTATTTATTTAATAATAATAATAATAATAATAATACCGGTATTTATATACCACCTTTCTTGGTCATCGGATTTCTCCTGCCATTTGGCATTACGCTGTTTTCCGAGAGGATTCCGTGGCACTCCGCGGCTCCCCTGGCTGGTATCCGCGGCTCCCCTGGCTGGTATCTGCGGCTCCCCTGGCTTATGCCCTGGGATAACTCTGATGGAGTGGACTCTAGCTCATGAACGTGGAGGCCTCAGTATGCTGGTTACAGGGCAGTCTTCGGCTCCTAAGCCTGTCTGCACAGAAGTAGGTCCTCCTGAGTTCAGTCGGTTTACTTCCAAGGAAGGTCTAAGAGGACATACCACACTGGGGGCCTCATTGCAGAGAAGGCAGATTCCAGGGTTGCCCATATATCCCGTCTTTCTTCCTGCAGCCGCCCGGGGTCCTGGTTACGGCATCCACTCCATCCGAGTGGACGGCAATGACGTCTTCGCGGTGTACAACGCCACCAAGGAGGCCCGTCGCCGGGCCGTCGCCGAGAACCAGCCCTTCCTCATTGAAGCCATGACCTACAGGTGGGTGCAGAGCACAAGCCCAGGAGGAGGGGGCCGGAAATGGCTGGGGGGGGGAAGAGGACTAGGAGGAAGAAACCTGTCTGACCGATCGCTGCTCGTTGTCCACTCAGAATTGGGCATCACAGCACCAGCGACGACAGCTCCGCCTACCGCTCGGTGGATGAAGTCAACTACTGGGACAAGCAGGACCACCCCATCTCCCGCCTGCGGCGCTACATGGTGGGCCGAGACTGGTGGGACGAGGAGCAGGAGAAGAGCTGGCGCAAGAAATCCCGCAAAAGGGTGAGTGTCCCTGATGGGCACCCATCTCGGATGGGCACCTGCTTGGCTCGTGCAACCAAATTCTCAAACCAAATTCTCAAATTTGCCAAATTTCGCTCTTCTGGCTTTCTAGCAAGAAGAGGTCGGGCCCGGGCTACTTTCACACGCAGAGTAACTCCAGCTCAAGCAACAATCCTATATACCAGCGGTGGCCAAACTTGCTTCATGTAAGAACCACATACGATAAACTTCAGATGTTTGAGAACCATAAGAGAGACGTTTGAGAGCCGCAGTATAAATATATGTATCTTATGAGAACTATAAGAGAGCCGCAATAGAAGCATTTAAATTCTTAAATATATTGACTCACCATGGACATTAAACTTATGTTTTAACCCAGTGGACTCTCGGTTTATACCTGGTAAATAATTATAAAGCTTGAACATTTATTTACCTTTATTAATTGTGATGCAAAAAGGAGCTCAGCCAACATATTTCCAACATTATATGCCAAAGAGCCGCATGTGGCTCAGGAGCCGCAGTTTGGCCACCCCTGCTATATACATCTTCCTGGACGTGAGCCCCACCGAACACAATGGGACTTACTTCTGAGAAGACATGCATAGGATCGTGCACTTAGTGGTGTCTTGGTGGAGTGCACATGGCCACGATGGAGGGATGCGCCGCCCCTCTCCTCCTGCCCGGGTTTGTGGAAACACCTGCTGGAGGGCTTCCGTAGGGAAGACTCAGTCTGCCTACAAAAGCAGCGGATCTTCTGAACCGCTGCTTCACTACATGCTGAAGAAGCAAGCCACAAACTGGAAAGAAGCAGCTTGCCTCTTCAGCAAAGCACCTGTAGGGAAAAGACCCAAAAAGGGAAAAGGGAGAACTGAATTCAGGGAGGACCCGCTTCGCTGTTGCTCTGTGCTCGTATGCTTGATGCGCCAAGTGCTGTTTTTGGCTCCTCCCTCCAGGTGATGGAGGCCTTCGAGGAGGCCGAGCGCAAGCTGAAGCCCCGCCCACAGCTCCTGTTCTCGGACGTCTACTGCGAGATGCCCTGGCACATCCAGAAGCAGCAGGAGTCGCTGGAGCGCCACCTCAAGCAGTACGGCGAGCACTACCCCCTGGGCCAGTTTGACAAGTGAGCCAGGCCCTCTCATCCCCCCTCCAGCCACCGGGCTCTGCCAAAGGCGCTTTGGGACAAAACCGGTTCGCCGACTGGAAGCTCTTCCCGGCCAGAGCTTTGGGTCCGCTCCCTTGTCGCTTTGGTGGCGGTTAGAAGGCTCCGTGGCCAATAGAAGCTGCTGCTAGGAATTTCTGGGCCTCCCCACCCCCCCTGCCTGGGTTTAGAGTTGCCCCATGGACTGCAAACCAGCCAGTGATTGGCTATTTTACCCCTGGTTTTTGAAACTTGTTACTTACGCACAGCATATTTAAAGCACAAGAGCAGTTCCGAGCCCCCTCGCTATGGTGCCCAATGGCCTTCTCCCGACTGCTTTTTTTCCCCCACTCACTCACACGTCTGTGTCTTCCTCGATTCTGTCACACAGCGGAAATTGGGCAGAGTCAATAACAGGCGGCATCTTTGTTTCCTTCCACGGACGGCCTTGTTCCTGACAAAGTGCCCCCCCTTTTGCCAAAACCGTCGGAAATGCCTCTGGAACAGAATGCCACTTGAGGGAACCGAGAGGTCAACTCGGGCTGCTTCCCTTGGCAGCAAGGAGGGAAGATCTTATGGATTGTTGTTTCCTCTCTAGGGGGTAGATCCAGACCATCTGGAGGAGAGTCTTCTAGGGCCGTGCCCCCTCTACTTGAAACTCGTCCCTGGCTGATTCATCAAAATACTGTAAAGAGCAAGGGTTAAGAGAACCACCTGGGAGATATTGTTCATGGGTGTCACATCTAGGTTGAAAGTCTTCCCTGATCAGGGACAAATTGAGTGCGTTTCCAGCTTCTTTGCCCGGGGTGGGAGAGGAGCGAGGGTCTTCTTTGGTCTGTTACATTTAATCAAGGACATTACCACTGAAAGTGACCATTACATTTGGGGCTGCAGGGCATACTGGGTAAATACAGGCTAGTCTAGAGACAAACATATGTATAACAGGGAAAACTAATTAAAACTAATTGGAAAACTAGTTGGAAAACTAATTAAAAAAATATGAGTAGTTGCCTCCGGTTTCTCTCCATGTTATTCGCTGTTAGTCCTGGCATATTCCCAGAATGGGTGAAGCCTGGATGCAGTCACTTGTGAAAGAAGGGAAAGACACTTTGCACATGTGCAGAGATGCTCTTTATCAATGCCTCACCTGTGTTAGGGTTTGAGCCTTGGGTTGAAAATAAGCTCTGTGTTCTCTAAAGCTCGCTTGACTTCTGGGTCAAAGGATTACAGTTGCTTTGGGTCATCGCTGGTCATTTCATCTCATGTCTAGGATTCGAGATGACGGTGAGTATTCTGAGGTTGCGCTGCCCAATATCGCCAGGTACGGGTTGCGGAATCCAGCATCCTGGGAATCTCAGGGGAGTTTTTTTTTTTTACTTTTGTATTGAAGATGACTTATAGGTACCATAAAGGGAGGATGCTTGAAAAACCCCTTGTCCATCTGCCTACACCCTGCCACCAATTCAGTTTCCTTGATTCCATTTGTCACCTCCCTTTTCCCTTTTTGGGAGTTTTCCCTACAGGTGCTTTGCTGAAGAGGCAAGCTGCTTCTTTCTAGTTTGTGGCTTGCTTCTTCAGCATGTAGTGAAAACTTCTGAGGACGCCACTTTTCTCACCAGTCATTGCGATCTCGGAGCCCACGTGAAAGTACACCAGGGATCACTTGTGATCCATCTTGCCCGTTTAAAAGGACCACTGCTTTAGTGCAAAATGGACTTGCACACTAGATTCAGCAAGGGTGCAGTAAAAAAATGTAGCAATAAGAATCCCAAACCAGTGCAGCCGTGAGACATAAGGTCAAAATGCACAATACCTGAGAGATGCATTTTTTTTATTACACCTGTACATCATTACAGCATAGGAAAATATCCTTGTCAATTTAAATAGGTCCCATTAACAGAGGTGTTTGAAAATGGTGTTACAGGTGGGCCCCCATATCCGCTGGGGATATGTACCAGGCCCCTCCGTGGATACTTGAAACCGTGGATAAGAACGAACACCCCCTCCATGGTTTCCTGGGGGGGGCCACCCTGCCTCCCCCCCCAGCTCTTATTTTTCTTTCAGCAAGCTTTGTTTCTTCCTTAAAACAAACAGAGAAGCAGCCTCCATTGCAGGCAAGTAGAACGAGACTAAGTCCTAGAGAGGCTCTGCAAAGTTTCTGTTAACCTTGCAGAGCCTCTCTAGTACTTAGTCTCGTTCTACTTGCCTGTAATAAGCAGCCAGAGGCTGCTTCTCCTGTTTCTTTATGGAAGAAACGAAGCTTACTGGGAAAAAAGTAAAAGCCTGGGGGGGTCCCCACGATCCATGGATAACTGAAACCGTGGATAGCGAATCAAGTGGATATGGGGGCCCACCTGTATTTATTTTATGCAGAAGTCAGTCCATTGTGTTCAGTAAGACTTAGGCTGTAATTGTCTCATATTCCACAAAAGCAAACGCCTCTACCCATTAAATATCTGAACCCTCTTCAAGTAACCGTGTAGCCAAGAAGGGAGCAAAAACTGGCATGATAGTGGAACACCTATTTTTACAATCTAGGATTTGCTTTCCTTGAGGCTCATTTTAAAGACTCGGAGATCCAAGAGGCCTAAAATAAAGGGGTTGTGCTAAAGGAGTTTATCCAGCTTTCAAAGTGTTGGCCCCAAAGGATGAAGACAAAGATTCAAGGGAAAACCACTTATGAGAAAACATTTCAAGTAACACAGAACTCTTCAGCGGAAAGAATTGTTGCCTGGAACGGATGAAAGAGTAGCTGGGAGCTACTTGCCAAGTCTTGAGGATCTAACAGAGTTTTCCCCCTTTTTTTCCCCTAGACCCACTCCTGTGCCTTCAAAAACAGCTGACAAAAATTAAGCCGATGGGTTTCCCATCATTTAGAGAGAATCTAGGGAGATGGGGAAGCCTCACCGGCTACTTTTCTCTGTGTCGGGTTCCTGTTAAAGACATGGAAGCAGAGTCCAAGGAAAAAAGATGGCCACTCTGCTGGTCAAAAAAGACGTGACCCTTGTCCTGTTTATGGGCATGAAGGTCTCGATTTTCAACATTCCTGATTGAACTGGCCTGGCCAGTTGCATGTGCTACAAGATCCCATTTCCCACCCCTGAAATGTATTGACTGGAAGTCAGCCTGCAGAGCTCCAGCTGGGAGCTCTTTTCTTCCACCTGGGTGATTGGAGGGAGGTAAGAGGCGCTACAAGGCATGGGGAAGGGCTGCCCTTTCATCTGGAGGTGCCGGGCCGAGGCCCTGGCTCCCTGGTTTTATATTCAGTATTAAGCCACATTTGCACTGATAGCCCTTGTAATAAGTAATCCTCAGCAGGCCCTAAGGATTCAGAGTGAAGCCTTAGGATCCATCAAGTCCCCCGGTATCGTCTGACTGCAATGCCAGGAGTCTCCAAGGACTTGAACTCAGGACATTCTTCTGCATACGAAGCAAATACGCTCCCACTGATTTACGGCCACATCCCAGGACTGCCAGCTGCTTGTCCCACTCGCTAACACCTTCACCTTGCTGTCTCCTACCCCTTCAGTGCAGGCGGATCACACTCTGAACAGAAACATAGGACGAGCCCCACCAGACCGACCCAGCGTCCTGTTTCCAAGAGTGGCCAGTCAAACGACTCTGGGAAGCGGCAGGATACAAAGGCGTTGGCCTTCTCCTGACTGGCCTCCGCGTTTTGTATTCAGAAGCACACTCCCCCGTTCCTTTGCAGTGGGGTCCATGCCGCCCATAACTTCACCCCTGGGGGCACCTGGAGGAGGCAAAGACACAGCCACAGCTGCGACACAAAGGACGTTCCACATCTGTCTCTATTGGCCTCCCCGCCCCAACTGGAAGCGCCCTAAACCGTATGCCCTGTTCTCTTCTTCAGCACTGGAGGTTGGGGTCCTTGATGCGACTCCAGAGGCGCAGGGTCTGCTGTGGGCTGCGCCGGTGGACCAAGAGCAGCTTGCTGTGCACGCAGGGGTCGTCGCGATCCTTCTCCGCGATATCAAAGGTCTGGAAGCCGGGGTGAGCCTCAGGGTGGATGCCCAGGGCTTGGAAGCAAAATCCCGTGTAAACGTCGTCTATGGGGTAGAAGGCCACGTAACGAGAGATGAGATGGAGCCAGCGGGTGAGCTGGCCCGAAAAGATGTAGCCCCCGCCACCCGCGTAGGCTGGGTACGGCCCCACGTAGTACGACTCTGGCACGTAGTACTTGCTCTTGCGGACGCGGAACGGCGAGGCGGTCGACATCACCTGGCCCGTGTAGAGCAGCTTGTGGGCATCTAAAGAGCCCAGATACTCCAAGACCTTAGGAGTGTTGATAAAGACGTCGTCGTCCCCCTTGAGAACGAAACGGGCGTCGCGGCAGTGCTGCAGCGTCCAAGTCAGAAAGAGGTGATCCTTCAAGGTCAGGTTGAAGAAGCTGTCTTCAAAGTCCCACATCAGGATGTCCCGGAAGGTCTGGCTCTCGTACGCCACCAGGCGTTGCACGCGCGGCCCGTGACGGCCCTTGCCGGAGCCCAGCAAGAAGATGGTGCGCACAGGCTGGCCGCCAGTCTCATCCTCGTGTCCCCAGGTGTCCCGCACAGCCTGGCGGGCGGCAAAATTTCCAGGCAGAGACTTAATGGCCAGGAGCAAGAACGTGCGGTTTTTGCGGCTGGAACACTTGTGTGGCTGGTTGATCAAGAGCGGAAAGTCCCGGCAATCGTCATAGAAGATAAAGTTCTGGTAGAGCTCCGAGTACGACCCAAAGTCTTTGATTTTGGCCACTTTTTCTGCCACTTCGGGTCCTTTGCATTCAGGCCAGGAGACGTTCCCCAACTTGTCGTCCAGGGCCCGGAAGATCTTGTACTGTTTCGCGTTCCAGTACGCTTTTGCCCTGGGAATGGCCTGGCGCAACTGCTGCAAGGAGGCGTTGAAGCGCTGCAAGATGGCCGCCGCCGATTCGTCATCCTGGGGCTCGGAGGTCGCCGAAGCTGGCCAGGCAGTGTCACGGGGAGTCGGGAAGCGCTCGTTGTCCTCGGCGCTCCACTCCAGGTAGGCCTTGAGAGCCACCAGAGTCAGCAAAGCGCTGAGCACTGTCAGGCACCGCGAGCTTTTCATCTTCTTCCTGGAAAAGAGTGGCGGTAAAGTGAAGACCGAACGGGGGGAGGAAAGCGGCTGAAAATAATACAGCAAGTGTCGTCAGGGTCGTCACCACCTGTCTACCTGCTGTTCTTCAAAGGCGCTTGGAGCAGCGTACGAGTTTCCTCCACCTCCCATGTTAGCCTCACAACTACCCATGGGGTAGACTGAGAGAGAGAGAGAGAGAGAGAGAGAGAGAGAGAGAGAGAGAGACTGGCCCAAGCAGTAGTGTCACTAGGAGGTGCAGGGAGGTGCAAACCCCCATGGAAATCTTAGAAGCTACTTCACAGAAAATATTTGCAGCTGCCTTCCAGCTGAATATTGCTTTGCTGGAATTTTCAGAAAAGGAAGCCATCATTTCAGACGTAGATTGGCGTCTCCGCCAATCTTTTGGGACACAAACAAACACTCTGCCACTTCCCTTTGCGTTACACGGGCACACTTTGTGCCTCACACCAGCTGCTGCCTCCTCCTCCTCCCTATGTGCTAGATTCTAGAAACTCTGGGACTGGTCGAGCACGTCCCACACTGAGAAACGCAAATCTAGTCGGGACCCAAGTAGGGTTGCCAACTCCCTGGGGACATCCTGGAGTCGGTATCAATCTCCGGGTGAGGACGGAATGCAGTCCTGGAGATTATACCAGGCTAAATGACATGACATGACAGGCCAGCAGGTGGCGCAGCGGGTTAAACCGCTGAACCATAAGCTGTCGATCGAAAGGTCGGCAGTTCGATTCCTGCAACGGGGTGAGCTCTCGTTGTTTGGCCAGCTCCTGCTAACCTAGCAGTTCCAAAGCATGTTAATGCGAGTAGATAAATAGGTACTGCTTGCGAAAAAGTAAACAGCGCTCCGTGTTCCAGCCGCATGCTATGTGCTACGGCAAGAAGAGTCACGCCGGCCACATGACCACGGAGGTGTCTTCGGACAGCGCTGGCTCTTCGGCTTTGAAATGGGGATGAGCACCACACCCTAGAGTTGGACACAACTGGACTTAATTGTCAGGGGTCACCTTTACCTTAAATGACATGACATGCTGTGGAGGGGGGAAAAAAACCGTCCAGGCAGAGTTGGCAACCCTATGCCAGGAAGACGTTGACATCCCACCAAGGCCAGGCCCCGTCCATTCGGAGAGGGTTGGTTTGCATAAATGGATGGCCCCGGCCCAAGCCGTACTTTGCATTTTGAATCCGGGCAGCTGAAAGGGAGGAGAAGCCGCCTGCAAATGATGCATTCAGACTCGGGAGAGACCCAAGAGACAAAGAATCCTCCAAACAAACATGTTCTTGGCATAGAGACGATTGGAGTTTTAGAGCCTGGGAGCTTTTGTGTGCCTTTTGGCAATCAAAGCCACCACAAGTCTTTTTTTTTTTTTTTTTGTATAGAATATCTGCCCAGGTCTATCTCCCCAAGCATATTGTCCAAACAGGAGAAAACCGGTTTCAGGTGCTCCATTCAGATGGTGCTGGGCGGGGTGTCTGTACCTGGCTACCTTTGCACCCCCAAACCTCCCTGCCTGGTCCCCCCACTGTTCTGTGCCCTGGTGTATCGGAATCCCCCCTTTGCAATCTTCAAGAACCCCCCCCCCTCATTTTCCTCTGCTTATTTTGCTTTGTAAACAAATTTTTGTTGTTGAAAAGTGGTATACCGGATAGGACAAATATATTCCTAAAAACCCCTGACTTTCAGAGCCAAGTTGTCTGTCTCTTGCGGGTCCCCTGGTGACCTTGCTGGTCTTCCCTGGGCCAACTTTTGACCCTGAAGAGTCATCACTGCCTCATTGAGGCCAGGCAGCTACACAGAAGTTGCCTGGCTCTCCGATCCCATTTCCTTCTCTCCCTCCTCTCACCCTCCAGCATTCAGTGCCTTCCACCCAGGTAAGCTTAGGCCTTGCAAAGCCACTGACTTGGGGCTTGTGTATTCTTCTTGTTATAAATAAAACTCCTTCTCTTTGGAAAAATGCTCACCTCTGCTGGCCTTGTGCCCCCTTGAGACACCTTACAGCGCCTTATCTCCTGCGCCAAACCAATGAGCCAAGTTATGCCCAATTGCCAGGCTTGGTGTTGAGTAATTCCTCCAGGCTGGAGTTCACACATGTTTAGAGACAGTGGATCTGAGCAATGTGGTAACGTCTCACTGCCTCTCAAGCTACAAAGTCCCTGGTTTAACAAGTTCCCTCTCTATTTGGTCCCGTCAAGAATGTTGCTCGTCCTACTCCAGCAAATCTCACACAACCTGGACGACAGGTGCATAGATACAGGGAAATAAAAGGTAAAGGTGACCCCTGACAATTAAGTCCAGTCGTGTCCGACTCCAGGGTGTGGTGCTCATCCCCATTTCAAAGCCAAAGAGCCAGCGTTGTCCGAAGACGCCTCCGTGGTCATGTGGCCGGCGTGACTCTCCTTGCTGCAGCGCGTAGCATGCGGCTGGAACACGGAGCGCTGTTTACCTTCCCGCAAGCGGTACCTATTTATCTACTCGCATTAACATGCTTTGGAACTGCTAGGTTAGCAGGAGCTGGCCAAGCAACGAGAGCTCACCCCGTTGCGGGAATCGAACTGCCGACCTTTCAATCGACAGCTCATGGTTCAGCGGTTTAACCCACTGCGCCACCCGCTGGCCTACAGGGAAATAGGTTTCCATAAATATTCTCAGGCGGGCATGATCAACAACTTACCTTCAATTTCTGACTCCTTGTAAAGGGGCTGCAGCCGGAGCAGGACCCTCTGGGATCTCCAGGGGGTCTCTACTACAGGATGGAGTTGGTGGTGCTCTCTCATCCTGCATTCCAGCAGTTCCCAGGGAAGAGGTGACACCTGCTCATGCACATCTCCAAATGCACTACAGTGCATGTCCTCACTTGCTTACCTGTCAGGGGGGGAACAGCGCTCCAGAGTTGCCGTTTTGTCGTTTCACCTGCACAAGTGTCAGCATTGCCATTAAGCCAGAATTTAACTTGATCCTCTCGAACAGAACTGGAGGAGAGAAAGCCAGAAGAAAAAAAGCTCCAAAGTTAGGAGGTCCGATATGTGTGTGCGAGTCCATGACAGGACAGAGCAGGTGTACCTGGAATGTAGCAGCAGCGCACACGTGTGCTACAAAAATTGAGGTTTGAACACAGGATGCCAGAGTCCGTACCACACCATTACCCCAATGTTGTCTGGGCTGGCTGAGGAAGCGTTCTTTTTGCAGGGGAAAATAACTCTGTACAGGTGGGCCCCATATCCACTGATTCGCTATCCATGGTTTCAGTTATCCACGGATCGTGGGGACCCCCCAGGCTTTTACTTTTTTCCCAGTAAGCTTCGTTTCTTCCTTAAAGAAACAGGAGAAGCAACCAGCTGCTTATTACAGGCAAGTAGAACGAGACTAAGTCCTAGAGAGGCTCTGAAAGGTTAACAGAAACCTTGCAGAGCCTCTCTAGGACTTAGTCTCGTTCTACTTGCCTGCAATGGAGGCTGCTTCTCTGTTTGTTTTAAGGAAGAAACAAAGCTTGCTGAAAGAAAAATAAGAGCTGGGGGGCAAGCATGCCTGCCTGCACGGGAGGCAGGGTGGGGGGGGCCCTCAGGAAACCATGGAGGGGGTGTTTGCTCTTATCCACGGTTTCAAGTATCCACGGAGGGGCCTGGAACATATCCCCAGCAGATATGGGGGCCCACCTGTATACGCTCAAGGCCATTTTGCCCTTAAAACCAAGAGAGACATTTTTCCTTGGGAGAGGAGGAAGGAAGAGAACTCTGCATGTGCTCTGAAACTGCAGGTCATCAGCATTAGAGTTTTTGGAAGCTTCTCAACAGCCTACCCAGGTAGCAAGTCAAAAGCCCCTCACTTAACCATACCAAGATAGATAATGGCGTTTGTAATAAACGGCGCAAGTAAAAGACTTGCTGGTGGACAGGTCGATGAAAAAGGCTGGTGGACAGGTCGATGAAAGTGTCGACCCAGTGTGCGGCGGCTGTGAAGAAGGCCAATTCCATGCTCGGGATCATTAAAAAAGGGATTGAGAATAAAACATTATGCCTTTGTACAAATCGATGGTAAGGCCACATCTGGAGTATTGTGTCCAGTTCTGGTCACCACACCTCAAAAAGGATATAGTTGAATTGGAAAAGGTGCAGAAAAGAGCAACCAGAATGATTCGTGGGCTGGAGCACCTCCCTTACGAGGAAAGGCTACAGCGTCTGGGGCTTTTCAGTCTAGAAAAAAGGCGCCTGAGGGGGGACAAGATTGAGACTTATAAAATTATGCATGGGATGGAGAGAGTGGATAGAGGGAAATTCTTCTCCCTCTCGCACAACACCAGAACCAGGGGACATGCACTAAAATTGAGTGGAGGGAGAGTTAGAACAGACAAAAGAAAATATTTCTTTACCCAGCGTGTAATTCATCTGTGGAACTCCTTGCCACAGGATGTGGTGATGGCATCTGACCTAGATGCCTTTAAAAGGGGTTTGGACAGATTCATGGAGGAAAAGACCATCACAGGTTACAAGCCATAAGCAACCTCCTGGTTTTAGAAGTGGGTTTTCTCTGTGCCAGGTACAGGGGAGTGACAACGGGAAACAGGTTATCTTGTTGTCTTGTGCTCCCTGAGGCATCTGGTGGGGCCACTGTGTGATACAGGAAGCTGGACTAGATGGGCTTTTGGCCTGATCCAGCAGGGCTCTTCTTATGTTCTTATGACTTGCAAGTAAAAAAGGGAAGCAGTCCCCAGGCGGGTGGGGCCTGATGGCATTTGCATAGTATGGGGGGGGTGCCTGGTGCAAGTTGCTCCAAACTCTTAGGAACAATGTTCAAAAGAGGTAGAATTTATAGGTTTAAAAGCCATGTAAAAATCTTTAACATTCTTAAAATGCGTGGAGAATTCAACCCGTTTAAAAGCACACACATAAAATACACACAATTAAAATCGTTGAGGACCAACCAACATGTAATAAAAATCCCGAAGTCCAACGTTTCGTCTTAGGAACAAGGTCATTTCCCCGAGGCTCACGTCAGCCAGCTGGAGAAGACAGGAAAGGGATGTAGAGGAGACCTTCAGAGACATTGTGGAGAGAACTTTCTCCTTTGCTGGTGTCCTTGACTGTCATGGAGAATGAGGGTCTAAATTGCCCAGGAGGATCTCCTAGTTGCCCAGGAAACCACCTCTTAGGAGGGATCCACCTGATTCTTCCAAGGCTGGGTCTGTACAGTCAGCAGAATGAGGTACGAGAATGAACTACTGTCATGGGGCCAGACCATCCATGAGACTGGCTAAGGCCATCCCTGCCTCTGCCATGCCTCCCTCCTGCTCCCAGGATTCAAAGAGGAAGAGCGGAAGTGTGGGGGAGAGGAGACAGGTGGGCTAGAGTGTCTCTCTCCTCCACACTTCCTCTTCAAATTCAAGAGCCAGGAGGAGGAGGAGCCATGGAGGCGGCAATTGGTGTCCTGCCAGGTAAGAGGAGGCAGCGTTGGGGTGGACCACTTCAGGCCCCAATCCATAAATACTGACGGAGGAAAGTCCAGACTTGCAACCTGGAGCCGTCACAGCAAAGGCAGAACCACAAACGACCGGTAGATCTCTGGGTGATTTGCAGTAGACTGGCAGAGGACTCCCAACTTCCAATTATTGAGCAGCAGCAGCAACAAAAAAGGCTCTCCCCCCCCCCCCCCCGCGCTTTCTAAAACAGACTCCTGAAATAAAGAAAGCTTGGAGGTGGGGGAACTAGGAGTGGATTTTCTCAGGCTGTGCCCCCCCCTCTCACACACACAGTTCCTTTTGCACCCGGTTCCAGTTGGTGAACCTTGGTAGGTCTTGCAAGCCCAGGGGTTAGCCAAGCAGCCCATGCAATCAGGAAAGCCCCCTTCCCCCCCCCCCCAATCTTAATTCCTCTTCTCCGTCTGCAGCGCTCTGCACACCGGTCTTTCTAACAGAGGTTTAAATAGAAAAATCCCCTGCAGAGTTTCCCCCCAGCTTCCAAATAGGCCCATCTGAGAAAGGACATGATAAGGCACATACTCCGCAGCAGCCTTGTGGGAATTCCAAACCAGCATGCGCTGACAGCGAGGCACAAGCCAGGCTGCCAAAAGACAGCGCACACAGGCCAAAACCCTAACCCAAAGCACTCCCAAGTTGGAACCGGCCCAATTGCACATCTCCAACGCCACCTGAGACCGTGAGGCTTTCATGCAATGACACGGGGCGGGGGTGGTGCAGATCGTGCATGCAGTGCTCACACTCACAACAAGCCCCACTGCCAAATGTAGGGAGAAAGGCAGGCAGCCCAAGCTTTATGGAAATTGTTGCACCCCATGGAAACAGCACACTTTTGGGGAGGATGTCTCACTAAACAAGGGAGACAGGGTTCATTCTGATATCCTGTAAGTCTCCTGCCTCTGGGAGCATGCAAAGGAGAAATTTCGCAACTTTCTTGCGGGGGTTTTTTCCCATAAGAAATATTTTCCCACACTACCTTCTTTCACTCACCACCCACAACATTACGGCCTGCTGGACTTCCCACCCTAAAAGCGGACCCTTTCTGACTTCACACTTCCAGAAATTAAAAAAGCTCCCTTCCTCCGTTTCACTCTCCTGTAGGCAGGACCGGTTTCGTATTTTCTGCCGAGAACAGCTAGTCTTTCATACTTTCTGTTGTGTTGAGCTTCTTAACATTCATTTTAACAAGAATTCAGAGGACAAATCATATTAGCAGCATCGGTGCCACAGAAAAGCAGCCGTCTTACTTAGAAACAGCTAACACATTTTGTCCTAGCGATCTGGTATCACTCCATAACTTATTCAATCCATCATTAACAAAAAACAACAACACAGCAATGCAAAGCAGCAAAAAAGAGCCCCCCCTTTTCTCCCCCACCTCCGCATCCCAGGAACAAAATAGATTTAACAACAGCAGCCAAAATAAAAACCAAACAACGAGATTGCTGAGGGTTCCCTTCAGTTGCCTGAAATTGGCTGGATTTTCTCCTCTCTTGTTCCATGGACATTCAAGCTCACAAGGTTACCCTAAGGCACACTTACTCAGGAGTAAGCTGCACCTGGTTTGATGGTGCTTACTAAGTCAATAGCCACAGAATTGCAATCTTGCCTCCCCATCCTACAAGCCTACTCAGAAATAAGTGCCCATGCATTCAGTGAGGCTTATACCCAGGTAAGTTAGACAGCATCAGCACCGAACAAGTCTCACCTTCATTCACTCTGTGCGCCTCTTTCCTGCCTCTCTCCCTTCTGTCTGAAGTTGGACTCTTCCTTCCTCTCCTCTCCTCTGCTTCTCTCTCCCGTCTATTGCTCCAGGCGACGTGGGTGTCTCACTCACACAAATACACTCGAGAGACACTCATCCCGGCACCCAAAGTAGAAACGAAACCTCCCACCTTTGTGGAACCCAAAATTAAAACTCAACCCAACCCCTCTGTGGAAAGAAAGACACACACACAGAAAGGAACGAGAGAGCGAGAGACGAGAGCCCATGCAGAAGAGCAAAGGGTGGGGCAATTCATTTCAAAGAGTTAATATTTCATCTCCTATCAAATATTCATGCTGCCCAAGCAGTGTGTGAATTGCTCGCTTGCTTCTTCTCCAGCAAGCAACCCCAGCCAGTGGCAGAAGTAAAATCTTCAGCCCTCGGGAGAAGCCCACCTGAGGAATGCTGGCTTCTTTTAAACCTGAGCTAGGCCCAGATTCATGGGCACCTGAGAAAACTCATACCTCCGTAGGAGGGGCGCTCTGCTTAGCCACCCAGAAAGGACTGAGCAACTGTACATCTGGGGTTGCTACCCTTTCTTCCTCCCTCCCCTCCACCGGCATGGCTCAGATGAGTTGTGTAACAGGTCGAAGGTTCAACAGGTGCAGCCCTGCCTCTTCATCCCTCAAGCAAAGCAATCCCTGTTGAGTTTCAGGGCACAGGGGGGGGGGAAAGATGGCAATGAGAGAAACATGCCCCCACCCCTGAAATCTCCTGCTTTCCTTCCAAACCGCAAGACAGATTCATTTTCCCCTTCTCAAACATGCGGAGATTTTAACTTAAAAAGTTTTAATGCATCTGTTTTTGTGAGTTTTAAGATAAGAGTGGCATTGTTCTCTGCCTGCCAAAGGCGCACGAAGGAGGAAATGCGCAGAAAGGTCATACGTAAGGAAAAACCAACACCATCCAATCACCTTTCATGGGAAAGCCAGGCTCACATACAGCTAGACCTTTAACAAAAACAAGATAAGCTTTTAATAGGGGCAATAATACAAATTCAAGACTGAGACCCTTCTCAACAACAGGGCTGAGTGGTTAAAGTAGGTCGGAACCATGTGCGCCAAATGACGCCGAATGCCACCCACCAATCATATGTTCTGGCAAGTGCTGGCCAACGGCCGCCTCCACCATTATATTTTCACAGCGTCCGGCAAAACAGGGCTGCTTTTTCAAGGCAGGTGGTCTGCACTTGTGTTACTTGCTCAAATAATAATTCATAAGGACATTTTATTTATTTAACCGTTTATTTTAATTCCATAGTAGCACCTCCGTTATTTTATAAATAAGTTCTGACCATCTTTGCTGGATCAGACCAAGCATCCACCTAGCCCAGTACTCTGTCTCTAATGGGGGAAAGCAGCTGCAGCATGCAAGCCAAAAGCCACACTCCAGAATCCCCCATCACACAAACCAGAATTTGGTGTGAGCCCAATAACACGCTTACCGCAGGAAACTTAAAAGTCACAATAGGAGCCGACCCTGTGGAAATTTCCAAAAGAGGAGGGGAAGAGTGTGCCAATAGCTTAAGCCGGAGGGTAGGACAGAAGGTGCAGGAAAGACCCCAGGCAACTCAGACCAATTATGGAAAACAAGTTTAGTCTGTTGTGGACTGCACATTGCAGAAATGCATCAGGCTGTTGACCATTGTCCACCATTTCTAAATCTACGGGTTGCAAAATCTAGTGGACAGAGGTTGTTTCTAAGTAAGTGCAGCAAAAGCCCCAGCCAGCGAAGCCCAGTAAGCAATGCCGACACGCCCATGGTTGGGATAAGCTTAATATGTTAAAGAATACTTACATACAACCACCACCACCAAAATGTTCAAAACACAATTCACAAAGCTCACAGGTAAGATGGGTTCCCTTTCCCCCCAAAAGCACACAATCTAAAAGAGAGACACCAACAAAGAACCAATGGGAGAGACGCTATGCTAGAACAAAGCGGGGCAGTGTGGCACTCCCTGCCAAGCTGCTACCTGAGGCAACTGACTCAGTTGGCCTCCTGAATGGGCCGCCCCTTATCACTTTCAAACACTCCAGGAGTTAGTAGCTTAAAGTTGATACTTGTTTGCAGTATTATAAAAGCAAGGAAAAAACAGGTGGGTTTTTTTTCCTCCCCCTGTATTTTTCATGTCCTCAACATTGTCACTTTATTTTAGGTCTCCAACCGTTTCCCATGTGCTCAAAAAAAACAAACACCACAACAACCCACAAGACTTTTTCTCAGCTTCAAACTGGTGGCAAGCTGAGTTGGCAGCGCTTTCCATGACGCTGAATTTTGGGAACACGTTCAGCCCTGGGCTGAAGAAGAGAGCAGGCGAGGTGTCTCACCCATTTCGACCTGGCAAGAGGTTAAAATTATGCATTGCATGACGTCATCTTTCTGCTGGATTCAAGGTCGCTTTGCCTTGGTAAGGTCTTCTTCCTGACTTGTCCATCAGAGATGACCATGCGGGGCGTGGTTTTTGGGCAGGGGCGACGGGGATAGCCAGGATGGTGTAGTGGTTTGGGAGTCGGACTTAGACCTGGAAGATCCAGGTTCAAATCCCCACTCAGCCACGAAGCTTCCTGGGTGACCTTGGGCCAGTCACTATCTCTCAGCCCCACCTACCTCACAGGGTTGTTGTGAGGACAAAAAGGAGGGGAGGAAATATGGACACCACTCTGAGCTCCTTGGAGGGAGGGCGGTATAAAAATGTGAAAAATAAAATAAATAGCGGAAAGGATCCAGCAGAAAACCTGTGGGTGCAAAATAGCGTAGACTAGTAGGCCAAAGGACTGTGGCAAGAATCTCTGAGCAGGAAATTTCTCACACCGATTGACTCATCACCCCACAGGTTGGCTGCCGTGACAGAGTTAAGCAAATGCCCACGGAGGTGAGTCAGACACGACTCAGCTCAGATGTGGTGACTGACAAGGCAGCCTCCCCTTCGATCCGTCCAGCAATAGCAGCACCCATTGCAAAAGTGATGTGAATATATTGTGGGAACTTGTTCTCAAAATCCTTACGCAGGCACAAGGATCCTACCGTCCTCGTGTTTGGCGCCCTTGCCAAGGCTCCGTGAGCCCCTCAGGGACAAACTGCTGCCATAGGGCAAAAATGGTATACAACCTTGTTAATACAACTGGTCCTCTACGTTTCAATTTAGAAAGGAGTGTTTCTCGCACCTTCAACACACTCGCAGCTTTACTGCGACAAGCTTTTGTGGGCTGCGTTGTCAGGTACACATCAATGCATGTTGAACCAGGAGTGATAAAACAAGGTAGGCGCATGCAATGTGTGAATCAGCCCTTAGTCACTCCGTTCTTACAAACACATTTGCAAAAGGTGCGATTTCTCCAACTTGCCTGCAAAGTATCTGAGCTGTGTGACAAAGTGCTTAGCAGTATGTGCCAAGGATATGGTCTGTGTGGCAAACTGTGCACTTTTAAAAACAAATGGGAAATGGCTTTGCTGCTGTCTCGCACGTTCCCCACCCCCCTGGCATGACCTTGCAGAACTGAGCAGCACACTGAAGCAAGACTCTTGGTTTGGGGGAAAGGGGATAGCAACTTCAAAAACACCAGACTTTTCTTTTCTGGAAGCCAGGAGGGCTGAGGCATTTCAACAGCAGACACTAGTGGCCCAGAAGAACCTTGGAAACGATGCAATGAACAAGGTGAGTGTATTGAGAGGCACGTTCCTCCGTGGCCAATCTTAAGAACATCAGAAGAGCCCTGCTGGATCAGACAAAAGGCCCATCTACTCCAGCTTCCTGTAATCACACAGTGGCCCCACCAGATGCCTCAGGGAGCACACAGCCAACAAGATACTTGTATCCTGTCACCACTCCCTTGCACCTGGCACAAAGAAAACCTACTCCTACAACCAGGAGGTTGCTTATCCCCATCATGGCTTGTAAGCTGTGATGAACTTTTCCTCCATAAATCTGTCCAATTCCCTTTTAAAGGCATCCAGGCCAGGTGCCATCACCACCTCCTGTGGCAAGGAGTTCCACAAACCAATTACACGCTGGATAAAGAAATATTTTCTTTTGTCTGTTTTAATCCTCCCTCCACTCAATTTGAGTGGATGTCCTGGACAACTGCAAACGGGCGAGGTTAAGAGCCCTTGCCAGTTGCCCCATTTTTGCCCACCCAAAGCCACGTGCACACATGCCCAAAAAATCAGCTGCCAACCAAGGCTATCTTGAGCCAGGAGGGAGGCAAAAACTGGAGTCCAGTCAAGTCAGCTGTAGGCTACTGAAAGCTGGTAAGAAGTAAAAATGAAGTGTGGGGGGGGGGAAGAGAGAAAAGAGGGACATGAGTTTTCTTTCATGAGTCACACCTATTAATGGGGACCACAGAACTTGGGGGGGTGGCAATGAGGGGAGTGGTTGCAATTGGGGAACACGCCCAGCTATTTAAAAACAAACAGCAGTCCAGTGAGGCACTTGCTGGTTTAATGGGTGGGGGCAAAGTGGGTTTGTAGCCCCCCCCCCCAGGACCAGCCTTACTAGGAAGGTCTTATCATGGAAACGCAAACAAGAAAGAGGAACCTGTTCTGTCCTGCTCCTTGGCCCCATTTATGGTGGCTATATAGAAAAATTTATCTAGATTTAATATTAAACAAATGGAATAACTGGAGATGTTAATTGGCGCAGAATCACATTGCAACCCACATGCCATAAAACCCGCTGATAGCAAGCACTGCTATTGTGGGGTGTGTATGTTCTATGGTGACAAGTGGCAAGGGAGGGGGGGGGTTAAAGCTCAGTGGATAACTCCCCCCGCCTTGCAAGTGAAAGGTCCCAGATTCCTCTCCAAAAGGAGGAGGGAAACGAAAGCAGAGCCAATATAGGGCAGAATATTATTTTATGGTAGTTCCAGGTACTTAGGCTTAATTACAGCCACGAACTACTGTAAATAACTGCGCCCAGCCTAAGATGGGTTTTTACTTCTTTCGGGGGGAGGGGCCATTGCAGACGCCGTTCCAAGCAGGGGGGGCAACAGAAGAAGGGCAAACAAGAAGGGACCATCGCATCGGGATTAAAGGTCATATCAAAAAATATATATAATTTACTGTTTTAAACAATAAAGATCTTACAACAAAGCAGACGTTTCATTCATTTGCCATGAATATTTTCAATGCTAAGCAGCTGTACGGCAAAGCAAACAAAGGAGGGCCGAACCATTGGATGCAGCCAGGTAGCCCAGAGCAGAGGGGCTGGAGGAATAAAGGTCATGGACAAGGCTGTTCAGAAGCAGAGGCAGAGAGATAGTGGAGAAGAAGAAGAAGGTGTCAGGAAACAGGTTTATCACCCGCAAGGATTAACATCTCGTCATCTGCCCCAAGTCTTAAGGATAAGGCGGGCTAGAAAGCAGGTTATTTCCTCCCAGCCCACAGGTGTGCACATTTAACTCCTGTTGCGTATATGGGTAAAAATGCCTTAAAATAGGACACACATTCCTCCTCCTGGTCTCTCTCACTCGCAACGCCTTTCCAGCCCTCTCGCAAAGCTTCCATTCCACGGTTAACAGCCCACGGAGAACAGGAAATGCAGAGAGAGGTTTTTGTGGGAGAGAGAGAGAGAGAGAGAGAGCCATTACAGATTACTC
Organism: Plestiodon gilberti rubricaudatus; assembly: GCA_026170595.1. NCBI lineage: Eukaryota > Metazoa > Chordata > Lepidosauria > Squamata > Scincidae > Plestiodon > Plestiodon gilberti. Next base: position 9,670,694 of record JANXHW010000011.1, read on the forward strand.
ATTGCAAGCAGGAAATTATCGCTCTATAAAAAGTATACAAACACCATCGGACTTCTGGCCCATTAATCCCAGAGTGCCAAGGATAGTTTCCAAAACCCACGCAGCCCACACAACCCAAACATTTAGCACCAGGGCTGCAGACAGAGGGTGAAAAAACAGCACAGCAGATAAACTGCCATCCTTGGGGAACTGCCGTCTTTACAAGAGCCTGTTTTATGGTAGCAATGAACCCTGGTGACACAACAGAGGCAGAGGAGAAAATTATAGGGGGCAGCCTGTGTGCTGGCCATTGATGGCGGGTTACAGGCAGGAGCAGAAAGAGAGAACAGTGTGTGTGCCATTGAACATGTGCAGGGAGTTTCAGAGGGCAAATGATGCAAGGCGAGTTTTAGTATCTGGAGACGAAGCAGTAGGCAGCAGGGGGGTTTGTATGGAACTTAGTGGCAAACACCTGCTTTGCATGCAGACAACGCTGTGTCTAATTCCTGACATCTCCTCCTGGTAGGTCAGAGAAAAAGTCCTGCCTCAAATCCTAGATCGATGCTACCAGTTGAGCATTGACAACACCGACCTGGCGGGACCAAAGGAACAGACTCCGCAAACAGCTGCTTCTGACAATATGCTTTCTTGTTGAACTAAAAGAATTACGATTTTGCTGGATGTGATCAGGGGCCGTCTAGTTCGGTTTCTCCCAGGAAGCCAGCATGGGGGCAAACACCCCTCTGATTTATAAACTCCTCGAGACAAGGAGCCCATCTCCTTGTCAAGATGGGCAACAAGGCAGGACGTCTGGCTCAGTTGGTAGACCGTTCGTCTCACAAATGCCTGAAGATCTGCATTTGAGTGCAGGCGCACAAATCAAGACAGCCGGAAGTCTGTCGGAGAGCTGCTGGCACGCCGAGCTGATAAGCTGCAGAGCCTCTGTGGGGGAGTGGAGCTGCAAGCTACAGCGCTTGAGTGGCAGTCAAGGTTGTCTGTGTTATCTGAAGCGTGTTGAGGCGAACGTCAGAGAGAGAGAGAGAGAGAGAGCTGGACTGTGAAAGCAACATCTCGAATGAAGGGTTCTATGAAAGATTAGAACGTTATTATATTGTAAAAACCCTTTGGGGTTTAGAACAGCCTGCCCACGTACACCGCCTTGAATAAAGTCGTAGGAGAAATCCAATGACCAGAAAGGCGGTATATAAATACTGTTATTATTATTATTATCTCTTGCGTCGGATACACGGATGCTATCGGAGTAAGAAATAAATCGCCATTTTCTGGTGCTCAAAGGTATACAGCCTCTGAATATGGAGGTTCCACTTAAACCATGTTTACCCAAAGGTGTATATACGCGTCTGGAGTTAAATGCGTACACTTGTGGGCTGGGAGGAAATGGGCATCAAGATTCATAGCCAGTGGATAGATTGCTTCTTCACAACATTCACATTCGAAGCCAGTGGAGTGCGTCACATCTCATGACAGTCAATTCCAAAAGTTATTTTCGTGTTGCTGGAAAAACTGCACTAGGACCATACTTTACTTGTATCAGGAGTTCCCCCACTTTAGCTGGAGCCAAATTGTAAACACACAAGCCACTTTCAAGCTCTTGTGGACAAAGACAGAAACTCGACAAGCTGTTAGGGGGAGTTTGTTTAATGCTCAGAAAAGGGGAGGGGTGGGGAGGCGGAGCAAGATGTCCGGAGGTCAGGATAAGGCTCCGATACCCCACATAGCTCCTTTTTGCTTTCCTTAGCTTGACAGAAGTAAATTATGCAAACAATTTATCTAATATCTGCAGGTCACAGCAGTTGGATTGCCTTCGAAAAAAGTTCAACAACATTGAGTTTTGTATTTCGGGGGGGGGGGGAGCCTTTACTTTCAAGGAGCTGAAGAGTGACATGCATACTCCTTTCTGGCCCCCAGCCCTGCACAAACCTTCATCCTCACAAAAGCCGACAGCGTGACTTGAACCCAGCCCACCGCCTAGCCTGAGCCCCAAATCTCTCCACTAACCACATTGGCATCTTTTAAGAAGTGCTCTTATGGAAGAGTGGAAACAGTGAGGCGCCGCTGATGAACATTTAAACAGGGAATGTGCTTGTCGTTCGGCTTCAGTGCTGCATTAGCACCACAGAATGTCTTTTATTAGCAGAGCAGCAGAAGCAATTTTTCAATTAGAGCTCTCTCCAACACACACTTCCAGGCTGCATTAAGTCACAAAAGGAGCTTAGCCCGCAAACATTTCCCCCCTCTCCAGCTGCCGCATTTGGCTTCTTCCACAGGCGCACAAATCCCTCAGGGCTCCAGCCACCGCCAGGCCTGTTCCTACTTGCAAGGATCCCTGGTTTTTCTCCTCGTCAACAACCGGCAGCTGCCAATGGGCCGGGTTCAGGTGTTTGGCAGCTGAGGATCCAAAGCAGAGAGAGGCCTGACAACAGCGATCCGTCGCAGCAAAGAGGGTGGATCCTCTGGGCATGCAGGCAGAAGCGCTCGCTTTGAACACACGAGACAGGGAAAAACAAGGCCGTAGAGTTTGCAGGGCCGTAGAGTTTTCCCAGTCTCGTGTGTTCAAAGCGAGCGCTTCTGCCTGCATGCCCAGAGGCACATACACAAGTGTGCGGGAGTGCGAGCGAAAGGGCAAGCAGGAATATACTTCCTTCTGTGACTTCCCAATACACAGATCATCGGAATTTCCCCACACTGTGTTGCAAATCTCCAGCACCCATCTGACAGAGCCCCTCTCTTGGGCTGAAAGCCAAACGGCACAAACATCAGAGCGACGCAAGGAGTCCACGCTCGTCATCGTCCAAGAGTTCCTGCCGCTCCTCAAAGACGTGTGACACTCTGACAAACGGTGGAAACTCCCAACTAAGCAAAATTAGAAGCCTAAGTCAAGCCTCCATATTCAGGGGCAGTACACCTTTAAATTGTCAGGCACCGATCAGGGAAAACCACGGCCTTTTTAGGAGCTTCTCGGAGAGTGTCTGGCTGCCAGAAACGGGATGCCTGAGGAAATGGGGTTTTGAGCTGGGGTGGCATAGCTCTCCTTATGTCCGGATCAGACACCAAGGCCCTTCCCCCTCGCCTCAGGTTTTGAGCCTTTTCTTGAGTTCTTCAAGGTACACTGCCTTTGAACCTGGAGGCTCAATTTAGGGTGCCCGTAGGGGAACAAGAACCTGTATACATCCCCGGCACACTTCAGAACTGCCATCTCCTTTGCTATTATTCCCATGTGGATCGGGACCACAGGGAAAGTCAGAACGCCGCAAGGCCAGCAGGGGGATGGGGGGGGGGAAGAGAAGCACTGTCACAGGCTGCCCTCTCCACTCAAACGGGGATTTCGCTAGCTTTCTGCTTGCAAGCAAGTTTCTGCAGCTCCTCCGTTTCACCCTGAAGTGCATCCGGTTCCGTGTCCAGGAGCAGCCCTTCGGTGTAGGCCATCCCTACGATGTCACACTGGGGTAACATCTCTTCCAGCAGGATCCGAATTAGCCCTTTGTTGGAAACAGAGGGAAGGTCGGAGACATCCAAGCGTCGGAGATTCCTGCGAGGAGAACGAGGAGGTGGGGTGGGTTAGAAAAGAGAGTCGACTTCACAATATTTATCCCACTTTTCTCTCTTACGGAAAGAGACCCAAGGCAGCCAACAGCCAGAAAAGATATACAACGTACAACCTAATCCGCAAAGCACAACAATCCAAGCAGCAACTAACCATAATCGCTATCAAAGAAAAAGCTGTGCAAGTCTTAAGCCAGAAGGCCAACAGGGAGGGTTCAGGTCTTCATTCTGCAGGGAAGGAGTTCTGTAAGGTGGAGCCGCTACAGAAAAGGCTCCCCCCCCCAGCTCATTGCCACCAGCCGAGTTAAAGGGCATTTTTACCCCAGGGTGTATATGCGCAACAGGAGTTAAATGCGTATACCTGTGGGCTGGGAGAAAACCCGTTTCTTCCCGGCCCACAGGTGTACGCATTTGACTCCAGATGCGTAGATACACCCTGGGGTAAAAATGCCTTATTCCAAGACTTGATTTGGATCTAGGAGCCGGAAGTCACACCACAAGCCTATAAGGAAGTACCTTCTTTTGAGGCTGCTGTAAAGGATGAATACTGCACACTCGTGACACGATCTATTCAGGGGTATCATAAACAAGCAGTTATAAATCATGGATCATGATTATTACTGGGAGAGCGGCAGACCTGTCCTTGTAGGACACTCAATTACAGGACGGTCAGGCTACGGCAAGTTGAGGGCTGTAATTTACAACGTAAAACTGGCAGGTCGCATTGACCCAGTTCCAGAACACCAAGAGAACAGTCGTCATATCTCGAGAGGAATCTGTGGCACTCCACGGCTCCCCTGCCTGGTTCCCGCGGCTCCCAGTTTGGGAACCTCTGTCCTAAGGGATGACTTACCGTAGGTTTAGAAATGACAGGGTTAATATTCCGGACACGTTCATTTGGTTTGGATCAAGACCGGGGAGAGGTTACGAAATGGGCACGTTACATAAGCAGCCAGGGAACTGCCTGCATACCTGCCAGCTTTCGGCCCTGCCCTTTCTCCTTGCTCAACCCCAGCATGGCAGATTAAAACCGGCACAGGTGCATGAGCCCCAACACGCCCCAAGCCAGCCAGCCAGACTCACTCGAGGTGGTGGAGGGAAGCGAGCCCCCTCTCGGTGACCTGGGGGCAGCCAGCTAGCGAAAGCTCCTGCAGGGTGTCCCCGAAGACGTGCAGCCGGCTCAGGCTCCAGTCGTCGATGCTGGGGCATCGGCTCAGGTCCAGATGTTTCAGAGCCTTCAGGTCCACTACGGGAGAGCCAGGGAGAAAAGGAGATGGGAGAAAGCACACTGGGACTTGCCCACCAATACACACAACACATAGCCTACAGGAGTGTGTGGACGCTATCCAACCAGCCCACATGACAGTCTCCGGTACACATCCCTCGGCCCCACAAGGACGGGGATGTCAGAGGGGGGTCAGAGAGCCCCACAAGGAGGAGGATGTCAGAGAGTTCTTGTTGCTGTCCAGGGTTTTGTGTGCTGTTGCTTAATGCGGTACCATACTGTCAGCTGCTCCGAGAACTCAGGTTGAGCGGAAGGTGCAGGACAGAAGCTGCTTTTATTTCAAAGGAAGCATCTGCGCACAGCACCTCCAAAGACGTGGTCAGAATTCCACAGCCCAGAGCATGGCCGGCACAAAAGATCCCAGGGGCTGGGCTGGCTCTGCCCGCTCACTCGCCTTAATGGAAAGCACTATAAAAAGGGCTCTGGTTGAGAGCTGCACTTTGCCTAAGCAACCGTCTGCCTTCCTGGAACTGGCAGGATCCAATTCCTGGGCTGCTGTGGGCTCCAGTTCCCACAAACAGGCTCTGTGTGTGTGTGTGTGTGTGTGGCCTCCAGCTGCCGACCCCTATTGCTGTAGGTATTGCCCCATTGCTATGGGTCAGGCCTCTCGAGACTCCTTGAGAACTCAGAAGCAGCGTTCTGCTCTGGCGACGGGACTCCGGCAGTTTCTCACCCAGGTTGTCCAGACCCTCGTAGCTTATGATCGAGCCGCTGACATCGATCGCTTCCACGGGGATGTCTTGGCATTGCAGAAGGCGGTGGACTTCTTTCCGACGCGTGGTCTCGCGGTACCATTCCTCTTGGCCCTGGAACCTAAAAAGCAAAGCATTGTCGTCGTCCTACGGCAGCCAGGCTGGCTCCATCTTGAAGGAGAGCAAACGAAAGGGCCGCACAAGAGCTGGGGAGCCCCTCCTCGGGCCTTGCAACACCCCAGGGAAAAGGAGCGCTGAGCAGACCAAGAGTCTTCCGGGTCGGATGCAACCCCTGGCGCTCCCAACAGAGGTGCGTCTCATGAGCTGTGCAAAGGGCCCCCTAAGCTGAGTCGCTGGGGCTGACCTGGATCCGAAATCACAGCCGCCGCCGCCGCCCAGGGGCCCAGGGCTCTTGCTCTCATTCCCCACATCCGAACTTTGTTACAGCTCCATGAGCCTAACTGGTTAAAAGAAACTGCTAGACTCGAGTAACCAGAGAAACGCCTGGCTTGGCCACTAAACCTTCTAGACCACACAGGGATGTCTCATGACTCCAGAGGGAAAAAAGGGATATTTTCCCCACTCTCCAGAACCCCTGGTCTCCACTACACAGCAGTGGAAGGTCTCAAGGGAGGAGGAAAGAACTACTCCCCCCCCCCTCCTGAAACTCCCCTGTCCACCCCATGAACCATTTCAAGGCTCCTCTTCTAGGCTGCCTGAAGAACAAGGGTGCTCCTCTTAGGGATCGTTGTGTCAAACAATGTCGTCTGTAGCCCTGTCCTCCGGTTACTTATGTACTGCGATTTCTTTCCTCAGGCGATCAAGCCGTAGAAAAGCCCAGCAAAGAAATACCCAAGAGGGAATCGAGACGCTCTCAAGCGACAGACCTTCTCCCAGAAGAGCCTCACATCCTTCCCACAATGCACTGCTTTGGCCAGAGCATGCCTCACCCACCTAATTCCTCCCTTCAGAGACAGGACAAAGATGGCGGCCGCGAGGTCGTCCCCATAACGCTCACGTGTCTCAGTGTAGTACCTGAGGGGGCAGTTGGAAATATATAGTTAGCCACGACTCTGGGAAGGTTGGAGCAGCCTAAAGACGTAACACGTTTATTTCAGCAGAAGGTTTTCTACGTGACTGTCAGAAGCGTGAAGCGAAATTTCCAGGAGGCAGGGTGCACATGCAAATCACGGATGTGCGATAAGCATGGTGAGGGGACAATTCCTGGTTAGCAATGACTTCCTCACAGCAATTCTGTCAAATAGCCCTGGGGACCTTCTGCAGCAAGCCCAAGTCTACCCGGGGGCTGATCTCAGGCCTAGGCAGAAATACAGACACACGTATTTGGACAAAGACTTGGGTATCACGGGCAACATAGCCATGTATATTGAATAAACTGATTTGAATAAAAACAAAATTACCAAACTGCTTGCGTCTTTTGTTGTTCAGGAACACAGGCAGGCAAATACTGTTAAAATCCAAAGTTCAGTAGTTAAAACTCCGACGTTTCGTTTCCTCCTTCCAGAAACATTGTCCAGGAAAACAAACGAAACGTCGGAGTTTTAACTACTGAACTTTGGATTTTAACAGTATTTGCCTGCCTGTGTATTTGAACAACGAAAGACGCAAGCAGTTTGGTAATTTTGTTTTTATTCAAATCAGTTTATTCAATATACATGGCTACGTTGCCCGTGATACCCAAGTCTTTGTCCATAATTGCTGGCCATGAAAGTTTCCACGCAAACACACGTACTTGTTCTTCCGTTGCTGATTCCATTTCTTTAGCTTAGTGCCAAACTCGACGAAAGCCTCGATGTCGTAGAAGCGGCTGCAGAGATACTGGAGGACCCCGCCTTTCAGGGGATTGGCAGCTGGGTCAGAAGAACTGCTACTGTAGCGGAGGCCAGTATACAGCATCGAGACGAAACCCCTGCTGCACCGGAGCTGGCAAAAGAAGGAAAAAGGGGAGGGCGTTGCTAGTTGGGCACATTGTAGAGACACAAGTGGTTACCAAAAGACCTGGCATGAGGGAGAGCATTCTTTCACCCTATCTGCAGATCAAACTGCTGTTAAAGGGGGAGGAGCAGGAGCCAGGGAAAAAGTTGGCAACCCCACCTATTGCCCAGCTCTAAGATGCCACACAGCTATCCTAAACAGACAAAAGTGCAAGGACAGCTGGAACTTCTGACGATGAGGGTGAAACGTACGTACAGAAAAGAGACTTTTACCTTTACTTATTTTATTGACACAGTATTTTAATCCGAACAAACGGAATTGTTTTAAGACAAACTCCTCTCCAGCAGAACAGGAAGGAAAGTGTTAAAGAAAAAGACAACCAACCATATTTCTTCCCTGGCTCTCTCCAGCTGGCACTTGTCATCCAAATCAATCACAGGTAATGGAAAAGAAAAGGAGGCCCCCCAGGCGTCCCCCCCAGAGCTGCAACAAGGTTCACTATATCCTCTTCAACAGCAAACAAATCACACAAGCAGAACATCCGTCACCTGCGTCACAGAAAGATCATGCAGCAGGTGATTCGTTAGCGCTCGCTCTCAAATCCGTATTTGTTAGGAAATTATTACAATATAAAGTGTGAGATTGGAACGTGCCTACACAACGAGGCATCAATCTGAGTACACAAATCATACTGTTACACCAACCATAACTGACAACAATGACAAACCAAGACATTTCCATTATATCACCATTCACTCCTTGCAAGTTCTGACCAACTCATGCCGGTTTGACTGGGCCTTGTTTTGGTGCTCAGAGATCGGAAGACATAAAACGATCGTATCCTGTCAGATCCACCCAGCTCAATGTAAGGAGCACACCTAGCACCTGCTACCTGAAATCCTTTCAACTAGAGACAGAACTGCCTCGAAAGCAGGTGTCTACCACTGAGAGACAGCCCTCCCTGCCAAAATAAAAGGCATTTTCCATTCAATTGGGATATCAAAATATTGGGCCCCCCCTTTCCACTTCTCAAACATAAGGAAGTAAGTTTCAGACACATTCACATCAACAAGCACATACTGTGCAACTAATACCCTGTGGCATTTGTAAACAAGTAGTCACCCTCCTTGCTCCAGATATCCAAATATTGTTGCTCCACATATCCAAAGCCAACCACAATCAGACCAAACAGCATCACTACTCAGTCACCAGATATACACAATTAAGAATCTGTGTCCAAAAGGCCAGTATGTTAAAGCACACCCATCCAAAATGACTCCAATCACAACCTTATTCACAGTGTAGTGCCAGGACTTCAAAGGCAACCATGGGATAAATTGGTTTCACTCTCCATGGTGTTCATCCATATCTCACTCACTCACAGTCATGAGCTTCTCTTTGCAAGGTAGTAGGAACTCCAGATTAATAGCTTGAAACAGGAAGATTTTCCCACCTTATTTCCAGAGCACATAACGGTCACGGGATGTCCCCAGTTCAAATCTCACCTTAGCCATGAGCCCACTATAGCCGCCCTAAAGCAAGCCACTCTCTCTCTCAGCCTCCACTATGGCACTAACAATTCTGATCAGGGTTTTTGTGAGGATTACAGAGATAATGCATATTGTACATTCTCACACCTCTTTAGTGTCTCCAAAGGGCACCTATGACTGAGGTTTTGGTAAACTGTAGAGAAGAAACTGCCTGACTGCGAGTTTATAGCACCATCAACTGGTCAAAGTTGCCAACTGCAAGGCAACAAACAAAGCCTTGTTATACCACGGCAGAACATTGGTGGGGATACATGCTGCTGCTGCTGCTACGGTCTTCAGAGTGTATCTCCTACGCCTTCCACATCTGCACGTGCCTGACTGGGATTCAACAAGTGAGATTTCTCCTAGAATAGTGATGAAGTAATTAGACTTCAGTCACTACATTTCTGTTTGTGACACAAAAGGGAAAGCAGCTATGACTTAAAAAACGTTCGCACTCCTAGCTATGACCCATCCATTCTCTTCCTTCAGAATACACAGATCGAGCTAGCAGGAAGAGGTGGTGACTCTGCCACATGCTTTTAACAACTTCCAGAGGGGCAGCCACATTAATCTGTTGCAGCAAAAACCGCCAAGAAAACTGATCAGCTTGTTTCATCAACTTTCATGGACTACAGATTAGCACTTCACGCATCTGATGAAGTGGACGGCAGTTCATGAAAGCTGATGCTGAAACAAATCCATTAGTCTTTAAGATGCTGCAACAGACTAACACAGCAACCCCTCTGGAAGTTGTTACAATGGAAAGCACCCTCTTCAGGCTGCAATCCTATACACACTTAGCTGGGAGTAAGTACCACTGAACTCAGTGGGATTCATGAGTAGACATGCATAGGATTGCACTGTTCAAAAGTGGAAATCCATCAGTTTCATGAAGAAACTAGCCAAGATACAGCGAGAGCTCATCTTTCTGTCCAAATATAAACAGAAGGCCTTCATGCATCTGACTGAGGCCGCAGTCTGCAAAAGTTTACAGAGGAATAAATTGCTCAGTCTTTAAAGGTACTACACGACTCTGCTTGCTTAATTTAACACAAACCCAAAATGCACAAATTAAGCACGTGAAGCTCTTTTGCAATCACCATGTCAGTTCCTAACAGTATCAGTAACTTCAACTGCTTAAGTTTCCACTATGATGAGGCATGGAGAAATTTAGCAAGTGAAGATTTTCATGATGTGAAAAAGCAACAACAGGTTACCCACTTAACCTTACTAGGACAAACTAAAATATCACAGGAGCAGCAAGCAAGCTTTAGAGAAGGAAGCTTGCAGACCCTTGAAATGTCTTAATTAACCCTAATAAAAGTATTGTTCTCCAGGCGCTTTTTTCCCCCCAAATTCTTCTGCTTCATTTCTGCACAGTACAGATAGAATTTTAATTTACACACACACACAAGTCTTCTCTTTCTTAACACTGTTGGTTGATTGACGCTGCATTTATTTGTCATTTATTATTATCATCCTCTCCCTACGGCCATGCTGGCGACAGATAGCAGATAGGTGAAGTTTTATTTATTTATTTAATAGATTTTTTAAAAACCCTGTCTTCCCCCCACCCCCAAAAAATGGGGGCTTAAAAATACAACAAAAAGCCAACATGAATGCACCCCTGTCCCTTCCGGTCTGCTATATCAACATGACCGGTGAGTCCTTCCCTTCCCCTTGAGACCAACTTGCCAAGAAAAAACAGGTCACTTACTAACACGGGCGCAGCCATCTTGGATCAGTCACGTGACACCCCGCCACATCCACGTAAAGGGGCGGAGAAGGCAGCCTTTGCATTTCGACGGTCCCTTGCTATTGTTACTGCGCACGCGCGGCGTGTCCTGACTGAGCATGCTCTGCTGCGGCAACTGAAGCCTCTGAAACAGTTTCTTTGCCCTTTCTTAGAATCCGATTTCTCTGGTTTCCAAGCAAGTGCCGACCGGAGAAGTCTCGAAGAGTGACAACAAGGCAAACACCTGCTCGCTCGGGCTCTACTTTTAGCAGATTGCAAGGTGCAAATCTCTCCCCCCCCGGCCCCCCCCCCCCCAATTAAATACACTATTAATAATTTTTTTGTTTCCAAAAAGCCAACTCCTAAGAATCCTGGCTGGATCAAACCAAATTTGGTTTGTGGTAGAGGCCAGGCAGAAGCTTGCAAGAAGCTCTCAAGCAAGACAATAGAGGCAATAGTCCTCCCTTGTTTCCTAGTTCCCAGGATCTGTATCCAGAGGTAGACTTCCCCTGTAGATGGAGGCTCTATTCAACTATTGTGGGTAATGGCTATTGCCAGAACTAACCTCATTGAAATAAATCTAAACCCTTTTTTCTTTTAAAAGGCTGCTTGACATGGTCGCTACGTTTCATGACACTGAATATTCGATCACGTTGTTTACAAACATTTTTAGGCACCCCCTTCCTTGAGAAGGCAACCCAACTTGGCTTACATCCAAAAATAATACACAACAATCCGCTATATAATTAAATAAATACGCGGGACAATAATTTGCGCATTGTGTTAAGAAGTGCCTCCTTCCTTCTCTCACTCCTACCAACCAATTTCAGAGGGTGTCCCCGCATTCCTGCTTGATGAGAGCGCCCTTTACCCTCCCGGCACCTTTCTGTTCTGTTCCCTGCAGGGAAGGAGAAAACAAGGGCGTGTGTGACGACTGCTGTCACCTGGCTGCTCCTGCCTGAACTTTGAACTGGCAGCCTCGAAGCTAGGTGTGTTTCTTCCAAGCCTTGCAAAGATATTTCTGCTATCAGCGGCTGTTGTGGGAGGTAAATTGCTTCAGAACATCCCGGGATCATTTTGAGAGGAGTCCTCAGACGATCAGGTGACTTTCCCCCACTTGCTCAGGTGAGAGGTTTACCTGAGTATGTTTCCTAGCCTGAGAGGTGGCTTCCCCACCTTGTTGTGTAACCAGGAGCCCAATTAGCTAGTTATGTTCCTTTCTCAGCCACGTACAGACCTGTGTCCATTCAGTGCTCACCCCTCATCACTTTCACGAGAGCCTTTTCCACCAGCCCAGTGTGGCTTTAAAGGTGGCCTACGTGACGTTTTCCTCGCTTAGCCATGCCGAGAAGAGCCTCCAAGGGACAAACTAACAGAACTTTTCTCATGCTCTAGGGACAAGTCCGGAAGCAGGAGCCGAAAACCTTCCCATGGACAGCTGGGCCTGGACCAACGAGGAGGAGCCGCCTTTCCCAGGGCTGCCTCCCTTGCCAAAAGTGTTTCGGGACTTGTCTCCATCTTCTCTGCCCGAGAAGGGAGGGCAGGAAGAGATCCAATCGCTGGAGCAGGAGAGCTGCTCCAGCCACCAGGACAGCCTGACCTGGCTGCACCGTGAAATGGTGAGAGCCGCAGCATCGTAACAGGAATGCTGCAAAGCATTGCCCCAGCCAGGCGGCAAGAGACCCAAGAAATTTAGGCCTGACAGTTCTAGCCAGGCCTCGGCTGTCGTTACTTCTTCTGAACGCTGCCCTCCTTCCCCCTTATTTCCCTGATCGTATGCCTCGCGCACACCCTCACAGAACTCGTAGAGTGTGCCCCCTCTTTATCTTTCTTCAAGTCCTTCCTGAAAAGTCTTTTCCACAAAGTACTTTGGGGTAACATCTCAACTGAAATGAAGCCGGTGTATATACAGCTGTAGTCATGTGTATGCTGCTGCTGTTACCCCCAGCCGGCCTGTCTGTGAGGTCAACTGAGTCTGTTGCCTCCGGGGCTGCCTCCACTACTCACTTGGAAAAGAGAGGAATGGAGCAGAAGAGGAAGTGTGGAGGAGAGGGGTGGGCTCTGATAGAGCATCTCTGACGTTAGCCCATCCCTCTCCTCCACACTTCCTCTTCCACTCTTTAGGAAGCAGGCAGAGGAAAAGGAGTAGGTATGCTGTTGGTTTGGGTTTTTTTGGCCCAGACACTGATAAAAAGCAAGAGCTATCCTTTCTCCCTATGCAGCTGCAATTGCACCTGGTTGATGTGGCGCTTTTCAATCAGCTCTACACCCTTGCGCTGGAGATCCAAGACCTCAAGGAGCTGCAGCAGGAGACAGAAAGCTTCTTCAAAGAGGAGGTCCTCACCGAGGAAGCCAGAGGCCTCCACATGGCTATGCGCACCCGCTCTGCAGCAACGCCTTTCGAACTGAGCATCTGAACACAGAGAAGTGGTTTCTATCGTTGATTCGTGGTTACTCATTGACATGTACAAATGGTCGCTGGAAACTCCAGTCACTAAATGATTAACATACATGTGTGGATTTCCCCATCGCCGGACAAGGCTCTTGATCTTTGTAACTCCAAACCTCACAATCTAGAGTCTGTGCAAGATTTTTTGCAAGCGATTTTTTGGTTCTGTAACAATGATTAGACTTCCAATTTTGCATTAAATCTCTGCTTGAAGAAAAGCATTTCCTGTTGCTGTTGAACGTGGTCACTGGAGCTTTCATTCCAGCAGATCTTCAGAGGGAAGGGTGTTGGGCAGATCAGAGTGCAGTTTTCCTACTTTCCAACGACAACTCTCCCCCCCCCCCCCCAGTCTTTAAAACACACGACTTCTCGCACACATTTTTCCTGGCATGAAAAATGAAAAGAGATGAAAAGCGATGGAAAAAGGAACACTCTCCACCTTTCTGAAAGGCAGACTACAGTTAATAGCACAGGAGGAAGGGCAGTGAAAAATTTGACAGCCACTAGTGGTATTTCACCCTCCTCTCCTTCTGTGAGTGGATCCACCTTGCTCAACAGAACATCACAGCATTAACAAGGGAGAATCAACTGTATTTAAAAAAAATCTATATTTGGAAAGTCAGTTTTAAAACATTTTAAAAAGTGCAGTCAGTGTAACAGAAGAAATTGTTTCCAGCAGATGCAACACAGGTTTTCTCCAAGGTGAGCCTCCATCTCTTCTCATCCAGGCCCTCAGCTTTCTCCATGTATGTTCCGTGCTAATTTCAGCCAGGTACCAACTTGGGAGTCGATTTTCTGTAGAGGGCAGCGGGGGGGGGGGGGGGGGAAGAATCGCGTGTTGGTGATTTTATACGGTTAACGCTCTCTATACTGATGGCTACCACACTTCCACTTAAATCCTGATTTACAGACCATTTTCCTAACTTGTAATATCTAAATACAGTTTTTCCCACTGCAAAAGGCTTTCAAAGATCCCTAAAGAATTTCTGGCAATGCTTAACACTCCCCCATAAGTGATCTTGCTTTAGCTGCTCACGAACAAAAGCATAAACGCTGTACATGGTTATTGACTGAGCTGAGCCCCCATGGCCCAAGGCAGTCTAGCTCTGAATATCGGGTGCTGGGATAAACAACAGGGAAAGACCCGTTTCCTACACACTCTGCTTGTGTGTCACCTGGATCCATCTGTTTAGCAACTGCTAGAAAAAGGGGAAGAGTTTAAGGGCCGATGTTCTGACGTTTATAGTTTCTTTGCGGGCAACTATCATCAGGGATCGAATGACACAGTTCAAGGACCCAAGATTTCTAGGTGGGAACAGAACTCCTCCCTCAAAAAGACCCCCAAGCAGCTTCCTGGTTCCAGCCTCTCCCATAACCTTTCGGCCTCCAACCGCACAGCCTGAGCTTCACGGCCCACTCTCACCCGTCTTGCTTCCACGAGGGGCAATGGGTCGGTGGGTTTGGAGGACATCATGTTGGCACAGTGGGCAGTGCCGTTGATTAAAATGGCCACTTCCGAATGCGACTGGTTCTTAAGGACGCTCAGGGCATGCCAGGGGTCGATGTCACCTGCAGAAGAGGGGCAGAGACAAACAGGAGACAGAAAAAACAAAACAAAAACACATTCTTAGCAAGTCTGATCCTGCAGGTAGCTGAGATTGAAGGTGACCAGAAAAGGGGGGGGGGACATCAGTTAGATGAGCAAGCAGCCTGCACATCCGGTGGGCGGGACTTCCTGCAGTGTCCAAAGTCACTCTCAGGAGTTACTTATTCATGGACAAGAAGCTTCCAGAACGCCTACGTTGTTCCATTTCACCGCTTAAACACTGCTCTGCCTAGCATCTTTCATTTGCGCCGTCTGTGTGCTTTCCTTTGCTTCCTAATACCCACAAATCAGAAAAATCTTGACACGTTTCCACGGATAGCCACCCATCCTGTTGACAGAAATGTCAACACCGTGCCATTTCTGTCAGAAATCTAACTACTTCAGAAAGCCATTTCTCTCCCTCTCTTTTCCAACTTGCCTGGGCACCTGCCATCAAAGTACAAGACTCTACATAATCCTAAATTTGGCACAAGTGTGGAATTTAATCTTCAGTGCATAATTCAGTACCCTGACAACTGGGACTAATTTTTATTACGTTCCTAGTCCTCATGAAGACAGGGTCGAAATCATGGGCCCACGAAATCACAGAACCTGGGGGGAAAGTAGGTGGGTCAACCAGAGCTTCGGTATGGACCTCCCTAGGTTGGATTGTGGAGTGAAACTGACCATTTCACGTGGAATGAAACTCACATCAGTCAAAAAGATAAGGGGACACTTGCAAGCACATCCACTGTAAAGCAGGTCAAAGAGAAGAACGCGTCTCTGAGCATATGGACATTGAGCATGAGTCATTGCCCATGCTAACTGGGCAAGAGGCACTTTTTCAATTGGTGCTCCTCTTATATTTAGCAGGGGGAGAGTAACTGCCCCCCTTTCACCCCAGCACAGTGTCTTTTCTGGTGGCTGTTTGCTGGTGGTGTTCTGCATCTTTTTTTTTTTAGATTGTGAGCCCTTTTGGCACAGGGAGCCATTTGATCATTTGATTTTGTCTGTAAACCGCTTTACGAACTTTTTGTTGAAAAGCGGTATATAAATACTGTTAATAATAAATAATAATATGTAGAGTTTCTTTCCCTCGCTAGTGAGGAACCATAACCAACAACTAAATAACCAACAATTAAAGAACAAACATTTCTGGGCAAGACTGAGCACTGGTCTGTCATTCTTTTCATTACAAGCTGTCGTTTCTTTGGGGACAACTATTGTCCGGTCTGACGGTGCCCCTGTTTTCCTTACCGTTCACAAAGAGGACACGACTGGCTTTGGGGTGGTCAGCCCCATAGTAATCATTAGTGAAGGACACAGCCTCCTGGACGCTGCCAGAGGAAATGTTGAAGACCTGCATGCAGAAGTCCAGCTGGAACTGCAGGGTCATGAGATGGGAGAAGGGGCAGGTGGTCTCCTCGCAGGTCTGGTCTAGAAGGGGACGAAACAGAGAAACCGCGTTGAGGCCAGCCACGTTTGCAGGAATTAACGCGCACAACCTGCGTTGGAAGGGAAGAGACTGGGCCACGGGTGCATGTTGTAAATGGGAGGGGGGCTCTTCTCACAGGTCACCGAGGGCAGTCTGTGTCCAGTCACTGGTGAGATTTTTCCTAGAGCTTCACAGTTTGAATCTGGCCTCCGCCATAAATCCTCTCTAGGTGGCCCTGGGCAAGCTATCCCCTCTCAGATTTTTTTTTTTAAACAGAATATTCATGTGCATGGATGGAATGGGACAGAATGACCAAGGGGGCGGGCAACAGGAAGGGCTGGGAGAACAGCAGATGGGCGGGGTGCGCGGCGTCACTGTCACTCACAATATCCAAACTCTGTACACGTCTGGAAGAACCACTGTCTCTCGCCCACGCCCACCACAGAGATCTTGGTGCTCCGCAGCTCCTGCAGCGCCTTCTGGTGAGAGTTTTCAGTACATGGAGCATGCATGTTCTCCAAAAACACCTAGCCACAAAAGTAAGAGAAGCTGCAGCAGGGCTTACTTACAAGGTTGGAACCAATTTCAAATCTTTGTGGGGTCGGCTCTGGGACGCAGCTGGGTGCAACTCAACCATCCAGATCAAAGCTCAGCTTTTCCTGTGAGCTGTATCATTTACGCTAATTTTTTGCATTTAGTATAAATGAGATTCCAGCAGGAGCTGCCCACATGTTTCCAAGTATATCTTGACAGACACCAAGGGCAGCTTAATCAATCAATCAGATGGCTTAATCGGCTAAGCATCACAGCTCTAAAGCACACATTTGCATTGGTGCGAGACAGGTGTGCAAGCCACTACCCGCGATTCCCACCGACTCTTCGCTCAGAGATTCAAACTCAAACCTCAGCAAGGACTGTTGTTCTGCTTTCAGCACTTGTTGCACAAAGGAGACAGGAGTGACTTGTTGAACGCCGAGTGCTGAGCAGAAGGAAAAGGAAAGAAGACAGCAAGCAGTGCTAAGCCGTGGTTTGCCAGTTGCACGCCTGGAAGCTCGAGCCAGGGTGTGGGTTCCTAACCATGGTTAGCAGAAACCAGGGTTTCACATTATGCCTGAACTCAACCTTAACCAGAGCTGGAGATGACCAGTAAGGGATGGAGAAAGAATGTAAACAAAGCAATGGGATTCATGGGACGTCCTGGGGGGAAAAAAAAATCAGGAGGCCCCTGAAAGAT
The DNA here is from genome assembly GCA_026170595.1 of Plestiodon gilberti rubricaudatus. Classification (NCBI taxonomy): domain Eukaryota; kingdom Metazoa; phylum Chordata; class Lepidosauria; order Squamata; family Scincidae; genus Plestiodon; species Plestiodon gilberti. The sequence continues at coordinate 9,688,140 of JANXHW010000011.1, forward strand.
GTTTTGTCCACTCGGACACCCTCTTACATTGTTGACAGCGATTAGTCTCTGGTAGGCGGAGCCAGCGCTGCGATTGGTCATGATTCCACACAGGCCGCGCACGCTGTCCCATTGCATGCCTTCGTCATTGTATTGCACGGCGCCCATGAAGATGTCGGCCAGGCTGCTGACCATCTCTGCGCAGTCGTCCGGCCCTGCCAGAGCCTCGCAGGAGCGGAAGTCTTTGGCTAGCCTGGCCAGCTGCCTGACACGCAGCAGGTCATCCACCGTCGAGAAGGCCTCAGTCACAGCCTCAAGGCACTGCAGGGGGGAGAAGAGAGGAGGAGGGTCCGACTGTCCTGGGGAAAATGCAAGGTCTGGGGGATTCGATGGGCCAAGAAGAAGCAGCTCTGTGTTTTCTACAAAGACAGGGAGGTATAATGGTCAGAGTGGAGAGCCAGGATTCCTGGGTTCACATCTGTAGAGCTAGAGTGGTGTCCCTAGTGGGCTGAGAGACATAGCTTCAGTGGCGTTCCAAGCCCTCCCGGCGCCTGGGGGGGCAGGGGCTGGAGCGCCCCCGTCGCACCAGAGCCCAGCTGCCACCCCCCCCCCCTGGAAGCAGCGCGCCCACTTGGCGCGTCACCGGCTTCCGGAGAGGCTCTGCTCCGAGGACGGGACAGGGGGACAAATGGGCAGGGGGGAGAAGAGAGGAGGGGGGTCCGACTGTCCTGGCGAAAATGCAAGGTCTGGGGGCTGCCCGTTTGCCCTCTGAAAGGTTCTGCGCATGCGCAAAAAAACCAAATAAAAGCCGTCGACGCGTTCGGCCTTCTCACAAAGCCCTCGACCGCCGAACTGGGTGGTCGCTCTGAGGAGGGCTTGTCCCGTCCTCGGAGCAGAGCCTCTCCGGAAGCCGGTGACGCGCCGAGTGGGCGCGCTGCTTCCAGGGGGCTCAGCAGCCGGGCTCCGGTGCTGCGCCCCGCCCTGCTGCGCAGCCCCGAGCCCAGCTGCCGCGCCCCCCAGAAGCACCGTGCCCACTCGGCGCCTGGGGTGCAGCACACCAGCTCCCCCATAATAAAGACACCACTGCATAGCTTCTTGGCACAGGGAAGGAGTGCAGAAAGCCAAGACTCCTGGGTTCTGACCCCAACGTTTTGAAGCAGACTGGACACAAGGAAATTGCAGTCGAGTCTTTTGGTATACTGACCTCTTTGGAACCCCCAACCACTGGGTTCAGGAGACTTGCACCAACAACCTAAAGAGCAAGAGAGAGGGAAACACCTTACACCAAGCAAGTCCATGGGCTATCTATTATCTGCATTTTTGCAAACAGAAAGTGCGTTGGCATGGGGCGAAGAGAGGAGGACTTAGGATTTAAACTTCCGTCCTGTGCCGTTTTCCAAACTAAAATCATGCATGCAGAAAAACCACTATCAATCCCATTTGCAGCCGTGGGGGGGGGGGGGGGAGATCAACAAGGAAACAGCACAGGGAGAAAGCCCCCCCCCCCTCCAATGTCAAATCGTCTGCAGCACAAAACTGTCGACAGACTTGGAGGAAAACAATTAGACTACTATGACTTCTCCCCCAGCCCCTCCCACACCTTGGTCTCACAGTCACTTTGCTACATAGATCTCAAAGGGTAGAGAGGCCTCATCCTAACTAAAGGGGGTTGGTTGGAGCAGGGCAGGACTGCTGTGTGGATATTGTAGTTTTGGGTAAGGTCCCAAACTAGAACAGGGATGGGCAAACTTTTGCATTCTTAAGGGATGCTATGTTCTGTTCAGGCTTTGTTTGCAGGGGGGCAAATGGGAGGAGGGCATGGAAATTTATTTCACCTTGCAAGACAAAAGATAATAATCAGAGAGTTGCGAAATAATAATCAGAGAGTTGCAAAATTAAAAGCATGGAATCTCGCTCCAAGTTGTACAACTCGAAGATGTCTTTTCCTTACGAGGGAAAAAAAAAAGCTCAGGCAATCTTTTACCATCCCTCGACTAAAAGCTGGGACGGCCACTGGCAGGCCAGGAAAAAAAATTGCTCAGGGGGTTGAATTTGGCCCAGCCACTCCTGAACGGAAATGACTGTGTGGATTATCTGCAGAGTCTCACCTTGTTGTAGCCCATGAAATCCAGCTGTGCTCTGACTGGGGCGGAAGAAGCGACGGCAGCAAAGACCAGATGAGGAAACTGGGGGGGGGGGATGACAGAGAGAGAGAAAGACAGATATTTTCCCTGGGGATCCAACCTCTCCGTTATAGGTCCCAGTCCCCAGTGGCTTCTCGCCTCGCCCCTGCTGGTGCCCAGTTCAAGACTCCTTTTACAGCAAGAGTCCTCAGCCCCATAGGGGCCCCCCACCTTGAGCCTGAACCAAGCGGCCAGGGAGCCCGGGTATGAGCCCCCAAAGGAAATCCAGGTGTTGTTTGGCATGAGGCTGTACTTCTGGGTGACAAAATGGCGGAAGGAGACGAGGTCAGACAAACTGCAAGGAAGGGAGGCAAAGAAGAGGAACAGTTTAGACTCATGAAGGGCACAGCCTGGATCCATTAGTGTGGGTTAATTGCCCCTTCACATGCCGTCGGTGCTCTCTCATGCGCTCACGACTAGAGTGGCCCAAGGATGGGGGAAACTTGCACAACCAGCTGCTCACTTGCGCAACACTCCCAGTGAGCCTAGCCCCACAAGCAACTTTGCGCACAGAAGGGGTGTGTGCGTGCTGCGCTGCTTTCTCCCACCAACAGAGAACATTTAGCCCAGGTGCCAACTCACGCTTGCTGGCTGGACAGGAACCAGAGGTTGTGGTCTTCCAGCCCATCAGGGTTGAGGCTGGCCCCATAGAAACGGTGCTCTAGGGCCACCAACAGAGCCCCGTACTTCTCGGCTAGTTCCACGCAGTGTCCTGAAATCGAAAGCAGGACGAGGGGCAAGTTAGTCACTCAGACTCAAATCACAGATCCAAATCAAACCCCAGGCCTTCCAGAAAAGGAGGAAGAGAAGAGATCTCGTGGCTCAGTCATATCCTGGCTAGGTTGTGCAATCAATCACCCAACACTGTTGCAAACTCTATGTTTGCGTTCTGTGCATGCAAAAAAAAACATTCTTCCATCAGCACCTACCAATCCCAGTCGTTCACAAAAGAGGACACAACACCAGGCGGAATTTTGTAGGGTTCAGGGGATCTTGTTCCATCTCTGCCCTTTGCAAGGATCGCCAATGGTGCACAGACAACTTCCAGAGGGCGAGCAGCCGTGTCAGTCCGTTGCAGCAAAAAGCAAGCAAGAGCCTCGAATGCCTGGGGCCAATAAACTCTTGCAGCACATGCTTACTCTTAAGTAAGCCTTATTTAACGCAGTGGGTCTTGCTCCCCTGTAACTGTGTATAGGATTGAAGCCTTAATTCCTGATCTTCCCAACCCTCCGGCTTAGCTGGCCGCACCTACCTGATAGGACGGCAAATGATGATAAAGACCCCTCGCCCCCGATATAGAGGAAGACGGGTCCACCAGATCGCTGCCAGAAGACCTCGTTTATCCAGAATCGCTGCAGGTTGCAGGGAAACAAGGAAGAGATGCAAGTCACAGTACATAAGACAATCAAAGGGATCCCCGAGTAGGACTTGACGCAGTCCTTGGTGGTCTTTTCTCCTCCTAGAATCCCGATGGTCCACAAAGGTGCTTTAAATTTACAAAGCCCAGAATGCAGACTTGGAATCTCTTAATTAAAACATAGTCTGTACGCTTAACGATAAACGCTTAATAATCTGCATTATTTTGATGCAATTCTTAAAACCATCCTGTAAGCAAGGCATTATTATGCCCACATTGCAGACGGGAAGGCTGAGGCAGAGTGGGAGAGGCACGCCTATTCATAGACTAGGGACATCCTGATTCGCAGTTCAGTTGCTTAGCCTCTACCATACCACATTGGCTTTCTAAGAAAAGTACTTGTTGGAACGGATCAGGGATCCGCCTAAACCAGCCAACAGAAAGTGCTAGGAGGTGATCCGGTGGAAACCGGCCAGTGGTCTAGCACGGGATTGCGGTCCCTCTTCTACCCACCTTGGGCTGTTCGTTTGCAGATGGGAGGTACACATCATCTTCCTTGCAAAAGATACAAGGCCGATTCAACGGCGCATACTCATACAAACACCCCAAGAATCCCTCTTTGGGGCCAGACAAGAGAGCCCCCCTTTTTCCAATAGTGGCCAGATATCCGCTCAGATATCCGCACAGCCCCTCAGCAACACACCCAGGCTCAGCCTCCCTTCTGACCTGATTGAGCGTGCGTGGGTTCCGCCTGTTGAAGTGGTCTAGGGGCTGCTGGACGGTGCCCGCAACGAAAAGGTTCCACGGCAGGCGGGACGGATCCTGTGCTGGCAGTTTCTGGCGACGGTTCGCTTCTCTCATGGCCCGTTCCTCCCGCAGCTGCAGGACATGTTGGCGGAGCAGCCGGAAGTTTTTACCTGGGGGGCAAGGGGCACATAAAGATGTCTGATGGGGTGCAGCTGCTAAATGCCACCCACACCTACTTAGAGAAGGGGAGTCGCTCTGGGACTAAGGGATCCCCTGCTCAAAAGCTAGTTGTGTCCGACTCTAGGGTGCGGTGCTCATCTCCATTTCTAAGGCCGCAGAGCCAGCGCTGTCTGAAGACACTTCCATGGTCATGTGGTCGGCATGACTAATGGAATGCTGTTACCTTCCGGCCGCAGCGGTACCTATTTATCTACTTGCAATTTCTTGCTTTTGAACTGCTAGGTTGGCAGGAGCTGGGACAGGAGACGGGAGCTCACTCCGTCACGCGGCACTCGGGTCTCGAACTGCTGCCCTACCAACCTTTCGGTCTGGAGTTCAGCTTCTAAACCTCTTAATTTAGAATACCACTGCTAATATATCATCGGAGAGCTGGTCCAGAGGTCTGTTTTCAGATATTACATTTTGAACTGGAAGTCTTTGCTTTAGCCTCACCTCTGACTTGAACATAAATAACCTGTTCCTAGACTGCAATCCTATGCAGGCTTACCTGAGAGGAAGCCCCATTGAACTCAATGGGACTTACTTCTGAGTAGACACGCCTAGTTGGCTTCCATCACTTGCAAAGTGGGGCAACCTATGACCCCAACCTACCTTGCAGGGCTATTTTTAAGGATAGCTGTTTTCTGACACACTCTCAACACTCAAAATACTATAGAAACTGGATAATAAGTGAATGACATTCCTAGGAGCGAGAAACTTCAAGAGAAAGGTGCCCTTCTCTCCTCTGCAGTCAACTCCCTGCTTGAGGACAAATTAGTTTACAGTCAACTGTTTCTCAGTGGAATTGATATTTGGCAGATCTTATTTTGCTGAATGCCGCTTCTTGGAAGCAAGATGCGGTGACACAGCGGTTGCGCGTGACAGATAACCAGAGAAGCACGACCCCTTTCTTGGTTTGTCAGCTACTTTCAGTTCTCCAAAGGCAACCTTAGCCCCTTCTCGCATTCTCAAATAAGTCTGGAGACAGACCCACAGTTTGTAGGAAGAAGAGTCAAAAGGGGTTTCATTGCTTCTCATGGTGTATGGACACTGTTCTTTGGGGTCCCCAATGATCAAACAGGTTTGGGTGGCTTGTGAAACGCACAGAGGAAGGCAGCTCTAAAATGGAGCCTCTCCATGCAGAGGCAGTCTATCTCTGAAGACCAGTGGCTGGGGGACACACCCACACAACAGGAGTGAGCTGTTGCTGCATGCCCTGCTTATGAGCTGCTAAGAGGCATATAAGAACATAAGATGTTGTGCCATCAACTCGTCCTGTGGCAAGGAGTTCCACAGATGAATTATACGCTGGGCATCTGGTTGAGATGTCTGGGAACGGAACTGATCCAGACAGAAAGCAGAAACTGGCAACCCTTGGAGTTGAAGAGAAAAGCACCAGTCTGCCTCCCTGGCTTCCCAGGTTATTTGCAACACAATTCCAGGAGCAGCCAGTGGTAAGAAATATGGGATGCAGGAGAGACTACTCACCACCCTCAGCCAAAGTCAGTAGCAGAAAGAAGAAGAAGAAGCCCAATGACGAGGAGCTGGAAGAGAGGGAAAACATCTTGAACCCGTCCCAGGGCCAAAAGCCAGCTGCTCCAACAGCCTAGCAGGAAAGTGAAATGGAAAGAAATCGCGATGATCAGCCTCAAACATCCCCTCGCTTCTGCTCATGTGACCGGCTGCCCTCCCACCCCATGACTCTGCCCGGCCCCTCCCGCCTTGCAAGGGTGTCAAGGGAGGGGCTTAGCAAAGGTTCAAAAGTCTTCTTTCGTTTGGTGAGATTGTAAACAGTTTCATTGTTTGGTTGTTGTTTTAAACAATCTTGCTCCAGTAGTTTTATCACTCGGCTAATCAAAGAGAACTATGGCGGGGCGGGGGAGCGTTTCCTCCCCCAGCTATCTCCCAACTGCAGGAAAAAAAAGGTTGCCCTGCTAGATTTCTGCATGCAAAGCTGCTGAAAAACGCACAGGAGCAGACAATGGGAAAAAGTTGGCAACCATTGACAAGGGCTGGGATTGGAAGTTGGGAGGCCAGTTGCTAATGGGGACTCTTGCAGCTTTAAAGCAGTGGATCAGAGACGGAATTGCAAAGGTTAGAGAGGAGTAGTATATGATATGCCCACATTCCCTCTTCTACACACCTAGGAAAGGCAGAAGCGCCCTGTGGCCTTCAGAATGTGGTCACCATGATGTCAGTGGTTTTAGCACAGGCCCAAGATTAGCTTGGAGTCTCCAGGAATCTGCATAAATCTCCAAGTGACAAAGCAATCTTGGAGCATTCAACTGGGTCTGCAGGCTTATTGTGTTGGAAAAGAAAATCTCCAGGAATAGCTTCAGGGCAAGTGTTGGCCACCCTTATTGTGGCAAGGTTTGCTGTCATGATGATAGCTTCAACAAGAAGATTAGATAAATTCATGGAGGAGAGAGCCAGCAAAAGCTATTAGCTATAGTAGCTCTTGAACCTCCATGTTCAGAGGCAGTGTATCTCTGAATGCCAGCAGCCAGAGATACACTGAGATACAAAGCTTTCTGTGAAGCTTTGAGGTACAGTAATTGATATTGATGAAATTGCTTTTATTTCTGCCTCCAAGTTGTCTTCTGTATATGCTTTGCTTTAATTTGGTTGTGCAGCTTCTGTTTGTATTTGTTATATATTTTTTTGCGATGACTACAATATTTAAATTTTTTACTTATTCTGTGAGCTGTCTTGTGCTTCCTGATAGGCCTGGAAAGGTGGGCTACAAATGTTTTTAAATATAAATAAATAAACCCAAATGTAAAAACCTCTTGGTTGCCTTGAATCTGAAACCGGAACTGAAACAGAGAGAATGGTTCCCAGTTCAGATTAAGGGTGCAATCCTATATACACTTTCCTGGGAGTAGGCCCAATTGAAAACAATGGGACTTACTTCTGAGTAGACATGCCTAGGATTGCGCCGTTACTGGGTTCCGGAATCGGGCACTGTAGGTTTCAGCTACATGATTATTTTATTCCCCTGTTGTTTTATTTTGTGGTATGTATTTTATTTGTGAAAGCTCTTTAAAAAACCATTCAGAAATAGTTTTAACAAACAATACATATTTTTCCAAAGCTAAATAGTTATTGTGTTCGTTTTATAGAGGAAAGGTTGCAAGTAATGGAGCTTGATTATTATTTGGCGTGAAATATATCGGAACCGGCTACCAAACCACTTTTTAATGTTAATGTCTGAACTGGAAACTGACCCAGAGTACTACAAAACATATTGATGATGAAGCGGAACCAGGCTGGAATTGAAATTGTTAGTGGTTTGATTCCTCGGCTGCTACCAGGTGTAGATGACAAAATCATAGCAGCTGTAGAGTATAAATGAACCATTAGTATCCACCGGCCAGTGTTTCCAACGGAAGGTGGCGCCACAGCTATGCCAGTCTTGAGCTCACTCTCTCCATCACCATCATCCTAGAGCTCTTTCCCAGACCACTTATATGATGCTCTCTCCCATTCTAGTGCAATGTCCAAGAATAGGTAGAGAAGCCTGGGAAGGTATTGCCAAGTTGCACTGCTGTCAAAAGAACAGGAGCCCTGCTGAGAGAAGAGGTGACAACCGCCCCGGGAAATAGGGTTGCTAAAGGCAGAGGAGCTGGCCATGTACAAAAAATTGGCAAGCTATCCCCGAAGGCAGGGATAGACAAATGTCAGCTTGTGGGACCTTATTGGCTTCTTACAAGAGCCAAGTTTACAACGCTGGGTGTACAAACAACCCCTGATCTCCATCAGTCTGTTAGAGCCACTGCTTCTTGGAGGAAATTCTGAGGAAATCCACAAAAAAACCCAACTGGACATATTTTTTCAGTGTGTCCATGAAGTGACTCCTCCGATGCGCTGCAGAGCACTTAGCAGGAATATGTGTCGACCTTCCAAAATTATGGCAAATGTGCTCTTTGTTCCTCCTTCCAAACAACAGCTGCATTCATGCACCAATATACTTAACTCAAACTGGAACAGTCCATTTCTTTCATGGGGTGCTGCTACCCACAGTGCAGTCCTGCCTGCTGCTTGTGGGTTTGGGAGCCAGGGAGGTCGCGACTGCTGCTAGGCCCGGCTGGAGCCTGTGCTTGCCTGACGCTGCTTATCAGTTCATGACGACCTTTAAACCAAGCTTAACCTTGTTTCCCCTCATCTGCTCCCCTGCCTGCCCCCCACCTCCATCTTTCTCCTTCGCTCTCCTCTCCTGCGCCGAGAGGGACAGACGGTCACAGTTGCTGCTACATTACTCCAGCTTCACCTTCGCAAGGTCTCCTCTGCGGGCATCTCCTCCACCCATCTGTCTCCGGGGGATCAAGGCAGATTAACATCCAATCTGCCTGTCTACTTTTCTGCTTTAAAACCTGCTGACAGGTTTGCAGATTAAATTTTCTGACCCCTACCCCCCGGCTTCCATCTTCCTTCCAATCCATCCTTCCGCAGCAAGTCAGTGCTTCCTTCCTGGACTAAGTGCCTCTCTTCCCCCACATCCTCCTCAAGCAAAGGAACAATGAAAAACCAAAGCAGAACATATGGGCACAGTGCCTCTGAGCATGTACAGGTTGCCTTTCTTTTGTGAAGGGAACAGGCTTCTGTTTTTCCAGAAGTGGGCCTAAGCACAATGCACCTCTGAGCATATGGAAAATGCCACTCCGACTGGCACCTGCTTTGTGAACTTTTTTTTTGAAAAGCGATATATAAATACATATTGTAATGATTGCGACTCAGATTAGGTATCGCTGTGTCCCAGTGTGGTTGTGCTGCGGGAAGCAGTTCTGGGGAAGACGCTCCTGTAGCGGCTGCCATTTTGAATCTTGTAAAGCTAACATCGCGCCCAATTCCCTTTGGTGACATTCCCCAGTTGAACTGGTCTTGCAGCCCACAGAGAGGAACCCAGGATGGCTTGTTAAGCCCTCACACCTCTCTGTTTGTAAGATGCCTTGGTTGTTTGCAAAGTGGACCTATACCATAATGAACATAGTAAGTTGGATTTTGGGTAGAGGAAGAAAAAAAATCCATTTCTTTTCACCATCACATCTGCCTAGAAGAACATTTCAAATCCATTAGGGCCGTAATCCTCGCGGTGATGTAAGTGCCCACATGACTGGTCCTCGCCCGCCGGTGCTTCCTGGAAAGAATGAGCTGTGGGGGCTGAACAGCAGGAATTTAATTGGCTGGTGACTGGGAAAGAGATGTGTCTTGTTTCTCGCTGATGGTTTCAAAATGGTCCTTGTTTTGCCCACCTGCAGCTCAGTAGAGCTTCACAGAAACGAGGGGAGGGCTTTTTTGCCCCATTCATTCCTAGATGTGCAGAAGTATTTCGGTTCTGGCCCATTTGTTGGAATGTAAACTTGTACCCAGGTATGAAGTAGAAAAACTAAGACTAAACTGGGTCGCCTGGTACCCTTTGAGAGAAGCAGTGCAAGATTACAGGACTCTGCTCTGACAATTACGCATCAATTTCGGCATCAGCTATTGGCTTGGAAGTACAAATGAGGGGGGGTCGTCTCATGCATTACGCAAAGTGTGGACACTCAACACGGGAGCTGCAGCATCTCTTGACAAGCAGACCTGTGTGCTAAGCAACTTGGGTTTCCATCTTCTCCAAATCTCCACTGCAGATGTTAAATCTCCTCATGTGAGCCCAGCACTCATGGGAACAGTTCACTACGGGGGATTAGCCAGGTGCAGTAACATCTGCGCTGGCGCTTAGACTGTAAGCTCCTTGGGGCAGGGCTATGTCGTTTGGGGTGATGTTCCTGTGTAAAGCACCCTGTGCATCGATGGAACAATAGAAGTAAGACGTCGTCATTGCTAACCAAAGTCATCCACAGTGCTTTTTCAGTGGCGGGTGATGCGGAACCAAGGGTGGACATGACCTACAAATTGCACCTGTCCACATTTGCGCAAAGGAGCATCCAGGCCGGGGTGCCACTGGGTCTGCACACCCCTGTTAGTTGCCACCTCCCACCTGCACATGAGCTCAGTTCTCTTTAATTAAAGGTTAGCCAGGGGGATGTGGGCAGCGCCACCCTGGGCAGCTGTCACTGGGCATTCAAGAACCAATTTGTCATCCTTAGCGGGTTCCCTAATCCTTTCTAATTCAGTTACCAATCTGTGCGGTGGGGGGGGGGGGAGCAGTGGCCTTAAGAGGATTGGGGCATTTGCTAAATTAGATAAGTAAAAATAACAAATGGCGGGCAGTGAGTGTGCATGCGCACGTGTATGTGTTGTTGGGGTGCACACATGCACTCAGGTTTCAAATCTTTGCCAAGGATGCTGAGGCTGAAGAGAGGGGGCCGTCACATCTGGCCCAACAGGTTTGACACGTGGTTGTAAATAAACATTTCCGTCAGCAGAGGCAACAGTTTTCAAACCTTCAACTTTTAAGGGGGAGAAAACCGTCTCTAGCCTCAGATTCTGCACCAAAACGGTGGTTTCCCAATAACAGAGGGCTGGGAAACTGGTTCCTGTGTACCAGTGATGAACATTTCCTCTGACTTTGGTAACAACCATTTATCAGATGCACTGTAGGAAACCGCTCGGTGCTTTCGCTTAATCCAACAGCCCCCTGCAAGATTACTGTCTGGCTACCAATCAATCTCCAGGCTTCCTTACTTGGGAGAATGTTGCCCCCAAATCATGAGATTGTTACAGCCTTGGTTTCATTTTACCTTTCTGTGAATTTTTCTGACTTTTCTTTTTTACACTTAATAAGAAATGCTTGCAGTTAGAGTGATGAACAGATCAATAAATATACGGTAGATATATAAGATATAATCTATACTGACTTCATTTGATAGTATGCCCCTTCCCCAAAAAGGGTAAGGGGCAATAGCAATAGATTTGAACACACATATATAAATTTTAATGCATTTAACAAATCCAATTAAACAGCCCAAACACATAATAGATAATTACCATCAGCAGAAACTGATGTAAACCGCTTTGTGAGCTACTTTTGTTGAAAAGTGGTATATGGGTATTCTTAATAATAATAAAATAAATATTTTTGTTCAGGTCAGTTGTCAATCTGATTCTCCCTCCCTGATCCATCATTCTGAACCCCGCATGTATCCTGCTTTGATTCTGAATTCCTCCGAACTCTAAACCTGGCAATGTTTTTACGCTGTTGCTATTTTTATATTTTTTATCCAGATCATTTAACTTCGTAATTTTAAATTGCTTTTAATGGTTTTTATTTATATGTTTTTATGGTTGCATTTTATTTTCCAATTTTACATCGCCTTGAACATAGAAAAGCTGAGGCGACTTTTAAATAAACAAACAAACCTGATCTTCAGTTCCACCCAACCTGACTAGAGGAACCCCCCACTGCCGTACTCACTCGAGAAACGGTACGCAGGACCTTAATTTTTGCAAAATCATTTTTTTAATTAGCAGCTGAAATCAACAACAACAGAAGCACACGGAGCCACTCTTCCTTTTCACCTATTTTTTTTTGTTTTTTTACTTTTTAATGTTTTTCTCTTTTTTTTAAGACCACCAACAATTTTTGTAACTGTACAGACTAAGACAATAATAAATAAACCATCAAAAAAAAAAAAAACCTGCATGGAACTGTTTCTCATCTACAGCAACGGGATGTATTTTTCCAATTTTTTTTTACACTAGGAAAACTAGATTAAGAAATCTCTAATAGCATTTTACAAAATAGACTTTTTTAAAAAATTTAAAAAGCCCAGTTCTTTAATGCATAGGGGGAAAAAGTAATCATATTCCTTACAAATACCACGTATCAAACTCTTGTTTTGACACTTCCATTTTGATAAAATCCTGATTCAAATGAAACCGTAACTAGAAAAAGTTAGATCTCATTCCCCACCCTATACTTCTCCCCAAAATAAAATAGCCTATTTAATTTTGTACACAATGCAAAGTTTAGCAGCGAAAAGGAATTTCGGTGCCATTCAGAATGCACAAGGACCAATTAAAAATCCACTGAGGTAACCAGGAAAAAAAAAAAGATTGGTTTTCACATTCTTTGTTTGTGAATCCAAAAAGGGAAATGACTTCTGAATAATCTCCCAGCCTGGACTATATTATATACATGGACAAATTTTGAGTCAGCTTGGCCAGATACGGTTGCCAACTGATCAGAAAACATATGGATTGGGCTGCTCCTGTGCTTTTAACAGCAGCTTTCTCAACAGCAGGGGTGGCCAAATTTGATTAAGAGCCACATATGATAAACTTCAGATATTTGACAGCCGCAATATTTAAAAAAGCATTTAAATTCTTAAATATATTTACTCACCATGGACATTAAACGTATGTTTTAATCCAGTGGACTCTCAATTTATACCCGGTAAATAACTATAAAGCTTGAAAACTTATTTACCTTTTATATTCATTGTGATGCAAAAAAAGAGCTTAGATGACATATTTCTGAGTGACATATTGACGTTATATATGTCAAAGAGCTGCATGTGGCTCGCGAGCCACGGTTTGGCCACCCCTGCTCTACAGCAATGAGCACGTGAAGGTGAACATTAACAGTTGCTAAGGTCTGTGGACCAAACCACTGGTAAAACTATAGCGACAGACAGATGCTGCTTGAAAAATCTGTCAGTCCTAAACTAGGAGGAGGAGGAATCACCCGCCATCCAATAATGGTGCTCTGCCCCTGTTGTTTTGCACTAGTGCAAACTGCTACCCAGGACACAGTTGTGCCCCCCAACATTTGTTGTAAAAAAAGGATGAAAATACAAGTTTTAAAAAAAAACGTATGAGGAGCAAGGGGACGAGAGGAGACCGCTTTTGGATTTGAAAATAATTGCATCCAGGGCCAAGAGATTCGAGTGGAAAGACGAAACCCCTTTCCCTTCCACTCCCATGGGGCAGAACCGATGAGGTCTAGGAAGATCCTCTATACCAGGAGTGGTCAACCTTTCAACATGAATGCTCCTGGCCCTTTCATGGCTGTATAGGTGTGGGCATTTCAGCAGGTGCAGCTGCTTTAGCAGCACCATCAGCAATTGAAGCTGCCCAGATTCTGTCTTCTACACAACTCTGAAGAACGCAGAGGCCCCAATGGTGGAAGGTTGGCCACCCCTGTTCTATGCAAACCCCACTGAGACAAAAGGTCTTGCCCAGCTCCCATTCATTATCAATGGGGTCTGTAAGAGACTTGCCAGTGGGTTGGGTCATGGGCCAGAATTGTCTGCCTCTGTTCCGGCGAGGAAAGCCGCCTCGCAGATGTATGTGGGCACAGAAAACTGCCTTCATGCCTTTGGGTTGATCATATCGGGGTTTAGGAAGGGAGTTTTTCTCGGCCCTACCTGCAGGTGCTGCTGGCCAGGGCTGGAATTAGGGACCTTCTGCATGCAAAGCAGGAGCTCAACCCCGGAGCTACGGCCTCCTCTGATCTTCGGAGAGAAGCAGGGCTGGCGTTGGGGCCGCACCAGTGGACACCTTTAGGGAAACTACCACCACCTCCCAGAACCCCGAAATGGCTGCTGGTTGGTGACAGCCCTATTTGCCCAGGCCAATTTCTTCCCCTGCTTCCCCCCAGTCTGCTCGCTCCCTTTTCGGCGCAGTCCACAGGCAGGAAGGCATGTGGGGAAAGAACACCAAAGGGCTGGCACCTACTCCCTCTCACCCCCTGGTCCTGACCTCCCACCCAATCAAGACGCAGACTGGAAAGGGGCGAGGAAGAGCGCGCCCCTCCCTCAACACTGGTTCATCTTTCCCAGGAGGGAAGGGGCTCACCTCGCAGGTTGGGAACCACAGCTGCGGTCAACAGCCCTGGCATGGTCATTTTGTTTTGCTCAATATTGACTTTGGGACACAAGTCAACACATCTGGAAAGATCCTAGGATAACGAAGACGAACTGACCAACCGGTTAATTGACCATCTCTGACAACCTAGGAAATGTTTGTTGTTAAATATAATTGTACAGAGATAGATAGATAGATAGATAGATAGATAGATAGATAGATAGATAGATAGAGAGAGAGAGAGAGAGAGAGAGAGAGAGAGAGAGAGCGCAACATGGCTTTTGAGACAAAACTCTTCTGAAAGCGTCCTTCATTGTGGCTGGAGAACATGCATCTGCCAGGTGCCTGAATATGTGCCGAATTAAAATTCCAACCTTAGACTTGACTGGTTTGGATATTGCTAGTAGTTGGTCATGTCTGTCAACACCCTGCAGCTCAGATCAATCACCCAGAAGGACCGAGATGAAGGTATTGTCAGCTTTCGATCACCGAGTCCAGACCAAGCAACTGAAGGAGTGACATGTCCGAGGCCTGAGCGTCTGAAGCGATGGTGGTAGTAATGTGAGTTCCTAACTTCTGCATGGATCATCCACCTTCTTGACCTGTCACCAGAGGAAGGGCTTCTGCAAAAAGCCAAGTGGTGCCAAAAAGTCTTTGTGAGCTGGTCAAGGGAAGGACAGCCCGCCAGGCACAGCTGAAGAGGGCAGCCACCCATAACATTAACAAGGACCTCTCCTCTTTGGAAAACAGTCTGGAAAATCAAGAGGACAGGAGAAACGGGGGACGGGGGACGGACTTGTGCCACGTGTGGAGAGCGGACGTTGTCCCAAGATGCTATGCCAGGGAAGGGGAGCTTCCTAGAGGCATTTGTTTGCTGCCTTTCACAAGACCTGGAATTTCCAAGAGCTCTGGTCTTTGTAATCCAAGCAGTCGGTGGCATTGAAGTTGAGCTTCCAGGAGGCTGCTTGGTCCTTGTAGTCTAAGCAATCCACCGAGCCGAAGCCCAGCCCTGCCGTGCCGTAGCCCTGGCTGGAGAGGGAGGCCGGCGACTGGCTCAGGTGGCTGCCCATGGTTGGAGTGGCAATGGGGCTCAGGGCAGCTCCAGGGGCAGACAGCTGGGGGTGCATGGGGGACAGGTAGGAGCTGCAGTCAAGGCCGCTGAAGTAGGAGGTAGATCCAGCATAGGTCTGGGTGTAGCCTGGAGCTTGGGTGTAAGTCATGGGGTAGGCGGTTGACCTTTGCATGCAGGGTGTGGTGGAGGAGGAAAGGGGGTCTGGGATTGGGGAGATGGAGGCGGGGCTCCAGATGGAGACGGTGGCGCTGGCACTGGAGCTGGGCGTGACCGACGTGCCAGCTGGCGGAGGGCTATATTGCCCGTTGGTGCTGGTCTCCGAGCTGGTTTCCCGGGCAGGAGAGGTCTTCTTCTTGGCTGGGCGCGCCTTGGCCTGGCCACTGCTTTGCTGCTGCTGCTGGCGGCATTTGGCCCTGCGGTTCTTGAACCACACCTGCAAGGACAGAGGAGCAAATAATGCTGGTGACGCCTGGGCGGAACCAAAAGCAAGGGCTGAGTATCCAGGAGGGGGGGGCATTTTAAAGGAACACTGGAAGAGAATTCAGGGGGTAGACCTATCTGGTGGCGCTCAAGTGGTTCACGACTGCGAGGAAGGATACCTGCAAACCTATTTCATCCTGTAACTCTGGAGGTCTCCTGCTTTGACTGCTGCCCGCTGGTGGATTATTGAAAGGCATGAGAACCGCCATGTTTGTAGCCTCCATTTTGTTTCCAAAACAGTTGCGCAGAATCATGAGGAAAGATGGCAGTCAGGATGGGAGTACTGGCAGATAATGAGTAATCACAGAAATAGTGATTTTAACCACTAGAGGGCACTGTTGTGCGCACATTCACCCAGGATTCACGAGATTTGAGTGAGAAAATCATGGGACTTTAAAACAAAGCAGAGTTTTCTGTCTCAGCCTCCAGGAATGCTGCGGTCACATGTTCAGGTTTCTGTTTTACAAAAGCAATCGGGCAACTGTTTAAAAACAGTAAACTGCGATTCTCCTTGGGCTCTTTATTTTTTCTATTTTCTTCAGTTACAGGATGATAGCAGAGCAACGGTTATGAGGACACAAACCCGGTGTCATCGTAACTACCACTAACCACTTCATGGAATGGAGGAAAACAGAAAAATAAATAGCCAAAGAAAACGAGGATTCTCATAATTAACACCCCGAGCTTGATAGTTCTCTGAGAGCAGGGCCCATCTGCTCCTGAGCAACAGGTGGTTCAAATGGACAAGTGAGGTCAGCCCCAGCAGCTAGCTAGCATCAGGCGGGGGCTTGACTAGCCCTGACACCCGCTGAGCGGGTGCCTCTGGCCATCTGCACTGGCGATGCAAAAGAGTAACAGGGAACAAGCCAACAGCTTCCTGCTCAGGCAAGCTTGGAGGGCAAACACAGAGAGCAGGGCAGTTTTGGTCCCCAGGTTGAGATGGGGCAAATCATTCAGGGCTGCCAGTGTCCTGGCCTTCATCGTTCCTGCTGCATCGCAGGGCGGCACATCAACACACCTGTACTCTGGATTCAGGCAGGTTGATCTTCAGCGCCACCTCTTCGCGCATGAAGATGTCCGGGTAGCGGGTCTTGGCAAAGAGTGCCTCCAGGATATCCAGCTGGGCTCGCGTGAAGGTCGTGCGCTCGCGCCTCTGTTTCCGTGGGGTGGCTGCAGGAGGACAAAAAGGGAAAGGAATCAGGGGAGGGTCAGAAAATGAGCATCCTGACTGTAACCTGAGCAGGACCACGTTCCCCACCTCCCTCCCCCCCCACACACACACCAGCCCTACCAGGAGATACTGGGGATTGAACATCAGTTTCCTGCCTCAAGGAGCTTACAATCAATATTTAGATATGGTGAGAGGGAGGAAGACACCGGGGAAGGGAAAGAGGCAGGGAAATGTAAGCTTAGCCTAATTAGGACTAATTTTGAGGTTCAAAACGTAATTTTGGGGGGTCTAGTGTGGCTCCCAAAATCCAAGTGCAAGTTGTGAAAATAAGATCACATCCAAACACCCCAGTGCTAACTATGTCCTGTAGAGGTCAGGCTGCATCAAATTCAGCAAAACTTCAGGCTGTTCCCCCCCCCCCACACACACACATATTTCAACAGAACCATCATTCCACAGAATCACACCAGATACAGCAGGTTTGTTGCAGTTGTGGGGGCTCTGCATGGCACGGGACTTCCTCACTCATTTCGGAGGAAGGGGCAACTAGCGGAGTGAATGGAAGTGTCGCCTTAGAGCAAAAACAGCACAGAATCTTGTTGTGTTGTAAAGGCTACCTAGTTGACTTCAGCATCGGCTGCAATAGACTGCTGTCCTCTTCACCAGCAACAGGAAGGCAGGGTAGTAGCTAGCTTTCCATTGGCCACAGCTCCTTGGCACATGCCCACAGTGTGCTTGGGGGGGACACACCGTGCCCCTTTGCACTTCATGTGTTTAAAAGGGGTGGGACCTGGAAGTGACACCAACACTCCACCCTGCTAAGTATATGTTTGAGGTACAGATTTGTGATAACTTCCAAACGGATCATGCAATCAGTTGTCACCTTGACAATTATTTCCTGGTGTTGAGCACCAACTGATTTATCTCTTGACTTGGTAAGAATTTATTTCCTCTCCAAATTGATTAGATAGCTATCTCTCTTGTCACCTATTCAACACTTCAAAGGTGAGGGCTGCCAGATCATCTGGGCCTCTTTTCTGTTTGTTTTTAACCTGGACGCCCACAGAGACCCTGTGTTCCGAACTAAGAGGGGTCTGTTAGCAATCTAGGTGATCAGAAGATGACCATCTGGCAAGATAGCTTTGGGCTTGGGGCTCTTCAAATCTCAGTTTGCCAATTTATCCATTGGGCAAATAATGGGTAAAAATGGGCATTCGTAATAGCCTACCTTGTAAGGGCGTTGTGAAAATGGACAAGCCCTTTCTCTCATGATGAAGGGCATCAACAAATTACTCTATTCCTCCTCCTCCCCCCTTCACATCTGTTAAGATATTTTCCAAATTTCCCTGCTTAGTTTTTTTTTAATTCATTTGCAAGGGGAAAATTCTTCAGCTATATCTTTATGTTTTCTAAATGTTTTAATGCTTGCACAAATATCGAATAGCATTTTGCTTTTTGAAGGGGGGGGGAGAAGGATTTTGTTAAAAGGTTTCTGAACAAGACTGCAATTTTAGCAAAGTGGAATTTGGGAACCAAATATTGTTCTTCCCTGTCATGCAGGCTCTCCAGACCATCACCACCAGCTCCAAATTCTGCGCTGATCTTCTAGCTAAACAACAGAGGATTTTGTACGCCAAAAAGAACGACAGAAAAAGATGGGGGCCGGCTAACAAGGGCATGAGTTTCTTCATTGGAGAAAACAAGGAGCACTTGCAACAGGTCTATGCATTGCACTTTTCCTTCTTCCCGCCTTCGAAGGACAGGAGCCATCTTAATAGCCACAGATCATAAGGAAACTTTTGTCATCGTGTGGTTATGCCTAGTAAATTTCTCCCTCTCAATCTGTACAGATTATCAATAACTGTTGGTTGATTTTGCCCACTGGGTATCAAACAGAGCCAATAGTTTCTCTGTTGATTTCTCTTCCTTGATGTAACAAAAAGATGATAAATTCTGGTTAAATGATATAAAGCGGGGGGGGGGGGGGGAGGAATCATCCCAAAGACAGGTCTGAGGCTGTCTTTCGGATGCAGTTCCATTCCTAGAGCTGGATAGGAGCATCTTCTTCATCATCACACAGCTCTAACAATTCTGGAGGAAAAGGGGGGGGGATAAATGTGTAACTGAGACATGCTCTCTTTTTCTAAAAAAACAGGGACAACATTATTTTCTACACATAAGATGCCTCGGTCTAAAACGAGGGTCTGGAATTTCCATCATGAAAGTATTACTTTCAGCAATAAAGATATTAGATAGTGATGGATTCAACTGGGCTGCTCCTGTTTCCAAAAGGCTGAAGACAGGTAACGTACTAGAAAGGATGGGTTAGCTTGCTGGCACACACAAACAAACATGCATCACAAACCCCTTTTTAAAAAAAGCCTCCCCTTTTGGGAAAATGGCTTGATCTGTAGCAGGCTGGGGTACGGCAGGCAACTTCTTTCAATTCTGGCTGTGAGGACTGAGGCATTTGAAGGTTTCTTTGGGTTGAGCCCTTTTACTTCCACCTTCTCACACAACACACCCCGGGTATGACGCAGCCATGCACACTTTGAAAATCCTCTTCGTTTTGGCGGGAGAGAGCTAAGCAGATAAATATGCTTAGTAAAATATGTAAAGCTAAGCGGATGTTTTTCCACTGAAATCAGCGAGACCTAAATGAACTTGCTGTTAAGTTTGATGATGTCCAACCTTATCATGAATTGTCCCTGCGTGTATTTTTTTCATTTAAACTCCTTTCATTTTCTTCCTTTGCCTATTCTGATTGTAAGGCTCTTGGGGCAGGGACTGAATGGTATTTGGGGCAGGGGGAGGTGTTGGACGGAGCGTGTTTTAGAAGTCATATACACAACAGCTGTTTCTTACTTACGTGTAAGTAACCTCATGGCATACATGCTATATTCCAACAATTTTCCAGACAAGTTAGGAAGATTGAGCTTGTCTGCCAGTGGTACTGGCAAAAATGCAAAATCCCATACATTATGATTCTGGGCAGGGGCAAGCTGTGTCTTCTCAGTTTTGGGGAAAGCCCGATCTTTAACACACTTGCAAGAAAATTCACTGTGACAGCTAGGTGGCATGTCAAGGTCCAGGATTGGGAAAACTGGGGATATCCCAACCTGGTGAATTTTTAAAACATTTGATTTTCATAAAATTGATATGAGTAACTGAATATCATTATCCAAAACCATTTTTGATTATTTTTTAAAGGAATTGGGGGCATTTCACACTCGGATCCTGTCATATGCTCACTTACACATATACATTTTGGTATGATAACAATTAAAATATTCATTCATTAGCTGCATACTCAGTATTACCAAATTTGTTTCGACCTCAAGCTCGAGCAAAAACGCAACTGGTTTTGCTATGAAAAAGTGGTTGGTTTTTCTCTCCTTATCACCAGGAAGTCTGGTTGATGTGGCTTCCTTGCTCCGACTCCACAGTTAATTCGCTATGTCCGCATCCTTGACTAGTTGGTTATTATGAATGATGGACTCCATCCTTTTTCCAAAAAGAACAGGACGCTGGGTTTGCCCTCTTTTCTCACTGACTGATGTGCTTTCTTGCCCACCTTCTTGGAACATTGACTAGGGAACAAGAAGAAGGAGAATTTGGAAAAATCCACTTACTGGGGTATCCGACTGCCGAGTGCAGCAAATCCATGCCCGGCCCAGCCAAGGTTAACCCGTTGACCGCGTAATGTGGTTGCTTGATATAGGACATCATGCTCAAAAGGGTTTCACTTGGCTTTCAACACTTGGCTTCTTCTGTGGATGCCTGGAAGAAGTCAGTCCGCCTCCTCCTAGGTTATCCCCGTCCACTCAGCAACCAGAGGTACCTGGAACTGCAGCAAAGAAAAGAGACAGGCACAAGTTGGTGACCGCCTCCCCCAGCAGCAGGGAGAGGTGGGGAGAAGGGATTGGCCAATGATAGACTTCTTCACACCTGGCAAGATGGGTTGGGATGGGCTGGAGGGCCCTGGGCCAACTCAAGCCCTTTCTCTTGCCTCATTCAAGAAAGGCTCCTCCCGCTGAGATGGGCCTTTGGCAAAATGACTGTGTGGCCTACAACCGTATTAATAGTCAAAACTTAAACTTAAACCGCACACAGGGGGCTCACTCCATACAGAGGTAATGACATGGAGAAGGAGGGCTGGCGCATTAGCAACTCAAAAGGGACAGCTAATGGGTGCTATTAGGCCAATCAGCCCCACACTTTGGGGGTCTATTATTATCTAAGCTAGCAAGTTAAGTCAACACATTAAAAACTCTGGATGGCCCCTTGAGATTCTTTTCTTGCTTCTGGAGGGGGGCCGGAAAGTGGGGGGGGGGAGATGCTACACAACTGTTCCTCATGGAAGTTTTGCAGTTAAAGAAAAACTGCGTATCAGATGTCTTGGAAAAATAATAATGGTTAATTCTGTTGATTCCCTCCTTTGGAGAGAAGTTCCCCATCCCACCCCAAACTTTTGAGGTGTTTGTTTGTTTGTTTAAAAAGGAAGCACTCCGTTTTGGAAAGAAAAAATATAGATGACTGCAACATATACAAAGAATTGTGTACCCAGTAAGAGGCTGAACTGTGAACCAGAAAGTCCCCATCTCAAATATCACCTCGGCCACAGACTCACCTAGGTTGTGCGTGTGTGTGTGTGTGTGTGTGTGTGTGTGTGTGTGTGTGTGTGTGTGTGTGTGTGTGTGTCCTTTCTTTACAAGGAGACGTGCACACCCCAGTGAGCTTATTTTGACTGATCTCATCACTAGGATGACTATATCAGTATTCCTAGTGGCCCATGACATTCCTCCGTGGTTTTTCCAGATGCCCCCTGACCCAAAAAAAACGTGTTCCTTTGGCCTGCGTGGCAAGGCTGCTGATTGTTGCAGACCTGGGAGTCAAAGGTTCAAGTCTCAGCCTGCATGGACTAACTTAATTGGCCTTGGTCTTGCTCGGCCTCTGTGCCCATCTGTAAAATGGGAGTAATTATTTGGGATCGATCTCAAAGAGTTTGCTGCAAGTGTGAGTGCAAGGAAGGAAATGCTTGTACCCGTCAGCTTCGAGGTACCCAGTTAAAGCAATCTTAATCTCCTCTGCAGTTGTGGGTAATTTATTCTATAATTGTCATTGTGGGTTTTATTTCTGTTTGTTGAAACAAGGGGATATTAATATTTTAAAGAGAAGAAAGTAAACATTTCACCGTCTAGAGCATCTCGTTCCTATATACTAAAACAGATGTCACATGTCAAAATACTTCAATTTCATGGTATTTTGTAGACTTTTCAGCCTAGCCCAGATTTTTCTCCAATGCTGCCCCCCCCTCCAAATTCTCTTTGTTCCTCATCATCAATCAGGAACTACTTGCTAACTCCCTGGAATATCTCTTGGAAGGTGTCATTGTATTCTTCCCTCTTTTGTTTAACTTCTTCTTTTAAGACTTCCTCCCCTGTTTTGTTTCCTCCCCCCCCCCCCACGCACACACACTTTGGTCTTCAACTTGTGAGATTAAAAATGAAGAGATACAGAAAATATGTCTCCTCTTAGGGATAGAGCAAACAGCCCTCAATTAACAGATAAGGCTTTTACTAGCCACCAGAAGTAGATGGCAAATTTGCAGAAGACACCTCCCCCCCATAACTTCCCTTCCAATTGAAAGGCTTGGTTGACCTTGTAAACAAGGGAGGGGAGGGGGCACACACAGCGCCAGACTACCACTTAGCACCTTAGATAGTCGTCTGCGGGGAGGGAAATTTAAAACAAGCTCTTGTGGGTTACTTCCCCCTTTCTATTTTGCAATATGAACAGAAGTTTGCAAATTCGCCAATTGCAAAAAAAAAACTTTTCTGAAATTGTTGCAGCTGAGAACAAACTGCAAGGCACTGTTGTTTATGTGTGGAATTCACTGGTCTGACAACTCCTTGTTTTACCCCTTTTTATAGAAAGGGAAATCTACATGCATTTATTCTCTACTTTAAAAATTACTAATTCTTTTTTTTTGGGGGGGGGGAACTGTAACTGATGAAGGGCCCAATCCTATCCAACTTTCCAGCACTGATGCAGCCAACAGACTAAGCAAAAGGTTAAAAATATTGGAGCACAGAAGTTGCTGGTGTAGCGGAGAGGCTGAGTGACCAATCAGGAAGTCCCTCATTTAGATCTTGCCTCTGCCATGAGCTTGTCACTTTCAGCCTCAACTTGCCCTTCCTCATCTGCAATATGGGGATAATTATACTGCCTTTCCTGGCGAATGTTTTAAGGATTACAAGAAAATAATAAATGTGAAATGCTTTAAACGCCAAAGAACAACGTTAAAATGTGAATCATCCGTTTTTTCAGGGGGTATCCAAATGATGGGGATATGGGACTCGATCTCTGAACAATTTTAAAAAATTGTTAGGTTAGATTAGATTATTAACTATCACCATTATCAATACGGTTCTTAGCTAGCCATATGTAAAGTAAAACCATGCTATTGACACCTTTGGAAAGTCACAGCCCTAATAGGGCTGGTGAGTGATGATGATTTTGACAGTCTGGCGAAGGGGATACATACAGGGATGTAGTGGGCAATCCATTGTGGGACTGTGATCGTAAAAAGGTTAAGAGCCCCTGAGTTATATTATTTTGGAGTTCTTTGGATCTGCCCGAGTTTTACACCTGTCCACAGGAATAGCCCTGAACAGGATAACAAAACCTGATTAGACGTTTTTCATTTTCACCTGGCTTTTGAATGTTTGCTTGTTTATTTTTTAACTAAAGATAAGGTAGCTGGTGTCACAATTCAGGATCCTTAACTATCCCATTAATGAACTTCTGTTTCACCTGATAACATTCATACCCCTTATCCTAGACTAGAGAAATCCCCTGGGTAACTTTTAAACTCTTACAGTGCAACCTATGCACGTTTAAAAAGGTGACCCCTGACAATTAAGTCCAGTCGTGTCCGACTCTAGGGTGTGGTGCTCATCCCCATTTCAAAGCCGAAAAGCCAGCGTTGTCCGAAGACGCCTCCGTGGTCATATGGCTGTCATGACTCTCCTTGCCGCAGCGCGTAGCATGCGGCTGGAACACGGAGCGCTGTTTACCTTCCCGCAAGCGGTACCTATTTATCTACTCGCATTAACATGCTTTGGAACTGCTAGGTTGGCAGGAGCTGGCCAAGCAACGAGAGCTCACCCCGTCGCGGATTCGAACTGCCGACCTTTCGATCGACAGCTCATGGTTCAGTGGTTTAACACACTGTGCCACCCGCTGGCGCAGCTTACTCAGAAGTAAACCTTGCCAGGTTGAATGCGATTTGCTCCCAGGTAGACTTGTATAGGATTGTAGCCTTAATTATTTTCTTTTTTACAGGAACCTCACTGAGGTGCAAAACCACTTACAGAAGATGTCCTTTTGGACAGGTTCATAGAAATTTTAGACAGAGTACTGCAATGTTAACAAAGAATTTGCTCGTACAGATACATCAGAAGTTGAATTCATTTCCCTTCTTTTCATGACTTGTTTTTACTTCCACTTTGGGCTCCCCCCCCCCCCCAAGTACATTTATTCGGTCACCAGAATGGCTTAAAATGGATTTTTAAAAACTGGTGAAAAAAGTACTATCCTTTCCCAAATGGGAATTTAAACTGATTTGATCTATTTAAGGGACCAGTGAGAAAGGATTTCTAGGGGGAAAAATGTTTCACATCCTTGTGCAAATGCTTGAAATATTAGACACTAAAATGTATGAGCTGCTTAATGTAAGGAAACTGATAAACCTCTCTTTGGGCTTAGTGAAAAATGCATGTCTAGGGGAAGGTTTAGAGTGGGCAGATGTTGTTTTGCCCCAGATATTCTCCCATTTGAAATGCCGTGTCTCTTTGCAGTGTCTGGGATTATAGGTTTATACACTGGCTGCAAGTATGCAATGAGAATCCTTTAAAACAAAACAAAACAAAAAGCTTTGGATTTTCCCCCCTTTGTCCTTTCTATGCAGATCAGTTAAAAAAAATCCTCCTTTAAAATCATGAATATCTATATAGATATATGCACATATATGTGCGTGTTCTTGTGCAGATACCCACACACATATACAGTGCGATCCTACACACGTTTACCCAGAAGTAAATCTAACTGTGTTCAGTAAGATTTACTCTCAGGTGTATAGGACTACAGCCTAAGAAAATGTAGAAATAACTTAAAAGCCTTTGCTTTTTGGGGGAAAAAAACAACAACCATCAAAGCCCCTCCACATTCCAGTACTCAGAATCAATAGAATATACTGGATTTAAAAGAACATAAAATGTATAGTGCTTCTAATAACTGAAAAAGCATGAAAACAGTCTAAAGTGAGAGAAGAATGTAGCAACTTTTTAAGGCAAAAAGTTGAACTTCGTTTCAAATTCAGAAATACAATGAGCACTGCCATTTTTATCTGAAAAATAGGGTTACAATAATTTTGAATACTTGTCTGCTACGGCTGCACAACTACAGTAGTCAAATATTTGCCCTTTTGTAAGCATAAGTTTGTTTTCAGTAATACGCAACACATTTAAGAGCAAATTTCTGAACATAAGTACCAAAACTCCACATCCTGTGACTTCAAGCCCCTTGCACTATTTCCCCAAAGAAATGGGGATGCTATTTCCCCAAGGGAAGAATTGAACTTATGGGGTAAAATAGCTTCCATCTTGGGAAAAATAGTGGGTTTTGTGTGTGTGTGTGTGTGTGTGTGTATTTTGGTTGGAAAAATGGTATAGTAGCGGGAAAGCTATTTTAAAAACAATCAATTAATGGATTGAAATGCAACAACACATTTCTTGTCGCGTCTCGTTTGACCCTAACACATGACCTGCATTTCGCATCTCTCTCTTTTTTTGCTGCCCTTACATTGTCTTCATTATAAGTGTTTATTTTCCCGCCCTAAAGAAGCAAAATGAGATGCACGCTTTTAAGCTACACAAGGTGGTTTAATCAAGGGCCCTTTTTCAGAGATCACACCTTCATATTAAAGGTAATCAAATATTTCCTAGCTCTATAATGAATAATGTTCAGAACATTAAAAAAGGGAAAATTAATGTTCACATCTTGCCATGCTAGAGAGATGACGATATCGAAAAAAGTAATAGGACTGACTTGTATTTACACGGTTCCTATTTTTTCCTAAAAAGCAAGACAGGGTCACCACATTATTCCACAACCTTGCATTTCCCACCCACCCCCCTCTACATGGGAATGTACACTGAATGGATTCCAGTGCGTTCCCCCATTCAGCATACATTCCGCAACTCCAGAGCAGCAGAAATTGCTCGCGTATAACCGGACACAACTGGAATTTTGGCTGCAGTGGCTGATCAGAGATTTCTATGGCGAGAACCTCAAACAGGTAAATTATGATGTTATAGGGGCAAGCTACAATGATGGAGGAGCGGGCCAGCTTCCAGGCTGCATGGAATTCATTGGGCAGAAGAGGGAGGAGGAAACATTCCAGATAGGTATCTAGACTGTAAATGACTGAAGACTCCTTGGCTAGGCAGTAGCCTTCTTGCATGGTTGGTATACTCCTATGTCTTCTAACATCAGGCCATTCAAAAATATAATTTCGTCCACTTTGTGTCTTCTATTCGTGGCCAACCATCATCCACTTCACTTCGTGGCCAACCATCATCCACTAAACTTCTAGAAGTGGCAGAAGGTCCTCGCTTTTCTCCCACACACACACACACACACACACACACACACACACACACACACACACACACACACACACACACTTTTTTCCTTTCTCCCTTTCTTTTTTTTAAGGTTTTCTTACCTTCTCTCCAGAGTGGTTCCAGTCCCGAGGTGTCCGAATTGAGAGCCGCCAAGTTCCTCTGCAAGGAAGCATAACAGAGATTTGGTCTGGGGAATGGATCAAGCGAGAAAAACCCCGGGCAGCTCCTTCCCAACCCCACGAAACCACAAAAAATAACCCCAGCTAGAAAGAGCAAAATGTGTTAAAAGGATAACCCAGAAGTGATACAGTGGGAGATCCCTATAATCTGTAATAAAAAGAGAAGCTTAACCTGAATTGAAAAGAGATTTAGAGCTGGGTAAGAGATTCTGCAGCATAGGACTTCTCTGCGCATTTAGATCCAAAGGTTTGGGATTTTCTCCTCTTAAGCCCTGCAGAAGGGGGGGGCGGTGGTGGTGGCGGCAGTGGTGGTGGTGGGGGAGGGTTTCCTCAAAAACAATTTGGTGCGCTGTGTGCAGGGCCCATTCTTAGATCTCCTGCAAGGTCCTCACATGACTGGAATTATAGCAACACTCATGTAGATTAACAAACAGGAGAGAGATGGCTTGGTGGGTCTTTCTTTAGAGACAGTGGAATATCCTGGTGGTTACGCATGTGCGAGGGACAAACATGGTTTGCATTTTGGTAGATTTTACAGGCAGAACTAGATGGACTTTGGGGGTTTACACTGGAAATTGACACTGAGTCAATTGACGCTACATGCAAAGGAGAGAGACTTTGAAAGGTGGGTTTTAAAAAATGGTTTCCACCCCACCCAGCCTTTTTGTTTTTTTAAAATTTTGATCAAGACCCCAAAACAAGGATTCCTGTTTGATGCTCCAGCAAATATTTTTACTCCAGCAATCAGCACTTGGGCTACCAAGAAGCCTTTGATATTTCCAGAATCTTTAGTTATCAGGAAGGGTGATCAGACCGCGTAAAGGAGAGAGCAGGAGGGTACTCATGCACCTTGAACAGCTGTACAGAAGAGAGGAATTTGGGCAGGTGCCGCTTGTAAGCAACGGTGAGAGAGGTAACCACCCAAGACAGGACACAGCTGTTGCCCAAAGTCTTGCTTTAAAGGAAACTTTGCTTTAACCTTTCCAGGTTAATGTCAGCCTGGGAAAGGGCCATCGCCATTTCTGATGGCTGGAAGTAGGCTCAACGCCGCTTGCTGCTAGCATTCTGAATATGCCTAGGGTTAAAGATCTCGCCTCTCTTCTGCTTTCATTCTTGTTCTGCTGCAGTTACGGATGTCGTCTTAACAACCACCCCCACTCTAGGGAGGCCAGACTGGTCACAACCCCCCACACCTCCAAATCATGTTTCCTGTGCATGAAAGAGTGATGTGCAGAGCAAACCTGCCAGTGTCCGACACCTGATGGAGTGTGCACTGTGCTGTGGGAGAGAAGGATCGGGTCCACACACATACTAACTTGCCAAACAGACAGGCAGCTTGCTTGCCCTTGATAGTCATCTGTTGGAGGGGGCAGAAGGGCTGAATCCAGCTCCCAGCGCTCCCTTGAACAAGCGACTGGGAGACATTGGGAATGGTGGATCCTGGTTTAGAAGCCCACGGACCTATGAATCCCCACCAATTTCAGTCTACATGATCTCACGAAACAGACCTATGAATGCTCAAAGCCGTCATAAACCAGACTCTTTTCTTTCCATTCGTTCTTATAAACAATAATATATATTATATATAAATAATCTCACTGCCCCTATCCTCTTCTTGAGAAATGAAAGTTAAATAGAGAGTGGTCGCTATGTTGGGCTGGCTTCTCAGGACCAAAGTACCAGAGAGAAAGCAGCATATATTTTGTGAGACTAAAGCACCACAAAAGCATCCTACAATCTAAGGATGTAGGAGCAGGCAGGTTTTCAGGATTCACAAAACTCTTCATCGAGCAATTCTCAGTCTTTTTTGTCTTAAACTAAAGCAAGATAAAATATTTAAGAAGAAATATTTTGAGACTCTATTACTTTTTTCCAATCTTAGTTGGACATTATATATATGGAAGTTACAGCAACTGAAATTAATGGGATTTATTTCCGGGGGGGGGGGGGTGTTTTGAACAAGGAGGCAAGTATCTTCTTGTGTAAAACTGAGACTTGAGGTTTTTAATTGAAAAACAAGTATTTGATAGGGCCAAAATGTAGTCCTTACAAAAATAAAAAATCTAAATCCAATCTTTATAATCCTAGTCAAGCGTCCAAACTACAGTATATTTAAAATAAATAATTGAATTAAAATTGGCATCTATGTAACCCTTTAAAAGGCTACCGTATTTTTCGCACTATAAGACGCACTATTTCCCCCCCAAAACATAGGGGGAAAAAAGCGTGCGTCCTATGGTGCGAAGTAAACATCGGGGGGAGGCCTGCAGATGCTCGCGCAGGCCTGCGCAAGCCTCTGCAGGCCTGCCCCGATGTTTACTTCGGCCCCAAAGAGCGATTTTCGGCCATTCCGGAAATGGCCGAAAATCGCTGTTTGGGGCCGAAGTAAACATCAGGGAGGTCTGCAGAGGCTCACGCAGGCCTCCCCAAAGCCCCCACAGCCCTCCCCAAAGCCCAGGTAAGGACAATTTTTTCCCTCTATTTTATGCTCCATAGGATGCATGCGTCCTATGGACCGATGCGTCCTATGGAGCGTAAAATACGGTATTTAAAAAAGCATAGTGCGGGGGGGGGGCATGAAATAAAAACAGATGTTGTCAACATCAGTAGAACCACATTCTTACCCCTTCCACTTTAAAAAACGTAACCCTGATTTTTTTTTTTTAAAGGCAAATTGGGGGGAAAGACTTTTAAGAAATGCTCAAGGACTAAAATCTCCTTTACGTACAACCAAAGCAAACTGAAGCACACTTATTTGGAAGCAAGTTCTGTTAAAATCAGTGGTTCTTCTGAGTAGACGGAATGAACAGTGCAATCTGAAGCACGTCTAATCAGAATGAAGTCCTACTGTGTTCAGTGGAGCTTACTCCCAGGAAAGCGTGCAGAGGATTGCGACCCTAAAATCAGGATTAGGGAGACAGTTTGGTAACTAACTACACTGTGCAGGTCTTCATAAAGAAACAAAGGCTGCAATCCTTGAGACTTTGCACACTTGGGTCTGTGCTCCTCAAATGCAAAAGAAGCCCCCCAAAGAATTTAAAATACTTGTATTCCGATGTGGAGGAAGCTTAACAAGATATTCCTCTTCTTCCCCCCTCCTCTCCGTACTTAAAGAGTGTTTATTTCAGACACACACACACACACACATTTTATATATATATGTGTTTATATATATATATATACATATAAACACCACGGCTGTTCTTGCTCTGTGGAAAACTTAAGAGCATCTGTGGCTGGCAAAATGAGAGGAGATTAAGGACGTTTGCAACATGCCATTAAAGAGTTGCAAAGGACCCAAAATTTCGCTCCAGAGCCCTTGGAGAGCTCTCTTGAAATTACTCTCTTAAGAAGCTTAGACACAGAAAGAAGTTCAAGGAAGCCTTTGGATTCATTTTGTTACTGCTCCCTGGCAGAGATAGGATTTTTTCCCCCTCCCCACCCCTTTAAATTCACTTTGCTGAAGGATTTGATTTTTGTAATTTTGCCATCAGGTTTGGCTGCGGTTAAGGGGGCACTGGAACCGTGAGGTTGGCGGCGGGTGTGTGCACGGGGGGGGGGGGGGGAGAAAATCCAGTAGCGACTTCAGTGTCTCCCCAAACATTACTTGAAACAATGAACTATTACGACAACTCAACACTCCCTGGATCCCCTGCAACGGTTTTATCCCCCACCTCTGCACAAACGACAAACGGATAGTGTTAGAAAATCCCAGCAGCTAGTCTGTCCAGACCCCTTTGCCTTGCCAGTGTGTGCCCAGTTTTTCCAGTGAGCCTGATGCACTTAGCGGCCTGAACCCCTTCAGCAAAAAGCAGTTGCTGCTCCCAAGGAACCTACAATCTAAGGATAAGTACAGCACTAACAGATGGCGAGAAGCGGAGGGGGGGGGGAGTGGCAGACGGGCAGGGGAGGGGAGGCGAGGGCAGGCCGATGCAATGATTGCAGCATTATTAACAAGCGGGCACAGCCCACCAGCTGCCCACACTAATGTTATCCTGATTTTGTTCTCCTTTACATAATTGAAAAAAACAAGAGCCTTGCAGTCTTGGTTGCTTCAGAAATGTTACAGGAGGTGGTTGCTGCGTGAACCTGTACACGTGTGGAGTCAGAGCAAGGCAGGGCCGGCCCAACTATGAGGCCAACTGAAGTGGTCGCCTCAGGCAGCAGATTGGTGGGGGGCGTCCACCTCAGTCCACCTACTACTTCCCTCCACTGCTCCTCCTTCTCCTTCCACTCCCTGGATTAGAAAAGGAAGAGGGGGACAGAGAGGAAGAGGAAATGCGGAGGAGAGCGCTGTGCTAGGACATTGAAGAGAGGGAGGGAAGAGCAGAGACTGGCACATCACCGGGCAAGGGGGGGGGAGCAGCATTTGGCAGGCCACCTCAGGAGGTCTTGGGCTGGCCCTGGACCAAGACATCTCACTGGGTTCCCCCCACCCTTGCCCCCAATTCAGAACTTGTATGGATCGTCCCTATTTGAGGAATGCTATCCACACCGATTCAGACTTACAACCAGAGCTGAGTTTTTGTTGCTGTCATTCAGTGACCATAACAAGATTCCCAACTGGAGTCAACCAAAGGTCCATTCTAGATCTGCATCCCTTTTGCGACAGCTCCGTCCTCCTGATGCCCCCTGAAGCAGACAAGCAGGATAAGACGGCTCCCACTTGACTCCAACACCGGCAGTCAAAGTAGACCGCCTCCAACCACAGGGAACAGTGCTGGTAAAGGAAGACAGGGCAGCCAGAGGCTGCTATCCAAAACCCTAAGGAAGGTGAAGCAACATACATCCCAGTTTGACATTTCTGTGATTGCACAAGCTGTAGCACACGGTTGATAGGAATGTAAGCTACAAAATTAAGCAGGTTATTTTTAATGGTGTTAAAACAATTATAGCGCAATCCAGTACATGTTTACTCAGAAGTAGGTCCCACTATGTTCAAAGGGGCTTACTCTCAGGTAAATGTGTATAGGATGTACTGTTTTCTTTCTCTCTCTCACCCAGTCACCACCAACACACACACACACACACACACAAACAAACAAACAAACAAACAAACACACACACTCTAAAGAAGCCTGGGAATTATAGTTCAGTAAAGCACCTGGGAAACGTCTATGAAACTATAATTCCCAGAGTCCTTTGCAGGGAGCCATGACACTAAAGTTTTGTAGTGCTGCTGTTAAGCCATAGCAGTACAGTATCCTGCAAGTCTCCAATTGCTTCGCGCACGTGAGCAACGCACGAATATTATTTGAAAGATAGATGCGGCAATGTAAGCCAATAAATGTTTATTATTATTATTATTATTATAAGCCAGGCACAGGAGCCAGGGAGCTCCGGATTGGGCCCCCTGTACACCTCTTTATAAACAAGTATTTGCCGCCATCGATGTGTGCAGGAGCGCTAAGTCTGACCCTCCTTCTACAGAGACCTCCAGATGTCACAGGTGACTTAAAAACCGAATGGCATCAAGCTTAGCAAAACAGCCTCCTTGTTGCTCTTCAACTGTCACGGCTTCTGCCAAAGAATCAAGGGAACTGTAGTTTGGTGAGGGGGCTAAGAAGCCAAGTGTTGACAGATCACAAGGCCTCTCCCCCCCCCCCCCACACACAACTATAGTTCCTGGGGTTCCAGGAAAAATGCAAGCACAGTTATGTCCTCGGAGCAGAAGTTGTGAACATCCAAAATTTGTGTACTACCTGACACACACTTAAGTAAATGTGTTCGTCTTTACGGTGCAACAAACAACAGATGCTTGTTGCTATTGTTTAACAGGGTTGGCCCTCTGGAAATTCTCTCTCTCTCTCTAAGCCAGTGATTTTCAACCTTTTTCATCTCACAGCACACTGACAAAGCGCTAAAATTGTCAAGAGACACCATCAGGTTTTTTTGACACTGGACAAGGCACACCATGCGGCCAGTGGGGGGCTCACATCCCCCAATGGCCCTACTAATAAATGACCCTCACCCAAACTCCCACAGCACACCTGTGGACTATTCACGGCACACCAATGTGCCGCAGCAGATTGGTTGGAAATCGCTGCTCTAAGCCATTGGAAGATGGGGAAAAGTCCCAGAGAACAGGCCGCCTTCTCTGCAAATATGTTCTAATGGTGCCAGTTTTTCATCCTTTAAAAAACAAACAAACAAAACCACACCAAAATCCTCTATTTCATTGCTAAAAACGAAGAACCGATCAGGACAACAAAGGAGTGATTTGGGCAGCTGCAGGAAGAGATAACTGGGGTTCCCACCTAATTTGAAAGCCCCCCAAACTCTGTGACCCCTTCAAGACAGACACAGCCCACCTGGCCACGTAGGGAAACCCTCCAGGGGCCTCACATCCACCCATTTTTGCTGCTGACCTGGGACTGCAGAAACTGATGGGCTGTCCAGCTCCTAGCAGGTCACACAACACACAGGTGTAGTCAGATGGGGTCACAGGTTAATGCAGAGGGAAATAAAGGGGTTACTTATTTTCTGCATCCCGTTTTGGCCCGAAGTACCAACTGCTAAAAGCCTTCCTGTGGCTGCCCTCCATTCTTCCAAGCCTTGGCGCAGGGTCTACGTGGCCACGAAAAGTGGTGTTCCCCCCCCCCCAGTTTTCTATTCTTCCCCGCTGTGCAGCCAAAGGAGAGAAGTCTTTCTTCCATTTAGGTTACACAAACGGCAGCAAGAAGGGGGGGTAGGGGTCTTGGGTGATGTGTGATCCTTTTCTCCATGTATCACGACAAAAGTTCAATCCATCCCTTCACAGAGATTAGCAAGAAAAAACTGGATGTACCATTCTGGCCAATACGGGTTCTAGATCTGCATTCAGAGGTGATTTAAACCTCACAAAGGGGTAAATTAATTTGTTCGAATCGTGAAACAAAGCTCTCCAGTCCCGCTCCAGCCTAACTGCATATCCTAAAAAGCAAATTCCGCAGGACACTTGTATTCTCCCCCAAATCCAACACTAGCCATGTTTGCCCCATCTCTGTGTAAAATACTACCATTTCTCAAGATAGCATCATTGAGAGGGAGGTAACAAGAGATCATCCAGACCAGCCCCTCACCAAAGGATTGGACCACCCGGCTACAGTCCTACACAGTCAACCTGCGCAATCCAACCTACAATCAGAAAATGGACTGGGGGGCCTGCAAAACAACAGATCACAGGCAAGAAAGCCAAGTTTTCTGTGGGGGAAAAAAGGAAAGAAAACCTCACCTACAGTGTCAAGTTAATGCATCTAGGGGCAAAATTCCTTCCTGGCCCCAAATATCAGATTTGAGAATGAGTATTGCTCGTACACTGAGACTCCCAAAATACCGGTACTCCTACCCTCTTTTTGATCAAGTTAAAGTAATTCATCATGATGAAACTGAAAGAAATGCAAACTAGATTTCAGTTGTTGCCGCACAAAGGCCCCAAAAGGAAAAGAACCAGAAAGATCCCTCCCACATGTTATTTTATTTATTTATTTCTGTATTCATATACCACCTTTCTTATCCTCAGATTGCTCTTCAGATGTTACTCAAGACAGTTTACATAGGCAGGCTTTCCCTGAACAAGCGCCTATAAGTGCAGCAAGCTTTGGAGTTACACAGAACGCCTCTCTCTCACACACACACACACACACACACAACAAAACTGTGTTAATTCCACAGTTATCGCCAAGTTTGTAGCCACTGCCAATAGGAAAGAGCCCTGACCAAGGACTTGTCAGCTTGTACAACTGCTCCTTGCCTTGAAAAAGTCTTCTCGAGGATTTGTGGTGTAATAAAGGCCAAGATGCACTGGAAAGTTCTCCTGCACAAGCGACACTGAAAAGAATTGGTGCCGTCCAAGAGCAGAAGGAATTTGAAAATACCGTCACTAGAACCAAGCAACGCGGGAGCTTTGGAAATATGCTGTTTGGACAGTAGCCTGGATACTGCACAGCACACTGCTTGAGGAGGAGTTTTGATTGGATTTAGAATGATGGAATGTTAGAGTTGGAGGGGGTCTAAGAGGTCATCTATTCCAACCCCTGTTCAGTGCAGGCAACTGCTACAGCATCCCTGATAAATGTGTCCATCTGCTTGGAAACCTCCAACAAAGAGGAGCCCACAACGGCACGACGGAGACTGTTCAGATGCCGATCAGCTCTTCCTGTTAGGACATTCTCCCTAGTGTCTAGCAGCCTAAATCTCCTTTCCTGCAGTTTTGCCTCATGATTCTAGTTCTGCTCTCAGGAGCCACAAAGAATAAATGTGACTCCTGGCCTTTCTTCATAGCTAGGTGGAATGGGACTACAATGACCACAATCTGGACAGTCTCTCTGTTTGACAAGAAGAGTCATTGAACAGTACGAGGCCCCAGGGAGAGCTGGAAACATTTCAGATTCCTGGACAGCAGAATCGCATCTTTAGGCTCCATCCCTTTTGGCTGGAAAAAAAAATCCCCAAATCCTTATATGCCAGGCGTAAAATGCAAGGCTATTTTTCTCTCCCCCCCCCCCCGACACTGTTCCCTAAAAGTGCTGCAGGTCATTGGGCTTTGGGGTCTAAGAAGTTGTACAATTCCATTTTCCAACAGCCAGAAGGATAGAATGAAAGTTTTGTCCATCAAAAATGCTTCTGCATTTTTAAAATACCGCCCTAAAAAAAATCCTCACAGATTTCCCTTCCCGTTTTTATTATCATCAACAGCCAGAACTCTGCCTCGTGGCCTCCAGTATGTATCAACCATTTCAGCATGTTTCACTCCTTTTTCCCTGCTCAAGAGATAAAAAGAAACAGATCCCCTTTCTCTGCCCAAAAAAAACCCCATATCAGTTAGGCAAGGAGGAAATTTTAAAAAATGGCCCTTCCAAACTCCTGGCAGTACTTTTAATTAAGCGCGATAAAGCCGACCCAAGCTGTATTACAAGCGTAAGGACTTTAAATCATTAGATATAATTTTATCAAGGGAGCTAAACCCCTCTAAAGCTGGATCAGTTGCAAATAATCATATATCTCCTGTTAAGGGGGAAAAAAGAGAGAGAAGAAGGTAGGCAAAGCCGATACGCAGACCTGAGCAGCTCACCTGGGCGTCGCGTGGCGCAGACCTCAGAGGGGGGCACGGCGGATGGGGAGAGGCGAGAAGCAGAGGGGCAATGGGTTGAAAGAAAGGGGGGAAAGAGGAAGAGAGGTAGGTGCCACCCAAATGTGGAAGATTTAAGCAAGGGAGGCGGTGATGTCAGCTGTCGTCTGTATTTCAGGGACTAATCCGGGAGTGTGGCAGGGAGGGGGGCGGGAGGGGGAGGTAGTGGGGCAGCATGGCCGAGGTGACTTTAGGCAAGATGTCCACCCTGCTGGCGGCATGTCAGTAATCCACCACTCCCAACGTCGGCTGCAATTAATTTTGATTGCCTCCCAAGGAGAGGGGGACTTGGGCATTTCGGGTCCTTGGTGGGACACATGAGGGAGGCCAGATGCCTCGGAGGGGAAGGGGGCAGGGGAGACACTCCGGAGGCCAAACACTGCGGCTCCCCAATACCTCGGCTTCCATTTCCACTAGGCCTCACCCAGCGGGAAGTGCCACCCTCGTAGTGGAACTTACGGCACTGGCGGCTTCTCCAGGGGGCATCCGTCGTTAAGCAGCGCCACAAACAGCAAATGCCCCTCTTGGCCTGGGACAGACGCCGAGTTCCGGAACTGGTCCTTCCCTGGTAAGACCTGTTCGGGAAGCATGCATAAGATTGATTTATCCTGCCACAAAAGAATGACGACACAACACCTCGGTTTGTTGGAAGACGACGGTTCTGAGGACATTTGCCAGGCGGCAGAGAAGGCCGCAAGCATTCACGCTGTCAAATGTTTCATACGTCTTAAAAAGCCCCGGTTGCGACGGTCAGTTTACCGCCACACCCTGCCCCTGAAGCTGGTAGAGGAGAGGCTACTGCAGAGTAAATGAGGAGTGGGAGAAAAGGACGTGGGTGGGGGTCAGGCGCAAGCAGTGCTCCTCCGGTGTGTGGAGGAAGGCGTTGCAAGAACACCTTCTAGAGCACTCCTATTTTCAGCCTTGAAATGTGGGAGGTAATGGGTGGCCAAAGCACTATTCTGACCATTATGATCACAGTCTCACGTGGAAAAGGGATGCATTCCGATCTCCAGAAACAACAAGCAGCAGGCAAGGCCTTTAGCTGATGCAGCCCTCCCTGCCCAGACCACTGAAGGGACAACTGTGTGTGAGGGTATACAATAGGTTTTCTCCTCCGGGGTGGCCCAGAGATGATGATAAAGTGCACTGATTCCCCCCCCCCCCATGAAAGAACATAAAGAGCTGCTGTACCGAGTCAAGCTATTCATGTATCTCGACCAACATTGTCTGCTCTGACTGGTAGCAGTTCCCCAAAGTCACGGACAGAGCTCTTTTCCAGACTTGCTATCCAAGATCCTTTTAACTGGTGATACAAAGGAATCGGGACCGGCCCATCCATGAGGCCAACTGAGGTGGCCGCCTCAGGCAGCAGATTGGCAAGGGGCACTCCCCTCAGTCCGTCCTTTTGCCTCCAATGCTCTTCTCCTCCTCTTCCCACTCGCTGCATTGGAAGAGGGGGACAGAGTGGACGAAGTGTGGAGGACAGTAGAGTGGGGGGCTAGAGTGTCCCCACTCTCCTCTCCTCCACACTTCCTTGTCTACTCTGTCCTCCTCTTCCTTTTCCAGTCCAGGGACTGTAAGGGCCAGAGACTGGTCAATCACCAGGTAAAAGGAGGCAGCATGGTGTAGTGGTTTGGGAGTCGGACTTAGACCTGGAAGATCCAGGTTCAAATCCCCGCTCAGCCACGAAGCTTCCTGGGTGACCTTGGACCAGTCACTATCTCTCAGCCCCACCTACCTCACAGGGTTGTTGTGAGGACAAAAAAAAGGAGGGGAGGAAATATGTATACCACTCTGAGCTCCTTGGAGGAAGGGCGGTATAAAAATGTGAAAAATAAATACATACATACATACATACATAAAGGTAAAGGTATCCCCTGACAATTAAGTCCAGTCGTGTCCGACTCTAGGGTGTGGTGCTCATCTCCATTTCAAAGCCAAAGAGCCAGCGTTGTCCGAAGACGCCTCCATGGTCATGTGGCCGGCATGACTCTCCTTGCCGCAGCGCGTAGCATGCAGCTGGAACACGGAGCACTGTTTACCTTCCCGCAAGCGGTACCTATTTATCTACTCGCATTGACATGCTTTGGAACTGCTAGGTTGGCAGGAGCTGGCCAAGCAACAAGCGCTCACCCCGTCGTGGGAATCGAACTGCCGACCTTTCGATCGACAGCTTATGGTTCAGTGGTTTAACCCGCTGCGCCACCCGCTGGCCACATACATACATACATACATACATACATACATACATACATACATACATACATACATAAGGCGTGTTGCCTCAGGTGCCCAGAGGATCTGGACCAGCCCTGTAAAGAACGAAGCAAGTCTAGGCTCTGCCAGGGAGCTTGAGGTCCTCTGTGCTGCTTAAACTCTCTCCCCCCCCCCCCCAGCACTTCCCCCAGCTGGTTTGTGTATCCGAGCTTTGCAGCTGCGACATTCCACTGCCCTATTCCAAAATCACACCCTGCAAACAGGTTTGGTGTCATTTGCAGCTTTCAATTAACAACTACATCACCACCACAAACAGGTTGCAAGGAGCCCTGCTGGTGGTGGCAGAGATGGACTTGCAAGCAGGAGACCCTGGCTTTTCGGGATTCAGGGTATATACGTCACAACACCAAAACCTGCAGAGCTCCCAGGGGCTGCAGATTCAATTCAACATCAGAGAGACAGAAGAACCAGCTTCAGGGCTGAGATTAAAACAGGGCTGCAGCTCACCCTGAGCTCTTTCGATATGGTGGGATATAGTAAAGGTAAAAAGGTCTCCCCTGCTTGAAAGCCAGTCGTGTCCGATTCTAGGGTGCGGTGCTCATCGCTGTTTCTAAGGCCGCAGAGCCAGCGCTGTCCGAAGACGCTTCCGTGGTCACATGGCCGGCGTGACTACCAGAACGCTGTTACCTTCCCGCCACAGCGGTACCTATTTCTCTACTTGCAATTTCTTGCTTTCGAACTGCCAGTTGGCAGGAGCTGGGACAGGAGACGGGAGCTCACTCCATCACGCGGCACTTGGGTCTCGAACTGCTGTCCTACCGACCATCCAGTCTGCAGTTCAGCATCTTAACCACTAAGCCACCGCAGCCCCTATGGTGGGATATATTATTATTGCTCCACGCTTTTGGCCCCAAAGCAATGAACAATCAATAAGCGCGAAGCGTATTCTCACAAACGTCCAATACAAGCAGAGGCACTTGAGCTGAACACATTACAATTCTTAGTAATAAAAACAGCAGGGGCAGTAACTCCATTTTCAGTGCACTATGAGATGCTTTTGAATCTCTTTCAGAAACTGGTACTGAGCCCTCGAGCCAATAGTTTTTAGATGAACTAAAACTTTTTTTTTTGGCTGGATGTCCCAGTCTCTGCTCATATGCAGAGTGCACTTTCACTACCAAGTCACCACCTCCAGTCACTATACAGAGTCAGACCGAGGCTCCTTGAAGCCCAGCACTGTCCAAGATCTCCAGGGATTCAGGCAAACCTGCCTCTTCTACTGGAGACAACAAGGATGGCACCTGGAGCCTCACATGTGTACAATGTATATGGAAGCTTAGCCCCTGAACCTGTTTTCTATGTCAAGGCTGGGACCCGAAGTGGCAACAGCACTTCTGAGCATGTACCAAGTGCCTTCTTCTTCCACTGCTGAGGAGATCCAGGGTCTCATTCACACATTCAGATGCTCAAGTGACCCTGCCTTTATCCAAGGGAGAGCCCCGTCTGTGTGAACGAAGCCCTAGTCCTGCCTCGAGCGACATCATTTTCCATTTCGTAACTGGACACCGGCCGGCACTCTCCTCTTAAGCTAATACACTTAAAATGAGGCCAGGGAAAGGAATATTCCATGCACGGTAATCCAGGAAGCGTTGAAAACAATGCACTTTTAATTAACATTAATTCCCCACCGGGGCAAAACAAAGTGGCCAAGATCTGTCGCTGGGAGGGGCGGGTTAGGGGGGGGGGAACAGGAGGCCAAAGGACAGCATGCAGGGACCTGTTTAATTACCCAGTGCCGGAGGGGAGAAAAATTAATGAGTCAAAAGAAAATAAATACAGCGCTCTTGTAATCCTTGGCCTAACGAAGCCACGTGCTAGTTAATTACAAAGCAGCAGCAGCAGCAGCCTGGAAATAGCCAAGGTTTTTTTTTCCTCGGCCTGGACATACACCCCCCCTCCCCATACAGGCGGATTAGGGTCACACTGGCAGGACAATTAATTTCCCACCAGCCACCCCTCATTAGGGAAATGGCAGTGGAAGGAGGGGGTGGGAGGGGGACACAGTAAGTATCCTTAATTGAAAATCCCGGCCCTGGAATAGAACAGGGGACGGATTAGGGAGGGACCGTATGGCAGAGGGAAAGCAGCCGTGCGAGGGAGACACACCAGCCGCCGCCACGAGGAAGAGGGTTCGGGGTAGCTAATGGGCCGGGGGGGGCTCCTGTGTTTTAACTCTTGCAGAAGGCGTAACTTGGCGGGTTTTCAGTCCTGCAGGGGGAATCCTCTCTGAAAGGGGGGCAGGATGGAAGTATCCCGCGGTGGGGTGCATTCCTGGGCTGCTTGCCCCCTGCAAGGGGCTCGGGTCCTTGCCAAGGCTTCGGGGTGACCCAGCAAGGTTGAAAGGGAGTTCAGCAGTCCCAGGTTCAATCCCTGCATTCTGCACCCCAAAAAGATTTCAAGTGCCAGGGCGGAGAAAGACCCCCCCCCCTGAAATGGTGGAGAGCGGCTGCCTGGCAGAACCACACCCACGTTAGGACAAATGAGGAGTTTGGCCCTGTTATTCTAATTCATTTTTCTTTATAGCCATGTCATGTGTAGATCTGCATATATGCAGATATATGCGTATGATCTGCATCTGATGAAGTGGACTTTATCACATAAGCACATCAGAAGAGCCTTGCTGGATCAGACCAAAGGCCTATCTAGTCCAGCTTCCTGTATCTCACAGTGGCCCCACCAGATGCCTCAGGGAGCACACAAGACAAGATAACCTGTTTCCTGTATGACTTGTAACCTGCGATGGTCTTTTCCTCCATGAATCTATCCAAACCCCCTTTAAAGGCTTCTAGGCCAGGTGCCATCACCACATCCTTTGGCAAGGAGTTCCACAGATGAATTACATGCTGGGTGAAGAAATATTTTCTTTTGTCCGTTCTAACTCTCCCTCCACTCAATTTTAGTGCATGTCCCCTGGTTCTGGTGTTGTGCGAGAGGAAGATTTTCCCCTTATCCACTCTCTCCATCCCATGCATAATTTTATATGTCTCAATCAGGTCCCCCCTCAGGTGCCTTTTTTCTAGACTGAAAAGCCTGAAACGCTGTAGCCTTTCCTCATAAGGGAGGTGCTCCAGCCCACAAATCATTCTGGTCGCTCTTTTCTGCACCTTCACGAGAGCTTCTGCCGAAATAAATTGGCAGTTTTTAAGGTGCCATCGGACTGCAACAAAGAGAGACGTCTCACTCTTCTCCAAGCCTCCCTACCTCGGCAACATCTGGATAATTGCTTCTTGGGCCTACCTTACAGGGTGGTTGTGAGGATGCTGAGAAGTGCTTTGAGCGTTCGAATCACATTATATAAGCGGTAAGGTGACATTGCTAGACGTGTCTCTCACTTCACATACAATTCAGGGAAAAGAGTAAACTGTAGTGCTCATAAACTCTTCCACGAACGAAGGCCGTTTTGTTGCAAGCACGCAAAATGAAGTCAGGAGGGGAGCTCGTAATCCTGGAATTATGGTAGCCCTGATCCCAAACACACATTTCAATTACCGCGGAAAGCGGCGGTGGGGAACTGGCAGCCAGACTCGGATCCTAAGCCAGCAGCAGAGTCCAACGGTATTAAAAACTCAGATGAAAATGGGTTTCCAGAACAGCTTAATCCAACTCCCAATCTTCACAGCAACCGCAGAACACACAGATAGGCTGCCCACAATTATACACATACAATTTAATTTGTCCAACAGGCTTAGCGGGAAATTGGAAAGGAAAACAAGAAGAATAAAAGGGGGGGGGAAGGAAACAGAGGAGGGCGGTGAAGGCAGGTGGGCACACGACAATATAAATATCAGGAAAAGAATTGCCAAACTTCACAAGGCCAGCTTGGCGCACGTGCTTTCATTGTGTTTCTGGAGAAAGCATATCCTTCTGTTTGCTTGATTTTGTCTAGGCAAGGGTTTTCCCGGTGGTGCCCTAGCCGCCCACCCTCCTCCTGGTTTCAAAAAGAGAAAGCATGGCCAAGAGGACAGTGCTGGGCTAGAGCAGCAGAGATGGACAGAGATCAGAGGACCAGGCAGCAAGGGCTTCCTGCCCATTTTCTGCCTGAGGCAACAACCTCAGTAGACCTCATGTTAGAGCCAGCCCTAATCCCCATGTATATCTGGGGCCCCTCGCATAGCTCCCTGCATATATATATAAGGTGAGATGACATTCACACGACTATATGAAAATGTTGCCAAGATTAACATTTACTGCCCAGTCCTCCACTTGCTTGCTCAGAAATGCTAGTGTGTTACAT
Source organism: Plestiodon gilberti rubricaudatus (assembly GCA_026170595.1). NCBI lineage: Eukaryota > Metazoa > Chordata > Lepidosauria > Squamata > Scincidae > Plestiodon > Plestiodon gilberti. The sequence continues at coordinate 9,730,586 of JANXHW010000011.1, forward strand.
GGGGCTTACTTCCAGGTAAGCAAGGGTAGGACTGAAGCCTCAGAGTTAAGAGAGGAACTTGGCAGTCCTTCTGAAAGGCAAGGGACAATACATTCGCCCCAAATCACAGCTTACATAAGAGAGTAAGCCCCTTGTTTCTGAGTAAACATGTACAAGATGGCATTGTTTGTTCTTAAAGGGCCAGCCTATACTTTTGTTGTTTTGGCAAGAGGCTTAACACACCTTCTCTGGAGTTGGGGCATGACTGACTGCTGCTTTAAGACAACCCACATCAAAAATTCAGAAATCCCACTCATAGGAGGAAGCTACTACCCCACCCCACCCCACCCCACCGGACTCCTCCTCAGGGTGGCTTTTCCTCCTTGATCGTTAATTAGAAAACTCCATCAACAGCTGGGAAGTTGAGATGGGCTAATTCGACAGGCAAACAGGCACGCCCTTCTCACCCACCCCACTGCAGGGTCCCAATTAACACCTCCTCCCCCCAGAGGAAACAGAACTTAAAACAAGCACTGGTTCCAAGGGACACTTTGCAGAAGGGGATTGCTGAGCTTGAAGAAGAAGACAGGGGCCCAGGCAAGGCCGGCCCATTCCTAAGGCTGACTAAGTCAGTGGCCTCAGGTCTCAGCCGACCACACTCCTCCACACTTCCTCTTCTGTTCTGTCCCCCTCTTCCTTTTCCAATCCAGGGAGTGGGAGGCACATCACCAGGTAACAGGGGGCAGAATTTGAAACGCCACTTCTGGCCCTGCGGGTTGGCCAGCATGGCAAAGAGAACGTTGCCCTACATGAGCCCGTGGCCTGATCCAGCAGCACTCACCCTGATGCTCCCTCTCTGAAGGCCACCTCCAAGAAACACAGCGCAGTGTACACGGCGGCAGGCTCATTCAATTTTATCTTCCGACAACCCTATGAGGTAGGTGGGGCTGAGAGACTGTTGACAGAAGCACCTGCGGAAGACTGCAAAAGGATTCGCTTGTTTTCATAAGAACAATGATTTATTGATTTATTGATTTAAAAGAATTTATACCCCGCCTTTCTCCCAACAAGGGCAATCAAGGCAGCTTACAGATAAAAGCGTTAAAATACATATATACATTAAAAATGATTAAAAACAAGTAATTAAAAACAATTAAAACAAACAGCCACAGGAGGTGGCGATGGGACCTGGCCTGGATGCCTTTAAAAGGGGATTGGACAGATTTATGGAGGAAAATTCCATCATAGCTTACAAGCCATGATGGGGAAAAGCAACCTCCTGGTTGTAGGAGTAGGTTTTCTTTGTGCCAGGTGCAAGGGAGTGGCAGCAGGAAACAGGTTATCTTGTTGGCTGTGTGCTCCCTGAGGCATCTGGTGGGGCCACTGTGTGATACAGGAAGCTGGACTAGATGGGCCTTTGGCCTGATCCAGCAGGGCTCTTCTTATGTGTCACCTATATTTACATTTGTTAAAAGCCATTTGTTAAAAAGCCAACCCACCATGTCAGACATCAAATGCCAACCTGAATAAAAATGTCTTAAGTCCCTGCCGAATGGTCTCTAAGGAGGGAGCTGTTCTTAATTCCAGGGGGAGGGAATTCCATAATTGGGGCGCCACTGCCGAGAAGGCCCTATTCCGCGCCTCCATCCCCCTCACCTCTGTCAATGGCGGCATGGTTAACAGGGGGCCCCCTGATGACCTCAGAGTACGGGTCGGATTATAAGGAAGGAGGCGGTCCCTCAAATACCCTGGATATTAGGGTCATATTATTATTAGGGTCCTAAAATATTAGGGTCATAAAACAACGTGAAGTTTAATGTAATTAAAACTTTTAAAAACGACTTTCGAAGTCTTCTTTAAAATGCAATGTATGCAATAAAAGTACTTTAAAAAATCTTCAATAAAGATTTTTAAAATACAAAATAATAAAAAATACAATAAAAACAAGACATACGGCATGACATTTCATTCATAGTCTATGAATATCATCAGGTGCTATACAAGCCTAAAAGCAGGAAAGAAGATGGCAAGTGATTGTCCTGTTGCTTTTTTTGAAGGAATTTTGGCACGCATTCTACAGTAGAAGCAATTAACACCAGAACTGAGACATCAAACTTTCCAGTGTTAAAACTCTCCAGGTGTCCGATTCTGGGTCACAGGAACCCGTTTGGGGCCATTCATACGTTGTGGCTGGACTCCCTCTCCAGGTGTCCGATTCTGGGTCACAGGGTCTCCGGGGAACATTTGAAGTTGTCAGAACACGTGCCTGGGATTGAACAGGCACTCTCCCGGGAACAGCTGAAGTTGTCAGAACCCGTTTGGGGCCATCTACAACAGCTCCCTTGTCATTATCACAGTTCCCTTGCAAGGAAACTCACGTTTCAATGCAACTGGTCATATTTTGGATTTTAATTCCGTTATTCTAATGATCGGTTTGAGGATGGTGTAGTGGTTCGGGAGTTGGACTTAAGAACAGGAAGATCCAGGTTCAAATCCCCGCTCAGCCACGAAGCTTCCTGGGTGACCAGAGAGAGAGAGAGTGAGAGCCAAAAGTGCTGTTACGTTATTGCTCAGTGGGGATCTGAGCCCCAAACTGTCCACTACGCTGTTCCAGCTCTCGTTTCTCTTGCCTTCTCCCTTTTGCCTGCCTCTCTCCGGGCCAACCTCACCCAGTAACCACCACCAGCCCTTGCCAAGAACCACAAAATCAAGCAATGTGACAACCCCCCCCCCCCGGGCTCGCATGAGGCCTAAGGCAGCATTATAAACCCTTGGACTTCCCTGGGCGCAGGCAGGCAGGGCTCCCCTTGCACTTTATGCAACTCAAATCTCAGGGACTCAAATCTCTTCCTTTGTTCTCTGACTGGCCCCTTGTTACCCCATGACAGGTCACATGTCTCATGGAGCGCCAGAGATTTGTGCGGATTACTGGGAAAGGACCTTTCTGTCGAAGTTGGCCTCCCCTGTCCCATGCGGTCCTTCCTAATCAAGCAACCCCCCCCCCCTCCAGGCTTTGCGTTCGAAGCTGGGAGCCAACATGGCAAATTGGCAGCGTCAAAACTGCCTTCGTTCTGTCAAGGAATCCAACGCTGCTCTCTTGGAGGGGACCATTCCCCCCCCCAGGAGTCCTTTATGCTGAGAGATTGTCTTTCACATGATTAACCAGTTACATCTATAGTCTTCTAAACACATCGAGCAGCTTTGGGTGTTACTGTGCAAGTATCCTAGGCGGCTGGAATATGGAGTCACTTCTGTGCCGAGGGGTAGTGGTGCTTTCTGGAATGTTTGAAGGGGAACAACTCATGCAGGTGGTTCTCTTTGGTTGTCTCCCAACTGCTATCTGGATTTGCTTCAGTCATCGTCGGCACGGTTCCCAAGACGAGCGAGACTTGTGCTCGCACGCTCCCTACCTGCCTCGCACACGCAGATTCAATTGCTCAGCTCAAAAAAACCATCATTTCGAGCAAACCACAGTTTGCAAACCTCGAAACTGAGCCCACATTTATTGTGCTAGTCTCTGCTGAACTCCACTCTAGATGCTTGGCTTCTTTCCCCATCTAATTAAGCGACATCTCATCAGGGCCAGTTAAGCAAGACCTGGGGACAACTGATAAGCAGCTAGCAGTCCCATCAGCTGTTAATAGAGTGCCATAATCAAATCAACATTTTGGGGAGGAATGGATCTTTCCCTCTACTCCTTCCCCATACCAATTCACTTGGGTACTACTGAGATACCACACAAGCCCCAAAAGCTGCACTGCTGGGAGACATCCTTTACCCCATTCTCCTTCCCAAGAGCACAAATATTTAATTAACTCCTATATATGTATTTAAACCTGCTGCCTGATTAACTTGAAGAGCACCTTTTTAGTCCATGAGAAGTGTTTCAATCAACGAAGGAACCGTAGCCAGATTTACATAACTCTGTTAGTGCACATCAGAGTAGACCATAAGATTGTGTTTATCACTTGCCTTCCCCCCACACACACACACTTCAAAATGTTTCACAATCCTTATTTTTTTTTCTTTTTCATCCTGTGCTGTAGGTTAGGATTAAAAATATTGAAGTGGTTCATTTTTAGAGAGAAAAGAAGAAGGAGCTGGGGCTTCCACACTGTGAACCTATCAGATACCCCTCTAAGCGAAAAGACCCCTTCCCTTTTCCCATGTGCTTGTGGGCCCAGCATCACTGTCTGCAGTAGCGAGAGGAGTAATACAGGGGCGCCACATGTCTTGTCTCAGGTGCTTCCTCGTCCCGCTCCCACAGGCTCATTAGAACGACAAAGAGATCTGGGATTTCTTGAGAAATCTCCATGAAAAACCCTCAGGGAAGAGTTCTGTGGAACTCAAAAGCTTGCACAACACCTTGGTTAGTCCTAACACAGGTACTGTTGTGGATTACAATGGCCTTATCCTACTGGGCTGATGCAATTGCCTTTATTTGAGAATTCTCAGCACTCTCGCAGCACATTCACTCTGCGAGGGTATGGTGAAACCGGCTTGTTTTTGTAGATATCATAGGGGGAACGTAACTGAAAAAGCAGTCTGTTGAGAGGCACAGAGAAACAGGAACTGCATTGTGTTCCGACTGTACAAGGCAGAAACTCAGGTACCACTGGGGCCAAATCTGGAGGGGGGGGGCGTCAGGGGGTTGGCCAGGCCCATTAGAGGGGATACCTGACCAGGTCGGTCCCCGAGCTCTCAATACTGACAGCAGTGTTGCATCAAATACACCAGGCGACGGGCACCAGTGAGGGCTCTGCCCCAGGAAGTTCTAATTAAAATCTCCTTTCATTTAAAATAGGCAGGATAGGATAACCCAAAAGCAGTAAGACGATTGTTCAAAGGTGCTTCCTTCGTACAAAAACCATCTTCATGTAGTCTTGACTTTAAGCAAACGAAGTTACCTACCGTGCTGGCCTGTGGACGTCCTCTCCTTGCAGCCACTTTCGAAGAGGGAAAGCGTGTGTGTGTGTGTGGGGGGGGTGTCTCTCCACCTTGCCAATGCAGCCAGGCCCTTTGTCTCCGTGTGAATATCCCCCCCCCCCGTACTTTTGACGAAAAGAGTTCTGCCAGCATTGCCTGGATCTGTTCGTACACGTGTGGGATCCGGAGGTGCAGGAGGGCAACAGGTTACCTACACTTTTCTGCAGCGAGAGAGAGAGAAAGGAGGGGGAGGGTTAGAGCTCACGCGGGTCATGTTGTAGCTCGAAGATTCAAGGGAAGGCAGGAGGGGGACATTGCTGGCATTTCACTTCAAGAAGCTACGTATAGGAAGGTGTTACTCTGTTTTCCATCTTTGAACTGGAAACATCCACCAGGGCCTGAAGCAGGTCAGGTCTCTGGCCCTTTTAACTAGAGAGCTGCAGTCTCAGGTCTGGCTGATGCCCAAGGCCAGCTCACTGAACCCTGAGCTGCAATCTGGCCTCCTAGAGCCCATGCTGTTTATGGAACCAAAACTGACCTTCTCTAAAATCTTCCCATTTTGCAGAAGGGAAAACTGAGCCAGAGCCGTAGTTTGCCGAAAGCACGCAGCTGCGTTAAGCTGCCATATTTTGACCCCCTCCAACCTGGCTGAGAAAAGTAATTGGGGGGGGGGGGGGAAGAAGAGAAACAAACCCTGGAGACAGCAGAAAAGGACGGACGGAAATTACCTACTTCTCCACCAAGGCCGAACAAGTGAGTGACACTAATCCGGAGGAGGACAGCTGGCCGTGTCTGACATCCCGAACCGGCGTGTGGCAAAGCTGCCTGGCGGCTTGCTTGCTTGGCGCTTGGGCTTGCGGGATCACGGCACCCTACAGGGTGGGGTGGGGGTGGTTCGATGTTCTAAAGGTCACCTCCAACAGGATGGATGGAGGGGGGGGGCTGCAGAGCAGGTCTGAGATGGGTAGGGAGATTTTAACAAAGAGAGAGAGAGCCATTTTGCAAGAGAAAGCCTGGACTGACACCTGTATTTGCAGAACCAGGAACATTTAATCTCGATCAGGACAATCAGGAGCTCAGCATCCTACTGGCTACCAAAATACATGAAATGGGAAAGGTCCCCATTTCAGACTAAGCAATTGGCAATTTCTTGCACATTAATAGTGCCCTGAAGACTCCTTGATGGGCCCAATTGTTGTGCCCAATGATAGGGCTGACTTGGCACTCTGGACATGTTCAGAGACACTCTATTATCACATCACCTGTTCCTGGGCTAATCCCTGGTGTTGAAAACATTGGGGGGGGGGATTAAGCCCTTTCTCAACTGACACTCAGAAGTGATGTCACGGCTTAGCTATGTATTGTTTAATTTACTATATTTATTTCCTCTTTGCCTCCACTGCAGGGTCGGCCAGATCAAGTCCTAACTAGTCTCCCTTTCAAGGGGTTTCTTGGGTCATCCATTCCAGGCAAGCTGGCTAAGCATCTTCTCGGGGTCTGGCTCTTACGCCAGGCGCATTCGCCGCATCAAATCCCCAATCTCAACGTCATAGGCTGCCGACTTTGAGCGTTCCCCCAAACCCGCTCCCTGAAACGACCCACCTTAGGCAGGGCAGGCCCTCACGCTAACCAGCTCTCACGAAGCCCGCTGGCCCGAGGGCAGCATGTGGCCAGCCAGGGGGAGGCAGGGAACACAAAAGGGACCTTGTGCCTAAATCCACCCAGGAATCCCAAGCTCTTGTTAATTCCTTTGGAAATGTGCGATGGGTGGACCTGGAGGCTGCCACCAATCCCAGGCGGGTGGCTTCATGGGGAGCAGGTTGCTGGGAAAGGGGAGGGGGGCGGGATGGCGATATAACTCCCCATGAATGAATGCACACAGAGTATTCTCCCTCCTGGGCTGGTCTAACTTTGCCCACTACTAGTGTGGAAGAGGGAAATGAAGGATTCTGTTATGATGAGAGAAGTAGATGCTTGTTTAGTACACCGGACTAATGTCCAGCCAGTTTCCTGCAGTGAGCGGGAGAGAGCTCCAGCCCCTACCCCCCCAAACATCCCTGCTCCTTCCCTCCCTCTCTAAGCTCACCTCTCTTGACCACAGAAGCATCTCAAGTTCTACAATATTGCTTCTGCTCCTCTGAGCATAGTACAACCAGGGCCTGGAGCAAGAAGGGTAATTGCCTCCCTCGCCCCCACCCCTGGCTGTGAGACCCCTCTCCCATCAGCACCCTGCGCTAGGTGTGGAGTTCTCCAAGGCTAGCAGTTGTGGGGAGAGGCTATAATATGTGTATTATCAGAAGCATATGATCAAGTGTCTTCCCTTGGTGGAGAGGTGGAGTGGAGGCAACATCTCCCTCCCTCCCAAGAAAGCAGCTTGCTGCATTTTCTTTCTACGTTTCTTTCTACGTTCTTGACTATGAAAATTAACGGACAGAGCTGGTTTATATTATGCAGATCACTTGATGCAAATTAGTTGTCCCTCAACATCTTGTCACCACCTTAAACTTACAATCATTGTAGTGAAAGGCGGGTGGAGTCCTTCCCCACTCACCCTCCTTGCCCCCTCCCCCAGTCTTGCAAAACATGTGAAATGGTGATTCTAATCCACTTTAGCGATTGGGAATATTGTATGGGGTGGGTGGCAGTTCCTTTTCAATTAATTCACACTGAGTACAAGAGGTAGAAACCACTGCCTGGAATATAATCCATCTGGGCATTGCTGCAAGTACACAAATGTTAAAGATTACACTCAAATTAAAACTGAAAACTGAGAACACAGATATTTACAATGCTGCTGTTCTTTGAAAACTAGCAGCCCAAAGTCATAAATCCATAGCCACTAAAAATGTCAAGCCTGGAAATTCTGCAATCTGGTCCCTGCTTTAAACCGTCTCATGCTTATTTTGTTCAAAGTTGCCATTAGTTTTCCTGACCGAAGTCTTATGCCTTTAACAACTGTACAAGAAGAAGAAATTCCACTGTTCTCAATGCCCAGGGAAGCTGTTGACTCCGTTAAAGGCACAGAGCCTCTGTTCCAGGAGCAAACGGGAGACACCTTGGGACTCCTTCTCCAAAGGAGTTTCTTAGTGTTTCCACCATAAGCGTCATTCCTAATTCAAAACGATAGCTGTTTTGTGTGAATGAAGTATTGTAGTGTTCTTCCCCGATAGGGCATTGTGTTGCATTCCCGAGAACACCAATGGCATACTGGTGACCTGTGGGCCAAATCCAGCCCCTGCCCGTTTATCAAATTTTGAAGATCGCCACCTCCCATGGCACTTCAGGCAGAGTCACATCAGCCCCAGCAGAAAGGCTGAATATAACACAGAGAGAATCCAGAATGGAGCATCATCCTCATGATGATTTTTGCAAATATGTCCACAATATTTGCAAATTCCTTTTGCAAATAGGGCCACAAACGTCACACACACACACACACACACCTTGGAGTTGACAAAAGCTTTGCTGCTTGAATAGGGTTTAAGCTACTTCAGCCTGCTCAGCCTGCTATTTGAGGAAGTCTGGGACAAGCCAGAAGAAACGTTGTATTTTTTAGCATTTTAGTATTTAGTCGGATAATGTTTTGATGTTTTTAACGCTTTTAAGTGTGAACTTTTAAAGTTTTTTAAACTATAAACATTTTTATACAGCCATGGCTTTTAATCCTGTACATATTATCCAATCGTCTATGGGCTTTGTTGCTTGGTCACCTGGAGGTGGTTCTTACTCACCACAGGGGACTATTTTCCAGCCAGTCCTAGACCACAAGCAAGCCCCTCTCCCACCGCTTCCCCCTCAAAGCTCTCACTCCCTTCCTCTGAGAACCACAAAATATCTTCAATAAGAGGGGCTTGTTCACACTTTGAGGGAGAAATTCTTTGTGTTTCACCTGAGGAGGGGGGGGGGGGAAGAGAAGCATGTTTATAGGTGAGTTTAACCCAGAGACACTGTGTCAAGTCCCTCCCCAAACCACCCCTCATCCCTGTTTCTGAGGCTGGGCCGCCAGGGAGCAGCTGGGCAGAGAGTGTGGAAGTCTTGATGATTAGTTTGTTTTTTAGACGCAGGGATTTGTGGCTGATTAACCTTAATCCCTTCAGTGTGATGGAACCCCATATGCAAGTGGGCTCCAGTGAATGGAGCGGGAGGGAGAGAAGCAGAGGGGGAGAAAGCACACACAAGGACACACATTAAGAGAATCCGTTGTGGGTCCGCTCACCCCAGGCTGGAGCTCACTACAGCTCAAGCTTAGAAAATATATGTACATATAAGAGCCAAGTCAGCAGGGTTGCTAACCCTCCAGCATCGGCCTGGAGTCTCCAAGAATCAGCTTTGATTGCTCTCCAGGTGACAACTGAAAGCAACCCCAGCAATTGACTGGGATTTATTTGCAACATAACAGGACGTTGGAAAAAACAAATCTTCAGGAATAGCTTCAGCAAGAGCTGGCAACCCTACAGCAGAAGCGAATGAACACCTTGCGGGAGGGGGGTGGAGCAAAAAATGTCACCCCTGGTGATGTCACCGCCGCAAAGGGCTTCCCAGGTGCAGGGCGGGCCGAACCTTTGCACCGCCACCTGCCCACTTTTCCTGCCGCTGCCGCCAATCCCACCGCTCATGCAGCGAGGTTGTCGCCCCGGGGCCACCGCCCCACCCCGCCGACATTTCTGCCCTACAGTTTGGTGTGTATCTCTTGGTTACACTGAGCTTCAAGGCACTCTTTTCTCCTTCAGTGGTGCCCCATGTGCGTGACAACGATCCCTGGGTGAGGTCAGAAGTCTTTTCCCCAGGGCCCTCGCAGTTCTTACCCAGCCTCTCCAACTTGGGCCGTGCCCTTCTGAGCCCATCAAGACATGCCAAAGGAGCTATTTCCCATGAAGGCAAAAGCACCCTCACACCCATTGTTGCCGACCGTGCCGCTGTAGGGAGCCATAAGAACACTGCTTCCAGTTTTGCTACTGGCCCCGTGACTTCAACAACGCCAGCCCTGCATGCAGAAATGTAGCAGGCGATGCTTTCTCCATCACATTAATCTCCCAGTGAAGAGCAGCTTCACCTGCTGAATGTCTGTGTGTCAGGCTACTGTTAAGGACCCAGGCGCAAAAAAAAAAGAAAAGAAAAGTGGCAGCCATGCATGGGAACAATGCCAGACAAAAACAGAGAAACGTTGGCAACCTTAATTGTGGGTTATGTGCATGCAGATCACTGTTTTTCCAGAATGACGGCTCTGTTCTTAGCAGCAGAAGCTGGCATGGCTTCTCTCCAGTCTGGTATATAGATGAAAATATGCCGAGGGAAAGAGTGACATTTGGAAAGGCTGGACTTGAACGCTTTCTAGAGCTTTCAAGCGTTTCTTGAACGCTTTCAACACACTTGTGTTGGCAGAGCAACAGTTTGCAATTGTGTGCAACCCCTGGATTTGCCTCCAGAAATAAGCGAGAGCCACAAAAGGGTTGTCTTCTGAAGATACCATTGGCCTGATCAAAGCTGGAAATGTGCGCAGAACAAAAGGGGAGATGTTGCTCCCCAAAGAGGATTAGTGCTTGCAAATGGGGGGGGGGAATCTCTTGTCAGATGCTGCGCACCCTGGAAAACTGTGCCCTCTCCTCTGGATAATAATACACTTCCTCTTCTGCAGATTACTGTCCATTTTAGAGTTTAGACGAGGAACGAAACCCAAGCAGTCAACGTATGAATGTACTGACTGCCCAAACTTAAGCTTCCAGGTGAACAAGCATCACTGCCAACTTCCTAAATGCCCTTCTTTGCAAAAAGCCTGGTGTTCCTAAAACTAGGTAAGTTAGGGCCCTTTGTATCTTATTTTTAATGATGATTAAATTGAGACACTGCTACCCCCTGTTGATCAGAAGCTGTTTTGCTGGAGGGGTGGTGTCTTTTTTATTTTATTTTGTTAAAGACCAATATTTTGGACCCTCTCAAAAAACCCTCCTCTGTGCCACTTCATTTATTTTTAGAGAGTGAAATAGCTTTATAGATATGATCTAGGTTTGAAATTGGCTTCCAAGAGATGGCTTTTCTTACTTTCCAACCAAAGTATTTGTTTAAGCTCCTCCCCACAAAAAACCACTGACAGCCCCTGTGGTTGTTAAAAAGAAGGAAATGTTTCAAACTTGTGAGGCATTGGGTCATGCCACAGCTACTCTCAAGAAAGCACGTACCGCCCCAAACAGAACTGCAGATTTGCTCAGCCCCCCCCCCCGCCCCGGTCTGTTTGCTCGAACCGCCACCATGGAGGTTCCGGGAACTGTGTGCAGATTATTATCTCGACTTGATTACTTCTGACAAGTTTGCATTAAATTTAGTGGCGCTGTGACACAGGCCTGCCCCGGCCTTGCCGTGCGCACTTTTAGCTACCTTAAGAAGGATAAGAGGGCCGGAGTCTCAAGAGTAGTTAATTTTGCCATGGGCGCAGGACAGGTGGATGAGCATTCGAGGACACTTGTCTTCTGGAACGCAGAGCCTGTTGACTTGGCGCCGGATGGACAGCAGCGTCACCTAGCAGTTAAAACTGGATTGATGTGAAGAGGCGCTGTGGAAAAAAAAATCAGCGACTCAACGAAGAGGAAAGAGAGTTCTGTGTTTGCAGGACACAGAGAGGGGAGATAGTTGTGTTGAGCACACAAAGACCTCGTTAAAAAGGAAGCCACTGTAGACCAGCCGCTGAAAAGCAGGGACAAGAGGAAAACTGTGGGCCTATAATTCACATAAAGCTTAGGAAGCAGGAGAGATGCTAATTCCACAAATGGCAAGCAAAGGAAATTTGGGGGCTTGCAGATGCGAGCAAAACACCAACACCAAATACACTTGTTAAGTGCCCAACTTGACAACACACAACCCTCAGGCCCCAAAAGCTGCCATCCATCCACCCCGGTTAGAACTTCTGTTACGCCACATTCTGACGCTTAAAATTCCGCAACCGCAAAGGCTAAAAACCTCACTTAAAAAAAATACGATGGAATTCTTGGGAATTCAGCAGAAAACCCTTTGGCTTCGCAAGGGTGACTCACAAAAGTGCACCACCACCACCACCCTTGGTATCCAAGGCATACTGCAAAGTGCAGGCTTTTTAAGCCTAAAACCTAGACATTCATTCCAGCCAGCCTCTGTTCCCAGGTCCCAGGGCAACCTCTGCCATAGCCAAGAATGGCCACAGGGTGGCACCCTCCACCCACACAGCCCAAACAGTTGCCCACCAAGCAAGCCTGAATATCTTCCTAAACTGGTACTGGAGAGCTTTGAGGCTGCATTTTCATGGCTGAGAACACCAAGGGTGCTTAGGAGTTTTGGGGACTGTGTCCCTCTAGGGAAGTGGTTCCCAAACTGGGAGGCGTGGCTCCCAGGCGAGCCGCGGAAACCAGCCAAGGAGCGCCATGGAATCCTCTCGGAAAACAGTGCAATACCCATTGGCAGGTGTCAACATAATGCAATGGGGAGCCACGGCCAATGGTCACCAATGGTCAAGGGAGTCGCAGGTCAAAAACGTTTGGAAAACACTGCTCTAGGGAGTTGACTGCTACTATTAATTGCAATGTCCCACAGTACTTAGCCACAAAGTAGCCTCATGGTTAAATCAGTTCATTAATCAAGGAGGGCAGGGCCTGCCCCAACCAAGCAAAGAAAACAAGGGGGTGCAATATTCCAGGGACCTGGGTGCTTTGGAAGCTTGCCCCATCTTCTAGGCCTCGGAGAGTTCTGGCAGGGAGGAGGTTGATGATAGGACACCCTTCTCCTTCCCACCCAGGCTGGCTGCTTGGCTTCTGCAGGCAGGCTCCCCCTTCAGTACCTCCTTCTTCCTCATCCCTGGCTGGGGTTTTATGCCTTGGGGCTTCGTAGGCCCCGCCCCTGCCCCACCTGACTCCTCCCCCCCAAGGGCGGCTTTCTGTCTGCCTGAAGCCTCTCAGGCACTCCAGTGGTGAGCGCACCCACCCCACCCCCAGCAGACAACACTGGCGCTACAGGCACCTAGTATGGAGGGGCGGCCAGCAGCGCCTGTTTGGGCCACACACCCACTCCAGGCACCCCAAGGAAGCAGGTGGCGCGATGGCCTAAGGTCCTGCCAGGCCGCACCAACACCCAAAGACAGCCCTGCAGCAGCTACCTTGCTTCTATCCAGCCACAGAGCCTGCAGCGCGATTGACTCCAGCCTGTGCACACCACCAGAGATCTCTCTGCCCAGTTCCCCCAACAGCAGTAAATCTTGCCCCGGACGTTGTCATTTCTGGGGCAAAAGTGTATCAATGACCCTGCTCCAGGAGGAAATTCCTTTTCAGTTTGGCTTCTGGCCCAGTTCTGGGTCTGAAACATGGCTCTGGTCATCCCTGGAGTGCCAAGGCCTTTTTTTGCCATGATGACCTTTGGCATCCCGTCTTGTGCCCCATGCTGTTTAACACCCACACGAGAGTTGGCAATGGGTATCATCAACATGTGGGTAACAGCCAGTTGTAGCTGCCCACTGTAGCTAGAGAAGCTGTGAAAGTTCTGCATTGACATTTAGAGGCTGGATGAGGGAGAACAAGCCGAAATTAAATTGGACCAGACGAAGATTTCCCTGCTTAAGTGCTCTGAACACTCTCAAGTAGCACTATATATAAAATACCAAGTCTCCTCCTCCACCAACTCTGTAGGCCCATCTTGCCAGTGTATTCACTTTGCAGATTCAAGGGTTTTGCTCTCTGTGGAACCCAGAATTCTGACAAGGTCTTCCAGGAGATACTAATAAGCAAAAATTAAAGAAGCACCACGACATTATCATCTAACATTTATTTATTTATTTTTTCCTTACTGCTTCAAGGTGAGTCCCTATTGTTACAAAGGTCAGAGTCACAGACACAAGACAAATGGAAAAACAGGGAAAATAAAAGGATTTATGAAAGCACTCTTTGCCTAAAATACAAAGAAAAGACTCAACTAAGGGAAAATAGAAGCGTATAGCGTTCCTTGCAGATATTTTACAAACTGAAGACCAAAAGCTCTTTATTATTGAAATGCCTGTATCTACTTAAGTTGCGTGTACAAAACCAGATATTTCAAAAGTATCCCCCTGTTGGGTTTTTTTGCAATTCTGAAAAAAAAAAAAGTTTTACAAAAAACAACATCCAGAAGTCTTGCAGGTTTCAAAGGGGTTCTTTTTTTGCTTGTACATGATGAATAGGAAGTGTCTCCTGATCTCGGAGAGGTACTACGATAGATTATCTAACATTTCCTCACATGTCCTAGCCACTACAAACAGGAGGAGAAAAATAAAAATAAAACCTGGAGTGTATTCTAGTACACTGCACAAGTAAAGTAGGGAGGGTGGGTGGGGGTAAGTGTTGGGGTGGGGGAGCAAAATTTAAGCCCGTTCGCCACGGATGCGGCGGGCCAGCTGTATGTCTTTGGGCATGATGGTGACCCGCTTGGCATGGATGGCACACAGATTGGTGTCTTCAAACAGACCCACAAGATACGCCTCGCTGGCTTCCTGTCAAGGCAAGGACATACAAAAGAAGGGAGAGGTTAGTTTACAGGGAACGGTTTGGCAACAAGCAGATATGGAAGGAACACAAAAAGCACACAGGAGACCACATTTCCATCCCAATGCAGATTTTTTTCCCCTCAGAATTCTACGATTACAGTTCTAATCCTGCGTGCAACTACAGGTTGATTTCATCGGTGTTACTCTACCAAGGAACCACATATGTCACTTCCAGTTCTTCCCCTTCCCCCCAAAGAAAGGAGCACAGCACTTTCCCTGCTTCTCTCTCTTTGCCAAGTCTGCCCTGATCCATCGGACGCTTCAACAGCTAGGCTGCAAAAGGCAGAAGCCATCTCAAGCTCTCCCCAAACTTCAGCATAGTAAAAGAGAGAAACATCATCATACCATCATCAAGATTCTGCTAGAATGCAGAGACAAGTCTCCCCCATGAACTGAAACGCACCCCGGCACTGAGCAGGTGTTAAATAATCGTAACCGGTGCAATTTATGAACCCAAGAGGCCAACGATGGTCAAAGAGTCAGAAGGTGGGGGTTTCAGAAAGGTTTTCTGGAGTTAAACCAAGCAGGTCCGGAGAGTGGTCTGGAGGTACATAATGCAGTTCGGCTGTGGCAGCTAAGCTCTGCACGCTGCCCCGATGGGAGATGGCCTGAGAACCATAGACCAGTCACCCTAAACTCTTCAGGCTTGGCTCTACGTATGAGAACGAGCAACAGAAACACGGACCTGCAGAGCTCCAATGGCAGCACTCTGGAACCGCAGGTCCGTCTTGAAGTCCTGAGCGATTTCACGGACCAGGCGCTGGAATGGCAACTTACGGATCAGCAACTCTGTGGATTTCTGGTACCGCCGGATCTCTCGCAGTGCCACGGTGCCAGGCCTGAAAGGAACAACATGACCCATTGTTGGCATTTCGCCCTTGCCCATGTCCTCAAGCCAAGAACACGGAGTCATTTTGGTTAGCACAGCCAGACGTCACGGCTGTTGAAAGGGAAAACGTGGCGACCGGCAAGCCACCCCGCTTCGCCAAGTCTCCAGCCTGGGTCTGGCAAACCCCCAACCTCCAGGCCAGAAAAATGAGCTGTCACCAAATGCCTCTTCCAGGTACCTGTAACGGTGAGGTTTCTTCACGCCACCAGTTGACGGTGCACTTTTCCGGGCGGCTTTCGTGGCCAGCTGCTTCCGGGGTGCTTTCCCACCAGTGGATTTACGGGCAGTCTGCTTGGTACGGGCCATCCTGGGTGGTCCTTAGAATGCAAGAAACCTGCTAAGGAAAAGAAGTGCGGGAGATTAATCCCGGGAAAGACACACCATGGGCGTGTGGAAATGGAAATGGGCGGCAGAGCTGAAGTTTCTAGAGTCAGAGCCTCACTCATAACTTTGGAGGCTTTGTTCAACTTTGTAAAATCCGTCACTTCCCTGAAAAGCAAGTTCAAAGTAAAAAAGACGGTACAAATTTATTAAAAGGAATGCGAGGACTTGCAAAATACACCCCAGGTAGCTGGTAGGCAGAGCATTTGGTGGAATGGTAAAGGTAAAGGTATCCCCTGACAATTAAGTCCAGTCGTGTCCAACTCTAGGGTGTGGTGCTCATCCCCATTTCAAAGCCGAAGAGCCAGCGTTGTCCGAAGACGCCTCTGTGGTCATGTGGCCGGCATGACTCTCCTTGCCGCAGCGCGTAGCATGGAGCTGGAACACGGAGCGCTGTTTACCTTCCCGCAAGCGGTACCTATTTATCTACTCGCACTGACATGCTTTGGAACTGCTAGGTTGGCAGGAGCTGGCCAAGCAACGAGCGCTCACCCCGTCGCGGGAATCGAACTGCCGACCTTTCGATCAACAGCTTATGGTTCAGCGGTTTAACCCACTGCGCCACCCGCTGGCCTTGGGGAAAAAGGCGGGATATAAATACAGTAAATAAATAAATAAATACTATTTAAACTGTTGCATTTCCCCCCTTTCTTTGCTGAGCATATAAACTTGAATTCACGCAAGTTAAACGTGCATATGATTATGTAAAAAAAATGTAATTTGATGTGTATTGCTGGGGGGGGGCCTTTGGAAGTAAAAAAAAAAAAGATAGGAAGCCCATAAATAAGTATAATGTCCATAATAATAGCCCATGCATGTTTTTATCAAATTATGTGCTCTTGCATCACAACTGCAACTTTAAGCAAAAGAAAACAGGCTGAAAGAGGGAAAATAAACGTGCTAGTGGAGGTGCTTTTAAGGGGGGGGGGTCTGCGAAGAACGGTCTCATCGGGATAAGCAGGATGCAGTTGCCATGGCAACAGAAGCAACCCTCCCACCCAATCACCTGCTGATGCCACAAACTAAGTCATCCAATGGGGGAGTGATCACGTGTGCAAAAGATAAAGGGGGAAAATGGCCAGCTCTTGGCTCAGTTTCTGCTTGTAAGTGCCCAACTTGCGCCCCCTCCAACTGGTAGCAAAAAACGATTTGGCCTGAAAAGGGATGCACAGAGACCACCTGTTTAATAGTTATTTCCTGGAGACAAGACTACACACTCCAGGAGCCTTTGCGGGAAACAACGGCACTATGTCCTTCCATTGGCTCGCGGAAATCAGGTGGGCAATCCAAAGCTGCTTGCGTCAGGCCCCCCGCAGAAGCCGCCCTCCCGATTGGTTGGGAAGAACCGAAGGGAGGCGGGGCACAGCAAGCGCTTAGACAAATAAATAAATAAATATGCTTCTCGCTCTGTCTCTCGCGCCCCCTCCTCTCCTGGTTATCGACAACGGCTCCTAGCCAATCAGTCTCCGAACTGCCTTAAAGGTTCCAACCTATCAGCGGAGCAGCCGGAGTTCTGCTCCTGCCAGCCAATAGGTGGCGAGATGCAGACGGAAGGCGGGACTTAGTGGATATGCGTGAAGGGGGGGGGAGGTAAAATGCATCTCCTCAGACGACCTCGGTTTCTAGTCCCCCCCTCCCCGTTTTTTCCACGAAATCGAACCTGAGAGAGCGCGGGAAGGGGAGGGGCGCACGCGGGGCGGCGGGGGCGCCTCGCGACGTTTTGTTTACCTGAGTGTACGCCTCGCGCTTCAGCGACCGTTGGAGCCGTTGGTCCGTCCCGCGGCGGCGCTCGCGCTGCTCTTCACTCTCTTCCCGCTTTTCCCGCCAGCCCCAACAGAAAATGGCGGGTTCCAGGGCCAGGCTATTTAACCATCATGCAACGGGGCTGCATGATGAGAGTCGCGGGGGAGGGAGTGGGTGGAAAAACGGCAGGTCAATTGAGGTGAGCCAGGCTTTTCAGAAGCCATCTTGCGCGCCTCGAAGACCACAGTCTGGCCTTCTCTCGGCTGCGCTCAGAGCCTGTCAGCACTGCAGCCTCAGATGTAGGAGCAAAAACATACATACATTACACACACACACGAATAAAAAAGTCACGTTCCTCTCACATTTCACACAATTATTGCTCCTTCCACAAACCTTTGTCACCTGACACGCATCACGGACAAATTGTGTGAGGCAACCACTCTAGTCTCTCTTGCACATGCAAAACACTTAAAAATTGCTTAGATGTCATCATTTGCCTCAGACTCTACTATGTAGTATGGAGTGCTGTCTTCTGGCAAAGTTAATTACAGTATTTTTAAAAGTTTTATTAAACAGATTTAAATCTTTGCACACGGCTCTTAATAAGTTCTGCGGTTGTGCCTGAGTTCTTCAGTTCTCCCTCTGGTCAGACTTTCCTGCTTTAGCTTTAACCCTTTGGTTGAACTGAAACAAATGGAACTTCTAACACTATAGAGATTTCTTTATGCAGCCTGGTATAATGCTGGAGATGCCCAGTGGCCCTGTTCATGGCTCCAGGATTGCTCTCGGGAGTTACCCGAAGATTGCTGCTGATTCCTAGAGACTTCGGGGCGCTCTTGGGATGTTGGCAACCCCTACTTATGATGAACATATTTGAAGCTCTCGTCCATTTCAGCATGTAGCATGTAAACTTTTTTGTGGAAAATTAAATCAGTATATAAATATTCTTAATAAATAATAATAATAATAATAATAATAATAATAATGTAGCTCTTTCACCCTAGAACAAACTTCCTCTTCTCCTGAGGACTGCCGAGAAAGGCCACGATGGAATCCCCTCAAAAGGCAGGAGACATGTTAGCACTTTAAAACACTTTAAAGTGACCATGCCTTGTTCCAGGCCATATATGAGTTCCTCACATCAAGCCAGATTCCACAGTTTACACCTAATAATTATCTTTGCAGACGAAGATAGCACGGGCAGGTACAAGGGAGTGGCAACAGGATACAGGCATCTTGTTGTCTTGTGTGCTCCCTGAGGTATCTGGTGGGGCCACTGTGAGATACAGGAAGCTGGACTAGAGGGGCCTTTGGCCTGATCCAGCAGGGCTCTTCTTATGTTCTTTATGTTCTTAATTTCCATGCCAATTAAATCCTAAATGCTACATGCTGAAGGTCTGGGTCAAAAGTCACAGACTTCAAGGACAGTAGAATATGACTATAATTCAAATATTTTCAGCTGGATGGATTTGTAAGTCTTCTCAGAAAATAAGTACCACCACATTTGATGGAACTGGCTTCCTAATGTTAGTAGAAAATCTCAAAAGCTGTTTGAAAACTGATTACAGGTGGGCCCCCATATCCACTGATTCGCTATCCACTGTTTCAGTTATCCACGGATCGTGGGGACCCCCCCCAGGCTTTTACTTTTCTCCCAGTAAGCGTTGTTCCTTCCTTAAAACAAACAGAGAATCAGCCTCCATTGCAGGCAAGTAGAACGAGACTAAGTCCTAGAGAGGCTCTGCAAGGTTAACAGAAACCTTGCAGAGCCTCTCTAGGACTTACGTCTCGTTCTACTTGCCTGCACTGGAGGCTGCTTCTCTGTTTGTTTTAAGGAAGAAACAAAGTTTGCTGAAAGAAAAATAAGAGCTGGAGGGGCAAGCATGCCTGCCTGGAGGGGAGGCAGGATCCCCCTCAGGAAACCATGGAGGGGGTGTTCGTTCTTATCCATGGTTTCAAGTATCCACGGAGGGGCCTGGAACATATCCCCAGCGGATATGGGGGCCCACCTGTATATACTGGTCACAACCCCCCCCTCTTGCCTCTGAGAGAAAATCACCTCAGTTTCCCTCTCTTTTGCTGTGCCTGAGTGAAGACTGTGTGCCTTCCTCAGCGCTGCAGCTGGATTTCCTTATAAGGGCATGGCTCTGGAACCTTCCAGGGAGAGGGTATAAAAGCCCAGGGGTTCAAGCTGTACAGTGCAGAGGACTTCAGAGCAGCCAGAACTTGCAATCAGAAGAGGAGCTCAGAACTTGCAGAGGCAGCAAATAGAAGAAGCAGTTTGAAGAGACATTAGAAGGAATGCTACTGTATTTCTTCAATTCTAAGACGCATTTTTCCCCCAATTAAGCATTTCAAAAAATGGGGTGCATCTTAGAATCGAAGGTCTCCAAAAAGCACCCCAAAATGCTATCTTCTTACTTACTGGGGCTTGCGGGAGCTTCAGGGAGGCCTGCGCAACCCTCTGCAGGCCTCCCTGATCTTCAGTTCGCAAAAACCGGTGATTTTCAGCCATTTCCGGTTTTCGCGAAAACCAGAACTGCCCAAAAATCTCTGTTTTTCGCCGAACTGAAGATCAGGGAGGCTTGCAGAGGGTTGTGCAGGCCTCCCTGAAGCTCCCCCAAGCCCAGGTAACGAAGGAAATGGCACTTTCTGATGGGGCCAGAAATGCTATGCAAAGGCAGTGCACTCAGTCATCCTCAGCTGCAGGAGACATGCTGGGGAGAGTTGGTGCTGAGCAGGTAGATTTAATGAAGGGAGGCGAGTCTTACAATTGATGGATTTTTTTCCCCTGCTGATGGTACTGAAAGTAAAGGTGCGCCTTAGAATCCAGGTTGGACTTGTGTGGATAGGACAATTCTGACAATACACAGACATTCATAGGTTCACCTTGCAGATAGCAAGATATGAAAGGGTGCTTGAGTAATGTAAGGTTTTCAGCCTGATACTGTTCACTGTATTATATTGGGCGTTAGGCTTTGGTGTGTATGCAAATGCCTTGTGAGAATAAGGGTTGTTTGGCTTTTAATTTATCCTCAACCTGTTTTCCCACCCCTGGTAGTGCTTGAAAGAGCTGGAGCCTACCAGTTTGCAGACCCTGAATGGCTCTCATGTCCTGGAAAGGGAAAGATGGGGTCTGCCATCCTTTCCCTTCCCATCATTTGAGCGAGCAGAACCCCACTGCAGCACCTATGGGTGGCCCTTTTCCTGAAAGGGAGGTGAGACAAACTGCTTGGGGGGTTGCCAGTTCCTTTTCCCTCTTTCCCGTCTGGCCTTAAAGGCCCCAGGCCTCCTGTGAGGGGAAACACAGTGACCAGGAGTGTCCTGAAAGCCAATGGGGCCAGACACCCTTCTTTCCTCCCCACCAGACAAACCCAGAGTGCATGTGAAATAAAGCGTGCTTGGAGGCACTTAACCTTGGCACTGGCTGGGGGTGATTTTTCCTTCGCCAGTAAGCATTGCAGCCTCACTGTCGCTGTACTTTATGGTGTGTCATTGTTGAACCACTCTCCATTGGTCAAAATAATAAGGCAAGCTTTGGTGGCCCTGTACAAGGCTTTCAACCTACGCAAGCTGTCCTGATAACACTGGACTCTTACAAAGCATTTATAAATCCAATGGAACATCTTGCTTTACAGCTTGCTTGGGATTTTAGAGGACAAACCCATGAAAATAAGAAAATGCTACACTTTCCACTGACAGAAAACAAGGCACAATCCTAACAAAACATGCTTTCTCAGAAAATAAGCACTTTCACTGTTGAGAGTCACAACAGCACACTCTGTCACAGAACCTGGTCAATTAGGCAGCTGCCTAGAACAGAATGGCAAAACTCAAGGAATTCCCACCACACCAATCTAGGTTTATGTACTTTGTCCAAAATGGTTGCCTTTTAGCCCTAGTCTTGCTTTGCGCCACATTGAAGAGCATATTGACAACATTCCCTATGCTGCAAATCACTAAATGAGAGCGACTGGACTACTACATTAGTCTCCAGCTTGGGTCACCAGTGGTAGCTCTGCTGTGGTATAGGGTTGGTCCACCGAGTTCATTGCTTTGAAAGATTTCAAGCCTGCCTTTTGATCAAACTTTCCAAGGACAGTTTACCACAAGCTGCAGTAGAAGAAACACTACCCAGAGGCCAGCAGCAGAGCTTTCTGACAAGGGGGGGGGGGGGAGGGAGTCAGGATCCACTGCAGCTGCTCCTTCTATTGCCAATGGATGGGCTAGGTGGTCCTAGGGATGTTTTAAAAAGAGGAACAGGTATTAAGAGAATGAAAATGCTGTGAAAATCCAGATGGGGTTCCTGTAGCAGATTGGGATTAAAGCAGCTCCCAGGTCTGCAAGTGTTGCAGTGCCCCAAAGTCATAAAATATTGCATTGGTCCATTAGAGGGGAAAAAATGGTGCATTTCCTCTCTAAACACAGGACAATGTTTCATTGTTGCCACCAGAGGAGGGCATCTACGCACAGGCATCCCATTCTTGCCAACTTCGAGGGGAAAAAACCTGAGACTTACCTGTCATGTTTTCCCCAAGTGTGCAAATCAACTGGGAGAGAATTTTAATTGAAAAAGCAACAGAGTGTCAATCTCCAGCCTAGCTGTGCTATGGTCCTTCCAGTCTGGTTTGGGTAGCAGGGGACTTCCACATCACATTGATCCTTGCGATACACTCTAACCTACTACTTTCTCACCTCCTCTGCAAATTACACATATACCTGCAAATTACGCTTGATTTGCTCCTGCTTTAAACCATGATGTAATCCAAGGGATCTACTATAATCTGAAGGGTTAACATGCAGAGGCTCTCTTTGGGCAGGGAGACATGTCAACTTTCAGCTTTTTTCCAGTCTTACACATTGTTTCCATGCATATTATAGGCCCATAATATGCAACATGGTTCTCTATGATAAGCCCCCACTCCAACATCCCTGGTTCAAATATTTTCCCCAATGTGTTTTCACAGGGATAGTTGTATGGGTATCACACTGTATCTACTTTAGGCAAGAGATACTAGAATGGTCTCTAGTGGAGGTTAGCTGTGAAATACGCAGGAAGAATCAACGAAAAGGCCATTGGGGGACCAGCTGCAGCCACAAGAGAGAATGGGGTATGGTTGGACAGCATGCTCTCTTCATAAAGTATCCACAAAACCCCGTACGAGCCCTATGAGATAGCAAATCCAGGCCACCGTGTAAGACTGCTGTGCCCCACTGACCTGTGGGATTAGCCTTCAGGCAAGATTATCCTCATGTTCTGGTTGCACCCAAAAATCAGGCAGCCCATGGACAGATAGTCTACACATCTTCACATGCAAATGTCTGCAGGGAAGTTTTCACCACAGCAGCACTTCCTCGAGGTTTAGCCTTTGAGAGCCCAACCAGATGCAATTGTGGGAGATCCTAATTTGTTTACTGGCTGGGTGGGGGTTCATACCTGCCATTTCCTCAACGCCACCCTTGTCCCCAAGTTCTGTATCCTTGATCTGAATTCACCTCCAAGAGTGAGTTGATGTGGGTCTTTTAAAGATCTTGGGAAACCAAATAATGAAATCAGGGACATCCAGCTGCCTGCTTAGAACCACTGAAGGGACATTTCATGATTGGTCCCAGTAGTATTGCAAACCACCTTATGACAACAAGACCATTAAATGTATAGCACGTGAGAGGTCAGGCACCCCCCTTTTTTAGGGTGTCTAATCCACAGAATAGCCAGAACATCACATGCTTTGAAGGCAGAAACTGAGTTAAGCAATCCTTTTGGACACACAACACTCCGTGCTGATCATTGTGTGTAGGTACAAATGTCGCCACAGTGTTTACATCTAGCTCACGGCTGCCTCCTCCTATTACCTCTACATACTGCAATTTGTTTCCACACTTCCATGGCCTTAGAACTGCTTCTTCACTCACCTTACCAAGCCAACTTCTCCCCACTCTCTCAACCTGACTTAATTCTCATTGCTCCTACACAAAAGGCAAAGCTGGATCTGCTGTTCTAGACAGAAGCCAGGCCACTATTGGAACCAGTCTAGTATGCCCCCCCCCCCCATGGCTATATTAAGTTACAGCCATTATTATAAATAGGTCTTGGAACCGGCTTCTTCTCCCCCACAACATATCGGTACATTGGAAAGGTTACTATTTCCTCCCTTGCAGACAGTTTCAAAAGCAGACCCTATCTGCTCAGCAGGCAACCACACCTTCCAAACTCTTCTCAGCCTTGTTATGTAGACGAACAAGAGCTACTTTTATTCATGGGGAGATCCAGGGATGACTGCTTTGTAAGCAGATTAACATCCCAAGTGATGATGGCATCTAGTTGTCACGGCAACTATAGGCCACAGCTTCACATAAGCCTCCCAGCAGGGTACCAAAGATCTCTACGCTCAGTATTTCAACTTGAGATTTTCCAAGGGCAAGACTTATCAGGAAAGGAATGGACTCCATCACAGATTGGAAGCATTTCCAAGTTTATTTATCACCTCATAAAAAGCTGAAGGCATCTGAGGGCATTTCCATATTTAAGAACCCAGAAGCAAATTTGGGGGGCAGGAGGCTCTCCACTCTCCTTATCCTCCGTGGTCATCCTAGATGAAAGATACCCCATTTATAGCAAACCCAAACCTAGAGAAAGCCAAGATCACAGGCAGCATATACTGAACGCACAACACCAACATGTTAAGAGTTGCAGCTTTAGTGCCGAGGCCTCTTCTGCATACAGGAGTTGAAGCATGTCTTATTCAGAGCTCAAAGTCTTGCATCAGGCTTTGCTCAAGCTGGCAATCCACGCAAGGTTTCTCAAGGAACCGCCAGGCGTCAGGCGACATTTCAGCGGTCCCCATCATCAAGCGATCGGCCAAGATGAACAAAGCAGATTTCTCTTTGAACTGCAGAACAAGGAAAAGAAGAAGTCGTTACAAGATCGGCTGTTGTCAGAAGGGCAAATCAGCCGCTGCTTGGCCAATGTCAGGCTTCCTTGCATAGCACAACACACGCTGTGGCGACATTTCAAATGCTGAGAGTCCTTTTCCCAGGTCAGTTTTCCACACCTGCAGATATGGATTAGGTGTAGTTCCACCATCTTGCAGAGGGGAAGGGAATTTTGTATTTGCTGAAAAGTATTTCACATGCACAGAACTTTGTCCCCAATTATTTCCTGGACCTGGGCGCATAACTATAATAGGAGATTAACCTATTTAGAAGATGAAGGGCCCAATCCTATCCAACTTTCCAGCACTGATGCAGCCATGCAAACAGGGTATACGCTGCAGCCTGCGGTGGGGGGGGGGCATTCAGAGAGGCCTCCTCAAGGTAAGGGAATATTTGTTCCCTTACCTTGGGGCTGCATTGGCACTGGAAAGGTGGATAGGATAGGCCCGGCCTGCACAAAGTTGCAGTTCCTTGTGGCAGTTTTCCACAACTGTCTTGCACCTCACACTATGTGCAGGATAAAGACAGAAGTATGCAACAGTGTACATTCTAGCCCCTTTAGGAGTCACACTTGAAACAGATGTATAAAAGCACTTCATTGGGGTATGTGCTGGTGTGGACCTCTTGCGTGTGCCCCAGCAGGCCTCCCTTATGGAGCCGCTCCTGATTGGAGGGGAGGAAGAACATAAGAAGGGCCCTGCTGGATCAGGCCAAAGGCCCATCTAGTCCAGCTTCCTGTATCTCAGTGGCCCCACCAGATGCCTCAGGGAGCACACAAGACAGCAAGAGACCTGTATCTTGTCGCCACTCCCTCGCATCTAGCATTACAAGATAGCCTATTACTAAAACCAGGAGTTTGCTTATCTCCATCATGGCTTGTAACCGGTGATGGACTTTTCCACCATAAATCTGTCCAATCCCCTTTTAAAGGCACCCAGGCCAAGTGCCATCACCACATCCTGTGGCAAGGAGTTCCACAGATTAGTTACATGCTGGGTCAAGAAATATTTTCTTTTGTCTGTTCCATTAGCACCTCCATCAACATTATGGAGGTGGTTTGCAGCCACAGCCTTTCCAGAGAAAGCCTAACTGAAAGTGACGACCAGGCTTTGGGCAAGGGAACCATGCGAGTCAAGGGTCTGGTCAGGGATACTTTAAAAGCCACTTTTACCTCCACTACCCACTGAACTGCTGGGTGCATCCCTCCGGTCTTCCTCACGCCAAGGCCGCTTTGATGGCCATGATTATCTTGTGTAGCTTGGCGTCATTATCCACAAAGCCATCTCCATTCTGGCAGAAAGAAGACAAGATTAGAAGAGAGGGCTCTTTCCTGCTTTTCTTTTAAACCCTTCAAGGGAAAAAATTCAGAGGTCACCACTTCCCGTCTGCTAGGGAAAACCACGTCACATCGCTCCCTGGCTACACCACAAGGAACTCTGTGGAGCACAGCAGCTAGCACACTTCACCTCTTGCTAGCAACAGGCAACTACCAAGCTTATTTATGTCACTTGCAAAAAGCCAGCTTCAAATGCAGGATTTACTCCTTTGATACAGCCGGTCCTGCTCAAACTTAACAGTGACTAAGCAAGCTTTAGCCGTTTCTGCTCTTCATCAAGGGACAAGAATATGCAGGTCGTTTAAGCACCACCCTTTGCGGGACTGCTGCATGGGGGGGGGGAAGCTACACCATTTACGGCAATTCTTCCCCCATGAGAGAAATTCCCTGCACATTATTGCATAATCAGTTCCTGGTATAAACCCCTAGCAGGAGCTAAAAGAAAGATACTTAAGATTCCACCTGCAGGGAGCAATCGCATGTTAAACATGCAAAGCCAGCAACTGCTTATTTCAATCCCTTAGAAACAAACCTCTGCTCCCCTTCCCCTCGCACAGCTGCGCTCACCAAGAACTCCACCTTGTCTGGTTGGCGCTACAACCCAGAAAGGAACGCCGCTCTGGAGCCGCTTACCTTTTTTGAGTGCACCAGCTTCCCCGAGACCGTCACTTCAAACCATCCTGTGACCTGCGGAGTCCCTTCCCCACTCTAAGCAGAAGGAGGAAGGGGGGGAAAAACACTTTAAACCATGGCACGTTTTGGATTCGCATTAGACACAAGCTTGTTCCATTTCCTTCAAGCTCTCCTCACACTTACAGCTAGCAAAGAGAGCTGTATCTCCCCCATCGTACTGGGAAGTCTCACCCCCATACCTTGCCATACAACCTGCAGGTAGCCCCAGCTATGGCATCAGTGCAACTGGTTATAGCTTCTGAGCCCTCCGATAGGACTTTCCACATCCAGCTGCCCTCTGAGGAACCCTGGGACATCAGCCTTGGAACCCAGGAGGATTGCAGAGGAACCTGCGGCCACACTCTTCAGTTCACAAAAGACTCCTGGCCAGGCCCACTGAGCCTCAGCACTGCCTTGCAGCAACCAAGCGCACACCCAACGCTACCCAAAAACTCAGTACTCCGCTGCCCAAATGTTGTCCACTGCAGTATTTGAATCCAGTGCTTTTCAACCAGTGGCACCAGTATCACTCATGGTCCTTCCCAGTATGGCAGGTGGTATTTGGTCCCACGGTCAGTGAACATACCGCATGATGCAGCTTGGCTGGATTCCAGCTGAAGGAGAGATGGCTGGGGCAATGGTGTACCAGTGGGCTTGGCCCTTCAAACGAGGGAACAATTTGGGGATACTGAGCAAAGCCCCAGTTGTGCTAACTCCAGCACATAGTTGCCAACTCTGATGGCAAATGGTGGGACTTGCAAAACAGGCTGAAAAAGTCCTGTTTTAGTCATTGTATTATGTAAAAACCTGTGCCTACTGCCTGGTGAATGAAAGTGTTTTGCCCTACCCTCATAACCTAGTATATTTTACCGAGGAATGGCATCTTTAGTTTTACCACTGAGGTACGCTAGTTACTGCAGCACCAACTGGTTTATTTTGTTTCTGTCGTGTCGTGTCATGTCGTCACACACACACACACACACACACACACACACACAGAACTGCATGTCATGGGACAATTTGAAAGGGGAGCATCTTCTCACTAAGGAGCCCTTGACGAAAGTCTTCCAGAAACCACAGGGATTCGCTGGACACAGTTTGAAAGCCACTAGTTGATAGATATTCACAATGACCTTTTTTTTTTTATAGGCCACACCATGTTCATGTGTGGGATGAGGGCCCTCTGGCATTCTTATAAAGGGCACAGATGCCAGTAAAATTCTAGTGTTTGCAGCACCACACAGTGCCATCCTTGTTCATAAGTCACACATAAATCACAGATAAATTAGACAACGTTCATAAGTCACACATAAGTTACAGATAAATTAGACAACGTTCATAAGTCACACATAAGTTACAGATAAATTAGACAACGTTCATAAGTCACACATAAGTTACAGATAAATTAGACAACGTTACCACGAGATATACTCACTATTTCCAGCTTGCCCGGAAACTCCTTCTCAAGTTCCTTCTTGAGCCGCTGATACTACAAATCAAAGGGAGAGGGGGGTTCATTTAAGCACAGCTGTGGGTCTCCAAGAGAGGGAGGCTCTTTCAAAGAGAAATGCACAGGCCTGCTCTACTCCTGAACCCACATGCCAGAGATTTGGAAGAGGCTACGGCTCGGTGGGAGAGCTACAGATTTGCACAGCCAACAGGTTCAATCCCCAACACTTCCAAGTTAAAAGGATTCCAAATAGAATAGACAACCCAGGTAGGAAAATGGCAAAGGAGACAGACTTTGCTCTAGGAATTTTGAGCGACAGGTCATAGATTCAGTCTGTCACCCATCACTTATTTGGCAACGCAGGCTCAGGCCCAAAACTGCTTAGGCCACAATATTTGGTAGCCTTTAAGGTGCTGCTGAGAGTCTCCACTGTTCTGGTTACTCATCAAGCAAAAACCACTTTGCAGGGCCAGTTGTAACAGAGAACATTAAGACAGTTACAATTTGCAGGCTTAAGGACGCTTGGGCACGTCAGAAGATACCTCGCTCTAAAGATCTTTGAGCCATAGTGGGACTGCCTTTCTCCTTACCCATCAGTAGCTACATAGCCCTGTCTTCCTTCCAAAGGATGCAGAGATCTCCAAATCAATGAGAGGGGACTTCCCTGCCCTGTTCCATCTTTCCCATCCCCAGAAATACTTCAGTCAAGTATTTTAGCATATACAGTCAGAGAGAAAAGCAGACGTACCTTGGGGCTGTAGCCTCAGGCCCCACTAAAAAGAAAAAAGATAGAAGTTACTGAAACAGGTCATTTGCAGAAGTCGCTGACCCAGTTCACCCCCCACCACCATGGGACCCTTTCCTCAATATTCAAGTTGGTTTTATTCAAATGACATGGTGCTGTAGCGAGGGGCCAGGCTCCAGCTCCAAGGCTGCAATCCTATGCACTTTCCTGGGAGTAAGCCTCACTGCACATAATGAGACTTATCGTACTTCTGAGCGGACATGCATAGGACTGCACTGTAGCTCATCTCACAGGCTTGCTGCCAGGATAAGTGGAGACACACTGCAAGCAGCTCGGCGGAAGACAAGAAGGAGCCAGTCAGCCAGCTTCCATGCCTCTTCGCCCCATCAGAATTTTGGCAGGAGGGCACCTTTTGAATCACACACCACGTTCAGGAGGCGAACACACCAGTTTATAACGCAAAGGCCTCCTCATGCCTTCCTTGCAAGGGAACACAGCTACCTCCACTTTTTTTCCAGGAGGCAGGCCTCGTTTCCAACACACCCAAGTTACCCTTGGGGGGGGGGGTATTTGTTTACAAGTTCCATAGGGTAGCCACGTTAGCCTTTTAGATACAGCAAGGCCCAAGAGTCCTGCAGTAACAGATCACACCCATATTATGTTGGAAGAGGCACTGAGCGTGTAAATATAAGCACAGGTGCGTGCAGCGAGAACACAACAATAAGCAGCAAGGCTCCAAATTGCAAGGCACCTATACTGTACCTCTTGCACGACATCTTGGCTTCATGGCTCACACAAGCTTCTCTCCCCCCGCTACTATTATTATAAGTAAAATACTACATTATTTTTATTCGTGAACGAGGTAACAGCAGTAGAAACCACGCAGCACAGACTCCGTTATATATAAACTAGATATTAATTTCCCGATGACCGAAGGGGAAAAAAAAAAAGCACGCATTTTGTTTGCCTGCAAGAAGGCCCTTACCAATACACCACTTTTATTTTGAGAGGCATGACGATGCCGGCTGCTTCCCTGGACTGGCCCCGGATACCCCACTCAAAAGCTCAGGCCTCCCAACGTTCTGAAATAGAACGTTGCAACAAGGATGTTTTTAACCCGACGTTCGGGCGACACCACTCGCTGCTAAAGGGGAGGCAAGGAGGAGGGAGATGATAAACCACTCCCCCGCTCCTTTCCTTTTCTCCATATGCGCATATCCAAACAAGACCGCACAAAAAAAAACCGAACGGGTTTTTCTAATTGTTAATTAGAAAAAAGGGTGCACAAATGTACTGTACCTAGAAAAGTATAGTCCCTACCCCCCTCCCGATTTTCTGTTATGGTATCATCCCTATTTGCTGCCAATCATATTGTTGTGAGCATGGGGCCCCTCCCCAAATATTTTTGTGTCATTCCCCCACGCTCCACAGAACCCCCACCTCTTTACCCCATCCAAATCGCAAAGATACAGTAATTTTTGAACCCCTAGAGAAGCGGCAGCAGCAAAAGTTCACTCTGTACCTATTTAATCCCCATAACCTTCTCTCTCTTTGGAAGTTTCTAAAAAGTGGTATTCCTTTAATTCAAAGCAGTGCATTATCCTGTAGAAAATACTGTTTTCCTGAATTCCCTTCATGGTTATGGCACCGGATCCTTATCACGGATCCACGGGGTGTCCCTGGGGAGGGGTCCCTCCACAGAAGGGTCCCCATCCTGACACTTTGGTGGAGTTAATCTTCAGCAGAGTTCAGAGACTCCTGGTTGTTGTTGTTCAGTCGTTAAGTCGTGTCCGACCCTTCGTGATCCCATGAACCATATCCCGCCAGGCCTTCCTGTCCTCCACTATCTTCCTGAGTTCACTCATTTTCATGTTCGTTGCATCGGTGATGCTGTCTAACCATCTCATCCTCTGCCTTCCCCTTCTCCTTTTGCCTTCAATTTTTCCCAGCATCAGAGTCTTCTCCAGAGAGTCCTCTCTTCGCATTAGGTGGCCAAAATATTTGAGTTTCAGCCTTAGTATCTGTCCTTCCAGGGAACAGTCAGGGTTGATTTCCTTTAGGATTGACTGATTTGATCTCCTAGCAGTCCAAGGGACTCTCAGGAGTCTTCTCCAGCACCACAGTTCAAAAGCATCTATTCTTCGGCGCTCAGCCTTCCTTATGGTCCAACTCTCACAACCATACATTGCTACTGGGAACACCATTGCCCTGACTATGTGAACTTTTGTTGGCATGGTGATATCTCTGCTTTTTATTATGCTGTCTAAGTTTGCCATAGCTTTCCTTCCAAGGAGTAAGCGTCTTTTAATTTCATGGCTGCTGTCTCCATCTGCAGTGATCTTGGAGCCCAGAAAAGTAAAATCTGTTACTGCTTCCATTTCTGCCCCTTCTATTTGCCAGGAATTGATGGACCCAGATGCCATGATCTTCGTTTTATTAATGTTGAGTTTCAAGCCAACTTTTGCACTCTCCTCTTTCACCCTCATCAAGAGGCTCTTTAGTTCTTCTTCACTTTCTGCCATCAGGGTGGTATCGTCTGCATATCTGAGGTTGTTGATATTTCTCCCGGCAATCTTGATTCCGGCTTGTGATTCATTCAGCCCTGCATTTCTCATAATGTACTCTGCATATAAGTTAAATAGGCAGGGTGACAATATACAGCCTTGCCGTACTCCCTTCCCAATTTTGAACCAGTCGGTTGTTCCATGGCCGGTCCGAACTGTTGCTTCTTGACCCGCATACAGGTTTCTCAGGAGACAGGTAAGGTGGTCTGGTACCCCCATCTCTTTAAGAATTTGCCACAGTTTGTTGTGATCCACACAATCAAAGGCTTTTGCGTAGTCAATGAAGCAGAAGTAGGTGGTTTTTTGGAACTCTCGGGCTTTCTCCATGATCCAGCGCATGTTGGCAATTTGATCTCTAGTTCCTCTGCCTCTTCGAAACCCAGCTTGTACGTCCGGTAGTTCTTGGTCCACGTACTGCTGAAGCCTAGCTTGTAGGATTTTGAGCATAACCTTGCTAGCATGTGATATGAGTGCAATTGTGCGATAGTTTGAACACTCTTTGGCACTGCCCTTCTTTGGAATTGGAACGTAAACTGACCTTTTCCAATCCTTTGGCCACTGCTGAGTTTTCCAAATTTGTTGGCATATTGAGTGCAGCACTTTCACAGCATCATGATTTAGGATTTTAAGTAGCTCAGCTGGGATATTATCATCTCCACTAGCTTTGTTGTTAGTGATGCTACCTAAGGCCCACTTGACTTCACTCTCTAGGATGTCCGGCTCTGGGTCAGTGACCACACTAGCGTGGTCATCAGGAACATTAAGATCTTTCTTGTATAGTTCTTCTGTGTATTCTTGTCATCTCTTCTTAATCTCTTCTGCTTCTGTTAGGTCTCTGCCTTTTTTGTCCTTTATCATGCCCATCTTTGCACAAAACGTTCCCTTGATATCTCCAATTTTCTTGAAGAGATCTCTAGTCCTCCCCATTTGGTTGTTTTCCTCGATTTCCTTGCATTGTTCATTTAAGAAGGCCTTCTTATCTCTCCTTGCTATTCTCTGGAAATCTGCATTCAGTTGTTTATATCTTTCCCTTTCACCTTTGCTTTTTGCATTCCTTCTTTCCACAGCTATTTGTAAAGCCTCATCTGACAGCCACTTTGCTTTCTTGCATTTCTTTTTCTTTGGGATGGTTTTAGTTGCTGCCTCCTGTACAATGTTACGAACTTCCGTCCATAGTTCTTCAGGCACTCTGTCTACCAGGTCTAATGCCCTAAATCTATTCTTCACCTCCACTGTATACTCATAAGGGATATGGTTTAGGTCATATCTGACTGGTCTAGTGGTGTTCCCTACATTCTTCAGTTTAAGCCTGAATTTTGCAATAAGAAGCTCATGATCTGAGCCACAGTCAGCTCCAGGTCTTGTTTTTACTGACTGTATAGAGCTTCTCCATCTTTGGCTGCAAAGCACATAATCTATCTGGTTTCGGTATTGACCATCTGGTGATGTCCATGTGTAGAGTCGCCTCTTGTGTTGTTGGAAAAGAGTGTTTGCTATGACCAGCGTGTTCTCTTGACAGAACTCCGTTAGCCTTTGCCCTGCTTCATTTTGCGCTCCAAGGCCAAACTTGCCTGTTGTTCCGTTTATTTCTTGATTTCCTACTTTAGCATTCCAGTCTCCTATGATGTAAAGGACATCTTTTTTGGGTGCTAGTTCTAGAAGGTGTTGTAGGTCTTCATAGAACCGGTCAACTTCATCTTCTTTGGCATCAGTGGTTGGGGCATACACTTGGATTACTGTAATGTTGAATGGTTTGCCTTGGATTCGAACTGAAATCATTCTGTCGTTTTTGAGGTTGCACCCCATAACTGCCTTTCCCACTCTTTTATTGACTATGAGGGCTACTCCATTTCTTCTAAGGGATTCATGCCCACAGTAGTAGATATGATGGTCACCTGACTTAAATTCGCCCATGCCCGTCCATTTTAGTTCGCTGATTCCCAAGATGTCAATGTTCAATCTTATCATCTCATTTTTGACCACATCCAGCTTGCCTTGATTCATAGACCTCACATTCCATGTTCCTAAGCAATATTGCTCCTTGCAGCATTGGATTTTCCTTTCAACCTCAGACACATCCACAGCTGGACGTCCTATTGGCTTTGGCCCAACCGCTTCACTCTTTCTGGGTCTACTTGGAATAGTCCTCCGCTCTTCCTCAGTAGCATATTGGACACCTTCCGACCTGAGGGGCTAATCTTCCGGCGTCATATCTTTTAGCCTTTTGGTACTGTTCATGGGATTTTCTTGGCAAGGTTACTGGAGTGGGTTGCCATTTCCTTCTCCAGTGGATCACTTTTAGTCAGAACTCTCTGCTACGACCTGTCCGTCTTGGGTGTCCCTGCACGGCATAGCTCATGGCTTCATTGAGTTACGCAAGCCCCTTCGCCACGACAAGGCAATGATCCATGAAGGAGGAGACTCCTGGTACAGTGCACATATTCTTGCAGCTTGTAAAAGGCCTGGGGGTCTTCCCCAGGCGCCCTTCTGGGGTCCAGGAGAGGGCTGGTAAGTGTGAGGTATAGCCCCTTTGCCACCCTCGGCCTGGGCACAGGAGGTTGACCGAAGGCCAGGCGCTGGGAATGCTGAGGGCATTGGGAGCGGGCCTCCTGCCAAGAGTCCTGCATAACCAGGAGTCCAGGGAGACTAATTTCAAACCATAACCTACAGCTGACAACAACAGCTTCCACTCTGTGATGCTCTTGAATGGCTTCTTTCTACCTGAGAGGCCATGCGGGGGCAGGGAACAGGGGGCCTCCAGCAACAGGGAAATCTTAGGTTAGTGCAGTGCTTCTCAATTTTTTCTCTCATGCCCCCCCTATGAAGAAGAAAAAATTTCGCGCCCCCCTAATATAACTAATGCAATGTAACTAATGTAAAGGGGGGCTCGTTGCAATAGTTAGTGTGTATGCTTTGCGCCACTTATCTTGATTGTAGGAGCCTCCAGCGACGATCTAGTTCACCGACGATCTCTTCCGGGGAGCAGATCGTTCCTCTGCTCTCCGGCGCGAACTCTGTAACGCGCCTAGGAGCGCTTTGCAGAGTTCACGCATGCGCAAGACGACGATGTTGCCAATCGTCGTCTTGCGCATGCGTGATTCACAGCGTGAACTCTGCAGAGCGCTCCTAGGCGCGTTACAGAGTTCGCGCCGGGGAGCAGAGGAACGATCTGCTCCCCGGAAGAGATCGTCGGTGAACTAGATCGTCGCTGGAGGCTCCTACAATCAAGATAAGTGGCGCAAAGCATACACACTAACTATTGCAACAAGCACTAGCGTCGACGGGGGGAAGCGGGGGGGCGGGCCACCGGGGGGCGTCGCGCGTATAGGGGTGACGCGCGATGCCCCTCACTTACATTTTTTCGGCGGAGGTGGGCCCTCCCTCCCTCCCTTGGGTCCATTTGGCTCTAAAATGAGCCAAAAACGGAGCAGGGAGGGCGCTCCGCTCCTGCGCGTGACGTCACGCGCGGGGGCGGAGCCTCCCCCTTAAGGGTGACACGCGCCCCCGCTCAGGGGTGTCGTGCGTCGTCGCGACGCCCCTGGCAACGAGCCCCCCTTTACGGAGCCTCGCGCCCCCCCTGGGGGGCGCGCCCCACTATTTGAGAACCGCTGGGTTAGTGTCACTGCTCCCTGGGAAGCCATTGCTCCTTCTCTGTGTATCTCTTCTCCCACTATCAAATCAACCATTTGTCTTTCACCCTGCACTCCTGACTCTGTTGTCCTTTGCCTCTCTCATGCAAATGTCTATCTCCCATTGCCATTTCCTGGGGCTCAAGCCTGTCTATCACAACTACCACCATATCCCCAACCATTGTTCTCTAGCTGCCTTGATACTACTATTCAAATACCTTTTCCCATTTACATAGTTCCTGACCTGGCTTGCTACATTTAATTTAATTACTTGCTTCCCTCCTTCCTGACTGACAGCATTCACCTGAAGGTCTTTCATTGTATACCTGGTGCCAGTGGGGCAGAGACTCATTGAGTTGGCACTTTTGCCTATCAATTTGGAAATCCTTGTCTTTTGTGTCAACAAGCTACACAAAAGACCCCATTCATCCGATTCCGGAACACCTCACTCACCTGGGATGGGGACCTAATCCCATCACCCGAGCCACCCAGCACCCACCCAGCACCCACCCTTCCTCCCATTGGCTACCAGTTCCCATCTCCATTGGCCCAAAGTACACAAAACATCACACTTTTCATTGGTTCTTTTAATAAAGTTTATCTTTTATTGGTTCAAAGTTTCACACACGCTGCTGCTGCTCTCATTGGTGCAAAACTTCAATCCGACCTTCCATTGGCTGTATCAACGTGCACCCTTCTGGATCCGTCCCCTCATTGGCTCATCTTCTCGCCTTCATGTATTCCAATGTATGTTCTAAAATAATGAAATGTATAAAACCTTTTGTAAATGACTTGTATGTTACACTTTCTGCCTTGCTGATCGTGTCCTGGGCTAGCCTAGTAAAAGCTTCTTTTTACCCAACGTTGGTCTATTTGAGCTCCTTTTTGGCGCCTCTGCAAACTGCAGACCTTTTTCCTTCCTCTCTCCCTCTTTCTCTCTTCTATTTTTTGGGTACCCTCACTCCATCTTTGGAGCCTGGTGTCCGCTCACCGAATCTCATGAACTGAAGTCACTTGTACCCTTGGGGTGCTTACAACAATATAGAGGTCATTGACCTGTAAGTACAAATGTTAACTAAAATTCAAAATTGGGCTTGGAGAATTGGGAGGGTCACGTCTAATTATTTATTTTTTATTAAAAGCGCATGATTCGCGAAGGAAGTAGAGAGGATTTGTTCTGCCTAATAATTCTTATGTTTGTCGTACACAATTGCTTGCATTGCAGTTGAGAGAGAGTGGAACAGACACAGAAGGGAGGATAGTAGACCCAACAGAAGAACATAGAGCCCTGCTGGTTCAGGCCAAAGGCCCCTCTAGTCCAGCTTCCTGTATCACACAGTGGCCCCACCAGATGCTTCAGGGAGCACACAGACAACAAGATACCTGTGTATCCAGTCACCACTCCCTTACACCTGGCACAAAGAAAACCTACTCCTACAACCAGGCGGTTGCTTATCCCCATCATGGCTTGTAAGCTGTGATGGACTTTTCCTCCATAAATCTGCCCAATCCCCTTTTAAAGGCATCCAGGCCAGGTGCCATCACCACATCCTGTGGCAAGGAGTTCCACAAACCAATTACACGCTGGGTAAATCAGAGGAGAAAGCCAATGACCAAGAAAGGCGGTATATAAATACTGTATATTATTATTATTATTATTGAAATATTTTTTTGCCTGTTTTAATACACCCTCCACTAAATTTTAGTGGATATCCCCTAGTTCTAGTGTTGTGTGAGAGGGAAAATAACTTCTCTCCATCAATGGCTAATAGTCATTTATTTATTTTATTTATTATTCACATTTTTATACCGCCCTTCCTCCAAGGAGCTCACAGTGGTGTACATATTTCCTCCCCTCTTTTTTGTCCTCACAACAACCCTGTGAGGTAGGCGGGGCTGAGAGAAAGTGACTGGCCCAAGGTCACCCAGGAAGCTTCGTGGCTGAGCGGGGATTTGAACCTGGATCTTCCAGGTCTAAGTCCGACTCCCAAACCACTACACCATCATGATGGATGTCAGATTCTTCTCTGTCTCACTGCTACTTCGGAGTACAGTAAGTCCTCACTTAACCTCTGTTTCATTTTAAAGTTGATGGGAAAATCAAATGCCATAGGAACGTTTATGTTTATCAATTAGCCTATGCTTAAAGTCACAGTTTCCAAGAAGAACCTACCGACAACTTTCAGTGAGGACTTACTGGTAGATCGGGGTGGGCCACCCCTTCCACCATTAGGGCCTCTGCGTTCTTAAGTGGTTGGAGGCAATGGTGCGTGTTTTGTTTGCCAAAGATCCACATGGCCAGAAGTCAAATTAACCGAAGCCATTTTCATAACTCTGTATTATAACTGTGTAGAATTCTGACTTCCTGGGAGGAGCACTAGACCCTAGCTTAAACTGTTACTTGTCCCTGGGGCCTGCAGAGGGATGCTATTCCAGATTACTATCCAAAACAGAGTCTTCTACAGCATAAAAACAAGTATAATATGACACAAAAAAACAGCCCTGCACATCTAATTTGTTCAAAGCTGCACAGACATCTCCCCATCGCATTTGGAAATGGCTATAGGTCTGTAGATGGTGAGTCAATGAAAGGCCCTTCTTTGCCCCACGGATAGCATAACCAGGCCCTTGGGCACCGCACCACAGCCTGGCAACCTGCTGCATTCTGCAGAACTGGCAACCTGAGAAGCAGACATGAGTTTCTACCCCCTCCTAGTGGACTTGTGGAGAATAACAAGGTTCCCACCCCTTTTGAACTCCGATGGGTGTTTTTTTCCCCCTGATCTAGAAAACCAAACCTGAACTCAAACCCCAAAAGCAATTAACAGAGGGGCTTTTTTCCCCAGCTGCAACAGAACCTGAAATCTCTTGGTCTCTCTGAGCCTGAACTGAACCCGCCCCTAAACCAAACCCAAAACTGGCAAAAGGGCTGCCCGTCGGATCCTGTGCACAGGTTGCCCGACATGCGTAGGGCCGGAGATCTACTCGGGGAAGGGGATGCTCATCCCCCTTCCCCGGGTGTAAACTGGGGCCGGCCCTATTGGCCTCCTCAGATTTGCGGCAGTTAAATAGCTAGCAGCAGTAGAGAAGGCCGTGTAATGACGTAGCCGGGCTGGTGGGGATGGGGATATGGCCGACGCCATCCCCCGCCCCCTCCCAGGCCGGCTAGGCCAATGGCCCCCCTCCCTCACGGACCGGACTGCTCATGCGAAGACGACGGTGGAAGACTCACTTTCTGCTGCCGGCTGCATGGAGATCCGGCGCCAGAGTGAGAGAGGCTGGCCTTGAGCCAGCCTCCCTTACTCCAGAGTTGTCGCGAACATGTTTTACAGCACGTTCGCGACGTCTTCCGGCGACGGAACGCTCGTTCTGTCGCCGGCCTTATTTCCAGGATTGCGCCCTCCCTCAGTCTTGTACCCAATGCCTCCTTCTGGCCTATGTGATATGACTGGCTCAGTTGGTAGAGCGATCGTCTCACAAATGCCTGAAGATCTGCAGGACAGCAGTTCAAGACGGCCGGAAGTCTGTCGGAGAGCTGCTGGCACGCCGCGCTGATAAGCTGCAGAGCCTCTGTGGGGTATTGGAGCTGCAGCTGCAGCGCTTGAGTGACAATCAAGGTTGCCTGTGTCAGCTGAAGCGTGTTGAGGCGAACGCCAGAGAGAGAGCTGGACTGCGAAAGCAACATCTCGAATGAAGGGTTCTACGAAAGATTAGAACGTTATTATATTGTAAAAACCCCTTGGGGTTTAGAACAGCCTGCCCATGTACACCACCTTGAATAAAGTCGTAGGAGAAATCCAATGACCAGAAAGGCGGTATATAAATACTGTAAAAAAAGAAGAAGAAAAGAATGGATTTGTCTCATTTACCCTTGCTAACTGGGCAAAGAGGCACCTTTCAAAGCGGTGCCCTCTTATATTTAGCAGGGGGAGAGCAACTGTCCCTCTTCACCCCAGCGTGGCATCTGAGGTGTCTGGCATGGCTGCTGCTGGTGTCTCTTAAGTTCTGTAACTTTTTTAGATTGTGAGCCCTTTGGGGACAGGGAACCATTGATTGATTGATTTTAATGTGTAAACCTCTTTGTGAACTACTGTTGAAAACCGCCGGTATATAAATATTCATCACATCATTTAGACATTTGTACTTTGC
Source organism: Plestiodon gilberti rubricaudatus (assembly GCA_026170595.1). Classification (NCBI taxonomy): domain Eukaryota; kingdom Metazoa; phylum Chordata; class Lepidosauria; order Squamata; family Scincidae; genus Plestiodon; species Plestiodon gilberti. Next base: position 9,769,514 of record JANXHW010000011.1, read on the forward strand.
CGGGCCCAGTGTGAGGACACAGCACCCTTAAACCAGCTCCCTGGCAGGACCTCCTGCTGATACTTGTGCTGCCCCCTCCCCCCCCCCCCCCCCCAGGTAGGACTGCCAACTCTCCAGGACTGGCCTGGAGGCTCCAGGAATCAGCACAAATCTCCAGGAGGAGACGACAGGAAACTTGAATCCTGGAGATTGTAATGGGGCCATCTTGGCTAAATGATATTACATCATGTGTGTGTGCGGGGGGGGGGGATCTCCAGGAACAGCTTCAGTCAGATCAGATCCATCCGCTACCTGCCCCTCTTCCCCCACAATGCCCTCAATGTCGTATTATTCTGGGGCATTGTGGGGGAACACAGGGAGGGACAGCAGCCACCCAGAGAAGCCAAAGAGATCATCCCTTGCTGCCACCCCCACCCCCAGGTAACACTCCACGATCCGAGACCCCTGAAACTTGGGCTCAGTCCTGTCTCTCACTTTCCAATCCAAGGCAGCCAACACCAACTGAATGAAAACATACTGGGAAAAAGTCTTATTATAATCACCATGGCACGAAATAAAAAATGCCCAGCCCCCTTGGATGCAGATATGCAGTAGTAGTACCTTAGTCCGGAATGACGCCTTGGTCTTGGTTGGGGTCTCTCCCAACCCGAAGAGCCAAAGAACGGCAGGTCTAGACCTCCTCGCCCCACCTTCCATGGGGCTTTCCCCAGTCAGTTCACCTTTTCCATTAACTCGGCCTGGCTGCTTCTTCATTCCAACTGTTTGATTAGGCTCTTCAAAAGGAGGGGTGGCTCCTTTCCCTCACCCACCCCACCCCATTGTGGAGGTGGAGCCCTTAATCTCTGATAAGGTGCAGATTGTGCGATAAAAAGGAAGAGAGTGAGTCGTGCCCCAGTGACCTGCCCCCACCACAGAGTCTTCTGGAGGGTGGTAGGAAAAGAACGCTTAAAAAAAAAGCCTCTCTCAGGCCAGCTTCCGAGTCTTTGCCTTACAAAGTCCGCCACCCCACCATGGAAGATCTCAAGGGGTTTGCCATGGAGACCTTGGAAGATTTTGCCCAGTTCATGCCACCAGGTGCCCACCAGCCTGGCATGGGGGGCTCCCGCTTCTCCCTCGCCAACTGCCTCTCTCCGAATTCGATGCTGGGCTGCTACCCAGGAGTGCTACCCAGTCCTGCAGAGTTGCCTGCCTACCCTCAGGAGAACTTCATGAACGGGGTGAGCCACGGAGAATGGTACCCCAGCACGCCAGATGGGCCCTACTCTTCCAGTAAGTGAGGATGATCCGCATCTGTCCGTTCATTATTCTCTTTCCGAGAAAAATGTCTGTTAGGATGATGAGGGAGAGTGGGTGTAAGACTAGGAAGGGCTTCTGTATTGCAAGAAGGGGTCAGGCAGGAGGCAGCTCCCTATCTTACAGGGGGGGGGGTTGACAATGTGCTTCTGTCTGCAGCTCCCCTTCATAATGTCCCTGTCTGCCATGACCAGGCCACTGAGCGTCCGAAGAACCCTTGGGCAAGATAAAAACATCCTAAATAAATACATTAGAAATGCACGGTTATATAAGTTTATGCAGTATGTTATACTTCATCAAAGAATGATTCTTAGCAAAGTCGTTAACCCTCTTTGGTTTCATGTAACTGGGGTGGAAAAGCACGCCAAAAACGCTGTCATTGATGAAAGGCATGATTATTTGTTTATCGTTTGCTTCTCATTTGCTTTTCTCCAATGATGTGCATCCAAAGTGGGGTTCCGCTTCAGTTAAAAAAACAACACCCCGATCGATCCTCACAGAAATTACATACTTCTGTATATATGCTCCAAAGGAAGACAAGAATGAAAACACAATTGCTTGTAGCTGATGCACAGAAACAGCTTTGAGAAAAGGGGCAGTTAGGAGAGGGCACAGCACCCCCACCTGCTAGAAAATACCCACAGCCAGTCCAGGGTCTTTTTGAGCAGCCTGAAAAGAATGAACTTTGGCACCTGGGTCTTCTTGTCCCTATATGCTGAGCAGCTCTTAAGCAATGGCACGTTGATGACCAAGAGCTACTTGGGGTGCTCCCTTCTCATTTTCATTATTAATAATCCCCACCACTTATTTCTGGTCTCTCCTCTGTTTTTTGCATTTATCCTGCCCTTCCCCTGAGAAGCTCAGGGTGGCATGATTCTTCCCCCTCCTTTGAGCCTTAGAAGCACCCTGTTGAGTAGGTGAGGCTGAGAGAGGGTGACAGACAGGCCCCAGGCCATTTAGCAAGCCTCCTCATGGCTGAGGGGGAGATTTGAACCTGGATCTTCCCCAGTCACAGTCTGGCACTCCAACACCCCCCTGGCTTGACATCTGTGGGGAACCAACCAATGGAGGGTCTTGAGCACATCTCTCGACATGCAGGGGATGTTGTCATCTCTCCCTCTCCAAGACGTGTACTTACATGAGGCCAGGACATACTCCTGAGATTTCAGGTTCCCGTCCATGTTGAAAGCTGCGGCCTTCTTTAGACAAACTCTGAACATGCAGACATCCAAGAGATGTCGCCAGCATGCGGGGGGGGGGGGGAGCATGGCTAGATGGTGCATTTCCGTTCCCCCCCCCACTTCTGCAGGGGGGGACCACTTCTGAGGAGGGCTTCCAAGGCTCTGTAACCGGCTGTCGCCGCTTGGCCTTCCCTCCTCCACTTCCTGGTTTATTTGACGGGAATTTGCTGTGGTGTCCAAGTTTATTTGATTCCATTTCTATATCCCACCTTGCATGGCACTTGAGGTGGGGTAGATGGATCTCCCTTCCAGGCACCAACAGGACCCAGACTTGCTTGGAATCAGCAAGGTGGTGCCATTAATAAGTGCCGGGGTGCCATCCTGGCTGCCCCTCCCCCCACATCATCCTGAGCAGCAAGGTGCCCCCCGCCCTGATCCTGACAATATATACATGCCGTCTCACGAGCTTCTCCAACTCAATTTTGTTATTTCATCAGTTCCACACTTCAGTGTATACACACTGCCTTTACTCTATGACGGGGATGAATTATAGCCAGTTGCCAATTTAAAAGAAATACAGATTTGGCACGCACAGTTTGGTTATCAAGTACGGTTTTGTTACGCTATCAGCTGATGGGTTTGTGACTAAAAACCTAGCTAAGGAACGGATTTCTGACATGCGGGACGTTAAGAGCTGTGATACGCTGAAGTTTTAACATTTCAATATTTAATTAAACGACAACGTTTCTTCCCGGCATGACTATAGTTTTTCACTCAGTGATTTCCTCTCTGCATTTTGACTGTAGTGCTTATGGAGCAGCCCACTCCCACGGGGGGGGGGGGGGACACCCTCCCTTTTTGACAGCCTCTTGCCTCCCTCTTGTTCCTTTTTCCAGTCTCCAGGTACGTCGGGCCGTCAGGGTTTAGCGTGCCCGGAGCTGACTGCCTGGGCTACCTCAGCGAGGTGATGAAATCGCCCCCCTTCCTGGCACCCCACCCCTCCAAACGGAAGAGGCGCGTGCTCTTCTCCCGGGCCCAGGTGCAGGAGCTGGAGAAGAGGTTTGAGATGCAGAAGTACCTGACTGCCCCGGAGCGGGAGCACCTGGCCACCCTCACCTGCCTCACCCCCAACCAGGTGAAGATCTGGTTCCAGAACCACCGCTACAAGATGAAGAAGCAAGCCAAGCAGCAGGACGCCAAAGAGGTCGCCCATCACCAGACCTGTGACAGTGGCAGCATGGCCCCCCCTCGCCCAGGTGGCTACGGCTTTGGTGGACCTCCGATGGAGGAGAAGCCCCCCATGCTGGGGGCTCCTTGCCACCTCGCCAGACTCGTGCAAAGCCATATCGCAGCCCCGACTGTCTCTTCCAGTCCCAATTCTGGCACTGAGCTTCAGTCTGGTATAAAGGCTCTCAAGAGCGGCCTGGTATTTGGCAAGTCCTGGTAGCCTACAGGAGGGCTGGTACCAAAAGGAGCGAGGTGGGACCTTTCCTTGCACCAAGAGGCCAACGTCCGAGGCAAGGAATGGCCTTTTCTCGTGCCCCCAGCAGCCAGTGTGGACTGGCATCAAACGTGCCCTGTGGCCTCGGACAGGCATCAGGAAATCAGCGCTGTCTCAAGATTTGCAAAACAAATCCCAAGGCCCTTGATGCTGCTCTTCTACGCACACACAACCCCCCTCCCCTTTACGGTGCCAGGGGTTCGGTATACGTGTGTGCACCTCTTTGTCTTCCAGGGGTCCATTGATCTCAGCTTCTATCTCCGACACAGAATGCTTCGAAGCCTCCGAGAGGGTAATAATGTCCGCCTGGGGCCCCGCAGTCTGGGCTTGCACTTGGGGGGCATTCAAATGTCATGATCTCAGTGTTGGTGAACAGCCGGTCTCTGTCCTCCAGTGCGATTCCAGAAAAGAACTTTCCCTTCATGTCTCTCCTGAGCCCCTTATGCAACGCTGAATGTTTTCACGAGTGAGATGCCCGCCAAACAACGGGAGTGCATTAGAGGAGAGCTGCAGCGTGGGGACGTGAGTGGGGGTATCCTCTTGCCTCTGTGTCGGCCTCGGGATCCCTGAGACTTTGCACGCCGTCCCCCAGGATGAACACCATGGCGGGGGGGGGGGAAATCAGCCAGGCCCCTCAGAGAAGGGCAGCAGCTTTTTGCTGCTCACACCCTGCCTGGAAGGAGCCCTGCAAAACTGCCAGTTGCCAAAGGCCTGGAGGGGAAGGGTTGGCCAGAAGGGCGAAAGGGCTTCAGGGTGGTTTCCGATTGTTTCCGCAAGCTGCCTTGGGGATTATTTGGCTCCAAAGGTGGGGTCCTAAGATCTGAAACAAAACAAAACAAATAAATACATTTTCAAACATGCAAATGGCAGAGGAAGGTCAGAGGACTGATCTACTGCTGCAGATGTCATGAAACCCCTTGACATTTAAGCCTTAAGTCAGTGGTTCCCAAACTGGGAGCCGCGGATACCAGCCAGGGGAGCCACGGAGTGCCACGGAATCCTCGCGGAAAACAGTGCCATGCCAATTGGCAGGCATCAACGTCATGTAATGGGGAGCCGCGGCCAATGGTCGCCAATGGACAAGGGAGCCGCAGGTCAAAAAAGTTTGGGAAACACTGCCTTAAGTGTTATCTCTTTTTGCTGCATTTTTACTTCCATTGAGGTTCTTATTCTGTTTTGCCTGTGTTCTGCTGTGTTTGTCATTTTTAACAACTGTCTCAAAGGATTGTGTTGTTGTTGTTAGCTGCCAAGGGTGGGAAGAGCCGGATATAAATGACTAAAGAAACACACGGATCCTAAAAACATCTTGTCTTTGGCAAGTCATCAGCCTTTATTTGCCCGTCTAGAAAATGGGAATGATTGTGCTCTGCCTTGGCGAGTTGTTGGGAAGAGTGAGCATAATAAAAGACTGTTTCAAGCAACTGCACACTCAGGATGTCTGTATGTGTGGTTCGACGAATGAACGTCATAATGTTGAAATCTGTGGTTTGGGGGAAAAAAAGGAGAGACATTATACATTAAATGTATTCTAATTACTGGTACAGTATATGTAGTTTTTTTTAAGCCAATGCTTATTATTGAAGGGCATATCTGCATGCCAGTTGCCTGTGGGCCTACAGTAATTCACCAGGACAGTATCCTGCCCAAGACCCACTGAAAGGAATGGGAGAGATGCCAGGCCAGGCTTTGGGGGTGGCCACCTGGAGGCCCGCACCCAAGGGACGGTGGTGTTGTGACCAGAGGATGCAGTCTTGCCTTTTTATAATGCATCTTGAAGGTGTGAGAAAAATTGATGAAAAGCAAAAACCAACCAACCAGCGACGGTTGGAGAGGACTCGGAAGAGACAGAGAAAAGGGGTGAGGGAGGGATGCATAGGTTTGGGAAGAGCGATGAGGCGATGCACCAAGAGGGCAAGGAGGGAGAAGTTGGACTGTCAGAGCGGAGACATGGGGAGTGGCGGGCGGTCAGGGGGAATTCAGGAGTCGGATTGGAGCCAGCGGACAAGCCACAAGTCTGGAGCCATAATTAGCAGAACTGCTGCCCAGGCAAGGCCTACCAGTGAGCTCCGAGCCTGGAGACTCGTCTTATTGCCCAGCCAGAAAAGCATTCTGGACAGGAGTCTGCTGCTCCAGTCACAACCGACTCCTGAGACGGAAGGAACAAGGCAGAGGTGGCCCTCCATGAGGCCAACTGAGGCTGCTGCTTCAGGCAGCAGGTTGCTGGGGAGCATCTACCACCTGCCTCTGCCACTCCTGCTCCCCATCCTTGGGTGGTGGTGGGTTGCTGCGCCCCCCTCCTGTATCAGGAGATCTTTGGCCAGCTCTGGCTCCAAGGCTTCAAAGGAAGGAAGAGTCCCGACTGAAACACCACAAGAAATCAAAGAGGAGAGATAAGAAAGGGGGCTGAGCTGTTCTGGAGGCTGGCTTAGGAGCGAGACCCCAAACGTTTGAAGTCCACAAAAATGGTTCTCTGCTGAACCAGACGCACTTCAGCTACACACAGCAACTTTTAAGACAGTCATCATCACTCTGGGAAACACTGAGCGATTACTTTGTCAAAAGCAAATCAGGACAGGCTAATCATGCAAAGGTTAAAAATATATATATATTTAGTGAGCCGAAGAGTCTTTAGGTCATCTGTCTCCTTAATCACTGAAAACATAAAACCAGACGCACCCCATTTTTTTTTGCTGAAACAGGGCAGGAGAGGGGAATTAACGTGAAGGGTTTAACTTAAAAAATAAATTGCTGCATATCGTGACCATTAAATGGGATTATTACATTATTCCGGTACATTATGAACAGTATCCATTTCTCAGCCAGCTTGTTTGCAGACCAGAATCACCTCTCCAAAAGTACATGAAATTTGGACACTAGGGCCATTGTTCAAATTCAGCTGAACCAAACAGAGTGCGTCAGAATTGTTCCAGTGGGGGGCGTGACACTCATTTTTGGACGCTGGGAGTTCCCCCACTACTAGCTTGCTCTTACTGATAAGGTTGCTCAGTTGTACGGGGCACTTTACAAAGGCTGAGTGTACAGGCCCCTGCCCCGAGGGGCTCCCAATCTACATATCGACACAAGGGAGACCACAGAGAAGGTGTGGAACTACTAGGGGGATAGAGGCAGGTTTAAACAGGGGGGGGGGGAATATGTGGTTATTAGGCTTAGCTACAGTTGAGTTACAGAGATTATTTATTTTATTTTTCACATTTTTATACCGCCCTTCCTCCAAGGAGCTCAGAGTGGTGTACATATTTCCTCCCCTCCCTTTTTTTTTTGTCCTCACAACAACCCTGTGAGGTAGGTGGGGCTGAGAGATAGTGACTGGCCCAAGGTCACCCAGGAAGCTTCGTGGCTGAGCGGGGATTTGAACCTGGATCTTCCAGGTCTACGTCCGACTCCCAAACCACTACACCATCCTGTAAGGAGTCCTAAGGAGACCTAAGGAGTCATGCCGAAGGCTTCACAGACAAAGTGAGCTTTTAAGGAAAGAGATGGAGGAAGTAAAAGGGGGCACATCACACAGGTGCTCGCAGAGATGAGTCAGGAAGATGCAGAAGTGACGGGAAAGCTGAGCCACGGAGGGTTTCTTTGAAGGCAAGGCCAAGGTGTTTCTGCCGGGATCTGGGGGGGGGGGGAACGGGGACTGGAAGCTTAAGGAGGGGGCGACGAGACAGGCCAATAATTTGGGCAGCGTTGTAGGACCACTCTAGCCTTTAACCACAGGAGATGGCACCACCTCAGTGGCCACTGCCGCAACGATCCAAAATTCCCCACCCAGTAAATACTTGGCCGGTTTCTGTTCCAAGACTTGGTGTTTGTTGGTGGCTTGTAGAGAGACCTGGCACTTGTTGCTTTGTGCAAGTGTCTGTTAAGAACGTCGCTGTGACGGTGCTCGGTGTTTACCTGGGCAGTTATGAACCACTGGGCAAATATGTACCCAAGCAGGGAACGGGAAACCAGATTTTGCCCCTAGCCACTCCAAACACGGCCTCACAGCACGTCCTGCGGCCTGGAGGAAATCTCTTTGCCCTGAACGGTTGCCTTGCACAAGAAGCCGCACTGGTGCCAGAAGTTTGTCGTGGTCCTGTAACACTTCCAAGCGCAAACAGTGGCATGCGAAAGCAGCAGCAGGGCTTGGTTTAAGCACAGTTTAGACACTGGGCCCTGTTTTCTAAGACTGGGCTTAGCCTTGGCACACATGAAGCGCTCCCCTGGCCATGTGCAAAGTGCCTTTCTCTCAACTTCAAGTCACAGCAACCACCCCCTGTCCGCCTGAGATTTGGAAAAAGTACTTCCAGATCAAAAGAGGGAACTTTTAGATTTGCTTGAGCCCCAGCACTCTCTCTTTGGAGTGTAGACACTGACTGGTGCCAGAGCCAGGTTGCTGGGGGGAGCTCTGCTCGGCGGCTGTCCCAGGTCAACCCCCATCATGGGCTCAGGAGTCGGCCTGGCTGGCGGGCCCTCCGTCGATACACAAGGGCCCTCGGCGTACAGCATACGATGGAAGGTGCAGGCAAGGACAGACCTCCCACCCAGACAAATGCTTCTCCCCCCCCTTATCCGGCCGCTGCCTTCTCTCCCTCCTGCTGCCTGGATCTGATGAGGGGAAGAGAGCAGAGGAGGAAATGTGGAGGGAGGGGGAGAGAGCGGTGGGCTCGAGTGCCAGAGGGGGGAGGAGCAGAAGGGCGGGAGGGAGGCGGCTGAATGGACGGGACGGACACTCCGTGGGCTCTGAGTGCTGCAGAGCAGTCAACAAAGTGCTACTAGGCGAGATCTCTGGGGTGAGAGTAGTAGGGGATGCTACTACCATGTCCCCTGTGTGATACAGGTGGTTATGGGCGGCGCAGACCACCGATTTTATTGCTACATGCAACGCGAAAGTCAGTGTGAAGAACCAGTCCAGGTCATCACCTCAGCAGTGGTCCAGTCAGTGGGAGGGGCCGGCCGACTGGCCCCCTCCTCCTGGACGCCCCCCTCCGCCTGCCCACTCACCTCCCTCCAGCGCTCCCCCTCCCACTGCCCAGATTGGAAAAGGAAGAGGGGGTGGAGCGGAAGAGGAAGTGTGGAGGAGATGCTGCTGACACTCTAGCCCACCACTCTCCTCCAGGCTTCCTCTTCTGCTCCGCCCCCCTCCTCCTTTTCCAACCTGGGCAGTGGGAGGCTCAGAGGCTGGCACCTGGCCAGGTAAGGGGGAGCCAGCTTTTGGCATCCCATCTCAGGCGTCAGGAGGTCTTGGGCCAGCCTGGAAGCAGCCAGTCAGCTGGGCAGAAGATACAGGGCCTCCGGATGAAGAACAAGCATGTGTGAACTGAGCCGTGCCGTGCGTGTGCAGCGTTCATGCATTATCCCTGCCTTTGCTCCCACTATTCCTTCTTGCGCCAGACAGCAGAGGTGCCCCGGAGGATGTGGCCTTTTTTTTTTTTTGGTCCTGTCCTAACCTCACAGCACCCCTGTGCTGCACTTCTGGAGAATGTAATGAGCTCATGTGGCTCAGATCTCGGAGTGGCTGCTGGGTCAATATTGACTGTCCTCTCTACCCCCACCCCCACCCCCAATTCCCCGCCTTTCTTCTTGGAAGGCACTTGGGAGAAGCAGCTTCCCTGCTTGGCGCCAGCAGTGAAAACAAGACTTGTTGACTTTCGGGAGATTAAGGCGCCCGCTTGTTTGAAGCCACCCAAATCTGGACAGGAAACAGTCCTCAAGATCATTCCCCGGAGAGCGGTGGGAAGGGGACAGCTTTCCTTCTTCTCGCTCTGCCTCCCCAATTCCACTCCCCCCCAAGACCACCACATCTCTCGACTCACCTCTTCCCCCCCCCACCGGCATTTGGCTTCCTGGGCGACTTCCGGCCTTCACCCCCCTGCTGCCGCCTCATCTCAGCCACTGTTCCAATCTGGAGAGAAAGGATAAAAAGGCCTATTTTAAATGAAAAAGAAAGCCCTGCTTCATCTCCACACACACACCCCCAGATACACTCAAGCCCCTTTCCAGCAACCCAGCTGGGCCTGGGTCCCTCAGATATGCAGGGCAGTTCAAGTTCACAGGCAGAGGGGGGGGGGGAAGGAAACCAAGGCATCATCCAGCTCCCCTCTTTGCCCTCGCTGACGGCTCAGAGCCTCCCCCCCCCAACGAGAGCCTGAGACTCTGGTCCCATCAGGCCTTGGCAACCGGCCTGCCGCCTGCTCATCATCACCATAGCAATGGTCATTATTAATGGAGGCGGTAGCTTAATCATCATCATCACCACCATCACCACGCTGGGGAGGTGGTTTAGCTGAGATTTCCCCAGAAACGTGGAGATGTTGGGCATGTGCGACTTGGGGATGACTGATGGCCAAGTGGAGCGTGTTGGAAGTGGGCAACTTCCGTCTGCTGGACACTGGGGGGGGGGGATGTATCAAGTAATCACCTAAGTGAACCTCTTGTCTTTGACCCCTCTTTGTCTTAAGGAAGGGGCATGGCCCCAGACCCATTTTTCTTCTCCTTCTCACTAATCCCTTCTACTCCTGACTACTGACTAGAGAGGACGTGGCATGCCTGAGCTCTGATGAATGGCGGCCATGATCCAAGCAGACCTCATGCAGGAAGCCCCCAGCTCTAGGGGGGGGGCTTCATCCTTTAAGTTAGACTAACCTCTGATCCTAATCAGGTGTCGTACAAATGAACCTGAAACTGTGAGTAAACTTTTCTCTTCTTTTTGCAACTTCAATCAGCCTGTGCCTCGTGTTTTTATCTAGCCAAGTAAGCTAGTAAGCAAGTCTGCCTGGGTGGGGGAGGAACTCGGAGGTTAAGATACCTCCATCAGAGCTGCATCTCATGGCCAAACCAGGAGGCCTAGCAGAGCCTCGGCAATGAGATGGGCAGCCAGGCTGCAACAATTGGGGGGAGGGTCACAGCTGGCATAAGAAGCTGAAAGCTGAGGCACCGCAAACCAGCGTCAACCTCGCGAACCACAAACGTCAACAGAAGCCCACCAGCCCTGCCCCGGCCAGGGCTCTCCTGCCCACCAGGCCAACCGACTGAGGCCTTTGTCTCAAGCAGCAGACAGGCAGGGGGTGCCTGCCTGCCTGCCTGCGCTGGCCCCAACTGCTCTCTTTTCTTTCATTGAGTGGATATTGACCAGCAGGAACCTGCGGCTGCTCAGTGCTGAGAAAAAATGCACTCTGCACGTGCTCAAGGGCATTAACACGGTTTTACATTTTCCAGAGCTGAGCCTGGCCATTCAAAGCCCGTTCTGGCTCAGATGAATCTGCAACCACCCAGAAGTCGAACGGATTCGGGGTTGAGTCTAAACAGGTTTCCCAACAGCAAATAAATTAAGTAGGAGGTGACCATACTCAGTTTAGGGCCAACTGATGTGGTGTTGTTGTTGTTGTTGTTGTTGTTGTTGTTGTTGTTGTTGTTGTTGTTGTTGTTGTTGTTGTTGTTGTTGTTTCTGATCTCTGGAGCCCGGAGAAAATGGCATTTTGCGCGTACTGTTTGAATTCTACTGAAAACACAGAACTCCTTAGCCAAGTCTACCTTAGCAGCTGGGATGAGGAGCGTCAGTGTAATTCCTCACTGAGCCACAGGGTGGGGCTCTGTACTTGTTCCTTGAAGCCTCTGGATGCCTTCACCCTCCCCAAGAACAGGCCTGGGCAGGAACTTATGGGAGAAGGGGGGGGGGAGGCGAGAGGCTGGGTGGGCAGCTCGCGGGCAGGACCAGGAACGTTTTGGACAGATACCTGGCATGCAGATATGATATCTGAGATATCGACCAGGAAAAAAAAATGCTTTGAGTACATTCTGCCAAGACAAATGGTTTTATGGCGGCAGAAGATTTGTCAGATGTCCACCTTGTTGTCAGATGCTACCTTTAGCAGGCAAAGCTTTTTCCGGCATGACATTCAACAGGTAAAGCACCTCCCAGCATGAAGACAGACAGTTAGGAAACCCTAACCTTTGGCAGAGAGTGGAAAACCCTAGCGGACAGGCAGGCAAAGGGTTGGATAGTAGGGTCCTATGTAGGGGGATGACAGCTGGAAAGTTGAAATACCTCCACAGCACAATTTGTCAGGGTCTGTAGAACCCACCCACCCTCCAGTTCCCCAGGATAAGAATGGTTCAAGTGTCCCACAGACGCTTGTTTAATCTTTTTAATAATAATAATAATAATAATAATAATAATAATAATAATAATAATAATAATAATAATAATAATAATAATAATAATATTTCTATCCCGCTTTTCTCCCGCACAGGGGGACCCAAAGCGGCTAATTAAACATGTGCATTCCAAAATAGGAAGCTCCCTGTGCTTCTTCAGAATGTCTTTCCTGGCAGAGATAAGGTTGGCGTCCATGTGGAACAGGGTCTTTCCTGCAAGGGCACCTTGACTGTAGAACTCTCTCCCTCTTGAAACCCACACATTCCTGACTTTGGGGAAGAAGACAAAAACTTAGTTTTCCCCAGAACTTTGGGGATTAAGATTTTCGTTTTGGGGTGTGTTTTTTATGGTCCCGAGTTTAGCTAAGTTTATTAATTTATATCCTGCCTTTCAGTAAAAGGAGCAGATAGTTCAACAGGTGCAGCTTGCCAGGCAAGGGAGAGATGCAGCCGCAGCTGTCAGAATTCCCTCTTGGCGCAATGATGAGCACCTCTGTCTGAGCACGTGACGCGCACCACTTTCATGCGGAGGTTGTGGCAAAGCCCCTGTGCTGAAGGGCGGGCGGGCAGGCAGGTAGGCAAAGACAGACTGCAGCAATGCAGCCCGACAGAATGGTTGGCTGCATGTTGGGACTCTGCTGTGATCTTTCATCTCTCTCTCAGTACTGCAACACACACACACACACACACACACACACACACACGGGCACACAGAAACCCCACAACACACCATCATTTGCGGGCCACTTCTTCTACAACTCTTCAGGATCATCTACACAACGATGCCAAGCAGGCACTCTGCAGCGTGCGCGTGTGTGATTGTGATTGTGTGTGTGTGTGTGTGTGTTCCAGACTGCAGCATTCAATGCAGCGGAAAATACTGCAGGGGGGGGTGTCTATGTGGGAAAGCTCAGCAATGGCCCCAGCGCTCATGTGCAAGCGGAGGAACATCGCTTCGTGCATAAATAATAATTACTGATAATTACATGGTGCATAATTACGCCATGGGGAGGGAGGGGGTTTCTCTGTGATGATCACTGGTGCACCTAATTATATATACACAGGACTATTCCTGGGCGTTTCAAGGCACACGAAAAAGAAGCTGGGGCTCAGAGTTCCCTGGACCCCTGGAGGTGTCTCCCTTTTCAGAGTCTGCTTGCAGGGGGGGGGGCTGCAGAGCACCGACACTTCTGTGCGTGTGCCCCCCCCCCGGCTTGCTCCCGGCCACAGGGACCAGCGATGCGCGCGCACAGGCGGGAGGGAGGCTGCAACTTCAGAAGCCCCCTGCCGCGCTCAGCATGCCCCGAGCCTGGCCCCCTCCCTGGGCGGCAGCAGCAGCAGCAGCAGCAGCAGCAGCAGCAGGTGTGGAGAAGCCCTGCGCCACACGGGGGGGGGGGCAGCCAGAGAGCGAGTCCCCCCCAGTGGCGCGCGGCGGCAGGTGGTGGCGGCGCTCCCGTCACTCCGGGCGGGCTGGCAGAGGCTGCTGCAGCAGCAGGGGCTTCCTGGCAAGGCGGAGGCGCAGCAGCAGCCCCAGCAAGCAGACTGGCAGCGCCCCCCACCGGTTTGGGCAGCACCCCAGCAGCAGCAGCAGCAGCCTCCTTGGAGCTGCCGCCAGCCCCGGCGCAGGCAGGCAGCGGGGTCCCCCTCGGAGCGGGCTGCTGCCTCCCGCCGCCGGCTCTGCCTCCGGCTGGGCAATCGGCGCGATTAATAAATCAGGGCTGCTGCTGCTGCTGCTGCTGCTGCTGCTGCTGCTGCTGCGGGGGGGGGGGGGGAGGGGGGAGGCGCGGCGGCGGCGGCGCACGCACAGGCGCGCACACGGGCAGCAGAGCGAGCGAGCGAGCGAGCGAGCGCCGGGCTGGCTGGGGTGTCTTTCTTGCGCTTAATCCCTCCGCTCCGCCGCCTGCCTGCCTGCCTGCCTGGGTGTCCTTGGAAGCAGCCCAGGTGGGAAGCGGGACGGCCGGCGGGCGGACAGGGGACGCGGCGGCGGGGGTGCCCGCTGCTGCTGCTGCTGCTGCTGCTGCTGCGGGGAGAGCCAGCGCCAGCACCAGCGCCCCCCCCACCCCCGCCCAGCCCGGCATCGGAGCACAGGTGCAGCGGCGGCGGCGGCGGGCATGAAGCAGGGGGTCTCTCCGGATGCCCCACCGACCGCCAGGCGCGCCGCTTCCCGGAGATGATGGCGAGACGAGGGGGCCAGCTCTGAGCGGCGGCGGCGGCGGCAGCGCGGCGCAGGGGCCACAGCAGCGCGGCGGCAGCGCGGCGGCCACCATCCCTTGGCAGAGCCCTCGGATGCGGGGAGACCCGTCCAGCCCGGAGCGATGGGAGAGTGGACCATTTTGGAAAGGCTGCTGGAGGCTGCGGTGCAACAGCATTCCACGATGATAGGGAGGTGGGTGAGGGGGATGCTGCGCGCGCGGGCGGCTCCCCCAACAGGACTAGCGCCTTGCCGCCGCTCCCCTCCGAAGAGGCCAGGAGGGAGGAGGAGTGGTCCCTGCCCGGACTCCAGGCTCCGAAAGTGGCTGGGTGGGGAGGGGCTGAGGGGGTGGCGGCGGCGGCAGAGCGGAGCGGGAGCCAAAGGGCGGGGAGGGAGAGAAAAGCAGCACTTGGGGAAATGCCCCCGCCAGGACACGGGAGGCCCATCGTGCTTTGCACCTACCCCCCCCCCCCCCGCAGGTGTGGGATCCCATTCCTGCATCTCTGTTGTCCGGAGCCGCCGCGAGGCTGGGAGGGAGCAACCGGGATCTTGGGAAGAGGGAAGCCCGAATTCCAGGTTCCCTGAGAAGGAAGTGGAGCCGGAGGGATCCTGGCTTGGGATGGGGGGTGGCGGCGGATGGAGTTCCGAAGTGAGGGGAGCCAGGAGCCCAGACGCCTCCGCGCTCTCTCTCTCTCTCTCTGGAAGGAGAGTACGGTCTAGTGGTGGGGGCACACAGAGGATGCCTGCTCTGCTGTGTAGTTTTCTTTGCGTGTGGCAGGGGTTGTGTGCCCCCCCCCGCAGTGACCTACAGGAAAGGCTTGTGAGAATTCCCGAAGGAGGACCCCCAAGCTGGCGGCAAACGGCATGGCTGGCTGGGTCTCCCTCTTTGCCGGCCTGACTCTCTGCAGCGCGCAGTCTGAGGAGGAGTGAGTGGGGCACATGTTTGCGCCCACCCCCCTCTTTTGGTTCCTAGCTGTACCCCCACAAGAAGGTCCCCTCTCCTGCTGCACGCAGAGGAGTGCATGGGGTTGCACAGAAAGGCAGGCAAAGCAGACTTTAAAAACAGAGAGTGCCTTTAAGCATGCACAGAGTGTTTCCCCACCACCACAATAAGCAACCACAACCAGCTCCCCTCCCTATGCGTATCGAGGAACCTACTAGTGAGAGCAGCCCATGGGGCTTAGCAAGCAAAAGCTGCAGCAGGGTCTGGCCAAGGCAAGGAGGGGCAGCAGGGGGGGGAACTGTATGGGCGGAAGGAGGGGGGCAAGATGGAGCCCCCTGGGAAGGCGTGGGTGGAAGGAAGGACCCACTCGGATGGGCTGGCGCCAGGGTTGGTGAGAAGAGGGAGGCAGGATCACACGTTCGTTCTAGTGCAGACTCGAGAGGAGCTGTCAGGTTAGTGCAGAGGAGTTTGCCAGGCGCAGCCTCCCAGCTCCCACAGCAACCCAGGCCAGATGCTGCAGCCAAGGAGGAGGCCACCCGGTGGGCGGTGAGAGGGGCTGCTGGCCGACTCCAGCCACTCCTCCCTCCCGGTTTCTGCCTTATGTTCCAGCAGCCTCTTTGTTGCTCTCCTTCGGCCTGGTGCTCTCCTTCCAGAGAGTTCAGGTCTTCAGCCTTATGATCCGTATGAAGCAAAAACCAGGAAGAGAAGTAGGGATGAAAGGAAAGGCAAAGGAGAATTCTGTGTCCCCAAATGCCCCCGAGACAGACAGGGATTTTGCTTTTGGGGCTCCCTGTTCCTCAGATTTGTCCGTCCCCCGCCATCTTCTCCCTACTACCTGACTTCGTAGGTCTAAACGGCCAGGGTCTTCCTGTTGCCACCACAGGTTCAATCTGTATGCACGCTGCGGTCTGAATTCACTTGCAGCTGAACTCTTGCAAAGCTGAAGTAGCTCCTCTTCATGGGAGGCAGAGCAGGGTTCTTGGAAGGGCTGTGGGTTCAACCTTCTACCTTACCTCTAATTGTTTTTCTGGGTCAGCCCACAGGGCCAGCCTCCGCAGTCTTTTCCCAGCAGTGGCCATTCAAATGCCTCTGGATACTCCCAAGTAGGGCTGAAGACGATGACAACTGTCCTCTTATCTGCCCCCAGCATCTTGTATCCAGAGGTCTACTGTCACTGAACATGGAGGCTCTATTCAGCTCTCATGACTCACGGAGCCACCACCACTGAGAAACTTGCATGGATGTATCTTGTTCCTTCTCAAAAGCCACAGTTACAGGCAGCTGATGGGGAGGGTGCCTCCCCCCCCCTTGGGCATCAGGAGCAACCCCTCCTCCGTTCTTCCAGCCAGGCCACCATCTGCATCCTGGCTGGGCTTGTAGGATGCCCACGGCCATCTCCTGCGTCTCTTTTCAGTCGCTTGTTGTGCTGGATACCTGGGCGTGGATCCGGAATGGGCTTTTTCTCGCAAGGGGCTTGGAGAGTGTTCCCTGCCCCACCCTCAGTTTTAGGGGCTTTCTTCGTGCTTCTTTTCAGGGGGGTCCACTGGATCTTAGCGGGGGCTTGATGCTTCTCACTGTTCTCATACTTCCTCCCGATGGGATTCTCCAGGTTTCTCTGAAGCGAGTCTTTTCTGGTTCAAAATGCTGCAGCCAGATTGCTGACGGGAGCCATGCAGAGAAAATGCAGCAGTCCCATCTTGCAGAACCAGCGTGGGCTCCCCATACATTTCTGGGTCCAATCTAGAGGTTACCTTTAAAAGCCCTGTTCTTGGGCTTGCGATATCTTAAGGACCATGTCCTGTCATATGCGTCTGCTAAGATCTTCATGGAGACTCTACTCCATAGGCTGAGTGAGGCTGGCACACACTCAAGACAAAGCCTTCTCAGCGACAGCCCCTGGAACTCCCTGCCACAGGGAGGGAGGTCCCATCTCTCTTTAACACACACACACACACACACACACACACACACACACACACACACACACACACACACACACACACACACACACACACACACACACACACACACACACACACACACCCTTGAGGCACACCTGTTCTACCAAACTATTGGGTTGGGAAGCTGAGCTGCTTCTGTATCTGCTAGGGCTGGAATATTGCACGGTCACATTTGGACTATTGGTTCAAATGGTTGGATTTGTTTTGATTGTAAATTGTTTTTCTGCTTTTATTTATTTCTGTATTTATATACCACCTTTCTTATCTTCAGATTGCTCTTCAGGCGGTTTACATAGGCAGGCTTATCTACATCTGATAAGGATCTTTACAATATTGTTCTGTATAGAACCCTACAATTCCAGCTGTTTTCCTCCATGGTGTAGTCATCTTCACTAGCTGCCGTTACATTCTTGCTACCTGTTTTGGGACCGTCCCGTGAAAGGTGAGATGGGAATGAAACGAATATCCAGACAGCTGGTTTGCTCCCTTCTGCAAACTGAAACCAGTTCTGCAAAACCAGAAAACCAGTTACTTGGCTTTAAGCGGGAACTTTGGGCCCTTCCTAAGACTGTAGGGCCAGCAGGCTTAGCCTGATCAGATCTTTCCACACATTTCGAGCACATGTGCTTTGGTTGAACCGAGTCCGTGCCGCCCCAGTGGGAGGCTTCATGTTGTGTCCACGTCCAACCGGGCAGTTGGGGAGGGAGAGGAGCAGGGAGCCACCTCCAGGGCCGGCCTCCTCCTCCCGCTCACCTTCCCCCTTTCCCTAGGATCCTGCTGACAGTGGTGGTGATCTTCCGCATCCTGATCGTGGCCATCGTGGGGGAGACCGTGTACGAGGACGAGCAGACCATGTTCATGTGCAACACGCTGCAGCCCGGCTGCAACCAGGCCTGCTACGACAAGGCCTTCCCCATCTCCCACATCCGCTACTGGGTCTTCCAGATCATCCTGGTCTGCACGCCCAGCCTCTGCTTCATCACCTACTCCGTGCACCAGTCGGCCAAGCAGCGCGACCGGCGGTACTCCTTCCTCTACCCGCTGCTGGAGAAAGACTGCGCCCGTGACGGGAAGAAGGTCAAGAACGTCAACGGCATCTTGGTGCAGAATCCGGACAGCTTGTCCAAAGAGGAGCCCGACTGCCTGGAGGTGAAGGAGATCCCCAGCACCCCCATGCGGCCCCCCAAGAGTTCCAAGGTCAAGCGCCAGGAGGGCATCTCCCGCTTCTACATCATCCAGGTCAGTCCTGATCAGATTTGGGGAGACTCTCCCTCATGCATTAGCTTCCTGGATGCCTCCTGCCCCCCACCTAAAACGTGGAATTGCTGGCTAAGCAGCAGCACTTTCAAGCAAGAATTAGGATTCTAGGCAGAAGCCAACTCTGTGCTGCCGCTACACACAAGGCCAATGCTATTCTAACCCTAATCCCGACACAGCACATTGCTCTGAGGCATATTCATTTGAGTGGGAGGCTGGATGTCCAGGTATGGGGAAGATGTTGCTGGCTTTTTTCCAGGCCTCGCCCTGCTCTGGTGGTTGACCAACACACTGATTCAGACACACTAATCTCTTGTAAGCCACGGACTTCCGGCAGAGGAGGCGGTGAGTGATCTTTGTCAAGAGCCCATGGAGGCTCACAGGATCCCCAGGGGGCGGCAAAGGTATTTGTTAGACAAATACAGCAATACTGGTCAACACATGAAGCAAAACCACAATGCAAAGAGCATAAAAAGCAGCCTTGGTTGGTTGTACAACAGAAAGCCAACAGTAAGGGGGAATGCACAAACCTCTGGCGACTGAGTGCCAAAGCAGAGGTGCTGCACTGGCCTGAGTCGGTCGTTCAGATATCAGCTCTCGGCTCGTACTGTGGTCGGAGCCCACAAGTCTCCTTCTCAATCACATCCACCTGTATGGTGGATACCTGCAGATTTTAGAATATAGTCTCCAGCTGCAAGCGTTACAGACCAACACCAAAGAGCAATGCAACTTGAAATGTGATCCCTCTCTCTCTCTCTCTCTCTCTCTCTCACACACACACACACACACACACACACACACACACACACACACACACACACACTAGCTTGCAGAAGCAATTTTCTTCCTCAAATAAGCTGAACCCCCCAGCCAGATGTTTCAGGGTTGCCTGGGCCAGAGCAGGCTGCACCCACTGAGCGGCTAGCTCGGCTGTAGTCCGGAACGCAGCTCTCTGGGCCCCTCAACCCCTCCTCTCCCTGTCCAGCCGACCTGGGGCCTTGTGGGGTCTTGGGGACCATCTGTTTGTGTGAGGCAACAAGGAGCTGCGTTTCGGAGTCGACGCAGCCTCCCTCTGAGACCCTGACAAAGCTCAGAGCAGATGTCTGGACGCCGGTTTCTGCCAGGCTTCTGCTCCAGGCCCCCAACGCAGCAGCCCCCCTTTCTGTCCCGTTCTGGTGGGGCCTGCTGAGCGGCGGACAGAGGCTGCTGGCAGACAGCAAGGCCATGGCCCACAAGGCGGCTCTGCCAAGTTGTCTGCCACTCAGATAAACACAGCAGAAGAGGCAGCAGACAAACGGTTTCAAGAAGGTCTCAGACCTAAACAAAGGCCATCTATTCACGGGCCACGGGCCAGGGCTTGGTGTAGAGTGCCACGGATTTCCAAGGGAGCCTCACATTCCTACCCTACTCTGTAGCTTCCCAGCAGGACCCTGAGTGTCTCCACTTGAGGTGTGCAACCACAAGGCCTGGCGCATCAGCAGCACACGGACTTACAGGGTGACCTTCCGAGCTCTCCGGGCCCCAGCCTGCCACGGAACCCCCTTTCCTCCGAACTCCATCCTCCTGGACCAGATTTGTCTGGGCATGGAGAGACGCGATACCCAGGAAAGGTCTCCGCAATCCTGCTCAGGAAAAAACAACAACCCATAGCCAGTCCCCCTCTCCAGATCACAGCAATGCTTTCCAGGCCCAATCTCTCTCTCTCTCTCTCTCTCCCCCAGTTCTCTCTCAGTTTTAATAAGAGAGACTTAAAAAACCAACCAGCCCAGCATCGGAGACGCTCCTTCTCTTGCTCCCTCCCCCTCTTTCTTACTGAACCTCAGGAGCAGGAGGAAGAAGAGAAGCAGCAGGGGGGGGAGCCTCCCACCAGCCCCTTGCCTGAGGCAACCAGTTGGCCTCCCGAATGGGCCGCCCTGAACTGACTCAGATGCTCCCATTTCGCAGCAGGTCCCACACGGAACAGATCAAGCTGCGCAGGGAAGAATGTTCCGCTGCTGCATGCAAACCAACCATGCCTCTCGTTATACCTCTCCTCCTCCCGCAGGTGGTTTTCCGCAATGCCTTGGAGATCGGTTTCCTAGCAGGACAGTACTTCCTGTACGGGTTCAACGTGCCAGCCATCTTTGAGTGCGACCGGTACCCTTGCGTCAAAGAGGTGGAGTGCTACGTGTCCCGTCCCACCGAGAAGACGGTCTTCTTGGTCTTCATGTTTGCCGTCAGTGGGATCTGCGTCCTCCTCAACCTGGCCGAGCTCAACCACCTCGGCTGGCGCAAGATCAAGACCGCCATCCGGGGCGTGCAGGCCAGGCGAAAATCCATCTGCGAGGTGCGCAAGAAGGACCTCTCCTCGCTGGCCCAAGTGCCTACGCTCGGACGGACACAGTCTAGTGAGTCTGCCTACGTTTGAGGGTGTCTGGCGCTGCCGTGGGTGGGTCTGACATCGCCGCCAGCGCAAAAACCACCGTCTAGCGAACTGACCACAATACCTCCCAGGTTAACGATGCAATATTCAGCGGGTGCTTTCCACAACCCCCTCCTCTTTTTCAGGGGGGGCGGGTGCCACATTCGCTTTAAGGGCTGATTGGGGAAGTCCAGCCCCCGAGGAGCCGGGGGGCAGAATTGGGGGAGCGGGAGGGACAGGCACCTGTTCCCCCTCCTCCCCCTGCTCCCGGTTCCCTTTTAATAACTTCTCTCTTCTCTACACACTTATGGTGCAAGCAAAGCGTAGGATTTGCAGAAACTTGTGCCTATGACGCCTTTATAATGGACCAGGTGATGTAAATGCATGAACCAGCAGGGTGGCTTTTGGGCTGGGGGGCGGGCGGGCGGGGGGGCTTGCTTTTTCTTTCTTTAAAGGAAACCATGCAGGGCGAAAGAAAGACAGGAGGGGTTCCTGCATTCTCTCTTGCATGGTTGGCGCCCTCTTAGCTGCCGTGATGTAAATACTTAACAAGAAGAATGATTTTTTTTTTAAAAAAAAGACAAAACCCAAAAAATTAAGAAGGTATGCAATAAAATAAGGAACATTTTCTGCATTCTTCTGGTGGCCTATCTGCTGCGATAAGGAGGTGTTTGTGTGTGTTTGGGGAGGAGGAAGGATCAGGTGAACATTCCTGGCTGCCACTGCAAAACCACCCCAAGAGTGTCGATGTCCAAGAGACGGGTTCCTCCCCAGCCACAGCAACCCCTCTTCCCTGGCTCCCTGCTCTTCAGACACTCAGCTGCAGCAAGCGGCCTCTCATCCCTTAATCTGCTGCTCTCTAATAGATCTCAAGCGGGGAAGGGGGTGAGCCAGGCAGGCACCATCTGGCTTGGCCTGCAAGGGACAGGAAGGGTCCAAGACCCCCGCACAGGAAAGGAGGAGGAGACTCACCAGCCTCAGAGCACAGGAGGGAGAACCCAGGAGTCCAGTCCCCCCCGCCCGGTCCGGGGGGGGGGGCGGGACTCGGATCGATGCCCTGGCTAGCCGCACTTCCTCATGCTTTGCTAATCCGCCCTCCTCTTGTACCCGTCCCCTAAGCAGCTCGGCTGGTGAGCAGCCCCCTCCTCCCTCTATACCCCCCTTGGCCCCCTGTGGTGCATTTCAAGCCTAAACCCCCTCTAAGCCTCTTTGATGTCCCAACCAGATGAGCAATGGAGTTCAGACAAAAAAAGGCCAGGCGCTTCGCCTGGGGATGGGGGGCGGGAGAGGGGGGGGCTGCTCTGCTGCTGCTGCTAGAACCTCCCTCCCTCCACATTGGGTCGGCACCGCCCACCTTTTGGGGAAACTCCTTGGCCTAGCCCCCCCCCCCGGCCCTTCATCCCGCACTGGGGCAAGGCTCCAGAACCTGCCTGGGCCCCACATTCAGCTTCGGCCCCAGAGCCCAGCCTGCAGCAGTCTTAGACAGCCCTGCCCAGGGATACGAGCATGGGGGGGGGGGGGAGACCAGGCACATCTCGGAGAAGCTGTAGGACGCAGAAAGGCACACGGGGGGGCACTTGCAGGAGAGAGGGGCCTTGGCCAGTGATCTGGGGTTCCCCTCCAAATCTTCCCTCCGGCTGACTGAGAGGAGCCTGGTGTCCCTGCAAGTCCAGGGCCTCTTCTCTGCCAGCCTTCCTACCCCTTCCCTCTTTGGGGCTAGGGTGGTACGCCTTAGGTGAGGTCACTGGCCAGCTGTGAGACATTTCCTTTCCCCCCCCCCTTTATAGCAGGCAATATAAAGAGGATTTCTGTACCTGCCACAGATGTGCAGAAGGGATTCCAGCTGCAGCTTGCAGCTGGAGGTTGCTTATGGCTTGTCACCTGTGATGGTCTTTTCCTCCATGAATGTGTCCAGATGCCTTTAAAAGGGGTTTGGATAAATTCATGGAGGAAAAGACCATCACAGGTGACAAGCCATAAGCAACCTCCTGGCTTTAGAAGTGGGTTTTTTCTGTGCCAGGTGCAAGGGAGTGACAGCAGGAAACAGGTTATCTTGTTGGCTGTGTGCTCCCTGAGGCATCTGGTGGGGCCACTGTGTGATACAGGAAGCTGGACTAGATGGGCCTTTGGCCTGATCCAGCAGGGCTCTTCTGATGTTCTTATGTACCAGTGTTAACAAAGAGGAAGTTGCACCTGCCAAAATTCCCTCTTCCACACCAGCCTTCTCCTTTCTATGCACACCCTCATGGAGGCTCATCTCAAGAAGCAGCCTTGGTTGGCGACAGCAATTCAGAGCAAAGACCCAAGTGGGGGGGGGGAGGAGGAGGACCCCCTCCTGCCCCCTCTCCAACCCACTCATTTGCACCGGGAAAGGAGGTGAGATCTTCTTAATATGCAAAGTGCTATTCATAGCTGCTACGACCTGCGGGGGCTGTCACAGCTACCAACTTGTCACCCCCCCTTCCTGTTGCTTCTCCGACTCTTCACCCACCAGAAGGCTGCAAGGAAGAGGAGGGGGCAGCCTCCTCCTAGGGCTAGGCAGGCAGAACAGACAGGTTGCCAACTTTCCCCTGACAGCCCAGCTCTTGTGCTCAACAACAGGCTCATACACAGAAATCAGAGGGGAGGGACCCTCATGCACTCCACCAGGAAGGCTTCGGCAGCTTCAGCCCATTTCCTTGTGGTGTGTTCTGTTGCTTGTTAAGGCACAGGAGCCCGTCAGAAAGCTGGCAGCCTCCTGGGAAGGTGGCGCTGGGATTGGGGAGGAAAGGTGGGTTTACCTACCTCTCTGCCCCCTCCAAGGGCAGAGGAGCTGGGCTGGGCTTGGCACTATTCATAGCCAGGCAGCAGAGGCTATTTTTATATCCAGCTGCTGGCTGGGAGGGGAGGGGGAGGCGGTGGCAACAGCAGAACTACATTATCCGGTGTGAATTATGCATGGTGGCTGTAATGTGCCACTGAGCTCTAAAACAGCAGCAGCAGCAGCACCTTCCCCAGAGATAGCAGGAGACAACTGGAGAAAACACAGCTTTGCTACGGGGGGGGGGGGGGAGCAACAAAACCAGGATCATACTGTGCGTTTTCCCACCTCCCTCCAGCCCCCCCCTCACAACACCTGCTCCCTTTATCAGTTGTACATCACTCTAAATAAACATGGAAGAACAGCTCACCACTGGTCCTAAAGGCATCTGGGGGGGGGGGAGAACACACAAATTCTGCCCCCCCCTTGACCAGATTTCTTCCAGTCAGTGCTTCCTTTGTCTGAAGTCAAATCCTCTGATGCAGAAACTCTGGCTGTCTAAATGCCAAGTGCATGAGGAAAGGGCCATGGTTAAGGAAGCGCTCTGCGCAAGCCCTGAGACACTCTCGACATGGTTTCAAGTTACTAAGCTGAGCCCAAGAAGCAGGCCTGGGTCAAACAGAAACACTTTATCCCAGTCACAAAGACTCCGACTCTCTGGAGGCCAAACACAAGCATGCGGACAAAAACTGCTGGCATCGACACATCCTCTCGCTTCTCCTTCTGCCCATTTAAGGTGAAGTGGCGTACTCCTCAAGGCCAGCATGTTCTGCTTCACAGATGACTCCATGCAGCAGCCAGCAGAACTATTTCTTTACAAACCACCTCTCTATGCAATGCAAGAACGAGGCATTTATAACAAGACTGCTCTTGCCTGGCCACTGGAAGTCACACAGGCTTGCTCGCTCCCAATGCAAATCTGTTTCAGCCACACACTCACCAGATGGGCTCCCCCCCCCCCATGAGATACGGGAAAGTGCCCCTGCCTTACCAGGCCAGCAGTCAAGATGAAGCTAACCAACGTGGAACGTTTGGGACACACGTAAAATAACTAGTATGATTCACACGCAGTGCCTGCCTTTTGGACATGAAAGCCCTCCTTTTATGGCAGAGTGGGATAAGACAACAGGAGACTGAACCCATGTCGTCTATTGTCTTCCCTGCTTCCCCAGAAGCGCCAGACTCCTCATCTGTCCTGTTCTCACTACAATGCCAATTCCCAAAACGTGTGGTGTCAACAGTGAAAAATTAAAAGCTCCTGCCAATCAAATAACCCTGGAAAGAGGTTGCCTGTTGTATCCCTGACCGATTCTCTGCTCCCAACCATATCTCCCTTCCAAAAGTCACCTCAGTCACGAGAAGGTGGTTCTGCCAGGTATCTGCACCTGCAGATTGATAATTCTGCATGGCTTACCAGGGGAGTCGGACTGAATGACTCAAAGGAGGATCAACCCAGAACAAGGACTCAGAGACAAAAGGTTCCTTCCTTCACAGCCCCACTTGGGAGAGTTGACGTTCCGTGTGTATCAGAGTGAAGCACAACTCTGATTGGGGGGGGGGGGGGACTTGGGTCTTACGCTTCAGATCCGCATTGAGAGACTGCCATGGGGGATGGAAGCGTGCTTTTCCCTTACAATCGCCATTTCTGTTTTGCATTCCACAAGTGTCTTTGAAACCCGGCAGCCAGGAGGCGGCGATGACCAGGACAGGTGATAAACTCCAGGGCAGTAGGCTGCAGGTGGCAGGCAGGTGTCTGATCTGATTAATGCTGAACTAGGTCACAGATGCAGGCGGGAGAGGGAGACGGACTGCAATGGGGGGGGGCTGCTGTCTCCCTTGCCAAAGTGACACCGACTTGGAGGGAGGGAGGGGCTGCCCCATCTAGGAGTGGCAGGGAGTAAGCGAGGGCTACTGGGAGAGCCAGCTGCAGCTCAGTCATGCCCATGAAATCCCAGTGGTGCTTGCTTGCTCACGAAATTGCCAGCCCTGAGGTGGCAGCCGGTGAGTCGAGATGTACTCAGGACCACCTCCGCTGACAGCTGGCGGGAAACAGGGCAGCCGGCTCCCTCCCCACAGCCCCACCGGTGACCCACATTGTTACGATGCAGACGCAAAGGAGGGCGAAAGGGCTCCAGGGAGATGCAGGGTCTGAATATCAACCAAGATGCGGGCTTCCTTTCTTTGCCTCTTTGCCCAGCTGTCGGTCCCGCTCTGCGTCCTGCCAAGCAGGCGGGGAGGAGAAGCTCCCCCTGACACAGGAGCCGAGTGCAAGGAGACGCGAGTTCGATCAAGGATGTTGACAGGCTGAGAAAGACGGAGGGGAACGCCAGGAAGATGATCACGGGCCCGGAAGACAAATCCTTGAGCTTCTCCTGGTAGGAAGTGTTCGGGGTGTTTTAATCTTCTTTCCTCTAGGCTGGAGGCGATGTGCTGACAGCTTTAATAGCTGAAAGGATGTCACAGGAAGGAAGCGACAGCAGGACGAAAAAAGAGCACAGGAAGAAGAGTCAGGAGCGTGAGGGTGGTTCAGCCACAGAAGTGGTGCTGGGAGGCGGTGGAGAAGCGGGACAGCGTGCCTTCTGCAACTGCAGAAAAATGTCCAATCTTGGGGAAAGCCCCACGGGTTTCTAGCCCTCAAGGCAGTGGCGATCGGCTTCGAAGCACAAGTGCATACGTGCTGCACGGGATCAGACCTAACATCAGAGCCCAGTACTGCTGTTCCAAGAACAGGCAATGGAGAGGACGACAAGGAGCGCACAAGAAGAGCCAGAAAACCTTTATTCACCAGCCCGTCACAGCCCCGTGGACATCGTTTGCGGCCAGCTGACCCTTGGCCGAGCACCAGCGCTTGCCAGAATTGCAAGACAGGAGTGACAGCGCAGAGGCACACGGGTTCAATAAAGGGGGGAGGATGGTTGCTACCAGGCCTCAGCACCCGGCAGCCAGGCAGCTACTCCCCCCCCCCCCCCGTGGCCTCAGGCAAATGATGCTAATTGCACAGTTAAGAAGACGACCATCGCAGCAGCAGCAGCAGCAGGGCCCGGTTTCTTTTTCCGACCTTTCAGAGCAGCGCACGCTGCCCTGGCTCAGGATGTCCAACCTCGGGGCCAGCGGGGGGCTCTGCTGCCCCCTCCCACAGTGACCAAGGGTTTCCTCCTAGCTGGTGCGTGTTGCCAAGGGCGGGAAGGAGAGACAGACTGGGTGCGACTGGCTGAGTTTTAATGAAACATGAGGGGACAGGATGAGCTGGTGTAATCCATGTACTATAACCTGGAGAGAGAGAGATGGGGAGAAAAAAAACAGTGGTGAACTCGGGTGGGGGAACAGGACACACGAGGCCAAAGACCCCTCTCCGGAACAGAGCTACCAGGAGGCCACAGAGATTGGCTGGAGAAAAGGAGAAGTGGCCACCATCGCCAGCGAGCCAAGAGCCACTGCAGGGCTCGCCCAGCCCAGGAAGAACAGCCTGCATTCAACTGGCCTGAAAGACCGACTCTAAACTGCCCACCTCTTTGGACTCAAACCACTTCTAGTCCAGCCCCTTAGATCACACATCAGAGGCAAGGTTTCTTTATTTCAATATACACCCCGGTCCCACTTTAGACCACATCACTACACAGAGCAACAGCTGCTCGTCCGACCGTCTGGAGGATCGGAAATTGACACGTGCAGCAGAGAGGTGGGAGTGATGTGGCGGGTGGGCGGGAGCACTGCGAACTGGGGGAAACCACACCTCCCGTAACGCTTCCGGGTTAAAAAGACGCCCATGAACAGAGACGCAGCTCGTCAAGGAGACGGCACGGAGGCTGCCTCTTAAGCATGCGCCGGGGGCAGTGTTCAGAAAGACGACTAGTCGTGGCACAGCTCACGTGGCCACATGTGTGGGTCAATCCTGTACTGATGCCCCTGAACTAAGACATTTTACCAGACACACCTCTAGCGCAACGCATGGAAAGAGGGACAAACAAGCCGCAGAGCCCGCCTGACCGAGCCAAGGTTATGTCTGCAATGAGTTTCGGAGCCCATTCAGGGCAGCCCAGCACCCCACCATCCCTGCCCCAAGGACCAGACCAACCAGTTCGCTCTACTGCATGGGGAAGGGGGACAGGTCCTCCACAGAACTGTCCCCCCCAGCTAGCTTGTCACGATGGGGCGAAGCTGTCAAGCCACTTACGTGATCTCCCGGAAGGCCCGCTTCTCCACATATTTCAGGCGGTATTTTCTTTTGAACCTGGTAAGGAAGAGAACAGAGTTTAGTAGTGCTGGTTGGCCCAAGATCTCCTGGGCAGGACGTCAAAAACACCACCCAGACCATTACCTGATGGTCTGCCATTCCCACTCCCAGGGTTTAAAAAGGAAGAGGAAGTGTGGAGGAGAGGAGGAGGGCATTGGACGAGAGCAGCAATTTTCAACCCGTGTGCCGCGGAATGGGAGTTTGGAGCACAGCAATGGAGAACCGCGGAAAAACTCTTCCAGGTTCTGCGGCTCTGTTTCTAGGGCAACTGTCTGTAGTCACAAATTGTCTGACCCTCGGCTCCGTCGGCAGAGGAAGAGGGACAGACAATTCGTTACTTTGGGCAGTTGCCCTAGAAACAGAGCCGCAGAACCCCCAAGGAGTCTCCTGGAAGCGACATCAAAAGAGGCAAAGACCATAGAGAAGACCATAGAGGCCAGAAGAAAAACACGGAAAAATCGCTGGAGCATTTCCGGGAGCAGCAGGAAGGGGCCCCCTGCCAAGCCACCCGCAGCGACAGCCTCCGTTTTTCAGCCCAGCCGTGTTTCAGGGGCTCAAGCCGTCACTGTGCATAAACTACAACACAAACCAGCCCTTCGCTGAGAGCAGGTACTCGGGGCAGCCCTCAGGGCTGGGGAGTCACCCAGAGCCCATGACCACCTCAGGAGGAACGATTCCCTCTTGCCAAACTCCGCCAAGAGTTGTCAGGAGGCAACCACTGCACTGAATGACTCACCCCTTAAATCTGTGAACTGACTCCAGGAAATAAAAACAGACGTGTGCGAGCAGTTGTGAAACGGTATCAAGAAAGGCTCGGTTCCAAGTGCCATTCGCACACGCACACTGCAGGTGTGAACCAGCCCACAGGGTCGGTATCCGTTTCCAGGGTGTTCCAGCCACAACACCTCCTGAGCCTCTGGGCGAGATGCTGCTTACAGCTCTGAAGATACACACACACAGCGGTCTGTCCGTGAACCGACCCCCCCCCCCCCGGTCTGTGTTTCCATGCTGGGGGTGTCATCTTTTGCATGCCTGCATAGCTCTGGGCTGGTCTTCCGACTCATGAGGCTCCTTGGGGGAAGAGTGACCCCCAGTTTGACATTCAGTGTGCCTCCACTATACCAGCAACGTGGGCCACGCTCTCCTAGCGCTGCCAGCGAGGGTCTCTCTCCCCCTCCCCACTCACTTGGCACGCTCCCTGGGCTCGATGATGTTGCGCTTCTGCAGGCTCTTGAACCGGTCCTTCAGGATGCTGCCTTCAGGCTGGGGGGAAATCAGGGAGAAACAGTTGTGACCGACAGGTATGCAGCGATGCCCATGTTCTCTCTCTCACACACACACACACACACACACACACACACACACACACACACACACACCCTTTTTTCCCATCCCAGGCAGGCAGCTAACACAGGAGGTTTAACAAGGCTTGCAACTTGCAAGATGTGTCGGTCCTTGAACATCTAGGAAGTGGTTTTTGTTTTTACAGGTGGCTGATTTTACACGTTTTGTGCAACGGTGGACTATGCCTATTAACCCACAAGGGAGAACAGCATAACCTGCCTCAAGATCTAGGGATATGGCAGGCCAAAAGACACAAGTCGGGACCTTGGGAAAATGGCTGGCAGGAGGTTCAAGGCAGAGAGGTGGTGGGGCAAAGAAGCCAAAGGGACCTTCTGCTACTTGGCATTCTTTGAGCAACTGTGAGGAAACCAGGAGAGACCAGGTGCCCCGCCCCAATCCCCCCCCTCCCACCAGAAAGCGGATTCTCAGTGTCTCTCGCAGGAACAACCCCCAGCCCACACCTCTGACAGTCCCTGTGAGTGAAACTCTTCGCACAACATCAGCTCCTCACATACACTCCTTAGGTGTTTTCCTGATTTGGTGGTGGGAGAAATTTGCAAGAGCTGCAGGGGCGAGGCGTTAAAAGTGGGGGGGGGGACAGAGAGCAGCAGATCAGCTCTGCGCCAAAGCCTGCTCAGCCGGCCGTGAAGCTCCCTGGCGGTCCTCAGGCCAGCCACAACCTCAATCAGGTGGTTTCTGAGAGGATCCCATTAAACAGGAGGCTCTCATCAACCATCCCTTGAGCCCTGCGGCCTGGCGGGGGGGGGGGGGGGAGAGAATGAAATGAAGTCAGGAATGGTTGTTGGGGAGGGGACAGGGGTGTGAAGTGCGGAGAATTTCACATCCTTCCTGCACAGCTTCCCACATAAATTAGAAGGTGGAAAATGCAGGACAAAGAAAAAGGAAGTTCTTTCTTCAAAGACCCCTGGAACCCCCCCTACCATGGGACGCACTGACAGTTGGCTACTTAGGGCAACTCTGATATGGCATTGCTCTCTGAGCCACTGGCGTTGCTGGAGGTGGGGCGGAAAGCTAAGTTCTGCAGCTTTCCGCCCCACCGTTACTCTCCGGCACGAGGCGCCCTGCCCCCTCGTTGTAGGAGCCCGTCAGCAGAGAGAAAGCAACGCGCAGGGACCCGCCCCACCTCGAGCGACGCCAGTGCTCTGAGCCAGCCTTGAGAAGCCGTGGCAATCGGGACTGCCGATTTAAAGTTACCAGTCAGAGCGTCTGTACATGCGCAGAGTAGCTCTCTCTGGCTCCTGCTCATAGAAGCCAGAAGCACACGAGACAGAACTGCAAGGAGGTGCTGGAGATCAATGGATGATGTCACCACGCCCTTCCCAGCAGGAGGAGTTCAGAGGTATACTGCCCCTGAGCATGGAGGTTCTATCACGACCAAGAGCCAGCAAGGGACCTCTCTTCCTCCATGACAGACAAGCAGGAACTTGGAGGTGCTGCCAGGACACCCCTGCCAGCTCTCACCTGGGCCTTTCCGAAGCCTGCCGCTTTCCCAGGACTTAAGAGTGAGCGAGGGAACAACGTTCCAGCTGGGAAGGGGGATCCTTCACTAGGTGCCTCAGCTCCCCGATCTTTGCCTACTCGGCAGGGCCAGGGAGTCCCCTGGTGACCTTCACATTCCCAGCAGAGCCTGCTGCGAATTCTCCGAGCGCAAGGATGGATCTCATCATTGGACACCAAAGGAAGGACTTGGGAGGCCCTGGTTCTCCCTCCCTCCCTCCCCCTGGACACCACAGACCAACTGCTCAGCCCCCCGCTCCGTGGGAAAGAGACTCTACTCGGTCCCACAAAGGGCAACAAAAGCCTGGGCTACCGAGTCTTTTTCCAGGGAAGCAGCGGACGGCCGAAGCAAAGCCTGCATGTCAAGACGCCCAGCTCAGAAGCTGAGCACGAACCATGTGGAGGACAGAGGAGGGGGGGGGCGGCGGCGGTGGCAGCAGCAGGCGGGGGAGACGACCCTCTCCTAGTCCACAAGGAGCCCAGAGGGGCCCCTGCTCACCTTCAGCGTCCGCAAGGAGTCCGCCAGCTCTGTGCTCAGCTGCACATCCACATCGGGGTCTTCGTACCTGCCAGAAAAGGGGGGGGGGTTTAGAAAGACCAGGTCCTGCTTCTGCTCCCCCTTCAGTCCTAGCTTAGCTCCTCCCCCCAGCCCTCCCCCCCCCGCCAGGGCTCTTACTTGAGCCTGCCCAGCCGCTTGGGCTTGTTGACTTCTGCCTCCCGCTTGGCCTGCCGGGCTTCTTTCCGGCACAGCAGCTCCGCCTCCCGCCGCTTCACCTGCAGCCGGATGGAGCGCAGCTGGAACAGCTCCTGCCGCCGGAGCCGGGCTGCCTTCTCACCCAGCTCCCGGGATTTCTGCGTGCACAGAAAGAGAAAAGAGAGTGAGACGGAGCCATCTTTTGCTCAGCGCAGCGCCCTCTGCAGGTCAGGGCAAGCCCCTTAGGGAGCTGGCCAGGATGAGGTCATCTTCGGGCCTGTCTCAGCAGAGGGGTAGTCTCTGAGCGGCAGCGGTCTCCCTGCTGCTGCTGCTGCACGGCTCACGCAGGGAGCAGATGGCAGGCGCTAGGCTGGCCCAGATGGCCGCGTGTTCACGAGCCACAGCAGCAACAGTGGAGGGGAGGATAATCAAGCCGGCTTTGGCAGGCGGCCCAAGAGGCAGCCCCAATGGCCGCTGGTCCTCAAGGGCAGCTCTGAGAGCAATGCAGTGTAGCAGGCGCCTACGGGGGAAGAGCTGCGAGTCTGGGGCGTGTACACACACACACACACACACACACACACACACACACACACACACACACACACAGGGGCTGGTTTGCACATCTCCAGCCTGTGCCGAAGGAACCTGAATCCTGGGCCAAGTTCAATTATGCGGCCTGGACACCTTACGCATGTTCAGCACATCAGCACATCCACATGTGCCATTGTTTGGCATAATGTGTTCTGGTTTTGGTAGCGAAGAGGGACAACAAGCCTCAACTTTATAGACACCGGACAACTTGCTAAATTACGCTTCCCGCTTCTGAGATGACCGAAGACCAAGCCCACATCTCTCTACATTATTCTTGCCAGTCGTAAGGGTTAGAACCGTGAACTGTCGGTTCTTTCAACCCTCAGGAAAGTGAACTGTACCAAGACCACATTCGGTAGATTTTCTATGCTCCCCCACGTGCTCCTAGAGGGCAGCGCGGAAACCCTCACAAGCCTCCCTGACGGCCGCACCTGCAGTCAGCTTGGTTTCTGGAGACAGGACACAAGACCGCCCCCCCCCCCCAACCTCATGCAGGGGTCAAGGTACCAATTGCAAAACAGCCAGCCAATTAGTCTCTGGTTCATATCTCGACCGCACCATGAACTCGCTAGGCGGCCTTAAGCAAGTTAGTGCTCTCTCAGCCTGCCCCCCCCGCCAAATGGGGAATACCACCTCCAGACTACCTTGCAGGGCTGTTGTAAGGGACTGAGAAAACACGAAGACACTGAACAGCTCAAAGGTCTCAATGAATGGCAAGATCCCACGTGTGGAAAAGAACTGCCTTTCTATGACTTCTCTCCCCGACAACCGTGTGTCTGACTTGGGCAGGACGATGGAGAGAAGGAGGGGCCATTGATGCAAAATGGTCAAACCAGGGCGAAGGCCGTGGAGGGCTCAGGCGCCTGCCTGCCTGCCTGCCTGAGAGATCCCCCTGCCACCCTCTCCACACCCACCCGGCGCTTGGCCGCCTTTTCCTTCTTGCGCTGCCGCTCGGTCTTCTTTTCTCCGGCTGCCGCTTGGGGGAAACCAGAGGCGGAGGAGGCAGAGTCTGCTTGCGCTTCCTTCTCCTCGTTTGTCCCGCTCTGCTGCCCTTCCTCGTCGCCAGAATCCTCCTCCAGGAGCCCCTCGCACTGTTCCTGGAACACCGTTTCCTGCAACCGCAAGAGAGAAGTGGCAACACTGGCACGCGGAGAAGCACATGCGAGCACAGGCACCAGGAGGCAATGGCCACGGGACTCAAGGGCTCGACACACCCCTGGAGGAGGTGCAGGTGGTTGCTCAAACAGGCCTGAGCGGCTTCCACATTTCATCCCACCCACACCGACAGGAGACGAGACACGGACGCGCCCAACCAGAGCACGGGGTGGCCTCGTAAGGGGCGACCAGGGTCAGACAGGGCTTTTCACAACCGGCGTGGTTTTGCCGCCAAGCATTACCCAAGCCCTGCTGGCTCCCATCAGGCTGCACACCGAGCACTTCGGCACACGGCAGCCTTCCGCTGAGGCCCCCATGGGTCCATCTAGCTCAAGGGTGGGGAACCTATTTGCGGTGGAGGGCCATTTGCCCATGGGGAAAATTTATTGTGGGCCGGCCGTTAGGCTGTCCGAAATTTTTGCCCCACCCACTGCAAATTTGGCACCCTGCCCACCGCAGATTGCCCCCCGCCACCTCTTTCACGCCGCCGCGCCCCCCCCATCGCTCTCCTTACCTTCCAGGCTCCGGGCCGCCGCCACCAGCTCCGCGCTCACACCTCGGCGCCTCCATCTTCTGAAATCGGCGGTTCTGTACATGTGCAGAACGCCACTGAGGCCAAGAGAGGGCAATCTTACCCTCTCTTGGCCTTACCGGCGTTCTGCGCATGTACAGAACCGCTGATTTCAGAAGGTGGAGGCGCCGAGGTGAGCGCGGGGCCTCCGGTCTGGTCTCCCGCGGGCCGGACCTGATCGGGCCGGAGGTTCCCCACCGCTGATCTAGCTCAACGCTGTCCAAGTTGTACCGTCCACGCTCCAGGGTGACCAACAACAGTCTTGGGAGGTGCCCAGAGTTGAACCCGGGGCCTTCTGCATGCAAAACAGATGCTCTACCACCGAGCTGCAGCCTTTCCCCGTGGCACAGGGACCACGAGTGGGCAGAGGGCACAACACCCGAGGTCAAGCTAACAAATTCATACAAGGGAGAACTCGGGCAAAGGGGACTGGTTTGGGGCCCCAGCTTCAGCAGTGCAAGCGGCATCTTCGAGGGTCTCTCCGAGAGACAGACGCATAAAGGCCCACACACACACACAGCAGCCCCTCAAGCCTGGGCTCACTGCCAGCGCCTGCCCCAGTCGGGAGGCTTCCCCTGCGTGTGGGAAGCCGCTGCCGAGAGCCAGGCTCTGGCACCTCAGGGCAGGATTACTTACAGCTTCTCAGAGGTCGGCAGATCCCCTTAACCTGACACAGTGCTCAAGGGCTCAGGCCTATTACCAGGCTAAATATACCCTCTCCCCAGGCCAGGCACCAGGGAGAGGGGAGCCGGAGAGCAGGATCACTACGAAACAGGAGGAGGAGGAGGGCCAATAACCTCACCTAGCTCTCAGCACAAGTGCATTTGGACAAACAGTCAAGGTGCCAAAAGCCATCAAGTGAGGACCATTGGGGGGGGGGATGCACTGACCCATCGCTCCCAAGCGGCAACATCACAGCTCACAGCCTCTGGGACACACATTTCCAGAGAGCAGCAGAAGGCAGCAAGCTGGGATCTTCCAGTGAGACACCGACTTGCCAGTGTCTCACGTGAGCCAGTGACTATCAAGCGATGTTGCCTGAAGCTGACTGAGGGTTCCCTCAGGAGGAGATCAGGAAGGGCAGACAAACGTTCCTGAAGTATAAGTGTGTCAGGAGACACGCAAGACCTGAGTAAATTGAGATCTGATGCTTAAGACCTGAGTGGTCAGGCTGTGAACATGAATATATGCCAAGTGATTTTAATAGGCAGTTCATGATCTTTATACATGAATACTAAAGAACAACAGAAAGACATGTTGTTCATTCTTTAGAGAGCAGAATAAAACCCCAAGACATCTTTGTGGTTTTCAGTCAACTTGAGCCTCCCGGGGAGGAGGAAAAGATCGGCAGGACGTAGAAAGACATATCCTCCCACATAACAACATCTTCCCTGCAAAAACCACCTCCAGTCTTGGGCTTTCTGTTGGGACAAGCGCCGGAACCCCAGGTTTTCCACTCTCTTCAAAGGGAGCATATTCATATTCCTTGGGGCAAGTGCTCACCTGGGTGGGGGCTTCAGCCGCTGTGGGGAAATTCAGCTGACGTTGTAGTTTCTCCTCTGCCTTCTGCCTCTTCAGCTCAATTTCGTGGGCTTGGAGGAGCAATGCCTGCAAATTCGGGGCAGGGGGAGGAAGAGAATGGAAGGAGGAGTGGAAGAACCGAACCCGGCCATTGGTTCGCTGCAGCACATTAACCCTGTTTACAACCCAACGAGGGCCTTGTAGGCAAAAACTGCCCTGGATCTTAGCAATAAACCCAGCAAGTTCCCCCCCCCCCACCTCACCCTGGAAACACCACAGTCAACATATAGCACTCCCTTCTCCAACAGCCGCCGCCTCCTCCATCCAAACCCTGCAGATACCTGGTGAGCCTGGAAACTGGGGTTGTACGACCCTCCCGGTGAGATGACCTCCACTGCTGGCAGCTGCGAGGGAGTCTTCCTCAGCCTGTCTGGACGCTAAGAGAAACAGGGTGGGTGGGTGGGTGAGCAGGCCTACGGAATCACCTCCCCCACCCCTCAATCCTCCTGTTCAGAAACCGACCGGCTGCTTACCTTCACGGGCTGCTTTTTGGTCTGTTCTAGGAACCAGGTATCCTTCCCAGCTAGGGCTTTATCCAGTGGGTCTGGAAGGCCAAGAAAAAACCGCATCAGGACACTGGGGACTGTGCCTCTTCTGGACATGGGGCACGTCTGTCTGTCTGTCTGTCTGTCTGGCTTTTGCTGGCCTGGTTTAAGGACATATTGCTCCTGCCCAGAGCCTTTGGGACGGGCATGCTGTAAGTCCAAACCAACCAACCAACATGGGCTAGGGGGGAACCGGGGCCATAAGTGAGATTACGCGACCGAGTACAAGCATTCTTGCTTCAGAACACACCCTCATGCCCCACGGTACTCAGAAACCACCACTGCTTTCTTCCTTTTCTCAACCACCACCATGGGTTCAGAATCCCCAATTCACCCATAAGCATCCACCAAAGGGGGGGCACACACAATCCCTCTCCTGTGCGCTCTGACCACCTTGATTGGGGGGCAACAGAAGAGACGCAGGTAGTCACTAATCCTTCTTAAGCAATCGTAAGTTCTTCCCATGGGACCTACCCTGAATTTGGGGATTAGAGTGAGGCAGGAAACACACAGGGAGAAGTGGATGGGGAGGATCTGCCGCTTTGGTCGCTCTGCTCCACTGTTCTGCACCGTTGGGGGGGGGGGCAGCTGCCTGAGAGGGCGGGGGGGCAGTCACGTTCCAGCTGCCCGGCAGCCTCAAGAGAGGTCATTTTGTGTTCTAAGGCACCAAGATTAGCCCTGAACCCTTGACCACAGCAGATGGGGGAGAGGAGGAAGAAGAGAAGGATAAACGTCCTCGTTCAAGGGGTCGGGGGAGGAAAGAGAGAGAGGACGACCAGTGTTGCATCTGCTGAGTAAGTAAGTGGCAGTTGGGCTAAATACAAAAGCCATCTACCGCCCATCTCTTTGATTCGCACAATTGCCCGGCAACTCCTACAGGAGGCAACACGGAGAGTACATGGCTGGGATTTCCTGAAGGTGGAAAGCCCACAGGAGCAGCCTGGCCAAAGGAGCACAGCTGGTTAGAAAGTGAGCCCGGCAAAGCTCCACGCCCAACTTCTGGAGCGCAGAACTGCCTGACCCACTTGGGGATTCGACAGCCAGTCACAGAATCCAGGATGCACAGCTGCCAGCCCGCCTCACCACCAAATGCTCCTGGACCTGTAAACTGAGGTGCCTTATCTATCCTATACAGACATTTCTCTTTGTGGGGTGGGAAGACGTTTCCTTGCTAACCATTTTCCTGCCCTTTCAGCGAGTGGTTGGATCAGTGCTGGCCTCTCCTGGAGAAAACTAGTACGACACCAGAACAGTTTTGCTAGGACAGAGAGTCAGCTGGCTGTTTGGTGTGACTCCCCCCACCACCTCCCAAAGTTGGAAAAAGCACACCTCTGGCAATATTGGAGAGGCAGAGAGATAAATGCACCTTGAAGCCAAAATCGATGATAGGCGCGTGTGTGCCAGAGACAGAGAAGCTGACTCAGTCCTAAACTGGGAAAGAAGGGGCAGCGGGGATATTTGATACCACAACAGCACTGAGGCTGTTATCACGCCACATAGGAGATGATGCTTCAAACAGCTATGCTCCATTCAGCCCATACAGAGACATTTTCTTCCCATGCAACCCAGCACCTCATTTAAAGGACTCTTCAGCTGGTGCATTCATAGACTACGGAGAGACCCCTGGAATGAGAGGCTGGGCGACATGGGACCCTACACAGGTGAGTGCTTTTCACAGGTCCAGTCAACATCTTGTTGGCTGTGTGCTGCTCCCCGAGGCATCTGGTGGGGCCACTGTGAGACACAGAAAGCTGGACTAGATGGGCCTTTGGCCTGATCCAGCAGCCAGGCTCTTCTGAGGGTCTTATATAAACACAAACACCCATCATGCTTTGCCAAGTTTAAAGAGCTCCTTCCCAGGTAAGGGACAGTGAAACTTCAAGTCCCACCTCCATGGCGGCAACAGAGCTCAGGGCAGAACTCCAGAGGTTCCGGACTTGCTCCCCCCTCTTCTTACTTGAGTCCGACCAGATATCGTAGAACTCTCTGGAGGAGCTGGTGCCACCCCCGGCTGCTTCCGTAGAGCTGGCTTTTGCTGCCACCGGTTGCTTCTTCAACTTCTCCTGAAGGAGGCGCTCTTTTCGTGGCACTACCCCTTCCTCGGCCAGCTGTTCCCACAGACGTTGCTTCCGCTTCAGTCTCCGGCCATTGGGGATCTGATGGGCGAGGATGCTGAGGAGGAAGACAAGAGCTGGGTCAGGGAGTGGTGGGGAAACCCCAAGGCTTGCTCTGCATGACCCACAGAGATGGGAAAACACTCACTCTTTGGGGGCAGGAACCTTGGAATCTGGCTGTAGGATCAAGTCAATCCTCAAGGGTTTCTCTTTGCCACGATTCTGTTTTTGGTCTGGGTAAAAACACAAGCCAAGAATTCATCACAGAGCATCATGCACAGAAGTTGAAAGAAGGACTCCCAGAGTTCTAATTTGATACCTAGCTGCCCTGTTCCAGATGGCCAAACCCCCTCCCCCCCAAGATTGATTAAAGAGCCATATTAGGCAGCAGCAGGAAAACCATGACTCAAAAGAGACTGACTGGAAACTAAGGCCACATACCCATAGACACACTCCCTACCAGACTCTAATCTGGTAGTTAGAGTGGAAGGATAGAGAATATCCACAAGGGGAATTTACTGCAACAAATAACAAGCCTGCAATGCAAGGACGACATATCATATGGGTATCGGGGACACACAGGTGGCCCAAATCATAGACAACAGGTGTCAATTACTTCCCCTTTTCAGATCTAGGCTCTATTTCTCTGGTACTCGAATCCAGGGTAACCCTTCTATGCTCTGTGGCCAGTGCTCACCTTTAACCTCATTGCAGGTGTCTACAAAGAACAGGCTTTCATTGGGCTTTTCTGACACTGGCCCTCTGCAGAAGAGAAAATACATACAATAAATGAGCATCCATCAGTTCGCTGCCAAAGCAGGGCTGCTCTCCAACCCGAGCTCCACCCTGTAATGAGACTCCACTGCTAACTTGGATTTTGGTCTTTCCCTCCCCCCCCCATTTGCCCTGGTTTTCTGCTCAGTGAAACCCACTTTCTCTTCTCCTGCCCTCCTGAAGGTAACTTTTATCCCAGACCACCATCTCTTCCTTCTCATCCCTACTCAGGTACCCACCACAAACCCCAAATAATCACCCTCCTCCACCACCACCCCTTACCAGAAGCATTACTTTCTTCAGGACCCCCCCCCCCCCGCACCACACACAGGCTTCTGCTGCTTCCACCCTCAGCCCAGCCGCCAACTCCCCAAGTAGTGCTCAGCCACCCCCCCCCCCACGAACCCCCAATTTGGGGCCTGGTGCCTTCAAGTCAGGCCAGGCCACGCGCGGAGAAGCGAAGCGGCCTGTTGCCAAGCCAACTGCTGCGGCGGCTGCCGGCCTTGTGGACGGGGCCTGGCTCGCCTCAGCCGCCGCGGCCCGATCCCGTCCCGTCCCGTCCCGTCCCTCCCCGGGCTGCGCTGACCCCAAGTGCCGCAGCTCGGCCGCCGTCTCCTCCAGCCACTGGCCCAGCTCCCGGCCCAGCTTGGCCTCCGGCCCGCGCCAGCGCTTCCATCCCTTCTTGCGGTTCCTGGCGCCCAGGCCTCCCGCCCGCCGCGAGGGGAGCCGGCCCGGGTCGCGCGAGGAAGGGCCGAAGCCCAGGAAGCCCGACGCCGTCCCGGCCGCGCTGTCTGTCCGCCTCTCAGGCGCCGCCATCTTGGACCACGAGCCAGACCGGAAAGGAAGGAGACGGAAACAGGAAGTCGCGCGGAGGGGCGGAAACGGGGCGCGGACTCGACGTCTGTGTCAGGCGCCATGTTACTAGAGGCAAAAAGGCGCTGTGAGCACGGCCCCGCCTAGAGCCAGGAAAGAGAGGCTAAGAAGTTTAATAACAGGCTGAACGTCCGGTATTCCATCGAAAGCCGCGCCACCATGATCAGTACACAGTACAGTCTTTTGGATGCTACGTTACTCCAGTTATTTCGGTGACGTTCAGCACAATCCTATGCATGTCTACTCAGAAGTAAGTGTCATTTGTGCTCAATGGTGGCGCTTACTCCCAGCAAAGTGTGTATATTGTATAGGATCATTGCAGCCGTTGTTTCAGCGCAGTCCTCCTGTGCACGTCTACTCAGAGTCGGAAGTAACTTCCATTTGAGTTCAGAGGGACTGAATCGTGCGAGTGCATATAGGATTGCAGCTCTGTCATTGCCGCTGTTATATGCTGACAGTCACCTTGTGCATTGGGGAAATGGCTCTAAATTGCTGGACTAAGTGTACAGTACTTGTAATAAACAAAGAACGGGACGGATCTCCCTGTTCCCCTCTTGGAAGCTTTGGAGGAGGCAGGAGTGATGTGCTGTAGCAGCAGCTGTGCACATCTGTACCTCTAGGGACCCTGCGTCAACTCCACCTTCTGCCATTAGGGGGCAGACCGGCTCCATCAGAGCTGCAGAGGGGCCGGGCGCCTGGGCGCGGCTGGCAGAGCGAGGCTCTGATTGTATTTTTCCGACCCTCGCTGTTTTCACAGCGGTTGGAGGGCTGGCGGCGGGCAGTTGTTGTTTCTTCTTGCTGTTCGTGCTGCATGATCTGCGGGTTGGACGATACAGGCTCCCCGCTGCTGCAGTAATCCCAGCGGCGTCGGAGGAAGACCGGCATGTCGCTGCCCACAACGCGGCGTTGTTGTGCACAAGCAACCCACGCGGAAAGCAGCCCAGGGCCCCTTCTCACACTCCTAGGAAAAACTCATGACACCCACGTGTAGAAGGCTGTACACGTGTACTTTGCTGCATGAACATCTGCCAAGGCAAGCCTCCGGTTCATCAGCCTGCTGCTCTGGTAGATTTGCTGAAACGAAGGCTTCTAGTTAGAGACAGTCTGGGT
The DNA here is from genome assembly GCA_026170595.1 of Plestiodon gilberti rubricaudatus. NCBI lineage: Eukaryota > Metazoa > Chordata > Lepidosauria > Squamata > Scincidae > Plestiodon > Plestiodon gilberti. The sequence continues at coordinate 9,810,297 of JANXHW010000011.1, forward strand.
TTTTTAAAGAAAACAGTTGCATGCTGATGTTGCTTTGGGATTTGCAGGACATAAACAGGTAACTTGCACCTCTCTTATGATAGCCAGGCCTCCTATTTAGCAGCCCTCCCAATGGCTCTTTTCTAAGGTCTCCTGTCTTCCCCCCCCCACACACACACACACACACAATTGTGAGCTCCTTGGGGACAGGGAACCATCTTCCTATTCCTTAAACTGCTTTGGAAACTGTTGTTGTCGCTAAAGCTGTATATAAATATAGAAATAATCGTAATTGTGCCTCCGCCACGAATGCAGGCCATTTTGTCAATCTCACGCCTACCCACCCCTGTGTAATATGGGAAAAATAATAACACCAGCCTCTCTCTTTCTAGTCTTGCTGTGTGGGCAACTGCGGCAGCCTATGTGACGATGCTTTACGTAGAATATCATGGTCTTGTACAGCGCCTTGCACAGTGTTGCGACGACGTGCATGCAAAACATAGGCGTGTGGCTCCTAGGAGCTGGAATGTAAGAAAAGGAAACTCTAAGCAAGCCTTGTTTGCAAGGTGCGGGAGGAGGCGGCGCCCGCTGTGTCATCGTTTCCTTCCACTCCTTTGCCCAGCGACGGACTTCGCACACAATGTACCTGGCTTCGTGTTTCTCCCCCTCCCATCTTATTTTAGTCATTCTCCCCATGTGCCTGCCCCAGCTTTTTCTTGCTTTCCAGCCCTTCAGAAGGGTCCTTGGTCATTCTGTCCTTACTTCTACACATGCCTAAGGCGTGGGGGCAAAAGGGAGGGCTGCTTGTTCCAAATCAAACTGCACACAGACAAGCAGGGAAAAACAGAATTAAACACACACGCACACACACACAGGCAGAACATAACATAAGAACATAAGAAGAGCCCTGCTGGATCAGGCCAAAAGCCCCTCTAGTCCAGCTTCCTATATCTCACAGTGGCCCCACCAGATGCCTCAGGGAGCACACAAGACAACAAGAAAACCTACTCCTACCACCAGGAGGTTGCTTATCCCCATCATGGCTTGTAAGCTGTGATGGATGTTTCCTCCATAAATCTGTCCAATCCCCTTTTAAAGGCATCTAGGCCAGGTGCCATCACCACATCCTGTGGCAAGGAGTTCCACAGATGAATTACACGCTGGGTAAAGAAATATTTTCTTTTATCCGTTCTAACTCTCCCTCCACTCAATTTTAGTGGATGTCCCCTAGTTCTAGTGTTGTGTGACAGGGAAAATAATTTTTCTCTCTCCACTCTCTCCATCCCATGCATAATTTTATACGTCTCAATCATGTCCCCCCTCAACCGCCTTTTTTCTAGACTGAAGAGCCCCAAACGCTGTAGCCTTTCCTCATAAGGGAGGTGCCCCAGCCCACTAATCATTTTGGTCGCTCTCTTCTGCACCTTTTCCAGTTCCACTATATCCTTTTTGAGATGCGGCGACCAGAACTGGACGCAATACTCCAGATGCGGCCTTACCATCGATTTGTACAATGGCATAATAATATTGGCCATTTCATTCTCAATCCCTTTTCTAATGATCCCGAGCATGGAATTGGCCTTCTTCACAGCGGCCGCACACTGGGTCGACACTTTCATCGACCTGTCCACCAGTACCCCTTCCCTCCCAAGAAGGGAGCTCCTTCCTGTGTAAGGGTGAACCACCGGCTAGGTCACAAACCACAAGGTTGCCTCGTCTCGCTGCTGCTGATGTAGAGGGCTCCTGCCTCGGAAACGCAGCCCATCGTTCGTTTTTAAGATGCCACAAAGTCCAGGATTGTTTTTGCTGCAACTGACTTGGCAACGACAACCGCTGTGGAAATATTTCCTCAGCAGAACAGTGCCCAAAGGATTGCAGCAGGGGCCGGGAGGGTGGGGAAGGCTGCAGATCCAGCACCCCAGGCCCTCCCTCTCTTTCCACAGAATCTAATGCATGTTAGAGTCAGACTCTGTGACCTCCATTTTTATTCATCATCAGGGTGGGGAAGAAAGGGTGGTTTCAGAGCGATGGAATTAACACTCTCCCTTGGGAGATTAGACCGTGTTCCTTTTTGGGCCTAGTCAGACGTGCCTCTAAGCCTGCACCGTGGACTGCTGGCTGGGGGATTTTTAAAATAGCAGCTGGGGGGGGGGGGAAGTAAAAGAGAGCAGAACCCAGGATCAGATCTGGGCCCTTCTGTACTGCTTTGGGAGAAATTCAAATGTCAAGAGCGGGCGGCGTTTAGACCTTTCTGAGAATATCCTCCCAAATATCCCCATTTGAAGCAGTGCCCATGTGCTCAATTGTGCTGCAGTAGCCATTACAAACCCCTGACCCTCTTTTCCTGCCTCTGCAACACAGGGAACAGATCAGGTCACAGCTGAGCACTGAGCGTTCAAGGGCTGGTCTGGGGAAAACAGGGAAGATAACTCTTCCTGGTTCTTTTCTTCCTTCCATTCTGCCTTCCTCCGCAGGCTGGGGTTTGGGGGTGCGGCTCCTCTGCCGCCTCCGTTGCGGAATCCCCTGTGCCAAGCAGCTTGGTATCGGGCTGTTTGTTTTGGGGGGCAGAACAAAGGAATGTAAAAGTTTCCTGGCTGGGAGTGCGCTGGCGACAGCCCCGAGCGTGACTCACAGACTGGAGGCACACTTGCCCCGCCAAATGGGAAGAATCCAAAACCATTCCCCTAAAGCTACATATATGCTGGCCAACTCCTTACTGATCTCTGGCTTGCTAGCAGGAATGTGTCACTCAGGAATGGGGGGCAGCTGGGACACGATGACACATTGGCCTCTCTCCAGCCCAGCGCTGACCAGGGTGAGTGACAGGGAACGGTTCTGCAAGACAGAGACCGACCGACCGACCAACCAGGCAAGGCTCAGACTGGTAAATACAACAATTTTATTGTGGCAGAAATGCTGTTACAGTAACAGAGGCACATCACAGAAGTACACCCCGGGTCCCAGGAAGGCCACAGCTTCGGAAAGCTGTATTCAGCAAAGGGGGGTGGTCAGCCAAAGGATTTCCCCCAACTGGAATGCAGCTGGATTGCCTCTATCCCAAGGCCCAGCAAGGAGCTGCCCCACAAGCTAGAGTTCCTTGGCACCCAAATGGATGGGGAAGCTTTCTCTCTGGGTGCAAAAGGGTGTGGGGGGGGGGGGTGCAGGCCTGCCAGCCTCTTGCAGACATAGGGACTTCCGTGTACACAAAGGAAGCAAAATGAACCAGGTGACGCTGCGTACATGTAAGCAAATATATTCATATTTTGTATAGATAATTCGCTCTGTCTGTTCTGGCTGCAGGATTTGGGGCTTGGTTGCAGAAGTTGGATATTTTTTTTTTTAACTCTGAATGCAGAATTTAGGTGTGAGGACTAGATTACAGGACAGGAGTCACACTTACACAGTGAGCCAAGAGGACGTCTTACAGCACAGACTCTAGGCCTTTGCATAGGAATGCCTTCGTCTTGGACATTTTGCACGTTTTCTGTCTCCATGTCAATTGCCTGCCCTGTTCCCTGCCTGCCTCACTCCATTCTTGAACGACGTCAGAGTTTTCCCAGTTAAAAAAAAAATAAAAAATCTTCCCAACTGTTTCTCTCAGTCACAGCTTTGGTTCACTTCTAAAGCAAATTCCAAGTGAGGCAGGAAGATCAATGCTGCCGTGACACAGGAAAAAAAATATGCATCTTTTTTAGGAAATAGCAGTAATAATAAAAGGTGAGGCTGAAAAGGAACCAGCGCAACTGTGAGGCTTGGTTATTGTGAAAGGCAAAAGAGCCACAAATAGACACGAAGCAATCTGGAGGGGATAAAACACATTCTTCCCGGTACAGTTCATGCACAGCGTTCACACGAGGACAAGCGTTATCTGGATTGGCTGTACTTTTCAAAGACTGTGTGGACATAACTGGACAGCAACATCTGACCTCTTCTGCTTACGGGCTGTCACAGCAATGCTGAGAACGGATGGGATGCTCCGCACAACTTTAAGATTGCTCTGCCGTTGCAGGATCTGCTGTCTGGCAAGGAACTAGGCATCCTGAGAACCTCATTGCTTTTGTAAAGCAAGCTGCTAGACCTCATGGTTTTGCAAAAATCATGCACACAAGGACAATCATTCCTTTCCACTTCTATTGTCCTCCATTGTCACTCCCTTAACTTAAAAAAGCTTCCAAATTATTTGAAGAGTTCAAAAACAGAAGCAGAACAAGCACACAAGGCTAAGTAAACATACAGTACTGTATACAAATATACATAAATAGAGAACCTGCAGCCTGCCTTGTTCGTTTGAACCAATATGCGAGATCCATCCCTCCTCAGTACTCTGAACTTCATTCCAAGATCCCACAGCCCCCTCGACCTGTATGAGTTTCTTCCCAGCTGCTTTTCTCATAGGAGTGACACGGATTTCCAATCATGCTTTCTTCTCAGTCGTTCAAACCGTTGTGTGCATTCTGTGACATCACAGCAGTTCGGCCAATGACTTGATGGGCCTTGCAGACAGATAACAGCTGACGTTTAGGTCAGGGACGGCCACACTTTTGATACTGGGGTGCTTATACTTTTAATTGTGGCACAGAAAAAGGAATTTCAGAAGGTCCAGTTTCACATACAATCATGCTCCACAGAGCTGGGTAAAACTGCAAGTTCCAAAATTCCCTTATTATAGCTTTACAAACTATTTAAGATACGGGAAACTTCATACTGAAAGGCTGGATATCTATGGTTCAAGCTGTTCTTCATGTTGCACGATATGTTCCAAAGATACAATCGGGTTTCCTGAATTTATGGCACAAATACATACGGTATAGCTCTGCCTAGTGTTCCACAGTCCTCCAGAGAACCATAGAGATGTAGCTACCAAGCGGCTCTGTAGCACCTGAGAAAAAGGGGTGAAGAACGATGCAGCCATCACTGATCTCTATGGTCAGTTTTTCCACTACTGAGGCACAGAGCATGTCTATACAACAAACTGACAAACTGGTGGCACCGTCACTCCTTCTCCCCAGGAAACTGTGGTTCTAGAAATCCCTTAAGACCAGGTTTTCAGCACTCTCATCAATGAGAATTCCCAGGATTCTTGGGGGAGGACATGACAGCTAAGATGGCGGTGTCGATAAACTCACTAAGCTGGTTCCGCCCCCACCTTCTCAGGTCATGGGTAGCACCAAGTGTGGGCAGCACACTATTTTGGTCATCTTGGTGAGGGAAAAACCCATGTAGGAATGCTTTGGGCAGAGTGGAGAGATGGAGAGGGCTACTCCCAACACTAAACGGGTCTAGCACCAAAGGTTCGGTCTCTCACGCACCACAGAAGAAGTGCTGGTAAGAATGCAACTATAATGCATCTCCCGTGCAAAAAGGGTTGCCAAGTACTTGGTTAAAAACAAAGCCTTCACCCCTAATAATTGGCTCAACATCAGGTGTGGTCTGGCATTTAGAAGCTGTGGCACCCAGGCCACGGCATCCCATTCAAAGCGCGATGATTTGGAGGAGGGTATTCACCGACAGCCAGGTTTTTCAAACGTTCTTCCTCCAAGGAACCTTCCCCACATCAGCTTGTCCGTCACAGGACCTCTGCACGAAGCAGAAGATGATAGGAATTGTCCAGGAGGCATCGGCCAGAACCTCAGTGCCACTGTGCATGAGCTGAGAGCGCACCCTGAACAATACTCTCTTGGCACTGAACATTTCAGGGTAGAGTGTTGTCCATTATTGCTTTTCTCCCTTATTAAGTTTTCCAAGAAACCTCAGAATTCCCCTCAGAACTCCGTTCAGCTTCCATTGTTCTAGCGCTACTCTGATCATTCCTAGGAAGTGGCAAACTCTCTTGTGTGCATTCTCCAGGCCCCTGATTGGCTTCCATCTTGGCTTCCTGATTGGCTAGGAGCCCCTACATAAACTTCCTCTCTCTCTCGGAAACACCTTTTCCTGGGCACTGGCGACTTGCATTCTGCAGTCCGCAGCTCTCAACCCTGCTTCTCCTTGCCTTTGGCTTCCATCCTTGCCTTCTTGCCTCATGCACCACAGACTTCTTCTCTGACCCCTGTTAGACTTACACAATCACAGCAGTCGTCTCACCCTTGCAACTGGATGGATCCTCCTGGCTGTAAGGATGGCCTCTCCCTGGCCCCTTAGCAGGAGAATGAGGAGAAAGAGCAAAGTATGCAGAGGAAGCTGCCTCTTGTTGCTGGATCCCAGGAGAGTTTGGGGCGTTGGCCTCCAGCAGTATCCAGGGCTGGGAATGGAGGTCATGCCCCACACCGACATGCACAGGCTGCCAGAGTAATTGGGGCATGGCCTCCAGGACATTATTCGGGCCATGATGCAAAAGCCAGAGGCGATAAAAAGGAGAGGGCGTGTATGTGGGGGGGGGGGCATGGGTTGCGAATAATCCTCAGCACACCAGACCTCCCTGGGGAATGACCCCACTGGACTGCAGACACGGGTTCAAAGCATTTTGCTTCCCAAGACTGGAAATCCAAATGGCACCTGTCCCCGTATCACCCCCCCCACACACACAAGTCATGTTTACACTGTAATAATAAATTGGATAACTGACACGTTGACGCTCCTTGTTGTATCTGCAAACTTGCTGCCTGAGCCGAGCTGCCAAATGGTGGGGTCAGCCCATGCTTAGAACTAGCATGCTGGGTAAGAGCCCTTCCCTATCCCCCCCCCCCAGGAATCAGGAAAGAGATTCAACGACAACGGCTCCCTTCCATGACTTCCCTGGCAGGAAGAGGGTTGGGGAACTGCCTGTGGCTTCGTGGCCTTTCCGACCCTAGTCTGTGGAGGGCACAACCCCCAAAGACTGCAGCGGAAGTGTCACCCCCCTGCACATGCCTGCCTCCAAGGGGCGTGGTTCCAAGGCGCACCAGTGCCTCTCTGGCCACCCCAGTTCAGCTCGGCTCCTGGTCTTCAATGGTTTTGTGCTTGCTAGCCAGGCTCTGAAGGCAAGGCTCATGCCTCACATGGAGCAATCTCTCACCAGCACGTTCCTTGCAAGGACAGCAGCATAAGCGCTCTCCTTCTCTCACAAAATGGCAACCTCTTTAGGTCTCGTTAGTCTGGCCCAGCAGGTCTTCATCGCGTCTGCCTGCATTGTGTGGAAGCGCACCAGCTGAAAACAAAGAGTGGGGCCAGTCCTGTGTGTGTACGAAAGCCGAGAGCTGTGGAGAACGGCCACACCTTGCCTCCCTTTGTCCTGCCTTTCGGCTTGACCAAAGACAGGGTTGACCATGAGCATCAGACGACTATAGAAGTGGCCACAGCGATTGTGCCATCCAGAGCTTGGGGCTCTGCTTGGGAACCAAATATCCCAAGCAGCTCTGAGGCGTCCAACAGGGGGAAGTGGACGCAGAAAGAGTGTTTTCCAAGTGGATCAGGGCCATCTGAGGTCTCAGCTGTTGGCAGGGAACCAGGCCTGCTGGAGACGGTCAACATCATTTGGAGAGTCTTCTTCTGTTTCAGTCTGATGTGGGTCAAGCTCTGGACCAGTACAGCAGTCTAGGTGTGGAGTGAAGAAGACAATCTTCTGACACCTATCAAGTGAGATATGACTGACAGCGAAGGTCGAGTGGAGAATTCTGGGCCTGGTTTTGAGAAAGGAAGAACTCTGGGAGAAGTGCAAGCACAGGTGGAAATCGGTCGTCTTTGGTACATCCAGCGAGCGAAGATGGGAGCAAAGATTTGAACAGCCCGAGACTAAGTGATTTCAAGAAGGCTTGGAAGAGCAAAGCTGAAGCCTGCTTTGGAGAACGGAGGTGACCCGGCTGGAGCCTGGTTTCGAGTCAGGTTGGGGCGACGTGGAAGGTAGAACTGAAACCTGGGTTGAGGAAGAGCCAGGACCTCGGACACAGCAGGAGTCGTGCGTGACTGTTATGGGGGGAAAGAGAACTTCAAGCCTGAAATATACCTTCTTAAGCCTGATGTGGGTGGAAATTGGAAGTCGGGGGGAAACCAGGGCCTACTGGAGCAGTTCAAGCCTGGGGACGGGACGGGACGGGGGCGAGCGCAGGAAGTCTGCTTACTCAGCTGACCCCTTCTGCCGACGCTTGGAGGGGGGCACAAGGTGGCGGGGCAGGTCAGAGGGCAGCCCGTGGCCCTCCAACTTGACCTCGATGAGGTGGCTGGCCAGAGCAAACTCCTCGTCGTCCAGCATGCCGTCGCGGTCGACGTCGCTCAGCTTCCAGATCTTGCCAAGCACCGAGTTGGGCAGCTTGGTGGTGACCATCCAGTTTTTGGCCTTGGTGCCGCTAAGTTTGCCATCCATCGGGGAGAGGTTGTAGAAGATCTCGTCGTATTTGGGCTTGTCTTTGGTCACCACCCAATCCTCATCGTCCATCCCCTCGTAGGCCCCCTCGGTCGCCCCTTCGATGAAGGGGCCGTTGCGGGTGCCGTCAAAGGCGCCGCCCTGCACGATCTGCTCGGGCACCTCCACCTCCTCCTGGCGCAGGAGCGGCATCAGCTTGGCAATGTCTGTCGTCAGCATCTCATCCAAGGCCTCCATCATGCGCGGCTTCAGCCCGTGAAACTTGGTGAAGTCGTGCACCATCAGCATCTCCTGGAGAGAGATCAGGCATGGGGGGGGGGAGTGAGATTGCCTAAGGAAGTGGCGGCACCTGCTACATTTCCCCCTGCAAGGGTCCTATTTGGCAGCACTCGAACACAGCACCACACACACCAAGTGAGGAGGAACAGGGAGCCCTGAAACCAGGACACAGAGGCTGTTGCGTAGGGATTCAGCCTATGCACCACCCCCACCCCCAGCGCAGATCAGCCATGCCGCATGCACCGAGCCATGTCCCTCAAGTCAGCCAATGGCTCAGCTGCTTATATGGCAGGTGTCATTTCCCCGTAGGGTACCTGTGCTTGGGTGCACCTGTGTAGCAGCAAAAGGAAACATGGCTGGAGTCAGGGAGATGAATTCTCATTCTGCCCCTTAGTCACTAGAATGGCAAAAGGGCGGACTTGTGGGTGATTTTCATTAGCCAGGTTAGAAACGGAGCCTTCTGGTGGTGTTAGAAAAGGCTGAGATGTTAATGGTGGTGTTAGAAAAGGCCCCTATCAGACATCAGATCCCAGACACAGCAGAATGGGCAGCAATAGAAATCTGCAGGTAGAAATCTTCTCAGGGTGGAAGTGGAGGAGAGGGCAGGCACCCCCCAGGATCCAACACAGGGGGGAGGAAATGGGGGCAGCAGGTTGATGTTCCCGCTGGCGCAGTTGGTCTCTGGCTTTTTCGGGATGGAATATGGGGACGGGCCCTGCTCACCTGCATCTTGTTACAGTCGGGGAAATCGCCGGGCGAGATGTGATGCTCGAGTTGGATCTTGGCAAAGATAATGGGCAACTTGGTGATGAGTTGCTTCTTCTTGTTGTCCTTCCCAAAGACAGAGGGCATCTCCCGCTTCAGGTGGCTGATGATGTGCGCGTGGACCTAGGGGGAACAGACGGAGCGGGTCATGCGCTAGGTAGGACCTCATCATTACAACCCTTCGTAGACTTGGCAACAGTCTTTGGGATGGGAGCGGAATGAAAATCTACAGCTTTTTGCAGAAAAGGAGCTGCTGATGGTAGCCCAGGAACCCACTGCTTCCTCACCATTGGCTGAGATGCTGTGATGTCATGAAATGTTCAGAAGTGCTGTAAGGCGCTCAGGGGGAAAACGGTTACCCACAAAACGGTGATGAACAGAAGGCCGATTGGGTTGGGGGAAGACTCACAAAGTCTCACAAAGGTGCCACAAGACTCTTGTTTTGCCTCCAGTTGCTAGTCAGGAGGCGTGCTTAATGGAAGTTTCTAGAATGTGACCCCAAAGTCTGAAAAGGGGCTGCAGCTTTTGGAGGGTTTTTGTTTGTTTGTTTGTTTGTCTTTAAGTAATCAGCTGCTCCTGCTGCAGACAGATTTCAGCCCAATCGCTGGCTAGATTTATATCCCAGCGTTTCCTGCACAAGGTGACGCGGCCCATTGTCCCTCCGGAGCATAAGGAAATCTCCGCAAAGCTGGCTCAGTAGACGCCTGGGGCGTGAGAGAGGCTCAGTCAGGATGCTGGTCAGGGTGGGGGAGATGAGTGGAGGACACGTCCGTGGAGGACCGGAAAGAAGCCAGGTTGTAAATCCTGCTCCGTGCCTCCAACCACGCAGAGGAACAGCCAGATGGAAACACAGGGCATTGGGTCCGCATCACAGCCTTTGTCCTCCAGGACTGGCTGAAGCTTCCCCAAGGGCGGTGGCAGGATTTTGGGGGCAACTCTGACTCCTGCGAGGTGGGAGGGGGTGGGAGATCCAAACTGAGAGAGCGCCCTCAGAGCACTCTGCCCAGCAAACAAGCTCAGCCACATGCAAAATGCTGAACTGGCCAACACAGGCAGAAGCTGGTTTTTCCAGCCCAAAAAAAAAAAAAAAAGAATTTTGGCTTTTTGCTGCACTTTGTGACAAGTCATCAAATGCATAAGAACCTCAGAAGAGCCTGGCTGCTGGATCAGGCCAAAGGCCCCTCTAGTCCAGCTTCCTGTATCACACAGTGGCCCCACCAGATGCCTCAGGGAGCACACAGCCAACAAGATAATGCAGACAGCCCAGCTTCTGTTGGAATATCTTGCCCAATCAGGGGCGAGTGAGCGGATTCTCGGCTCCATAGCCTTGCCCCTCCTCCTTCCCCGTTCCAAATTCCAAGAGGCTCGGTCATAGGAGCCTCACCCCCCCCCCCTGGCATTTTGCAACCCTCCGCACATGCCCACCCTTCCAGCCTCCCATAGCTCCTGGGGCCAGCATGCCTTGGTGGCGGAAAAGCCCACTTCAGAGGCCTTGACAATGGCATCCTGGCTTCTTCATCCACCCAGATGGCTTTCTAAGCCAAGAGGAAACGGCCCTCGTTGAGCACAAAGCCAGCCTTACAGGTGACCGGAAAAGATAAGCCAAGAAAAAAGGGGGGAGAACGTGATGTCTGGGGGGACGGGACACACAAGTCCTGAAGCTTCCTGAACTTTGGGGGAGTCGCTGGTTCCTTTTCGGAGCAATGGTGTAGTGGTTCGGGAGTCAGACTTAGACCTGGAAGGTCCAGGTTCAAATCCCCCGCTCAGCCACGAAGCTTCCTGGGTGACCTTGGGCCAGTCACTATCTCTCAGCCCCACCTACCTCACAGGGTTGTTGTGAGGACAAAAAGGAGAGGAGGAAATATGTACACCACTCTTAGCTCCTTGGAGGAAGGGCGGTATAAAAATGTGAAAAATAAATACATTGTCATGATATCTGCTCCTGTGAGTTTGCGATTTGATGTTGCAAATGAGCCACATCCAGAGTCAGGCCTGGAAGCGATGCTGAGCAAGGGGCCGGAATGGACCCAAGAGGGTTAAGAAAGGGCGATGGGCAAAGAAATCCCTTGCACTGAAGCCTGCATCCTGGGTTCCCAGGACCCTGAACTGCGTCTACCTGAGAGGAAGGGCGAAAAAGGCATACGGCTCTTCTTCCCCTCCTCCCTTTTTGAGTTAACGAGGAAGACAAAGGAAAGCAGGAACTAGAGAGTCTGGGGAAGAGAGAGAGAGAGAGAGAGGGAGAGAGAGAGAGATGGGATTTGATCTGGCAGAGGCCGTGCTGGAATCCACGAGGGAGAGCTGGCAGCAAAGACCCTCCTTAAAAGACACGCCGCCGTTGCTTGCAGAAGCTGCCACCGACTCCACCCGATGCTCCAACCTGTACCTTTGGGAATAAAGCAGACACGACAAAGACACCGGAAGCCGCCAGCGATTCCTCCTCCAAAGAACGGCCTAACTCCAAAAGACGCTGTGCCCTTGGATTTTCTTCACTGCAGCTGGGGGCAGAGTCAGGGGTACCTTTTAAGGGCAGCAAGTAGTTAATTAATGATGGAATTGGTGCTTGCATTGCACCACAATGAGGGGAACTGTTTGGATTTCCTGCCTTGGGGATCAAAATGCCTTGAGCTGTCTCTGGGGAATCAGCTCCCTCGTACCTCTGGGCTATGGGAATCAGCAGCGCTGGAGTGAGAAACTGCAGCTGCCTGGAGATACCCACCTCCACACTTCCTCTGCCTCTCCATCCCCCGCTTCCTTTACGAGGCCAGGAAATGTGGAAGAGTGAGACACTCTAGCCCACTCCTCTCTTCTCCTCCAGGCATCCTCTTCCATTCCATCCCCCTCTTCCTTTACAAAGCCAGGAAATATGGGAGACAGAGACACTCTAGCCACTCTTCTCTTCTCCTCCATGCATCCTCTTCCATTCCATCCCCCTCTTCCTTTACAAAGCCAGGAAATGTGGGAGACAGAGACACTCTAGCCCACTCCTCTCTTCTCCTCCATGCATCCTCTTCCATTCCATCCCCCTCTTCCTTTACAAAGCCAGGAAATGTGGGAGACAGAGACACTCTAGCCACTCTTCTCTTCTCCTCCATGCATCCTCTTCCATTCCATCCCCCTCTTCCTTTACAAAGCCAGGAAATGTGGGAGACAGAGACACTCTAGCCCACTCCTCTCTTCTCCTCCATGCATCCTCTTCCATTCCATCCCCCTCTTCCTTTACAAAGCCAGGAAATGTGGGAGACAGAGACACTCTAGCCCACTCCTCTCTTCTCCTCCAAGCTTCCATTTCATTTCCCTCTTGCTTTTCAAAGCCAGGGAATGTGAGGGGAGAACTCGGAGGAGCACCAGGTGCAACAGCTGGGTACGGGTTATGTGATGCACCACCTCAGGGGCTGGGAGGCCTTAGGCTGACCCTGGTGGTATCGCTGCACGTCTGAACTGGCCCAGTCCCGTGATTTGTTCACCCAAGACTAGGGTCCAGGAAAATAGTCCTTCAGAGGGAGACCGTGGGGGGGGGGGGGGAACACGATGGTGCTTGCTGCTCTTTGCCTCTTTGGCTGACGTAGCTAGGATTTGACGTAGCGTTCGGCCCGACCCTTGGAAGCAGCCTCCTTCCTGTCCCGCCTGCAGCGGCGCTCCCTCACACACTGCCAACGGGGCGAGACTGACAGCATCACGAACGTGATCAAGACTGCGGAAGGCGCGACCTCATCGGAAACGCTTAATGAGAAAACCAGAACTGGGAAAGAGGAAAGGGGTAGCTGAGCCCAGAAACACGTTGTACCCTGAAGCACAATGCAAGACTTCCTCTGTGGGGACGCGGCCATTGTTCAGATGAGGGGGCTGAAGTCCGTCCCCTACTGCTGAGGAGAACAGGAAAAACAGCCCGAATAACTGGGCGCCAGGACAGGCAGCAATCTCTTCCAAGGAAAGAGAAAGGGAGTCGCAGAGGCAGCGGGATGGTGGAAATGTCCCAGTTCGGGGGGTGGGGGTGAGTATCTGTGATCCTGCTGCTTAAGTTCTAAAGGAAAACACCGCATGCACCTTCAGGAACAGGGGGAGGGACGACGACAATTTCAGCACAATCCGGAATTCTGTCCGCCATGCAGGTGAGGGGTCATGGTGGGGGTATTTGCAAAAAGAGTAACGTCTGGGATGACCTCCCCATCCATTGCCTTTCTCTCCATCTTCCCCATTCTATTACAACTGGATAAAACCATGAAACATCAGCTGGGCCTTTCATTCACTGGCAAACATACCTGTTCCACCGGGAACATCTTCCACTCAGCAATGCCTGGTGTTTCTGCCTAACCCTTTGCAAGAGCAAACTCTCCTGTTAGCCAAGGCTACTGCAGCAGGGCATCCATTGTGCTATTACATCCCATGTAAACATCTCAATTTGTTTATTAGAAGTGATTCATTTCCCCTCCAGTCCCCTGTCAATGGAATCATCTCCCGTGGCACATGGAGAACTACAATGGAATTTCCGTGGGCCCCGTGGGCTTTACCTCCCTCATTCCAATGGGGCTTTTATCCAATGGCCATATAGCTACTTATCTCGGCAGCATTCTCTGCTGAAGGCAAGCAACCATTGTACTGGAGTTCCCTTTGGATTTCTTCACCCACCTTCCACTTTCCAATGGAAAATTCCATTGCAAGGGGACATTCTGCAAGTGGCAACAGAACGTTCACGGTTGCAATGAAGCTTTCGTGGCATGGATGAGGCCTGCGCCTCTCCTTATCCCAATGGAATGGAACATTCTCCATCTGTCGTGGTCCACCCCTTCGGTCTGTTCATCCACCTTTCCCAATGCAATGGTGTATCTGCCGACAGACTTACCCATGTTGGCTTCCTGATCCCATGGGTGTCTATGGGACACTCCGTCCTTATCCCAACCCTTCTCCGGTTCCCTGTACTCACCCTGACCAGACGGGCTCTCTTGACCAAATCGTTGAGCTTCCTCAGGGCAGAATTCCGGGGCAGGTTCTGGATGTCCGTGAACAAGTCCTGCTCCTCAAGCTCAAACAGCCGTCGGTTGTCGGAGATGAGCAGAGGCTCCGACCAGAAGGACCCGATGTAGACACGCAGCACCTCGGGGGTATTGAACACTTTGCCCAGCGACCACATGAGGGCGCCGTAGACCCGCATCAGCTGCTGCGTCTCCACCATGTCGGCCTTGTTCAGGACCACCCGGATCTTGTCCTCGTTGCCCTTGAGGGCCTGGATGGCCTCCGAAAACTCGTCTGAGATCTCCAGCTTGTGGGCGTCAAAAAGGAGAATGATGAGGTCCACACGCTCCGCAAACCAATGCAACACGGCAGCAAAGTCGTAGCCTGGGAGAGAGAGAGCAGAGGCTTGTAAAACAGGAGGTTCACTGGGGACATTTAATGGGTCGTGAACAGCCTGCCACCTGAGCCTCAACTTCCGGGTTGCCGAGCTTTCGCAATTTTTTACGCTAACAGCCGGCCGCCTGAGCCTCTGTCTCTCAGCAAGAACACGACACGACAAGGCCCGGAGTGGTCAACTACCGCCAAGTAGAGGCTTGGGTGGCCGGCTGGTTGTGTAAAAAATAATAATAATAAAAAAATGTGAAAGCTCAGCAACCCGGAAGTTTGGCAGTGACATGATGACAATCCTCACGTCACTGCCAAAACTTCCAGGTTGCTGAGCTCCATGCCGAATGCGGGTCGTGGGGTGAAAGAGATTGGGAACCCCTGTTCTAGACTCTTCTCTGCTTAGTAGTCCTCATCAAGCATGCTGACTGTGCAGTTTCAGCAAGTACAGAGAGAGGCTTCTTGTGTGCTGCAAGAGGGGCTGAAGAGGTTTTTGAGACATTAAGCTACCGCGTTGGATACATCCTTTGAAGTCGGGAGACCCCCGTGTGCAGCACCACCAATTCTCCCTTTTCTGTCAATATACAGGCAATGGCATTCTCCCGAGGAAAGAATGGGTGGGGAGTCCCCGAAGGAGCCTGTGCTACAGCTCACAGGTGTGGGGGCGTCTCAGAAGCATCCCCATTGCCCCCCCCCCAAAACATGGTCCAGTCACTGGTTGCTTTCACAAGAGCCTATGGTCTGCTCACTTTTTAGGGGGAATCCACAGGGGCTCACTGTTAAATCGTGGCCTTGCCGTGCTGTCTGTGTTCGATCCCAGGGCAAGCTCCTTTGCTACAAAATGCTGGCGTGGCCACAGTGTGGCCAGTGGTTCCGTGGTTGGAACTCCAACGGCTTCTGCATTTTCGAAATGCAGCTGCAGAGGGCGGAGGAGCTGTACCAGGGCCACAGTGTGGGAGAGAGAGGCTTAACTCTGTTGCCCTGAGCGGCCGCGGATTCCATGTCTTAAATTGCCCCAATGGGAACTGGGGTGGGGGGGTGGCGTCCTTCCCTCCACCCTCTCCCCCACCCAGTCCATGATGCAACTGTCTAAGAAGGGTTTTAAAAATAAAACAAACAGCCTGCTCCACAACGAGAATTTTTGTACGGATGCCCCTCTTTCCCTGCCTAGCGAAAGCAGGTTCTCTCTGTGCCGGATTCTCCTTCTCAGGCCTGATCCTTTCCCCCTGCCTGCCCCGCCCTGCCCAATCTAAACACGTTCCATGGCTTTCTTTGTGGCTGGAGCCCAGCCATCCTCTCAGCCCCTCCCGCTTGCCTTTTGGCAGCAGCCCGAGTTCACAGCGGCCTGTTCCACAGCACCAAAAAAGGAAACCAAGCCGTTCCGTAGGAAAGTCTGAGCAACAGGGGCCTCATTGTTCTGACAGATTAAAGAAAAATAATAAAGATGGGAGATCTAAATAAGGGGGGGGGCCTGACCACGCAGCCTTATCTCAGTGAACCACGGGGTCCCACTGGCTCACGCAGGGGAAAGAGGGGTTGCCAAAGGTCAGCTGAATGATGGCGCATGCTTTGCTTTGGCGGAAGAATCTGGAATATTTAACTCCGGATTGGTGTCACAAGATAGAGATACAGAGGGTCAGACAAAGCAACTATTCTCTGCTCCGGGTTTCCCCCAGGGCAGATAAGGAAAGACCGGCGAAAAGGATTTATGGCAGCCTGAATTAGGGCAGTTACAATGCTCTGATTTTGAAAGCCAGGCCTCTCGTATGCAATGTACGACTGTAATCAAGATGAGGGTGTTTCTGGGCACATGCAGAGTGCTTTTTGCTCACTGTTGAGTCGCGATAACCAGCTGGCATGCTTGCAATTAGGGACAGAGGTGTTTAGGGGTTTAGGAAGCCAACCCTAAGCCCCAGCACTTGTCATTTAAGAAGTTAACAGTTCTGGACTTGGCAGAAGGCCCTACTTGCCCCCCAAAAGGCATAGGAGAGTTTTAAAAATCCCAATCACTTTCAAATCATGAGAGCGGCAAAATAACGTACTTGCAGTTTCCCTTCTGGGTTATTATTAGCCAGCAGAACATACAATCCGGCCAGTTATAAGGAGCCAACATTCCAGACAGTGAGCCCACGACAGTCCTCTGGCTAAATCCAGTTTGTAAGCCATTTGCCTGTGGCCCAGGCAGATCTGGTCCAGGGGAACAGAGGGAGACTGCATCCCCAGGAAGGACTTCCCAGCCCTTTTCTGTTTATTTAAGCAAGGACAGGAGGAGGAGGTGTGAACTGAATGTCTTCAACCCCTTCCTGCAGCATGTAACTGACATCCACAACAGATCACAATGGAATCTGATGAGTAAGAGACTGGACCAGATTATCTTGCATGTACAGTACTGTACAAGAATTCTTGCACATCTGGCAGGATGGTAAGAATTCTTGTACATGCAAGAGAATCTGGGACCTCAGCGGCTCTTCTATGCCAGGTTTCAGAGTTGCTCAGGGAAGCATTAACTGGGGAAGGACACAACCGTTTCTCCGGTGGCAAGCTAGTTTCAAGCTGGCTACAGCTTGAAGGTTATAACTACCGGTTGATGACCACCATCACCTAGCTTGGAATACAAATTCGTCCAGCTCGTAATGCTTGGAAGTATTACGAACCGAGCTTCGTTTCTCCCAAGAAGTTCTCCTCTGTCTTGGAAGGAAAACATGATTCTGCACATGAGTGGTCAGATTGACCAGGCTGTACGAATTCTTTAATGTTAATCCTTACTTGGTTTGGGGGATACAGTAAGAGGGGATGCAAGAGGAAACGAGAAGTGACGTTCCTCTCTCTCTCTGCTGTACAACAAACAGAACTCAGAATTTTGAGGCTGTAGGATGAAGATTTCAAACTGGATTTCCTACTGGTCTGGAACGTGTGACCCAGACAAAACAGAGCAGCAGGAGATGGCTTCCCTGCTGTGGATAACACTTGGACAAGTCTGCTGTATTTTTAAACAGTTGTCTAAGAGGCTGAAACTCAACAGGCGAAGCAATTTTTGCCTCAACATGCCCAGGAAAGTTTTTACCCGTTGAATCTGTGCCTCTCGTACAGCAGTTTGAGGCAGAACGTGAGACACTGAAGTTCAGGTTTGACTTTCCAAAGTCTGCTTTTTTTGCCTCTTGGGGTTTTTGAACAAACGCTGGCACCAGCAGCACATCTGCTGGGAAGAGTAGTAATTCAGCGCGATGGGCAGGAGGCTGGCTCCAGCATGTGCTGACTCGCTGCAGGAATTTCCTCTCTGCTTTGGAGCCCCATCGCTCCGTGCAGGTGAAGGAGCCAAGGAACGGGGCGGGCAGGAAGCAGGTCCAGGCTGGCAAAAAGCTGGCAGCCCTGATGCCTTGGTGGAAGGAGGAAAAAAACCCTCATCAGCCAGTGAGGGAGGAGGAGAGCATCTCAGAACCGCAGCCACCTTTCCTAGTTCAGGGTCGGGAGTTAAAAATACCACCGACGACACTCCTAGACTAGAGGACAGACCAAGGGGTGTGTGATGTTGAGGGTTGGCTGCGCATGCACACTCTCAGACTGTGGCAAGATTCAGGTGCAACAGGTCTCTGCAACGTTAGGCCCCCACAAGCTGGAAGCTGTGTCCATTACACAGGCATCTGGGAAGGGGCCCATGTTCCCCGTTTGTACTCTGTCCGGAGAAATGATGCTTGGGCATCACATTGCAGAGAACAGTCCTTGCTCGGCATTAGCCCTTTGCCTTCTGTGCTGATTCATGCACAGATGTTATAATGCAGACAAGAGGCTTGCAGTTGCCCACCCTCCAGTATTGGCCTGGAATCTCCAGGAAAGAGCTGAGCACCCCTCTCTCCAGGTGACTTCTGGGGTATTTTAACAGGGTCTCCTCCAGGAATGTCCAACATTATGTCATCTTGAAAAACGCAACATCTACAGGAACAGCTTCCCCTGGGAAGGAAGCATTCAAAAGAGCCCCCCCCCCAAACTTGCACCCTGCAGTGTTTCAATCCATTCTCCTGCCTGGGCTTGGAGCCAGGTTGTTGGGCGGGGGGGGGGGTCCATGGGAAACCCATTGGGCGCTCTGGGGCAAAGCCCTGCATTGAGTTTCCCATGGACCCCCGCCGTCCCTGATGGGAGACTGAGCCTCTTGCACTGAGGGTGCAGGGTGCCCTACCTGGCTGACTCCCCCCTGCTCCCCCCCCCATTCGGTTGTAGGTGTAAATTGCCAGGTCCCAGATAAAGCCGAGGAGCTGGAATACCAGTCCAAGGGAGGTGAGAGGGCAGAGAAGAACATAGTTCGGCAAAGGGCCATCTCTGCAGCAGTGATTTTTTCCTTTCCTTTCCTTGTTGTTGTTGCACAGGCTAATTCCAACACTTGCCGAACCCACGCGGTTTCCTAGCGACGACCCTCACAGGCAAGCACACTGTCCTGCCCTGGAAACGCGCCCTTCCTCCTCCGTCCCTGGCACACGCGAGGCATTCCTCAGCAGTTGGAAAGTGAATCATCTTGCCCCAGGTTGCCATGGTGCACAGGCTGAGCTTTCTCACAGACACCCAGCTGACTAAGAGTTCTCCCCCCCTCTGCCGTTTTCTGCAGTCCTGTTAAGCCCTTCTCAGGCCCCCCGGGCAGGCCTCAGCCCTGCAGTGGATGGAGCGTAATGGCTGACTTCAGACTAGGCTACATAATAACATATCCCCTAAGATCATCAGGGAGGGCCCTTCTTAGGATACCGCTGCCATCTGAGGCCAGAGGGATGGTGGCAAGATGTCGGGCCTTCTCGGTTGTGGCACCACACCTCTGGAATCGGTTGCCAGAGGAATTGAGGACAGCCCCCTTGCTTCATGGCTTTCGGCGGGGGTTAAATACCTATTTGTTTCATCTGGCATTTGAGGGAGGAACCACCTCCTAGAAGCTACCTGGACCCTTTTATTTATTTATTTATTTATTTATTTATTTTTCTTTCCCTGTTGCTGCTGTATGCCTGTTTTTACTGTTAATGCTGCTCTCTGTATTATGTTTTTTTTAATTGTAATTTTATTTTAATATTTAATTTTAATTATGGATTTTAATGGGTTTTAATTGTATTAGTGTTTTGTTTTGTATGTTGTACACCGCTTTGAATTTTTAGAAAAGCGGTATATAAATCTTTTAAATATAAGATATAAATATAAAATATATTGGATTTCTCCTCCGACTTTAATTCAAGGCACATGGGCAGGCTGTTCTAAACCCCAAAGGGTTTTTACAATATAACAGTGTTCTAGTCTTTCATAGAACCCTTCATTCAAGATGTTGCTTTCACAGTCCAGCTCTCTCTCTCTCTCTCCCTCCCCCCCTCTCTCTGGCGCAGGGGTGTCGCAACGACGCGCGACACCCCTGAGCGGGGGCGCGCGTCACCCTTAAGGGGGAGGCTCCGCCCCCGCGCGTGACGTCACGCGCAGGAGCGGAGCGCCCTCCCCGCTCCGTTTTTGGCTCATTTTAGAGCCAAACGGACCCAGGGGAGGGCGGGTGGGCCCACCTTCACCGCAAAAATGTGAGTGAGGGGCATCGCGCGTCACCCCCATACGCGCGACGCCCCCCGGCGGCCCGCCACCCCCGCCACCCCCCGTCGACGCTAGTGCTCTGCCGTTCGCCTCAGCACGCTTCAGCTGACACAGGCAACCTTGATTGTCACTCAAGCGCTGCAGCTGCAGCTCCAATCCCCCACAGAGGCTCTGCAGCTTATCAGCTCGGCGTGCCAGCAACTCTCCGACAGACTTCCGGCCGTCTCAAACTGCTGTCCTGCAGATCTTCAGGCAGATTTATGAGACGAATGCTCTACGTCCTGAGCCAGACGTCCTGCCCTAACATAATGCGCCTTCCCCTCACCTTGGAAGCATGGAACTGGGGGAGAGGGGGAACACGCTCCCCTCTCCTCCACACTTCCTCTTCTGCTCCATTCCGCCCCTTCCTTTTTGCACCCAGGGAGTGGCGAGTAGGAGGGGTAGACGTGGGCGTGGCTGGTGAGGTAAGGGGGCGAGCAGCATTTGCTGCGCAATCCCAGGCACCTGGAGGTCTCTGCTTGGCCCTGAATGCCCACTGACAACTTCATCCCTCTTGTGGTGATTTGGGGCCAGATGGCACCATGGGCCGGGTTTTGTCTACAGTCTGACAGTTGCTGACCCCCAGCTCAAGTCAGGGTTCAGGAAGAAAACACACTCATGCAAAAGACCCCTGAACATGTGCATAGCCAGAGATGCTTGAATAACGAGAGCCTGTAAGCAGAGCATGTGTTGCAGCCCGAGGAGAGCAACGTCCAGGAGGACACAGATTCCTGGCAACGACGGCTGTAAACAAGAGCCAAACAGAGTTCCCCGAAGTGGGGTTTGTCCAGATTCCCCACATACCGGAGGGTAAAATGCAGAGATAAAGTGACCACTCTGTGCCTCTCTGCCTGGGATTCTCCAAGGTGCCCAGCAACCAAGAAATATTGGAAGGGGTAGGGGTGGGGACGAGAGAGGTCTCCCCCTTTGCTGGAATGCGAAGCCACCCGGATCGGACCCGTCCCACACAGTGGAAACCAGCAGCAGTTCCAAGGGGAGAGGAGCGCAGGAATGTCCGTGTCAGACGGAAAACATGAACGGGCTCTCCTGACCCAACCCTGCCCGTCCTCGCAGAGGGGCGCAGGGTGAAGAGCTTGGCGCCACGCCAGTTCAGGACACGAACAAGATGCAACCCTGGAGCTCCTGCTGGGCCCCTGCGTTTCCACAGCGCTTGAAAGCAAGCAAGTGCGTTGCAGTCTCCAGTTCCTCCTTAACTCTCAACCCTTTGCAGCAGTGTGATGTAGTGGTGAGCGCATCAGAGAGATCCTGGTTCGAATCCTGCCCTCCCCTTAGCCATGAAGCTCACTGAGTAGACTTTAGGTCAGTCACAATATCTCAGCCTAACCTACCTCACAAGGATAAAAAGGGAGGAAACCCCCCCCCTCCCAGGTATGCTGCCTTGAGCTCCCAGGCTGAAGGAAGGGGGGGGGTCAGGAGCTGGGGGGGGGGCTGGTGATGTCTCATAGTTGCATACTATTGAATGACTCCAAAAATCAGGTCCCACAGCAAAGGGCAAAAGAAACAAAAAACTGGGGGGGGGGGATCCTATAATTTTAAAGAGGAGTTTTCCTATTTTTTTCCAGTGGAAATATGGCAGTATTTTCAGTGTGAAATTGAGTTTAGCGTTTTAAGGCAATATTGTTATCGCCAACTGCGCTTCTGCAAAACACCACCGGCTACATCATTTCTTCCCCCCCCCTCCTTGTCTCCTTCCAGGTCAATGGGAGGGGGTGGAACAGTCAGCCAGCAGGGAGCAATGCATTTTGAATAGAAGAGGAGGGGGGGGCAGCCAAAATGGCTCTCCCAAGCCCAAATCCTGGGCTGAAAATCCGCAGTCCGGCTGCCGAGCCTGAGTGAGGCACCCCCCTGGAAAGCTGCATCGCAGGCTGACAACTTGAGATCTGGCAACCACTGTAGCCCCTACTACCTGCATTGCGTCACACACATCTAGGCTCAAGAGCACCCTCCACACGGCCTGGAATGCGAACAGTACATCTCAGAGCCATTTTATCTGTGGCCTCTCTCTCTCTGCACATTCTGTTCTCACTCAATAGCAGCCTTTGTAACCGATTTGTTTCTGCATTTGTTAAATGTTTCCTCCTGTTTTGTAATCTCTCTCTCTCTCTCTCTCTCTCTCTCTCTCTCTCTCTCTCTCTCTCTCTCTCTCTCTCTCTCTCTCTGTGTGTGTTTTGTTTGTATGGTCAACCTAGTTTCTCAAGCCGATGATGAGTTATGGGTCCCCCCTCCTCCCCGATTGCTTCAGCCAGGCCTGCACAATTTGTGACTCACCAAGCCAAACGCAGGCCTGCCAGCCAGCCACACATCGTGGCCAACCAGGAATTCCAGCAGCCTCCTCCTTTCCCCGCCTGCTAGGGACTGCAAAAAGAGGAGAGCTGTCAGGCTGCGACAATATGTGCAATATGTGGCCGTTCAGCCTGGTGGGTTACAACTTGTGCCTGACTTCCTCCTGGCGAATCAGGACGTAACCCTCTCTAAGCATCCTTCTGATCACTCCATTAGGTGTGGGTGTTAAAGAGCAGCTGCCAACTGCTTTTCCTGGCCCTGCTCCTCTGCCTTTGGAGATGCAGAAAACTACCCTCCGTTTCCTTTATGGAGGACAAAGTGTGTGTGTGTGTGGGGGGGAGATTTAGCTGCTACATTTCTGCCTATCAAGTCGCTGACCAAAGCAGGGGCAAGACCAAAAGAGGACAGCCTGAACCCTGTTCTTCCAGCCGGCTGTCCCAACCTCTTTTTTCTACGCCTCCCTCTCTCCAGCTGCTTCCTTTGTTTTGAAATGGATCTACGCACTCTTTGTTTTCCTTGAAGTTACCCTCTGAGACTGAATCAATATTTACCAGCCCGGACCTTGCAGACAGGAACACAATGGAGGTTGTTGCTGAGACTGCCGGCCTTGGCCACTAGCCAAGGGAACACCCAGGGGCTATGCCACGGGCGCTGGTGACTGAAGACGGAGCAGGGGAACAAGCCAAAGTCAGCTTGGCGCTTGGTCTCAGGTGCCGACAGGAGAGGAGGAAGCACCGAGTCACGCACCCGAAGGGAGAGAGGAAAGCCCATTTGTTCCAAAGAGAAAAGACAGGTCCCCTCTCGGCAGCCCTCCTGCGCCCGCCCCACATCACCTTACCTCGGGCAACACGCTGCTTTGCCCCAGACAGGATCCCTGGGGTGTCGATCAGGCTGATGCTCTCCAGAACCTGGTTGGGCAGGTGAGCACACATGAACCTGCGGGAAAGAGGAGACAGGCATCAGGGTGCGGGGCTTTTGTATTTTATTTTTCACATTTTTATACCGCCCTTCCTCCAAGGAGCTCAGAGTGGTGTCCAT
This sequence comes from Plestiodon gilberti rubricaudatus, assembly GCA_026170595.1. Classification (NCBI taxonomy): domain Eukaryota; kingdom Metazoa; phylum Chordata; class Lepidosauria; order Squamata; family Scincidae; genus Plestiodon; species Plestiodon gilberti. The sequence goes on from JANXHW010000011.1 coordinate 9,833,854, forward strand.
ATTTCCTCCCCTCCTTTTTGTCCTCACAACAACCCTGTGAGGTAGGTGGGGCTGAGAGATAGTGACTGGCCCAAGGTCACCCAGGAAGCTTCGTGGCTGAGCGGGGATTTGAACCTGGATCTTCCAGGTCTAAGTCCAACTCCCAAACCACTACACCATCCTGGCTTTTGCACACGGGAAGGCAGAGAGAAGTCAGGGATGCCTGGATCTGTATGCGACTCACTAACACCACCTGCTGAATTGAGTACATCACAAGCCAGGACACCTGGGTCCTTTTCCAGTCTGGCCCACCTATAAAAGAGCAGGGGCAACGGCCAGGTTACTGTATTTGGGCCGGGCACCTGCGGATGGCTCAGGCATCCGGGTTCCTTCTAGGATGGGGACGTTGGGCCTTAAATGTTGAAAACTGTAAGGTAAAGGTAAAGGTCTCCCCTGCTCGAAAGCCAGTCATGTCCGAATCTAGGGTACGGTGCTCATCTCTGTTTCTAAGGCCGCAGAGCCAGCGCTGTCCGAAGATGCTTCCGTGGTCATGTGGTTAGCATGACTAACAGAATGCTGTTACCTTCCCGCCACAGCGGTACCTATTTCTCTACTTGCAATGTCTTGCTTTCGAACTGCTAGGTTGGCAGGAGCTGTGACAGGAGACGGGAGCTCACTCCGTCACGCGGCACTTGGGTCTCGAACTGCTGTCCTACCGACCATCCAGTCTGCAGTTCAGCGTCTTAACCACTAAAGGCTGTGCTACACTATCAACGTTCGCGCTCCGTTTGCGTCTGACGCAGCTGGAGTGCAGCCAGAGCGAGCTGGAACCAATGCACAATATTCGGGAGAACATGTTGAAAATCACTGCCCAACAAATACTCCTGGCACCTTCCCCTGCAGCCCCTCCTCCTCCAGTTCACTTTATTAATAAGTCTCTAATTATTTAATAAGTCTTTTATTATTTAGTTTCTTATTATTTAGAGATTTTCTGTCATCTACTCTGTGATTGGCTACCACGAAAAACATATCCTGCCCCCCCACAGTACAAAGGCCTGCCCCTGATTGGCCGGACGTTCAAGAAACGGGCAAAAGTCGAGGCGAGGTCGACTTTGCCCCTGCAGGGACGTAGGCTGCCGACGGGCCAGCGCCGGCTGCCGACGGTAGGCTCCATTTGACGTGCGTGCCCGTGCCGTACGCTGGCCGCATGTTGGCCGCACGCCTACAGTGTAGCTCGGGCTTAAGCCACCATCATGAGCACTGGTTGCAGCTGGGGAGGGAGACTTTCATTCTATGCAGATTGGATGAATGAGTTGAATGCTGAACTGCTTTGAGAGTACAGGGCAGAAGAGCGACGTAAGAAAGAGTTCCAGACTCTCTCTGTTGCATGTCACAAGCGCATCCACCAGACCAAACTAACGCAATGTGTAGCTGGATGTGTAGCAGGGTCCACATGTCAGGGTGCCAGGCAGCAGCGACAATGTCTGCTAAACGACCCAGAGTGGCCAAGAATGTTCCTCTCTCAACTTCAGTGCCTGACTTTTGCCCCATTACAGCCGCGTCCAGGAATCCAGGCGCAATCACAAGGAGGCTCTCAATTGCAGAGGACGCCAGCCAGCCAGCCAGCCGCTAATGTACCCTCTCTCTCCAGGTACCCCTACACCCTCTGTTGGGTGTATAGCAGATTTCAGGGGCCCCGCTGGGAACCCCAGGGCCTCCTGGATGGAGCAGAGGTGGGGCAAACAGGAGCCAAGACAACAGCTGCCAAAAGTCCGGTGGTGCTCTGCTCCTGGGGTGGAGTCTATGTTTATAAACCCCCTGATGGAGGAAAAAGCCTGGCTCATCCAGTGTAAACAAGGATGCTAAAAGTAGACCCTGCCGGAAGATACCCAGGGACATTCAATTCCACAGTTTCCCACTGTCTTGGGCCAAATACAGAAGGCAGCACACCCTTTTTAAAAAAAGGCAAAAGCTTTGAGTCCTTTAACAGCTACTTAACAGGCAGAGCAGGCCGAAGGCCTCCTTGCACCCGAGGCAGTCTGCCAAATGCTGCCCCTCTGACCTGGTGAGTTGCCAGCCTGTGCTCCTTCCACTCCCTGGATTGGAAGAGGGAGGATGGAGTAGATGAGGAAGTGTGGAGGAGAACTCAGTGCGGGGGGGGGGGCTCTCCTCACCTCCACATTTCCTTTTCCTCTCTGTCCCCCTCTTTCTTTTCCAATCCAGGGAGTGGGAAGAGGAGGAGGAGAAGCACTGGAGAATAGTGGGAGGACAGAATTAGATGCCTTTTGGCAATCTGCTGCCTTAGGCGACTGCCTCAGTTTGCCTCATGTGTGGGCCGGCCCTGCTAACAGGCAAAAACCAGCAGGGTTTTTTTTCCTTAGGAGGAAGATGCAACAAAGGAAACCCAGTTGATTTCTGACCCCTTATCAGCCCCCCACGAACTCCCCTCGTTCTCCAACCCAGCTCACAACAAGGTCCTCTCTCTACCTCCTTGCCGCCCCTATCAGAGTGCTTCAGCCAGGAAAGCCAAAACCTTTCCTTGCAGAGACTCTAACAACGACATCGTGTCGAGCAAAACAAGGAAAAACCCATCCACTTGTCTTGTACCCATCTTGGTGCCAAGCGTTTGTAGGAGGACAGCAGCTGTTGAACGTTTTCTTCCTGTGCAGCTGTTAAAGACACTGGAGCCTCTATCACGAGAGGATCTGGCAATGCTACCCCACTCCCCCCAGTTAATCCTCCAAATAGCCCCCACCTCACCCTGCGTCCCACCCATTCCTTAAACTGGTCCTTGGGCTGCCTAGTTCTGCTCTGCTCTCCGTCTAAATGTGCGGCTTCTCCCCTCCTGTGTTTTCTCACAACCCCATGCAGATGGGTTTTTGGTTTATGAATTCTGCACTTCGTGACTTGGAAGATCCCCTCCCACATCACCAAATTTGCTGGCCAGAGTAGCTCTCTCTTTTTTGGGGGGAGGGGGTTGTCATTTTGAAGGAGGTGCTGGGTCTTCTTCAGCTGGCTGAACAGGGACAACAGTCGTAGTGTGATGTTTGTGATGAAGAATACTTCTATACCGCTTTTCAACACAAACTCGTTCATAAAGCAGTTTGTACTGCAGAATAAATAAAGTACTGTAGTGTCTCCCTGTCTCCAGAGGGCTCACAGTCTAAGAATAGATGCAGAAGAGACACCAGTAACAGCCACTGGAAAAGAGGCCAGCTGCTAAAAATAAGAGGACACCACTTTAAAAGGTGCCTCTTTGCCCATCTCTAAAATGTTGGAGGGAACTGTAAGTCTATGCAGATTGTCTCCTCCCATATTTTGACATTTCAAGGGTCAACGTTGCCCAGGGGTCCCTTTCTTTGAATTCCCGAGGAGGCAGGAAGATTTTCACTGTGCTTGAAAAAGCAGCTGAAATTCTCACCCTCTTCTGTGCAATTATAAAAGCCCCAAGAGCACTGTCCTGTACTGAGTCTCCCACCCCTTTAAAGTTCTGAATTCAAATCCTGCTTGCTCCCAAGGAGCCTCTGCGTAAGCTCAAGCCTTCCCCAAAGAAGATGGAAACATGATTCATCTAGGGCTTGTGAGGGTACAAGTGAAGTCCCTCTTCCCTAACAAATCCCACCGTTGATCCCTTTTTTCCTGGCAGATCCATCTTGTGGGAATGGCTCACTCCCATCCCCAAAGCCAGCCCATCTGGAGGACCGCTTTCTTTCCAGGCAGTTGGGGGATAGGGTGCTACGGGGACATGCTGGCACAGAGCCCCCTGTGGTATTGGCTCACGTCCACAACCACTGCCCTGGAAAGAGCTGCAATTTCTCTCCTATTCTTCTTCCACCAACCCCAAGATTGGGGGTGCTGGGAACAGGTGCCCTCTGCATGTTTCCCAGGGCTCCCTGCCCTTTGCATGGTTCCCAGGGCTCCCGCCCTTCCCCAGCCATGTTTCTGTGGGAGCCTGGACAGCATCCATAACAGAAAAGGCAAGGAGCGGAGGAGGGGGAAAGGGTATTTCACAGGGTTCAGGGAGCTCTGAAAGGGCAATAGTGGGGCTTAGTGGTTAAAGTGGGGCTTGAAGCCATAAATCCTGGGGGGTTACGAATGCTGCTATCTGGGGTGTTGTGACCCACCAATGCTGGGTGGGTGGATCCACCAGGCTTTTCCTTGCTGGGTGGAAAAGCAGCAAAAAATAAATAAATACAAATCTGACCTCTAGCAATGGGCTTGCATCTAGAATATCATAAGCTACTTTGTTTATAGTTTGGCTGTGTTCACACAATTCCCTCTTTTTAAAAACAAATCTGCTAAAGGCATTGGAGCGGGGCCAGTAAAAAAGCTGGCGACCCTACCAGTAAGCAGCAGCAGCAGCTAGGGTTGCCAACTTTTTGATCAGCATGATCTTCAGACATTATCAGGTGATAATATTTCTCTCCATGCCGCAAAGAACTTCACTGCTGGTTCCTGCCCCTCAAGCTGATGTTAACAGCCTAAGAGCAGGCGGCCAAGCCATTTTTTCCCTGCTGGCCAGCTGGCAACCCTCGTAGATGATGCATGCAGAGAAATCTCCTGCGAGAGCTGCAGAGAGAAGAAAACGGACTCATCTCATCTTGGAGAAGAGATCAAGTTGCCACCTTTTTGTGCCAGGGTAGAACTACCTATGGGGTAGACATTCAACAAGGGACGTTTTTCCAGCAGGGAGATGTCATGTCATTGGAAAGCATCACCTGTTGAATGTCTGCCTGTTAGGCAGCTGTTTAATTTAAAGGATGCAAGGAATCGAGTAGGAAAAAAAGAGTGCAAGCTCTAAGAAAGGGTGATTGCAAAGGCTGGGCGGTGGACCTTTCTATGAGATGCCCTATATTTTTTATTTATTTTATTTTTCACATTTTTATACCGCCCTTCCTCCAAGGAGCTCAGAGTGGTGTACGTATTTCCTCCCCTCCTTTTTGTCCTCACAACAACCCTGTGAGGTAGGTGGGGCTAAGAGATAGCGACTGGCCCAAGGTCACCCAGGAAGCTTCGTGGCTGAGCGGGGATTTGAACCTGGATCTTCCAGGTCTAAGTCCGACTCCCAAACCACTACACCATCCTGGCATATATGAAGAAGCCATGTAATTCCATTTTATTATCCTCAAGGGTTGAATTCTGGCTTGTATTAAGAACTTGCCAGGTCCTTTCGACTTCTTCTCCTCTAGACCACTAGTCTTCAAGTGGGAAGTCAAGGGACACAAGTGAGATGCTGATCAGATGTATCAGAGGACGGGCCTCTCCTCTGTCCCTTGAATGTGTGCAGAAGGGGGAATTTTGGCTGGTGCAGTTTCTCTCTTCCCCTTAGGAGACGCATTCATGTCCCCTCTTCTACATGGCTATGAAAGTGACAGGATCTCTATCTTCCTTTGCAACTGGTGAGTGCAGAGAGAGACAAGGAGAAAGATGGTTATATGATAAGAAAAACCTTGAAATTCAGTGCCATGTTGCATCATAGCGGTCAAGGCAAGTCCTCGGTCTGAAACTCCTTAGAAACTACTGCTCAAGAGCCTGTTGTCTCTAGAGTTATTATTAATTGGCATTTCTGTCCCTCTTCCTCCAAGGGCAGTGCACAAGGTCTCCCCCTAACCCATTTTATTCTCACAACACCCCTGTGAGGTATGCTAGGCTGGGACACCATGGCTGGCCCAAGGTGAGCTTCATAGCTAAGTAGGAATTTGAACCCATGGCTGAGTAGGAATTTGAACCCAAGACTCACAAATCTGACACTCTAATCACGACACCCCTGTCTCTAGGCGTAGCCCCTTCCCAAAAGGAATGTACCAAATAATGCATTCAGAGAATATAGAAAGAGGAATCGGGCGCAACCTGGAACACTCACCGGTTCAGGAAGGTGTTTCCAAAGGGGTTGAGTTTTCGGAAGGGCTTTTTGGGGTCCACAATGAGGGCGTTGCCCGGGGTGATACCCTCCGTCTCCCCATGCATGACAGCGATGAAAGAATCGGTGGTGGGCTCAGGCCCAATGCGGCTCCCAGGGATGTCCTGCTCCAGGAGGTATTTGATGAAGGTGGTCTTCCCGGTGGAGTATTGGCCCACCACCAGCACCATTGGCTTATTGTCAAAGTCGGCATCCTCTAGGGATGGCGAATGGAAATCATTGAAGCGGTAGAACTCCTCCACAGGCAGCAACTTCTTCTTATAGAGGTCCTTCAGGCCCTCAGTAACAGTGTGTATCACCTCAGGGTTTTTCTTCTCGTTCTTCTTCATCCAGCTGAACATCTTGGCTGTTTGGAAGGAACGGCACAATGCCTACGCCCTTTGGAAATAAAATCCAAATCGAGAGATCAGAAGCAAAACAACAAAAGCCCACCCTAGGTTGGGAGATTAACGTCCTGCTGAAAAGCGACCGGAACTTGAACGCAACTAGATGTGGATCCACAGAATCTGACAAGGCCCAGAAATCTGATCTAGATCTCAAGTCCTTTGGAATCTAACACTCCGAGAATCCTCCGTGGGTTTATGGGTCTCCAGTTCTCTGAAAACCTGATATAAATTGATCAGCAGATCCTTTGGGTGCTGCCCAAAGATTTTCTAAATCAATGAGACTTGGGTGGTGGTGGTCAAAAACTCAGTTCAGTAGATCCAAGAGAAGGAATCTCTTCTGCAGAAGTCAAGAGATCTGAGGAGATCCCTCCAGCTCCAAAGTTGCTTATTATCCAGGTCCTTAGGTGTAAAAAAAAGTGCAGAATTCACTTTGCCACTGAATTCAAACTAGATCAGAGAGAAATGCTTCTATAGGGGAATCGCTGGGTTTCTTCTTCCTTGGAATCGGGTCGCTTTCGTCTCCAAAATGTTGCGGGACGAGGCAGCCAGCCAGCCCAGGGCAGTACAGGCCAACTACTGGAGGGGCCGAGGGAGACACCGATGTCAGTTTCAGATGGAAAATCCCCTTTGGTCCAGATTTTTTTTTATTTTTTATATGCCGATTTGTCCTTTTCTAGGCTCTCAAAGAGCATCTGTGGAGGACTCCTGTTTGGAAGAGACACTCCTGTCAAGATGAGTGGCCTGCCAAGAGGCAGGGAGCAGAATACGTTAACATAAATTAGCCAGGAAGGGAGGCGGAGGTTGGGATAGCCAGCCAAGAACTTGAGAACAAGTAATGCAATACTGACACACACAAAAATAAAAAGAGACACATTTTCCTCAAAGTTCCAGGAATGTTGGCTTGGCAAAGGGGAGCCTCTGATGCCCCCTTGTGGCCTAGAGCGAAAAAAAATCAGCCTGATATAAACTTTGGGGAAGGCTGGACCACTTCCAAACCAGATTCCTGCAGCGCCACCCAGTGGACATGTTCTCTTCTAGTAGTGACATGTTGTGGAATTGCACCATTCCTTTGGCATAGGGCTGCCAGTTACTGAGCCGCTGTGCTGCTGCTCTCGTTATTAATGGATTTCTCCTTTTAATAAATGTGATGATTTAACCCCGAGGTTAAGGAAGTCCCATTGTGTTGTTGTTGTTCAGTGGTTAAGTCGTGTCCAACCCTTCGTGATCCCATGAACCATATCCCACCAGGCCTTCCTGTCCTCCACTATCTTCCTGAGTTCACTCATTTTCATGTTTGTTGCATCGGTGATGCTGTCTAACCATCTCATCCTTTGCCTTCCCCTTCTCCTTTTGCCTTCAATCTTTCCCAGCATCAGAGTCTTCTCCAGAGAGTCCTCTCTTCGCATTAGGTGGCCAAAATATTTGAGTTTCAGCCTTAGTACCTGTCCTTCCAGGGAACAGTCAGGGTTGATTTCATTTAGGATTGACTGATTTGATCTCCTCGCAGTCCAAGGGACTCTCAAGAGTCTTCTCCAGCTCCACAATTCGAAAGCATCTATTCTTCGGCGCTCAACCTTCCTTATGGTCCAACTCTCGCAACCATACATTGCTACTGGGAACACTATATGGGAACATATCAAGTCTAGAATAATTTTAACCCATTTTCATTCGAAAGCTTTCATGGCCAGCAGATATAGTTAGAGAAACAGGTAGTACGGGTAACGCAGCCATATCTATGTAAAAAACACAGCAATCCGACTGAGGTTTAAAAACAATGACTATTTTATCTGGGTTTAATGATGTATTCCCGGACAAACAGAAATTATTAAGAAACCACGGCTGGACAAGTGAGCCCAACGTTTCGTGTCCTAATCTGGACACATCTTCTGGGGCAATCCAAAAAGGAATGAAAGATGTTATAGTTCTCGGCGTCTTGCTTCGTTGTTTTACAAACGTTGTTTTAAAAACAATGACGATTTTATCTGGGTTTAATGATGTATTCCCGGACAAACAGAAATTATTAAGAAACCACGGCTGGACAAGTGAGCCCAACATTTCGTGTCCTAATCTGGACACATCTTCTGGGGCAATCCAAAAAGGAATGAAAGATGTTATAGTTCTCGGCGTCTTGCTTCGTTGTTTTACAAACGTTGTTTTAAAAACAATGACTATTTTATCTGGGTTTAATGATGTATTCCCGGACAAACAGAAATTATTAAGAAACCACGGCTGGACAAGTGAGCCCAACGTTTCGTGTCCTAATCTGGACACATCTTCTGGGGCAATCCAAAAAGGAATGAAAGATGTTATAGTTCTCGGCGTCTTGCTTCGTTGTTTTACAAACGTTGTTTTAAAAACAATGACGATTTTATCTGGGTTTTACAACGAAGCAAGACGCTGAGAACTATAACATCTTTCATTCCTTTTTGGATTGCCCCAGAAGATGTGTCCAGATTAGGACACGAAACGTTGGGCTCACTTGTCCAGCCGTGGTTTCTTAATAATTTCTGTTTGTCCGGGAATACATCATTAAACCCAGATAAAATCGTCATTGTTTTTAAACCTCAGTCGGATTGCTGTGTTTTTTTACATAGATATGGCTGCGTTACCCGTACTACCTGTTTCTCTAACTATAATTTTAACCCACTTTCCTAGGTCAAGATACCAGGTTTCTTCCTCAGGACACTGACTGGGCAACAGTCCCAAAAGTCCCTGGCAGTTGGCACCCTTAGATGAGTTGACTGCATAACAGGTAGCAGCGGGATGGTGAAACATTAACCCTCTTTTATGGCCTTTTTATACTAAGGATGGGCATTCAAGGTTAACCCTTTAGCTACAAACCAAACTCCAAGGTAGAACGGATGGGAGCATCGTCCCCGTCATTTGAGCGACTTTGAGAGCATGGGCATCTGAAAAAGGTGTGGAGGGCCAGGGGTCTATCATGGACTACTAGTCATTGCGCCGCTACTTCTGGGTACAGTATCAGAAAGAGTTAACCCTGCCATCCCTGTGCCCAAGTCCAAAAGCCAAATAATTCAGTTTGCTCTGAGCTGGCAGGAACAAGCTCTTGCCAGAAAGGGTGCCACCTCCTCCCATAACTTCCTTGTGTTCTATAAACTCACCCAAGTCACTGAGAAAGCCAGAGCTTGGTTCAGTCATGGCTCCACCAGGCATCACCGTCCGTCTTAGCAAGGACTCCGATGATGCTGCCACAGGAGCGGCCCACGTCCTGCCCTACCGTGGGCAGAAGTTCGGGGACCTGAAGCTCCAATGTCTGCAACAGAGACGCCTCTTCACCGACGCATACTTTGGCGCCCGCCCTGACTCGGTGGGATACAGTGAGCTGGGGCCTGGCTCTGTGGCGACTAAGGGGCTGGTGTGGAAGAGGCCAAAGGTGGGTGAAGATATTCTTGCTTTGCGTCTGGCTGTCGTGTTATCAGAAGCAGGGCAGCCTGTCCACCCCTTATTGCGCTGCCAAGGGTAGCATTGCTCGGATGAGAGAACCCAGATCCCCAAACTTACCAGGTGACCTTGGGCCAGTCACCCCCTCTCGCGATCTAACCTACCTCACAGGGTCATGTGGGGATAAAATTATCTCTTTCGAGGAAAGGTGGGATTCGAAAGCACGGTTAGATAAACAAATGTTATGCCAATAAAAGGTATTTTGACTCGATAAACAAACGAAACTGGTGGGTTTGGACAGCTAAACTCTGGTGTTCATTTGGGAGTGCATTCATAGAGATACCACCTTTGATAAAGAACTACAGCTCTTGACTGCCTCTGTAGGACATCTGCAAGCCCCGATCACCCCGGTTTGTCCACGAAGGAACGACTCGGTTTGATGTTCGCCAGGGGAAATATTTAGGTAAATGTTCCTTCTCTGTAGCCTTGTCGCTTTGCTATTTGGGTTGTCGCCCTCCGATTCCTTGGACAGCTGTAAGAGGTGAAGCTTCAAGGTGAAGAGGGTGTTACCATCACTACATCTCCACACGGGGGGGGGGGGGGAAACTTTACCTATTGCATTTCAACCTGTCACACACAGTAACAGCAGCAGAGGAATCCCATTAGAAATGGATCCAGGAAGGCCCACTGCTATTTAAGCAGCATCTGGTGGATTGACAGCCCAATCCTTAACCAGCTTTCCAGCGCCGACGCAGCCCTGCCAACAGGGTGCGCGCTGTGTTCGGTGGTGGTGGCGGGGCAGTCACAGAGAACTCCTCAAGGGAAGGGAAGGGTCGTTTCCTTACCTCGGGACTGCATTGCAGTTGCATCGGCGCTGGAAAGTTGGTTAGGATCGGGCTGTTAGTTATTAATTCAGGTTAGGGTTGCCAGTGTTATTGTTGGCTCTGCTCCTGTGCTTCCTTATATGATTCTCACACAAAACTGTACATGAGGGCAAATGGTTTCCCTTCTCCCAACTATATTTCTCATTCTTCACATGATACCTTCCTATTAAAATCCTGACCCCACTTCATCATGAATCATTTAACTACTTGCTTGTCTTCATTGCATAAAAGCAATTCATATGTACTGAAGAAAAGGCCTCTCTTATCACATTCAGGAAATAATCTTTCAAAATCAGGACTTTCCCTAAACTCACGCCCTTCCCATTTTTCCTTCCTAAAATAATCTCACATTTGGAGATCCTCAAACCAGGGTAGCCCAGATCCTAAATGCACTGCTGTTTAAAAATGCATTGCATGTCCAGAAATAAACGGTGAATCTTGTATATGATTTTAGGACACTTCTGATTTCTAAACAGGTATTGAGGGCTGCACTCCTACACACACTTTCCTGGGAGTAAGCCCCGTTGAACACAGTGGCGCTTTCTTCTGAGTAGACATGCCTAGGAGTGTGCTGTTCATGTCTTTCCTAAACTCTTTAGTCACAAAGGGGAGCTGCAGTTGGCGACTCCTCCAGAAATATCTGCTACTTCAAACGGTGCCAACCAAAAAAGCAACGTCTCACCTCTGCCCCCCTGACAGGTGACTGCTGGTTCTTGGCAGCCGCTGCATCCCTCACCTTGCACCCTCACCTCTTGTCCAGGGTGGTGCCTCAAGATCAAAGCTTCGACAGCGAGGATTACGCGGGCATCTTCCATTTCCAGGTGAGCGAGCTGGACTGGGCCTCTGAGGCAGCCCGTTGGTCAAACCAGAGTTACTGAGCTCCCTCCCATCCCTTCTGTCCTTTCCTGTCTTGGATCGCAATCCTCTACTCACTTCCTTGGGATGGAGTAAGCCCCGCTGAACCCAATGGGACATGCTTCTGAGTTAACATGCATAGGACTGTGCTGTTAGTTGCTCATCATGATGATTGCTGGCAAAAGTGAAGTCCCAGGCCATATTTCTGCTGGTCATTTCATATCTACAGAGCCATCAATCCATACCCTGCTTTATAGCATTGCCGGGGGGGGGGGGGGGAGAGAAGCAGGGATCCCTCTTTTGGCTGCTAGAACACTAGAACCAGGGGACACCCGCTAAAATTGAGTGGCCTGGTCCAGCAGGGCTCTTCTTATGCTACTTCCAACTCCCTGAAATGTCACCAGCCGCGTCCACTTTTTCTCTCTCTGTCACTCACCCTTCTGTCTCCCCAGTTCTGGCAATACGGGCAGTGGGTGGATGTGGTGGTAGACGACCGACTGCCCACGCTGGATGGAGAGCTCTTCTTCGTGCACTCTGCGGAAAGAGACGAGTTCTGGATGCCTTTGCTGGAGAAAGCCTACGCCAAGTGAGTGAGACATCCTTCCTCCGCCTGAGCCTCACTGCTCTGGTTCTCAGTGCCCCAGGAGCTGCAACAGGCATTGTTGGACTGGAGCCCTCCTCTCCCTCCCTGCACAATGGCTCCAATCCAAATTGGGCTCTTTGCAGCTGATTTTAGGAAAAGGAAAAAGCATCAGGAGAGCTGATCACGGATCTCCCACATCATATGTAGTGTGGCCCTCTGAATGGACCCAATGCTCTTTAAAAAAAGGTTAACCACAAAAAGAGAATCCCCGACAGTTCCTCTGTGTTTTCACATACTCTTAGAAAATCCAATCCCACTTGGTGAAAAATAACAGAACTGTAGATTTTAGTCTGTTACAAAATTCACAGACCCTTTCCATGGTGCATTTAAAAGGACGTGTACATCTGGAAGAATTGACCGATATTCCTCATCTTATTGCGGCCTCCTGTCCCCCTAAAAATGAATGGTGTGTACAATCGTTCCTCTAACACAGTGGTTCCCAACCTGGGGGTCGGGGAGCAGTTTCTGGGGGGTCACGGGATGTTGGCTGGATGGTCACACCCAAGATGGCGGCTCACTCCCCCCCCCGCAGAGAAAAAAACATCTGATGCTCTCTTGGGGCTTGTTTGTTCACTGTGTGTTCTTTTCTGCTTGCCTTTTAGTATCTCTGTTAATATTAGCTCACTCCTCCCCTCCCAAATAGTGCCGCTTATGAGTACAACTTTAAAAATGTCATTTATTTTTAAGTGTGGTTTATTAAACATGGTGTAATTTATTTAAAAACAATGACATCACTTCCTGCTTAATGACATCACTTCCGGACCTAGGTCTTAGGGGGGTCCCGGCAGATTGTCATTCTACAAAGGGGTCCCGGTGCTAAAAAGGTTGGGTACCACTGCTGTAACAATTGGGGCCTGGCTCTGGTAGGCCAACGGGTGGGCTGGATTTGACACCCGTTCCCTGCAGCAGATGCACCTCCACTCCTCCTCCTCCTCCTCCTCCACATATGCCCTCCTATTGCTGCTCTTCCAGGTCTCATTTCTCTGCTCTTTCTTTCCTGCCCAGACTGAGCGGCTCCTACGAGGCGATGAGTAGAGGATACATGAACGAGGCCTTTGTGGACTTTACCGGCGGCATCGGAGAGACCCTCCCTCTAAGAGCACCGAACCCAGGCCTCTTCAAGTACATCCGGGTGGCACTGAGCAGGTGCTCATTGATGGGAGCTTACATTGAGGTAGGGACCGGCGCACAGAACGCTCCGATCCTGACGCAGGACTTTGTGCTGCTTTTAAAACCAAGGACGGACAATGGCAGGTTTAACGTCATGGGGGACAGGCTGAGGTCACTAACTGTTATGGGAAAGGCACTTTGTACATGCTCAGAGGTACTTTCCCTGATTGTATAACACCAGTACAGTGGCCATCTATGTGGCAAATGGGGAAAGAGAGTCTTGTATACCAGAAGAACTCTGCAGGGTGAGATATGCAGAACGCCCACATGCAAGCAGCTGCTGTTGGGAGCCTAGTTAATGAAATATATTAGCTGCATATTGCTAACAACACCCGGTTCTCCAGGAGTCTCTGTATGTATAGATTTTCAATAGCACCGGTGATGAAACCGAGCCCGCTCAGCCCCCAGGAGGCTGAGCTGCTATCACCAATGCCGACTCACGGACGGACGGACGACTTTCCAACCCCAATCACTAGAAGCTCTCCAAAGGCAGCCTTGATGCTCCTTCTAGCTTTCAGGCTAACAACGTAGCAGCAGGGGCTTACCGCTGGCAGGCCCAAGATGTATCAAGAGTGGAGAATTCCCCTAGGTCAACTTCCAGACATAATACAATCATCGACCGACCAGACTCCGGTGCGGATAGGGCTGACTGTGTTGTGCCATTTTGGCGGCCTTCAGGTTCAGGGTCTCCAGGACAGGGAAGCGCAAACGGCAGAGGGACTGGTGAAGGGACACACCTACTCTATCACCGGGACCCACAAGGTAGGTTTTGGAACGTATCCCCTTATCAGCTTCCTCTTTCTCAGAGGGAGAAAGGTGGCTGGGGGGCATGCCCCGATGAATCCCTTGAAAAGATAGGGGCAGGTCAAGGCATTGCTTTGGTTGGGTGAGGAACACCCTCTCTGCTTTGTCTGCATGAAGCAGCTATAGCATGACCAGAGGCAAAGGAGGGCTGGGGACCTTGCAAAGGTGTCGTGGCATCAATGCTCAGCTGGTCTTGCAGAGCTGAGAAAATCTGCACCTGCTGAAATCAGGGCCGGCTCATCCCCGAGGCCGCCTGAGACCGCTGTCTCAGGATATAGATTGCAGGGGGCACCTGCCTCCACATCTCCTCCTCTTTCCACGGTCCCTGGGTTCAAACATAGAGAGAGAGGAACTCAATGGAAGAGGAAATCTGGAGGGGAGATTTGGTGGTGGGCTAGCCTAGAGAGTATTAGAGACACTCTAGCCCACCACTCTCCTTTCTTCCACCCTTCCTTGCTTCCTTTTCAAGTCCAAGGAGTGAGAGGAGGTGACCATCCTTATTATCTGCATCTAAAAAGGCACAAGAGCACCAGTCCTCCTTTGCACCTGGTCACTCTCACGCACTCCTTGGTTCTCTTGCTTTAAAATGCAGCCCCCCCCCACACACACACACACTTACTTTTGTGCTTGCTCCTAGCTCGAGCTGGAGGGTAAGAAGGTGAGGTTGTTGAGGCTGCGGAATCCCTGGGGCTTCCGGGAATGGAGCGGTCGCTGGAGTGACAAGTGAGTGTGCCCCACTGGGGGGGGTATGTTGGGGGGCTGGTGCCACAACAGGGGTGCGGAGCTTCAAGGCTGACCCAGGACCTCCTGACCCTGAAACACACACACACCCCGCCGCTGATGACAATTTGTTTCAGGAACTGCTTGCTGGAGCCGTGGTGTCTTCTCACTGCTCATTTGATTTTTTTCTACTATATCTGAACATTGTTTTAAAAACTGCATATTCCTATTGGATCTGTAAGTCACCTTGTTGCCCCTAAGGCCCAAACGGAAGGGTAGAAATATCTGAATGAAATTGCAGAATGAGGAAGCAAACCCTTCTCTCGCCCCACCGCCTCTGATCCAAGAACCCAGGAGTGTAGGTAATATCTTTCTTACCTTCATGATCCAACTCTTGCCTCTGCTTGCCTGTTGTTGTTTTTCCCCTTCTTCTTTATCTGGCTTCAGTTCTCCGCTGTGGTCAAATCTAGATCCTGCCCTGCAGAGAAAGCTGTGTGTGAACAGAGAAGATGGGGAATTTTGGTAAGATATTTTGCCTCTGTCCTTACAGCATTTTAATCGCATAACACCACTACCTTACGGGTACTGAGTGGTGCATCACCTCCTTTCTCGGTTTGCTTCTGCTATCTAGGATGCAACTGGTCGATTTTATACATTATTTTGATAACCTGGAGATCTGCCATTTAAATGCGGATGTGCTAGAGAAGGAAGAAGCCCCCTCTTCTTGGAACATCAACTACTTCCAAGGGTGCTGGGTCAAAGGTCATACTGCTGGTGGACGCCAGCCCTTCCACCCGTGGGGTAATTTCTGGGCTAGATGACTGAGGGTGGGGCTAGAGGTTCTCGGTCGACCTGGGGGGAGTTTAGGGGCGGGGGTCCGATGCCAATGAATGTGGAATTTACAGCATAAAAACAAAAAACAAAGACGACAGATTTCTGGCCCAATGAAGTTACAATCTAAATGTTGGCAGTGGCGAATGAAAAGAGGGAGAAAGACAGCCAATGCCTGTATTTATTCTTTGTTTGCTTCATGAAAACGAATAGTTTTGAGGAGGGATTCGAAGGAAGCGGAAGGTATGGCATTAGGTTGATGTCCCAGGCATCATTATGGGCACCTAGGGTAGAGGGGTCTTTGAACAAGCAACTGGAACCTTCCTTTTCCTTTTGGGTGCTATCTCAGGTCCCCTACATCGACGACTGTTCCTTTAAGTAGGAATGATCCGCGCAACAGAGATGAATGAAGCAATATCGCCACCTGCTGGCTGTTAAAGGAATGACCATATTTGGTGCACTGCAATGCACTTCTGTGCTGCTCATTGAACTGCAAAGCACTTTCAGCTGCTGAAGGGGCATCAAATAGGCATAGAGAAGGTTGGGAAGAACCCTAAGGGGTTCCCCAATTATTACTACCACAAGACACCCAGAAATGAGGTCAGACACCCAGATCTATTTATTGTAGATCTTGTGTGACACCCAGAAATGTTAATAATCTGCTTCGGCTCAGATATTGGATGGAGCAGGGAAGCTCAGTGAGCCAATCTGAGACCTGAAATCCGTGCAAATATCCGAGTGGTTTTAGACCCGATTCTGAGACACACACACCCCTCGTTTCCCCTACCATGCAGATACCTTCTGGATGAATCCCCAGTACCACGTTTCCTTGCTGGAGCCAGATGAGGCTCACCTGAAGAAGCAACAGAAAAAGGAGCAGCACGCCAAGGATCCCACCTGTACCCTGCTTGTCTCTCTAATGCAGAAGGACCAGCGCAGGAGCAGATGGAGGGGAAAGGACTTCCTGGTCATCTCCTTTGACATCTTCCAGGTAGGCACAGGAAGCCTGTAAGGCGACTGCTTAACTAATAGTGTGTCTGGTGTTTGCCAGGAGGGCAATTTTGGATGATGAGACCAAGGTAGTGAGCCAAGCTCCATTACAGACAGGGCTGGTCGGTCCATCCATGAGGCCAAGGGGGCAGGAGGTGCCAACAGTGAAATCCCATCTACGTTTTTGTAGCTCCAGAACAGAAAAGAACAAACCATGGAAATACGTCAAATTTATTTGCCTTCCTAGTGATTGTTCTAGGTCTTAGACCAGTTCTAAGTCTAAGACAAGTTGTACTTCTCTCCTTCTCCCCACCTTCTGCTCCTCTTTTCTCTTGTAGGTGCCCAAACAGGTAACCGTCCACATGGATATAATTTTTTGAGAAGTCTCCTATCGTCACTGCACCCAGAAGTTAAAGAGTGGGGAAAAATTGGCTGCAATTTTTGCAAAGAGAAGCAACATCATGTGCGACATTGATCAGGGAAGTGAAAAAGAAAAAAACCCACTCACATAGACTTCTATGATTCTTACTCTAGATTCTGATAAGTCAGAAATGGGCGACTTCTATAGTCTTGGGGGGAGAGAGAGAGAGAGAGAGAGAGAGAGAGAGAGAGAGAGAGAGAGAGAGCTCTTGCATTATAGAATGATTGAGACGTATAAAATTATGCATGGGATGGAGAGAGTAGATAGAGGGAAATTCTTCATCCTCTCGCACAACACCAGAACCAGGGGACACTGGCGTCACTAGGATGCGCGTCACCCCAAGGCGGGGTGGCACGCGTCACCCTAGTGATGCCCCCGATTTCCCCCCCCATTTATCCTTATACGGGTATTTTTAGTGTTTTCGCGCATGCGCAGACAGGTTTCGTCTCTGTGCATGGACAAAAACACTAAAAATACCCGTATTGACACTTGGGCTTTCAGAAGGCCCTGGAGCGCCGGCCAGGCCGGAGGTGACGCGCGCGGGGTGTGTGCGCGTCACCCCTTTGCGCGCGTCACCCCATAGCAACCCGCTCCCATCGCGCTCCCATCGCCTCACGGGAACGACGCCACTGCCAGGGGACATGCACTAAAATTGAGTGGAGGGAGAGTTAGAACGGACAAAAGAAAATATTTCTTTACCCAGCATGTAATTCATCTGTGGAACTCCTTGCCACAGGATGTGGTGATGGCACCTGGTCTAGATGCCCTTAAAAGGGGTTTGGACAGATTCATGGAGAAAAAGACCATCGCAGGTTACAAGCCATAAGCAACCTCCTGGCTTTAGAAGTAAGTTTTCTCTGTGCCAGGTGCAAGGGAGTGACAGCAGGAAACAGGTTATCTTGTGCTCCCTGAGGCATCTGGTGGGGCCACTGTGAGATACAGGAAGCTGGACGAGAGGGGCCTTTGTCCTGATCCAGCAGAGCTCTTCTTATGTTCTTATGTTAAAGGGCAGATAGAAGAATCTCATCATGGCATCTTTGTTTCTCACTAGTATCTAGAGCTGAGGACCACAGCCCAAAGAAGGGAGCTGCTCCCCAAACTCAAGGCAGCCTGTCCTCCTTTCTGGGGGTATGCCAGGGATATCACAGGACACCTTCAGCTGCCCCCTGGGGAGTACCTGATCATCCCCAGCACCCAAAAGCCTATGGAAGAGGCCAGCTTCACCCTCCGCATCTTCACAGAGAAAAAACACCAATTCTTGTGAGTGCCCAAGCCCCAGGGCTTTTAATCTATAACACTCAACATGCCCTGGTCCGCCGCCCCCCCCAATAACCCTAAATCTGCCTCGCCACACTGTCATGAGAGTGCTGGTTAGGGTCAGCCCCATCATGAGGGAAAGGGAGGTGCCCGCAAACGTTTGGTTTCTGAAAGAATGGCAAATTGGCAGCTGCTTAATATGCAATTATGTTTTATGGGGGGTGGGGGCTAGCACCACACTTCAGGCAGCGTGTCAAATTATTTTATTATTTTCTACATTTTTATACCGCACTTTCTCCAAGGAGCTCAAGGTGGTATACGTATTTCCTCCCCTCCTTTTGTCCTCACAACAACCCTGTGAGGTAGGTGGGGCTGAGAGATAGTGACTGGCCCAAGGTCACCCAGGAAGCTTCGTGGCTGAGCAGGGATTTGAACTTGGATTAATTACCATGTTAATTGGCCTTCTAGGGAAATCGATGAAGAGATCCGCATGGATGAGAAGACACCGCAGGTAACGGCTCTTCTTCCATGGCTGCATTTCAATATGTCATATGGGAGTTTCAAGAGCCGGGTTGGGCACATCCGGCGACCTGGATTTGCCACCCTGAGAAACTTGGTTTTGCTACGAATGGGGGCAAAATTGTAGCCCTCGAAGTGGTTACAAAAATGCAGTGAAATGAGCAGCCAAGCCTAGAAAAGGGGGGGCAAAAGAGTCGCTCTGGCTTTCGCTCCCAAACACCTGTGCTCCCCAGTTCTGACCCAGCGACGATGAGCCACAGCAGGGTCACCCCCCAAAGGATCTGATTCTCTCCCCCAGGTGACGACGACACCACCCATGACTGGATTAGACCGGACGCTCGAGAAAACTTTCCTGGAGTGGGCAGGGCAGGTGAGGGAGTACTAGACCATTGCTGGCTCCAGTTCTCCATTGAGTCAAATACCGTATTGTCCCGAGTATAAGACGCACCCTTAAAGTTTGGGGCTATTAAAAAAAATTAATTAAATCACTGGCATTAAATTGCAACAGCCTGATTATATGATGCACCCTGAGTTTAAAAACTTAAATTAGGAGAAAAAAGTGAGTCTTATACTCAGACCAATATGGTATTTGTAATCAATTCAGTTTGGCTATTGACTGATCAGGTGTAAAATACTGCACTCTGCATCAAGGAAGGTGGGCCTTTTGTTGAGAAGGTGCAAGAAAGGGTCTATAATCTGGTGGTACTGTTGGTTAATGAGCCATGGCGCAAGGAAGCGTGGTTTGTTTCGTTTTAGGACCAGCAAGTGGGGAGTGTGGAACTCCAGGGCCTTCTGAACAGAACGATGACCACTTGTGAGTATCTGTGAAAGCTGCCCTCCTGATTGGCCCTGCTGTCTTGCGCTTCCTCTTTCATGCCACTGGCTGTCCTCCAGGGCCAGCTCAAGACCTCCTAAGCTCCTGAAGCACAGCCCCAAATGCTGCCCTTCTTACAGGCGGGGTGTCAAATGGTGTCAGGTCTTGCTGACCACATTAGTCCTTGCTCTCTAGAAGGGACTTAAACTCACCCTTTTCTCATGCCCCGACTCCCCAGTACAGTCCCATCCAGTCCTTTCCCATAGAGATCAGGCAGCCACTTTCTTAGTGGTCCTGTTGTTCAAGAAGCTATTACCTGTGTGTTCCTCAATGTTTACTCCAAGAACCTCATTTTTGCAAACGTCAGCTCTTCTTAGCAGAGAAAATTCTAAATTATTTAGCATCTGGTTCACATTTATGCTCGGGAAACCAGCTCACTTTTAAGGCAGCAGGTGATAGACGCTGGATCTTTCTAGGACCAGACTAACCCTAGATCCCTGCTTGAACCACTACAGTCCCTCCAGATTTTCAGAAAAGAACAGAAGGGGGGGGGGGTCGGTCGGTCGCTCTCTCATCTTGTCAATGGCGGCAATACTGTCCTGCTCTTAACAAAATTTTCTTCTCCAGTAAGTCAGCTGAAGACGGGTGACTTTTCCATGGAGGACTGTCTGAAAATCGTCCAGTGTTTCAGCGTATCCTTTAGCAAGGAAGTAACTGTAGCCTGCTCAATGCTGAGTGGGAAAATAATGAGGCTTTCTGGCTTTGCCTATGTGGTAGAATTGGGATGCAGCAGGGAGAACTGGCCCATAAAATGACTCTGCCTTAAAAATCAGATGCTGAGCAGAGCATTAGAGGTGGAGGAGGCCTGTAGACTTGGGAAGCTCCTAATGAGCCTGCGAAGAAGGGAAGGGCCATGCAGCAGTCTGGAGTTTTAAAAGGCAGAGAGGCAGAGGACCCATAAAAGTCAGTCATGCCTCCCCTTCCCTGACTCCTTCATACCAGCTGCTTGTCCTTGACTAGATCACAGCACAGCGGGACAGGCAGGCTGACACTACGCGAGTTTAAGCAAGTCTGGACCAAGATGGTGGAATGGGAGGTGAGTCTTCAGGCACAGAAATCTGGGGCTGAGTGTAAGAGAATTCCCGTCCCCCTGGACCACCCCTGCTGGAGACGGGACTGGGCCATGGAGGCAGTCACGCCCAAATCCAGACCTGGCGTACAGGCAGGTGTATCTTTTATCCAAGAGCCCCACCGTCAGAAGGCACTGCTTTGTCACCTAGGCAAGGGCAGACCCTTCGGCTCCGACTGTTTTCTTTATCGGTTTGCTTACGCTGCGCCTTCAACAGCAGCTTGACATGCAGAGCTTTTTGTAAGTGACACTTTCCTTGTCTTCAACTTGCCCTGCAAAGACAGCCAGAATTATTATCTCCATTTCGCAGGTAGGAAGGCTGAGGCTGGGAAAACCATGCCTTTCCTCGGGCCACTTGGTGAATATGTGACTGGGGTGAAACTTGACTAGGGACTTTCCATTTCACAACTCTTGGCCACCGCACTAGTTTTGGTGAGTATATCACATGTCCCAAGAGACTGACCTCTTCTATTTCCACTCCACAGGGCATATTCTTCAAGTACGACCTGGATAAGTCTGGCACCATGAACACCCACGAAATGAGACTAGCACTGAATGCAGCCGGTAAGAAAGAAAGGTGTGGAAGAGAGTGCAAGGGATGACTCTCCTCATTAAGAAGTTGGACACCACCACAAAACGCTGATCTGTAGAATTCACAGGGACCCTTCCAAAGTCTCTCTGAACATTTGGGGGGTAGGAAAATAAACCTGCACTAGGGATGGCTTTCATACGGCTTATCTCAGCAATGGCTGCATGAATGCAGCAAAATTTCACTGAAAGAGTTGTCCTTTAGTCAGGGCCGGCTCATCCACGAAGCTGACTGAGGCAGTTGCCTAAGGGTCAGATTAACAAGGTACACCCACCGCCCACCTCTACCACCCTCCTCCTCCTCCCCCCTCGATTCAAAAAGAAAGAACGGAATGGAGCAGAAGAGTAAGTCTAGAGGAGAGGCAGGCTAGAGTTTCTTTGCTTTTAAAGCACAGAGAGCCCTGCTAATATTGCTGTATCTGTTCTTACACAGGATTCCACTTAAACAAGCAGACAACAGAGGTCCTTCTGAAAAAATACAGCAACCCCTGGCTTCAGATAGACTTCAGGAGCTTTGTGTCCTTCATGGTGCACCTGGAAAACATCTTCCGTAAGAGCCAATATCTATTTTTTCTTATTCTTGTTAATCGCACTTGTGTCCGTTCCTCCCCACACAGAGCTCAATGTATGTCAGGATCATTTCATTTTATCCCCATAGTTACCCTGTTAGCTGGGTTAGGCCAAGTCTGATCCAAGGGCATCCCATGAGGTCTGTGCCAGAGATTTGAATCCAAGATCCTTGCACAGTATATATCTTGCTGGCTAATCCCCCCCAAATGACCTGCTCAGAATCCGTTCGTTGCAAAAGAGCAATTCATGGAGCTGTTACCTTTCTACAGGGCATTGCAAAAGTCGGGATGTTAACGGCGATGGCCTGATCTACATGACCGAGAAGGAGGTGAGGAAAAGATGACATGACCCAGCTAACGCTGAATGCGTCTCTCTTTCCCAGGCCTCCCTTTGGCCCCACAAAGTCTCATTGAGAGCAATGCAGCAGAAAGTATGCAGAATCAGCACGATTGGACTGTGCTCCACTATGCACCGTTGTACCTTCTTCTACAGAGAGGGGGTGGGAGGACAAGTGTACCTCTCCCACCCCAGGTCCAAACTGGCAACCCTCTATCCTCAGTAAACTCTCCTCCTCCTTCTCCCCTTGTGACTTTTGGCGATCTTCAACTTTCTTACATGAATTAAAGTACAAGAGCCCAAATGAGAAATTAAAAGCTCTATGGTTTCATTTCTTCCTTTCAGTGGATGGAACTCTCCACCTTCTGCCAACTCATCGGAGGAGACCCAGCCAACTCCCTCTAGTCCCAAGACCCTACAGCGTATGGACATGAAACAATCACCGTTTCTTTCTCTGCCTCCCCTTTCCCTTCTCTGTGGTCTTCCTTGTGTCTATTTCTAGATTGTAAGCCCATGAGGGCAGGGACCTGTCCTCTTATTTGATGAAAAGCACCATATACTGTACATGGATGGCAAAATAGGAACACAGTAAAAACTCTGCAAAGCCTTCCTGCTGTTTGGGAAAGTTAAAGGGGTTCACTTCTCTTCCCTCAAGAATAAAGTCAGTGAAAATTAAAAGATGAATGAAAATTGCTCCTGAACTTTCAAGATACTCTTTACCATAAACGCATTATTTTGCCAAGGAATGTTCCCTATAATAGCATTGAATTAAGCAATAGCGCCACCTGCTGACAGTTCCAGAAATCACCTATCTGTACAGCACTCTGCAGTGTCGCCCAGAAACAGTAAAACATCTTGGTTCCCCAAAGGATTACAGCTCTGTAAATTCCTTCTGGTGACTGAAGACAGACATATATGACATTTTTTTGGGGGGTAGGCACCATTCTTGCTGGCCTTTTCCCTGCAGATTGTGCCCGTCTCCCACCCTTAATGGTGCCAAGATCAAGCACCTATTCAAGGGTGAGCCTCTATCCCCTTTCAAGCAAGTGATGTTGTTCTAAGGTCCTCCCCCAACCCTTTTCATACTGCAAAACAATCCTTTTGTTTTCTAAAAGAAGAGCCAAGCCAATTCCTATACCGTTTTAAAAAAGAAGAGCAATTTAATTTACACAGAAGTACTAAATGTACATAATTCTTTTAAAAAATTGTTATACACAATAAATACAGTACAAAATTATTTTATAGTACTATATTTTGTTTCTGAACTGTGATGAAGTTCAAACTGGTACCAGCAGGGGGAGGAAAGAAAAACTGTTTTTTGATACTAAAAAGGAGTGGGGTATAACTTTCTGCTTCCTTTTATTTGCAGAGCCTTCTTGTTATTTGGTGTCAAGTGGGAAAGCTTGGAAGGATCCGAATGGATTTTCTTAAACTTTCCAAAAATGATCTTTTTCAAATTACTTCCTAAGCCCATTTAAGATCCAAGATTGGCAATGAGTTACAGAGGGCAGATGGAAGCTTCTCCAAAGTTGAAATATGCATATCTTATCTTCAATACCCGCCCTTCTCTCCCTAAAAGAATAAAATAAAAATAAAAATAAAAAAATTCAGTGAAAATTAAAACATGCACAGAGAGATGGGAATTTTCCCTCGGCTTCTGCACTTATGAAACAAAAAAATGCATGGTCGCTTTCATTTTTTTAAAAATACTGGAAAGGCTTAAAGTAATTTTTTATATAATTCCCCCTAACAATAAGACAGCCAATGTATATTCACCTTTGATCTGAAAGGGAAGCTTTTTTTTATTTTATTTTAAACTTAACCATCTTTCCGTGAGGAGAGGCAGCAACCAAATGAAGTCATGATCCCAAATTCACACTTCTTAGAAGAAGGAAAAAAAGGACACTAAACAAAAAGCCAAACAATTTCATATACATTTTTATATATATTTATATATAAAAAAGAACAAAAAAAAAACACCAGCGTGGGAGTTTGAATATCCCTTATTGCTCCCTAACCATATATATTTTCCCCCACATGACAAGATAACCAGGGGGTTACAGGCGGAGAGCACTGACAGCTTTTGCAAAAGTAGTGTTTCAAGACCCAACCCTTGTTTTCGCTTGGGACGTTCCTCTAATAGCTCTTCACAGTGAAACAAGGAATTATTTGCCCCCCAATTAACCGTTTCTTCCAAGTGCTGGAATTCCATTTCATGACAAGGGAAGGAACATGTGCATGTGTGTGTGTGTGTGTGTGTGTGTGTGTATGTGTGCGCGCGCACATGCACACTTCATTGCGCACTAGCTGGGGAAACCTGTGTATGCAGATATGCTGTGCACACAACAAGGTACAGGCAGGGCTCTGGATCCACAGAGCTTGACCATGCTGTAGCTACTGTCCTGTAATGAAGGCCACCTTAACAGGAGGGAACAGGGTGATAGACAAGTGCTTCAGAATCTACCAAAAGGCTTCCTCTACCCACAAGAATAGTTTTTTCCCCCTTGATGCCATAGAGCATAAAGCAAAATTTAAATGTATACTGACAGTTTTGAGTACCACCCGCAAAGTGTGATGACGAGAAAGGAACGTTGCCGTTTTCTCTGGAAAGGAACATGTTCTGGATGCAATTTGCTGGGGGACATAGTCTCATGCACATTCCCCACAGGCATGGATTGCACATGACACATTTCCCAGAGCACAGTGCATAATAAATTAAGAAAATCTGCAGCCTGATCCAGCGATCCCTTGTGGAGATTCTGGTGTGGACAACAGCGCCTGCATGAAAGCACTACATATCACACGTGATGGAACAGGCAAAGCTTAGATGTTGGGCTCTGGTACACAATATACTTAAGCAAATTTGCAGCATTGGTAACACAGGGGGAGTTCTGAAACATTTTGTCGAAGACAAAATAAAATTTAGACCTTTTAACCCTCTTTTTGGTTCAATTATATTCCTAAAAACTCTTTTCCAGTAGACTGCATTTTTAAGACACAAACTTTTCTTTCTCTACTTCACAAGACACAGTAAAGGTTAAAGGAGGAGGGAACTGATGCTAAAAAACAGGCTTGGACAGGGCTGACATCCTCTAGAATTTTCTGCCTTTCTCCGTAACAATGCGGTGGGGAAGAAGGGCCACTGGCGTAGCCTCTTTAGGGCGAGAGAGTGGGAACCTAACAAGAACCATTGGCCAGAAGATAGAAAAATGAACACGGGTACATTCTGTATTGTGTGCAGAACAAACTCCGTGTGTGTGTGTGTGTGTGTGTGTGTGTGTGTGTGTGTTAGTGCTGGGGCTACACGTTCTCTGTCCCTAGACAAAGAGTGTGATGGGAAAGCAATTTTTTTTAAAAAAATCCTGAATTCAGTCTCTTTGTCCATAAAATTAAGAACTAGAAAAAGACACTGGTCAGCTCTCTACCTTCACATCCCAGAATTATCTGATCGTGAACTTTTTCCTCTTTGTCAAACGTGTTGAACATGAAATGTTTGTGCACGAACATTTGATGTATCCATGCAACCCCAGAGGTGCAAAGGAACAGAGAGACAGGAGTAAAGGCAAACATGAAACACCTTTTAAATAAAGCAGAGAAGCAAACCTGCACACGCCCACTGAGTGATGGATGGGACAAAAGCAACTCAAACTTCAATAAGCAACTGCTTGAAGTGAGCTTGCTTGGGAGCTGACCAAGCCAAGAGGCTACAAATCATAACTCCCTCATCTTCACTTTTAAAGCAAGTTTTCCCAGACAGTACAGTACTGCTATCTTTTTCCTAAACTGCAAAAGCTGTTTCTGCAACTGTAGGCAACACACACACACACACACACACACACACACACACACACACACGTTTCTAGAACATATTAAATGAGCACATGGATAATGTTAAGGCCTCACCTAACTGTGTTTGGTATTTGGGGTGGGGGAGAGGGGAAGTGAGTAAAAGCAAGAGGCTTGAGAATGTTCAAGGTTTTTCTGCAGCCAGCTTGGCCAAGGCTTTTTCACTATTCTTCTAACTATCCTTTTGCTGGCCCTGATTTGTGTCCCAGTAGTTTTGGAAATCTAATTTTTAGCCCTTTAAAAAAACACACACACACACACACACCAAATACTTCTATCCTAATAGGATAGCAATTGAAATTCTGGAGAAAAAAAAAAAGGTCTGGTTTGCTTTGTTACTGTTTTGCAGGCAGAACCAAGACAAAAGGTGCTGCATCTGTAACAGTTCTGGTGTCTATAGGTCTTTCCTCCAGAAAGCTGATTCTTTTACTTTTGAAACAAAGTTTAAAACTTTTCATGACAATTTATCATTGGAGTTTGGCTAGGGACAGGGTGGTGGTGATGGTTGTGAGAGCACCAGGGGATGGAAGTATCAAAGAGACTTTGTTTCAGGGCTGCTCACCGGGGGGGGGGGGGGAGCAGAAAGGAGAGCGTGAAGGAATTCGGAAGGCAGCTGCAGCAAATTCCCAAGCCTTGGACTCCAAAATTATAGCATTTTTTTTTCTTTGAAAGAAATAAAAGTAGTCCGAGGGGAGAGAAGAGAAAATAAAAGATGCATAGTTAATGGCTGAATACAGATCACTTGGCACCCTTCCAAAAGAACAAACAGCTAATCTCCAAGTTGGATTTGTTGGCCCTTACTTCTGCTTCTGGTTCAAACTGTGGGACAGCAGCCAGAAAAGTGGGCAGAGGCCTGCATTTAATCTGAAGCGTAATGTCAAGAAAGGTACTGCTCTCTTTACAAACCGAGGGAGGATGAAGAGGCACAGAACAAGAAATCCAATTTCAGTCGTGGATAAATTGGCTGTGCACGATCCGGCTACTCTGGAAATAATGAGAAACAGGCCTTGATTTAATAATTAAAAAGATAACACACTTTGGCTTTCTGACTCGTACACAAGGGCATGCAGGCCTGTTTTGATTTTAAGTAACAGTCACGGATTTGGGGAGGAGGGAGAGGAGAAGGGCCGAATAAGGAGCCAGCAGGGGGGCGCACAAGAGGCGACACTCAAAGAAAGTGGGAATACTGTAACTTGTAAGAACAAGAAACCTAAAAGTGCAAGAGGAAGAACTACAGACTGAAGCATATCACACATTATTAAGGCTGCAGATTAAAGCAATGCAGACACAGCTGCCCTTCACAAAGGGGACTCCATGATACAAAACACTTTTTCAGGGCTGGTGAGATCAGCCTTGAAGAAGATGGGGGATCAACAGCACTCTTTCTATCATCCGGCAATGCATATGGAACAAGGGGAGCCTCTGGATTATTTGTACAAGAAATGGAATGATGGAGAGAAGCTCTCCATCCGTCTTTCGTGTGACTGCTGCAATACCACTGTGCGCATTTGGCAACAAGGATGACGAAGATCCCGAGTTCTGCAACATTCTCCAGTAACACTGCCAACCTGGCATTGCCAGAGGGCTGGATCCTACCTTAGCTGTTCGGTTGAAACGCACAATTTCAAAGTCTCAGCTGTGATGAAAATTGAAACGTGGGGATTATGGCAGAGGTAGGCCAAGAATCTGGAGGCAGTCCAGCCGACCAGCAAATTACTTGTTAGCATATACATTTGTAAATCTTTCAAGCATTATTATTTGGGTGTGCGCGCGTATTTCTTTATTCAGAAAAAAAAAACCAAAAACCCTAAGATGACCTGGAATGTTCCTGTAAATCCTAAAAACACAATGCAGTTTGAGATCATTGCTATTCAGTTGGTACTATCTATCAGAGTCTTGACAGAAGTTACATTATAGCTAAACCAAACCTTCTTGCTGGTACTCACGTATGATACCAGAAGTTGTGCTCCAACAGAGTTTCTATGTGCCATGGGCGTGCAGAAAAACAAAAGCAGACAAGAAGGAAAGCCACGGACAGGAGATTTCAAAAGGGGCACAGCAGGTCCAGCATGAGAACTGAGCAAGGCTCCAAGGATGGGAGAAGTGGAGCAGTGATCATAGGCCCCGTAGGGGACATATTGGGTCCTGTAGCTTAAGAGCTACTTTCCCCCCCATCTGACCACGGGGAGATGCCAACCGTTTCCACCTAAAGGAATCCCATCCTGGGATTCTTGCCCATGTGTCGATAGTAGAAAGAGAAGACAATGGAAGGATGGCCAGAAGTGAAGACACCGGCAGCCACAGCTAAGGGTGAAAGAGCATCCGTGGGAGGGAACCTGTGGGAGGGAACCTGTGGGACTTTGACCCTTGCCTGGGTCTCCAAGGTGAGCACTCACCTCAGACCCAACATGGGAATGCTCAGCCAACTATACTCCTATTGCAGCTTAAATAATTCCTTTTGGATCACACTGGTCAAAATATTACGTTGATGCGGTTCTCGGGGGGGGGGGGGGAGAAAAATATACCCCCTGGCCAGACCTTTCCTTGTTCTACCCATCACATTGACCAGATCCACCCACGTCTGAAAGGGGACTGGCTTCTTCTTTGAAACTGGTTTATTTGTGTAAACTCATCTATGCTTTTTTTTTTCTTTTTAAGCATCAGTGTTTATACCTTTTTGACTTTCTCTTTTTGCATTTTGTTCAGAAGTTAAAAAAAGAAAAAGCTGACATTTTATATTAAATAACTTAAAAAGAAACCTGACAAAAATCAATTTCACCATTGCCCCTTTCTGGCAACTCCTGTGGAGCTGTTCCCCACTCCATTTCCTTTGGCCTCCCTGCTGGCTTTGGACTTGGGATTTATGCAAAATGTCCTAAAGATAGCTGTGGAGTTAAGGGAAGACAAGGGGAGGGGGGGAGGAAATAAAACCCAATTATCATCATCATTCAGAGATTCAAATTAGCAATTTGTTACAGAATCTAAATATTACACAGCCAACACTACCTATGGGCCCCGATCCAACCCCCTCCCACCTGCCTGCCTGGCATTTGCTGAATTTAAAAAAAATGGTGCATGTGATGAGACAAGTGTATTGTAAATCCAGCCGTAGCTTGCACTTTACAACCACCAACACCCACCATATAAACACTTGGATGGACGAAGCCTCTGTAGGACATTCTTACTGCCCTCCCCACCCCAGGCCCCTGTTCTTCCCCTTCTGGCGTCAGGCCCATTCTGCTGGGTCTCTGGGAAGCGACCCCTCGGCTTCCAACCGTTCTCCAGCCAGCAGAAGCTGCTGCAGCTTCGGTCCCTGGCTCTCTTTGTACAGTCACTGCTTGGTGTTTAGTTTTCTGTTATCTGTTCAACGTCCTTGCTCCAAGGCCGCCATTGTGATTGGGGGCAAGGTAAGTGTCTGTGCGGTGGACAGGTGAGGAGAAAGGGGGGGAGGAGGAGGAGTTGTACGAAGAAGAGGGTGTCCGGGTGTTCTGCCCGCCAGCCTGGGGCTGCTGCAAGTTCAGGATGCTATCAATGGCGCTCTGCAGATGCTCGTTAAGCGAGTCGTCTGGAGGGCTGTCGCTGGAGAAGCTGGCGTTGTCCACATCGAAAGACTCCGACTTCCTGCGTTTGGCGGGGGGCACGGGCACCTCCCACGTGAGTTCAGAGGCAGAGCCGTGGTCGGGGGGCTCGGCCTTTATCATCCGGTGATAAAACTCATCCTCAACCTCCGCTAGTTCCTTGATAAGGCCACTGGTTGAATCGTCGGTCTTAGGAGGGGCCGGGCTCTCTTGCATCACGAGAGAGCGGGCGTCGCTCCGGTTGAAAAAGGTATGCTTGGTGTGGTCCTCCGACCGGCTCTTCTCTGCCACGGCAGAGCTCTCGTGCGTTTTATGGGAGGTGATGACGCTTCTGGAGCCACCATCTTGCCTGATGATGAGGGTGCTTGGCACCAAGTCGGCTTTGGGAGCGCTCCCTTTCAGGCAGGTGTCTGGGGCTTTGTCCGCTACAAAAGCATCCACATTTTCCCGGTAAGTCTTACGGAGAGGAAGCCTGCAGTAAGTCACAAGGGGCTTTTTTTCTACTGGAGCGGCACTGATATGGTCAACCGTCCCATTCATTTGCCCCGCCATGGAGGTGGTGGTGGTGGCGGCAGCGGCGGCGGCGGCAGTCGATGAATGTTGCTCGGTTGTTTTGATCACTGTGCACACCGGTGGTGGTGGCGGTGGCGGCGGGGTCTGGTGAACCGGGTCCAAGGCAGTGTTGTGAACCACTTTGCTCAGCCCGGCCTCCTGCTTGATCTTCAGCTTCAGCCCAATCCTGCTCCGGGCTTCGTAGGTTTTGATGGGCGGCTTGCTCCTGGAGGGCAAAGCATCCTCATCCCCATCCAAGGAGGGAGAGGCCTTGGCCCACGTGACAGAGGGGGAGCCCCCGCTGTGCTTGATGACCAGTTTGGTGGGGTTGATCGGGGTCGACATTTGCACTGGAGCGGCCTTCAGGTGGTCAGAAGTCAAAGCAATGCTGCTGGGCACAGAGCCCGGAGCCAGAGAAGAAGAAGAAGAAGAAGAAGAAGCAAAACTCTGTGACCGCGAAGAGGAGGAAACGTACTCGTCTGCAAAAGAAGAGCATACAGCACATATGGTTTACTCAAAGGCAGGCCAAGAGGCTCTTTTCAGATCGCCACTGCCATGGGCACCAAGGACACCAACAATTTTGGAGGGGTGAACTTTTTTTTTTTAACCCCTGCAGGTGGCAGCAGCTTCAGCAGCGCTTCAAGAGTCGATCACATCTCTCAGTGGCCAGGTCCTGCCAGCTGCCGTTGCCCCCACCCCAAATGCACCACCAAGCGGCGCCTGACATGATGTCGGGTCATTTCCTGGAGCATTCAAAAGGAAAAAAAAAAGGTGGTGACTGACAGGAGCCAGCTGCCGAGAACGCTCTCCGTGCTTGAAAGACCCCCACCGTTGCTGCCCAGAGGCAGAGCGAAAAACCTTTTTATAAAAGGGAAAAGCCAGGCTGCCGCTGCTCAAATTTTTTTTAAAGCCCCTTACTGCTGCAACCACCACTAGTTGGTAAGCCCCCTGAAGCCGAAGAGGGAAACTTTTGGTGGGCAGGCAAGTTTTAAAACTCTAATTACAAGGCTGTTTCATCACACCTTGATTTAATTTTGGTAGGGACCAGGAAAGGAGCAGAAAAAATTGCTCTGGAGGCTCAGATTTGGCCTGTGGGATGCTATTTGACCATCTTTGCTCCACCCTTCCTTTGATTTACAGTGTCTCAACCCACATTATAAATGTTAAATTGGATCTTCTGAAGGCAATTCCTTGCTAACCGCTAGTTTATATTCTCAACAGTTTTGAGTTAACACAGCACTGAACATCTGAAACAAGAAGAACATGCCTAGGTGTGACTTGCCCTGGAAGTCCTTACCTTTACAATGCCAGATGTAGAGCCTAACTGTGCACACGCAGTGGTGAGAAAAGGCACTTAGCACATGCTCAAAAGCACCCTCTAGTTTATTACTAGTTCATTTTTTGCAGGACTTTATTGAAGTTTAAGAGAGAAACTCCTCACTTTCAGAAGAAAGAGGGTCGTCTCTCTCTCTCTCTCTCTCTCTCTCTCTCTCTCTCTCTCTCTCTCACACACACACACACACACACACACACACACACACACACACACAATGCCTCCCTTACCTGGCTTCTCCTTTGCCAGCTGTTTATCAAGAGCTAAAGTGGTCTTTTCTTCCTGTATGAACATCCGATCAATCATCACCATCTCTGCTGAAGGACTCACTCTCTGCCAAAGGAGAATAAAATACTGGTGAGTGGCAGGTGGAAGGAAAAGCAGGTGCAATTATTGAACAACCCACCTGAGCTGTCTGACCCCACTCCACTCTGAAGCCTCTGTAATGTGCGCAACTTCCTGATCTCCTCTCCTTTAGCATCTCTCTCACAGTTGAAATTTAGCTTGTAAGCTCCTCAGGGCAGGGGCTTCATTCATGGATGAAACTTTGCAAGTCTCTGTAAACTCTGTACCATTGATAATGCTATAGGTGTAGTAAGGAGGAATGAAACAATCCTATATTGACTGATCAAAACTCAGGTCTGAGGTGAGGGAGAATGGATACACTCATACTAAAAAGCACAAACTTAAAAGCTAAACTCTCAGCAGGTAAGACATGGAGAGGGTTACATCAGACTTTTTTTCTTTCTTTTTAAAAATAATCTACATAGAAGGAAAATCTTACCCGGGATTCCTCCAAGAGCAGCAGGCGGTATTTGTTCAGCATGGCGTGCGTGCGTTTCAACAGCTGCGTGGACACCATTTCAAACTCTTCATCTACATGAAAGGAAGGAAGGGATACGTTTGCCTCCCCTTAAATGGGAACTGCTATAAGGAAAAGTCTTTTTGAGTTACAGGAAGACTCTTGCAATGCACCGAGTATGGATAAGAATTCCCATACGGGTAGCCGTGTGGAAAACGTAAGAGCACAGTTGGTCTGTCCTAGTCCTACGCAGAACACAGAGGGACTCTAGATTCAACTGGGAGCATGCGTTTTCCCTCACTCCTGCTACACCAGGGTATCTCCAGAGTAGTGCCAAAAAGGACAAAGAGTTCCCTCTGAGAAATCTGATGCTTCTCCCCACCCAGAGATCATGTCAAAACATCTAGTCATCATGCCCTGGCTATACATGGGGGTAGATTCACTGCCTACCCACCCACGGCAGAGCAAGGCATCAGAAAAGGGAGGGAGCAGGAGGCCAATTGCTCTGCGGGTTAAAGCACCAGGCAGGCTGAAATTATTCAAATTAAAAAGGAAGAGACTTATTAGGATTAAAAACGGGACAAGGAAAAACAGACAATCAAATTCTATACTGGAAGTCAAAAGGCAAAGTTCAAAATAAAGTAAAAACAGCGTCCAACTAAGGCTTCCCCGACTTAACGAGAGTCCACTTACCGTGCAGCATCCTGCTTGCTGCCATTGGAGGGACAGAGCTTCCTAGTGAACTCTTTCCTAGCTAGACGGCATCAAGGCTCAGGCTAGCATCTTGCAAGGCCCAACTTACTTCCTGCATGCTCTCCCCCCTCAGCTGAGCAGCTCTTTTTTTAATCCCATTTTTGGGAGCCTAGCCCTCAAGCTTTGATAGGCTGGTTTGAAATTAACAGACATTCAAGTTTCCCCGCTCCCAAGTCAGGTGAGCAAACTGGACCAATGACTGAGGGTGGGCTAGGTTTTGATCAAGGCTATTGTTCTTTCCAGGCAGTCATGGCACTCCAATTTACATTTGAAAGAGGAGAATGGAAAATGCAACAGGCTGCTTCTTGGGCCAGCCTCAGTATATACAGAGAGCTGTTCTTGGGGGGTGGGGGGGTGGGAGAGTTCTCTCAGGAGAGGGGCGCTTCATTTCCTCAGGACAGAGGTGTGTGCACAATTCACAGCAACTACTGTTCAATCTGCATAGCTATAAAAATGGTAATGGTGGACCTCAAGGACAATGGCTTCGGAGGCTACAACAATTCTGATTTCATTTAGCCCGAGTGCAACTGTATCACATTGCTTAATGACTTCTTAATCCCAATGTATGTGAAATGCTTTGAACACTAAGGAAAATAAGTGGCAAAATGCTAAATACACTTCTCATCACCAGTAGAGTCACAGAGTGGTGGAATTTGACAGGAGCCGATTTGAGGAGCCGATGCCTGGATAATTAAATGAACAAGCTCGGGCCAAGGGGATCAGTCCAGTTGCATTTGGTGTCGTGCAGTACTCCCAGATAAACTGACCTTTCCGGTAGTCATGGGGAGAAGGCAGCGTTCCCTGGTAAACGTGGTATGGAAGGAGCCTCTGCAAGGCATCTTCAAATGATCGAAAGGAGGTTTTGTAATCGGGATGCAGCACTGCTCCCTGGTGTTTATGCAGCTGTTCCAAGAAACTAAAGGAAGCAGCAGAAAAGAATGCAAGTTAGTTTGACCCCAAGAGATCGAGGAACCTGTTCTTACACGACACCAGAGAGAGACAGCAGTCGTGTATCCCTTGCCACCCCACCCCCTGTGGCTTAGTCCCTGGTATGGTGGGCTGCAAAACAAATCTCTTGAGTTAAATGAACTCTTGGCACTGCAATACCGTTAGGACTTTTTCCGACATGGACTGACTAATGGGGGGGGGGGGGGAAATGACACACTATTCCACATTCTAATTAATACTCCCCTGTACAACCAGCAGTGCCTGGAAAAAGCATGCTCTCAAAAGGCTATTTTTTCCATTATTTTCTATAGTTTGAGTCCTGGTATCAAAAGGAGCTTCCAGGGATGAGCCAAGATTTAAATTACAAATGTTATTGTTGCCAAGGCTTTGGGGACTCAAGTACATCCCTCTCAGCCCCTGGTTTCGATTCTTACATTAATTGGAAGCCTCTTAATTCACAGAGTTCCGGTTAGCTGCGTACCTCACTAGGGTTGGGGTAGTTGTTTATGGGGGAGGGGGGAAACGTCACATATTTGCAACATGTTCTTCCTCCAAGGAAGTGTACAGGGGAGCGCAGGCGAGGAGTATTTTTGTCCTTATAATGTGAGGCGGGTTGAGATGAGAGCATGTGACTGGTCCAAAGTTTACCCAGTAAGTCTCACGTGGCGATTCAAACTCACGTCTCCCCAATCCAAGCTCAAGCATCTACCCACAATAAGCGGTGGTGGTGCAAAAGTATGGCCTTCCACAATGAGAAATTGGCATTTTTTTTGGCCAAGGAAAATCTAGTGGGGCTGGCTGATTACTGCTCAATAATACTGCTTCACTGATTTATGTCTGTTCTTACAACTGCATTCCATTTGCTTGCTCTGGTACAAACTTACCAAGCTTCCTTGCTGGGCTGTAGCATAGGAGGCTTTTTCAGACTTCCAAGCTTGCTATCATACTGGTGAAAAAAGGAAACACAAGAAGCAATGTAAGAACATAAGAAGAGTCCTGCTGGATAGATGCCAAGAGCCCATCCAGCTTCCTGTATCTCACAGTGGCCCACCAGGTGCCTCTGGGAGCACACACTCCCAGATGCCTGTATCCTGTTGCCACTCCCTTGCACCTGGCATTCAGAGATAGGCTACTTCTAAAAATGCAGAGGCTGCATACAGTCATCAAGATTTGTAACCTGTGGACTTTTCCTCCATAAATCAAAACAGGTGAGCTGAGAACAGCAAAAAAACAAACAAACAAAAAAGCACCATCTAGCTTGTATCTAAGACCTGATCTACCCATTATAAAGAGTTTGGTGGTAAAGTTGAGGTGACAGAATTCTGGAATGATCCACTTCAGTCACAGGGTCATATTTTAAAATGATTCCACATGCAAAAAAGAACATGAAAATAAACCAAGCTAAAAAGGAAAATAAATCTTGTCAAAGAATTCTGTCAATAAATTCTGCTGCATCCTAATGTAGACCCTCACCTGCTGCTGGATTTGGGCAGGGGCTGAAGGTATAAGTTGTGGCAAGCTCTTTCCAACTACCTGGAGCGGCAATGGACCTTTCCCAAGGTTCAGGCCTGACACGGAGCTAATGACCCCAGGCTTTGTCTGCCAGAGAAACAAGAAGGCAGCTTTACACCAGATGGATTGGAATGAATTTTAAAAAACAAACACACAAAAGGAAGTTACTAGCAACAGAGACAGCAGGAAACTGAATGCTAAGGCATTGCCAACACCTCCGGAGATGGACAATACTCAATTATTTGGTGCTGTGACTGCAAAGCCTTACCTGTGTGGGTTTTTTTAAAAATAGCTGCATACATTTAAATTAGTTTGGTTAAACCATTGTCTACTCCCAAGGAACATATTTAAGGTAAAGCAGAGGGAAAAAAAAATCCCACATGTAAAGCAACATGATTGCTGCAACTAGAGCTGCCTAAAAGGATTAGGTTGGTGGTAAATCTGGCCTACTCTTCCTTCTCTGACCATGAATCACAAGTATCAGAGAAGGCTTCACAGAAAAGGTGCACAAGAATCTCAGAGTGTGGGTTGGTTCACCCACTCCTGGAAGCTGTCGATAAACCAACCCTCCATAGGTCTGTCTCTAAGTCAGAGGTGAAATCATGAAGTATTTTATGTCTTGGTACATGTTTAACAAACCAACTTTTCAAGGCTCAATTTGTAAAGGGCTGAGCACATGGATCAACACTACAAGACAACTACAGAAGAACTGCATTAATTCATTCCAAGAAACACATGTAAACACCGTCAAAAAAAACCCTACATTCTCATGCTGGACAAACTTATTTTGCTCTACTCTGTCTCTAGCGAAGTTTGGTGAGAGGTTTATGACAAACAAAAGGGCCTTCTTCACACAGTACATAATTAGTCTGTGGAATTCACTGCCACAAGAGGTAGTGATGGGTCACTACCTTAGTTAGCTTTAAAGGGGGATTGGACAAATTTATGGGAGAAAGGTCCATCAATGGCTACTAGACATGATGGTTATGTGCTACCTCAAAGTTCCGCAGCAGTATGCCTCTGAATACCAGTCGCAGGGAAGCAAGAACAGGAGAGAAGTCTGCCTCTGGGAACCTTCTCTCCTATTTGTGGACTTCCCAGAGGCAGCTGGTGGGCCACGATGGGAAACAACATTCTGGACTAGGTGGGCCTTTGGCCTGAGGCAGTGGGGCTTTTCCTATGTTCCTGCCGTATCTGCGTGCCATTCAATAAATTGGTTAGATGCAAAAAAAACCTCTCCTCTTCCCCCCCCCCAATGGCCTAAGTTATATTAACAAGGATAACTCATAGTTTTCTCTTTGTGCCTTAAGAGGTCACAATATTCTTAAGGCAGGCATCTTCCAACTGGCTCGGAGATGTACCATACAAGCAGTTCTGAGGCAATACAGGCCCTGCTTGAGGACTGTACTATCTCAAAGAGATATGCAAGTGCATCTGTCAATGATGACAAACCTTCTGGGCTGGACAACATTTCTTCAACAGTCAGTCCCCATGCAAAACCTATGCCATTGGGGCTTTAAAAAACAACAAACACACAGACCATGACAGTATGGATACATTTTGCTGCAAAACATCGCTAGCTAGCAGCTACAATCCCACCTGAACCGGCTGCTGTATGGTCAGAGGAACGGCAGGTTTTCCTTGCCCGGTGCTTGCTTTCCCACCAGAAATGGTTGTGGAGCCACTGGTATATGCTTTGCTCTCTGCAGAAACTGTAGAAGCTGCAGCTGGGGGGGGGGGGAGGGGAGGAAAAACACCACCAAAGTTACAGAATGAAGCCTACTGAATCACTTGTACTCACTACTCCCCTTCAGTCAAGGGGTAGTATCTCTCCAGACGATCCAAAGCCCCCAAACCTATCTGACCCCAGACAGGCCTACCAAAGTTTCGACAAGAAAAACCATTTTCAAGTTGTAAGAAAGAATGTGTGAGAGATTTCACATTTTGCTACTTATCTCTTTTGGACTTTATATAGCGACCAAGAGTGCCCAAACTAGAGAGGGCCAGGCATCATTGGCACCTAGAAAATGGCTTCTGGTGCCTGGGTTGTTGAAGAGCACAGAAAGGAAGTCTCTCCTCCTCTCAGGTTTACGGCTGCCGATGGAACTTGGCTGCTACACCTTCCTGCTATTTCCTTAGTCCCCAATTGCAACCAGCAGCCAGGCATGGAAAGAAAGTCTCCCAGGTCAGGCTATAAGTTTCAGGCAGGCTTGAGGCCTGGCTCCTCTCAATTAAACATTGCCTGAAAGAAGGGGAAGAGAAGAGACCAGTACACAACAGCAAGGATACGATCTCTCCTCTTCCTGGCACAGCCAGGTCTCTGCCTCTAATGCTTCCTAAGCCTACTACAGTACTAGAAAAACCTGGCTGGTGTACATCCGTGATAACAGCCAGGCTATGCCTAAGCAAATAGCTGTGAACACCTTACTGTTAGATGGTAGCAACTACTTGACAGAGTCTGACCATCCTGGAGGATATTCCTGCAGTAAAAGACATTTTTGGCCCTCACATTGTTTTCTGTTGAGCTGAACAGCCTCCGACATTACAGACGCTGGCCATCCTTCCCCCCCAAAGCCATCTCTTTGATTGCTCTACCCCTTAAGCAAAGAGAGTCAAGAGGCTGCCCTTCATATTGCATGGGATTGGGAGAAGGCCATTATTCATATTGGAGTTTGGCCAGACCACCAGGGCTAACATTCCTACTTGCAAGAAATGTGCCAAGGAATCTTTAACAAACACACTGGGGGGAAAAAAGAGCTAGACTTTTCCAATCTCATGTGCAAAAGGTAGTGGCGGGGGAAGCACAGCAGGGAAAGCTGAAAGCAAATGGAAAACATAATCATGCTGCAAGCTCTGTTAATGTGTTTTTTTCTCTCCAGACAAACTGGGGAAAACAAAGGCAGCCTTCCTTCCCCTCCAGTTGTGGTAAGCAGGCCTGTTCATCTTGGGCAATGCCCCCCAGGAAAAATTCCACATGGAATCTGGATTCTTGGGGGGGGGGGGGAAATCTCCACTTAAAAAAAAAAAGCAAGGTTCTGACTTTCATGTTCTTAGAGACAGCACCAATACCTAAAATATCCCACAAAAATACAAACTACTTGTGTAACTCATTCTACAGAAGCTGAGGAGAGTTTAAACGTTCAAACTGTTTAATAGTCTAATGATTTTCTGCAAGTAATTATCTTACATAAACAAATAATGTCTGTTATTCAGTTCAATAATCATTCACAAGTTTGTTAAGGGCAAAAAGAGGACAGCCGACTCTGGCCCTAGAGCACAATTACCACCTGAACCTCTTTCAAGCCTGACTGGTGAAACTGAGGGGGAAGTAAGATCCCAGGCAGCTGATAACCATCATTACAGCTCTCTCACTAGCTAGCTACTTTTAGACTAGTTTCAGAAAAAGCTTGCAAGTTGAGCAAAATTTATACAACACAAGAACATGTGAATGAATAATATGACTGGTTTGAATGCTTTTTTGAGAGCCCAAAAAAATTATAAATACAATACAGCTGTACCCACTATCTGCGGATTTCTCCATCAGCAGATGCCGAGCCCAGAGGCCTCCTCCGCGTCGTGCTGGGCCTGAAACCCCCTCCATGGGCCTCAGAACGCTTCTCCAAAGTGACAAAGTAAAACGGAAGTGACTTTGGAGAAACGTTCCGAGGCCCGCACAATGTGGAGGAGCCCCCCCCTCACAGGATCCTGGAACGTTTACTGGGGCATCGGGTGCTGGGTTCCAGCATCTGCAGATTCACGGTATCCAGAGGTGCGGTTGGTTCCGCCCCTTGGTTGTATGAGCAACTCAGAGGTTTCTTCGTTGTAGTGTCTGGGGCAGGGCCACTTACTACCATTACTGTTTTCCCCATGCCCCTCCTCCTTGGCCAACTTCACAAAACCTAATCACAAATATATGCCTGGGGATGAAATTAACAAATAAGAAGTATATACACCTGGACAGTTAAAACACCGAAGCAGCAAAACAGCATGTCAACATTCACTCTGTTTCCAGGCACGACTAGCTTGGCCCTACATTTTCAAGCAAAGAGATCTGCACACAAACACCAGGAGAGCTGGTGAAAGGAAGGGGCGGAAGTCCCTTTGCCCTCCCTGTTTTCCACTGCAGCAACTGAAGGAGTGGCTGGGGTAGCAAGGAACTCTTCCTTCGTCCTGCCCTTTCACCATATACTGCACACATACACAAATGCAGACAGTAAATAAGGAAAGGTAAAGGTATCCCCTGACAATTAAGTCCAGTCGTGTCTGACTCTAGGGTGTGGTGCTCATCCCCATTTCAAAGCCGTAGAGCCAGCGTTGTCCGAAGACGCCTCCATGGTCATGTGGCCGGCATGACTCTCCTTGCCGCAGCGCGTAGCATGCGGCTGGAACACGGAGCGCTGTTTACCTTCCCGCAAGCGGTACCTATTTATCTACTCGCATTGACATGCTTTGGAACTGCTAGGTTGGCAGGAGCTGGCCAAGCAACGAGAGCTCACCCCGTCGCAGGAATCGAACTGCCGACCTTTCGATTGACAGCTTATGGTTCAGCGGTTTAACCCGCTGCGCCACCCGCAAAAAAGGAGGCACAATAGTAAAATAGAAAGAACCAACAGAAGACCGTTCTTCCCTGGCTTTCCCAAACTCACCACCACCACCACCAGAGTGCTGTAAACTTACATATCGATGCCGACTTGACCAAAACGGGCGTCTGCTGCTGGAGCAGCGCTGTGGGCTGTGTGGGCTGCCCTCCCCTCTGCACGGGGCCTTTTTCAAGCACGGGAGCCACCTTGCTCGAACCTGTATTGGAAGGCTGGATTGTGGCAGGAATGGGCACGTGGCTGTGGACCGGTGGCGCCTGCGTGGTCGACACTGTGACTGGCTGCCCTTGACTGCTAACCAAGACAGAGGAGGGCTGACCGCTGAACTGGCTCAACGCTGGGGGCGCTTGGCTTGTGGACGTGGGCTGCTTCGTCTGGAGGATAATCCCCTGGGGCACCTGCACAGGATGAAAAGACACCAATCAATATCCAGGCACCGATCTTTTCAAAGTGCTTTGTGAGCCAGAACCCACCAGAACTAATCCTCAGAGCCTGCAGGCAATGCTGGGGAGATCCAGCTCTTGAGCAGCCCCCCCTTTTTTGGGGGGGGAAGATGCACAGAGAACATTTTCTCAACCAGAGAATAATTGCAACACTCACCCACAAATGAATGGGAATATGGGCAAGAGGTTCTAGGACTTGAGGATGCATCCTAAAGCCTGGGGAAATGTTATTTTATACATTGAAAATGGGAGAAAGGCCAGGTCTGTGCATGCTGCAGACTGAAGTGGGAATGAGGTGGTGGGAATCGTTCTGAGGTAGCAGAATGGACCATACCATTTAACCTGCATGGGGGGAGGGGGAGAGTCACATAGCAAGACGTTATGCTTGTTTCTTTAAACACGGGGCAGCGTTCGAAGAAGGCATCTCCCATCACCTGCAGACTGAGGTGGTCCCGTCCACCTGAGCATCTCAGAATTCTACGGCATCATTGTACAGCAAATGTGGGCCAGGACTAAAATTCAGATCCTCATTCTAAGTGCTTTGAGAAATACAGAAAGGAACGAGCATTTTCTTTTTATACCTTTCTTTTGGACCCTTGATATACAAGTATCCTTCAAACAAAGACTCTTTGCTTTCTATGACTAACTAGTGGGGCAATTAACACATGAGCAGACTTTGCATTGGGCTGTTAACGTCCAGGCCTCCTAGTGGCAAAAGTCAGTCCATGCAAGCATTAGCAGTGGCAAGCAGGTGTACCATTTGAAGAAAAAAAAAAAAAAGCTGGTTTGCCCTGCGTGACTGGAATAAAAACAGGCCTTGCTCCAGGGATGAGTGTAAAACAGGTTTAGGGACTGAAGCCTCTGTGTTGAGATTAGCCCACAGGTATGTCACAAACGTCCTGCCCAACTCGGTAGTACTGAGAAAGCTGGACCATACTCTTCTGTGCTGATGAAATTACTGTGAGATCTTCAATGGCGCTGTAGCTAACCTGACCCCCCCCCCATCCCACCCATTTCTATTTAACATGGATACTTTACCTGCTGAAACCGATCCATGAGCTGCTTCTGCTGAGGTACAGGGGCTGGGATTGTAGAGAGAGTCTGGAACTGATTCGGAACCATCTGGAAACTCCTCTGTTGTTCTGGGGTCAGGTGAAGGGTCTGGGTTGGGGTAGGAGGCTTGATAGGGCCCTGGGCAGGGAACTGAAGCTGAAAATGGGGCGAGTGGGTATGCGGCACCTCAGATGGCGCCTGAATCTGGGGCTGCAGACGGCTCTGCACCTGAGCCTCCACCTGCTGCTGGAGCTGAGGGGCAAGCTGAACCTGTAGCTGCAGGTGTGGAGGAGTTGCCAGTGGAGGCTGCCCCTCTGGCTGGGTCTGTGGGGCTTGGAAGGGTACCTGAGGCTGAGAGGGAGGGCGGAGGGGGTGCTGATTGGGGCCGTGGGGGGAAGAGGCAATTTGATTCTGAATCACATACAAGTTCTGCATCTGTGTCTGGGGGGTGCAGGACCGTGACAGGGGCTCGGAAGGGGGCCTGGACAGGGTTTGAGGTTGGGAGGGAGGCCTTGAGTGAGGCCGGGAGGGTGGCCGGGATAGAGGCTGCGGCTGCGAAGGAGGACGGGACTGGTGTGGGGACTGCATCTGTGATAGGTGTGCAGGCTGGAGCTGGGGGCTTTCCCCCAGTGAAGGATGAGGTAGCGAGTGGGACGGGGAGGCTCCAGGAAGTTTTTGCTGCCCTGAAGGCAACTGGAAAAAGAAAAGGGAAGAAAAAAAAAAAAGGGAACAAGTTGGGTGAAACATCTCTTGCAATTATACTCTGATGCACCTAGGCATCAGAATCCAACAGAAGCCAGGCAAGAGTTATCAAGTCCAAAACTCACAATTGCCAGTTTCAGGAGTGAAAGAGCCTGCTTGTTCCCTCCCTCCCTTCATCTCCAATTCACACTGAGTGAGACCTTGAGCCCAGGAGGAGGAGGAGATTTCAGGGTTAGACTGTCAGACTGTCATGTTGTCCTGCTGAGAATACTTGTGGGCACCTGCCAAATTTATTTCACTGCCTCAGCTTGTTTGAAAAGCTTGGCTGTAGGAGATGCTGCTTTTAAAAAGGCATGCTTTTTAAGTCATGGAGAAGACAACATGGAAATAAAATAGAAAAAGGTACCTGGTCTCCCCAGGAGTCCTAGCTTTAAATGTGTTCATGCCTGCCTCCCTCACCTAAACAGTTGCAAGGCCAACCCAAAAGCTTCTCACCAAAATCTTACGTTGGACCAATGGAGTTTATTAACTTAATCAATGCTCTTCCCGGTCACCATGCCAGAGAAGGTAGGAAGATGCTGGCTTCTTTCAATAGCTTGGGGAATGGGGAGAAGGAATCTCCTAAGCTCCACATGGAGTAAGCACAGCACACATACCCCTCTCTAAACCTCATCACAACACCTTCTTTCCTGAGGAACAAGCCTTCCTGGTGGGCCCTATCAAATTGGCCTAACTCTATTCTCAGATTAGTTATTATTACTGTTCCACAAAATACCTAGGCTCCATTTTTAATCCCAAGGAGCAAACCAGAGCCTTGAACTATGGTCCCCTGGGTAAAGGCTGATCTACACGACAGACAGAGGCTCCGCCGTCGCCTCTGCCTGGCGCCTCCGCGCTGGAAGCGGGGGAGTGTCTTCAAGCCTGTTGCCCCTCATGTTGTCCCGCCTTCCTAAGAAAGCGCAGTTGCTGTGTGGATGTAACCTCCAAGGTGATTGGTTGTTGTTCACATTGGCATTCAGCCACCCTCCCCCCCTCTCCTGTAATTGGTAGGCTGCAGCAGCTCCGCGAGCCACCTCCAAGCTCTGCCGTCACGCCCCCTAAAAAATAGAACACTCGACTTGGAGTACGCGGCAGTGGGGCGGAGGTCCGGCGGCTCCGCCGGATTAAAAAACGCTCCGCGACGCTGTCGTGTAGATCAGCCTTAAGCCAGCACCATGTCTTAGCTCCACAAGGACAGTGCAGCAGGGCTACCCCAACACGGACGTAGGGCCTCTGCTAACTGCTGCGCAGGGAACACAATCAGCACTACAACATTGTGAAAATACAGGCATACATACGTTATAAAGTTGTCAAGGAAAAAAACATGGTTAATACTCTTTGCTTAGAGAGAAGATATACAGAGAGGAAGGAGAGAGGCAGTCTTGCTTGGAGAGAGAAACAGACCAGGAGTGCAGCAGCGCACAGCTCTGAAGGGACAGAGAAAACGGGGAGGAGAAGAGCAACAAAAGGCAGAACCGCCACCACCAACCACCATCTCCCAGGGTTAGTGAGGATCGAAAGGGGAGCAAGCAAGAGCAGCAACAGGGAAAAGAGACGAACAGGTGAGGCCACAGACTGGCAGCAGGAGCCAGGAAGACGGGGGTGGGGGTGGGGACAAATTTCAAAGCTCTCGTGGTCCAGCAGAGACTGGGGACATTGGTCTGTTTCTGGGCGGGGTGCATGCCAGGTGCCCACAATAATCCAAACCCTGTGTGCAGGCACCATTTTTCAAATTTGTTTTTAATCTGGGCATGATGAGAGCGGCAGGGAAAGCTCTTTGTGAATGAAACCATTCTATACCGACTCATGCAACATTATTTCCTTCTCTTGGTTGCTTCCTCAAAGTACAAGTAGTGACGTTTTCCTCCCAGAAGCAGGGAAAGGTAAAAATAAAATAAAATGGGGCTACTTTTATTCAAAACAATGATGTTCCCCATGGTACCACCTGCTCCTACAGTTTTAAGGCTGGCACCTTTCCCTTCTCTGCTGTGAATATTTGAAGTTTTATGGGTTCTGGGTTCCTTTCTTCTGAGCAGTATAGCCATGCAAAAACCAGCATGGAATATAGTATTTTTTTTAAACCAAATAAATGTTTACATATCTATTCATATGAGACAATCAACACAAATATGTGTGTAGGTATAAAATGATACACACAGGGTTAAGTTTCTGCTTGTGCATGTGTTTTGCAATACTTTCAAGGACAATAAACATCTATGCTATTTCCGCAACTCAATGTGCCATCTTTGACCCTCTCGGTCTCTCTCTAAAATGGTCATCTCAGAACAGGATAAAAGAATGTTAAGAGTTGGAAGGGCCCTTGTAAGTCATCTAGTCTAACCCCCTGCTCAGTATAGTCAACTACAGCATCCCTGACAGGATGCCTTTGCTCAGCTGCTGCTTGAAAATCTTCAACAAGTCCACCAGTGCTTGAGCCAAACAGTTCCAGTGCTGCAAAGCTCTTGTAGTTGGGAAATTCT
This sequence comes from Plestiodon gilberti rubricaudatus, assembly GCA_026170595.1. NCBI lineage: Eukaryota > Metazoa > Chordata > Lepidosauria > Squamata > Scincidae > Plestiodon > Plestiodon gilberti. Next base: position 9,878,711 of record JANXHW010000011.1, read on the forward strand.
GTCTAGCCTAAATCTACTTCCCTGTAGATCAGGCTGGCTGCCCAATAAAACACACCAGCATTACAGAGATTACCATACTTACTGCATTAATGGGTAGATAGATAGTCCTACTTTTTTCCCTAACCGCAGCTTAGCATGGAGAAACCTAGCCCGGAAAGCTTTTTCTGTTACTTTATCTTCACGCCAGGAACAGACATGCTCTGATTCTGCGTGTCTGGCTACCTCTAAAGGAACAACAAACAAAACACGCACTCACACGGCAACCTTGCACGTAGGAGTCAATGTTTGTGCTAGTCGCTAGCCAGAAAGTATCAAGTCCTCCCCCCCCCCATCTGCACTGTTCATATCTTTCCACAAGGGGGAGACTTCCATTGCTATTAGTGAGATCATGTCACCACCCAGCCAAGCCTGGCCTTTGTTTTGAAGTGTGGGAGAAGAATGCGTGCAAACCTAAACGAGATGCTAATATTTCTCTCTCTTTGTGTTCTGCACAGAGAGCGCACAGGTCAGGAGAAAGCAAGAAGCTGAAGGGAAGACTAAGAAGAACGGCCAGACATGTTAGACAGGAGGGAGTGAGGCAGGAGGACAGGCCAAAGCAAGGCAACTCTGTGGATCTGCAAACAGGTGAGGGGGCTACCTGGCAAGCCAGTGCCTGCTGGGGAGGGCCGGCTGAGAACTGAGGTACTTTGGACTCCACCGGTGGCTGGTTGTGGTTCTGGCTCAGCTCTCGGCTGGCAGGCGGCTGCAGGGCTGAGCCGACGCTGCTGCTGACTATCACCGAGGCCGGGACACTGCTTGTGGTGTTGAGGGCGGTGGTGGCTATGCTGTAGATGGGCAGAGGCACTGGCAGGTGGGGAGGTACTGTGGACTCGTTCAAACTGCTCTCCTGTGGCATTTTCAGGGCTGGCGAATAAAATTGCTGCTGCTGCTGCTGACTCCGATCCTTCTGAAATTTCCAAGAGGTTTAGCATGGACCACGTTTACGTTAACTGCTCACTCTCTCTTCCCACCCACTGCCTGCCAAGGTTGCTTACTACACACGAATACACATTTCGAATCTCTACCCCCACCCCCCACCCCAACCCAGGCAGAAAACAGGTATGGCCTTAGAATCACACCCACAATTCTGATCTCAGAGCATCTCCCCCCCCCCCACTTCTCAACTGGGTAGTGTGAAAGACACAAAAGTAGAGTAGGTAGGAGGTCACACCTGATGTTGATGGGATTTTCTCCTCCCCCCTTGCCCCCCACCTTTAAGCCAAACCAAAAAGACAGTTTACTTGTAAGCTGTGAAGTTCACAGTCAACTAAATCTATTCCTAGATAGGACCGATACACCTCATATGCAGATAGGATCTCCCAGGCTAATCTGCAAAATGTGATTTCTAGCCTCTGAACAATCCTCACGACAGCCGATGCTGCACGTGCAATTGTGGTGCACGACCACCAACACACTTGCAAACTGGTCCCCTTCGTGAACAGCAAACTGTGGAGATCGGATCCAGATGTAAAGGCTACCCATGCTGTGTGCGACTGAGCTAGACTTCCATCGTGCTCCTCCCGACACCTCAATCTGAATTCTGCAGCTTAGACATTTGAACTGAACCATAATCATTTCCCATGCAATAACACTTGGCAGATATGTAGTTAAACTGCATTATCTATTCATCCAAAACTGGATTGGGATGAGAGCTGGCAAACAGTGAGGTAGCAGAGGAGAATGAGGGTGGAGGTGTATGGGGCAACCCCAAGAGTGAGGGGAAAATAGGAAGTTGTCCAGGCATGACAAAGACTATCTTGGCCTTCTGGCTTTTTTTTTTGCCCAGCTTGCAGTGGGCATTTTGAAAGTTCTGTTAGCCACAAAAGGGGGATAGAAGTCTATTTCTTTCTTTTAAAAAAAAAAAAATTACAACAGTTGAGGGGCATGTGCAGGCACAACCACAAGCATTCTTGACTCCGTATCTAGAAACGCTTTCTTAATAAAATCAGAGTAAAATAAGTAATCTTACTAATTCATATCCTTACTAAGGACTAGATTCCCCCAAGGTTTAATTTAAAGTATCAGCACCGCTATCAAGCCAAGCTGATGGCCATCTGTCATGTCTCTAAACCCCACCATGCTCTCTTTTGTCTTCTCTCCAATACATTCAGTTCAGACCAACCCCATAAGTAGGACCGGCCGCCATTCTAGGAAACCTGTCACTTGCCTGCTGCAAGAACATCTGCATGGAATCCTGGGAGATGACGGTCCCAGAAGCTGCCTGGCCCAAGATAATCTTTTCTGGACTAGATGCCACCAAGTTCGGGCTGGGCTGGGAAGTCACAGGTAGCTGTGCTGGCTGCTGAGGTGGAGGAGTTTGTTGCTGTACATTCAGCTGAAGCTGGGAAGGAGCAGAGGGCTGAGAGGCAGACTGGACGGTTAATAGGTTGGCCTGCTCGCTGCTTGGCAGCAGGCTGGGGTTGGAGGTTGGCTGTGGCTGAAGGAGGCCTGGGCTCTGGCTACTGGCACTGGGAGATGCTTGGATGGTCACAGTTTGATTGAGGTTCTCAGTGGCATTTAACATGGCCACTTGGTTAGGCAGGGTGACCCCTTGGATAACAGTCTGGCCAGCCTGACTGATGGCACCACTGGCCAATGAGGCTGCACCGGTGGGCTGGCTCTGAGTTGTCAAGCTCCCAGCTAGAGAGACAGGCATCTGGAAGAGAGTCTGCTGGCCAACCTGCCCAGGCTGCAGCTGGATAGGACCAGAAAGAATGTGGGCGGTGCCATGTGCATTCTGCGAAGTCAGGACCTGCCCCAAGTTAAGCTGGCTTGCCAGGTTCTGATTGGTGAGGATTTGAGCAGGCAGTGCCTGATTCGTTATTAGTTGCCCGCCAGGCCCTTGGCTGGTGATGATATGGGTTTGCCCACTAGGATGGGAGGTGGTTAAAATCTGGCCCCCCATGTTGGCCTGCAAGGCTGACAGCTGCTGAGGAATCTGAACTGTAGAGGTGCCGGTGAGCTGCCCTGGGAGAAGGAACTGGTTTTGGCCCTGCAACATAGCCTGAGGGACGTGCTGTGCTGGGATCACGATGCTGCTTCCTTGGTTCAGCAGGTGGACACTCATGGGCTTGCTAAGGGCCTGCTGTTGTGGCGGAGGCTGCTTGAACATGTTGGCCGGAAGCCCCGGTGGGAAGCCAGACAGCACCACGTTCTGCCCTGCCTTGCTGGCCATAAAGGTGAGGTTCTGTTGGGCTTTCTGCTGTTGGAGGGCAGCTTCGTTCTGAATGGTCAGGGTGGTGTTGTTGGGGCCAAAGGGTTTGGGCGTGATCTGGTATAACTTCGGCGGGAGGACTCCCGTGGGCTTGGGCTGAATTGGTGTGGGTGTCCGGTGAATGATCACATTCTGGGCCTGTACCAAGGAACTGCTTAAGTTGGATGTGACCGTGAGAGGCTGGGAGCCCTGCGTGGCAGATACGCTCCCAAACATGGAGCTTCCGTTCAGGGTCGTCGTGGCCACTGCCGGGAGATTCTTCTGGATGACAAGGCCAGCGTTTTGTGGAGACACTCCGGCAGAGGCAAGGGTGACCTGTTGCTGCTCCGGCGCCGTCTGAGTGATGTAGCTCCCTACTGGCATGGTAGCCACTTGGGAAGGCTGAACTTGCTTCGCGATGATTTGCTGACCGGGCTGGTTGATGGCCATCACAGGCTGGCCTACCACTTGAATCGGCCCAATGCCCAGTGCCCCGCTGGGACTCCCATTGGGCAACCCTTGAAGGTTGGAAATGGGTTGCAAGGTGACATTCCCCAAGCTGTGGAGAAAAGGCTGCACGCTGATGGCCTTGTTGACCACATCGGCCCCGACTGACTGCTGCACCAGTGCTTGATGGGTCAGGACCGCAGGTTGCTGCAACCCAATCAGGTCAGCTCCACTAGAGAAAATCTGTGGAGTGCCGTCAGAGGCAGTGTGGACCACTGGCTGGAGTGTCGGAAGCTGAAAAGAACCGAGGTCCAGTTCTGCCTCTGCCTCCAGAGTCTGCTCAGTGATGTTTGCCTCCTGCAGGCTCTGCTGGAGGATGTCACAGGGCTGGTCTGAGTTCTGCAGGCCGGCCCCGCCCCCTGAAGGCGACCCCAGGATGTCATCTTCCAAGAAGTCGAGGTCAACGCTGGTCGTGGGCTGGCTCTGTTCAGTGTTCAGATGATTGCCAGACGACTCCTGAACGTGCAGCTGAAAGATTGGAGATTAAACACAAAAGAAGAAAAATAAGAATGCCGGCAAAACAAACACAGCAGAATTTTTAGATCTTTCTGTGCTCAACAACCTTTTTAAAATTGTGGTGTTAACAGCTTTATATTTTCACTGGATGCCACTGCCGTTTCCCTTCTCCTGCTCTAGATTCAGTCTCTCATTGTTATGTGTGCAAATGTTGTGTAACACTTAACCAGCGTGTATGATGTTTACTTTCTTAATACATTTTAATCTTGTTAAGGGCAAAGTCAGCCACGGTTTAAGCTTCTTCCCTGTGCAGTTTCCACAATTTAAAAATTGCCACTGACACCACCACCAGTGCACACAAAGCTGTGATAAATCAGGGGACCCCTCCAAGGCTAACAGCATTTTTTTTTTAGTGGGAGTAGGGGGGGACAACTTAAATCAGAGAAACTGTGCATGTGCAAAGAGTTTTATAAAACCTCCTCCGGGCCATAAGCCCATCCAAATCAGCACACATACAAACATCTACCCACCCACCTCCTGTTAGGTTTTAAGCAAACAAAAATTCAACAAGAGATCCAATCACAAATCACAGATCTGATGACCACAGATCTCTCGTGTCACATCTAGTTCAACCCTTAATATATACAGTACATTATTACAGCATCCACATCTCATTCCATGCAGACAATACAATTTGATTTCACCCTGACTGCAACTTATCCTGGACCAAGAGCAGTGATTATTTTCTATCTTAGAATTAGACCATAACAAATAACAATACATCTGGTATAAGGTAAAAGCACTTCAATATCCAAGTTCCCAAGGCACATAAATGGAAGTTCTTGACCTCATTCTGAAAGAAATCTTTCCTCTGCTTTTGCAACCCTCCAACCTTTACTAAGCTGATCACCATGATCAGACCCTCCCCACAGAGCAGGACAAAACACAAGGATGGGAGAGGACAGAGAATGTGAAACCCACAGGCAATCAACATTCCAAACAAATGCTCCAAAATAAATGTGGCTGGTCATGTAAATCCTAACACTGAGTGACTAACTTTCACTGCTTTCAATTTGATTTCACCCAATAACTGTATGGGTGAAATCAAATTGCCCTTCAGATTGCAAAGCAGAACCACACAGGGAACTGTGGGAGGGGTTTGAACAGCCTAAAAGGTGAGCTCTCCCTATATTGGTCCCTCCATTTCCAGCAGCTCTATGCTTTCTGGAAAATTACTAAAGTTTAAAAGCATAGTTTACATATCTTGCTGGTTTCATTATAACACATGGATGAATGTCAGGACCAGGATCAAATGTAGGAACATCTGCACACTTTTCTTTCTACTGACATGAGTCAAGTTCGGGATTTCCTATGAGTTTTGCCTACCTGCTTGTCCATAAACACCAACCTCCGTACCAATTTCTGTTTTATAGCAAGGGTACCAGAAGCAGGATGTTAAAGTTGCTATCCGCAGCTGCTCCTGGATTCCCAGGTGGCGGCGGTGGCCAGGGGGGCCTTTGCCCAGCTTCGGCTGGTGCGCCAGCTGCGACCGTACTTGGATCGTGCAGACCTGACCACGGTGATCCATGCCACGGTGACATCACGATTAGATTATTGTAACGCGCTCTACGTGGGGCTGCCTTTGAAGACAGTTCGGAAACTGCAAGTAGTGCAGAATGCGGCGGCCCGTGTGGTCACTGGAGGTAGGCGGTTCGACTCCGTCGGGCCGCTCCTCCGACGGCTGCACTGGCTGCCGATTTGTTTCCGGGCCCAATTCAAAGTGCTGGTTTTGACCTTTAAAGCCCTATACGGCTTGGGGCCAGGATATTTGAGAGACCGCCTACTTCTATATAGTCCGGCTCGTCCCCTTAGGTCATCAGAGAGGGCCCTTTTGCGGGTGCCGTCGCCCAGGGAGGTGCGAGGGGCGGCGGCCAGAAACAGGGCCTTCTCAGTAGTGGCACCTACCTTATGGAATTCCCTCCCCTTTGATCTACGAACTGCTCCCTCCTTGGACACTTTCCGGCGAGGCCTAAAAACCTTCTTGTTTCAAGAAGCCTTCTGAGCCCTTGCCTTTTTTAACATCTCACTGGTATAGGTGGGGGTGCTACTGTTTTTATGCTCGTGTTGTGACTGTCGCCATGATCTTTTTAATTGATTTTTAGTTATTGTTTTTATCAATGTTATTAATTGTTTTTACTGTTTTAAAGTGTGATGTTTTTTATATGGTATTTTTTGTATTTCTGTTGTGAGCCGCCTTGGGTCCCTTCGGGGAGAAAGGCGGGATATAAATATTGTAAATAAATAAAATAAATATTGCCTCTCTGCACCATGTTAGCAGTTTTTAACACGGAGCCATGGCACCCTCATGCCTTTCTATGCCTCTTCGTGTTTCTTAGAGCCACAGCTGACCTTTCCTGCTATCATGCATATGTTTCATGTGAGAATGCAACCTTCACCATGCATTGAGCATTATATTTGCACCTTCACCATGCATTGAGCATTATAAAAATTATAAAGTTTGCAAAGAAAGGACACAATGCGTCTAAAATGAACGAAAACTACATCGTTTTAAAATGAGGTTAAAAAAATACATACCCCAGCACCTTCAAAAAAGGCACTGGCTGCATCTCCTGTGTTGTCCAGGAGATCATCACTGTCAATCTGCAATAATAAAGAGATTTAGATTACTGTTATGTGAATGTGTATTTAAGATGGACACTGTTCAAGGAGTCAGGATGATGTGAAATGGAGACTAACAGTGCAATCCTATGTTCGTCCCCTTCCCCTGGTGCAAGCGGTGCGCAGGCCCCAATGGGCCTCCTTGGATGCACGCCAGCTCTGAAGCTGGCGTGCGTCTGGGGCTCAGGATATCGTTGCAACTCAGAGCCGATATCGCCGCCCCCTCCCAGCCCGGCCAATGGCCCCCTCCCTCACCACCCCTGCCCACCCTCCCCTGCACCAACTGGCACGGGGCTCACCTGCGGCGGCTGGTCCAGGTCCGCAGCTGAGTGAGCAGCACCAGCCTCCACATTGGTGTCGCTTACTCACAAGAAGCCACAAATGTGCTTTACAGCACGTTTGCGACTCCTTAGGTTGGGGGAGCGCTCGCTCTGCCGACCTAAAGATAGGCAGGATCGGGCTGCCCATATCATCATTTTATCTATAGACCAAGGCACTAAATAACTTCTTCTCAGTGGTAAGTACAACAGCTAGCTTTCTTTCCTGGAGTGGGAAATAAGTTCCCAGTTGTACTGGTAGAATTGTTTTTACCAGGAAGCAAATAATTTTTCATAGATTACTATAAAGAGTGATTTTTGTAAAGTTATCTGACAAAAACAACGGACAAAACAGTCTTCCTGTCATTTCTAACACTGGCAACTCTATTGTCAGTTCTTTCTCTGGAGGCAAACAAGCCAAAGGCAATTCAAGGAGGCATTCTGATTTATTAATTAAACATGCATCAACTTAAACACACAAGAGCAACTCCTCACCTTTTCAGATCCATGTAAAAAATCATTCAAGGCCTGAGGATCACTGGAAACAAAAACAAAAAACACAACACCATAGAGAATTGTTTAAAGAATCATACAGAACTTGCATTTAAAAAGGGGGGGGGGGTCAAAGTTACTAATGAATTACAAGGCCGGGGAAGTGCTTATGTTTTGATCCAGAGAAATGGCCATTCATTGCTAGGGAGTTACTGCTTTTAATCGAGACACTTATCAGCTACATTACAGTATCCAGAACTGGTACATTATTATTTCCATGGAATTTACAAATATATACATCCATACTACATCTAATTTCCCTCTCTCACACAGATCGGGACCCAAAGAGCTATTTTAGACAAACCCAACTTTTAACTGTCCAATGGCTTTTAAAAATAAAAAATAAAAAAAATCTTCCTTTTTGAACAGCCCCTGTGCCATACAGTAAGCTTCCTTGGAAATTCATTTCAGTTTCAATACAGCTTGCTTTCAATGAGACCTAGTTTGCAATTCACTGTAGCTGGATCAAGGCCAAACTACAAATATAGTTTTGTGTTCTTTATTAATACAGTACTTACAAAATATGTATACAGGCTCATTTTTCTTATCAATGTAGTGATTTGTGGTGTGTGTTTTTTTGGCATATTGACTGGTGTAATATTAAACACAACTGACTTTCAACAACAGTTCTGTAACAGCCACCATCCCATTTAGAAAAGGTCTGTCCAATTCCTGTTAATAGACATAAACTGGACAGCTTTTGGGTTCTAGGCTTCACCTTCATGATGATCAAGGAAAGGCCAAGTGGCATATGGACAGCAAAGCATCAACCCGAGTAGGGGCCATGTAGAGAGGTTCCAAGACTTTGAACCAAAAAGGGGATGAAAGTACAGCACATGATATTTGATAAACACATTCCCAGATAAAGAATTACAGAAATACAGAATTTTCTGTTTTTGAAAACCCTGTGCTGCAATAGAGAAGAAAATATACAAGTCACAGGGAAGGCAAAGACTTACCAAATTACATCTAGCAAGCATCGGCCATCTTCATCATCCATGTCAACTGAAAGAAAGGTGGGAGAACACATGACAACCAGGAAGACAGCAGGTAGCACGTGATGCTAGGCGGGAAACGCTCTTTCCCATATTGTCTACAGTTCTGCAATATGAGACCGTTCCCTCTCATTCTGTGCTCTAGAGTTTGGGGGAGCCTTGCTCAAGGAACCCTAAATGACTCCCAACATCCATCCATTACATTGTTGTGCTGCAATTCCAGAAAAGACCTCAGAGGTCTCCTCATGAAATCCTAACTGCCTACATACATACATCTCTCTCTCCCTCCCCCTCTCCTTCTCCCCCTCTCCCAAATACGCAACACGTCCATCCAAGTTTGATCATCAGATCCCAAATCCTTATATGTAGCTTTTCATGATAACTTAATTAGCGAACTACAAGGGTAGCAGATATAAAGCTTGCAGCATAGCAAACATGATATCCAGCCTGCACGGTGACCACATGGCAGCTCCCCAATGGAAACACCTGTAAACATACAACACCACCACTGGGACTTCTCTGAATCTGAATGCTGGCTGGAACCAGGCCACAAAAGAAATGGAAAACAAATCCCTGCATTTCAGACTTCTATACTCAGTGAAAGTACAAGAGCACAATGTATTCTCTTAAACATGCTTCGACTGAGCATGCTTAATTATTCTCCGTTAATAACTGTCTGCATATATATAGGAGTAAATTGCTCGACTTCACAATGCTGCTTTGGGTTCCAAAATCTCAGGCTCCCTAGCAGCAAACTGGACACTGTCATAGGTGCAACAGCTCACTAGGCAAAGGTACTCCATTTTTGCGCTGCTAAAGTGAGGCTTTGCCACACAGGTGGTCCTGGAAGCATCAAACCAACAAGCAGCAGTAAGATTCTCCCACATCTGGTATGTACCAAAGTTAAAAAGGTAAAATGTTTCCCGACTTCAAGAACTCCACCTGATTTGGATATGTATGCATATAAGAATATGCAACTTCCAAAGGAAATATTCATTGACAGCTCTATGCCTTGAAGCATTTGCTCAAGTTGAATTTATCATCAGCAGGGCCTGTTTAGCAATCTTATTAAAGGCTGGTTCACACCTGATACAGCAAAAAGGGTTGCCCCCAAGTGCTTCCGTGTGTACTGTGGTGAGCAGCATTTTGAAACGTGCAGGAGAGACCTGCCTTAGGCTTAACTTGTAGAATAAATACCATTAAGACCATGGTCAATAATCATGGTTTTCCAGCATGTGTCCACCCTTGTCTTTAGAGAAACACACCTCTGTGAATCGAACGAAGCATCTCGGGATTCGGGTTATAAAACTTCAATTTATAAAATATCAAAATGTAAAATACACCAGCAAAAATCAGTAAAAACATAAAGTAAGCACAAAGTGCTAAAAACCTCATGCAAAAATACTTTAAAATCCCAGAGTAAAATACAATCAAGACATTTAAAAACTGTAAGGGTAGGCAATTGGCGCGCATTTTCCTAACACAATTAAGACCGGAAATGGAAACAATTAAGACCGGAAATGTTAGGAAAATGCGCGCCAAATCTCCTTTTTAAGTAGCAAGACTGCGATGTATTATCTTTATCATCGTCTTGCCTACTTAGGTCTTTTTAGCATTTGAAAAAGTTTACAGATTGGTAAACGAAACCTCATGCCCTTGCAGTTTTTAAATGTCTTGATTGTATTTTACTCTGGGATTTTAAAGTATTTTTACATGAGGTTTTTAGCACTTTGTGCTTACTTTATGTTTTTACTGATTTTTGCTGGTGTATTTTACATTTTGATATTTTATAAATTGAAGTTTTATAACCCGAATCCCGAGATGCTTCGTTCGATTCACATTGTTGCGGGTTATAACAGTTTGCGATCACTTAAACACACCTCTCACTTTACAGTATTCTTTGGAAGACATCAGTGTACTGTATATGTCCACCTTGTTTAAAAATGCAATTTGAAAAATATAATGACCTGGTTCACAAACTTCCAGCATAACTAAGAGATGTGTGTGATTTAAAAGCTTGCACATAATCACAACTTGATCCAAATTGGTACTGGATTACTCTTCTGTGTGTGTGTGTGTTTTATTGTGTAGGGTCAACATCATTATTGAGAAGATCTGGATCTTTCATATACCCTATATTTTCCAAGATAAGAAATTGCAAGATAGACAGTCTTAGACAGACAGAATGCCTCAACATTATCTAGCCTCATTGCATAGAATTATGGTCGCTGTTGCCGCCCCCAAAATCCAGGATGTGCGTATGCAGAAAGTGACGAGGACATTCTATTTCACTTCCTGCCAAGTATTGAAAGACACTCCATGTCTTCTGACAGGGAACGATGACAGAGAACTATCCTTCCCCCATTGCAATCTCTGGTGAGTGCATAGCATTGTCAGAAAGCCAGAGATGTTTCATAGCTGAAAGGAGGAGAGAAAAATCCTTCGGAATTCTGTAGCTCGAATTTTCAATAGCTTGCCAAGGTCAGAGTCCAGGCCATCCCTGGAGGGGTATTAATTTTCTTGTTTCTGAAAAGCCTTATTTGCAAAAATCCATAAAAATGACAGCTTGATCGTTTGCATTTATTCATTAGCTGATCAAAAGGCATGGAGAAAGATGTCCACTTAGTAAATCAACTGATCAAAGCTCCCTTTTTTCCGTCTAGATAAAGCAGAAAAACTTTAATTTTTTTAAATTTTTACTCAGGAACCTACAATTTCACTTGCCATGGAGAGAGTAGTCCCTGCACTGTCTGGTGAGTACAGTATGTGACAAGCCCTTGCCCTTCTCCCAACCTCCGAGTTGGAGAGCAGGTAGACCAGTGTTTCCCAAACATTTTCGACCTGTGGCTCCCTTGACCATTGGTGACCATTGGCCACGGCTCGCAATGACATGATGTTGGCACCTGCCAACTGGCATTGCACTGTTTTCCGAGAGGATTCCGTGGCACTTCACAGCTCCCCTGGCTGGTATCTGTGGCTCCCCTGTGAGCCACGCCTCCCAGTTTGGGAACCACCGAGGTAGAGGGACTGTCCCTGCAGGTGTGCTGTGCTTGGGAGTTGCTCTGAATCTCTTTGAAGTTCAGGGCAATGGGAATGAACTTCCACCCTTCCACCAAGAAGTGGGAAGGCAGTGCGAACAATTGCCCCTGACCTTCTGCAGAGCTTCAAAGTCACTTAAAGCACCTCTGTATTTCAATATGACATTAGAGGTAATAATAAGAACCTGCCCTTCTCCATTGGCAACCAAAATGTGTACATCCCTGGTTTTATTAGAGTACCTGGAGAGCAGTAGCATAGCACTTATGCCACTTACCACGGATACGGGTTTCTACACAGGCCAAAACCCGGTAACCAAAAGAAGGTCGCTCAGAACTGCTTCCCAGACAGCAGTCATATACGTAACAGAACTCCGGTAGAAAAGGCCTCAGACTTGCCCTGATCCACACCACATCTCTACATACATAACTGGGACAACATTGTTCAACTTTCACAGTGTGCCCCATGGTGCAAATCAGAGGCCATGCAGCGAAGAGCCAGGATTAAGATCAAACCCCTTCTGGGAAAAGTCATAGCAGACAACCATGCTGCATGCTGGTCCCCTCCGACACAGGGGGAGACTTTCACGTCCTCCTTCCGGGCCGCAGCCGTCAGAGCCATCTACGGCTCTCTCCTTGCAACACATTGCAATGACTCCTTTGCTCTTGCCGCCACAACTGCTCTGCCTCAGGCCCTCGATTCTGCCGGCCTGTCTAGTCCCATCTCTGTCCAGTGTGGCCTTTGGAAAGCGGCTCTCTTAGCAATGCGCTGCAGCTGCCTCTGGCGATGACAACCCATCGTGGCAAGCAGGACGGAGACAAAGAAAAGCAAGCAAGGTGACTGCAGATCTGGCTACAGCCAGGTGAAACAGCTGCCAGGCAAAAGGAGGAGCCCCAAAACCAAATGTCCACTGAGCTGAAGCGCTCTTCGTCTGTCAGGCACATGTGTGTGGAGACGGGGGAATCCCACTGAATCAGAGATTGGACATTAGTGGAGCAATGAAAATAAGCCTGTGCTGTGCCTGGCTTGTACTACACCCATTTGGGGGAAGAAAATCTGCCAGGCCTCAGCAGCCATCAATCTAGCATTATCGTTGCCCTTTTCTGAGCTATTCTCAGAACACTTCATTAAGATTCTACAGGTTAGCTGACAAGAACTGGCCAGAACTCCCCCAAAGTACCAGCATTTTGAAAGAAGGGCTTCTTCGGGAGGAGGAGGAGGAAATGCATCAGCTATTTGGACTTCAGCTTTCCATAAAATAAAATTGTATGGGTTTGGCTTTATGATTTAAGGTTTGTGACCTACACTGCTACATGTCACATGCTGAAAGAACGAGCAGGTTTAACTGAAATAAAAGATTACAATAGTTTTTAAATATTAAAAAGGATATTAGAAAGAAGGGAAACATATTTCACTGAGGAATGTATTAACACACCATCACAGGTTTAAACACCTGCAGAAGTAGATTTAGCCTACTTCAGGACCCGAGGCTGTGTAGATTAATATTGGAGCACGAAGCTGCTTTGTGCAGAGTCAGAATAGTCGGATACTGTCCATTCTGACTGGCAGTCGCTCTCCAAGACCGCTGGCAGAGGTTTTTAACCAAACTCTAAGGTCCTTTTTGTCTGGAGATGCTGGGGCTTGATCCTGGGATCCTCAGCACGCAAACCACGTGCTACTATGGAGCTAATGGTCATCACCGTAACTACGAGTGGCCAAGATTAAGCACAGGTGTGTAAAGTGGCACAAAGGCTTTATGATTTAAGGTTTGTGACCTTGTGACATGTGGCGCTGTCTAGTCAGGAGCAGGTAGGGTTAACTGTACACCACAGCCAGGCCAGTCATTCCTACAGGGCCGGTCTCTCCAACACTGCATCAACTGGGTGTACGTTATAGGGTGCACTTGAGTGGTGCTATCTAGCCATTGTCGTCACTACCACCACCACTCACAGCCCACTGGAGGTTTTCAATCTTCCAGGGATTCTTTAGCTACAGGGCAACCCGCACTGGAGTTCGGGGCTGGGCCAGATCACCTCTGAAATATAATTTTCAACTCAACTCCTAGGACTCTATTCAGTATGTGAAATAATTTGGTGATTCAACATGATTAGGGGTTCTGCTCATTTCAATTTATTTCTTAACATTTTTGCATGAAAGGTTATTAGCAAATGGAACAGTTTTGCCACCCGCCAGCTCCTTCACCACACAAACAAACCAGCCAACACCAGATATCAGGAAGGCATTTAGAAAACAAAAAGATTTTCCTGCCAGCACTGACACTTGGCACCTGACTGAAACGAACATCACCTACCCTTCTCCTGCTCTGATGCTACTAAAATGTATTTCCTAACAAACAATTGGTTTCGGGTAGTAGTTATTTTCTTCAACTTCTGAAGTTAAGGAAACTTCAAACACACACAGAAAGGCCTCCAAAGAATCCTAGAGGAATTGTCTTCCCCTTAATGTGAAACAGCACTTGTAAGATGTCTGGATAAAAAGGTGAGTACAGTTGGCTTGATAATCATGCAGCATATTGAAATATATGTGTTGAGAAAGATAAAGAGGATGACTGAAGCCATATAGTCCATTACTGGAAAGGCGAGACACCCCACCCGCCTCCCATTCTTTCCATTTGCCAAAGCAGAGCTCTGGCTTTCCTTATCCTTGCTAAAGCTCCCTTACGAGGCAGCAACTGGCCCTCCACCATTGCCTCCCTCTCTCTCCCACCCCAGCCCCATCCAACAAATTTCTCATGGAGTCACTCCAAGCAAAGCAAATCTTTGGCAGTCAAACCCATCTTGGTTCACACAGGCCCATCTCTAACATAGCTAGCTATTCCAAACAGCAGGCAAATCAGCTGCCACATCCTCTTCTTCACAAAGCAATTCCACTACTACAGAATGGTCACTCTCATGTCCTGTGTTCACAAGAACAAAGACATGCTGTGTTAGGTACTTCTGTAGGAGATACTGCTGTTGTGTAGCTAGCTCAATCCATAATGTTTACATACTGAGAAACAGACACAATCATGAATGGAAGTGGACCATATGAACAGGTAAAGGTAAAGCGGTGAGCTTTAAAGGTAAAGGTAAAGGTAAACCCCGGTGAGCGCTCGTTGCTTGGCCAGCTCCTGCCAACCTAGCAGTTCCAAAGCATGTCAATGCGAGTAGATAAATAGGTACCGCTTGCGGGAAGGTAAACAGCGCTCCGTGTTCCAGCTGCATGCTACGCGCTGCGGCAAGGAGAGTCATGCCGGCCACATGACCACGGAGGCGTCTTCGGACAACGCTGGCTCTTCGGCTTTGAAATGGAGATGAGCACCACACCCTAGAGTCGGACACGACTGGACTTAATTGTCAGGGGTCACCTTTACCTTTACTTTTTACCTTTACTGCTAGGTACTTCACCTTAAAAGAAAGCAGATGCCTTATGTTATGTTGCACCTTGATTAAGCTCACCTCCAAACACAAGATATTTAGTCCAGGGAGTAGCTATCTATGTCACCACAGCTAACACTACAGACAAAACCAATTGATCAGGCCTTAGACAACACTTCTACCTACACTCATATACAGTTCTACATACGTAAGTAGGGATCTCCTTCATATCTTCTGAAATAGGCTCCCAAATTTCCCTCTCTACATTTCTGTCAACAACATGAAGATCATGAGCAAGGAAATGCAGGGCTATTAAAATCTTCCAAGCAGTTTAGATTACTAGGTGTCACTGGTTCACAATTAGCTGGGAAAATGAAGGTAGCGTACAGTAATACGCTCACTTTTCTACATACAGTATCTAATGGCAACTAGTTAACATAGGAGTCCAGACTAGATGTTAATTGACTGGGCTGCTGCTATCATGTGTGATAATGATGTTTCATGTGGACCGGGAGACTGCTCTTCTCCAAATTCATTTTAAAAGAGTGACTCATGAGATAGTCTAACTGCACAAAAGTGTTATGCAGAAACAACAATGCATGCAACTCACTCTCAGAAAGGGCCTCTGCTTGGAAAGACTCAAAACGCAGCTCTGCAGTTCATGCGCTGTCATTCAAAGCTATTTGTGGTCACTGTCATTTTTAAAATTACCGGTATGTCTCTACATATCGTTTCTACAAAGAGTGTCTTAAAACATAATAGGAAAAGCGGTAAATTTAACAAAGACAACAGACCCGATTCAGAAGTTTGGAAGGATACCGCAAAGGAGAAGGGCACTTTGATTAAATGAGGCAAGCAAGAAAGTTGAAGGACACTATGGTCAAGAATCTTCAAGGATGCCATGTTAGCTTAAATTAAAGCAGTTTTACAATACTCTGTGCCAATGATTCTTCAGTGCTGTCCATAGACTCCAGTAATAGCTTCAACATGCCTGAAGCCAGCCAACTGTACCTGTGGCGACATAGGAGCCAAGCTACCCCGGGCCAACAAGTTTGAGTCTCCAATAACTCAGGAGAGGGGAAAGCATTAATAATTACTAGCAGAAAAAGGAAGCTGGCTCTCGCTGGTCCAGTCACTGTCAGCCAAATAGTTCCTTTCAAACTCATTTTCCCACAGAAAGCTCTGGGAGAGGAGAGTCTGTGGTTTAATTGGCAGCACATCTCCTGTCTTATTTCAGCAAGTTTGAATAATTAGGTTATTTTCAGGTGAGATCCTGCACAGCTTGGAACTGTCCGGTCAGAATTCTGTAGTCCACTGTGGCTTATTTTCTCCCATTAAATGATGTGTTCTTACCCAACAGTACCAATGTTGCTTCTTGAAAACTGTACATTTCGACACCATTTCAAACACTGTTCTTTCTTAGCTCCACAGTAAAGGCAGGGGGCAGGGTGGGGGTGGAGTTTTGCTTTTTAAAAACTGAAGAGGTTAAACGTTCCTCCTCTCTGCAATCACAGAATGGAGGGTAGCTTGTAAATTAAAACCACAAGGTGACGTATAATCAGGGTTCTGAAACAAGGTCCATCTTCTTAAGGAATTGTAAAGTGAATTTCATAATCGTGCCCTGACCCTAGCAGAGGCCTCCCATGCTACTAACAGGTAGCACATTCCCCATTCATTCTTCAACCACAGGGAGAGGCAAAGGTTTGTCTTTTAAGATGTTCTGAATGAAGAACTACCCTTCACCCTACCGACTATTACAGGTCAGGAGATTATTCATAAATTTGCACTGGAAAGATGTTTCAAGTTCCAGAGCACCAGCATTACATTTCTAGACAGACTGCACATAAATGACATCGGCATTTAGAGTCTTTAAGCGCATATAGTATGGGTAGAGGTCCTTATAGCTGCCATTGTCGTGCCGTAAGTGAGTCCAAGTTTTCAAAATAAACTATCTAGTCCCCTTTTCCCCCAGAACTGAATAAATCTCAAGAAAGCCCAATGCTACTGGTTCTCAAACTCCACTGCAAGGAATCCTTAGGGTGTCTCAGAAGCAGGGTTGGCTCAAGATCTCCCGATGCCTGAGGCGGCATACCAAATGCTGCCCCCCCTTTAACCGACGACGTGCCAGCCACCGCTCCTCCCACTCTCCAGTATTCTAGTTCAGCACTTTCTTCTCCTCCACATTTCCTGTTCCTCTCTGTCCACCTATACCTTTTCCAACCCAGAAGGAGAAGGTGGCACAGTGGCAACAAAGGTGGGCACCCCACCAATTTGCTGCCTGAGGCATCTGCTTCAGTTGACCTCATGAATAGGCCGGCACTGCTCCGAAGATTAGTGGGATTCCTCAGCAACGGTAGTCAAACTTCCCTGTAAGACACCTTGTCCACCCACTACTGATCTTCCTCTGCAATATGCAGCCACAGAAGTACTGGATGTGTTCCTCAGATGTGTGGAAAGCATTCCTGCAAGGTTTGAAAACCATTTCTGATGCAGAGAGTTTATACACAATGGGAGATCATGATTGGGCCAGCCTGATGTCCACATGCTGGAGGTCATGTTTGGATATCTGCAGAGCCCAAAGCATGTAGGACTGATCCATGCAACTGTTGCTCCAAGTTTGTAACCCTCACAGCTGAGGAGTTT
The DNA here is from genome assembly GCA_026170595.1 of Plestiodon gilberti rubricaudatus. Taxonomy (NCBI): domain Eukaryota; kingdom Metazoa; phylum Chordata; class Lepidosauria; order Squamata; family Scincidae; genus Plestiodon; species Plestiodon gilberti. The sequence continues at coordinate 9,896,505 of JANXHW010000011.1, forward strand.
CAGATCAAGGCTCAGAACTCAGAGTTGTCTAGCGCAGCACCATGTTTCCACAGTGCCATCTACCAGGAGTGCAGAGAAGTAGCCTATGTCAACCACCATTGCCATGTGTGTGAAAACACCCCACCTCCTCAGAGCTCTCAGGAACTGCAGAGAAAACGTGGAAGGGGCCTTTCACAGGTGCAAGAACCTCCCCCAAGCCCCAGACACCTGTAGGAATAGGAGGGGGTCTGTCTCAAGCTTCAGGAGATACAGAAGCAGCAAAAGGAATTCATGATGCTTCTTCCTTTTCCAAAACCCAGTGCAAAAGTGCCAGGCTGACCTTTCCTCCCCAGTGTTCTCTGCGTGTGTTAGAGGGCTGGGGAAGGGGGTGGAAATGGTCAGTGGGAACCATAAAGAATGGTTGGCTAGTAAGCTAAGCCAACATTTATGGATGTTTGACACCTACTGCTTTTGTGGCACCCCAGGGCTGTTTTATTCCTTCCCCACCATCATTACAGATTTTAAGAGGACATCCATATTATGCAACAAAAAGCATTTTAAGTGAGAAAACGCAAACCAAATTGTACAAAATGTGCACTTTGGGACTAGAGAGTAAGTGTGTGTGTGTGTGTGTGTGTGTGTGTGTGTGTGTGTGTGTGTGTGTGTGTGTGTGTGTGTGTGTGTGTACACACACACGTACGCACAATCTTGCACTCACAATTCACTTTGATCCCTTTGTACGTTTTGCGATTGCGATTCACTTCTATGAAGCTTATCCCGGCTAAGTGGTTTTTCAAACTGAGCAGAGATTCTCTCCATGGGTAAAATCTCCACTCTGCCTATTGAAAGCTTATGTAAATACAGGTACCTTAAAAAGAGAGCAAGCTGGAGGAAGGAAGTCCAGCTATTTCTTTATGGAGGGTGGAGGGGAAGAGAACGTGCTTTTTCCAAGCTCTCATCTTCAACTAGCATATGAAAAAGTCACACACATATAAATGGGGGTGGGTGGGGGTGGTAGGGAAGCAATAACGCTTCACAGATGGCAATGCATTTATTATAGGATGGAACGGCAGAAAATATCTAAAGCCATCCTACAAAGAAGCAAAAGAACAATGCAGTGGTACCTTCTTGGAGGAGAATTACCTTCTTAGTTACAGTAGTACAGTCCACGGAAAAATATTACCCAGAACACCATCCCCTGTTTACACTTTCATCCACCTATCAGCGTTTTTATTTTTACAGCTCTTCTGCAGGGGCTGCTGAACAATGGACGATGCCTGGGGCAAAAAAGGCTTCCCCATTATGAAAACCTGCATCTGGTATTGTGTGCCAACACATGGTGTGTGTCGCTCTTGCTCCCCTCCCCCGCCTGCGCTTTAGCTTGGCTGGGATTCATGTCCTGACCAATGGCACCAGGCTTGAATCACGGCAGCCCTCAAAAGCGGCAAGGCTGCCTGCCGAGTTGCAGCAGGGGGGCAAGGGAGGGACTGAAATGCCACTATCGCCACAAAGGGCTGTTGCAGAGGGGGGTCTCTGTCTTGAGAAGGGAGGGATACAACAGGCTATTGATGGCCTTGCCGAGAAAGAGAGATGCATTTAGACCAGGGCAGGCAGCATCAAGGGAGTGCCCAGCTGTTGAGGAGAGGGAAGTCAGCGTAGGCTCAAGTGTGAAATTTAGACAGACTGACCTCTAAGCCAGATATAGGAGATAACATTGGGGAGGAAACAGCTTTTGCTGGACCACCAATTTATTGTATTACTGGAACATGCAAGCTTTCAAGCTACACAGGACTCTTTATCAGAGAGAATGGAAAGGGAAGCTAAATTCTGGGTAACTGGAAAGAGCAAGTATTTTAATAAGTTCAGATAGAGACCCTATCTCATCAAAGATTTAACACCCAAGACCCATTGTGCATGTTCAGCAAGAAGATGCATTTTTAATTCCCAGTAGTCAACACAGGTTTCAGTGACGGGCAAGAGCCAAGAAAGGGAACTGGTGGTCCTTCTTGATAACAATACTTTACTCATTTCTCCTCCTAGAGCAATACAGAAACAACTGTCCCTATTTAATCAGGTATGCAGAGGGGTAATCTGTAACCTGTACAAAACGTTCTTTTTTAACTCTGCCAAGATCGAATGCAAACCACGTCATACCTGCGACTATTCTAGCGCTCCCTTCATCCACAGATGGGAGAAGGGTGCATGTCTTCGAATGGCACTCTTCCCTGACCATTCCTTGCTCAATATCTCTGCTGCAGTTTCCCAACTTCTCTGGACCAGCTACTACCACAGATCCAGTTCCGCCAGCAATTTGGCGAAGCATTTTGACCTGGCTGCAACGTCACAGCACCAAGTCCAATGATTAAAAACGGTTCTAGGGCTGTACGTCACCACTTTAAAAAGAGGGAGCGGGAAGCTGTAGGTCGGAGGAGAAAAAGGAGGGTCTCTTTTCCTCCCTCTGCTCTGCTCCACCACTTCTCCCCCCATATCTTTTAGGCTGCAGCATGCTTAGGGGTGGAGGGAAATCACAGAGGCCTAATTGTGGATAAGGAGGGTGGATAAGGCAGTGAAAGCGCAAGATGCCTGGTTGAGTGACTGGTGCCCTCCTCCACTGCCTGCACTGGGGTTGGTCAGGGGCCCTTGGAGACTCTATTGGCCCTTAGCCAGGCTGACCTCGGATGGTGCCCCGTCACCCAAAAATATCAGAACTCAGCCAGTCCCCTGAAGACACTGATGCTATTTGAAGCATACTGAAAACTGTGAACTGTCCATCTCTCACTCTTGTGCACAGCGAGATTGAAGAAATAAAACCACCAATGACCAACAGCTTGTGTTGCATGATGTGACTAGGACTAAACTGTTTTAGACACAGGCAGCCGGGGTGTGTATGTATCGTACCTGATCAGAAGCAGGAGGGCTCCCAAGCCTGGTCTGAGCACAGTTAGATCTTCACTGAACTCAGTTCCAGGAAGAAGTACTGTATGTCCTAATGGGATAGGAGGAAGGTGGGCATGGATTTCTGGGTTCTATGCCTGGCTTTTTTGTTAAGTTTATGCCCTCAAAAGGAACCATTTCCATGACTCATCAGGAGAGTTGTGAAGCTTGACTACGACTAGAAAGCATCTAGAAATCTCCTGGGATTAAAGATATGTGGAAATCGAGGGGTTCTTAGCATGCCAGTTTTCCTTTTAAAATCTGATAATAAAACTAACACTTAAGAGTGCGTACTGTGCTTTGCCTGCTTAAATAAAAACCAGCACAAAATTTTGACACAGCTGCCAAATTCTGAAACACATTTTTGGGATCATGACAGAATGTGTAAGCAGGAGCAGATCAAATAGCTGCCCTGTTAAATAACAGCAATGTGTACTCCTGTGTGGTGACAGCAAACACAGGTATCCCAGACACTACATAGGAATAACGCCCTGTAAGCGTTCAAACCCATAGCAGGAACTGAACCTGGGGCCCATGGGATATCAGGCTGGTCACTGTCAACGTTTCGGAGCGATGCCTCTTTTCTGGTCTGCTTCCTGCTGTCCCATAGGTACCACAGATCTTGCTCTGCCTCACTTCCACTTCGCTACACTGGGACCTGGCTCCCCAGCTTGCTTCTGTCAGTCACATCCCGAGTACATAGGACAGAGTAGAGTTACTCTCACTCAACAACTATGCAAAACTAGAAGGGCCCACACCACTGCCGATTGATTTGGGTGAAGGAAGTTATTGGTAGAGGCTTGGCTTTCTTAAAAGGAAGTCTTTCAGTCCTAGCCTAAAATCTACAGCTGCCTTCTGGAAAGGAGAAATGGGGGGGGGGGAGTTTCCTACAGTCTCCCTCCCATTTCCAGGAAAGACAGTGCATAGGGGGCAAGGGACTTCAGATTCAGCTATACGGCCACTGTGCCAGAGGATTGGAGGATAGCTAATATCACGCCAATCTTTAAAAAAGGAAAGAGAGGGGACCCGGGAAACTACAGGCCGGTCAGCCTAACATCTGTTCCAGGGAAGATGGTGGAAAGCCTCATCAAGGATAAAATCGGAAAACATATAGAAGAACAAGCTTTGCTGAGGGAGACTCAGCATGGCTTCTGCAAGGGGAAGTCTTGCCTCACAAACCTGTTAGAATTCTTTTGAAAAAGTCAACAGGCATGTGGATGCGGGAGAACCCGTGGATATTGTATACCTGGATTTTCAGAAGGCGTTTGACACGGTCCCTCAAAGGCTCCTGAAAAAACTCCATAGTCAGGGAATAAGGGGGCAGGTCCTCCTATGGATTAGGAACTGGTTTTAGACTAGGAAACAGAGAGTGGGTGTCAATGGGCAATTTTCACAATGACGAGAGGTGAAAAGCGGTGTGCCCCAAGGATCGGTCTTGGGACCGGTGCTTTTCAACTTGTTCATAAATGACCTGGAGTTGGGGATAAACAGCGAGGTGGCCAAGTTGCAGACGACACTAAACTTTTCCAGGTGGTGAAGACCAGCAGGGATTGTGAAGAGCTCCAGAAGGATATCTCCATACTGGGAGAATGGGCAGCAAAATGGCAGATGCGCTTCAATGTAAATAAGTGTAAAGTGATGCACATAGGGGCAAGAAATCAAAACTTCACATACACGCTAATGGGTTCCGAGCCGTCTGACGGATCAGGAGAGAGATCTTGGGGTACTGGTGGACAGGTCGATGAAAGTGTCGACCCAGTGTGCGGCTGTGAAGGCGGCCAATTCCATGCTTGGGATAATTAAAAAAGGGATTGAGAATAAAATGGCCAATATTATTATGTCATTGTACAAATCGATGGTAAGGCCGCATCTGGAGTATTGCGTCCAGTTCTGGTCGCCGCATCTCAAAAAGGATATAGTGGAACTGGAAGAGGTGTAGAAGAGAGCAACCAAAATGATTAGTGGGCTGGGGCATCTCACTTATGAGGAAAGGCTACAGCGTTTGGGGCTCTTCAGTCTAGAAAAAAGGTGGTTGAGGGGGGACATCCAAAATTGAGTGGAGGGAGGATTAAAACAGACAAAAGAAAATATTTCTTTACCCAGCATGTAATTGGTTTGTGGAACTCCTTGCCACAGGAGGTGGTGATGGCACCTGGCCTGGATGCCTTTAAAAGGGGATTGGACAGATTTATGGAGGAAAAGTCCATCACAGCTTACGGGCCATGATGGGGATAAGCAACCTCCTGGTTGTAGGAGTAGGTTCTCTTTGTGCCAGGTGCAAGGGAGTGACAACGGGATACAGGTATCTTGTTGTCTTGTGCTCCCTGAGGCATCTGGTGGGGCCACTGTGTGATACAGGAAGCTGGACTAGAGGGGCCTTTGGCCTGATCCAGCAGGGCTCTTCTTATGTTCTACAGGTATTTGGGATAGGGATGATGGAGCAACTGAGTCAGGGTTAGTAGGGAAGGGACTTGGCATCTCCTGAGCTCTGCCTCAGGTTAGCTACCAGCAGTTGTCAACCATGGGCCTACATCTAAGCTTCAGCTAAATGCTAAGCTCAGTCCAAAAGATCTGATCTTGGGAAAAGAAAAACAACTTCTCTCAAAACACCTACCATTCAAAAAAGGAAGAAGTTAGAAGTCATGAAAGATTCTCAAATGAATGTTACTCAGGAAAAGCAAAATATAAGCAAACAAACAAATGAACAGACCTTCAAAAGTAAGCCTGCTAATCTCTATAAAAAGAAAATGGGGGGAATCTGTTATTCAATTGTGATGTAAACAATGGCACTTCTTTTAGGATTCCGATATCTAGACTACTACTACACCATTATGACAGGTGATCCTTGAACATGGAGAGTCAGAGGTAAAAGGAAAGAGTCTGTATTGGCCTCTCTTTTCTGCAAGCCATCACCCTGGATAACTCCAGCAATAACTCCCATCAGAACCTCACCACCTTTGTATATAGCTCCCAACTTAATGTCTCTGGCTTTGCTTATCCATTCCGTTTTTCAAACTAATTGACTGGCCTTCTATCCTTACACAGGTAGTAGAGAGAAGTGAAAACAAACCACGCTGTCCCAGGTGGAGAAAAGTCACCACTTTCTAACTACCGGTAATGCAAGTGAGAAGCAGATCTAAAATAGCACTAGAGACAACATTGGTAATTAAGGCTGCATTTCAACACGGAGCTATGGTAGGAGCTACAGGTCCACTGAAAAAAGCAAGCTCAAGCGTGCCTAACTGCATACAAGATAATGACCCACGGTCAGTGGAGGAACAACCAAGTCCTGGACAAGTGCAATGGATGATAGTTCCACTAATCACTAATGTTTACAATCAGACATTTATATAAAAATTCTTAACCAGTAATCCCGATGAAGATCCATACTTGTTCCACTAATCATTCCACCGTTCAACCGGTGGTAACATTGGAGGGTGGATGTACCTGCTATGACGAGGTTAGCACTGTGATCATTCACTGAATATTCCAAATTATATAGTTTCCATTCTCGCAAAAATGAAATGGTTGGAGGGTGAGAGAAAATACAAGAAACAACTGACTCATGCGACTGTACTTCCCGTTTCGTGTCGGTGCATTTCTCTCACAAGCATTTTACATCGACAACATCATACAAATCCACGTCTGGCTGGGTATTTCCCAGCTGTCTCTGCAGAGTGAAAGGACTCTCTGCAGAGTTTCAACAAGGCAAGAACAGTATAAACATATAACTTTGCATGATTATACTCCCCAACACAAGCCACGGCTACTAATTACAGTGTTACCTTGAATTAATATTCTCTATGTCTGAGGCTTATGATGAGGCTCTAAAGGATTCACCACCCAACCTGGCCTGCTCCTCACTCCCGTCACATCTTTCCTTTCTACTTGGCAATTTGCTCTAACTATTTCATATTAGCCAGCAGAAAAGGTCAATGTCGTGTTTTTTTTGAACCTGTTTAAATTGGCGGAATAAAATACAGTATGTTGGCTGCACACAGACTGCTTAGATCCTACTGAAAGTCAGCCGCTGGTCTTTTATCTATTCTATGTATGCTTCCCTTGTGCTATTTTGATGTAAATATGATTAAGGCACGGACTATAGACAAGTTCCATTCTCCACCCATTTTACACAGCTTCTATCTATGCTCTGCCTCATGTCACAAACAAGCCGTTTCCTCCCACCACCCCACCATTTGAGTAACGTCTCTCTCATTCTGTTAACGATACATTTACGTCCCACAGACGTAATTATGAACTGGGAATCAGCTTTGCTCCTAGTAAATTGTAAGTATAACAAGGAAAGGTTTTTTTTTTTTTTAAATCATTAAATCTTAAATATTCACAATGTCTGTGCGAAATGATTGTTTACAATATATATGAATACCTGAGGAAGTGAAAGGCTTAGTTAGTGGGGAACTATAAATGAACTTTGAAGATGTCTCCCAACACAAACCTTGCAACAGTCTTTGCTACACACACTTTCATGGCCATACAAAGTGGTGCACATCAGAGCTTTATACCGTTATCCAATATCGCATTAGAACCCAAGGAAAACTTGGCTGCTTTCTTTTTATCTCCTTCCTCTTCTTGCCACAGTAGCTGGTGCGGATGAAGCTCCCAGGAAATTGGCTCACTAACTTCAAATTCCAGTTAATCAAATTCCAAGTTAAAGCAGGAATAGAAGTGTAGACATTTTAGCTCTCCATTCCAATGCAATACATACAGTATACCACCACGTGGTGTGTCACACAGAGTATGCAAAAACTAACGGAGAGCATTCCAGGTATACTGTCGGACCTATGCCAGCCTAACGAGCTGAATGGTTGGGGCTTTACTTCTTCTAGTAAAGGCCTCCTCATACATACCACTCTACAGTGTCAGCCCCCTGTGGTACGATCTGTGCACCCACTCAAATGCTGGGTCTGACTTTGCTTCACTCAGCAGCGAAATTCAACCCCTTTTTAACGGGAGGTGTCACCTCCCTGCCACAAGGGGGCAGAAGTACCTGGAATACTGTACTTGGAAAAGATGGAGAAAAGAGACCCAGAGCCAAGCCCAAGAAGACCTCCACCAATAGACAGTGAAAGAGGGCGCTAGGGGCAAGATATAAACTAGGATATAAAGCCCTCAAGTTTTTTAGAGGCAAGACTTCTAGACTAGGATACTAAACAGCTGGTACAGTATATCGGCCTCATCCCTTCCTCCCAGTCAGAGGCTGTGATTCATCACAGCCCTAAGGCTCAGAACTGTAGTCGCCATTTTTCTGGCCCCAGCCAGCAAAGCAAGTTCAGCCCTCCTTCGCTTGGTCTGTCTGGGAACACTTCCTTCGAGAGAAACTAGCAACAGCGATGCCACCGTGTTTTTTTTAAATATGGCAGTGATCTAATATCAAATCTGCACAGTTACAGAAAAACATTGAAGTTAAACCAGCTAAAAATGTGGTGTGCTCCTTATCAGCAAAACTGAAACTACGAGAGAGAATGAGAATGCTGCTGGGTGCTCTCTCCCCACTCTGCTGTGTTCCGAGGATCAGCTTATACAATGCTTAAATCTCTTTTTAATTGTGACAAACTACTTTCTGTTAACAGATTAAACAACTGAAGAAAAGATTTGTATTATTTATATAGTTAATTACTTTCATTTTGCTTCCCTTCCCCCCCATCAACTCAAAACATATGGTTTATACAGACTAATCTGGCTGCAGTTCATGCAACCCCCACACCTCCCCCTACTTTGAGGGTTTCATGCATCTGATCCTGTCTTGCTGCCACAAGCAAATATTTCTGATATCACCCCTGGAGGATTTCTCGCATTACTCATATGGACCCAAAGTACAACTGTGCTTACTCACGCCTTGTAAATAATCTTGAATATAAGCATCTGGGAAAACTGCGATACATTTCCACAAAAGCCTGCAAGCATTCATGGCATGAAGGAAAAGTCATGGAATCATCAAAACACTGTTTCTGTTAAAAGGGTATATGGGGGGGGGGGGGAGGGTGACAACTACATCCCTTATATTCCTCCATGCTCTGATGAATTTTAAAATATCGTCAAGTCTCAAACCAAAATGAAGCACCACAATCCTGAGACTACTTGTGAGCAAGTGGTTTCAGGATAGCAGCCAAAGCCTTGGAAGGGGAAAAACCCAGAGCCAAGAATGGGGCTCTTATTTTTCCAAACGATGGTTTGCTAAATTTGGAAGAAATTAGACGAAGGTTTAAAAAACAAAAAAAAGACAAAAATATGCTTATTGTAGAGTAGCCCAGATTCTAAGAAAAAATGTGCCTATACCCTCACTTTTCTTTCAGCATTGAATGTTATTTCTCCTCTTTTTATTTATCAGAACAGAGGAGAACATATTTTTGGCAAAAGGAATGTTTAAATGTTTCGGTAACAGCTGTGCAAATGCACACTGAATTGACTGTAATAATATTAGGAGCTAAGCTACAGTTTCTTTTGCAGCTCCTCATTCTGTTCAAAGCAGGGGGATGCTGACTGCCAACAGTAGTTCCAACTTGATTTATTATGCGATAACACTCAATGTTAAGTCTATTTTTAGAACTCACATGCAAGCGTGCCACACACTTGTGAAACTGAGAAAAGGCAACATGAAGCAAGGAAAAGCCTCCTGGTGACATCATCGACAAAGGAGGCGATACTGAAGCCTTTGTCTACAATGCAAGAAAAAGTATGCCTGTTAGAATGTCCTAAAATAGAAGAGAAACAAACAGCAATGCCTTGCCGCCACAGGCTCTGTGGTTCTGCCATTATGACCTTTTAACCATTCCTACGACTCCCGAGAAGTCACTAGGAAACCTGGCAAAAACCTGACAGATGCGCCAAACTCTGTCTTCTTATGCTTTCGTCAGTAACCAGCAATAGATAATACATGGCCATGAGAATGGTCTGAAGATACATGATGCGCTTCCATTGTAACATGCTTGGATCACGATCACACACACACACACACACACACACACACACACACACACACACACACACACACACACACACACACACACACAGCTTTGAACTCCCCAGAGCAAGAGCAAATTATAAGTGAAGTTACATTAACATTATCATGGAAAGTTGGGAGAAGCCCATAAGCTCCGACAAGGTTTAGAGCAGTGGTTCCCAACCTAGGGGTTGGAACCCCCAAGGGGGTCACGAAGCAGTTTCTGGGGGATCACGTGATGTTGGCTGGATGGACACACCCAAGATGGCTGCTCACTCCCCCCACACACACACACACACACACACTGCAGAGAAAGAAGTGTCTGGTGCTCTCTTGGGGCTTGTTTGCTCACCTTGTGTTACTTTCTGCTTGCCCTTTAGCATCTCTGTTAATATTAGCTCACCTCCCCCCCCCCCCAAATGGGGCTGCTTATGAGTACAACTTTAACAATTCTAAAAAGTGTGATTTAAAAACAATGACATCACTTCCTGCTTGCTGACATCACAGGTCTTAGGGCAGCGGTGGGGAACCGCCGGCCCATGGGCCGGATCCGGCCCACGCGAGACCGATCCGGTCCAGCCCGCGCGAGACTGGACCGGAGGCTCCGCCGCCGCCGCGCATCAGCTCCCATTTAAATCGGCCTTCCTGCAGCTGCGCAGATCGCTGTTGAGGCCGAGAGATTGCCCTCTCGGCTCAGCGGCACTCTGCGCAGCTGCAGGACACGTCACCTCGGCGCCTCCTCCTTCTGAAATCGGCCTTCCTGCAGCTGTGCAGAGCACCGCTGAGCCGAGAGGCCAATCAATCGGCCTAGATGGCGATCTGCGCAGCTGCAGGAAGGCCGATTTAAACAGCAGCTGATGCGGGAAGAAGGCGGCAGCGGCCCGGAGCCTGAGGAGCTGAGGTAAGGAGAATGGATGGATGGATGGGTGAGGTGAGGGGAGAGCAGGCGGACGAACGAGCGAGCTAGAGCGAGTGGGGGGTGGGTGGGAGGGAGTGCGAATGGGGGTGGGTGGGAGGGCGGGCGGTGGGTGGGGTAAATTCGTGGGGGGTCAAATTTGCGGTGGGGCCCCCCAAAAATTCAGGGTGGCCTGATGGCCAGCCCGCAGCCAATTTTCCCCATGGGAAAATGGCCCCCCACCCCAAATAGGTTCCCCACCCCTGTCTTAGGGGGTTCCCAACAGATTGTCATTCTACAAAAGGGGGTCCCGGTGCTAAAAAGGTTGTGAACCACTGGTTTAGAGCCAGGGCCACTTGCTAGTTCTACAGCATCATAAGAGAAAGCGGGTTCTCACAGAAGGAAGCAGCATACAGTATGCAAGACATACCCATGGGGTATGGTGGCATGTAGAAATGTCGGAAAACCATAACTTCAGAATTAACACTTCTGAACATCTTAGGAAGCATACACCTTGACAATCAGCTATTCATTTTATATCCTTCCTTATTTTGAACAACAGAAGAAGTTGATCTTGCTTTCATATTCATGCAATTAGAGGTTCCAATTAGAGCACACTGTATGTCAACACAGGAATTTTTCTGTAAGACAATGCACTGGATATTCAAGCAAATGAGGCTACTTTTCAGGCATTGTTTTTCATGAAGATAGTAACCAGAGCCCAAGAGTGTGAGCTCTTAAGTTAACAGCTTGTTATGTAGGTACATGTTACCGGTGATTGCCAACACAGGCAACATTGTACTTAGCATACACCCATGATCACCTTTGAAAGGCAGGAGAGAAACATCTTTTTTTCCTCCAAGGTCACAATTCAGAGAGTGTTCAACCTGGTACACTTGCAAGCTTAGTCCCACTGCCTCTGAATGGGGAAAAGCTGGTTTATGTTTATGGCTCCTGGATTGCACTTGCAGAGCCAATCAGATCAAGAGCATTACTGTGTAACAGGAATGCAGAACTTCCTGCAAATGTTAACTCTTCACTATCACTAACAGGAGCTTAGCTAAGCTATCAACTCAAAGAACAGACTACTTTACCCAAGTGGCAAAACTACATCTGCATCCCCCTAGTTTTGCAAAGAAGCAAGAGATTTCTTCAGAAAAAAAAAAAACAGCCCTCACCAGAGTTCTGGCCTGGTGAGATGAATCCTTCTAGTGCCTCTGATTTGGCTTTTCTATCTATGGCACTGTGGCACTCTCCCAATCTCAAATCCAAGAGGAACACCTTCCAGACAGTCGAGCTACACTTACTTACCCAGCCACTCCTTAGATGCCAACTTTCACATTACTAGGAAGCCAACAATTTACCCTATCAGAAGAATGGAATACTTTTTACTGGCCCTGTTTCAGTGCCTTTAACAGCAATGTAACACAGAGAAATTAGGGGGTGACGCTTTTCCCTACCACCTCGCTCATGCCTCACTTGCTTAATTTGTTGCTGTCAAGCTACTGTTAAAGGCACAGAAGGGCCAGAAAAGGGGGAGGTAGGGTAACCTCGACTGAGAAGAGATGGAGAAGGGATTGGAAGGAGTGGATATGAAGCAAAGCTGTTTCCACAGCTGAAGGCCTCAGGTTATGTAAGTAACTCTACTCAGCATGGCAGCAAAAATATGAAAACAAAGTTACTTCTCAATTGCCAAACTGAATCACTGTGTAATCCGAGAGCTGCTGTGCCATCTGATTTATAAAAGTAATTTTTTTCTGAACAGCAGAAGGCTTGCCATCTACATCGTGATATAAATGTGAAAGCGGGGAAATTACAGCTTTACCACTCTGTCATTTTGTTTTTGATGTAATAAACACAGTGGCATAGTTGAATCTTAGCTGACAAAGTGTTCCAATGCATGTGCTAAAAGTGAAATAAGAACTCCTAACTGGGCCATAGAGCCCTTCATTTGCAGGGTTTGTGAAAGGGTTACCTAGATATTCCATTTACATTATGTGCAAGGTGCCAAAATGGGCTTGTGCAAGTGTGAATGTAACAGACATTCTCCAGAGCTGATATGAGTAAGTTGCTTCCCCTCACTAAGCTTCCTTCTTATGCAATTGTTTACATACATTTTTTTGTGCTGTGAAAAACATGGTTTTAAATGTTTTTGAAAAATACAAACACAACCATTTAGTTTATGCACCTTATGAAGCTAGGATACTCCTTAGGCTTTAAAGCTCTACAATTTGAGCAATAGGAGCAGCTGCTAGTTCCCTCCCTTATAGACATATTCACACACTACAAAATCAGCTCCAACACAGGACTTCTTGGCAACAATTATACAATAGGTTTCTTTTAAAAAACAACATAGCCCTAAATGGTGGTGTGAACAATTTTAAGAGGGCCCTGCCAGTGCAAACTTGGCAGTCCAATCACCATCTCTGGGCCATTCCATCTCATATTTGCTGATTTTTATGCTACAGAAAAATCAGTCTGGAAGCAATCATACTAGGATGGTTCAGAGCCAATTTTGAATAATAAATAAATAAATAAATAAATAAATGAATGAATGAATGAATGAATGAATGAATACAGTATTTATAGACCGCTTTTCAACAAAAGTTCACAAAGATTTACAGACAAAAATAAAATGATTAAATGGCTCCCTGTCCCAAAAGGGCTCACAATCTAAAAAAGATGCAGAACACCACCAGCAACAGCCACCAGAAAGACACTGTGCTGGGGTGAAAGGGGAGCAGTTAATAATAAATAATGCCCAGTATTTGTATAAATGTGTTTAACACTCAGAGCATACTTGACACAGGAAACAGGAAAGAGTTCTCTCACTCAGTATACAGATGATGAATTCACATGTTACGCAATTACTCCCTATCACCGCCATCTACATTCTTCACATAATTAACAAGAATTTTGATTTCATCTGCTGACTTAAGAAACTGAAAAGGAAATACTATTGAGGGGAAGAAAGGTGGCCAACCAACAGCAGCACACTTTGATAAAACGACTTAGTATAAGGCTCATTTATCTATCAAGAATATTTATATACTGCTTTTCAAAGGTATCAATTTCATTTCTGATGTGCCAAATTAAAATATTTATTTTAAATATGTCCAGCTCCTCTCAATGACAGCTTAGGGGGAATTACCAAAAAAAAAATGCTTTAAAGCAAAACACACTTAAATACCAAAAGAACAACTAATACAACAAAAGGCAAAACCAGAGAGAACTAACAACTTACTGAGAGAACAAACTATAGAAAAACTGTGACGTCTTGGCAAAAAAAAAAAAAAAAAAAGGCCTACAACTAGCAACAAAACATATATAAGGAACTTGCCACCCAGAGAAGTGAGTTTCACAGCACAGGGGGCCGCCACTGAGAAGACCCTCTCATGAGCCACCACTTACTGAACTTCTGAAGTCAGCAGAACCCATCAGAGTGGCTCCTTAGGATATTTTCTAGTATGGGCAGACTCACATGGAAAAAGGTCGGCCTTCATATACCCTGGTCTGAGGGATTTAACAGCAATAACGGGTGCTTTGAACTGTGCCCAGAAACAAACTGGCAACCAGCACAGCTGGAGTAACAATGTAGCATGATAATAAATACTAACAATACTACACTGAGTCCCCGAGTTACAGATGTCCAAGTTACGGATGGCTGCATTAGCACTTCACGCAGGTGCAGTCCATCCGTTCTAGTGCTTTCACGCAGTTGCGATACCGCTGAGTTGGCAACAGCCAGCTGTTCTGTCTTCCGGACAAACCTTCAGAACAGAACCAGCACATACTTAGAGGACTTAAGTGTAAAATGTTGCCCCCATCAAGAACCCCCCCCCCCACAGCTGCATTCTGCACCAGCTTTTTAAAAATATATATAACACGCTCTGGCAACTTTTATAATCCTTCAAGATGTTCCTTCTACATTTAATTTGAAACATGGCATTGTCAGCAACCCAACAACAAAATAGCATTTCACCTAAAGCTTTATGATTTCCCCTAAAAGTTAATGCATTGTGCAACACTTTTTTTTAAATGTCAGAACGAACAGAAATCCTTGAATTACAAGTTATTGTACTTTGTTTTTAAATTAACCTGTCGAGGTTTGGACTAAAGCTGTAGCATGGGTCTGAAGGATGAGTCATGGATAAAGAAGAAAGCTCAATCATGTACTAAGAGCTCCTTCCTCCAATAAGCGATGCTCAGGGTATTTTACACAAAAATACTACAGAATATCACCAATTTTGTTTGCGCTCTTAAGCACACTTACAAGGACAAAAGCTCCACTGAAGTCGGTGAGAACATATAAAGATTCCTGGGATCAGACCATGTTTAAAAAAAGAAAAACTAATAGCAAAAGAAGACTATTAACCTTGAGCAAAGAGACCTCTTTACTATTTCCGTTATTTTGTTTAACTATGTAGTTTGGAGCCTCCAGGTTTCTTCGATTCTGATAATGCGACCTGGCCCTCTATACAAATGTAATTTTCATCCTGATTTACTACTCCTACATGCGGCAATTACTTTAAATACCAGAAAGAACAGGTGCGTATGTCTCTCTTTTCAATTGCCCTTACAACACTCTTAAATTTGTATCTTTGCTAAAAACTAAAGTGCTGAGACCAAATAAGCTTTTTTGTAATGGGTGTCAAACCACAGCTTTGCTCAGAAACACAAAATACATCTATTGCTGAAGAGGACAGTCAATTTATACAGTAATAACGGATGTTTGTCTTAAGTACAACACTTCTAGTCGACATTTAACCAAATACCATTAACCCCCCCCCACACACACACACACACACTTTTCTGATTACTCAATATTGTTACAGAACTTCTTCTAGACTGTTTACTTTCATGGCCAAGCACCTGGATTCCATGCTAATTTGCCAAGGCAAGTCTTTCATGTGGGAACTTTGCAGTGACATGTCAGTCTGCTGTTTTAGACACCAGGGCAATTTATCTGCAACCATTGGCTGAAGACACCTTCATACATCTGGGAGGACAATCTCCAACTATAACCCCTGCAACTGTTTATGCTACGAGAAGAATGCTTGTGGCTGTAACCAGAATGATGAAGCATCCAGAAGTTAAGTTTGCATCCGGGACTCTGGCTCTAAACCTGAAGTCCTCTTGAGGCTGGAGTGGAGCCCTGTAGGCGTTCAGGCCCCAGAACCCCCTCTTCAGGCACAGAAGGGGAGCATGCCACAGTGATTCCTGAAATGGGTACGGAGTATGGAACCTCTTGCCTTGGTGTACCTTCTGCTTTGTGCACTTCATCATCAATCAGAAGCCTCCAGCTCAAGCTCTCACTTTGCCTCAAGAAGACTCCACCTCCATCAACTAATATCAGGAGCCCCATCTCTCTGTCTCGTGCATGCGCGTGCACGCACAGAGAGAATTTGGACACATCCCTCCATCCATGGCCCTGCCCTGACAGTATGAAGCGGACTACCTGACGCTCCTACTTCTGTCCGTTGGTTGACTAACCACAGTCAATACACTGTCAAAGAAACATTTCATTGTCAAGAATGGTCTCACTGTCAGAGAACCAGAAAATGGTCTTGTGCTACAAAGGCAAAAGCCGTTCTTGGTCTGGCCAATGCTCAGATGCCTCATGTAAATCACTTTGTGGGCCAATTCCTATATTCCTCTAATACAAGAAATGCATGCATTTCACTTCCCCTCTGCCAGTTTTGAAACACCAACACAAAGACGACCGACTACCTGTACTAGCTACTGGGATAGGGAGGAGGCTGGTTAAATACCACCCCTGTAATCCTAATCAAAATAAGGTTCCTTTTTTCTTGCAACGTGTAAAATACTGTTCATTTTTGCTCCCCCACAGTCCTACCTGGAACTACTGTAGAGGAGGCAGAAGCCATTTTTAATCTGTGGGTCAAATCTCCGCCTACAACTACCTACCATGTTTTACTGGTGGCTGTTTCCAAGGAGGTGCTATTGGGGGGTGGAGAATACGAAAGATCTGGCAGCCATATTTGGAGGAGCCTTAGTTCCTCTCTATCATTAATGAGATTATTGGTACACATGCATTTCTTCATGATGTTAAAAATTTTGACATTTCCCCATTCATATCTTGGTCTTCAATCTCATTTACTCGTCACCTGCACCAAGACTACTTGTGTGCATGTAGACTTGAGGAATAGTTTTTAATTTACCAGTGAATAAGAGCCCTCATCTTCATGCAGAAAAGGATACTAAGCATGACTCACTACTAATCATCTTACTCACCAGTTTAGATTTATTTAGTTATAGAATTTATACCCTTCCTTTCTCCCAGTAAGGGCAATCAAGGCAGCTTATAGAATTATTAATAAATAAAATCAATAGGTACTGTTCTCAGCTTGGCAAAACACCACACACACACAACCAGCCCCACTTCCCTCATTCCTCTCTAGCTAGTACCTACTACACTCATTAGCACAGGCTGATTAATCGAGAGGCAATCTCAGATATATTTTTTTAAAGTTAGATTCCACAAGTGTGATGTTAACACCCTACTTTTAAACACTTTAAGAGGGATGGAATTTCACTGAAACCACTCCCAATTTAGGATTGGGATAATTTTTATTCTTAAAACAGGGAAATTCTTTGTAAAATATTGGGCAAACCACTGAGAAATGGAAAAGAACCTCAGACTAAGATATAAAGAAAGTAATTGCCACGGGAAAATAGGTTTGAGGTTGTAGCTACTTCTTTTACTGTGCTTTTGCTTTTTCAGAGTGCAATCCTATACATCAGAAGTAAATCCCATGGAGTGCAATGTGGCTTACTCCCAAGTAAGTGTGCCCAAGCCTGCAATCCTATGCACACTTACCTGGGAAGAAGCCCCATTGAACACAGTATGGCTCACTTTTGAAGCTATAATACAATACATGGGCTTCCCCACTGTCCCTAACCCAGCAAACTTCTAGTAAATAAGGGCAACTACATCAATTTTTTTTTCACTCACTCACACTGCCCTTCTCAACAAAGGCTTATGAAGGTTCATCTGACAATTCTTGCATCAGTTTACAGCTGAAAATGTGACAGGACTTCCAAGGGTTTTGTGGTTCCTCCTATTGTCATCAGTCATAATTTTACTGCCTGCCTCCTGAGACAGCAGCAAACAAGAACCACTGGGGAACAAACACCCGAACCATAAGGCTTAAAATTGTTCTCTCGTTTTCATAAGGGGTCTATCAGCCTCCAAAGCTGACGGCCAAATTGTTGCCATGATCCCTGGAAAACCTCTACAGTAGTCAGTAACTGCAGCAGCAACTTCTGCCAGGGCCTGATATAAACAAAGATCTGCTGAGACAAGGAAAAGCATTTGTTTACAAGAGGGGTATGGTACCAAGATAGAAATGTAGATCAGCAGCAAGATTTGGGGTGGGGAGTAGAATTAAGTTGTTTTAACTAGTAAGGTTTGTAAAGAATAGGGAGAATGGTTTCTGTTGAGACATCTTGTATTTCTTAGCCACTTTTGACCATTCCAGAGAACACTGAAGCACAGGAAAGCAAAAGTAGATCTGACAAGTCTGAGATTATTGCAGCAACACTGAGGGAGAGAATGCCGCAGTTATGCACATCTGAAAGGAGATAGTCCCCTTCCCTCTTCAGTGTCTTGTATTTAGGAAGAAAAACGGCGTGTGTGGGTGTGTGCAGGCATATATGTGCTTTCCCTGTGCTTTGATGTCTGCTGGAATGGTTAAAAACAGCAAAGGTGTGTGTGTGTGTGTGTGTGTGTGTGTGTGTGTGTGTGTGTGTGTGTGTGTGTGTGTGTGTGTGTGTGTGTGTGTGTGTGTGTGTGTGTGTGTGTGTGTGTGTGTGTGTGTGTGTGTGTGTGTGTGTGTGTGTGTGTGTGTGTGTGCGCGCGCGCGCGCGTGTGTGTACACACGTAGGGAGACAGAACTCAACAGCACCACCACATACTGTAGTACAGATAGCTGAAAATTACAATCTCCCTGCAGGAAGGGATTTGTGGAGTCTGCAAGAATTCTACAGGGAATCCAGGAAATCTCCATTTCAATGCATGACCAGCAGGGATACTACCTCTTTACTTCAGCTGTGTAAGGGGGGGGGGAGATAGCAACGGACAGGCTTTATGAAAAGAATTCCTGCAGAAATCTGCCTGTGTAGCCATGTTTCCAAACAAGACCCCCAAAAGCAAACAAAAACGCTTATTTTTTTTCCACTCTCTCTCCTTCTCTCTCATACACATACACAAAAGAAAAACATTCAAAATGCATCCTATAGTTTGCAAGCTCAGATCATGCCGTTTTCTTTTTGTCAATACATTTTTTAATACCTTGCATTTCTGGCAATCATTCTGCAGCAAATAATTCTCTAAATAGCCATGGATATTACATAGATGAAAATAGATACACACTTTGAACATACATACAAGTAGTCATTGCAACAGAGTACATAATAACGGAAGCTGCAGCTTGTCCTCGCTGCTTGGAATCCGTTGCTAGCAGACTTCCCTGAAAACATTTAAAGTTTATGAATTTAAAATGTACCTTCCTTTCCCTGTCACCCCAGAACACACGTTTATACACAAATGCACTGAGTCCAAGTGTAAAGTTGTCAATATGCCATACAAGCCTAGCTCCTAAAGATCATCATTCTTACAGAATAGTATAAACAGACAACATAATTCCATGGTGCAGTGTTTGCTGGACAATTCCCTTTCACGTTTGAACATTCTTCAGTACTAAAAACCTACTACACTCAGAAAAAATTAATATGTTAGGGAAGGCAATTCTTTCACCCAACATAGTAGCTGAATGAATTCAGCGAGGAGGAGGAGGAGGAGGAGGAGGAGGAGTAGTAGTAATAATAAACAACACAGTATTTATATACTGCCTTTCTGGTCATTGGATTTCTCCTCCAACTTTATTCAAGGCAGTGTACATGGGCAGGCTGTTCTAAACCCCAAAGGGTTTTTACAATATAACAATGTTCTAATCTTTCGTAGAACCCTTCATTCGAGATGTTGCTTTCACAGTCCAGCTCTCTCTCTCTGGCGTTCGCCTCAACACGCTTCAGCTGACACAGGCAACCTTGATTGTCACTCAAGCGCTGCAGCTGCAGCTCCACTCCCCCACAGAGGCTCTGCAGCTTATCAGCTGGCATGCCAGCAGCTCTCCGACAGACTTCCGGCTGTCTTGAACTGTTGTCCTGCAGATCTTCAGGCATTTGTGAGACGAATGCTCTACCAACTGAGCCAGTACAGTATTTTTATACAGAGAACATTCAAACATGCAGCTCTTCCACCTCTGGTCTCAAACGCTCCAGTCCAGCAAGAGCCATGCCACACAGTTCTCATTACGTAGCTTGGTTCTAACTCCATTTGGAAAATTTTGTTCAGTATTATATAAAAATTCACTACACACCTGTACCTGTATACATGAGGTGCATAGCCACTTATAGTCTCACTGGGTGGAGGTTGTGTATATAAAGGTCATGAAGCTGTAACTCCACCCTGCACACAGAAGGAAGGGGTTCAACAATTATACACTACTTATGATAATCTGAGGCCGCTATTAATTAAAAGGGTTTAACTTTGGCACTGGCTGCGTATCAAGATATTCCTTCACTGCTGGTGGCTCTTTTGCTCTTGCTTGGCAACAAAGATATTCCCAACAGGAGTTAACAGTGTCTTAACAGTGTCATATGACTGAGATCATTGGTCCATCTAAGTCAGTATGGTTTATCTACACCAATTAGCTGCAGCTCTCCAGGGTTGTTGTTACTATAAAGAGTATTTATATACAGGTGGGCCCCCATATCCACTGATTCGCTATCCACAGTTTCAGTTATCCACGGATCATGGGGACCCCCCCCAGGCTTTTGGGGATATGGGGGCCCACCTGTATTGCTTTTCAACAAAGTCCAAATTTTTTGGTTAATGGTTCCCTGTCCTGAACAGGCTCACGCACAGATTCACATAAGAGAATCACCACTTAAAAAGGAGTTGCTCTGCCCAGTTTGCAAGGGTTTCAGAAAGAGATCTTTCCCAGCCCTATCTGGAGATTCCATGGACTGAACCTGGGACAATGCAAAGTCTGGACTCTACCACTAAGCAACGGTTGGACAGTTACACTGGATCATGTATACAAAGCTGAAAAGATACAGGCCTGACAGGTCTGGCCTAACGCACACCCAATTTAACAGACGCAGTCCTTACACAGACATCGCATAATTGGTCCAGCAGGGGAGCACCTGTGCCCAATTTTACTACACATAAATTATCCATTAATTTTTAAGAGAGAAAAAATATATCAGTGTAGTCATTTTTCAGCCTTTGCATTCTTGCACGCATAGTTCTTTCAAATAAAAGAATACCAAGTTCAAAATGCAGAGGTGATCTAGGCTTCAAAAACGTATTTTTACTGTGTTTATAAATTTATACCATATCTTTCAATACAACATCTTCACAAAGGTGGATTCCAAGTTAAAGCCACAATAAAATAACAAACACTGGGAAAAGTGCAAGCTTCAACAACACACAATTCCAGTCTTGGAAGGCATGCTAGTGAGCAGTCTTCCTCCCAATGTTTATTTCAGCCTGCAAGAGGTGAGAGTGAATTATTTAGGCTGCAAAAGACAAGCTACGCCTTCAGCACATTGTCATCAACAGAAGGATGATTTCCTCTTCTCCCTACAACCAGGAAGCAACCGCTCCCTCTTAAGCAGCCATCATGTCATGCCTTAAATTGCAAGAAGTGACGTGTTGCCATGAAAAGCGGGGACGACGACGAAGACAACAAGGTGTCCTTGATATCATACAGAGATTTTAAATGTTAGACCCCCATGGCACTCTCTCACACCTGCTTTTATAGGACTAGTTCTACTATTAGGCAGGGTGAGGCAGCCTCATAAAGTAGGTTTTGGGAAACTTATTTGTTGAATCTTTACCACCTGAGGAGGGGATACCATTTGATTTCCTTCCTCAAGCACAAAAGTATCTTGGACCCTCTCTGTGCTTGTTCACAGCACTGTGCTGATCGCTCCCCTCCTTGAAGTCCTAGTAATGACTGTATAATATTTTGAATTTCTCACAAGCAACGTTGACAGCCAAATCCAGCCTTCCTGCTTGGTATGCCATGAAAACACAGTGGTTAATGCATTCAACTTACAACGTTCATGATCCGTAGTTGTTAATGATCTTCTCATTGGCTTTTCAGTGGCTTTCTCAGGCTATACTTATGGTAAAATTGCATTTACAGACAAAAAAATGCAATTTTACACTCTCTAGGAGTTGTTAGCTGTCACTGTTGTTCAGCTGCATAGTGGGCAAAGATACTGGATAGTATCCTAAACTAAGTTTGTCAAATGAAGGAAGTTAGTCATGACTAAGGCTGCAATCCCATACATGTTTACCTGAGAGCAAGTACCACTGGACTCAATGGGACTCACTTCTGAGTTGACATACACAGGATTGCTCTAAGTCCTACTGAAGTTTAGAAGACAAGCCATTGAATTTCACACATACCGGTAATTGAACACTGCTGCTTAGCATCTAGGTATCTTACAATATTTAGCCACAAAATGAACAACAGTATGTGACCTTGCTACAGTATATATTTTTCAGGACAAACTTATAGAACAAGATCTATTTTTTACATTTTAGAACTGGTTGCACTTACAGGTGAGTATGGAAGGACAAGAGAATGCTGACGACAAGATAGATGTCTACAATCCTGAACAATTCCCTGTCTTTTGCTATATCTGCCAATTTCATGTTACAGTATTCCAGCATCAAATTTTAAAGGGGGAAAAGACCATATACTATGATTCTACATGGAAGTTAACAGACCTAAACAATACTTCCTCCATGTAGTCACTAAGACCACTTTAGAAAATGTCTGAACCAGTCCTGAAGGAGACCATCCTAGCTAAGGAAACGAACAAGTGACTGACAGTGCAATCCTACCCAGCTCCTCCACTGGGGCAGCAGTGTTGGAGGGCAGAACAGGCGGCTTTGGAAGGGAAAGGGGATTTAAATCCCCTTTCCCTCCCAAAGCTTCCTGCTCTGCCCTCCACCACTGGCTGCACCATTGGAGGAGCTGGGTGGGATTGCACTGTGAAGCATGTTTAGGAGTATGTACTGCATCAGCATTGAGGAGAACAAAAGAGACCTGCAACAAAACATTGCATCTCTTCAACCTCAAACAGATCCATTCTCTTTCCCTGTCCCTTACTCCCCAGTGTGGGGTGTTTGTTTATTTTCTGTATTTATATACTGCCTCTCATCATCAGATTTCTCATCAGATTTATTCAAGGCGGTTTACATAGGCAGGCTATCCTAGACCCAATAAAGGTCTTTACAATATTGTTCTATTCATATATAGAACCTTCCATACACAAGGTGTTTCCCTTCCGAGTACAGCCTTCCTTCTGGCTTGTGCTCTGCACTGCCAAGCTTCACAGCTTACTGCTGTTCCCCTTGGATGGTTGTCAAGATATTATCTCTCTAGCAGCTGACTCCTGCCTTCTCAGTGTCTTTGTGAGGTCTATCAGCAGCTTCCGTCTCCCATCCAAGCGAGAACTGAGGTCGACCATGCTTAGCTTCTTCAGACAGTTTCACCCCCATCCCTCCAGCAGAGAGTGTGATGTCTCTCAAGAAATTCTGCCTGCCCCCCACAAAGCAAAGTGCCTTTTCTCCCCATTGAGTTTTTAATTTTTGAAAATTCTTAACTTCTGCAACAAGTCTCTGGAGTTCAACAAGTACCCAGAAGCCGCCAATCATTTTGGTGGGTGGTTCCTTTTTTGCTACAACCCCATCCACATGGCTCCTTGTTGCTTCCATGCGCAGGCTTGTTCAGACACCCGGTAGATTCTCTGGTAAGAAGAAACCACTTGAAGGCAAAATTAAGCAGCGTGGCGATCCCTATTCATTGATAGTAACTTCTAACAAAACAACTTTACCACCTTGGCCACAGGTCACACTTAGAAGCTGTTTGTGCCCACAAGACCACAAACTGCACTCACAAGAGATACTTGCATAATGGGCACCTACAACAGGCATCATCTACTAAATGGATAAGGGTTAATTACCGGTAACAACCTTAGGCAAGCTTTCTTGGGTGTAAACCCTACTGAGTTCAATGGGGCTTACTCTGGCATAAAAGCATGCATAGGATTGCACCAAGACTGTCAGGTAAAGCTGCACAAACAGCTACTCAAACAAGGCTAAGGAACTTTTGAATTTGTGGACCAATTCAGGCTCTCTCTACCCTTTCTGTATGTCTGTCCCCTCATAACTTCCTCCATGATCATTTTTTAAATTTGGTCTCACACCGATTGTGTTTTGACGTAGCCTTATCCAACCATTCCAGGGGCAGGAGGTAAATAATAATAATAATGAGCCTGAGGGGAAGAACATAGCTACAGAAGCAACTGGGCATGCCTCAAAGCTGTTTGATCAGCCCTTTTGTTGAACCAGAGCCCATGATTTCAAAGCAATTGACTAAGGAACTGAGTGGTTTTAGGACTGTGTGAGTGCATGCTTATGCAGCTACAGCCCAGTTTGAATCAAGCAATGTCAACCCCACAACTACCCAACACACCATTCCCACCACAAAATGAGGCACATTTTTTTTTAACAGAAATATCAACAGTATCACAATAAGGAAAAGGAAGTTAAGAGTACCACGTACACATCTGATTGTCTGCTATTGTTTGATATACTAAGCTTCTCCTCCTACTTTGTGTTCAAATAGTACGCTGATGGGTGCCCTTAATACACCAGATCTTACAGAGAAATTGCAGCATGTTTGTAACATCAATCTGCTGCCATGGAAATAGTGAATATGAGGCAGAGTCAACACATTTAGGGTCTCAATACAAAATTACAGTAAGAAGGAGCGGCAGGGAGGCCTTCGAAAGCAGAAGTATTGTATGTAAGCCATGCAGCATGTGGATACATACAGTAAGTGCATATATCTATAGCCTATAGATATAGGCAAATATATGGCCTATAGAGACTATACGCAAATATATGTAAATCAGAAATATGCACAGATACTTATTGAACTCTTCTGCAAAAGGAAAAGGGAGAAGAGGAAAACTGGAAGGAAGTTGAATTTTCATACGGTTTCAAGGTTCCTTTTCGCTGTTTGCATTCTCATAGAATCAGGATGGGAAACAGCAAGAGGTGTGTGAAAATGTGTTGCTCACACATCATCTCCAATAGAAAATACAGGAAAAGATGCTCTCGCCTGCTGTTCTCAGGACACATTCGCCACCGTGATGTTTTGTTTACAAAGAGACACTCTTCACCACAAAATATTCTTATCTTATACACAGGCACAAAAACAAATATGAATTTAGATGGCATTCCTGCATGCAGAACCTCTCTCTTAGAACAGGAGCACAATGTCTAGTAGATTTAAAAATACTAAAATGGACTACAACCAGCACTACTGTCATACCATAAAGTCTACAGATGTCAAATACAGGATCCATACACAACAGCATGTGTGCATTGTATTTTGAACACCAGTTGCAAAAGGGATGAATAGTTTTTACTATAGTTTATCCTACAGGCCCCTTCTGCACTTTTCAAGCATCCATCACAAAGCACAAAAATGCCCTATTGTGCTTCAATGCACAAAAGTAGACAGTGACAAGTGCTTCTTAGTTCTTGTGATACTCAAGGTGTGCATACAAATTCGTTACTCTTGTGTAAAACAGGTACAACACTGACTCATCACTTACTTTACTTCTATTTAATAGTGTGAACTGAAACACAGCAAGGTCTTCAGCCCACAGCACAAAGGATTCCTAGTCGTCAACATCAAACTTTTGATCACTGTGAACAGTGCAAAGATTTAATAAAAATTCAAAAACCTCTTAAGACACCTGGGCAGCCAGGGGTCTGGGATTCTTCAAGCCCTAAGCATGAACATGTTCCAGGTTTTAATAGGTTTCAGTGGGGCAATGGTTCATTGTGATTTTGTGCAGAGTGCACAAGGGAAGCTATACCACAAAGGAAGCCAATTAGAATTCTAAAGTTCATCTTTTCCTTTGCCATTCCAATAAATCACATCATGTGATTTAGCCTGCATCTAATATAACCTACTAAACTTAAGTACCGGGTAACTAAACTTAGGCACCGTGTCCAAGATCTGCTGGTGAGCACTGCCACCTTTGCACTGGCAGCCCCGGAGTATACGATGGCAGTGCGCCGTTTGTGCCGCTGTAACAGAACTTACAACAACATATCATGAGATCCTATGCATAGGCCCTGCATAGGACTGGGCCGCAGTCTACGTTCATGAAAGAGAAGTCTGGAGAAGAGGTGGTTATCCGCTGGCACGGTCCCCAGCACTGTCACGAGTGCGTCAACAAAACTCTGCCATCACAAATTTAAAATGTTGCAATCAGAACAGATTCCGGAAATTAAAGCTTTTAAAAAAATAAATAAGATTTGCATAATTTGGAAATATTACTATTTGCATGTACAATGCTCATCTCCGTGGATGGAGACCAAGAGAGGCAAAAGGTGATCTGAAAGAGGGATTGCAGTTCATGGTGCGCGCACTCAACTTCAGTTTTACCTCAGGTAAAACAGGTTTGGCAGGTTTTTGCACTGTTTCAAAACCTGCCTGACCAGAAGTGACAATGGGACGAATCACAGAAAACTAAACCTCTCCCAAACTATTCTGAATGCTTAACTTCTTGCCTGCCTGTAGCCTATACAAAGGGAAACAACCTGACATGATCCTGTGCTTGCAAGACCAATATTATGTATTTGCATACTTTCAAAAGTGAGGAACGCACCCATTTTACACATGGAGAAAACTGACACAGAGATAACATTAAAAAACAATTTTCTCAGATTCTCTCAGTGATCCGCAGCAGAAACTGGGACAAAACTTAATCTTTGGACCCAGAGTACAGTATGCAAAGCATGCCTCTATGTAGCTACCATTTATATCAAGCAGCTTGTTTGGCAGAATACCACTCTCATTTTGCAAACTGGCAAAAATAATCTTGTCTGTATTGTGGGGAAAGAAAGGAGGTGGATTTCTCTTCTTTAAGTAAAACATCCTTATTTATTAAAAGAAGCGGAGGTAACAGCTGACAGGGAAACAGAAAAATTAACATAAAAGCAACAATTCTCCTGAATAATTCTGAAGGGGGCTTTTGCATTTCATAGAAGAGCAAAACTAAATTAAGATAATTAGCAACTTGCCATCTAAACTCTAAAAGGAAATAGTGGCTGAGCAATTATATTGGAAGATTTCCAGTTCTGATCCGGCCGAGGCTGCCATGACCATAGGTGGTGGCTGAAATGTCTCATTTCTAGGTCAAGGGACCTTTCTTTCCACAACAGAATTCCGTGCCCGACTGCCCTCTGCTTCTCCTCGCTTTCCTTTTCCCTCCCCCCCCCACCGTACTGTACAGTATTTACTTCTAACATTTTGCTTGAAATCATTTCCAGACTTGCATTCCCTCAACCACAGCAGGAGGAAGAGGAGGAGTACAATGGGAGGCAAAGTGTTCCCTTTTCAAGGGATGGGAGAAGAGACAGAGAGCACTGCGTTCTTTTGCCTTTTGCTCTATTACAGACAAATATTACCTCAATCTTTGCAAACCAGACAAGCTGTCATGACTGCCTGAACTACACGTTATGCAAAGATTGTTCTCTTTTAAGGAACCTAACTAAAAACTAACAGTCTAGGGGGAAAAAAAACCAACCTTTAAAAATATTTTCATTGTAAATTGTTTTATATGAATACTAAAGTAGTAAAAGAAAGACTGCCAGACATTGTTTTAGGAAGAATGAAGGCCTCAATTCCCATGAACAGCAAGAGGCAGCAAGGTCCTTTTGAGCACTCTCTCTCTCTGTGGCTGAAATCTTGGCACAGACGGCACTAGTAGCAAATTGCAGTCTCTGGATTTTGCCACTGCCAATGTAAGTGAATCCGAGACTTCTCAGACTTTATGAAATCAAACCCCGGTTCCAAACTTGTGTGTTTTACACCTCAATCAACCTCCACTTCTCTGGCTCAGTTTGCTATAATGGCCGCCTCGTTGCGATGCTCTCTCTCTCTCTCTCTCTCTCTCTCTCTCACACACACACGTACCCCTTCTCCTTAGCTCCTAAACTTGGGGTGCCGGGTTTGACCTGAAGTTTCAGGATTTTAAAGCCAGAAGCAAGGGAGGCAGGTTATTTTCCAGTTCCCAAATTTCTCCCCCATTCTAACATTTAAACTGAATATCGCCTCTGCCATGAACTCACTAAGTGGCCTTCAGCAACCCCACAGCTCAGCTTCCCAAATGCAATATGGAGATAATCATACTTGCTTACCTTAAGGCAGGGGTGGGGAACCTATTTGCAGTGTTATTTGCTGTTATAGACATGCGCATAGACATGTTATAGACATAGACATGTTATAACATAGACATGTTATAGACATGCTATTTGCTGTTATAGACATGCGCAGAAACAGCCAGGTTGAGAAGGAGTCGCACGACCCCTTCTCAACCCGGCTGTTTCTGCGCATGTCTATAACAGCCGGGTTTGAAAAGGAGTCGGGTGAATTGAGCGCGGCCTCCAGTCCGAACCCGCGCGGGCCGGACCGGACGGAATCGGGTCCAGGCTCTCGGGGGCCGGACCGGATCGCTCAGGGGCCAGATCCGGCCCGTGGGCCGCCGGTTCCCCACCCTTGCCTTAAGGGTTGTTGCAAGGCAACATCAAATTTACACATGAAGCACGTTGTACACTCAGAAAGCATATACTGTACAGAAGTGTTATTTACTGTTATTACTAAAAAGCTCACCTAGAGTGCCATTTAGAAGTTTTTGCTATTGAACATAAAGCCTCACCCATCAAACCTCAGTAAGCTCCACTCCCCAATCTAGCAGGTGCATCCAGGTTCCAACGTAGCTACCTGTCAGGTGATGCCCCCAGTCTGCCAGGCACCCCTGCCAAGTGCAGAGGTTCAAACTGAGAAACCTGACAGTCCTGCTCCGGTATGAACACCCTCTTCCCACACCATTTTCTGCCTAAGGGAAGTGGCCTTGCTGCTGTCAGGGTCTCATAATTCTGACGGGGTCACAACTGACACTTTCGGAAACCCCGAGCCTGTTATCAGTGAAGCATGCAACATTGCTCTTGCACTCTCCCCCCCCCCCCGGTGGTGCATTTGAAAACACATGCATTTGAAACACACTGATTTGAGCAAAGTAGATGAATGTCTAAATAGGAAATGGGTACAGGTGGGTCCCCATATCCGCTGGGGATATGTTCCAGGCCCCTCCGTGGATACTTGAAACCGTGGATAAGAGCAAACACCCCCTCCATGGTTTCCTGAGGCCCCCCCCACCCTGCCTAGCACAATATTGTGCTAGGTAGGAGAATAGAAAACTCCAGAAACCAGAGTGTATTGATGTGAGGATGGTTAAGCAGTCTTTTAATACTGGAGGGGAAGGGGGAAGAACAGTCTCTGAACACACTTCATACTAGATTTCTCTAGCATGGGCCACAAGTACAAGGCCCACCACAAGTCTTGCAATTTAGGAAACAGTAGAACTTTTTTTTTTAACTAGTTATATCAAGTTACTCAGGATGCTATAAACTAAACACTTTGTCTAGCTAAAAAGGTAACCTTTTCTCCAAAGGGCCATCACCTTATGGGTTTGATGAAGACATACCATATATGAAAAGAACACAAAATGTCAGTTTACATCTGCCCATAGCCTTACAGTATGCTGGTGTTTACTTTTACTACTTAAATGTGTGTGTGTGTGTGGGGGGGAACGACAGATTTGAGAATTTGGGTATGGGTACAATTCTATCAAGAATTAGACTGGTTTCACTCCTGTTCTTAATGCAACTAGTAAAAAGCAGAGGCAGAAACAGGAAATATATCCTATGGAGCAATTATTTTCGTTTTAAGTGGGAGAGAGACAAAGATTTAGAATAAACCAGAAACAGAGGTAGTGACCATTTGTAACAGTCATTAAGCCTAGATCAGCTGTCAAGCGACACTTTTCAGAGATAGCAGAATTTGTGCAGCCTCCATGAGTTCAACGGGGACAATACTTTTGAAGGGGACGTGAATTTGGGAAGGGTCATTCCGTGGCATCCAGAGAACGAATCCTGGAATGCTGCAGGGAAGGAGGGAAATCAATCTTCCTAGCCATTTGAGATGCAGAACTCATGAGACTAGGGGTTGATTGGCTTTGGTTAGCCAATAATAGTTAAGCTTGGACTAGGAAGAGTCCAAAAGCAACTAGATTTCTTAGGCTCAAACTACACATTACACTAAAACGGCATGTTAATGTTCGTCCAATTGCCAATTCTCTGCTCCAAACATCCCTGGGAGTGAATGATTTGCAGCAGAGAAGTGGTATGTGTGGGCTAACTCTTCTCGGCACATTTTATTTCCTCTGAAGCTCCCAGCTGCTTTCCTTCCCCCTCCCCTTTAGTTTCAGATCCATGTTTGAGAGGTAAGCATAGGTCTGGAATCCCAGGAGGGTAAAAGCAACCAGGGGGCAATTTAGAAGAAAAGCAGGGGACAATGGAAAGGTTAAGCACCTCTCCCACCACCCTCTCCACTGTAAATTGCCTTTCAGGACACTTTGGAGCAGAGATCACCATCTGGGTAATTTATTTTTCACATTTTTATACCGCCCTTCCTCCAAGGAGCTCAGAGTGGTGAACATATTTCCTCCCCTCCTTTTTTTGTCCTCACAACAACCCTGTGAGGTAGGTGGGGCTGAGAGATAGTGATTGGCCCAAGGTCACCCAGGAAGCTTCGTGGCTGAGCGGGGATTTGAACCTGGATCTTCCAGGTCTAAGTTCAACTCCCAAACCACTACACCATCCTGGTAATGCTATACATGGCTGCTGTCTTTCAAGGGGACAGGCATTTCATCATGGAATTAGCCAGATCATAACTGTGGATACCTGCAGGAAGTTGTCAGACCCAGCCACAAAAGGGAGGGTGGTGGGCAGAAATGACGGACGCCCTCCCGGCGCATGGGGGCGGGGCCTGCGTCGCATCGACGCGCCCCCCGCTGGTTTTGAAGGCATTTCGGAGCCGAACAGGCTCCAGGAGGGAGGGAGGGAGGGCCAAGACGACGCGATGGTAAGTACTCCCCCCGTGCTGCGTGCGCCCCCCCCCGAGCGCCTGGAGCTCCTGCTCCACGTGCTCCGCCCAAGTTCCGCCGCTGTGGGTATATCAGATGTACTAAGAGAGAAAGGATCTGGATACTCTGGGTTGGAATCAACAACCCAGAGAACAACTCCAGGTATCTAAGCTATTGCTCAAAGCTAGGATGAGCAGCAGACTGGGGTGGGTGGGTGGGAAGTCAAACATTTTCAAAACATAGCAGAAATGGAAGAAGGGGGAAAGGGACTTATCGTCCTTAAACCTGCTGTCAGCTGTACATACAGCATATACATCTTCAAGAATACCCCAGGTTACTTCTGCCCAGGAAATGATGTCACATTTTACGATATGCAAAAGCAGCAAACAGAGGATGACAAGTTAGGTTCAATGCTGCTTCTTTTTTTAAAAAAAAAATTGGTAACTGACACAGGGAACAGCTGATGAAGAATGTGAAATGTGTTATGAAGAAATGAGAGGGAAGAAAAAAGGATGTAAAAAAATGCAATATGACATGACAGGGAATATCTACAGAACAAAGAACCCAAAAAAGAGAAAGCCAAAAAGGAGACAAAACAATGTTTTGGAAAGAGATGCCCCACAGTCCGCTGCTAAAGATGACTAGATGGCCTGAAGACAAGAAGGAAAATATGGCAAAAGCAGTCAAACCATTCCATGGCCGTTGAGTTACATTTGGCAAACAGGCGTTCAGTTAACTTTGCCAGCACTGACTGGGTCAATTAGTCTTCACCTGGCATTCGGATGACTGGACCATCTGAACAGATGGACATGTACTATTTGGCAACTGTCATGTCAAAATTCATCCTGAGCTCATCCTGCTGGCTTGGTTAGAGGGATGCCAGTTTCTACAGCCAATGGGACATAGGGGAATGAAGTTGTCAGCCCTACATCTGATTGCTTTTGGACTCTCCATCTGACAGTCAGGTGCCCACTGTGAATGGTAGACTAGAGGCAGCCGTCTGTGCAAGATCAAGTGGACTAGAATGCAAACCTTCAGAAATCGAGCGTTATCACTTCTTGGACATCTCACCTCCCATTCGGCACACTAATTGTATACTTATTTTCTTCTGTCTTTCATTCTTACTAGAAATAAACTTTCAGAACAAACTTTACATAAAGCATGACAATAGATGGCATACTACACCTCAATCCTAGGCACGTCTACTCAAAAGTGGTACCAAATGTACCACTGAGTTTGGTGGGATTTACTCCAGGTAAGTGTGCATAGGATTTCTTACTATTACAGGACAGACAATGTGTTGTTTTTAACCCAGTAGTGGCCAACTTCTGTAGTTTTGGAGGCCTCTCTATTCTGTAGTGTGATAGACAAGGATGCCTTCGTTCTAACTGTGTTGGGAACCACGTCCTTTTAAAAGTAGAACAATGTTTCATGTTCTCTGTATCTGCAAATTCTATATAATATGTATATAATGTTAAATCACCTGGAACTCAGTGTGGGCATTTAGAACTTGATTACAAAAGGCCAATTTGACCCCAAAGAAGAAGAGGACAGATTCTATAACTGTTTCGAGGTCCAAGGGCCATCCTCCCAGAAGCTCCCCTAACTCCTTCCTCTGCAAAACTATCTGGCCATTTTCACGACTGCCTTCCAGAGGATTGTTAAAACTATCCTTTTTGACTCTGCCCTATGGCCTGGTGTAATGGTTTAGAAAAGTTGTTACTGTTTTTACTAGTTGCTGAACTCTGTGGCTGATGGTGATTTGGTCTATTAATTTTGATAGCATTTTAATGTTTGCTTTTATTTTTTTAATGTTCTCTGCCCTGAGCACTTGCAAAGGTAGAAGGGCAGCATATTTTTAAATTAATAAATAGTGAGGCATGATACCACTTTGTTAGGGGTATCATACTCATGGAGCCAGATTAGTGGCCTGGTTGTGATAAAGCAGTGATCTAGCCTTTTGGGGGGGGGGGGGGGAAGAGAAGAGATGACGACGACTCAAATGCAATTATGAAGTATTTTTTGTATTTCTGTTGTGAGCCGCCTTGGGTCCCTTCGGGGAGAAAGGCGGGATATAAATATTGTAAATAAATAAATAAGTAACTGGTTGCCTTGAACATGTGCTGTGCTCCCCTGAACCTGGGAGACCTGGGTTCAAATCTCAGGGGCAAATCACTGTCTCTCAAGTCTTAGCAGGGTAGTTGTGAAGATGTAATGGGATAACCCTAATACAACTGTAATAATGGTGGTGTGTTTTTTTTAACCCAACAACAATTCTTGTTGTGGCATAAGACCTTGATGGAAAGCAC
The DNA here is from genome assembly GCA_026170595.1 of Plestiodon gilberti rubricaudatus. Taxonomy (NCBI): domain Eukaryota; kingdom Metazoa; phylum Chordata; class Lepidosauria; order Squamata; family Scincidae; genus Plestiodon; species Plestiodon gilberti. The sequence goes on from JANXHW010000011.1 coordinate 9,929,701, forward strand.
TAAAAGATTAGGATGATGCAATATATCCACCATCCTCGGTTTTGCACCCAATAAACCTATTACAATTAGGCAGACTTAGTATTACATGCAGAGAACTCAGCATCCAGCTTTTTTTTTTTTTAAACCACAAAAACAAAACAGCCTGGACATATTCGAAGAGGTGATGTGTGGCAACAGCAGCTGCCCACTGATAGCATTAGCAGTTTGCCCTGTGTCGATGTTTCTTTTTAATGTAAGAGGTGCAGAAAGTATGACAAACGGCAGGTCAAAGTACAAAGGTCTTTGAGGGAAAGACTGTGAAGAAGGTAGACTGCAAACCACGATATGTACAGAAAGCAACTGTGTTCAGTCATCAAAGGACATAAGGTGCTAAACGGGTCTGCAGTCCCTAGCTTGTGGAAAAAAAAAATCAAGAAAGCAATAGCTGGTGGGATCCAGTTGCACAAAAGGAAAAAAAAACGAAGGTAAAGAGCAGGCCAGCTTAAGAGCTAACTGCACTATAGATGGCTAACAGATGAGGTAGGTGACATAAAATGCTGCTCAAAGAATAAAAGGATGGGGGGGGGGGAAGAGAAATCTGCAGTCTGGCCACCGATGGCCTAACCAGTGAATTTCTACTAAGGAATCTATACCAGCTCCTCTTGTTTTCAAGAGATAGTACTTCGTCTGAGAAACTATTAATTATTGTTATTATGAATCTTGGTAGATTGAATTCTCCACCTTCCAGTGCAAGGATTACCAAGCCTTCCCAACAGAGTTCACTGGCACATAGTTAAGAGAATCCCTGAGAGAGGAAAGTCCCAAATGTAACAAGTTTATTAAGTTTCCCACTTAATTGCATTAAAAGTATGCACTTACCCTCCCCAATTACCCTATGCCAGAGAGTAAATTATCCTGCAGTTATTTGTGCATGTGTATACATAACATTGTGAGATTCAAAACTGTGTCAACATGAAGTTCAGCGGAGGGAGGAGAGAGCATTATTTTTACTGCTTGTGATAGTATTTCTTCTCTTAAACCTGGCAGTGGAACAGGAGCCCTTGAGGCCAGACAGCTTGATCAACAATCCAGTTGAATTCAGATAAAGGATACAACCCAAAATCTACAAAGCAAGTAACATGTGGCAAGTAGGGTCATACAAACAAACTGGCTTCTCTCACAATTTCATCTCACTATTTCTCACACTGTGCAGAGAACCTGGCTTTGGGGGCTGGGGTCTCCGGTCCCTTGCTCAGGTTGCAAAGAACCACAGAACAGACAAGATTTAAGGCTTTCATGGCCGGTATCTTCACAGAACAAATAAAATGTACAGGTTTAAGGACCATGGTCAAGTTAAAAACAAAAAAATGTTTACAATAGCGAAAGGCGATGTTTCATCTAGTGTGTAGTAGATATTATCAAGCTGCCAGCCACAGGAAAGAACCTGGGATAAAGCAAGAACAGCAAAGACGATGCAGCCCTATTCCTCAGTGTCCTGGCATCTCTATTTTGCAAGAAGAAAACGCCCCCCCCCCCCAAAAAAAAAACCAGGACTCCAGAGTACAAAAACACATGAGATGTACCTTCTGGGTGGGTAAAGCCTACGGGCTTTTCTTCTGTACAAGGGATTGAAAGTAGGTGTGCTGCATAGAGTTCTTTATTGCTCCCCTAACAGATTGGCAAAAACGACCCACCAATGCATCTTTGGATGTGCTTGGCCACCTCATATGCCCAGTCAGAATGTGCAATACATTTGCTAGTACAGTATTATTTTTCCTAAAAGCCAGCTTTTCCCCACTGACTTTAACAGGATAAAACAAACTAAGGTTCAAGCACTCCAGTTCAACCAAACCTAGCTCAAACTGAAAGATTCACAAAACCATCACTTGGATAACTATAGTTTTCTTGTACATCTCAAGCTCAAAGTAGCAGTAGCCTATTAAATAAAAACAAACCCTTATGAGTGCATCTGAAACTGCATTTATGGGATTCCCCCTCCCCCAACCCCTTCATTGATCAGCTTGGCTCTGGCCATTTGTTTTGAAACAGTGTTCCACAGAACCTTGGAATTCTCTGGAACCTTATTGACATTCTGCAACAAGATTAGCCATCACAGATACATTGCCTGATCATCCTTTGCAATGCACAGCTGCAGGGAAGTGTTGAATTAATATATCCAGGATGCACTCTCAATTTGCACAGGTGACCTCTAGACTCAAATAGCCTCAACACTGCCCCATTCAAATCGAAATGCAACGTGAACAGTGTTTTGCAGCAAATGAATAGATTTGGAAGAAGTTCCCTCGGCTGAGTACTGAAGTCTGAACTCCAGGTACAGTATTTGAAAATCAATACATTCACCAGTACAAAAGTATTTCTACTGTTGGCAACTATATTGGAATCTATTCCATAATGCAAGATGAGGTTCGAAATTCATCACTTTCATCTCCCCCCTCCCCCGGGCACAATAATTCAAGAGAAGCAAGATCGTCAGACTGGACCCACTAATGGACTGCGTTACATGTTTCTCTAGGTCAATGTTTCAATCGCAACATTCACCATAATGCTTTGTTTACCTCAAAAAATCATCTGATAGGAATCAACTGAGATCTGTGTGCCCTGAGAGGAGGAAAGAAAAAGAGGTGCCCAGGTCAGCCATGGGAGCCTATAACACAAGCTCCCATGGAGACTGGCACTAGCCTGGGAGGACTGTTCTTTTGTTGCTGTACTGCATTTTGTGAACATTTTGTAGGCTGCCTTGGGCATTTGCTTTGGGGTAAAGGAAAAGGTATAAATTATTTAAATCAGGGGTTCTCAACCAGTGGTACTAGTACCACCAGTGGTACTTCAGCCGACTGCTGGTGGTACTTGGACCACCGGACTGCAGGAACCCCGCTTTGACACAGCACTTTCGGTGGCATGTTTTTGCTCCCAAGAGGCTCCTGCCTTTGGCCGAGGCTCTTGGGTGGGGTTTTCTGGCCTCCAAAAACCTGGAAGTACCACTGGCAATGTCGTCATCGCCAGTCACTTCCGGTGGTACATAGCAGGAGAGTGGCGCCGGAGGTGGTACTCAGCTGGGAAGGGGTTGAGAACCCCTGATTTAAATAAGACTGTATTTAAAAAACAAACAAACTAGACTTTCCCAGCCCCCCCCCAAAAAAAAACTATAAGTGCAGAGAACAAATTAAATGGGGTAGCATGGAACAACAACAACAACAACAACAAAAAAGACATAATTAGTCAAGGAACTTGGCGTATGTATGTGTGGAATCCCATAGAAGAGAACATACACTTACAGGGATTCCCAATAATGGGGCTTGTAACTCTGACCATAAACATGTAATTGCATTGATGAGTTCAGTCAATTCAGTTTTACTGTGGGCAAACAGTCCTGTATTTGGCTGACAGTTAGCAGTATACTGTGCATATATTGTCCATTATTGAAGAGTCTTTTTAGTTTGGAATCCATCAACTGGGGAATCATGTATCTTTACAAAGTGTTAAATGCTGAAGTGGCATTTGTCAAAAAAAGAAAAGAAAAAGAAAATAAAGGATTTTTAACCCACTAGACTTTTTACTGGTTTGTAAATAAATAAATTAGGACAGGAGCAGCAAAAAATACTAAAACTTAGGTATTTTGCAAACTTCTGTTGTTTTTTCTTGTAAAACAAAGTATACATGGAGAGAACAAACAAATTAAATTGGAAGAATAAACTAAATGGGGAAGTATGGAGGCAGGAAACTGACATGATTAGTCAAGGAAATTGGTGTGTGCCAAATTCCAATAAACAAATAAACCCCAAAACAAAAACACAGTCTAGATTTATCTGAGATTTCTCTCAAAGTCTTCCAGAGACCCTGAAGAACTCTTTTCCCATAAGGCCCTTGTCAGCATCTAGTTTTACCAGATAGCCACCTGGAAGGGATACCATCTGGAGGGCAGCCCAGCAAGGTCAACTGCCATATTTGCTGCTCCCTCTTTGTTTCAGAGTTGGCAACTAGGGGTCTAGATAGCACTCTTTGGGGGGGGGGGGGCGCAGATATGGCCAGGGACCCACTATTCTACTCACCACAAGTGTTCTCTCAACACCCTCAGAGGACAACAGGAGTCACAGCCTTCTTTTTCAGCTTGGAGCTAAGAAGGGGGCAAGGATCATCCCCACAACTGCACTGAATTTTTGAAGTTGCAGTAGAATTACAGGGACGATCCGCGGCCTGTCTTTGGTTGCTTTCCCTACCTTTGCAAGGTTGAGGCCTGTTCCGGGTCCTGCAACTTCTGGATTTGCTTCCGAAAACTGTGCTTTATGGAGGGCTCTGTGAGCCATTCTGAAGCCCTCAGAGGGCTGTGGAGACCAGAACAGGCTTCCGGAGAGGCCTCAAACTTCCAAATCCGCAAAGGTAGGGATAGTGTCACTTTACGACAGGGTTCAGGGTACACATCCCCGTCAAGCAGAAGATGCCTGTACCTACAGTCTCTTCTTGGAGCAATACAAGGAGGCTACATCTGTTGTGACAACTGTCTTGTTTTGCAAAATGTTCACTACCTTAAAGTGTGTGAGAGATGAAAATGGCTCTGCTCTTTCCACTCTTCCTCTAATCTGGTTGCCTCCAATTTGCGGATAAAATCAAGCATCTTCAGGCAAACTGCCTTCTGAACTGGTTATAACCAGGGAGACTCCTTTATCCTTATCTTAGGGAAGCCCACTATTGGTATCCCTATGATGTTGGTGTGCATTACATAGACACATGGCAACCAGGAACTTTGCTGACAAGACCTACATGATCATATGATAATGTAACAAACTAGTTCTTCTTTCAGCCCATTTCACTTCACGTAAATATACTGCTTTCATTTGCAAAATCCTTCCCACAACAGGCCAGTCTTGAAAACTAGGGCTGCAAGCTCAGGACAATTTTAATGGACAAGGCTGCAAGTCAAGGGCACACCTGTTAATCTGCTGAGGCCAATCTGGCTCTTGTATGTTACTGTGACAGGAATGGAAAATTATTAGAGACACCCTTCCTTTTTGACAATGGACAGCAACTTTTGTTCACTACATTGTATGTTATCCATAATTTCAGTCTCTCAAAGGGAGCCCTTCAACACCTGTAGATATTTACTTATTTTAAGATTTTTATCCCACCATTCTTTAAAATATTTCAAGGCAGCTTATGACAACCAAATAAAAATACAGTAAGACCAAAAGCAGTGTAACAGATTTAAACCAGTTTAAAAAGAAATTATTACAAAACATAGGGCGGGGAGCTCTCTTAGTAGGCCAGCAAAGGCCTGTTTGGTCTCACCTCACAGGGTAGAGAGTCCCACAGAGTGGAGGCAACCATGAAGAGGGGCATCTCATAGGTCACTGCTAACCGAATCTGTGATGGTGATGAGAATCTCTCTTTAGAGATTCATATTGGATGGGCAGATTCATGTAAAAGAAAGTGGTCCTTCAAATACTCTGGCCCTAGGCTGTAAAGGGAGCTAAGGGGTAACCACCAGCACTATCAATTGCATCCGGAAACACATTGGCAACCAATCTGGATGATCTGGAAATTTAAAATTGGCCAATTGCTCAAAGCAGATAATTAATCAACCAAAAATCTTTAATTAGTTGACGACTCTATTGAAAACCTGTACTCAGTGTGAGAAAAATATGAACAAGTGTCACTAGAAAAGCCTCACTTCACTGAAGCATGTATCGCTTAAGGTACTTGTGGGCTCCTGGGCCCACTCAGATCTTTCTGAAGATACCAAGACCCCTCAAGAAAACACAGATGATATATCTGCCCTCACATCAGCCCATACAGATATTTTTAAACCAGCAGTTCTCCAAAGGTCTACTAAGCTAACTCAATAACTGAATGTTTGCCCAGTGAGTTGATTTAAATCACTCAAAACTCCCCCCACCCAATTGATCGATTTATATCAGGTTTCCAGTTTTTAATTCATCCATTTTCTAAAGAAGGCTATATAACCAGCTGGTTACTATAACAATTAAGAAGTATTGATTTACAACTAAATAAAGCTTTTGTAATACCTAGGAGCATAATCCACAACCTCAGGTTATGTAGCCATATGTTTGTTACACTACAAAATTATATCTGCTTAGAGACAAGGGAGGAAAAATGAGAAATGAATGGATTTCTGTTTTACTCTAGGGTTCACATTCAAGGACACCTAGCAATATCATGCACTGACAAGGCCCAGGGCCATAATCCAGTACAGTCAGATGTGCTGGATTGTGGCCTTGCTTTCCAGAAAGGTACAACAGTGGGAAAGTCTACCCTGTTTAGCTGACAGTCATAACATTCAAAATGTGTTGTAATAATACTTGGCCTACTAATAGCATATTTATAAACACAGGCCTCAGTACATTTTCTGAGGCATTAAAGGCAATACTGAGATTCAATAAGGCAGTTGAAAAAAGCAGGGCATCTTTATCACGAAGCTACGGAAGCCCTGTGTGGTCACAATACTCTAGTAATGGGAACCTTGTGTCTTCATAGGGTCTTGAATTGTGACACAAGCCATTAAAGCACTAGAGTTGCCTCCTGATCTCTTTCTGTATTGGACAGAATACAGTACATCCTAAAAAGTCAAAGGGGAGAGGGAATTCTGAGTGGAAGAACAGATAGTTATTCTAAAGGAGGAAGAGGGGGAGTGTCACTGTTAATCAGATTCTCAGACAATCTCAGGTAGCCTGTGATTGAAATAAGATGATTATATTGTTTCCTAGTTAAGGAAGCCTCTGCTGCTATTTCTTTATTTCACGTATTTATGTCCTGAAGGAGACTGCTGCATCTGGCATTAAAGTAAGGGACACTACGATAACTCATCTCCAACCAAAATAGCAAGAATTCCTTGTTTTAATGTTTTCAATTAACTTTCCTTCTCCCTAAACATTCTTAGCTGTCAAGTATAAAGAATATATTTACTACTTGGTGAGAGAGGAAGAGAAAAAGAGGAATCATGAGCCTCCAGCTCTCACTTGATTTAATGTAGTGGATCAACACCAACTGGCATATAATAATTTGGCACCAAAAACAAACAAACAAACAAAAAAAAGAGTAGGGCACTTCTTAAGACCAAGTGGAACTTGCACACATTCTTTTAAAGAAACAAAACAAACTTCATGGCATCAAAAAAAGAATGAAACTTAGTTCTCCCCATTTTAAAACATGTTTTTAACCCAGTGGCAGAGGGGAGGCAGAGTTATTCAGACCTGATGCAAGTCAATCCTTTTTTTAAAAAAGATACAGCAGAACTCGGATAACTGTTACAGAAAAACATACAAGAAAAGATTCAAGTAGTATCTTCTGATATTAAAACCTTGATCCCATCCACAGTTATTCTGTGGTTATGGCTATCTGATGTGATTTTTATGGATCTAAAATAAATGTGTCCAAGAATGTGATGCAAGTAACATTATCTGTACACAATTGTAACCAGGTTATTTCAGTGAAATAGTTGGCTGGCCATGCACTTAAGTAAATACACAGGAATACGACAGTAAGTGGACCTGAATTAAAACCAAAATAAATCCATGATTTTAATTCTATTCTAGACCAGTGTAGTTAAACAATGAAAATTCCCAAAAGGAAAAGACTCCCTTTGTATATTAAAATACCAAACAGGATTAGAATTTTGGACAAACACCACCACTGCAACTGTATTTGTCAAAAGCCAGAGTTCTGAGCACACAGACAAAAATAAAAAATAAAAACACTTCAGTCCCACTTCCAGAGTTCTCCAAACACCTTTCACTGAACTCTCAGTTTAATCGTAAGAAGTTCTGATAAACACCCATACTCCTAGAAATAGTCATTCCAGAGATGTCCACACACCATGAATCTGATTTATACATATAAAAATAAAAACCAGACTCACTCCTGTTAAGGAAGAGCCAATTTAGAAAAACCATTATTTTTGACATTTAATACTATGTACAGAACAACATCTTAGGGGTATTCTAGTTTATTACTGTGAACTTTGAGGTTTTCCTATGTTTGGATAAGCTTCAGAAGAGATTAACCAAGTTGGACTACTAATTGGGGCATACAAAACAAGAGCCCAGGCCAGAGGACTAAAGGCAAGTATGTACTGCAAATGTATACAGAGGTGCTAAGATTTAAAAAAACTGTACAAAAAAAGTGTGGGGGAGCTAGTATTCATACACAAAATAAAGAGAACATCTTAAAAGCAGCAAATGTGTTTTTATTTCACATTAATTATGAGCATTCAGGAAGATAGGAAAATGAATTGCAGGAGCACAAGTAGCAAGATACCATTTGCTAACAAAAATCACTTGAAGATTTTCTCTACTAGTTAGATCATACTAATAATGTGTTGTATTGTTGTTTTTCTTGAACCAAATCACAAAAAAGGCCAGAAGCTCAAGTTTGGGATTCATAAAGAGGTAGTGGAGGGAAGGTTAGCAGAGGATAACCCATTTCTGGCAGGTCTTCCTTATTCTACAGAGCTCAAGAATGCATTTTACACTACCAGATCAAACGCCTCTATAGTGTTTAGAAATGCCTTAGAAAGCAAGTACCATCAACACCAGGCTTTCCTTTTTAGTCCAGTGCTAGGGAAAAGCATCTATTTTTGCCTTACACCTCGCAACCCAAGCGTTCAAAATCCAAGCGAAAAAGATCCATATGCTGGGGGCACCCTTTGCTTTTATTTTGGAGGTGGGGTGGGGGGTGGGGAAAGCGAAATAGACGATGCCTTTACAACCGGGAAATCAGAAACCGAGACATAGCCATCTAACGCTGGGAATGATAATCTCTATTTTTTTCCTTCTCCCCAAAGCCCCCAACCCCCTTCTGCTGGAAGAGAGAAGGAAAACCTATTCTAGAAGCCTGTAGGGATATGCGAAAGGAGGGATGGGGGTGGGGAGAGAATCTCCCAGCGCCCCCTCTTTGGCCACAACGATTAGAACGTTATGTATCATTTTATAAAGCTACATTGTATTCTGTAGACGTGCCCTGCAGACGCAGTAATAGGAGGCTGTTTGGGGGGAGAACTGGATTGGGGGAGCAATGGAAAGAGATCAGGGCTGCTACCCAAGGAGCGGGGGACACGGTTCCTTTTCCCCCCAGTTTTTTTTCGCCCTGTCACAGCCCTGAGTTGCAGGTAGAGAGAGTTAAGAGATTTAAAGAGAAATTGCTACATTGTAACAAACTCACCGTGATGTTTGAGCAGCAGTCAGCGCGGGGTCTCCGAGACATCCCCGCACGGGCTCCGGAGGCAGGACCCCAGCAGGCACAGACTCATAGAGGGCCAGCTCAATGCCTGATTGCAATGCAGCAAGGCTTCCTTTAAAAAATGCAATGCAAAAAAGAAGATAAACCGGGGGGGGGGAAGGTGGGGGGTAGGAGAAAAAGTAAAAATACACACCTACAACTTCATTTTATATTTTTGAGCGAAATGTTTTTTAAAAAAAATAATCGCCTTCCTCCACCCCTTCCACGTAATTTGCATTTATGTTGCCCCACCCCCTCTCCCTCTTTCAAAATAGCCACACACGCGCGCACGCTCAAAGGAGAGCCGCGCACGAAGACATCACCACAGGGCTGTCAAGCGTGGGGGTGAATTAAAGGTACAGCCCGCACTACGCGATCCTCATGATTGACATATTTCCAGCTAAGCTTCGCAATAGGTGGAAAGAGCTCGGCGCAAGGTCTGCGAGATCGCACGGGAGGGTGCATCTGCATCCTCATCATCAGACAGCAGGCGCTTGGAAGAATCTTATAGCCAGGGAACAACTACTTTTCCGCTTGGACTGGACAATAGCAGAGAGAGAACTTTTCACTCATCTGATCTGAAATATTAAAAGCTTTAGAAGAGATTTAAATTCATTCAGCCCTTGGGGCTGAAACCGTACAGCCCCACCACCAGTACTGAAGTGGACTTCAACGAGATTGCACCAAATTATGTCAATTACGTGTGCACCATGATGCATAAATATATGCATGTTTTTTACCCAGAAATGTCCCGCTTAGGCTCAGAAGGGCTGGCTGAGTCCAATAGGTGCCTAAGATGGCAACTTTTATGACTTCAAGAGCTAAATCTTCAAATTACTATCAATCACACACATGCCAGTCAAGAAATGTGGTGAGAAACGGAAGGAACGTGGAAAGATAAGGCACATTCAAGGCTTCTTCCTTTTTCTTCAGTAAGATAAACAAAGAGCACAATCCAATCCAGCCATTCTTACTATGTTCATGTTCAATGGGGAATGGGGCTTATTTTGCACATCAACGTCCACAGGATTGCACTGTTAAAACACTCTCAGGCTGCAATCCTATGCACACTTCCCTGGGTGTAAGTCCAATTTAACCGCAAGGGGCTTACTTCTGAGAAGACATGCATAGGATTGTGCTGTCATTTTATTATGTAAGCATGTGCCTGAATTCTTGTACTGAAATCAATGGGAATGAAGAATGCTTAACTTCTTTAGCTAGACTGTGCTCTAGTTAATTATGGAATCAGCTCAAATCCATATGTACTTATCAAGACCTGGTCTAAAAACTATATGGATGCCACACAACAATTATATCAGGCAAATAAATCACAGATTAATTGAGGTGAATTTCTGGCATGGAGTGGCAAGTAAATCACACAAAGATTTACATTTACAAACCTCATGTGATTAACCACCACCACCACCACCACAAGGTAAGTGTTTTTTTTTTAGATCAGGTCTGAGGTTACAATCTTAAACATGCTTACAGAGAGTAAGTCCAACTGAACTCTATAGATGTACTGTTTTTTCACTGGAAATGATTAAATCATTGGACATATCAAAAAGCTAAACAATGGGCCAAGTCAACAGAAGTAAGAATATTTATATACTGCTTTTAACAAAAAGTTCACAAAGCAGTTTACAGAGAAAACAAACAAACAAACAACTAAATGGCTCCCTGTCCCAAAAGGGCTCAGAATCTTAAAAAAAAAATGCAGAAGAACAGCAAACAGCCACTAGAAAATACACTGTGCTGGGGTGAAGAGGGACAGTTATTTTCCCCCTGCTAAATATAAGCACCACTTGAAAAAGTGCCCCTTTGCCCAATTAGCAGGGTATCTATGATACACAAATCACATAAGGCAAAAGCACTTGAACTAAAGTCTAGTCCTACTGAATTCACGACTCCTGCTGACTAGCATCTTAGTACAGTACTTTGCAAGTGAAAGGACCATGCTACACAGCAAGGGTGGGCTGTTTCCTTCAGTCTTGCATGTCATAAGAACATAAGAAGAGACCTGCTGGATCAGGCCAAAAGCCCATCTAGTCCAGCATCCTGTATCACACAGTGGCCCCACCAGATGCCTCAGGGAGCACACAAGACAACAAGATAACCTGTTTCCCGTTGACACTCCCTTGCACCTGGCACAGAGAAAACCCACTTCTAAAACTAGGAGGTTGCTTATGGCTTGTAACCTGTGATGGTCTTTTCCTCCATGAATCTGTCCAAACCCCTTTTAAAGGCATCTAGGCCAGGTGCCATCACCACATCCTGTGGCAAGGAGTTCCACAGATGAATTACACGCTGGGTAAAGAAATATTTTCTTTTGTCTGTTTTAATCCTCCCTCCAATCAATTTGAGTGGATGTCCCCTGGTTCTGGTGTTGTGCGAGAGGGAGAAGAATTTCCCTCTATCCACTCTCTCCATCCCATGCATAATTTTATACGTCTCAATCATGTCCCCCCTCAGGCGCCTTTTTTCTAGGCTGAAAAGCCCCAGACGCTGTAGCCTTTCCTCATAAGGGAGGTGCTCCAGCCCACGAATCATTCTGGTCGCTCTTTTCTGCACCTTTTCCAATTCAACTATATCCTTTTTGAGGTGTGGTGACCAGAACTGGACACAATACTCCAGATGTGGCCTTACCATGTCCTACTTGTTTATACTAGTTGCCAAGGTCCATTAATGGGGTGTGGAATGTACAAAACAGAACTAGATACTTGGATACCTTAACAGTCAAGGCATAACTGTTCACAGATTAGTTATCCACTTGCTTAAGAAAATAACTGCCTTTGTCTTTAACACACCAAGGCCTACCTAGTCCAGTATTCCTTGCAAAAATTTCAGCAACCAGCAGGTGGTCCACATTTTTTTCCTACTAATTTTGGCAGCACACAAATCCTATTTGCAATGTGGATTAAATCTTTATCTAGAATGTAATACATTTTGTATGGGAAAATCCTGTATGATCATCCCCATCAAGCATATAATTAAAATACTGTATTGTATTCTTTGGTGCTCCCATTGTCAATTAGGTATTCTTAAAGCTAATTTCTCCTGCAAGCCTCTCCTAAATTAATCAGTGGCTAAGTGAGTTAACTCAACCATTCTACATTATTAAACTATTTCATTGCTCTTAAAGTATGCCTCACCTTTACAGCCTACTCCTATAAACTACTAAGATTACAAATAAGGCTCAAGAATTGTTGTATTGGAGCGCTGTTGAGCGCTAAGTGCGAGCATGTAAAGCTGTTTTAGGTTTTTCTGCTGCAGAGGGCCTGGTGGAATCAGGTTAGGAGTGTAGACAACACAGATACATAGGTTATCTTAAAATACTTTCGAATACCACATGCCAAGCTGTACTGGCACAACTGCACAGTAAATACTCATAATCTAAGTGTAACTGGTGGTGGACAGAGAAGCAGAGCCAGGTTCATCGTAACATAGGATGCTGCACAGCAGGGATGGGGACTCGAGTCAAATGACTCGACTCGCAAGTGCGACTCAGTCACTTTTTCCCTGACTTGTACTCGTACTCATACTTGTGACCCACTGACTCGCACTCGTGACCCACGGGACTCGCACTTGTCTCGCACTCGTGGGGGTAACAACTTGCCATTTCCAAGTCATTTTCCAAGTCATAGGGGAAGCCAAGTGGGTGCTTTAAAAGCCTCAGAGGTCCCCCCACACAGACACCCACCCACCCCATTTTCAGGGGAAAAAAGCCATTTTCCCCAAAGTGACTCGACTCATGGTTTTTGGCCTTACTCGTACTCGACTCTCACTCGTGCAAAAATGACTCATACTCGCACTCGTGACCTAGTTACTTAGATACATCCCTGCTGCACAGTAAGGTACATCTGCTCAAGCCACTCTGTACCATAACAGATACATGAATGTAGAGGACAGGGGGGAAAGCATACAACTATTGCGCTCCTAGAACAAACATGGCGTTAAAGTAAAGTAGCAGCAATTGTTGTAGACCCAGAAAGTTATTTGTGCACATGTATAGCTCCATGATTCCCAAAAACCTTAAGACTATGCTCTTTCACATTTATGTACTGTTTTCAAACTTATATTAATGACATGCATTTGTTTGCTCAGCTGGGGACGGTAGCATCCATTGCCTGCACTCTATATTGCCAATCCTACACTCTTATATTAGTAGTTAGGAATTTAAAGTGTCTAAAAACAATACAAAACAAAAGAACATATAGACTTGCTCAAAGTAGTCTTAACATTTTAATGTACAATTTACTATAACATCTATGTAGCCATGTATATATTTAATAATTCAAATATGTTCAAAAGAACTATCAGTAACACAAAAGTTTACACAAATAAAGTTTCTTTCTTGCTATCCTACAAGCTAGGCTTCAGCAGTACGTGAACCGAGAACTACTGGAAGTACAAGCTGGGTTTCGAAGAGGCAGAGGAACTAGAGATCAAATTGCCAACATGCGCTGGATCATGGAGAAAACACGAGAGTTCCAAAAAAAAAAATCTACTTCTGCTTCATTGACTACGCAAAAGCCTTTGATTGTGTGGATCACAACAAACTGTGGCAAATTCTTAAAGAGATGGGGGTACCAGACCACCTTACCTGTCTCCTGAGAAACCTGTATGCGGGTCAAGAAGCAACAGTTCGAACTGGCCATGGAACAACCGATTGGTTCAAAATTGGGAAGGGAGTACGGCAAGGCTATGTATTGTCACCCTGCTTATTTAACTTATATGCAGAGTACATTATGAGAAATGCAGGGCTGAATGAATCGCAAGCCGGAATCAAGATTGCCGGGAGAAATATCAACAACCTCAGATATGCAGACGATACCACCCTAATGGCAGAAAGTGAAGAAGAACTAAAGAGCCTCTTGATGAGAGTGAAAGAGGAGTGCAAAAGTTGGCTTGAAACTCAACATTAATAAAACTAAGATCATGGCATCTGGTCCCATCAATTCCTGGCAAATAGAAGGGGCAGAAATGGAAGCAGTAACAGATTTTACTTTTCTGGGCTCCAAGATCACTGCAGACGGAGACAGCAGCCATGAAATTAAAAGACATTTACTCCTTGGAAGGAAAGCTATGGCAAATTTAGATAGCATAATAAAAAACAGAGATATCACCAGGCCAACAAAAGTTCATATAGTCAGGGCGATGGTGTTCCCAGTAGCAATGTATGGTTGCGAGAGTTGGACCATAAGGAAGGCTGAGCACCGAAGAATAGATGCTTTCGAACTGTGGTGCTGGAGAAGACTCCCGAGAGTCCCTTGGACTGCTAGGAGATCAAATCAGTCAATCCTAAATGAAATCAACCCTGACTGATCCCTGGAAGGACAGGTACTGAGGCTGAAGCTCAAATATTTTGGCCACTTAATGCGAAGAGAGGAGTCTCTGGAGAAGACTCTGATGCTGGGAAAGACTGAAGGCAAAAGGAGAAGGGGAAGGCAAAGGATGAGATGGTTAGACAGCATCACCGATGCAACGAACATGAAAATGAGCAAACTCAGGAATATAGTGGAGGACAGGAAGGCCTGGCGGGATGTGTATCATGGGATCACAAAGGGTCGGACACGAGTTAACGACTGAACAACAACTGTACTTTCTAGTTAAGTATGTTTTGGATTACACATTACAGTAATCCTAAATACATTTACTCCTATGTAAGTCCCATGGGACACACTTCCAAGGACACATGAATATAGAATTATGCTTTTGTTAATTAGTTCTCACTACACTTTTAATTAGTTCTGGCATGTTTGTTCCACTACTCCAGATGTACTGATCTACTGAAACTGAAAACAAACTAAAAGGGCTCTGGTTTACCAATCAAAATGAATTGTGACTTATTTTGTTAGGGAACATGAACATGAGCAACGAACATGAAAATGAGCAAACTCAGGAAGATAGTGGAGGACAGGAAGGCCTGGCGGGATGTGGTTCATGGGATCACGAAGGGTCAGACACGACTTAACAACAACAACAACTGTATACTTAGGACAGCACCTTAGACCTTAGAAATAAAAATGTAATCTCTTATAAATGCATACTACTCCTAGCTCATATAAAGATGATCTAGTTTCAACCTCAAAGTCATATACAGTCAGAAGCTGAACTATAGTTTACTCAACACATAAACTTTGTCAACTAATCTTAGCAAAGAGCACTTAACTACTAACTGGCACCGACAGCCCCATTACCAGGCCCAGCTGATTTACTATCACTATCAAGCAAAACCTGCTGGATTTTTTTTCCACTAGTGCTTGAAGCAAATACGATTCGTTATTTTGCAATGCTTCAGTTTCATAATATTACTTTCCCACAGCCAGTCACCAAAAGTAACCACTAACCAGGACAACTATTAATTACTACTTTGGATGTTACATCGAGCAAGACACACAGCCAACACATACACTGAAACAAGCCGAAAGTTTCTGAGTGTTATGCACGGATGTTCACAGTTCCAGAGCAAAAAGCCAAGACATCACCGACCTAAAGGGGCCGTGCGATCAGGCAGCTGAAAGCACAGCCCAGGAAAGGGTCCTCGGCGTATTAAAAACTAGTTTTGCCGGAGAGAGGCTGGTTTTGATTGGTCAAAAGTGAAACAGATCAGAAACGAATGTGGGACGGGCTACAAACAGCACCCGTCACCGTGATTAGACAGGTTAAATGTGATTGACTAGTGTGGTAATTAATAAGGGGGGTTGGGCCTTCTGCTATGTTTATACTCTGCGATTGGCTGGATTTGAATTGTCTCTATATGCTGTTTATACTTGGGTGGGACTCACGTTCGTACATTATAAAAGGCGAAGGAGCCACAGTGACAGTTTAATAAAAAGAGAGCCTTGTAGAAGGTCTGTTTCTAGTAACTTAGCTCTCTCCTAACTTAGCCGAGCAGGAACGGAAGCTACGTTTGGCTGCTGGCACAACATATTGAGAATGTTGTGATTAAAAACATAGAAGGCTGACAGAAGAAGCTACTGAAACCGCTTTTAAGAACTCAACTGCAGCTTAAACTAGTACAAGTTTAGAAGTACCGGTACTTTGCTGATGATAAATATGGTGCTTTAGAGTTCCATAAACTAACAAATCAAGACTGTAACGACAAAACTCCACAGGTCTCTACCTACTTACAGTCCAACTATTTCTGATTCGATAACAGTCTTGAATTTCACTATGGATTTTGTCACACACTGCAGTTTGGCGCAATATTCTGACTGCACACGGTGCACTCCTTGTTACCCTTTGCAGCCCAACCCTAACCGTACTCAGAAGCAATTGCAAATGCCACTGGTTGCAGCCTCACCCCCAAATGTTCAAATCATGGGCAAAAAAAGGGGGGGGGATAAAATGGTTCATGAAATAGGACTTTGCTTCCCCCCCCCCCAGTCACACTGCTAGTGTTAACTACCAAAACAAAAATGAATTGTACAGGCATGGTGAGGGAAAGCTGCATTGTTTTATCACTAGTGATACCGAGCTTAGCAGATGCCTGCAGCTCTTACAAAGTTACATTTCACACAGCACACACTATCAAAATCGATGCACAAGCTCAGGGAATCACCTTTCGCAAACACAAATTGTGTCTTCAGCACTCTGGAAATGAGATATCTTTGCAACAGAGGTGCTGACATTTTACTGTGCTGTGTTGGTCCAGTAAAAGAAAAAAAAAACTCACAATCCTAAGTGGGGCAACTTTTATTAGGACCAACCAACCAGCACAAGAGAAAAGGGTTTCTAAAGTTGGAAAGTTTTAAATCAGTACGTACGCTAAGGCTGCACTCCTATGCACACTTATCTGACACAGTGAGGCTTCCCAGTAAACTTGCATAGGATTGTAAGGAGCTGAGCCTGAACTCAGTGGGACTTCTTGTGTGCAAAGATGCTTAGGATAATGTGGCGTACACAGATTGTCCAGTTTGGAAGTAAACTGCCCCTGCTTTAATCACTATATTGCAGTAAGGAGTAGACAGCTGGTAGAAGACAAGAGATTTACAAGCACAGTTGGCTACTTACTTTATTGTGTTGATGATCCCTCAATTCTCTTCCTTTCTCTGAGGTATTTTAGTATGATACGGGTGACTCCAGATGATTGTCTCTCAGCAGGAACAAGGCTGTTATAGCGGTAATGTAGTTTTCCCCCCATTGGTATAGGTTAGAGCATTATTACTGCCAGGGGAGCAGTAACAACTTATATTAGAACATGTTCTGGCAGAGAACAATATTCCTTCTGAATTAAAATCAGATCAGCTTCTTATAGGCTAATAGCATTAATTTACTAAATTGTACGAGGGTACAGAGCAGGGCTGGAAATCATCTGATTGACTTCCTTGTAATAATGATGTTTTTTGAGAACACAACATCTTTTGTGGCTTTTTTTTTTTTTTTGGTTTTCCCTGCTTGCAAATGTTTATGAAGCGTCACAACTCCTTTGTGATAGTCAGAATCTTACCTACAAACCAAGAAGTTGATGAAATAATACATTTGTCAGTTAAGATCATCTAGTCCAGAGGTTCCCAACTTTTGGAGGCCCGCGTACCATCTACGTGGGCCTACGGACCCCCGCGTACCACCGGAAGAAAGTGCCGATGAGGTCATTGACTCTTCTCGGGGCAGTCTGGCGACTTCTTTTTTCCCAGGCTGCGGAGCGGGCGAGAGAATCCTCCTTTGCACACCGCAACCCGGAAAGACAGGCTCCAGCCCTGCCAATCTGGCAGAGCTGGTGGTACCGCTTTGAAGTTTAGCGCTGTACCACAGCACTAAACTTCAAAGCCCTTCTCTGTCTTTCTGCGAGATCAGAAAGGCAAATAAGGACCAGACTGTCATGTACCACCGGCGTTTGCTCAAAGTACCACCGGTGGTACGTGTACCACAGGTTGGGAAACTCTGATCTAGTCCTCTGGAGCCAGACATGCCTCCAGAAGTTGGTACTCTT
Organism: Plestiodon gilberti rubricaudatus; assembly: GCA_026170595.1. Classification (NCBI taxonomy): domain Eukaryota; kingdom Metazoa; phylum Chordata; class Lepidosauria; order Squamata; family Scincidae; genus Plestiodon; species Plestiodon gilberti. The sequence goes on from JANXHW010000011.1 coordinate 9,947,864, forward strand.
CTCTGGAGAGGCAGGGCTGTTTCAAGATCCCAAGCAAGGGGACACTTGACTTGTACAGTGGCATAATTTGTTATATTTATGCCACAGGCATGGCACTCTGGGGCATCAGGGGCCATGTACTAGTCAAGCACACACACCCATCAAAGTACCCAGTTGGCTGGGCTGACCCCAGGCTCTCAGTACCACTGGCAGCATCCAGTGCACCATCAGGCGGTGGGTGAGAGTGTTATGAAGGGTCCAGTCAATGCAGTACTTTATTCAGGACCCTCAACAACTTGTCACCAGCACTAAGACCACCAGGAGTGGGAATGAGCTGTCCCACTACATTGATATTTGGACTAAATCAGGGGTTCTCAACCAGTGGTACTTTGTCCGAGTGCTGGTGGTACTCTGCTGGACCACCGGAACCCCACTCGATGTGGCGCTTTCAACGGCGCGTTTTTGCTCCTGAGAGGTTCCTGCCTTTGGTCAATCCTCTTGGGAACGCTGAGAATGGCCCTTCTCACCCACTCAGAGCCTCCTACCTGCGTTTTCTGGCCTCTGAAAACTTGGAAGTAACTGGCAATGATGTCATCGCCAGTCACTTCTGGTGGTACACAGCAGGAGAGTGGCCCCGGAGGTGGTACTCGGCTGGGAAGGGGTTGAGAACCCCTGGACTAAATCAAATGTATTCTTTCGTCAGCACTGAAGAGCATGGGACGGGACCCATGCCATGGGTATTTGCAACTTATCTCTCCACAGTGTACATCCCACCCCATAAGTAGGCCAGTCCAGGTACAATGAGCCTAGCTGGTGTCATTGTCTAGCAGGAGGGTGGGAAGTGACATCAGGTGAAAGGATGCAGGGAGGTCTACATGCGCCCTTTGTGCTTAAAAAAAAGGGGTTGTCCCAATTTCCTGCCTTTATACAAGATTTTGGCAGGTTTTAACAATAGGTCTGCTATCATTGCATGTAGAGCTTTTGGTGCGTTATGGTGGGCAACATTTTTCCCCGCTGACAGTTCTGTTCTTTTAACTACTGCATGATGTGCAGGAAATCAACCGTTAAAGCGTTTCCCCATAACTGTATCTCTGCAATTTCTTTTTGCCATTCAGTAACCATGCAAGAACAAGGAGTTAGGTGCTTCAAGATGGTATACCCAACTAAAGTTAGCTGTGCTTTAAATCAGTGGGGTTAGGTTAGTTGCAACTAACAGCCTGATCTTAATGAAAAGCTGTGTTCATCAAACCTCACTGTTTTCAATGGGGCTTAGACTCACCTAACTCTAAAGAATTGGGCTGTATACTTCTTTCATTGATTTAAATGGAATGTAAATACAACTGACTTCAGTTTGATATGGGATAGTGTGAAATAGATCATGGAGGCATTTTTGAGTAATGTTTTTTCACGAATCTTTTCTTCAACGCATGGACTGTTTGTGTGAGAGTTTTTTGCTTTACAGAGCAGAGGGGGCAGATTTCAGCCTCCTGCTTTGCAGGCAGAAATTCAATCCCTAGCAGTATCCCCTGAGTGTTCAGGCAGGGAAAAGTGGCCAAGTTCTGGCGAGGAGTCTCCACACGACTAAAGACCCTGGCTGACTACAAAGTCAGCCGTCTCTCTGCCTAAAACTCTATCTTCAAAGCACCTGTTCCCCCACTCCCAGCTGTGCGCGACCTTAGCGCCCGAAGCCCTCACTGCCTTTCTCCAGCCACCTTTTTCCTTCCCTCTTTTCCCTTCAAAGGCTTTTTCTCCCTCCCAAAATGGCGGCGGCTAAAAGCATCCAGCCTCTCTCCTTTTCCCGCCAAAACTACGTGAAGGGAGGGAGCGCGACGGCGGGGGGGGGGGGGAGAGAGAGAAAGGAGAAGAACCAGAAACCGCAGCTGCGGCCGGGACCGCCCCCTGTGGCTCGCGCCCCGCCCTCGCGCCCGCAGCCAACTCCTCCCCTCGCGCCGTTCGGGTCGGGCGCGTGGGTGGAGCCAGCCGGGAGGCGGGGCGGGGCCGTGCAAAGGAAAGGAGGGGGAGGCGGTGACAGCGGGAAGGCGCGAGGCGACGGGTAAAGCAGCCGCCTGCCACTGCCTGGTCCCCCCCGGGAAAGAAGCAGCTCCCTCTCTCCCAGTCGCGGGTGCAAGCGCCCCCACCTTTCCCCTCAAGGGAGGGGCTTGTGGAAAGGCGACTCCCATATACCCCCTTTTATGACAAATATTAGTTTTCTCCCCTAATCTGGGGAGGCAGCAGGCCCCCCCCGTTCTTCCTCCCATTCCACAGGGAGGTGCAACAAGCCCCTCCCTCAGTAGGACAGGCCTAGCAAGCCCCTCCCTCCCCAGTGATCCTGTCAGTTTGGACGACCACCAGCAAGCAGAGCCTTCCTCCCGTTCTCTGGGGTAAGGGGGCCCAGCCCTCTCCTCCTCCTCCCTAAGCAACCCAGGTTGGGGGAGCAGGAAACATCTTCTCCTTACTCGACCCCAAAGGAGCTGCTGCTGCCCTGCCAGAACAAAATCTGGGAGGAGCTCCAAGGAGGGGCAAATTGCAAATAAATATACTTTTTTTCTAGCATTAAGGGGGGCACTGCAATTAGAGCCTTTGTATAGGAAAGTTGTGTTGAGGCTAGAAGGGGGTTGCAACATCCCCCTTTTCCCATCAGCTTTTTAGGTTCACTGGTGGGTGAGAGAGAGACCACATTTCCCCCATCTGACAAGGTTTCATTGTCAGTGACAGCAGAGACAACCCTCCCCCCCCCCAGGGCAGGACTGGAACAAAATTAACATTTTTAGGGAGCACAGAAGCAAAATTTTAGGTGCTTTTTCTGTGTAGAGCTGAATAAATACTTCTTGTTTCTAAAAATCAGGATGTTAGGGGCCAGTCCTTCACGAGACTGAATAAATATTTCTAGGTATTTGTGGGCAACTGCTTTATGAGGATTTTTACAGTTAAAATTAGAGAAAATCATTTTCTAAGAGAAGACCAATACACCTTATTCGTAAGAATGTGGGTATCATGTACTGCTTTTCTTTTGTGATCTGATTCACAGGTCTTTTAATGCTGTGGTATCCCCATGGTCAAAAGGCCAGCGGGTGGCGCAGTGGGTTAAACTGCTGAACCACGAGCTGTCAATTGAAAGGTCGGCAGTTCGAATCCGCGACGGGGTGAGCTCTCGTTGCTTGGCCAGCTCCTGCCAACCTAGCAGTTCTAAAGCATGTTAATGCGAGTAGATAAATAGGTACCACTTGCGGGAAGGTAAACAGCGCTCCGTGTTCCAGCCGCATGCTACGCGCTGCGGCAAGGAGAGTCATGCCAGCCACATGACCACGGAGGCGTCTTCGGACAACGCTGGCTCTTCGGCTTTGAAACAGGGATGAGCACCACACCCTAGAGTCGGACACGACTGGACTTAATTGTCAGGGGTCACCTTTACCTTTTTGTCCCCATGGTCACCCTGTACTCTGTGGTCTTTGATATTATTTTTATGCTAACAGTTTATATCTTACAAATCCTGAGGCTTTAGTGACCAGCAGAAATAGTATTTTTAAAACAAAAATTATCTGGGTTAGTTGGCCATGGTCCCAAGTTTATATCTTGCCTTTCCATTTCATTCAAAATGCCCACGGTCATTAACAATAGCAACTTTTTTTAAAAAAGCACTGACTTTTTAATATTAATTTTTACATTATTTCTATCAGAGTTTTACTTCATTTGTTCACACTTGCAGTGTGCTTCAGTCTGAAGGTTCAGAATGAGTAAAATGATTTTTAAAAAGTTCTATATTGTAAAATATTGAAAGGCAATACAATCCAGCTGAACAACTTAAACTATCACTGCCAGCTGATGGTAGATTGATTGACTAAACACCTATCTACCTTTTAATGGATCAAGCAGTGAATTAATTTAAATAAATGTATATATTACTAGAGTCGGACACGACTGGACTTAATTGTCAGGGGATACCTTTACCTTTATATATTACTAAAGTACAGGTGCCTTTCTAATACATTGACGAAAGTGATACCACTCAGTGTTTGAAGGAAACATCTTTAATTAAAAAAGCCTTTGATTCTTTAACATTCTGTTTCATGCCATACTTCCAGTTAAACGATTAATATTAAGTGTGGAGGTTCCCATGGCATGTAACAATTTACAACGATTTGAGAGTTATGGGATTTTCAGCCATGTAAAGTTGGAATGAAGAAATAAAGTTCTTACTAAAACCAGTGGTCTGTAGAAATTCCTTGAGATGAGGTAGCAGCTGTGAGCGCTAGTATCTTCAGGATTATCCAAAGCAGAACCACAGGCAATAACTTCAAACTGACGTTTCAACCCTCGCTTGGGTTTTCTTCAGAGAAATAGCTCCAGTCTCAGCTGGTGGATGGCCTGTGCCTGGAGATGCGCTTAACAGGTTTAAATCAACATTGCTGCAGGAAGCACGGGGAAGGCTAATTACTTAATTGATTGCATCCGGAAGCAATCCATTGTGCTGACCGGGAATAACCTTTACTGCTGTGCTTTACAGCAGTAAAGGTTATTGGAATTTATATTTAGCAGGGGGAGAGTTACTGCCCCCCATTCACCCCAGCGTCTTTCTGATGGCTGTTTGCTGGTGGTGTTCTGCATCTTTTTAAGATTGTGGACCCTTGTAATCATTTGATTTTGTCTGTAAACTGCTTTGTGAACTTGTTGAAAAGTGGTATATAAATACTGTTAATAATTAATATCCGATCACATGAAATCATGCTGTATTGTATATGTATGAAAAGTGTTTAGTCTCCTGGCAACTTTTCATTTCTCTCTAATGCTGTAGAATTAGGATATAGCCTACTTGTATCTGCTGCTTCTTGTTCTGTACACGCTAGTGGTTTGGTCCTTGGCTGAAAATTGTTACAAGAAGGGAAGCAGGATTTTAAGGGTATTCTGTATTTTCACTTTATATATGCAATCTCTTGCGGTAAAAGTCTGTTAATTCTGTTGATTAAATGTGTGCAGGTGAAATACTGGATGTCATTCTGAGTCAATGTGAATTAAAATCCTTTCTGTTCTTTTTATCCTTAGAGTACATTCTTCCCAGATGCCCCCATAAAGGATTTTAAACTGCACCCATTTTCTGTTATCGTTGTGGAGGCAAAAGGAAGTACTGATTTATTGTTAGCAACAAGCACCAATGAGCAGATATTTAGACTGAAGTATTCACAAAATAGGCGGGAACTGTGTGAATTGATGAACCTTGCTGCAGAGACATCATGAATCTCCATGCATAGCTTCGTAAGTATTTTGCCAAAATTAATATACTGTACAGTATTTTCATTTCTGTTGATTTTTTTTAAAGTATTTGCATCTTTTGGTAGGAGGTCATTCACAAATAAAACCATAATCAGAAGGAAGGCTGCACCACTTAGCTGAAAAACAACCAAAAACCCCAACCATTTGGTGCCAGAAAATAATTACAGTAATTGAAATATTGGTTTTTAAAATTTCCAGTATTTCTGATGAGTTTTTCATCATCTCTGTTCATTAGAGAAAAGATTTGGATTGATTAGCGTAATTGATTCAGTTTCTCATAGTCTCATTCTTATCGCTGGATAATATGATTATGGCTTTATATTTTTAATAATATAGTGGTTTTCAACTTTGAGTAAACTACCAGTCTTTAAGATTCTCAATAATCCTAACATGGGATTTTTATTTTTATTTTCAAAAGAGCTCAACATGTTCTGCTAAAATTGTCTTGCGATCACAGCAGAAAGATACTTTTCTGTGTTAATTTTATTCTGCCTTATTTAATAATTGTTAATTATTCCTTCCCTTGAGGAAGACTGCAGATGTTAAAAACGTGACAGGAATTTTAGGAAATTTTCAAACCAGTTTTTCAATGAATTGTTTCATTGCATTAATTGGCTTTACCCTTTTGTTATTCACAATTAAGCCAGCAATAAAGCATTTAAATTAGCACTATTTTCCCCCATATTTGGGTATATTGTTCCTAAACTGTGACCAGAAGATCAGAAATCTGCAACTGAAGTGAATTAGGCATACTTTAATTTAATTTGTAGTCTTTATTCTGAGTTTGCAATTCTTTTCGTATTACTGTTAGTATTTTTCCCTCTTTTTTTTTGTTACGTATAGGGGGATTGTTTGGGGTAGATAGAGGGGAAAATTGCAGAAAATCAGTATCAATCTTTACTAGAAAACTTACTGCATCGAATTGAATTTAGTGCAGCCATTGGAATGGGAGTTTATTTACCCCTAGTTATGTATATGCATTACAGTTGGTCCCCTGTATCCGCGGCTTCAGCATCCGTGAATTTGTCTCACCGTGGATGCTTTGCAGTTACTGGAAAACCTTGTGGTAATTGAAACAATTGAGCACAATTTCAGCTTGTTAAAGAACAAGCAGTAGTTTGCAGTAAAAAGGTAAGAAAACCGCTTTTTAACCTTTTTTTCTTTTTACAATGTTTTCTGGTTGGCCAACTGTATATACCGTATATACTCGTGTATAAGTCAAAATAGGTCTTAAAATCGACCCCGAAAACCTGTGTCGACTTATACACAGGTATATATGGTAGCAGTTATACTGTATTGACTTACAAGATGTATGGGAGGGAACTTACTTTGCTGCATCCACAGCTTTACAGCTCTCAGCAGTCATTCTAAATGTAACTAGTCAATTTCACTAGCTCTCCAGCGCTCCTAGCGCTGGAAGGCGAAAAACAAACGCAGCCTCTGCTACGGCTCCTTCTCCATTTACATTTGGGCTGCTAGTGGATAAGCTCTGACATTATTCTGACTACTAGTGTATTGACTGTGATTCTGCCAAACTCCTTGACGATAGCGCCTCACAGTCATGGCCCTTTTATGTTTCTCATCCCCGTCTTAATATTTTGTTTAGGAATCGTAGCTCGAAATAACAGACGCAGAGGTGAACATGGACCAGTACCACCTCAGCGATGAAAGCTCCCTCCATTCCGAGATGCAGCTTCATGAGTTTTCAGGGAATCGGACCTTGGACTGCACCGATGCTTTCAGCCATGATCTTTGTCCAGACATGAGAGAAATGATTTTTTCGGGATTGAGCAACCTGGATGTGGATCCCAGCCTTTCAGCCACAAATATGAATAGTGACTCTTTGGAGGACAACCTGGACAGCTTGTCGTCTTTGTATTCGGTGAAGGACTGTGATTCTACTAAACTCCTTGATGATTGTGAGCCAGATTCACGGCCACTCTTGCATGGTGAGTAGTTCCTGGAGCACCCTTACGCCTACAGTTGTAAAGAGCCAGGGTGGCAGAATGCAGAATAGCATTAAGTTGGATTTGAGAAACCTGGATTCCAGTTTCATTTCAGCAGTGGGTTCCTTGTGTGGCCCTGGGGAAATTGTTCTCAGTTCAGATCCGGATCCATAAAATGGGAAATTACCGTATTGTCCTGAGTATAAGACGCACCTGATTATAAGACGCACCCTTAAAGTTTGGCGCTATTAAAAAAATTTAATTAAATCACTGGCATTAAATTGCAACAGCCTGATTATAAGACGCACCCCTAGTTTAAAAACTTACATTAGGAGAAAAAAGTGAGTCTTATACTCAGACCAATATGGTATTAGCACCAGTCCACACTTCATGTGTATGCAGGTGTTTTTTTTCCACAGCAAAGACCGTACAGCATGCATGAGATACCCATTTCTGTAAACCTGTGGTGGGCACATGCCAGAGAGCTGTAGCTCCTTGCTTGTTTTGAAGGTAGGGCCACCAGAGAATTTTTAAGACTTGGGAATGGTTAATAATTGTGAAGCTTCGAAACTGTCAGTTTCGGCGCAGTGTTATATGGCATCATTGTAGTGGTTGGGGTGTGTGCAGACTGTTGAGATTTTGGAATAAGGGGTTTTAAGAAGGTTTTTGAGAAATCAGTAATGCTTTTACTGAGCGGCATAAATGAACAGAACTTCTGGAAGATATATGCAGCCACTGGTTTTGTGTTGTCAGTAGTACATCGCCATTTGGAAATGTTTACAGCCTGTAAAATAAGCTGCTCTTAAAGGATGAATCGGCAGTAACAGAGGCATGTGAATATATATATATATAGTTGAGAATGCAAGAAAATGAAGAGGCAGGAGGAAAGTTCTTTGCCAATGAGAATGATACATGTATTCTGATAAAGCACAGAGAGTGAGCTTTCATTGACCAGCTGTGATCATGCTGAACAATCTTTAGACCTTTCTCCCTTTTAGAGGAAGTGGATGCTGGGAGTACTACTTTCATACATCTAACTTAATTATCTCAATGAATTTATTAACTAGGCACTCTGGTGCTGAAATCTAAAAGTAGCTAAAATAGAAACGTCACACTAATTAGCTGTGAAGTCAGTGGATCTGCTACATAAGCAGGCAGTTTGAGGACTGCAAGTTAATTTCTTCTAGAACTGCAGGGCTAGTATAATGCCGTTATAGATTGCACGTACTGTCTATAGGAGGCTAGAGGTTTCACTCTTCCACATTTGTGGTGATAATTTTTTGGCTGTTTATGTAAGAGACGAAATACTTCTTGGGAATTCAGCACATTTTTGGCTGTTTATGGCTGTTTATGTAAGAGACAAAATACTACAGTGAAACCTTGGATTGCGAGTAACTTGGTTTGCAAGTGCTTTGCAAGACGAGCAAAATTGTTTTCTGAATTTTGACTTGATAAACGAGCAATGCCTTGCAATACGAGTACATTGTGTTCTCCAAGATATCTCTCTGTGTGTTTGCAGAGTAACAATAGCATCTCCTGGGCAACAAACTGCCCTCATTAACTGCTCATTAACACTTTGTTCTCCCTCTGCTAGAGGCTCCGTTTGTGCAGAATAGCAGCTCAGGCTTTGCTTTGCAACTTCTGTCTTGCAGACCTCATTAACAAGCTGTTTTTCCCCCTCCTCCATCTGCCTCTAGCAAAGACATTTACTCTGCAGAACAAGGCTCAGGTTTTGCATATCAGATGTTGCAAAGTGAGCTACAGTTTGCAAGAGCAAAGGAGTACTCTGCAGGGCAGCTTCTTAATTAGCTGAGCCCAGGAGATAATGCAGACACACAAAGATCTCTTGCAGAATAATGAATCATCTAAGTTTCCATTATTTCTTATGGGAAAATCTGCTTTGATATACGAGTGCTTTGGATTACAAGCACATTTCTGGAACCAATTATGCTCGCAGTCCAAGGTTCCACTGTACTTGGGAATTCATCACGTTCCTGCTGTGCTTCCTTGCCTTGTATGAGTACTTCATTTATGTCGTAAAAACACATCCTTTAATCACAGAGTCAACTGTGAAAAGCTTTGTAGAGTTAGGAGGAAATTTAAAACACCAATACAGTTCAAACAAGCGTTGTATGTTGTAGTCGGTTTAATAATAATAGCAAGTGGTGTGTGTTCACCTCTGAAATAATCTGGGTAGGGAGGAGAGAATTGAGGCCTTGTGTCCTTGAAGCCCAATCTTCCTCGGATTATTATTATTATTTTTGGATGAAGGGGCTGGTCTCCATGGCTGTAAAATAATCCTTTTTGCAAAGAGCCAGCAGGCAGGAGAACCCAAAGTTGATCCATTTATTGGTTCCTTGTGTTGGCTATGAGTGGAGTGAACTTTGCTTACTCTCTGCTCAATCAACAGAATTCTCCCTTCCCTCCTGCATGCCCAGGCACACTCTGCCCTCTTCTGCTAGGGCTGGAGAGAACTGGCGCAAACAGGAGCTTTTATTAGGGTGAACAACAGCCAGAGCCTCCTCCCGCCCCCCAGCAGGTCAGGACTGTGGGGAGAGTAGAGGCAGAGTCCTTCATCACCAGCACCATGGTCCAAATTTGCCAGTGTGGGGCCCTAGCCTAAGGCAGTGCTTCTCAATTATTTTCTGTCATGCCCTCCCTAGGAAGAAGAAAAAATTTCGCGCCCCCCGCGCGACTGTAAATAGTATCATTTGTCTATAAAATTGTTATAAATACACCTCTGCATAACACTGTATCCTTATTAATGTATATGAGAATAAACAATCAGGATAGAGCATCATGTCTATCCAATCGGGTCCTTTGCATGTGTCACGTGCGTTGACGGTCACGTGGTCCTCCGCGTCGGGCTGCTACTGGGGCTGCGCTGGGACAATCTCCAGTGTTCGTGCCGCGCTGCTCCCTCTCTCCAGCCGTAGAGTTGCTAGGCAACCAACGCCGCTTGCGAGTGAGTCGGATGATCCGATCTAGAAATCCAATATGACAGTATTTGCCGAGGTCAAACGAGCCCCCCTTTACGGAGCCTCGCACCCCCCCTGGGGGGCGCGCCCCACTATTTGAGAAGCACTGGCCTAAGGGAAAGCTATGCAAGAAGTCAGAACTGATAATAACCCCCTTGAATGTCATGTGTCACTTGGAGCGAAGCAAGCTGAAAGTTGTCTTTACTTGTTTAGAATTGGGGCTTCCTACCCCTTCAGCGCCCAAAGAAGCGGAGCAAGGAGGCAGATCCAGTTCTGGCAGTGGAAAGAAAGGAAAGCATTCGCAAAGCTCTCCTCAGGCCCCTTTCCTGGATTGCAGCCTCTGCGGGAAGGTGTTCAGTAGCACCAGCTCTCTCAGCAAACATTACGTGACTCACAGCCAGGAACGGAAACACGTCTGCAAGATCTGCAGCAAAGCATTCAAGCGACAGGACCACCTGTATGTATCTGTTTGCCAATAACACCAGTTTAAATGCATGAAGAGCGTTTCAGATACAGTAGAAATCTGGCTGTTATAGTTTGGCTAGTGCCAGGTACGCATGCCCAGGCCACAGAGTTGGTTTTCTTTAGTGATTTTATTATATAATCCACATCCCAGTGAAGTCAATAGCAAAACAGCCAAAGGAGCTGCGTTGATAGTGTGAGCACACAACCCTGTCGCCGCGTAATAGGCTCTCTGGTTTCACAGAACACTACTTCAGGCAGGATTCCAGAGATGAATGGGCAGTTGGTGCTGAGGAGAGAGCGGCTTTCTAGCTCATTTTGTGATGTATGAAAAAATGTGGCCCTCAGACATTTGGGGACAATTGGGTGTGAGTTATTGTTGGGTGAGACGAAGGTGTAATGATTGCACAGGAAAAGTACAATATATTGAGGAAGAGGAACAGTGGGAGCTTTTTGAACCCCCTTTTCCTTAGTGCACAGCACAAAATTACGCCTTCGTAACCCCTGCAGTTTTCGTTAACTGTGGTGATCGGTTATCGATAGGAAAACGTGGCCACTGAAATTTTGTGCGAGAACTAGAGGCTTGTAGCCAAGGATTTGGGCCTATTTCTCATTTGGTAAACCTGTGCACAGTCAGTAAACCATTGCACAGGCAAAGTCTTCAACGGACCAGGAAGCCTTTATAGCCCTTCCTGTTGCAGAGAACCGATGGACATTCTAGATGGGCAGAATCACTTCAATACCTGGAAATATGTCAGATTAGATGTGACCTTAGTGACATCACTGGAGCTTCTGTAAGTTGTGAGCTATTTCCAACCTTTTGCCCTGATGGCTCATCACACAGGGAAGCTGTGTAGAGATCCCCAAGTGCCCAGTTCTGGCGCCTGCAGCCCCTGACATTGCAGCCAAACATCACCTTAGTGTACCTTTATTTTCATATCCGTACATAGGCTTACCATAGTCCCGGAATCGAGCGTGGCTTCGGCCTAGAAAGACACGAGCCCGCTCCCAAGGGTGCACTGTGGCCGCCCAATGGGCTTCTGGAACTTCTGGTCAATGACGCGACCGAAGCTGGAACCCCGTTGGCCAGCCGCAGTGCACCCTTGGGAGCGGGCTCGTGTCTTTTCTAGGCCGAAGCCACGCTCGATTCCGGGACTATGGTAAGGCTGTCCATACATAACTTCAGCCTTCCCGACCACTGAGTCTCCCTATCACATGTACTTCTGTTCTCCCTCAAATGTTTTCGCTCTCTTCTGCCTCTGGCCTCATTGTCCTGTAGCATTCCTTCATCTCCTGCTTCTTCAAACCGCTCTGTCTTCCCTGCTCCTACTTCTCTCTAGGATCAGAATTGCTCAGCCCATGGTAGCCAGATAGGTCTTTCTGACCGCCCAGCCCCTCTGTGACAGGCAGGCAGCTGAGTCGCTCATCTCCAGAGACTTCATGATCCTTATCACCATCACCAAAAATCATTTAGTACAGGTTGAGTATCCCTTATCTGGACTGCTTGGGATGGGAAGTTGTCTGGATTTCGGATTTGTCTGGATTTTGGAATATTTGTATAAATATAATGAGATATCTTGGGGATGGGACCCAAGTCTAAACACGAAATTCATTTATGTCTCATATATACCATATACACATAGTCTGAAGGTTATTTTATACAATATTTTAAATTTTGTGCTATGCGCTTGCGCTATGCCAGCCAGGTGCTGGAAAAAGTTTGTTTGTTTTTTAAAGTCATAGCCCCCCAAAATGTCTGGATTTTGGAATAGTCTGGATTTCGGATGTCCGGATAAGGGGTAATCAACCTGTATATTACAGTTTGGGTTATAAAAGTGAGAATTGCATTAGCTGGGATAGGAAGTGATGCTACTGTTCAGTAATGGTAATATTTAAGATTAGCCCTTCTGTTTTCATATTGTTAAAGAATATATATTTTTTTTAAATCTCAGGAGCGGTCACATGCTAACACACCAAAAAACAAAACCATTCATTTGCATAGAACAAGGTTGTAATAAAAGCTACTCGGACCATCGGTCGCTGCGCCGGCATTATGAAATGCACCATGGTTTGAGGTTGTTAAAGGATGACGAGGCTTGTGAGGGCTGCCTGCCTCCCCATGACTCACGCGTTCAGATGGGACCCAGCAGTGTGAGAACGGCAGAGAGGCTGGCTGTTCACCCAGAACCTCCAGCCCCTAATAATTCCCTCCTGCCCAACAGAGATCTGCTGAGATGTATTGTAAGTAGCTTAGTCAGCCAGAAGCTTCCATCGGCTCCTTCACCCAGTACAGGACAGTCCGAACCTAACTCCAAGAGCTCCCTGCAACCTTGCACCTCTGTGTGTGGCCCAGTTTCCTGCATTCCCACAAATACAACGGTGCTCACAGAAGCCACGGGCGATAAAGTGATGAAGGAACTTTATCCTTGTCAAAAGAACACAGCCTCTTCTAGTGTGTACACCATCATAAACCCTGGGAATTTATCTGTACTTGGACCAGCAGAAAATGTTTCAAATGTGCCTGATAGGCAACAGCCATCAGAACCTCAGTTTCCTTTAGAAACCACAGCCCTGGAGTATTGGCCTAATAGCGGCATACCTCGTTACCCGTTTTTCAGAGGCCAGAAGATTCCTGCAGCTTCTCACCAGTCAAGTGGCAGCTTTCAGTGGGTCCGAAACGTGCCACCGGCCTGCACCAAAAGCAAAGGGAACAGTGTTTTTGTTGCTCAGATGTCACCTGTTGCCACTCAAGATATTTCGCAAGGGCTGGTGGGGCCATCTCATGCCTTTGATTCTTTGGCACAGACCTTTGAGCATCCAGGTGTTTTATCCTTTACTCCTACACTCTTAAAGACACAAGGGGAACTTTCAGGAGAGTCGAAGCTTAGTGGCTTTGAGGAGACTTTTAGGCCATCGGCAAGGCTTCCAGATGCCCCGAAGCACAGTGTGCTGCAGAAGGACGAGACTGGACCGCTCTTCAGGCAGCTCTTCATGAAATCCCAAGAGTCCTCTGTGAATCAAGATCAACTGCAAGTCCAGGGTCACCTGTTCCAGAGGATCACCAAATCTCAGCACATTGTGTCTCGCACCCAGCTGGTGGCTCCCTCTCAGCTAGCAACTTCAGAGGCCAAGCAGGCAGCAGCAGAACCGCTGCGAAGTGTATTCCAGCGGCAGACAGATTCGGTCCACCCACTTCTGGAGCCCGCCGAAAGTGAAGGGTCTCCTTTGTGCACGAAAAAGTCCTTGACGACGTTTCCGAAAGACTTCTCGTCTGGCACTGAGAAGGAAAGACAACCTCCAGCGACTCCTCCGCAGCCGTTTCAGTCACTTCCCGTGCCTTCCATGAGCACAGACACCGTTTCTCACGCCAAGCACACCAGAGTCTTGAAAGGAAGCCTGGGGTTCAAAGACTACTCCAGCCCAAGCCAGTCTGCAGCGTATGAAAACACCCCAGGAAACCACACCTACGGGAAGCCAAGCCAGTTGGAAGACGGCTCTCCCGTTGCGAGAAAGAAAGAAAAGACGAAGCCTTGTGTCAAAGAACTAGGCAGCAAAGGGCATTCCCGCAGCGGTAGACCCCGCCGGAAGGAGAAACTGAAGTTTGATGTATCTTCTGTGGCTTCTCCCAGCCAAGTGGCCATGGCTTCTTTTTCCTTGCCTAGCACCTCCTTTGAGAGCGGAGCCAGAGGGAAACCAAAGCTGACCATTTTCAACAGGATTCAGGCATGTTTAGCTTGTATATGGCTTGCTTTGCTTTTCTTTTTTTCCGAATGGTTAAAAAAAAGTTTATCATCTTAAGAAACATCAATTTAAAAAGCAAAGGTAGTATCTCTGTCTAATCCTTATGCCAAGACTCCGTTCTTGACTGTAAAACTGTAGCTCCCATTGGGTGGATGGTGATTGTTGCTATTCTGGTTGGAGAGAACAACAAGTCTCTTCGGGGCAAAGGGCCCTTGTTGGTAACCTTTCCCCCCCCCCACCCTTTTGTTTCAATTATAAACGGAAGCCATACTCTGAATGTAACAAGAACGAAAGGGCCAGCAATATTGGCTGACCGTGTGAGCCAAGACATAGGCAAAGCAAAGGGCTCTTTTGGCTCCAACATCTTGAACATGAATGGCAAACAGAGGCTGTAGCAGACTTTCCCCTTTTTGCATCTGCTCAGGCTCATTTGCCTTAACTTGCTCTCGGGTGAGCAATTGAGGTATGTAAACGGAGGGATCTGTCAAAGCCTCAGCTGCTGCTAGGAAAAAGAGGGTCAAAAAAGAGCCATTTTGCCCGTGTGCATAATAAAAGTGGGTGTGCGTGTGTGGGGGGGGGTCTCTTTAGGATCAGGAATATTGTGAGCATTACCTTGGAAGCGTCTGGGGACCCATGTTTGTGTCCCCCCCCCCCCCCAGCTGCCAGTCACATGTGCTTAGTGCAGGCTCCCCATGGGAAGGGGAGAGGGAAAGGAGATTGAAGGGCTTGCAATCATGACTACTTTGAAAAAGCCACTGAGGGCTTCTGAAGAAAGTAGAATCATAAGCGCTCCTTTGGGGAAGAACATTATTATTTTTGTGTGTGTGTTTAAATGATTAAATGAATTTAGCTTTATTTTTATTTTAATCACAGGGTGGAAATATCTACAGTTTTACCAATGCAGTGAGGGAGGAACCTTTTTCCCTGGGATGGTAAGCAGGACATGATGAAGGTTTGGCAGTGTTTAAAATGAACGTGAGGTTTTTATTTGATATAGGCATGCATGTGCAATAGCATTGAGAGTCAAGAGTTGCACCCACTTCTGACCCTTTGGCGCTTGGTTTTAGATAGTTCTTTCGTTTGGTCCAGGTCAGGATCGTGCTTATTAACCAGGAGTTGGTGCGTTTAAAAGGTGTTTCCCCACCTGTATTGGTGTCTCCTCTGAAACAAAGGCAGAGATAGTACTTGTGGGAGATGTGTGGCCAAACGGAGGTCTTTTTACCATACTCTTAGACTGCATCCTCCAGAATTTCGCTGGTAAAATTAAAGCAGGGGAAAAAAAAGATCATGAAAATTGGTAGTTACCAGCTCCCTCTTCCCTAATCAGGCTTCCCTTTTTACCTCTCTGGGCATTTGGTGTGCCTTGGTTTCATATATAAAACCAAAGTGGCCAGTAATGTGGAGCAGAGCAGAAAGTTTAACAGAGGGTTAAATCCATAGGTACAAATACATTTATTACTAAGAGATTGTATCATAATTCAAAACAAAGAATGCAATTCGAAACCTCGTTAATAAAATCAAGCTAACTTTGTCCCCAGGCATCGAGAAGAATAAAAAGAGAGAGCTGGGTTTCCCACCCAAATGTTTTTTTTTAAATGTAACTCGTCAGAATTGGTGTCTACCTCTCTGGTGATGTGAACCAGCTAATATCTTTATAAATGAGACAGGAAATGACAGAGGGTAGGGTTGGTGAAAAGCTAACTAAAAAAGCTGGTGCTGATATGAGGTTTCCATTCCCCCTGCTAATGGATGTTGAGTTGAGAAACTGCACTTCTGCCTAGTGACAGACTCAGAAGCATTTACATGAAGAAAACTTGGGAGCAAAGAACAGACAATAAACAAGCACTTTCTAGGAACGGAGTTTCAAAAGCAGCTTGCAATATGGCGTAAGGGTGAGCTGTTCAAAGAAAATAAGTTTTTAAAAAAATGGAGTGGGCTACTGCAAGTCCCTGAGCAGCTCTTTGGTTCCCAGCCAGTATCTGTCCAGCTTGTGTGTGGTATCCCAGTGGGGTTTTCTTCACTAGTTAACACGGTTTGCTGGTAAATGAACTGTAGAAGATCTTTTCCCAGGCAGATATAAAACAGGTTCTAAAGCAGGAAATGCAAATGTGCATGTAATGTAGTAGGTTGAGGCTAAATTACCACACAGTGGAAATTCAACTTCATATTATTGCGTTGTTTAAAATCTGTTTCTACTTCCATTCCTGCCAGCGGTAGCAAGACTGGGGGAGGCCCTGGAGACCGGAGCGAGCAGGGAAGCGGCTTCGTTTGTACGACCTGTAGACAGCTGTTTTATACGGAGAGAGGCCTGAACAGCCACATGTGCTTCTACAGTGAAGAATGGCAGTCTCCACCAGGGAAGGAAAAACTGCAGGTAAAAGAGAAATCAAACTTTGGCAAATGAATATTTGTGACTATTGATACGAATAATTTGATGTCACACGTAGCAGCAAGGGAAAGTGTGGTGTCGTTGGTGAAGTTTCGACGAGGGAAACCTGGGTTTGAATCCGTGCCGTAGCTATAAAGCAAACTGGATGGCGTTGGGCAAGTCACCATCTCTCAAGCTAGCCCACCACATGCAGACATAATGCTGGCTCCCTCTTTTAAATTATGGTTGGAAGACCAGGAAACTGCTGTGGGATTGTGGCCTCCCTGCCCCTCAGCTTCCTTTTCCTTGCCTAGTACTGTAATTTTCTCCTCCAGCCTTAAAGGACCCATTGCAACCCACCTTAACTTCCTCAAGGTTCCTGTTTCACTACAATTGGTTTAACGCTGCTCTGAATTGAAAATAGAAGGGTTTGCCACACACACACACACACACACACACACACACACACACACACACACACACAGAGTATCCAGCTGCATTTGGAATTCTCTTTTAGCCTATTTTCTGCTTCTGTGACCTCTAAGCCACTTGTATTCGTAGTTACATTTTTCAGTGGGCTTCTTCTGGCTCTCCTTTACCTTTCTAGAAGGCTGCATAAGTATTCTTAACTCCACTTTGTGTGTGTGTGTGTGTGTGTGTGTGTGTGTGTGTGTGTGTGTGTGTGTGTGTGTGCGCGTGCGTGCGTACATACGTACGTACGTGTTCCAAATGAACGCTGAAGGGGGATCCTGTAGAGAAGCAAAATGTCTCTGTACACCTGGGTTATTTCAGTATACTGTCCCTCCCGCCACACACACCCTGCCTGATATAATGATGGGCCATTTTGGTCATGGGGATAAAATAATGACCTTCCTTTTTTAAAAAGTGGTTATAAGGATTGCTGAGATAATGTGGGTGAAGTGCTTTGAATGCTGAAAAACATAATATAAATGCTAACAACACTCACTTAAGGGCTTAAACAGAACTGTGGAAACATATGTTTCATTGGATATTCTGTTTCATATCAGAGCAGGACAGAATTTGAAATAAAGCAAAAGAGGTAACTAGCTTCAAGATTGTAGTCTGTATTTCTTCTTGCCTGGGATGCATATTTCTTTTTCTCTTTCCTTTCCCTTAAGGCGTATGAGGCAGAACATTTGCAACCTCAGAAACTGTCCTTCAAGCCAGCAGGGGATGGAGATTCTCCTCCTGAAATCAAAAGGCCTTTGGAAGATGTAGCAGTAGCACCTCTTGTAATTCCTGTCTCGGTACCTGTAACCGCTACAAACCAACAGCAAGACAGCAAAGTGGGTGGTGACTTGTAGCGTATAGTCTTCAAACTATAC
This sequence comes from Plestiodon gilberti rubricaudatus, assembly GCA_026170595.1. NCBI lineage: Eukaryota > Metazoa > Chordata > Lepidosauria > Squamata > Scincidae > Plestiodon > Plestiodon gilberti. The sequence goes on from JANXHW010000011.1 coordinate 9,965,952, forward strand.
AAAGAAATATTAAATCAACGAACTTATTTATTTACTTAATTAATTTGAATCCCGCTTTTCAGTAAAAACTCAAAGTGGCTTACAAATAACGATAGTAAACAAACATATTTTTGGGAGCCAATTGATACTAAGTTCTGGCTGGGCTTCATTTCTAGCCCAGCAGTGTGTGTGTTAAGGATCCAGCCTGTGCCAGAATGCCAGGAAAGGATCTGTATCGCCATAAACCTGGTCTTTGAAAAGTGTGGGATTAAAATACTGGAGGGTTGTGCTTTGCCATTTTCAGGACTACCGTATGGCTGTTGCCATACGACTCATATCACACATAGATAAACACATATTAACATATAACAAATGTTTGGAAAAGAAAAATTATCTCCCAGCCTCGTCCCCGTGCAAAAGCTACCTCCAGTGTTCCTGGAACATACTTAAGGCGGAGATACATCACATGCGTCTGGCTGCGTTGCGTCCCAGAGTAGCCTACGTGTCGATTCTGATTGACCAAACGCGTTGCTCCCACCCCCACAACACCAAACGCGGCCTCTCATTGGTTGAAGCTCGATTTGTTCAATTTTGAACGCATCAGAACAATCTTCGGCCAATGAGAGGCTGAGTTTGGTGTGGGGGCGAGGCAGGAGCAACGTGTTGGGCCAATCAGAATTGACAAGTCAGCTACTCCGGGACGTGACGCGGCCAGACATGTGCGGTCCGTCACAGCATTTAGGCTTGAGCAAATCTTCAAAGGGGTGAACTGTGGAGCTGCATAGCTTTGAATGAGCACTACAAACACCTCACTCTCTGTGTGTCAGCAGCATAGACTCGAACTGACTGAATTGCCATTTCCTCCTAATCATCATGTTTAATTATTTGTTACATTATCCCATCTTTCTTCCATCATGAAAATCAGGACCCATGTGCATGAGATTCCCAAGCAGTCTTCCATTCTGGCATTGACCAGAACCAGACCTTGCTTTGCTTTGGCAGGGTTGCTGCATGGTGTACCTTCAGACCGTGCCCCAGCCCATTTGTTTACTTAGCATTTATATATTCAGAGCACTTCAGGTATGTTTAATCATCTTGTAATCCTTACGACAACCCTGTAAGGTAGGTCAAAATTATTATCCCCATGTTGCCGGGCGGGGCTGGGAGAAAATGGCTCACTTAAGACCACCTGACAGGGTCATGGGAGAGTTGAGATCCAAACTGGAGGTGTCCTGATTTGTAGCTGGAGGAAGAGGAGTGGGCTACAGATTTCTGATATTCTTAGCACCCTTTGGCAGGTCCCAGAACTTGTCACAATCATTAGGTGATGTAAAAACTGTTAAAAGTTTGTAGTGAAAATATACCCTGTCTTCTGCCTTGAGCCTTAAGGGGGGTGATCTCAGTCAGTCACGGGTCATGGCTTGACATAGGGGAAGAGGCTGCCTCCTCGGGATCACCATGGAGAAGCATCCAGTCTCACCCCCTGAAGGATTCAGCACTATGCAGGGTCATGTTCATTTTTTTTCACCCATCCATAGGGTAGCTATTTAATTCTGTGAGCTGTGTCTTGTTTTCTCAGGTTGACGAGAAGGAACACCCAGATGATCATGATCTCCAGGAAAGTATGCCACAGAAGAAGAGAAAGAGGCGGACCCGTCCAAAGTCGCTTTTCATTCCACCTCCGCTGCCCGTCTGCAGCGAGATACAGCCTGGCACGGGAGGATGCTACCAGAGTAACCTTCGCTCACCTGTCTTCCTGATGGACCATCTCCTCCAGGGCCTAGTTCAGTGTTCCCCTTACACACCGCCTCCAATGCTCAGCCCCATTCGTGAGGGGTCAGGGTTGTATTTCAACACGCTCTGCTCTTCGTCTACAAACGCTGGTTCCACCAAGATGTACACCTCTGTTCTAGGTAACGAAAATAATCATCTCTGAAATGTAGGCCGATCGTGATGGTGGAAGGACATCTTAGGATGCGGCCCTAAGTCACTTACCTGATACAAAATAGGCACCAGGCTTTGAGGAAGCAGGCCAGGCCTGCTCTCCAAAACTAGCTCAGCACATAAGTTGTCTAGACTGACGTCAGCGCTTTACCCCGCTGAGCAAGTGCTCATGATTTTGACATGATTTTTAGCTGCGCGGGCTGCAGGTGCCTAGGAGCGAGGTGTCTCAAACTGGGGGCCTCAGCAGTCGGACTCCTCCTCCTCCTCCTCTATCTCCCCTGCAAACCTGACAGACAGACCTCTGTGCTTCAAAGATGCCCTCTAGGCTGCAGTACTAGCCTGCTCAAGGGTTCAGTCAGCTGACCTGCCAAGGACTAGTCCCTGGTGAAATCCCTGTTGAGCAGGCCTTATAAGACCCGAGCAACTCATCTCTGGTGGGGAGGACGCTGCCTACGTTCTTGTTCCCTTTGATTACTGCCTTGAATCTTGACCCCCCGTCTGGTTTTGTCTACAAACCTGCTTCCGGCCCCTCTGATTCTTGTTGCCACTTTGAAACTTGATGCTTGCCTGTCTCTTTGGGACCACGCCCGATTCTGGGCCACAGGCCAGCAGCTGGTTCCCCAGGGTCCTGGAATCCCACTGCCTGGAGCCTAGCCCTTGCTGAGGCTTGACAATGGGCTACATTACACTCGGTGATATAACAATCCCTGATAATGACAGGGTCATAATCCTGTTTACTATCACTGCTAGAGGGGAGACTTGGTAGGGTTCAAGGTAGGGTCCCTCACTGCCTTCTAGTTTACCCAAGGTTTCTGGAACTGGGCAGCCACCCCAAATAGGGGTCCCTAAGCTGCCCTTTTCCTTAGCTTTGGCAAGAAGAGGCAACAATTGCTGTGTGTTGTATGATTCCATGATTGATTTTGGATCTCACTTTTAGTGATTAGAAGTTATGCCTCCATATCCTAATAGCATGTGATTTCATGATGATCAAATTATGTTTCTGAGTGTTCCAGTCTGATGGGTTTTAGTTTCACTGAGGTCGAAAGGGGAGCTCCTGTAAATAGGGAAGTCTGTAAATAGGGAAGAGCACAGTGTTAGGTGAAAATGGTCAGAGGCTAAGTGGAAGAGCTTGAGGAATATTATAAAATCTTAGTTGTGTTTCTGGTGTTTGTTTTTTAATTTCAGATGGAATGGATGGAGCCCTCTTGTTCTCTCTTGTGAAAGATACCACCAAGATCAGCATAGAACCGTAAGCAAGGAAACAATATTGAGAAAAGTGTATAATCGTGTCTTAAACTTCCTCCATTTTGATTGAGACAAAGCTAGGCCAGGGGTAGACCTTTTGACTCCTGTCTGTTTCATTTCTCCTGAAGATGCTCATGCTCTGATTCCTGCTCTCAGCATTCTCACTTTGTCATTTTTGCTCTTACTGACTTCAGTTGAAAAGTCATTAGTGAAATCCTTGTATTGCAGGCTCCTTTCTGTGTGGCACACAGTCCCGTTAGGTGACGTATCAACTGCCTGTATTGCACTGCACTTTCTTTACATTTTAACACGGAGAAGCAATTCTGCTCTTAGAGGCTGTACACAGTGGGGCTTGCTTCTGGCAGGTGTACACAATGGACTTGCTTCTGAGTCGACATGCCTAGAATTGTGCTCTAAGGGTTTAGCAAACCACACCTACCCACATTCCTTCTCCTAACGGTCTAGCACTCTGCCCTGGTATGGATCTGGTAAGCGCATATATGCTTACCATATTCCCGGAAATGACCGGGATTGTCCCGGCCATCGCCCTTCGTCGCCCCGTCCCCCCCAAACTCTCTCTTTGTCCCGGCCTCGGCCCGCCGGCTGCATCGCGGCCGGGCCGGAGCTCTTCCGAGACTGTGCTGCAGCCGCAGCGCGTCTCTGTCTTGATTCCTGTAGTCTCGCGCAAGCGCGCGAGGCTGGAATGTCTCCGAATTTGTCCGAGTGAACTCGGACATCTTCAGAGCGCTTCCAGTCTCGCGCAAGCGCGCGAGACTACAGGAATCAAGACAGAGACGCGCTGCGGCTGCAGCACAGTCTCGGAAGAGCTCCGGCCCGGCCGCGATGCAGCTGGCGGGCCGGGGCCGGATCTAAAAGTAATAAAATAAAATAAAACGGAATAAAATAAAATACACAAACAGCACATAAAATAAACTACACAAATAAACTAAAATACACAAATAAAACAAAAGAGCAGTCTTAGAAAATAAAATACAGTATTACAATTTTTCCTGTGCCTCTGAGCATGTGCAGAGTGCCGTCGCTCTTTTTGTCCCAGCCACCTGGCTGCATTGTGATGGCCAGCACTGGCCATTACAATGCACCTGGCTGGCTGGGACAAAAACAGCGGCGGCACTCTGCACATGCTCAGAGGCACGAAAAATTGTAAAATACTGTATTTATTTTACAGTGGACACGCCCACTTCTGGCGGAAGTGACATCAGTTTTGACCCGCCTTCTTGTGATGTCACTTCCCGTCCCCCTTGGAGGGGCCAGAAATCTGGTAAGCCTATATATATGTGTGTGTGTGTGTGTGTGTGTGTGTGTATATATGTATATGTATATATAATATATATACTCACACATATATACATATAATGTGTGTGTGTGTGTGTGTGTGTGTGTGTGTGTATATATATATACACTCACACATTGTGTGTGTGTGTGTGTGTGTGTGTGTGTGTGTGTATATATATATATACTCACACAGTCTACTCACACAGTTCATGGTTGTTTGTGTGTGTGTGTATATAGATATATGTGTGTGTGGTGTGTGTGTATATATATATATATATATATAGTGTGTGTGTGTAATATATATATATATACACATACAACCATGAACTGTGTGAGTAAAGCTTTTCTTATGAAGAGCCCCGCTGGATCAGGCCAAAGGCCCATCTAGTCCAGCTTCCTGTATCTCACAGTGGTCCCACCAGATGCCTCTGGGGGCACACAGTGAGTGGCAGTGTCTCTCCAGGGGCTCAGGCAGGATCTGGAACTCAGAAGAACCATTGAACATTGAGCTTCTGTCTGGATAAAGGCAGTATTCCAGCCACATAGCCAAAAACAAACATTTTCACCTCACTGTTATCCAAGCTATTCAGGTTTAGTTGGTACCCAAAGGTCAAGGGTCAGTTTTATGAGACCTGAGAAGCTTCTCAAACAAAAGTCTTGGATAAGGCAGACTTCAAATACTTCTTGCCACTTCGCAGTGTGGTGACGCTTTTTTTTTTTGACCAGCCGTTGTTTCTGTCTGCGTGCAAGGTAGCCTTTAAAATTCCTGCCTTGTCACTCTTGCAAAAACTGGGATTATCTGGATCCTAATCCTATTTTATGGCAAATAGAAGGGGCAAATTTTTGGCAAATAGAAGGGGCAGAAATGGAAGCAGTAACAGATTTTACTTTTCTGGGTTCCAAGATCACTGCAGACGGAGACAGCAGCCATGAAATTAAAAGACGCTTACTCCTTGGAAGGAAAGCTATGGCAAACTTAGACAGCATAATAAAAAGCAGAGATATCACCATGCCAACAAAAGTTCGTATAGTGAGGGCGATGGTGTTCCCAGTAGCAATGTATGGTTGCGAGAGTTGGACCATAAGGAAGGCTGAGCGCCGAAGAATAGATGCTTTTGAACTGTGGTGCTGGAGAAGACTCCTGAGAGTCCCTTGGACTGCTAGGAGATCAAATCAGTCAATTCTAAATGAAATCAAGCCTGACTGTTCCCTGGAAGGACAGGTACTGAGGCTGAAACTCAAATATTTTGGCCACCTAATGCGAAGAGAGGACTCTCTGGAGAAGACTCTGATGCTGGGAAAGATTGAAGGCAAAAGGAGAAGGGGAAGGCCAAGGATGAGATGGTTAGACAGCATCACCGATGCAACAAACATGAAAATGAGCGAACTCAGGAAGATAGTGGAGGACAGGAAGGCCTGGCGGGATATGGTTCATGGGATCACGAAGGGTCGGACACGACTTAACGACTGAACAACAACAAATCCTATTTTATAGTTTATTTTTTACTGTATATGTATTTTGAAATATGTTGTGAGCCTCCTTGGGTGCCCTTTGGGGAGAAAGTGTTAGCCAAAATGCTTTTGTAATTAGGGGAATAGCTTTAAATATGGCAATTTGGCATGTTCTGGGATCTTTACCTGTGTATACCAGAGTCCAGCTTCACAGAATTCCGTTTTTAAAAAATATTGAGAACACACGTGGTTACTTTCCAATATTTACTAAATAGTTCAGGCAAGAATCATACAAAAAGAAAATACAGTTCAATATGCATCACTTCAATCATACTCCCAAAGCATACAGATCTAGGAACTTAGGTACAGAGATTTAGCAGGGTTCTTGTTAGAGTTCACCTTGGCTTGCAATGCTGTAGCATTGAATGAAAAGTAGGACTAGCAGTCTGTAGGAATGACTGAGAAGTCAAATTAAGAGTGGGGGATAGGAGGAGAAGGGGGGAAAATAAAATGATTCTAAGGTTCTGAACAAGCTGGGTTCAGGAACCAAATCAGTGATTAACTGAGGGGTAATGCAAAGAGAAGGGAGGGGGGTTGCAAGAGAGAGGGAGGGGCAAAGGGGGGAAGGGGAACACGATAGAGATAGTGAGAGCTCACCAGTACCAGCTCAAAGCGCAGGAGGAAGAACCAAGAGAGGGCTTCCCAGTCTGTTCCTGCCTTTTTATAGCGAACAGAGCACATGGGCAAGAGAAGGGGAAGATCCCCAGGTACACAGAAAAACAGGAAAAAGAGTTCCTAGAAGGGACATCTCAGTGCACCTCTGGGTAAACCATGTGACAGGGAAGAGGGTGATCAGGGTTTTGATGGCCCAACCATTAGGGAGATGGCTTGAGACAAAGGAGAGGCTGGGATGACTCATCTCAGGTAGTCCTGTATTGTCTTGTCTTGGAAGATATTTAGCATCACAGTTGGGGGGGGGGGGAAATGCAGAGTAGATTCTGTGAGAGCTTTTTGGCCACATGGAGGCTGCTCAGGTTTTTTAGCTTGGACACATGTTAAAATGGAGTCAGGCAGCTGGTCAGGTTTTTCCCTCATGCTTCTTGGGGAGACCTTTCTTCAGCATTGCTCATGGCAGGAACACAAGCGGCAGGACCCTCGCATTGTGTAATACAGTCCAGTCTGGCACATGTTCATCCAAAGTCACAGCTCACAGGTCATCTCCAAAAAGTCTCATGGCAATAAACATTTTCCTTTTTGGCCACAGTTCTCATTTTAACAGGACACTGGGTATCAATTGGTGGGATAGAAATCAAGTAAACAAAATAAATAAATAATCATGTAAATGAAACAAAACAAAGACAATAGTCTTCAGCCTGTGCGTCATAAATCTCTTTCATATGGAAGAGCCAAGCGAGCCATATCATATGATGATGCTCCGAATGTCAGGGGTGAAACGTTAAGTTTACTGGTAACATCTTGCTTTTGTAATAAAGAATCTATAAACGACATAGTCTTACCTGGAAATATGTGGCTTTTTAACTCAAAAATAAATATTTTTCTTTCTCTTCTGTTATTCCAGACATATTAACATAGGAAGTCGTTTTCAGGCAGAGATACCTGATCTCCAAGACAGATCATCCTTAGAAAACTATGAACACCCAGCCTCGCTGGTGTGGAAGCCGTGGAGAGACATCACAACCAACAAGGAAACACAGAAAAGAGGTACGCTGGCTGATAATTTTCCCTCTTAAGGCTAATTTCTCCCACCCCCCGCATGTTACAACTTGTATGATTGCATTTTTTAATCCCTCCACTACAGAACAGAGTCAAATTTCTTAAAAATCTCACTTTTCAGTAACAGATCTCTTAAAACTGGCCTGCTCCAGTGCGATGCCAGGGGGAGGGACCAACCTAGAACTAGCTGTGCACTGTCTGCATGAGGCCCAAGGAAACGTTTTGGTAAGATGGAGTAAATAATCTTCAGCAAAACCGATCAAATCCCTGTTGTTCGTTATGCTGTGGCGGGGACTCTTGGGTGGTTCTCGGGCTTATTTCCTTTACTGTGGGACTGCAGGCTTTAATTGCTCTGTGAGTTTAATCCATATGGGGTGGGGTCTTAGTTCAGTGCTAGAGCACCTACTGTGCATGCGGAATGCCCCCCCCCCCCCCCACACACACACACATCACCAGCTAACAAGGTCCTGGATAACAGGGTGAGAGATTTATTTGAGACCCTTTGAGAAAGCCATCGCCAGTCAGGGTGACCAAGACTGGATCAGGTGCAATGCATAGATGACAAAACACCCCCCCCCCAAAAAAAAATCTAATCATTGTAGGGAAGAGTTCACAACTTAAGATCTTTCCAAGACCTGTGTTGTGCAGATCAGACAAATGTGCTGTGTTCTTCCTCCTCTAGCCAAATTTGATGAAGACAAAACCAAACTAGCAGGCAAATGTTACCAATTCACAGTGCAATTATTATTATTATTAACATCATGAACAGTATTTATATACCGCTTTTCAACACAAGTTCACAAAGTGGTTTACATACAAAATCAATGATTAAATGGCTCCCTGTCCCAAAAGGGCTCACAATCTAAAATTACTCACAATTATGGCGATATTCCTTCTGAACGACTGAAGGAACAATCAAACAAGTCAGCCAAACTCTGTTGAGATCTATGCCACTAGATCTTTTAAACCTGGGTCTTCCACAACACTGATGGATCATGAACCCTCTTTTTTTATTTTTTTTAAAAGCTTTTTTTTTTTTTGCTATGGCCTGTCAGCTCTCATTGGAGAACGTTCCGTATTCTCACATTTGATGAAAATGTGTGGAAACTTTTATTTACTAGTTTCTGCCTGGAGACAGTTATGACAATCTTCTAAAACAATTCCAGGAAGCACTGGAGATGCTGTTACTTCAAGGACCACAGAACCTCCCCTGTCATCCTCTCGCTAACTACCATTACCCAGGTAAGAAAAGAAAAGAAAAAGAGGAGGGGGGAATAGTCTAAATACCTGAACTGTTCAAGGTGTAGCTGGGGTAAGAATTTAGCAAGTTTCAATACTGTAGTGAAGGAATCTAACTTACAGCACAAATCCTATGCATGTCTACTCATTAATTCATTAAACTTCGTATATTAATTAAATCATTAAACAGATTGCTTATGCTGATAATTTGTCTCTTGTTGGAACTGCAGGTTCACATTTGTGGACTCCTGCTGAGAAGCAGTTGTTTAAGAAGGCCTTTGGCTCCCACAAGAAGGATTTCTACCTGATACAGAAGAAGGTAAACCCTGTCGTGGGCAGAGGTGGTATTTTCCAGATTGCTGCATTTCACACCCCTGCATTTTTTTCTCCCACTTTTCAAAATACTACATTTAACATTATCAAACCCTTTTTGAAAATCTGTAATTTTCAAAATTGCACAATTCCACGATTTTGTTCTGTTGCAGTTTAGGGTTCCTCTTGTCCCATGTTGTACAGAGGGGGGAAAAACCCTCATCAAATCCAACCCTAGGTCCAGTGGGACCACAAAGAAGAGTGAGGCGGAAAAAAATGCCTGGTTTAGAGCTACAATTGTATTAGTTACTGCACAAAACATTCAAAATATATTGATTTTGCATTTTTCTTCCTCCCCCTCCCCTCCTGCTTTCAATAGATACAAACTAAGACGGTTTCCCAGTGTGTTGAATACTACTATAGCTGGAAAAAAATACTAAAATTTGACTGCAGTCGAGCACAAGTGGTTGAAAAAAGGCCAAAGAAAGATCAGGATGAGGTAGAAATGGATGAAGAAAAGGTAGAGGAAAGCTTGCTGGGGATTTGGTTGAGGTATAGGAGTCTGAAGATCTGCCCTGTTTCCTGCACCCTTCCTTTCCCCCCCCCCCCCCCCCAGGAATACTTGCAACAAACTTTCCTAGGTGAGGCATGGGACAGGTTCCTGAATTCTCCTTCATGGATCTGTTGAAACAGACACCTGCATATGACAGCTCATGCAGGAATAAGTGCATTATTAGTCTTTAACATGTCACGGTGCACTCAATGGCTTTTGCTACAGAATATTAGCACTTTAACACCTATACTGTTTGGAAGTAAGTCCCACTATGTTTAGCGGGTTTTACGCCCAGGATTGCAGCCCTGGTTTGATGGAATTGTTTTCTTATTCAGGTCGTGCGTGAATACGACATCTGTTAATTTTCAGGTGTAGAAAATGCCAGACAACCTCCCTTACTTTGTGGTGGCTGGTACTTTACAGGCTTTTAGCTCCGGTCCAGCAGTTTAACTGGTGCAGAAGCTCTGGTGCATGCACACTGAATTCCCTCAAAATGTAAGGACTGCCTTGTTCATTTCGAAGGAACACTACAGCCTTTTGTGAGCACAGCTCATGCATTCCCATTCTCTCCCCCCCCCCCAGCTAGCAGCTTGATTTTATTCTTGAATTGACAGCTGAGGTTCTAAGGAATCTAAATTCTGTGCCAGAATCATATTCCACATAGAACTGTGCATAGGTAAAATGAAGGAAGGGGGACATTTAGGCCCTGGGTTAAACTTCATTATATTTTGAAGTCGGTTAAAAAACTGTCAGTGTTTTTTGATATTTATTCAGCGACTTTGTCTAGCTTCCTTTGGGGTAGGAATTGGAAGGTGCACTTACTTACTGCATCTGATTTTACAGCATCTTTCAAAGTTTGATCCCCAAATAACAAAGTGCCGCCAGATGCACTCATTGCATTTGGAATCCATTAATGGATTCCACCGAAGCTTTTGCTTTGTTTAAAAACATAACTGTATATAATAGGGGAAGTATTTTTGTTTAAACACATATTTCATGACTTCCAGATGGCATGCAGCCCCAAGAAAAGGCACTGTCACCTTCCTAAACAGGAGAACAAGCTAAAGCCGAGGAATTCCAAAAAAAGAGCACAGAGCAGCTTCAGTCTGACCAGCAGCAGCCAGAAGGAAACTATAGATAGGCCTGGAAGCGCAGGCAGTCAGGGTGTGTTCCCATGCAAAGAGTGTGCAAGGTAGCAAATTATTCTTCATCTTGGTTTCTTGTGCCGTTTTACTGGTCTAGTTTGTGCAGTCCAAATAAATGTACTCTGGGGTGTGTTTTATCCCCCTTGCCTTGGAATAGCTTGTTGTGACACAGAAGCTCTGCTGTGGTTAATACCAGGGATGTGGATCAAGTCTCTGACTCCAAGTCTGGAGTCAAGTCTCTGGGTCCAAGTCTCAAGTCAAGTCCCAAGTCTTTGCCCCCAAGTCTTTGGTTGCAAGTTACAAGTTCCTATCTGTTTAACAGGGAAAATGGGTTTAAACCTGAATAGAATTCGACTTGTCGTAAAAGACTCCCAAGTCTCGAGTTGAGTCTTTCGAGTCTTTTACAATTGCCGAGTCAAGCCTGAGTCAAGTCATTGACACGACTTGAGTCCAACTCGAGTCCGAGTCAATAGACTCAAGTCTACATCCCTGGTTAATACTGATTGCCACTTCCCACCTGCATCAGGAAAATCCCACCCTTAAAAAGCTTGGCAGGGGGTGGAGAGATGGTATTCTAGCCTCATTACCTGAGTTGGGATGGCTCACGCAGTGCATGAGTGTCTGACTGTTACTATAGGTAGCCTCTCACTCAGAGTGCTGAAAAACCCTGGCCTTTATCTCCCCTTAACATCTAGAGTGTTTGACAAGATAAAAAGCCGGAATGCTCACATGAAGCGCCATCGCCTGCAGGAGCAGATGGAACCAATGATAAAGATTAAATGGCCCATAAAGCATCTGAAAAACGAGCCAAAGAAGGAAGAAAGAAACTCGGACGTCAATTTCCTCCAGTGGTAACTGGGGAGGTGCAGTTTCAGGGTAAGAATGTTGACAAACTAGTGGGGGGGGGGAAGGTCTGGACAGGAGGAGGGGGATGTTTTTTAACCTGAGAGCAGCTGTTCATTCACTTCAGCAAGGTTAAAATTAAGCCTGCTTCAGTTTAGGGATGGAGCCGCAGCTCAGTTGCATTGAACCTGCTTGGCATGCAAGAAGGTCACAGGTTCAATCCCCAGCCCAGCATTTTCAAGTAGGACCAGGAAAGCCTAAAGCCCTGAAGAGCCACTGCCAGCCAGTATAGAGACGATACTGAACTAGATGGACCAATGGTCTGACTCAATGTAAGGCTCATAGCTACACTGTCGATAGCAGGACACAGAGACTGATGAAAAGCACTTCCTTTTCCTTATGTGAACTTGCCTGAATTGGGGATAGCAAACAAAACCCTCCATTGTACCTGTGAGGTAGAATCCAGTCAGGGCTGCGAGACATTATGGATGGCACTGGGCTGCCACGGAAAATGGCGTCCCTGCGTCTCGTTCTCCCAGCCCCCGCAACTCCTGGTAGAACTCACCACGTGACACGACATTGTCATGCTGCGAGTTGTTCCCCCAGCATCTGCCAACGAAGTAGGTTGGTTGCGCAAAGGAAAACAATGTAATTCGGAGCTGTGGGGCGATCTGAGAGGGGAGGGGGGGCAGCTCTGCGTCATTCATCAATCCAGTTTCACTCTGAAAGTCATAATGTAAAAGTATTATTAGGGTGGCATCGGCACCAATACAACACTGTTGGCTGGAGTCGGGTTTGGTTAAAATAAAATCAGGATTATAGCATCCAGTCTCATTTTTCTATTTTGCCATAGCAAAAGAGGTGTGCAAGTTAATGGAGTCAGCATTAAATTTCAATTATGCACAGTTGCAAGGATCCTATACAGCTGCCAATAACTGTAAAATAGCTTTTGCTCAATTACAGGGATGCTGGTTCATGTTGATCCATTGTAATGTTGTAATACGAGTAACGCTCATTCTGTTTCTCCCCCGCCCCCAAACATCTCTTCCAGGGTTCTGTTATTTTTGGGGAAGAAGGACGGAGTAGGCCAATCAATGAGAAATCACCATTGTACTTAGTATCTTTTTCATGATTGAAGTTTACACAACTGCTTTTTGATTCACTCTGTAGTACCACAATGGTCTGCGTTATTGTTATTTTGTACATGCTCACCGTGTTGCTCATTAAATTGGGTTTCTCTACTGAAGTTGCAGCATCTTCCTGAATTCCCTTGGGAGGCGCTATGCTACAAGGAGGCTAAAAAATAAAACCCAAGCAGAACGTGTTTGACCATTTCTGTCTATAACTGGGGTGGTGGTGGCGGCGGCAGCGACAGCTGTTGGTCACCGGTCGAGGCTGCAAACAGAGCCAGGACCACCCCAGAAAGCATGTGATGAGTGACGACTCATGCAAGTGGCCCAAGTTGCATACTGCAGGAGAAGGCTAGACATTGCCCTGCAATTGGGTGTCTCCACACCGAAGCAAGAGTGCTGGTAGTCAGTCTGAACAAGACTTGAGTAGCTTAGCAAGATGGGACGGCCTTAGGATACCAGGTGGGCGGCAGGGAGTGTGGGCAGTCGGACTCTGATCCAGAACAGGAAATCAGACTGCTCCAGACTGGGTCACAACAAGCGTGTCTTGGAGAGCTGCAGCGGAATGCGTGAACAGCTCCTGTTTTTGCATTGCCTCTAACAGACTTTTACCCGCGCTCTGGGGCAACAGCGGCTCTTTCTGAGAGGCTTGTCCTCATGTGGCACTGCAGTCATCCAATGATGAAGTGGCCTGTGTGAACAGGGGTTTCGGCTCCCTTTGGAAAAGAAAAGCAAGATACAAATAAGAAATGAAAACGAACATATCCCCCCCCCCCCCCGGATACCGGTTTAAGTCGGAATTGGCCCCGAGTTGTGCAGACGAAGAGTGGTCTCAAACTTTTTTGCAATTAACCATCAAGCTCATAACTTTCTTTCTGGGCCTTTGTAAGAGTTCCTAAGCACCCTGTAAGCCCAGTGTGTTGTCTAAACCCAGATGCATCTGGGAAGGAACAGAGGTTGTTTCACCTTGCCTGATCGGGGTCAGCCCATTAACAAGAACACCACAAACAAAACTTGGAACTAAAACTTTTATTATTTTTTCCATTGAATATGCTCTGCTCTCCAGTTACCTTTTTAAAGTACCATACCTTGATACAGGTTATTGCACCATTGCTCTGCATAAGTAACGCAGCCATGAAAGGGGGGGGGGGGAGCCATGAACAGGATCTCATCCCCCCCCCCTTTCATAAATAGTAGTTCACATCAACTCTCTTGCCAGGGTGGTTGGTATATTTCCTCTCTTCCCTCCCCCAATGCACACAAAACATGGCTGCTACTACCCACCCAACTCCGCTGAGAACTTTTGCTCAGTGTGCAGCTCTGTAACTGGACACTTTCTGCAATCCTGTTCTTGTGAGGAAGCAATTATTGAGGGGAAGGGGGTCACCTAGGAGCATGCCAAAGCCAGGTCAGAGGGGTGCGTGTGCACGTAAAAGTATAGGGCGTAAACCCCCCTGTGCATTGAAGGTTGGAGTGAGACACTTGTGAAAGTTGATGACTTTAGCGCTGCAGGTTGGGGGTGGGAGTAGTTGCCTGTTTGACCTTGTTCTCAACATGCCAGTTTCACACATACAGGGAACATATGCAATGCAAGCCCCTCCCCCAGTCTGTGCTCTGAAGTGGTACAGTCCAGCGACAGATGCATCCTGATGATTGTCTCATAACTAAGGGCGTTCTCATTCCTTCTCCGAAGGAAAGGCCTACTGTGAGGAAATACTAGTTCAAAAGACGTATGTTTTGCATGCCTTACTGTGTTGTCTGAGCACCAGTGGGACCAGTAGTTTGCCATTGTTAAAAGCCAGCAAGTCAGTCGGTGACTGTCTTACATCCCTGTACCACTCACATGGCCATGCTTATTTATGTCATAGCTGGAATTGTACATCCTTCATCAGGGTAGCTCATTCTTGAGAATATCCCAGAATGCCGCAGGATGAGTCTTGGTAGTAAACGCCAGCATGGGGCTGATACAATACTGTGCTGATAGGTTCCCCACACAAACATGCAGCCGTTTGTAGGCAAAGAGCATATGAACTGCCAAGTTCTGTATTTCGCTGAGCAAATTCTGCAAATGGAGGAGAGGGGAACAGGACAAAATGCCCTACTACCTTATAAACTATCAATGCTATTCACTCTCTTTCTTTGTTGCTCAAGACAAGAAAGCAGCTTTGAGGACTGAAGCGTTATTAGACATTTAGTGCAACTGATAAAACTTAGTCTTTTTCTGAAAGGGAAAAGCCTCGCAGCGGGGGCTGAAGAACAGTCTTCAGTAGATACTGAGGTGGCGCTTTGTGTTAGAAGGGCACTACAATGTGAATTCCTTTTAAAAGCACATTTCAAAAACAAAAAACCCATGCCCTCCTTGCATCGACCCAAATTCAGATGCTATTTTCAAAAGTATCAATGGAAGAGAAAAACCTAATATTGATAGCAGCTCCTCAGCCTACATGTTTAACCCGCCTTCAGATGAAGGTGTCACTCATGCAAATATCACCGGGTTTTGTGTTGCCCCACCAAGGCCTGAAGTTACAAGTATCTGAATGGTCTTTCTACAGAAAAAGCACCGCCCACCCATTGGCCAATTCACACTTTACCCTGAGGATGCGAGTCTGTGTTTTGAAATCTTGTGGAAGGGGTCAGGTGGTAGGCAGTGGAAAGTTTGTCCTGGGAAGCTCTCAGAAGAAATCTGATCCCTTCTACAGGATTTCAGAACAAGCAGAGTAGGTCTCCCAATACCCACATTCCCTTGCTGGAAAGGCCTCAGAATCCAAAAGGTGCATGAAAATGTATACGTACACACTCACACACACACACACACACTATAGCACTATAACACATTTGTCTACGCTCCATTAGCTTTGGAATCGCTTCTGCATTCTTTTCCCTATTTTTCTATCTTCAAGACCGAGATGCATGAATCAGAGTTCCGCCATTAGGTTTTCATCATGGATCTCCGAACACAGGTTTGCTTTCTGCAAGTGCATCTTTGACAGCATCACGGGAAATAACCCCTCACTTCTATTGTCTGCTTCAGCTTAAGCTACACCTTTTCAGGAAGGACGCTAGTCTTAATTAGGGATCAACCTACTGCTACAGAGAAAACACAGGCAAGTTTAAACAAATCCGCAAACCTGCCCTTAAATTACCAGTTGGGGTCAAACTCTTGACCTTTGGCTAGACTAAGGTGACTTGAAGGCCAAGCCATCCTTCCAAGACTTTGCCCCTCTCTCAGTGTACTAGCCAAGCCCTAAACTACTCTTCGGTTTGCCTTCCCCCCCCCCCCCCAAACTTTTTTAGTACTGGCTGTGCACGTTCTTATTCAGATTCTCATTGCCATTTCTCATAGATTCTAAAAAATCAAAGTTTTGGTGCAAGAAGAGAATTTGGTCCAGGTTCTCAGGGGCAAGAACACCCCTCCGATGCTCCAGGGCGCTTTCGCTGGCAGCAAAGGCCTGGTCCGGCGGCACAACCGTCGCTGGAATGGCGAGGTATTGTCGCGCTAACCGGGCCACGGAAGGGAAGCGGTGCTCGTTGTTTTTCCACCAGTCCAAAGGGTTTGTGCTTCGCTTGCACAGAGGCTCGACAATGTAGTTCTCCAACTGCTGATGGATCTCAGGCATGCTCTCCGTTGGATCTTTTCCCAAAAGGATATCGTACATACTCTGGGACTGTCCGCTTGGGCCTCTCTCTTTATGGGCAGATAGCTGGCTGCCAGCTTCGCCAACCTCTGCTTTGTAATCGGAGTTTGGCACCCAGAACTGGGTCGAGAGCGGAGACTGGTGGTTGAAGAACTGCGACAACATGCTCTTAATTTTTTTGTGCAGTTCGCTCCGCAGACTAGGGCTGAGGAACCTCATCTCCTTGAACCTCGGGTCTAAGAAAGATGCAACCACCGCTGGACTCTCCAGCAATTTCTCGTCATCCAAGATGCCCCAGCGCTGTGTGAGCTCTGACCTTATATTATTCACAATGGTCTTGATGACGCCACTTGCTTCTTCTGACTGCTGCCCAATGGCCGTGACAATGCCGTGGATGCAGGGCATCAGCGAAGAGATGGAGAAGTTCTGCTCCTCCCGCAAGAAGGAGGTGGCTATCTTCAGAGTCCTCATGACGGGCACCAGGTCCTGCAAGAGCTTCCATTGGTGGTCAGCCAGGTTCTGGACCACTGTGGTTCCCTTGGGATGTTCTTCCAACACAGACATGATAGCCCACTTCAGATCCAGCAGGCACTCACACATCTCAATGGTGGTTATCCACCGAACTCCGGTGTCCATCACCAGTTTCAGTTTAGTCTTGTTGATGGCTTCCAGTTTGCTGTTCAGTGAGCAGGTGGCTTTCGCGTCCTGCTGGAAGTAGCAGACAATGCTACGGGCAGCGCTCAGGGCCTCTTGCACCTGCTCCACTTCAAGGCCCACCTTGACACACAGGTGCAACAAGTGGGCAGCGCAGCACAAACTAGTCCAGCCATAGACACACTTGAGTTGCGACGAGTTCGCCTCCAAATCCTGTAGGCTGTCGTGCATGACGCAGAATACAGACTTGTTGGACAACCCAAAGTCTGTCAGGACCGAGTACAGCCTGTCCCCCAAATTGCTCTCGGTTTTGTTCTCATGCACCTGTTGGGTCTCCAAGATGCACCTCGCCCGCCGCCATTCCCCGTCAATGAAGTTAGTCATGATGGTCAAATAGGTCTGGTTGGGCTGGGAGAGCCAGAACTCGGCACAGATCACAATCGATTGGGCTGTTTGCAGGTAGTGTTCTAGGTGTTGCTTGACAACGTTGTATCGGTGCCATAACATGCTAGAGAGCTGCATGGGGGATGGGAGGATAAAGCTTGGTTCTAGGTAGCCTATCAGTAGGCCAAAGCCTTTGTCCTTCACTACTGAAAGGGGATGGAGATCCCGAAAGATCATTTCTAGCACTAGCTCCAGAATCACATCTGTTCTGGGTTCAGTACAGGACACAGTGTGGTACTGATTGTTGTTTTCAGGCGTCAGTTGCCGGGCTCTTTTTATAGCATGCTCCTGAGCCATGTAGTCTGGGTCAGGAGCCTGGTCATCCTTCAGCTGGGACAACAAGGTGTCACGAATGCTGTGTTTCCTCACCAGATGTTCCCTCATGGTAGTGGTGCTGTTGTGGAAGGACAGCTGCTTCTTACAGACGTTGCACTCGACATAGGCATCCCCCAGCTTGGTGTAATAGTTCCATACCTTGGATTTGCGGCGGTCCACGTAAAGAGACGTGCTTGTTCCGTCGTGGCCGCTGCCTTTTTCGCGTCTCCTTTTGGTGCATGGGCCCAGGTTGGCTGGCATTGCACAAGTATTGAAGACCATCGATATTTCTTCTGTCAGGTTGGGAGGGAAGAGAAACACAGTTACCCCATGATTTGCAGTTAATTAAAATGTAGAAAGTTTGCAGCAGAAGTATAAGACCAATTCTTGCGAAGGGGAGAGCCGGAAGGCATCCCAAAGTTGTCCCTGCTATTAATATATCTGGGATAGATGCACCTGACCTGCTCCCTTCTTTCCCCTTCCCTTATCCCAACTGTATTAAGAAGAACCAAATGGCTCGTCTTTCACATATGTACAGTTGGCCCTCTGTATCCGCGGGGGTTCCGTTCCCGGAACCCGTGCGGATACCGAATTCCGCGGATACGGGGTGCCAACTGTAAAACTGTAAAAAGAAAAACCCCGGTAAAACACGCAACTTGTTAACCTTTTAGAAGCAAACCACTGCCTGTTCTTGCTTAAACAGGCTGAAATCGTGCTCCAGAAGCCACTTCCAGGTCGCATGACTCCCTCCTCCCCTCTCCCAAGGTTGCCCCAGAATGCACTGCAACGTGGGGCAATGTTATTGTCAGGAATATTTGTTTACTACAAGTTTAAATTCTATGGCCAGGAGAGGAAATGCTTTAACTTGCCTCACTCCCCTCCTCCACACTTCCTCTTTTCCAATCAGAGGAGGTGGCGGCTGCTGTCTGTGTGCTACTGGGTAAGGGCAGCATTACATTCCCCAATCTCAGGTTCCGGGAGCTCTTGGGCGAGCCCTGTCAAAACATACCTCTTGTTCAGATTTATTCAGTGAATCTTGAATGCGCCACAGCATACTGCCCTGGGCCACCAATTTTCCAGATATAAATGGCCGTAGAAAAAGTGAAAAGGAAACTCCCATACCTTGCACTGTCTGAGGATAGGCTGGAGCGAGGAGCGGCAGAGTCTGCACTTCTATAATCTCCTCCTTCGGCTGAGCGTCCCCTTCATTATCCTCAAGCTTGACGCATTTCTGCAAAAACTCTGTGACCCTTTTGGAGCTCACATCTTCCATTTCGGTCTTTGCGGGAGTCAGGGTGAAGAAACAGAGCAGAGATTACCAGAAGCAAGAGGACCAGCAGATCTACACTTCCCCCCCCCCCCACACACACACATAACAGCCTTGGCCCCTACAAAGAGCTACATGGGGGAATTACCTTCATTTCCATTGAAATCATTGGGTTTCCTTACAGGACAGTTAAGTCTTTGCGAAGCAAGAGCAAAGGAGACAGATTCTTAGGTATTTAAAGGTTCTCCTTGGGTTCGGATCTACGAATTACATGATCTACCCACCAATAAACAAACTAGCTTCTATTTTATAAACTGCAAAGGGTAAAAGCAAAGTCAAAAAAGCCACCAACTGTCCTCGCAGCCTAACGTCTGTGGTTGGGTATGCAAAGCACACAACAGACAGGATTGGGTACAAGGGCTTTCTGCACTGGTGCAAAGGAATAGATTGTGACGTTTCACCTGTTCCGTGGAATATGCAGAGCGTTTTATCAGTCTTGCAACTGAAGATTAATTGCACTGCGCAAGGACTGGCGTGCGTCAGGATGGAGAAAGCAATGTTCTTTATTAGGAAGTATAAATGCAGTAGTACCATTAGCGGGCATGGCGCCTTACAAAAGAAGTGAGGCCCTGAGGAGCTAGCTGTCTAGAAAAGAGGAGTGCCCTGAGGAGCTAGCTGTCTAGAAATAGAGATGACAGGAGGAAGTAGTAGTAGGGTCAACAGTGGAAGAATATGCAGTTCTCTCAGGTACGCAGGCTTAGCTGCAATAGGATAAAAAGACTCTAGGGGGTTGTGTTAAAAGTTTCACGGAAAAGGAGATTTTTGAGGAAGGGCTTGAGTAAAAGAGGAGGCACCATGCAGGTGATGATCTGTGAGCAGTTTGAGGCATAAAGGGACAGGGGTGGGAACAGGAGACCCTTAGGTGCCCAAGGGTGGTAGTAACTGGAGGAGTAAAGGCTATGGGCAGAAGTATAGCAAGATATGTGAGCAAGAGAGGTCTTTGCAGACTGTACAGGAGAGCAGCGACACTTAGGATGATTCTATTAATATCAACAGAATCAGAGACCATTTCCTGCTTTACAGTATGTCGAAGACACACTGCAGTGGGAAACACAGGTACTTTCTCAAAAAACATGCCATAGTACCAAAACCTCACTCACCAAACAAGCTGGTTTAGAAGAGAACCTAACTGGCTCACGTTACTCAGGGGCCGCCGTGGTTGCAAGTATCCAAAGAATTGGAACGCCAGTGTTCTTTTTAACCACTCTTTTTTTTTTAAAGTGCCAGATGGGTACGATTTGAATAATAAATCTTGGTTCTCTAACCATTTCAGTTTTTGTAACTTCAAAGCCAGCTGTATGTCTTTACAAATGGTGGGCAAAATCTTCTAAGAATCCCTTCTGCAGAGAATTAAATTCTTGGAGGGGTCAAAACCCCAAGCATACCACTCCCGACCCCCTACTCTAATATAAACTGTGTTTTACAGGGTGGGGAGTGGGAGAGAGAATAACATTAATACCACAAATCACATTCTTTAAATTTGCTTTGCAACCCTCTTTCAGCAGCCTATGACTCAGCTAAACAGCAAATTGGCTTGAAAGGCTCTGCAGCTTCAAAAGCAGTGTCTACTGCCATCCCTTTCATGTATCCCCAGTTCTCAAGTTCCAGAAGGGTGTTGCATCTATTGTAGCAAACACAACAGTATGTCCCATGGCACCACAATGACTCATGAATTCGTTGTGACACAAGCTTTCTTGGTTGTTTTTACTTGATAGTGGGGGGGGGGGGGGAAGCATCTTGGTTTGGGCTCTTCTTTTATTGTACTGTGTCAGTGAGGATGGGTGGGGGAAGAACCCCGGTGCCAGAGTCTCCCTCCTTCCCCCTGATCTGCCCCATGCCAGGGCCAAAACTGGTAGACTCCACTGCCCTCCCAAGGACAAAGCCAAGCGGAGGAAGACAGTCCTTGGAAGCCTCCTTCCCAGTTACGGAGAGACTTCTACAGAAACCTAGACGGAAGTGGGGAAACCAGAGGTCCAGAAGGGCTGGGGAAAGTTCTGGTCAAGTTCAGCCAACAGCATGCAGATGAAGAGTTGACATAAAAAGTGGTCTGGCTAGGGCAGTGGTTCCCAAACTGGGAGCCGCGGATACCATTGGAAGCCGCGGATACCAGCCAGGGGAAACCATCCAGGGGAGCCGCGGAGCGCCATAGAATCCTTTCAGAAAACAATGCAATGCCAATTTGGCAGGCATCAACATCATGTCATGGGGGAGCCAATGATCACCAATGGTCAAGGGAGCCGCAGGTTGAAAAAGTTTGGGAAACACTGGGCTAGGGGCTTTTGTTCTTGGGGAACTCAGACGATGAAGACGACAAAACAGTCCACAAAGTGATCTTTCTGCTTGGCCACGAGGTCTTTCTGCAATAATGCTGATTTCAGCGCATCTCAGGGAAGCCTTCCCCCCCCCCCCCGAAACTGATGCTGAGGTTTTCCTCAAGGGAATCATATGGGTACAAGGACGCAAAGTTATCCCACCTACGCTATTTGCTCTTTCATTAAATTACCCTTGCAAAGTCCCCTCTTCTCACCATCTGTTCCTATTTTTCTTGATTTGTTGTCAGCTGCACACTGGAGCACCCAGACACCCTCCTCCTAGCATTCATTTCTGTTTTGCTTGTGATGTGCTGGCTGCTCCCTGTTTGTGGCAATCGGATCATCCGATCGGTTCACAACAAGCAGAACCCGTGGTCTTGCACGCCACCGCAAAACCCCAGAGCAGTGACATGCAAAAATAAGATGCTTATGTTTACGCTCACAGTGAACAAGCCTGAAGAAGTATTACTATGCACTCGGGTTGACAAATTGGCTTCTGGAAACAACCAAGGCAGATCTGTAGTACAAACGTATACTGGTTTTATACAGAGACGGTGCCAGAGGTGGGGTGAAGGGGTTTCTTCTGCCAGACAATTAGTTTGCACCCTGCTACCCCCCCCTTCCATCACTGGACTCCAGTGGCCAAGGGAAGGCACTCTGAAAAACTCTCGAGTGTTTGTCTTTATTCTCACTAATTGACACACACACTCCCTCACATCCATTTATGTGTAGGACAGAAGCTGTAATGTGAAACAGACCAGGGGTTCTCAACCAGTGGTACTAGTACCACCAGTGGTACTTCGGCCGACTTCTGGTGGTACTCAGACTGCCGGAACACCAGAACCCTGCTCCGACGTTTGATGGAATTGTTTTCTTATTCAGGTCGTGCGTGAATACGACATCTGTTAATTTTCAGGTGTAGAAAATGCCAGACAACCTCCCTTACTTTGTGGTGGCTGGTACTTTACAGGCTTTTAGCTCCGGTCCAGCAGTTTAACTGGTGCAGAAGCTCTGGTGCATGCACACTGAATTCCCTCAAAATGTAAGGACTGCCTTGTTCATTTCGAAGGAACACTACAGCCTTTTGTGAGCACAGCTCATGCATTCCCATTCTCTCCCCCCCCCCCAGCTAGCAGCTTGATTTTATTCTTGAATTGACAGCTGAGGTTCTAAGGAATCTAAATTCTGTGCCAGAATCATATTCCACATAGAACTGTGCATAGGTAAAATGAAGGAAGGGGGACATTTAGGCCCTGGGTTAAACTTCATTATATTTTGAAGTCGGTTAAAAAACTGTCAGTGTTTTTTGATATTTATTCAGCGACTTTGTCTAGCTTCCTTTGGGGTAGGAATTGGAAGGTGCACTTACTTACTGCATCTGATTTTACAGCATCTTTCAAAGTTTGATCCCCAAATAACAAAGTGCCGCCAGATGCACTCATTGCATTTGGAATCCATTAATGGATTCCACCGAAGCTTTTGCTTTGTTTAAAAACATAACTGTATATAATAGGGGAAGTATTTTTGTTTAAACACATATTTCATGACTTCCAGATGGCATGCAGCCCCAAGAAAAGGCACTGTCACCTTCCTAAACAGGAGAACAAGCTAAAGCCGAGGAATTCCAAAAAAAGAGCACAGAGCAGCTTCAGTCTGACCAGCAGCAGCCAGAAGGAAACTATAGATAGGCCTGGAAGCGCAGGCAGTCAGGGTGTGTTCCCATGCAAAGAGTGTGCAAGGTAGCAAATTATTCTTCATCTTGGTTTCTTGTGCCGTTTTACTGGTCTAGTTTGTGCAGTCCAAATAAATGTACTCTGGGGTGTGTTTTATCCCCCTTGCCTTGGAATAGCTTGTTGTGACACAGAAGCTCTGCTGTGGTTAATACCAGGGATGTGGATCAAGTCTCTGACTCCAAGTCTGGAGTCAAGTCTCTGGGTCCAAGTCTCAAGTCAAGTCCCAAGTCTTTGCCCCCAAGTCTTTGGTTGCAAGTTACAAGTTCCTATCTGTTTAACAGGGAAAATGGGTTTAAACCTGAATAGAATTCGACTTGTCGTAAAAGACTCCCAAGTCTCGAGTTGAGTCTTTCGAGTCTTTTACAATTGCCGAGTCAAGCCTGAGTCAAGTCATTGACACGACTTGAGTCCAACTCGAGTCCGAGTCAATAGACTCAAGTCTACATCCCTGGTTAATACTGATTGCCACTTCCCACCTGCATCAGGAAAATCCCACCCTTAAAAAGCTTGGCAGGGGGTGGAGAGATGGTATTCTAGCCTCATTACCTGAGTTGGGATGGCTCACGCAGTGCATGAGTGTCTGACTGTTACTATAGGTAGCCTCTCACTCAGAGTGCTGAAAAACCCTGGCCTTTATCTCCCCTTAACATCTAGAGTGTTTGACAAGATAAAAAGCCGGAATGCTCACATGAAGCGCCATCGCCTGCAGGAGCAGATGGAACCAATGATAAAGATTAAATGGCCCATAAAGCATCTGAAAAACGAGCCAAAGAAGGAAGAAAGAAACTCGGACGTCAATTTCCTCCAGTGGTAACTGGGGAGGTGCAGTTTCAGGGTAAGAATGTTGACAAACTAGTGGGGGGGGGGAAGGTCTGGACAGGAGGAGGGGGATGTTTTTTAACCTGAGAGCAGCTGTTCATTCACTTCAGCAAGGTTAAAATTAAGCCTGCTTCAGTTTAGGGATGGAGCCGCAGCTCAGTTGCATTGAACCTGCTTGGCATGCAAGAAGGTCACAGGTTCAATCCCCAGCCCAGCATTTTCAAGTAGGACCAGGAAAGCCTAAAGCCCTGAAGAGCCACTGCCAGCCAGTATAGAGACGATACTGAACTAGATGGACCAATGGTCTGACTCAATGTAAGGCTCATAGCTACACTGTCGATAGCAGGACACAGAGACTGATGAAAAGCACTTCCTTTTCCTTATGTGAACTTGCCTGAATTGGGGATAGCAAACAAAACCCTCCATTGTACCTGTGAGGTAGAATCCAGTCAGGGCTGCGAGACATTATGGATGGCACTGGGCTGCCACGGAAAATGGCGTCCCTGCGTCTCGTTCTCCCAGCCCCCGCAACTCCTGGTAGAACTCACCACGTGACACGACATTGTCATGCTGCGAGTTGTTCCCCCAGCATCTGCCAACGAAGTAGGTTGGTTGCGCAAAGGAAAACAATGTAATTCGGAGCTGTGGGGCGATCTGAGAGGGGAGGGGGGGCAGCTCTGCGTCATTCATCAATCCAGTTTCACTCTGAAAGTCATAATGTAAAAGTATTATTAGGGTGGCATCGGCACCAATACAACACTGTTGGCTGGAGTCGGGTTTGGTTAAAATAAAATCAGGATTATAGCATCCAGTCTCATTTTTCTATTTTGCCATAGCAAAAGAGGTGTGCAAGTTAATGGAGTCAGCATTAAATTTCAATTATGCACAGTTGCAAGGATCCTATACAGCTGCCAATAACTGTAAAATAGCTTTTGCTCAATTACAGGGATGCTGGTTCATGTTGATCCATTGTAATGTTGTAATACGAGTAACGCTCATTCTGTTTCTCCCCCGCCCCCAAACATCTCTTCCAGGGTTCTGTTATTTTTGGGGAAGAAGGACGGAGTAGGCCAATCAATGAGAAATCACCATTGTACTTAGTATCTTTTTCATGATTGAAGTTTACACAACTGCTTTTTGATTCACTCTGTAGTACCACAATGGTCTGCGTTATTGTTATTTTGTACATGCTCACCGTGTTGCTCATTAAATTGGGTTTCTCTACTGAAGTTGCAGCATCTTCCTGAATTCCCTTGGGAGGCGCTATGCTACAAGGAGGCTAAAAAATAAAACCCAAGCAGAACGTGTTTGACCATTTCTGTCTATAACTGGGGTGGTGGTGGCGGCGGCAGCGACAGCTGTTGGTCACCGGTCGAGGCTGCAAACAGAGCCAGGACCACCCCAGAAAGCATGTGATGAGTGACGACTCATGCAAGTGGCCCAAGTTGCATACTGCAGGAGAAGGCTAGACATTGCCCTGCAATTGGGTGTCTCCACACCGAAGCAAGAGTGCTGGTAGTCAGTCTGAACAAGACTTGAGTAGCTTAGCAAGATGGGACGGCCTTAGGATACCAGGTGGGCGGCAGGGAGTGTGGGCAGTCGGACTCTGATCCAGAACAGGAAATCAGACTGCTCCAGACTGGGTCACAACAAGCGTGTCTTGGAGAGCTGCAGCGGAATGCGTGAACAGCTCCTGTTTTTGCATTGCCTCTAACAGACTTTTACCCGCGCTCTGGGGCAACAGCGGCTCTTTCTGAGAGGCTTGTCCTCATGTGGCACTGCAGTCATCCAATGATGAAGTGGCCTGTGTGAACAGGGGTTTCGGCTCCCTTTGGAAAAGAAAAGCAAGATACAAATAAGAAATGAAAACGAACATATCCCCCCCCCCCCCCGGATACCGGTTTAAGTCGGAATTGGCCCCGAGTTGTGCAGACGAAGAGTGGTCTCAAACTTTTTTGCAATTAACCATCAAGCTCATAACTTTCTTTCTGGGCCTTTGTAAGAGTTCCTAAGCACCCTGTAAGCCCAGTGTGTTGTCTAAACCCAGATGCATCTGGGAAGGAACAGAGGTTGTTTCACCTTGCCTGATCGGGGTCAGCCCATTAACAAGAACACCACAAACAAAACTTGGAACTAAAACTTTTATTATTTTTTCCATTGAATATGCTCTGCTCTCCAGTTACCTTTTTAAAGTACCATACCTTGATACAGGTTATTGCACCATTGCTCTGCATAAGTAACGCAGCCATGAAAGGGGGGGGGGGAGCCATGAACAGGATCTCATCCCCCCCCCCTTTCATAAATAGTAGTTCACATCAACTCTCTTGCCAGGGTGGTTGGTATATTTCCTCTCTTCCCTCCCCCAATGCACACAAAACATGGCTGCTACTACCCACCCAACTCCGCTGAGAACTTTTGCTCAGTGTGCAGCTCTGTAACTGGACACTTTCTGCAATCCTGTTCTTGTGAGGAAGCAATTATTGAGGGGAAGGGGGTCACCTAGGAGCATGCCAAAGCCAGGTCAGAGGGGTGCGTGTGCACGTAAAAGTATAGGGCGTAAACCCCCCTGTGCATTGAAGGTTGGAGTGAGACACTTGTGAAAGTTGATGACTTTAGCGCTGCAGGTTGGGGGTGGGAGTAGTTGCCTGTTTGACCTTGTTCTCAACATGCCAGTTTCACACATACAGGGAACATATGCAATGCAAGCCCCTCCCCCAGTCTGTGCTCTGAAGTGGTACAGTCCAGCGACAGATGCATCCTGATGATTGTCTCATAACTAAGGGCGTTCTCATTCCTTCTCCGAAGGAAAGGCCTACTGTGAGGAAATACTAGTTCAAAAGACGTATGTTTTGCATGCCTTACTGTGTTGTCTGAGCACCAGTGGGACCAGTAGTTTGCCATTGTTAAAAGCCAGCAAGTCAGTCGGTGACTGTCTTACATCCCTGTACCACTCACATGGCCATGCTTATTTATGTCATAGCTGGAATTGTACATCCTTCATCAGGGTAGCTCATTCTTGAGAATATCCCAGAATGCCGCAGGATGAGTCTTGGTAGTAAACGCCAGCATGGGGCTGATACAATACTGTGCTGATAGGTTCCCCACACAAACATGCAGCCGTTTGTAGGCAAAGAGCATATGAACTGCCAAGTTCTGTATTTCGCTGAGCAAATTCTGCAAATGGAGGAGAGGGGAACAGGACAAAATGCCCTACTACCTTATAAACTATCAATGCTATTCACTCTCTTTCTTTGTTGCTCAAGACAAGAAAGCAGCTTTGAGGACTGAAGCGTTATTAGACATTTAGTGCAACTGATAAAACTTAGTCTTTTTCTGAAAGGGAAAAGCCTCGCAGCGGGGGCTGAAGAACAGTCTTCAGTAGATACTGAGGTGGCGCTTTGTGTTAGAAGGGCACTACAATGTGAATTCCTTTTAAAAGCACATTTCAAAAACAAAAAACCCATGCCCTCCTTGCATCGACCCAAATTCAGATGCTATTTTCAAAAGTATCAATGGAAGAGAAAAACCTAATATTGATAGCAGCTCCTCAGCCTACATGTTTAACCCGCCTTCAGATGAAGGTGTCACTCATGCAAATATCACCGGGTTTTGTGTTGCCCCACCAAGGCCTGAAGTTACAAGTATCTGAATGGTCTTTCTACAGAAAAAGCACCGCCCACCCATTGGCCAATTCACACTTTACCCTGAGGATGCGAGTCTGTGTTTTGAAATCTTGTGGAAGGGGTCAGGTGGTAGGCAGTGGAAAGTTTGTCCTGGGAAGCTCTCAGAAGAAATCTGATCCCTTCTACAGGATTTCAGAACAAGCAGAGTAGGTCTCCCAATACCCACATTCCCTTGCTGGAAAGGCCTCAGAATCCAAAAGGTGCATGAAAATGTATACGTACACACTCACACACACACACACACACTATAGCACTATAACACATTTGTCTACGCTCCATTAGCTTTGGAATCGCTTCTGCATTCTTTTCCCTATTTTTCTATCTTCAAGACCGAGATGCATGAATCAGAGTTCCGCCATTAGGTTTTCATCATGGATCTCCGAACACAGGTTTGCTTTCTGCAAGTGCATCTTTGACAGCATCACGGGAAATAACCCCTCACTTCTATTGTCTGCTTCAGCTTAAGCTACACCTTTTCAGGAAGGACGCTAGTCTTAATTAGGGATCAACCTACTGCTACAGAGAAAACACAGGCAAGTTTAAACAAATCCGCAAACCTGCCCTTAAATTACCAGTTGGGGTCAAACTCTTGACCTTTGGCTAGACTAAGGTGACTTGAAGGCCAAGCCATCCTTCCAAGACTTTGCCCCTCTCTCAGTGTACTAGCCAAGCCCTAAACTACTCTTCGGTTTGCCTTCCCCCCCCCCCCCAAACTTTTTTAGTACTGGCTGTGCACGTTCTTATTCAGATTCTCATTGCCATTTCTCATAGATTCTAAAAAATCAAAGTTTTGGTGCAAGAAGAGAATTTGGTCCAGGTTCTCAGGGGCAAGAACACCCCTCCGATGCTCCAGGGCGCTTTCGCTGGCAGCAAAGGCCTGGTCCGGCGGCACAACCGTCGCTGGAATGGCGAGGTATTGTCGCGCTAACCGGGCCACGGAAGGGAAGCGGTGCTCGTTGTTTTTCCACCAGTCCAAAGGGTTTGTGCTTCGCTTGCACAGAGGCTCGACAATGTAGTTCTCCAACTGCTGATGGATCTCAGGCATGCTCTCCGTTGGATCTTTTCCCAAAAGGATATCGTACATACTCTGGGACTGTCCGCTTGGGCCTCTCTCTTTATGGGCAGATAGCTGGCTGCCAGCTTCGCCAACCTCTGCTTTGTAATCGGAGTTTGGCACCCAGAACTGGGTCGAGAGCGGAGACTGGTGGTTGAAGAACTGCGACAACATGCTCTTAATTTTTTTGTGCAGTTCGCTCCGCAGACTAGGGCTGAGGAACCTCATCTCCTTGAACCTCGGGTCTAAGAAAGATGCAACCACCGCTGGACTCTCCAGCAATTTCTCGTCATCCAAGATGCCCCAGCGCTGTGTGAGCTCTGACCTTATATTATTCACAATGGTCTTGATGACGCCACTTGCTTCTTCTGACTGCTGCCCAATGGCCGTGACAATGCCGTGGATGCAGGGCATCAGCGAAGAGATGGAGAAGTTCTGCTCCTCCCGCAAGAAGGAGGTGGCTATCTTCAGAGTCCTCATGACGGGCACCAGGTCCTGCAAGAGCTTCCATTGGTGGTCAGCCAGGTTCTGGACCACTGTGGTTCCCTTGGGATGTTCTTCCAACACAGACATGATAGCCCACTTCAGATCCAGCAGGCACTCACACATCTCAATGGTGGTTATCCACCGAACTCCGGTGTCCATCACCAGTTTCAGTTTAGTCTTGTTGATGGCTTCCAGTTTGCTGTTCAGTGAGCAGGTGGCTTTCGCGTCCTGCTGGAAGTAGCAGACAATGCTACGGGCAGCGCTCAGGGCCTCTTGCACCTGCTCCACTTCAAGGCCCACCTTGACACACAGGTGCAACAAGTGGGCAGCGCAGCACAAACTAGTCCAGCCATAGACACACTTGAGTTGCGACGAGTTCGCCTCCAAATCCTGTAGGCTGTCGTGCATGACGCAGAATACAGACTTGTTGGACAACCCAAAGTCTGTCAGGACCGAGTACAGCCTGTCCCCCAAATTGCTCTCGGTTTTGTTCTCATGCACCTGTTGGGTCTCCAAGATGCACCTCGCCCGCCGCCATTCCCCGTCAATGAAGTTAGTCATGATGGTCAAATAGGTCTGGTTGGGCTGGGAGAGCCAGAACTCGGCACAGATCACAATCGATTGGGCTGTTTGCAGGTAGTGTTCTAGGTGTTGCTTGACAACGTTGTATCGGTGCCATAACATGCTAGAGAGCTGCATGGGGGATGGGAGGATAAAGCTTGGTTCTAGGTAGCCTATCAGTAGGCCAAAGCCTTTGTCCTTCACTACTGAAAGGGGATGGAGATCCCGAAAGATCATTTCTAGCACTAGCTCCAGAATCACATCTGTTCTGGGTTCAGTACAGGACACAGTGTGGTACTGATTGTTGTTTTCAGGCGTCAGTTGCCGGGCTCTTTTTATAGCATGCTCCTGAGCCATGTAGTCTGGGTCAGGAGCCTGGTCATCCTTCAGCTGGGACAACAAGGTGTCACGAATGCTGTGTTTCCTCACCAGATGTTCCCTCATGGTAGTGGTGCTGTTGTGGAAGGACAGCTGCTTCTTACAGACGTTGCACTCGACATAGGCATCCCCCAGCTTGGTGTAATAGTTCCATACCTTGGATTTGCGGCGGTCCACGTAAAGAGACGTGCTTGTTCCGTCGTGGCCGCTGCCTTTTTCGCGTCTCCTTTTGGTGCATGGGCCCAGGTTGGCTGGCATTGCACAAGTATTGAAGACCATCGATATTTCTTCTGTCAGGTTGGGAGGGAAGAGAAACACAGTTACCCCATGATTTGCAGTTAATTAAAATGTAGAAAGTTTGCAGCAGAAGTATAAGACCAATTCTTGCGAAGGGGAGAGCCGGAAGGCATCCCAAAGTTGTCCCTGCTATTAATATATCTGGGATAGATGCACCTGACCTGCTCCCTTCTTTCCCCTTCCCTTATCCCAACTGTATTAAGAAGAACCAAATGGCTCGTCTTTCACATATGTACAGTTGGCCCTCTGTATCCGCGGGGGTTCCGTTCCCGGAACCCGTGCGGATACCGAATTCCGCGGATACGGGGTGCCAACTGTAAAACTGTAAAAAGAAAAACCCCGGTAAAACACGCAACTTGTTAACCTTTTAGAAGCAAACCACTGCCTGTTCTTGCTTAAACAGGCTGAAATCGTGCTCCAGAAGCCACTTCCAGGTCGCATGACTCCCTCCTCCCCTCTCCCAAGGTTGCCCCAGAATGCACTGCAACGTGGGGCAATGTTATTGTCAGGAATATTTGTTTACTACAAGTTTAAATTCTATGGCCAGGAGAGGAAATGCTTTAACTTGCCTCACTCCCCTCCTCCACACTTCCTCTTTTCCAATCAGAGGAGGTGGCGGCTGCTGTCTGTGTGCTACTGGGTAAGGGCAGCATTACATTCCCCAATCTCAGGTTCCGGGAGCTCTTGGGCGAGCCCTGTCAAAACATACCTCTTGTTCAGATTTATTCAGTGAATCTTGAATGCGCCACAGCATACTGCCCTGGGCCACCAATTTTCCAGATATAAATGGCCGTAGAAAAAGTGAAAAGGAAACTCCCATACCTTGCACTGTCTGAGGATAGGCTGGAGCGAGGAGCGGCAGAGTCTGCACTTCTATAATCTCCTCCTTCGGCTGAGCGTCCCCTTCATTATCCTCAAGCTTGACGCATTTCTGCAAAAACTCTGTGACCCTTTTGGAGCTCACATCTTCCATTTCGGTCTTTGCGGGAGTCAGGGTGAAGAAACAGAGCAGAGATTACCAGAAGCAAGAGGACCAGCAGATCTACACTTCCCCCCCCCCCCACACACACACATAACAGCCTTGGCCCCTACAAAGAGCTACATGGGGGAATTACCTTCATTTCCATTGAAATCATTGGGTTTCCTTACAGGACAGTTAAGTCTTTGCGAAGCAAGAGCAAAGGAGACAGATTCTTAGGTATTTAAAGGTTCTCCTTGGGTTCGGATCTACGAATTACATGATCTACCCACCAATAAACAAACTAGCTTCTATTTTATAAACTGCAAAGGGTAAAAGCAAAGTCAAAAAAGCCACCAACTGTCCTCGCAGCCTAACGTCTGTGGTTGGGTATGCAAAGCACACAACAGACAGGATTGGGTACAAGGGCTTTCTGCACTGGTGCAAAGGAATAGATTGTGACGTTTCACCTGTTCCGTGGAATATGCAGAGCGTTTTATCAGTCTTGCAACTGAAGATTAATTGCACTGCGCAAGGACTGGCGTGCGTCAGGATGGAGAAAGCAATGTTCTTTATTAGGAAGTATAAATGCAGTAGTACCATTAGCGGGCATGGCGCCTTACAAAAGAAGTGAGGCCCTGAGGAGCTAGCTGTCTAGAAAAGAGGAGTGCCCTGAGGAGCTAGCTGTCTAGAAATAGAGATGACAGGAGGAAGTAGTAGTAGGGTCAACAGTGGAAGAATATGCAGTTCTCTCAGGTACGCAGGCTTAGCTGCAATAGGATAAAAAGACTCTAGGGGGTTGTGTTAAAAGTTTCACGGAAAAGGAGATTTTTGAGGAAGGGCTTGAGTAAAAGAGGAGGCACCATGCAGGTGATGATCTGTGAGCAGTTTGAGGCATAAAGGGACAGGGGTGGGAACAGGAGACCCTTAGGTGCCCAAGGGTGGTAGTAACTGGAGGAGTAAAGGCTATGGGCAGAAGTATAGCAAGATATGTGAGCAAGAGAGGTCTTTGCAGACTGTACAGGAGAGCAGCGACACTTAGGATGATTCTATTAATATCAACAGAATCAGAGACCATTTCCTGCTTTACAGTATGTCGAAGACACACTGCAGTGGGAAACACAGGTACTTTCTCAAAAAACATGCCATAGTACCAAAACCTCACTCACCAAACAAGCTGGTTTAGAAGAGAACCTAACTGGCTCACGTTACTCAGGGGCCGCCGTGGTTGCAAGTATCCAAAGAATTGGAACGCCAGTGTTCTTTTTAACCACTCTTTTTTTTTTAAAGTGCCAGATGGGTACGATTTGAATAATAAATCTTGGTTCTCTAACCATTTCAGTTTTTGTAACTTCAAAGCCAGCTGTATGTCTTTACAAATGGTGGGCAAAATCTTCTAAGAATCCCTTCTGCAGAGAATTAAATTCTTGGAGGGGTCAAAACCCCAAGCATACCACTCCCGACCCCCTACTCTAATATAAACTGTGTTTTACAGGGTGGGGAGTGGGAGAGAGAATAACATTAATACCACAAATCACATTCTTTAAATTTGCTTTGCAACCCTCTTTCAGCAGCCTATGACTCAGCTAAACAGCAAATTGGCTTGAAAGGCTCTGCAGCTTCAAAAGCAGTGTCTACTGCCATCCCTTTCATGTATCCCCAGTTCTCAAGTTCCAGAAGGGTGTTGCATCTATTGTAGCAAACACAACAGTATGTCCCATGGCACCACAATGACTCATGAATTCGTTGTGACACAAGCTTTCTTGGTTGTTTTTACTTGATAGTGGGGGGGGGGGGGAAGCATCTTGGTTTGGGCTCTTCTTTTATTGTACTGTGTCAGTGAGGATGGGTGGGGGAAGAACCCCGGTGCCAGAGTCTCCCTCCTTCCCCCTGATCTGCCCCATGCCAGGGCCAAAACTGGTAGACTCCACTGCCCTCCCAAGGACAAAGCCAAGCGGAGGAAGACAGTCCTTGGAAGCCTCCTTCCCAGTTACGGAGAGACTTCTACAGAAACCTAGACGGAAGTGGGGAAACCAGAGGTCCAGAAGGGCTGGGGAAAGTTCTGGTCAAGTTCAGCCAACAGCATGCAGATGAAGAGTTGACATAAAAAGTGGTCTGGCTAGGGCAGTGGTTCCCAAACTGGGAGCCGCGGATACCATTGGAAGCCGCGGATACCAGCCAGGGGAAACCATCCAGGGGAGCCGCGGAGCGCCATAGAATCCTTTCAGAAAACAATGCAATGCCAATTTGGCAGGCATCAACATCATGTCATGGGGGAGCCAATGATCACCAATGGTCAAGGGAGCCGCAGGTTGAAAAAGTTTGGGAAACACTGGGCTAGGGGCTTTTGTTCTTGGGGAACTCAGACGATGAAGACGACAAAACAGTCCACAAAGTGATCTTTCTGCTTGGCCACGAGGTCTTTCTGCAATAATGCTGATTTCAGCGCATCTCAGGGAAGCCTTCCCCCCCCCCCCCCGAAACTGATGCTGAGGTTTTCCTCAAGGGAATCATATGGGTACAAGGACGCAAAGTTATCCCACCTACGCTATTTGCTCTTTCATTAAATTACCCTTGCAAAGTCCCCTCTTCTCACCATCTGTTCCTATTTTTCTTGATTTGTTGTCAGCTGCACACTGGAGCACCCAGACACCCTCCTCCTAGCATTCATTTCTGTTTTGCTTGTGATGTGCTGGCTGCTCCCTGTTTGTGGCAATCGGATCATCCGATCGGTTCACAACAAGCAGAACCCGTGGTCTTGCACGCCACCGCAAAACCCCAGAGCAGTGACATGCAAAAATAAGATGCTTATGTTTACGCTCACAGTGAACAAGCCTGAAGAAGTATTACTATGCACTCGGGTTGACAAATTGGCTTCTGGAAACAACCAAGGCAGATCTGTAGTACAAACGTATACTGGTTTTATACAGAGACGGTGCCAGAGGTGGGGTGAAGGGGTTTCTTCTGCCAGACAATTAGTTTGCACCCTGCTACCCCCCCCTTCCATCACTGGACTCCAGTGGCCAAGGGAAGGCACTCTGAAAAACTCTCGAGTGTTTGTCTTTATTCTCACTAATTGACACACACACTCCCTCACATCCATTTATGTGTAGGACAGAAGCTGTAATGTGAAACAGACCAGGGGTTCTCAACCAGTGGTACTAGTACCACCAGTGGTACTTCGGCCGACTTCTGGTGGTACTCAGACTGCCGGAACACCAGAACCCTGCTCCGACGTGACACTTTTGGCAGCGCATGTTTGCTCCCAAGGGGCTCCTGCCTTTTGCTGAGCCTCTCAGGAACACTCCCACCCTCCCAGAGCCTCCTACCTGAGTTTTCTGGCCTCCCCAAACCCAAAAACACTAGAGTAACTGGCAATGATGTCATTGTCAGTCACTTCTGGCGGTACGCAGCAGGAGAGTGGCGCTGGAGGTGGTACTCGGCTGGGAAGAGGTTGAGAACCCCTGAAATAGACCATTATTTCTCTTTCAGAAATCTAATCTGGGACAAAAGTTAATCCCCCTCACCCTTGAAATACACCTTGCCTCTTTTGTGCTCTCCAAAAATATTAGTTTCTGGGGCAGCCACTGATTTTATAATATGTTTGCTATTATGGCTTCCCACGGGGACTGTACACTAGTTCTAGAGAAGGCTGAGAGCTCCCTTTTTTAAAGACCTCGAGTCCGCTTCATGGAACTACAGTTATCTAGGGGAAGGGAACACCAATTAAACCAGTTTAAATTTGTGGTGCAGACACGTTGTTGCCTGCTCTGCAGTTAAAGGCCTTTGTTCCACTAATTTCCCACTCATATTGATGTTGATGCATCTGCACCCAAAAGAGTCCCTATTTGATGAGGAAGCAGATTCTCCTAATTGGACAGGACCTTGAGAGGCCTTCCTCCTTGTTCTCCAGTCATTCCCTCCTATAAGGAACCACCATAAATCAAGCAGCAGGCAATCTATTCTAGCAGAAACAGAACAATTCGCTGGCTCCATCCTTGCAAAGACAGGTTTGAACATGCAAAAGGCATCACTGCTAAGGGACCACAAGCAAAATTATGTTTGCACCACGATTGGTGGAACTGTTGACATACTTCATATTTCAGAATAAGTTACGTGTGTTCACCAGCTGCAGGAATCTTCTCTGACCATTAAATACAGTACTCCCCCCATATCCGCTGGGGATATGTTCCAGGCCTCTCCGTGGATACTTGAAACAGTGGATAAGAGCAAACACCCCCTCCATGGTTTCCTGAGGGCCCCCCACCCTGCCTCCCCTGCAGGCAGGTGTGCATGCCCCCCAGCTCTTACTTTTCTTTCAACAAGCTTTGTTTCTTCCTTAAAATAAACAGAGAAGCAGCCTCCATTGCAGGCAAGTAGAACGAGACTAAGTCCTAGAGAGGCTCTGCAAGGTTTCTGTTAACCTTGCAGAGCCTCTCTAGGACTTAGTCTTGTTCTACTTGCCTGCAATAAGCAGCCAGAGGCTGCTTCTCCTGTTTGTTTAAAGGAAGAAATGAAGCTTACTGGGAAAAAAAGTAAAAGCCTGGGGGGGGGGAGGTCCCCATAATCCGTGGATAACTGAAACCATGGATAGTGAATCCGTGGATATGGGGGCCCACCTGTATTGCCCAAAATACCAGAGGACATCCTTCCATTGGAGAGGCAGACCTGTCCCTGTCCTTCCAGCAAAGACGAAAACCTGCGTTCTCTGGGGGCTTTGCAGGCTCATAGCTACCCCTGCAGAGATTTATTTATTTATCACATTTTTATACCGCTTTTTCTCCAAGGAGCTCAGAGTGGTGTACATATTTCCTCCCCTCCTTTTTGTCCTCACAACAACCCTGTGAGGTAGGTGGGGCTGAGAGATAGTGACTGGCCCAAGGTCACCCAGGAAGCTTCGTGGCTGAGCAGGGATTTGAACCTGGATCTTCCAGGTGTAAGTCCGACTCCCAAACTCCCTGTTTTGGATCAGGGCAGTGTGCGAGAGGCAGTGTGCAGTGGTTGTGGTTATTATTAAGAAGACCTTATACAGCATTGGAATAAGATTGGGCAGAAGAGTCTGGTGTAGTGGGGAGAGCTGCTGCCTTCAAAGCCCGAAGACCGGTGAACTTGATAAGTTCAAGACATGCCGCCGCAAAAAGCTGTGAAAGCCTCCAGGAGGAGAGATAAGAGCTTCCAGCTGGTCGAGTGTGGGAGGCGCCAGCCAGCAGAAAAAAAGTCAGACTGTAAAAGGATACCACCTGGAAAGTAGCTGTTCATGAGAGATTGAACATTTATATATATTGTAAACCCCCCCAGGGGGGTTAGGACAGCCTGCCCATGTACACCACCTTGGATGAAAGTCAGAGGAGAAATCCAATGACCGAGAAAGGCGGTATATAAATACTGTATATTATTATTATTGCTTTTCAACCACAAGAAGTTCACAGTGCAATTTGCATAGCTAAATAAATACTGTAAATGTACTGTAATTGTTATGCTGAGCTGAGGGTGGGGCTAGAGCTCGGAGTCCCCTTTGCCTGCAGAGACAACCCCCCCCCCTTTCAATCCCTGGCTTCTCTAAACAGGGCTAGGAAAATCTGGGAGAGCCGTTGTAGACAACACTGAGCTAGATGGATCGATTATTTGACTCAGCGAAAGGCAAATTGCACGTTCAGGATTTTCCAAGGATCGCGCATTTGGTCATTTCTGAATAACAAGATCTAGGACTACTTACCCTAGATCTGTCAGTCAAAGACCCTTTTGGCCAATTCACTATATGGCATTTAATGAGTTAAATGTACAGACATTTTCCTACTGCAGGCGTTTCCCTAAACAGAGGTGGTACTTTTTAGAAACCTGGAACGAAGGCTGAGGGTGCAACCATTGCCAGCCACCCTTTGCAGAGCAAAAGGAAATTCCATCTGTAGCATATTCATCAAATTGAACAAACCAGTACATCCTGGCTTTGCAAGTTTAACTGGCAACTTCAGAGGCAACAAAAACTGGTGCCACTCTGAATCTCCTAGTTGACCCGCAATCTTTGGCTTAAATTCACAGGCAGGCTTTTAAAATCTGGCCAAAGTCCAGAGATGTTGTTCATTGCTGAATACCAGCAGCATCCAATATCTTTTCATCAAACACTGATGTAGCGACAGAGTTTTCTTTTATCCCAATGCTCCATGTTCCTTTAACAGGGGGAAGCTGTTCCCAAAAAAAAAATTAGTGACTCCCCTGCTTGGAAAAGCAACACGTTTAAATTTGAGGTGGGAAATTTAATAGCTGAATTACGCTGGTAGTAACTCAGTTAAAACTTGCAGCGTTAACAACCGATGCTGCATTGAGCATATACTCCTATCCACTCTAGTAGAAAAACAATCCATATATGCACAGGTAAGATTTCAAGAGACAACCATTGTTCAAAGCATTTAAAAGACCATCCCCCCTTTATTTTAAAACATGCACAAGACAAGATCTAGTTTAAACTGGTAGTGAGCCACATTGATTTATTATCTTGTTTTGCTGATCTCCACACTGGTATCGTTTTAATTCTACACAGAGGGAGCCATGTTAACTCTTGTAACAGTGAGGCAGACTAGTCTCTGGGTTACAAAAAGCTGGTGCCACAATACATTTGATCGTCTTCACAGCGCCATAAGACTCTTGGTTATTCTGCAAAATATTCAGGAAGGCACAAGGGGCTGGAGATACACACAAGCACGTATTTCACAAGTAATATATATATATATATATATGCTGCAAAACACACAACCTTATGCTCTGCTCTTGGGGAGGGGGAAAAGGACCCCATCCCAGTTCTCGCTGATGGAGGTAGCATGCTCTCTTTTAGCCATGGCAAAAAAAAAAAAAAACCAAATGTTAGTCAAAACTCTCAAACAACGCACAAGGAGCCGATTCCTAGCGGACCACGTTCATCTTTTTGCAGGTGGATTTCTGCCTCCCCAGAATTATTTGCTTCCATCCCTTCCCCTTCCGACCCCCGCCTCCAACCCCCCAACACTTGCAAACGTGTAGATTCGAGACGAGTACAGGCAGGAGCAAAGTTTCCGAGGAGGATTTGGGGGGCGACAGTCAGCAGGCACCCAACCGTTTTTTTGCAGCCTTCTCTGGCGACATGCATACTCACTCCTTTGTTAGCACGGGCATAGCACAGCCTCAGCTGGTCGCAGCCTCGCAGCTCCTGGTGCAGCAAACTGGGATTACAGCCTAACCTTTCATCTGGAAGTGATTCCTCTAGGGCTCCTCTGAAAAGTTCGCAGCAGGACGAAAAGCGTCCCTGGGTTGCTGCGACGCCAATTCCTAGGACAATGCGGTTTGCGCGCTGCCTTGTGCGCGCTCGGAGGATCCAGCAAGACAGAGGAAGGAATGCAGTTCGACCGCACACCTGGGCGGTGGTGGCCTGAGTGAGGAGTCACCTTTTTTCGCCAGGTGATGCGGG
Source organism: Plestiodon gilberti rubricaudatus (assembly GCA_026170595.1). Lineage (NCBI taxonomy): Eukaryota > Metazoa > Chordata > Lepidosauria > Squamata > Scincidae > Plestiodon > Plestiodon gilberti. Next base: position 10,004,918 of record JANXHW010000011.1, read on the forward strand.
ACAGGACAGGCAGCAGCCGTCGTGTGTGTTGTTTTGTGTTTTTCCAGGCAGGGCTCCTCTCCTCCTACGGACGACCGTGTAAGATTGGGCAGACGTGGAGATAGAAAGAGGAAAAGAAAATATTTCTTTACCCAGCGTGTAATTCATCTGTGGAACTCCTTGCCACAGGATGTGGTGATGATGGCACCTGGCCTAGATGCCTTTAAAAGGGGGTTGGACTAGGCTTACCATATCCAAAGGGGGACAGAGTACCTACACCTTTAACCATTGTAAAAAGAGGGAATTTGGGCAGGTGCAGCTTGTTGCACCCTTCCATTATGAGCTACACCTGCCCAAATTCCCTCTTTTTACAATGGTTAAAGGTGTAGGCACTCTGTCCCCCTTTGGATATGGTAAGCCTAGTTTGGACAGATTCATGGAGGAAAAGACCATCACAGGTGACAAGCCATAAGCAACCTCCTGGTTTTAGGAGTAGGTTTTCTCTGTGCCAGGTGCAGGGGAGTGGCAGCAGGAAACAGGTTATCTTGTTGGCTGTGTGCTCCCTGAGGCATCTGCTGGGGCCACTGTGTGATACAGGAAGCTGGACTAGGTGGGCCTTTGGCCTGATCCAGCAAGGCTCTTCTGATGTTCTTATGAGGGAGACAATCTCTCCTGGCAAGGAGGCGCATTGATGCTGCAGGAGGAAATGCAGCCTATTGAATTTGAATGTACACCTCGCTTGGAAGATGGGAAGGCAGAGGCGTCCCCTTCCAGGATAGAGGTGGTGACTCATACCTGGCCAGCAGGCAATATCTCTTTTTAAGGGGGTTGCAAAATGGCCAGCTCAGTCCTGTGCGTGGCTACTTCAAAGTAAACACCACTGTGTTCAGTAGGACTTTACTTACTCCCTAGCCAATACATTAAGGATTGCTAGGTTGATTCACTGCTCCTCAAACTCCAGAGCCCTTTAAACTCCTAAAAGGAGTCTCGGGGAGCCCTGCCAGCACATGTGTTGGGGAGCCCCAGCATCATAGTCTGGTCTATACATTCATGAACGACCCAATGATGCTACTGCTATAAGAAAAAAAGAATCAAATAAAAGATGAATGTATTCAAATGTGTCTCTGTGCGAGTGATCTTTCGCTCACAGCAGGCCGAAGAGAGAGTGCATGGAGTCTGGTGACCACAGAGGCGAACTGAAGAAATCATGCCGTGAAAAGAGGAACTTGCTGGGAAAACAGTTGGCTTTAGCAATAAAATTGTTGTTGTTGCAGTGATAGATCCTGCTGAAAGTAGGCTGAGCCTGATAAACAGGATGCTTCTCTAGATTATCAGGGTGCAATTGGGAGCCTTGCCCAAGTGTAACCCTCTTATGTGATAAAACAGGGAGTTGCTAATGCTAACATCTAGAGCAGAGGTTCTCAACCTGTGGTACGGATACCCCTAGGGGTACGCGGAACTCTTGCTGGGGGTACGCCAAGCCCTGTCCCTTATCTGCCCCATCAGCAGCTAATTAAGTGTTAATTAACATGGATTTTAAATTTTAATTATTTTCGGAGCCCTTCTGTCTCTCTGATTTTGGTTTTGGGCTAATTTTTGTACTTTGGAAAATGTACTTTGGTGGGGTGGGGGAGGGAGGAGCTGATTTTGGGAAGTGTGACTTGGAGAGAAAAAAAGATCCTTGCATGTGTGTGTCTCTCTCACTCACTCACTCACTCACTCACACACACACACAGAGTTAAATAAGACATTTTTTCACATTTAAAATTGTTTTAGTACTTTTTTATTTAATGATTAATTACCTAATTAATTGATTAATCCAATTAATTAGCAGTTAATTAGCAGGGGGTACTTCAGAAAATTGGACCGTGATAGGGGGTACCCGGGCCTCCAAAGGTTGAGAACCCCTGATCTAGAGTGTCACACTACAATGGTTAAGGTGAGGTGTGGGCTTGACCACCCACTGGGTTCTGGTCAAATTTGTGACCACAGCATCGCAAACATATTCTTGCGCCTTTGCAAGTTATCCAACAGACAGCCAAGTAGCGGGGGGGGGGGGTGTCAGTGAGGTCTGGTGACACCAGTTAGTCTGCTGCCTGTCATGGAGTTTGCAAAGCAACAGGGACCTGCTTGGAATAAGTAGGTTAGGTTATCGCTTTCTTGACTCTAACCATGAGCTATGCTGGCATTCTCCTGGACCAGATGGATGGCGCCTTTCCTACTTAGTGGGATACATTCTTGTTGAGCTTCTGTTACTGCGGTTTGAAGTATGCTGCATGCACCCTGGAAAGATCTAGTCCTCTTGACTGTCCTTTCCAGTTTCCTTTTTAACAGGCCCCCTCAATTTAGAGAAGTCCCCTTTTTGGAAATAAAAAGACTTGGGTCTGGGATGGATCGATCTCCTTGCTGTTTGTAAAGTACCATGTGCATGTTGCTGTTGTTCAGTCGTTAAGTCATGTCCGACCCTTCGTGATCCCATGAACCACATCCTGCCAGGCCTTCCTGTCCTCCACTATCTTCCTGAGTTCGCTCATTTTCATGTTCGTTGCATCGGTGATGCTGTCTAACCATCTCATCCTTTGCCTTCCCCTTCTCCTTTTGCCTTCAATCTTTCCCAGCATCAGAGTCTTCTCCAGAGAGTCCTCTCTTCGCATTACGTGGCCAAAATATTTGAGTTTCAGCCTCAGTACCTGTCCTTCCAGGGAACAGTCAGGGTTGATTTCATTTAGGATTGACTGGTTTGATCTCCTAGCAGTCCAAGGGACTCTCAGGAGTCTTCTCCAGCACCACAGTTCGAAAGCATCTATTCTTCGGTGCTCAGCCTTCCTTATGGTCCAACTCTCGCAACCATACATTGCTACTGGGAACACCATCGCCCTGACTATACCAACTTTTGTTGGCATGGTGATATCTCTGCTTTTTATTATGCTGTCTAAGTTTGCCATAGCTTTCCTTCCAAGGAGTAAGCGTCTTTTAATTTCATGGCTGCTGTCTCCGTCTGCAAACAACCCATTCCTCCCCTGCACCAGCGTAGTTCCGCAAAGCAAGCTTGTTACAGTAACACAGCATCTGTCCATCTTTGCACCATTTTTATCCAGATTCCCTTGTCACAAGTGATTTCCTGCCTAGATGCTGGGTTCCTCAGGCAAGGTTGGCCTGACCTCTGGAATTTCTGTTCTGTGTGCAGCCATGCTAACAAGGCACTCGCTGCTGTGGTGAAGGCGACAGCAGCTGGAAATGTCGGTGTTAATTCAGAGTCATTCTGCTTTTCTCTCCTCCAGCACATGATCCAGCCAACTTAGGAAACCTCCATTTGGAAAGATATTTCTCTTTATGCGCAAAATGGAAAGATTTCTTTCTCTTCACGACTCTTGAGAGTTCCCTTCCCTCCTCCATAGAAGGGGATGCAACCAAACAGTACACCAGCCCCATTATCTGAGCATTATATTTCACAGAATGAGATAGTAGCGTTTGGGACTGCCCATTTCAGACTACTGCTGCTGTAATTATTAATTATTATTAATTTAGACTTCAGGATTCAGGTATTAGGAATGGGGATCATATTTCTGAAAGCTCTCCCATGTAAAAATCCCCTGCATAGCACATCAGAAAGAGGACTATATAGTAAGCAGTCTAGAATCTTTCTCTCACGCTCTCCCCTACTCAGGACTCTACCACCTAGTTCTGTCCTCTGTGTAAATCAGCCCCAGACTGACAGCTCTCCAGTGTCAGGTGATGCCAGTGAGTCAGCAATGCCTTGGCACAGACATAAGAAAATGCCAGAGTAACTTATCTCTGAGTAACAATATGGAACTTTTGGGTTCACATCGAACAAACCTTCGTTGGTGGTTTCTGTCATGACTCTTGGGCAGAAGTGTGTGTGTCCATAGATAGAAATAAATGGAGAAATCCAGGATTTGACCGTAACTGTGTTTGGGCAGCAGCTGCCCACCCTCAAAAGGAAGAGGTATCACGGGGGGGGGAGTGTGTACAAAAGAGGAGCATGGTGGTGGTCTAGCTCTGAAGCTGCTCTAGCCCACCACTCTCCTCTTCTGCTCTTCCTTTTCCAGGGAGGCAGAAAGAGGCGCAGCAGTAGAGGTGACAAGTGTGCCAACAGGCAAGGGATGGTGGTGGCGTTTGGCATGCCATCCTAGGTCGTGCATGTCATTTTGGACTTCCTTTGTTGAAAAGCAACATATTTATATATTGCTTTTCCAACAAAAAGTTCAAAACACGATAAGAATAATCTGAATAAATGCAGAGGAAAGGAAACACCAGCGAGCAGCAGGCGCTGGCACAGACGCTGTGCTGGGTCGGGATGAAGCGGGGCAGCTGCTCTGTGCCCTGTTCACGAAGGCTGCAACCCCCTGCACGCTTCCTGAGGAGGAATCTCCCTGGAAACATAGTGGGACGGACTGACTGCTGTGAACACGAGTAGGTTTGCACGGTAAACACAAGAGAGACATCGCCTTGAAAGATGGCTCTTTGACCAGTTAGCAGGGGGATGCATGTGACGTGTATATATAATGCACATGTCTTCTATGTGCACAAAAAACTACGCATATAAGACGGTAGCGTGTGTAGGTGTGTAGTACACACAGACGTAAGAATTGTAGCAAAAGAAAACCGCGTCCAGCAGCAGCCCGCAAGTTGAGGCTGCGTCTCGCTTTGCTTTTTTTCCTACCTCTATGCGGACGTCCTTGCACGTGCGGGGCGACGCTCTCGGGTGGCCGCCCAGCGTGCGTGCGTGCGTGGGTGGGTGGGTGGGAGGGGCGTGCGTGCGTGGCGACGCGACGTCAGGCGTCCGCCCCGCCCTCGCCCTTCTTCCCGGCACGCAGCGTCAGAGCCGCTCCTGTCAGTGCGAAGAGAGGCGAGACAGGCCCAGCTCGGAGGCGGCGTCGCTCTCTGCCCGTCTTTTCGCCCGGCGCCCCGCTCCCTCCTCCGGCCATGGCGATGGACACGAGCGGCAAGGAGAAGGAGGCGCTGCAGCTGCTGGCCGAGGCCGACAAGAAAGTGCGCGGCTCTCAGGGCTTCTTCTCGGGGCTCTTCGGGTGAGGCCCGTCGGGGGGGGGGCGAGCGGAGGGGGGTCCGCGCGAGAGCCGCTGATTGGTCGCTGCCCGTGTCCGTCTCGCCGTTTGAGTGCGGCACGTTGCGTGGGGGAGGCGAGCAAATGTCTGTCTGCGCGCGCACACGCGTCTATAAGTACTGTCCTGAACAGATAAACGAGGCGTAGGGTTGTGTATCCTTATATGCAAAGGCTTCTTATATGTATAAACTGCAGGGCTGTGTGTGTACGTACACACTACTTGATGTGTGTGCATATTTACACATACACATACTCATATGCATAAGAGGTCTGTGTATAAACAGAAGTATATATTTTGTCTATTCATGCATGTGTGTATATATTTATATAGACATGCATTTTATATGTGTACATGTAGTTATAAAAGAGAGTACTTTAAGACATTTGTAAAAGTATAATGTATGTGTGGATTGTCTTAAAAATAAGTGAAAGGATATAATTGAGAGAGAGCACAAGAAAAAAATATGCACCTAAAATACCGGAGGATCTCTCTTCCCCCCCCCCACACCTTGCAATGATTGCATTATTTAAAAAAGTGAAGGTATTTGTGGTGGCTTTTGGGGGGTGTTTTAGTTCAGTGGTGTCTGTGGGTGGGAAGCCAGGAAAAGAGGAGGGTGTGGTTTTGCTGGTTGTGGTGGATTAGGGATGTATTTTTGTGTGTGTGTTTTATATACCAAGTCAGGCTGTCTAGCTCAGGGTTTGCCATGGTGGCTGGCAGCAGCTGTTCATGATTAGGAATATATAATATGTTTGTGTGTTTTATAAAGTAGCTTCTTAAAATCCTAAATGCCAACACACACATACTGTATTCCTAATCCTGGCGAGTTGCTGCCAGCAGCCACTGCCAAGGATGGCCGGACTGGGTGTCTGTCAATCAACTTCCTGTGACCCTATACTGAGTCAGGCCCTCATGCTCATAGTTGTTGTTGTTGTTGACGACACTGGCTGGCAGTGACTCTCCAGTGTTAGGAATGTGTTTGTTTTTGTATCTAGACCAGTGGTGGCCAACCTTTCAACATGAATGCTGGCCCTTTAAATGGTTGCATAGGTGAGGACATTTCAGCAGGTGCAGCTGCTTTAGCAGCACCATCAGCACTTACAGCTGCCAAGATTCTGTCTTCTACACAACTCATAAGAACATAAGAAGAGCCCTGCTGGATCAGGCCAAAAGCCCATCTAGTCCAGCTTCCTGTGTCACACAGTGGCCCTACCAGATGCCTCAGGGAGCACAAGACAACAAGATAACCTGTTTCCCGTTGACACTCCCTTGCACCTGGCACAGAGAAAACCCACTTCTAAAAACCAGGAGGTTGCTTATGGCTTGTAACCTGTGATGGTCTTTTCCTCCATGAATCTGTCCAAACCCCTTTTAAAGGCATCTAGGCCAGATGCCATCACCACATCCTGTGGCAAGGAGTTCCACAGATGAATTACACGCTGGGTAAAGAAATATTTTCTTTTGTCTGTTCTAACTCTCCCTCCACTCAATTTTAGTACATGTCCCCTGGTTCTGGTGTTGTGCGAGAGGGAGAAGAATTTCCCTCTATCCACTCTCTCCATCCCATGCATAATTTTATAAGTCTCAATCATGTCACTCCTCATGCGCCTTTTTTCTAGGCTGAAAAGCCCCAGACGCTGTAGCCTTTCCTCATAAGGGAGGTGCTCCAGCCCACGAATCATTCTGGTAGCTCTTTTCTGCACCTTTTCCAATTCAACTATATCCTTTTTGAGGTGTGGTGACCAGAACTGGACACAATACTCCAGATGTGGCCTTACCATCGATTTGTACAAAGGCAGAATGATATTGGCCGTTTTATTCTCAATCCCTTTTTTAATGATCCCGAGCATGGAATTGGCCTTCTTCACAGCCGCCGCACACTGGGTCGACACTTTCATCGACCTGTCCACCAGCACCCCAAGATCTCTCTCTTCATCCGTCACAGACAACTCAGAACCCATTAGCGTATATGTGAAATTTTGGTTTCTTGCCCCAATGTGCATCACTTTGCACTTACTTACATTGAAGTGCATCTGCCATTTTGCTGCCCATTCTCCCAGTTTGGAGAGATCCTTCTGGAGCTCTTCACAATCCCTGCTGGTCTTCACCACCTGGAAAAGTTTAGTGTCATCTGCAAACTTGGCCACCTCTTAAGAACACAGTAGCCCTAATGGTGGAAGGTTGGCCACCCCTGATCTAGACAGAGTTGGACTATCTAGCCCAGGATTGTTGACAGCAGTTGTGCAAGTTTTGCGATTCTCCTTACCTGGAGATGATGCAGGGGATTGAACCCGAGACCCTCTATGTGCAAAACAATGGCTCTGTCCCGGTGTATGGCCTCTTCCTGTTTAGGTGGTGTATACTGGGGTAGGTGGAGCTTTGATAAAAGGTCTAGAAGGGAACCAGTTTGTCATTGTATTAGGTAATCTTATTTTGTGCTTTCACCAAGGAGTTCAGGGTGGCATGTATGTGGTTTGCTCTCTTTCTCTCTCTATCCCCCCCCCCCAGTTTATCCTCACAACAACCCTGAGAGGTAGATGAGCCTGAGAGCAATGGCGACTGGCCTAAGGTCGCCTCATAATAAGCTCCATGGCTAATGGAGGCTGCAGGGCACTAGACAAGCAGAAAGATGAAGATTTTTCCTGGGAACTGGTGTGTATGTGAAGGGGCAATATATGAAGAGAGAAACTGTGGGGGAAGGCTAGGAATGATGATGAGGAAGAAGGTGGGATTGCTGGTGGTGGATTGGGCCAATGTTCGGAAGTTCGTTGCAACACCGCCTCAGTTGTTCAGCAATGACATCATCGCTGAACTTCTGGGTTGCCGAGCTCCTCGGCTGTGCACCTTAGAGGGAACAATGGCTTGGGCCACCTGTGTGGTGCTGACGACGGGAGAAGGAAAATACCAACTGGGTTTGGTGGCTGAGAGAGGGGAGGGATTGTGAAGGTGGGGCAGAGAGTGGATAGTAGTGACTAGAGAAGGGGTGAAAAGTGGTGAGCGTGTCTAGGCATCGGTCATTGGGATGGGATGGAACAGTTGGAGGAGGAGGAGTAAGGAGGGAGCTGGTCAGGTGAATTACAAAGGGAGAGAGCTGCTGGGGGTGAAAGGGGATGGTGGAGGGTCTCCAGTGGGGTTGAGAAGTGAATGAAAGCTTGAAGGTCTAGCAGTGAGACCCAGACAGGAGTAACGTTGGGGAGGTGAATGTTTTTTGTTTGTTTCAAAAGACTCGTATCCTGCCTTTCAGGTTTGAAATCTCCCGAGGCAGCATTCAACAGTCAATGGAAACAGTGAACAAATCAAGGAAAACAGTTACAATTGGAGCTAAAGTCAACCATTGCATGCCTGATGATGTCCAGTCTTTGCCACCCATGTAAAAGCAGCAAGGGTGGGGGCCCCACCAGGCAGGGAGTGCTCAAGGCGCAGTGTCACTACAGAAAAGGGCCTGTTTGTGGTGCTGCCAACCAGATAGCCTGATTGCAAAGCTTGGGCAGGCTCTTGTGGGCCTTTTGGGTACCTGGAGTCTGCGTTGGCTCTGCTCTCGTGGAAGCCCCAGGAGCCTTGGTTGCGTGTCATGTCGGAACGCTCCCTAAGCTTCGCTGGTTTGTGTGCCTTGCGTTGTTCAGCTTCCGTCACTCGAGTGTTGACTTTTTCCCAACTTTTCTGTGAACCAAGCCACCTCCTCTGTACCACACGAGCCTTGCTTTCTTTTTTTTCATAGCATTAATTAGCATGCTCTGCTCACATGTATGAAGACAAGAGGCTGGTCGTCCTGTTTTCAAGAGGTTGGGAAGTTGTCAATTGGGTTTCTGTTTAGCTGAAATAGAAACTTGAACCACGATCTAGTGTTGTGTGGTACAATCTGGCCACTGCACCAAAATATCTCTTCTCTCCTCACCTTCCCTAATTTACCCCTCTCCTCTACCCCACTCTAAGGGTTGATCATGCAGCAATGATTGACCCGGCTTGTTTCTCTAATTCTCTCCACTTCACAGGTTTTCTTGTTATGCCCTGGTGGGATAACTGTGGTGGAGGTAACAAGCTAGTGGGAGCTGCTGCCTTGGCAGAGGGTGCAGGAGACCCCTTAAAAGCACCTGAGCCCTTGTGCTCTGGCTTGGTTTTTATGACTGTTGTTTTGCTGCCCTGGCTGGGAGATGGAGAAGAGTGGTTAAAACCCAGGTATCTGTCCCAGAAGGCAGCCTAATGCTTGGGAGCAGGGGCTGTGCAAGATTAATACAATCATGTGACAAGTGGTGACTGACAGGTGCGCCAGAGCCTTTGTTGTCCTGGAAAGGTTTGCCGATTTCCCTGGGATGAACGGAGCGGTGGCTGCTCTCTCGTGGAATGTGCAGTGTTAGTGTGCTGTGCGTTGAGGCTGCCCTCTTGTACGCGCCAAGTCGTCGTGAACTCGGTAGGACTTCTGAGCAAACCTTCATAAGATCAGGTTGTCGTATCCCCTTTGCTTTTGAAGCGTCTTTCGTGTTGCCAGGAAGGCTAGAGCCCTTGAGGAGAAGAAACGCGAATGGCAGATGGAATCGTTGCCTGAAGCTGGAACCTGAGCATTCCTTCCGAGGGCAGGACAGAAGCACACAGTGGAATAGACTGCAGCTCTTTGCCCACCTTGGAGCACCACAGTGGGCTGACAATATATGGAAAGAACTGCTGGGAAGCCAAGGAGAGCACAGTGCTGGGGGGCTGAGTGAATGACAGCGACTGGAGCCCCGGGTAGCTGTGATGGATTTCTGCCACCTACTCTCTGGTAAGGCTGACTCATGGGGAGGCCTAATCTAGGTCTGTACCTGCATCTTGAAGGATGCTGTCTGTCTGTTACAATGACTTGGGAAAAGGGACATGGAGGAGACAAGGAGGATCACGGGAGAGTTCCGACTGGCCAGACTAGCAATTCGGGACTCAATAGAACACCGGAACTCTCCTAGTTTTCTAGGTCCGTCTTTACCTACAGCCCCATGGCTGTTTTCCGAGGCCTGAGGAGGAAGCTTTATTGGCAGAAAACTTGCAGCCCAACTTGAAAGGCAGGAAAGTGCGAAGCCGCAGGCAGAAGGATTTCACGAGAGGAACCGAGTGTCCCTTGGGAGCCATGAGGAGAGTCGATCAGGCTTGCCCTGGATGCATGAGGCATCCAGCCATGAGACATTGGGCCGATGCTTAAAACCAAGACTGGAGTGGGTGAAGAAGGTCCTTGTAGCCTTCCTCTGATGGATCCTCCGACAAGTGAACCTCTTCCGTGAATTGTCAAATTTAAGATGACCCTTGAGCAGAATCGGTAGGACTTGATCTTGGTTGGAGATGAATTGCCTCCCTTCATTTAAATAACGGTTGTATAATGGAAAAATAGCAGCAGCAAGGAGGCCGCTTTTTCTTGAGGCTGGAAGTGTCCTTGGAAACGCCCTGGGAGCCGCCTGCATCTTCTGTTGGGATTACAGATGGGATGACATTGCCCTGAGTGTGTGCATGCGAGGGAGAGGGGTCAGTTCCTTTGGAGCGATCCATGGCGAGGAGGAGAACAATGGGAGTTCGTATGAAATGCCTTTTTCTCCTCCTTTGAAATGGAGCTGAGCTGGTGGCTCTTACACTGTAACCTGTGGGCGGGTGAGGAGAGAACTGGGCTGTGCCTGCAGTTTTTCCTAGCTGTGCATCTGTTTTCTCCCGCAGGCAGGCAATGTCTGTTGTTGAAGCAGAAGCATCCGCTGCTTTGCCGGGGGGGGGGGGGGACAGGGAACGGAGGACACATGATAAAGCTGGTGAGTCAGGGCCAGGCTCTTTCTCTTGCGCCGAGCCTACAGCTGGGCCTTGAGAAGCTGAACGCCTCCTGCAGCAAGCCGCTGAAGTGGGTCATGGCTTCTTGCAGGCTGTGAGCAAGAGGGAGCCAGGGGCTGGGAAGGAGGAGGAACAAAGGTGCCAGGGAGACGATAGGTGCCAAGGGGACAGCTGCCAAGAATGCTGCTCCTGTTGTTACCAGCAGTGTCACCGTCCAGCTTTCTAGTGGCTCTACACATTTGGAGAGAATTGTGCATTGCTTTTGTTCCTCCTAGCCCTGTTCCTTGGAGGTGGGGTGTGTGTAATAGCCGAGAATCTGTTGCTTAATAGGGCAGCTAGGGTTTTAGGGCTCCCCTGTGCTACAGACTGATGTAGCGCACACCTCTGTGGGTCTGGCTTCTAAGAGAATTGTGTCTAGGGTTGGCTGCAAGTGGCCTCTGGGGACAGGAGGGCTCCTCTCTTGCTTTGTGCAGGGGCTTGGAGAAGGTAAAAAACGGGAGACGTGTTGTGTGCTCTTTGGGCCAGACTTTTTTTTTTTGCTTTCGTGCCCTTCGCGTGCCCTGCTGCAAAGTGAGAGAAGACCTTGCCTGTGTCAGCCTGGGTTCTTGAGAGGGGGCAGGTGGCTGCCACAAATACTTGGCTAGTAGTAACCCAAGCCAAACTTGGGGGACCCATGCTTGGGAAGCACAACTTTTCTAAGCACTAGCATGAAATGTATGTATAGGCATGCGTCAATCCTGCACAAGGCTGGAGGGACAAATATACTGGGTCCACGTGTCTTGGGGACCCGGGCCTTGGCCTTTCTTTCTGCCCCGACTGTCCCAAGGGTTTCTCAGGGCTTCCGTGCCAGAGCTACACATTCTGGGTTCAGCTCAGCGCTCTGCGCCTTGGGAGAGAGCCAGATGCTGCCCCTGCCCAGGAATTTGTCACTCCATCCCAGTGAGCGAAGGCCGTAACTGGCATCTCGCCTTTGCATGGAGACTGAGCTGCTCGGAGCCAGCATTTCCAGCCACGATAGCTCAGAAATCTTCCAAGCTGGATTTTCTTCATAGTTTGGGGAATTGAGGGGGGGGGGTTAACTCTTGCTGATATGTTCAAAATGTGTCTCTTGCATGCATTGGAGCTTAGCCTTGTTTCCCCCTGCACTTTTGATCCTTCATTCGGGGCCCCTTCTCCTCCCAAAGACAGGAGAGAACCTGGGCTTGGAAATGCTTCTCTTCCAAACCGCAGGACCGACTCTGTTGAAACTGAAGCTTCTGGCAAGGTCTGACGTCTTGCCATCTGCAAGCAATTCTCAAAGGGAGCGAATCTGGAGCTTCCAGTGGGGGGGGGGGGACGGACACAGTCGTGTTCTCTAACTGTTAAGGGAAGAGCATGTTAGCCAGGTGCCTGGGAGATAATATTCCTTTCCAGATTGTTTGGGATCCTGCTAAGAAGACAAACGGCCCTCGTCTTGGGCAAGTTTGGTGTTGTGCAGGAACAGGAAACCTGCTTCCTATTGCAATCGTCTCCATGATCAGACGGGCAGATGGAACAGTGCAAACTGGATCTTGGAGTGCCAGTTCCTTCTCTCCTTGCCTGGGTGACTTCCAGAGAAAGTCAGTCTCTCCTAAGCATAATTGAAATCGATGAGGCAAGTTTAAGTTGCGGTTAAAGTCCCCTTAATTTCAATGGAACTTAAGTCATGACTCATTTTCTTTGAGGCAGCCTGTATTTGGGGGGGGGGGGGCTGGCTGCTAATGCCCTGTTTCCATGTGCATGCTCAAAGTGGCTTCAAATACAACAGCAACATGATCAAGTAATGAACTGAAAACAATTCAAAATACTGAAGCCTTAAACGCAGTTTCAGTAAACCGTGACAGCAGCAAATTGTTTCTTGAAAACAGCAGCTCTGAATGTAGATCAAAACCTTGTTGAAACTTGGGAGACAACCCAAAGGTTCTTTTCTCTTGCGGAAGGAAACCTTGCAATACAGCCCAAAGGCTTTAAGAGGCAGCACCTAACCACGGAGATGGGGCTTGGTGATCTCCATGGGGAGGGAGGGTGTTTCATTTCCTTGGTGCTGTGACAGAAAAGGAATCCATACATACATGCTCCTTTTGCTTTCCTGCAATGGCCTCCAATGCTGACTTTCAGGTGCCCGTTGAAGAGACCTGGCTTAGACCAGGTCAGGGATGTTATCCAGTTGGAATTCAATTGTCTTGTGCCGTCTTGAATAGTTGTGTTTGACTAAGGCTGCAACATTTGGTCATTAATTAACCTAACTAATCGATTGAAGAAAACTTTGTTCAACTAAAAAGATTCTTCCGGTCAATTGGGCAGCAAATCATAAAATTGAATATTAGTACTTATGAAAGCTTTAGATGGCAAATGTGTCTCATAGAAATTCCCTGTTGTGGCACATCTTGTTTATTAAAAATGCTTACTGGTATATCCCACCTATTGACCCTGTCAGGATCCCAGGGCACCCAAAAACAAAAGCTGAAAGACGAATGTGACGCCATGTTGTCTCTCTCCCCCCTCAGAGGCGGCTCCTCCAGGGTCGAGGAAGCATGCGATATCTACGCCAGAGCAGCCAACATGTTCAAAATGGCCAAGAACTGGAGTGGTACGTAGCACACGCCATACTCTTCGCCTCTGTTAAACTCTGTGCTTCAGAACGACACGCCTAGGCACGTATCGCACTCGCTGGTTCTGGGATTATTCTCTTCGCTCGTGTTGCAGTACAGATGTGTTGTCCACAGGAGTTGGAGGCTCAAGACCTTGAGTTCGTGGGGTGCAAAGGGTCACAGCACTTGCTTGGGAGGGGGGCATCCATTGTGCCAACAGTCAGTTGCTTGTTGGTTCCTGGATTGAGTTTTATGGCTGCCTCTTGTGATACGAAAGGTGCCCTTAGGAGAAGTTCTCTTCTCCTCTTCCCCACCCCCATACAACATCTCTCTCTCTCACACACACACTCACACACACAGATATATAGAGATACAGGTGGGCCCCCATATCCGCTGAGGATATGTTCCAGGCCCCTCCGTGGATACTTGAAACCATGGATAAGAGCGAACACCCCTCCATGGTTTCCTGAGGGCCCCCCTGCAGGCAGGCATGCTTGCTCCCCCCAGCTCTTATTTTTCTTTCAGCAAGCTTTGTTTCTTCCTTAAAACAGAGAAGCAGCCTCCATTGCAGGCAAGTAGAACGAGATTAAGTTCTAGAGAGGCTCTGCAAGGTTAACAGAAACCTTGCAGAGCCTCTCTAGGACTTAGTCTCGTTCTACTTGCCTGCAATAAGCAGCCTCTCCTGTTTCTTTAAGGGAGAAACGAAGCTTACTGGGAAAAAAGTAAAAGCCTGGGGGGTCCCCACGATCCGTGGATAACTGAAACAGTGGATAGTGAATCAGTGGATATGGGGGCCCACCTGTATATGCGCCTGCCTGCCCCTAGCTTTCAGGGAGGTGGAATGGACTTTTGAGGGGCTCTGTTTTGGATGTTTCTTGTGTGTATGAGTTAGGACTGGTCCGAGACTCCATGGTACATGCAGCAATGGGCCAAATGCTGCCCCCCCCCCCCACACCTGGCTGCGCACTGGATGTGAAAAGGAAGACTGGAATGGAACAGAAGAGGAAGTGTGGAGGAGAGGAGGCTTGTGCTCTAGCCCGCTCTGCTCCTCTCCTCCTCCTCCTCCTCTTCAAATCCAGGAAGTGGAGGGAGGAGCTATGGCAGCTGGCACCGGTCTGTTATTAGGAGCAACCACCTCCTAGTTGGGTCAGCCCTGAGTTCAGCAAACCCTAGAATGAGTGTGTGTGTGTGTGTGTGTGTGTGTGTGTGTGTGTGTGTGTGTGTGTGTATGCATGCATCCCTTTCCAGCACAGCACAGCCTTGTGGTCTCTTTCTCTCCTAGCTGCAGGGAACGCTTTCTGCCAGGCTGCTCAGCTGCATCTCCAGTTGCAGAACAAGCACGACGCGGCCACCAGCTTTGTGGACGCTGGCAATGCCTTCAAGAAAGCCGATCCTCAAGGTAAGGGGCGGAGAGGGCCGTCCGTCCCACAATCCCGTCGGAAGCCGTGGTGGGGTTCTCAGGCTGTGGAATGGAGCCTATGCACAGGAACGCCTGCCTCTTGGCTGCAAAAGAGGCTGTTTTGCCTAATTAAATCTCTATGTTTAGATGGTAGAAGGTGGTTGTGCCTCTGTGGTGCAGAGCACACAGCCTCGAGATTAACCAAATGCATGGAAGGAGTGCGCAGGCTGCACCTCTATAGTTCATATTTTATGTACACCTGTATTCCTGGTTGGGCATATGGGGGGGTACAGGGGCAGCCAGTGTATTGGCCGCCTTTGACTTGTGACGCGGAACCATGAAATGCTGCTCCATAAACTCTCTCCGACGCTGCAAGTCACGTACTTTGCTGAAGGGCAAACGACGCTACAGTGCCAGCTGGCCTCCTTGCGCTAGACACCGAGTGGGTGTCCCACTTTATCTGGAATCCTCCGTTGCCTGCGGCATTGCATAAGAGCTACGAGTTGACAAATCTCTCCCTGGCTGGACCTGTGTGGACCTCGATCCCACCTTTCTCCCTGAAGGGCACCCAGTACAACGTAGTGGTCTATAAACATGCCTGTCCACCCATGGGTCTTAACCTTCAGGCTTTGCCCTCTAAAGGGGGCTCGGATGTCTCCTTTTCTTGTAGACCGAGGAAGACCGGGCTTCGTACTTGGTGTGATGTGGCAGAAGTGTCTCTTAGTGCCTTCAGCACTATCCACTCACTCTGAAAGTCGGCTTTGACTCCGAGCCTGGTTCTAGCTGAGCTAGCTTTTTCCTGCCTCAAAAGCAGCAGTTGCGGGAGAGTCTTTTGGGTTCTCTTCTGGCTAGTTTGTGATCTCTACACTGCAGCAAGAACGTGCAGGGCCTTTACTCTAGAGTCGTGCCCTTTCAGGATTCCGTGTGCCTGACTGTGGGAGTGAAGAGGCCCCCCTCCTCTTCAGCCGCCTGGTCTCCGGCAGCAGTTTAGGGAAGATAATGAAGTAACCTGAGGAGAAAACAAATTTAATCCTCCCAGGGATTTGCTTAATCTTTTGGAGATTTGCATTCCGATTATCGCTGATGCAGAGCTGAAGAGCAAGCCTTGCCCTTGTGCGGAGGGAGGTGGAGTGATGTGGGAGGGGATTGGGGCAATCGATGCCCCAGCCCCACAGGGCTCTGATGAGATCCTGTCTTGGCCTAAGTCGTTGTCGTCTGACTCTTCTTGATCGCTGGCTGTCAGTCACTGGTTGCTTTCTCCGGGAGAAGTGATAGTGACAGGGAAAGCGTGGCCTATCTCTCGCGGTAGAACTGAATGACGCAGCGTGGACAAGAGTGCACCGTATGGCCCTTGCCCACCCTTCTAAAGCCTGTGTGCCGAAGAAATGCAAATTATACACTTGGAGCGACCTCTGCACATCTGCTTCTCTCTAGTGCCGTTCCAGTGTGGCAAGGACTGCAGGGGGCAAAAGGGAGCTCAGCAGACTGTAATGATCGTGCTCTAAACTCGGGGAGCTCTAACCGTGTGCTCATTTTGAAGGAAGCCAGCAGCCTCTGCTCCCACATGTGAACAACTGCCCATTATTAAAACCTTGAGGACTAGAAACTGGCTTTTAAAGAGTGGAATTCTGAGTTGGTAGGAACAGAATGCCTACCTTCTAGCTTAGATGCGTTCAGCACTGCAGTTCCTCAACTGGCCACAGAGGGGCAGCATAGGAACCCATTCTGTTTGTATGGGACACTAGCTGTGCGTGTCAGTCTCAGTTGTATTTCCGAGAGGAGGGGGGGCTGCTTGCATCCATTCCCTCTTGGAGCAGAACAGAACACAAACGATGATGGAAAACTGCCCAGCCCTGTCAATCCTCCAGCTCTGCTTGGCACCCTTAAGATCCTCGAGCCTGAGCAGCTTTTCCTTAAGTGGCTATTGATCTCCCCCCCCCCCCCAGGGAGGGGACCGTGCTGCTGCTATAAATACACCCACGGCTGTATCCCTTGCAGCGAGGTCAGGGGAGCAGCCTTGCTAGATGGCCTGGTTTCTTCATGTTGTTGTGCTTAAAGCTGCCATCTCTCTCTTTACTTCAACAGAGGCCATTAACTGTCTCCTCCGATCTATTGAGATCTACACAGACATGGTAAGTCTGTCTTGAGATGTCCTGGCTGTCCAGTTCAAAAGTCAGCTGATGGTTTTTCCTTTAAAAATTACTCCTGCAAATTTGGTAAACATGGCATTAATGGTTAGGGTTTTTGCTTCCATTAGTGGGTGGAGTCCTGTCAAAAGCCATCTCAAGGTGATGTTTGCTCACTGACCAAGCAGCTTGTACTTCTTCTTGCCAGAGGATTTGCAGTTAATCTTCTGAGGGATTGTTCTAAAGGGAAGTGGGAAAGGTGTGTGCTTAAACCAATACAATATCGTAGTGTGGAGGGTACTTGAAGTATAAAACCGAGGGATTTGTCAAGTGAATTGAGGAATGCCTTGAAGCTGGCAGGCCTAATCTGCTGTCTGGGCATCCTTCAAAGTGCACGTAAACTTAGAAAGTCCACATCTGCACACTTGATTTTCAGTGTCTTCCCCCTACTCTAAATCTCTGTGCACTGGGGAGTGTGATTGTGTTTGCCCAACTGGCAGCTTAAAACATGGAGTGTATTTTGCAAAAGCAGGGCATGAGGATGGCTGGGTTGGCTCGGATGAATCTCCAGACTTTTGCTGTGAGGCTGGAGACTCTGGACAATGCCCCTGTTTCTACCCCAATTTGGGTTGCCTTGGGGCTGTCGGGGCTGTCCACAAATATCCAGAGGTCCTCAAATAGCGCCTCATGTTTCTCATGTCTGTCCTTCCATCAGGGCCGTTTCACCATTGCAGCCAAGCACCACATAACGATAGCAGAAATCTACGAGACGGAGCTAGTGGACATTGAAAAGGTATGTGGCAGAAGAAGGGAGTTTCCCTGTCTTGTTTCTCAGAAGGAACCTGCTAGAAGGATACGCCATGCCCAGCTCCCTTGGGATTTTCTTCTCGGAAGGTTGCAGATGGTGGATCCAGGATCAATTCTGAAGGGGGAGCAGACTTGGGCACTGTAACTTCTCCTACTAAATCTATTAAAACCTGGGTTTTAGAACTTGGGGGAGGGGGTGGGCTCCCTGAGGCATCTGGTGGGGCCACTGTGTGATACAGGAAGCTGGACTAGATGGGCCTTTGGCCTGATCCAGCAAGGCTCTTCTTACGTTCTTATGAAACATTTCTTTAAAATTACCCAGCGTGTAATTAATCTGTGGAACTCCTTGCCACAGGATGTGGTGATGGCACCAGGCCTGGATGCCTTTAAAGGGGGATTGGATAAATTCATGGAGGAAAAGACCATCACAAGTTACAAGCCATAACCTTCTAAAGCTAGGAGGTTGCTTATCTCTGTATGCCAGGTGCAAGGGACTGACAACAGGAAACGGGTATACCTTGTTGTCTGTGTGCTTTCGGAGGCATCTGGTGGGGCTGCTGTGAGATACAGGAAGCTGAACTAGAGGGGCCCTTGGCCTGATCCAGCAGCCGGGCTCTTCTTGCTCTAGGCAAGCAGCAGCTGCAGCAACGGAGGTGGTAGGTGGGCTCCGGGGGCTGCAGCTTATCAATAGGGGGCTGAGCTGTTGCCGTTTGTCTTGCTTGTGAACTCCCTAGGGCAGTGTTCCCCATACCGGGAGTTGCAGCTCCCAGGGGAGCCGCGGAGTGCCGCGGAATCTTCTCGGAAAACAGTGTAATGCCAATTGGCAGGCGTCAACATCATGTACTGGGGAGCCGCGACCAGTGATCGCCAATGGTCAAGGGAGCCGCAGGTTGAAAAAGTTTGGGAAACACTGTCCTCTAGGGCCCTGATGGCGAACCTATGACACGCGTGTCACAGGTGACACGCGAGGTCATTTTGGGTGACACGCCAGTGTTTCCCCCAGGGCCCCGACACACCTTACATTTTCACAAAAGTTTTATAGGCTTATCTTGAACATTTAGGGCAGAGATTTTTGGAAGACCTCTTTATTATCTAGTAAAACTCAGCAACAAAAAAGTAACTAATTGATGTTAAATAAAATGCAATGTGTTCTGTAGTTTTCAGCTCAGTTCAATTCAAAATTACTATTAAAAGTAGCAATAGTTAAAGTACTATTAAAAGTGGGGGGGGGGGGGGGAGAAACACACCAGCAGGGTCGTTAGGCATTTTAAAAACTTTTGACATACCAAGCCCAAATGGTTCGCCATCACTGCTCTAGGGCATCAGTCTTAACATCTGGAGGCACCCTAACATGCTGTTGTGCACTTTTGGTCTGACCCCAAATCCATGAGTTTGGTCTGATCTCGCCTTCTCTTCCCCCCCCCCCCTTTGATTGCTTCCTTTTCAGGCAATAGCCCATTATGAGCAAGCTGCAGATTATTACAAAGGTGAAGAATCCAACAGGTAACTAAAGGGCTCCTGTGGTGTCATCCCTGCTGTATCCCTTTTCTGTTTGAGGTGATTCCACTCTTACCTGTTGGGTCAGCCTCGGAAGGTTGTGTGGGGGAACAGCTGTGCCACCCCATGGGGTTTATTTTGTGAGGTGCCACAGTGTTCTCTCTTTGTGTCAACAAAGGGGAAGATGAATGACTTGGGGTGATGTGTCGGATATAATGATGCTCAGCGCGCTTTCTCCTCTTCCACAAAAGCACGTGAGGCGCTGGATGCCCTGAACAGGAGCCTGGGTCACTGATGGGCTGTAGGATAGGGAATAAATGTCGGTTTATTCACCGATGATTAAGCCGATACTCTTCATGTGTAGCGTAAGGACTCTTCTTGGTCCAGAGCTGCTCTTGTAAGCTCAGGTGGCACCCATAGCAAGGTGTGTCTTTTATCCTCTTGAAGCTGCTGTGACTGCTTCTGAAAGCGGCTGTCCTGGCTACTGTGATTACATGCCTTGGTAACTTCTAGGCTAGACTACTGTATAGGTCTCTCTATGGGGCTGCGTTTGAAGACTGGAAACGTCATCTGGCTCAGAATGTGGCATTCTGCTTCTTGGAGAGTGAGCTGCTGGGACCAGCAAGTCCCAGAATGAGGAGATGATCTCAATTTCAGTAATGCCCCTTAGTAAGAAGTAACTTTTTTCACCCCAAGTGAGTAGCTCTTTAAGAGTCTGAAATAAAAATCCATTTACATATAGCTGAGCAATCCCAGAGTGCTCCAGGGCATGAATGCTGGTTTTTCCTAATTAAAAAAGAAAAAAAATTACAGTGGTGGATTATGGACAGTCAGACTGGCGCAGTGGGTCATGTTGGAGCAGGGAAGCTAGATTTGAAATCTGCCCAAGGCGACATAGTCAAGAGTCGGAGATAAGTTCCCCAGGGTAGCTCTCTGCGAGGGTGGAAGAAATGTAATTCTGTCCTGCGCCTCTGGCACAAGGCCGGCTCCAGGTCCTTCTGTTGTGGGCGGCTTCTGCAGCACCGCGAGTCATGCGGGAAATAACACCAAGCCGGAAGGACTGCATGTTTTTGTTACATAAGTACTGCAACTTGCATATCCTGTTTGGGGCATCCTGCAACTGGCAAGCTGCAGTTGGTGGATAATGGCGCTGTCTTTTGGCAGCACCACAACGGAGTCATTCTGGCTTGCCTTCTGCGCTCTCATTGTTTTGACAGAAATGCATTGTGCCTCCATGTTTAGTCTTTAAGAGATAATGTATGTTGGTACTCCACAAGAAGACAGAGATGGAGTATCTGCTGTGGGGCTAACCCCCCCTCCCTGCCCGTTCCATGGGCATGACTCCTGCCCGCTGTGTCTGGTGGTGACTGATGTCGTGGTCTTTTGTGCCTGTTATGAGTGGTGCTTGTCTCAGTGTGGCGTTAGCCCTCCCCTCCTTCTCCATCAGTAAGGTCTGCCTGTTGCAGACTTAAGGCTTGTCTGGTTTTTCACTATTGACATCAGTGTTGGCTTCCTCCAGGTGAACAGCCCAGACTCCATTAAGACAAGGACAGAAGCACATTTGTGTTTGCCTTGGCATACTTAGCCGAGATAAAGATAGCTAAGGCCTGGGCATGCCCCTTGTGGGGTTACCCTTTTTCTTGTAAGTTGCTTTTACGAGCAGGGCACCTGCATGTCAGTCAACCCTCCTTGGGCCGCAGACTCGGCTGACTGTATTTTCCTGGCGTGTGTATGGAAGGAGAAGGGACACAGGGAGCGAGGCTGCTGCTCATTCAGATGCCTTTAACTTGTCTTCCTCTCTCTCTGCAGCTCTGCTAACAAGTGTTTGCTGAAAGTGGCTACTTACGCAGCTCAACTGGAGCAGTACCAGAAAGCGATTGAGATCTACGAGCAGGTTTGTTTCTGACTTCTTGTCTCCGTCACAAGTTGTTTGAAGTCTTGTGTACAACCTCTGAAGACAAAACTGTTGCCTGGGTCTATGTGCGTAACAAACCCAGGTGAGGTTCTTGAACAGCCTCCGAGGGCAGTCCTCTGCGTGCAGTAGTCCAGTTTGGATGTAACAGATGCACAGATAACTGAAGCAGACAGGGCTGCATCTGATCATGGGCAGTCCTGGTAGCTGTCGTCACCTGGGCATCCAGCAGTTACCCCTCAAGCTGCGTGATTGAGTGTTCAGGTGGAGCATAACCTTGTTGATTACTGAGAGCCAAATTGGCAGGTTGCATCCTTAGTATATCTTCTAGGCTATTTCTGCAATAATGAGTGCAAGAAACTTGCCTCTTTAAAAATATATATAATCGGATATCCTTAAATGCAAGTTCTGTGGTAGGTAATTTGATTTCTGACCTGTACCTCGGCTTTCTAGACAACTTCTGTCCTCGTCGAAAAGGGAAGGCAAGCCCTGCCTTTCAGAAACGTGGGGTTGGGGATATGGACAAAACAGTACTTGTACGTACATTTCGTCATCTGAAAGGCCAGTTGCTTTTATCCTACCTCTGGTTGGGCCTGTAGGTGACTGGAGTAGGAAGCTGATGTCTGTTCCCAAGAGAACCAGCGTCTCTAGGACCAGTTTTAAACTTGTCGCATGCTTTGAATGGCTCCTCTTTTTTCTCTTGGCTGTTTCTAGGTGGGCACGAGCGCCATGGACAGCCCCCTGCTGAAATACAGTGCCAAGGAGTACTTCTTCAAGGCGGCCCTCTGCCACTTCTGCATCGACATGCTCAATGCCAAGGTGGGAGTCACAGTTTCCTTCTCTTTCTAGACAGAAGGTGTGCTAAGCTGTGTGTCTGCATTACAAGGGGCCCAGCATCCCATGATCCTCTGGGTCAAGGATCTTTTACATGAGGTGTATGCTGTCCTAAATTTGGGGTATGAGGTGGCCAGCGCAGCTCTCTGACGATCCCTGCTGCTAGTATACAAACGTGTCCACTTGAGTTCTGTCCTTGGGGGCTCACAAGAGTTGCCAGCGGGCTGCAGTGGAGGAGAGGAGAGGTAAATGGCAGCATGCAAGATTTGAGAGTTCGCCACAGAACAAGAAGTTCAGCGTTTGGGTGAGGAGGCTGAGGTGATGACAGGGGTATGAACAGGGTTGGAATTGGGGAGCTTTGCGACCTGTAGGAAATCGGGAGACTAGGCTGCTCTGATGTGTTGGTTGGCAGAACCCAGGTAGTTGTATCGCCAAACCTTTTGAGGGATCAGTAACTTCTGGGGTCCCATCTCCTTTTCCTTTTTTCTTAAAACCAGCTGGCTGTACAGAAATACGAAGAGATGTTCCCCGCTTTCTCGGATTCCAGGGAGTGCAAACTGGTTAAAGTGAGTAGATCTGTCTTTCATCTGGTCTTCGCAGTTGGGCCGAGACATCGTTGTGCTGGCACATCTGTGTCCTGCTCTTAGGGAGGAGGTGGCGGCGGCGGCGGCAGCTGGTGGCCAGCTAAGCTGAGCTTTTTTTTCCTGGTATAGTTCTGAACCGCACAAGGAAACCTGAATTCTGCTCTTGGGTTGGGTTCATGCAAGCTTCATGGCTCATGATGAAGAGACTAATCTTCAGTGTTCAGGATTCTTGTACACAAAGGGTGGTACCAAGTAACAAGGTGACACTGTGAGTCCACAGTCACCAAGGATGGAGAAATCGTTTCTTGTTGTTGGAACTAGAGGTTATGCAAAGGCACACAAGCCTTGCTTTTGCAAACACAGCAGCCAAAACTCTCTCCCTGGCAGGGGGCAGGAGAGACTGGAGATGTTCCCGTTGCTGAATCTTGCAGTATCTGTTTCTCTGAACCTGTTACTTGTATAAAAATGTGGCTCTATCCCGAGTTGCACCATTGGAATGCCTTTGGGGCCAGTGAGATGTGCGTGCCCACAGCACCACTCCGTGGCATCTCCCTGCGCTCACTGGCAAAGGACTCGGTGGGATGCGGCTGCTGCTGTTTTGCCGTATTCGGGAACCATTCCAGAAATGCGCTGATCCTCTTATTTTCTTTGTAGAAATTACTGGATGCTCACGAAGAACAGAACATCGACAGCTACACTGAATCGGTAAGGCCCTGGCTCTCCTGCTGCTTCCAGTGTGAGTGGTTGAGGCATCTAGTGCCTCTTAATCTATATTGCCGCAGGGCGGAGCGGCTGGAAACTTGAGTTAAGAACATAAGAAGAGCCCTGCTGGATCAGGCCAAAAGCCCATCTAGTCCAGCTTCCTGTATCACACAGTGGCCCCACCAGATGCCTCAGGGAGCACACAAGACAACAAGATACCTGTGTCCAGTTGCCACTCCCTTGCACCTGGCACAGAGAGAACCCACTTCTAAAACCAGGAGGTTGCTTATGGCTTGTAACCTGTGATGGTCTTTTCCTCCATGAATCTGTCCAAATCCCTTTTAAAGGCATCTAGGCCAGGTGCCATCACCACATCCTGTGGCAAGGAGTTCCACAGATGAATTACACGCTGGGTAAAGAAATATTTTCTTTTGTCCGTTCTAACTCTCCCTCCACTCAATTTTAGTGCATGTCCCCTGGTTCTGGTGTTGTGCGAGAGGGAGAAGAATTTCCCTCTATCCACTCTCTCCATCCCATGCATAATTTTATACGTCTCAATCATGTCCCCCCTCAGGCGCCTTTTTTTTTTTTTTTTTTTGCACCATTTGAGTTTGGGTCGTGTTCTTTGCTGCCAACGTTCCACCTTCTCGGTGTGTTTTCTGTGTGTGCCCCCCTCTTGTGACTGGCAGATTCTGGGGGGGGGGGGGCAAGAAGAACCTGATGGGCAGTGGTGCTGTATTGAGCGTCAGCAACTGAAGGCCCCTGAGCTAAGCTTATCCTCACTCAGGCTGCCAACCTGGAAGGCAAAGGGAGTGGAGAAAATGGCACCTATGGGGCCAAGCCTTGGGCATTTGCCTTGGCATAGGATAAGGCAGGGTATAATCTTTTTAAAAAACAAATAAGCCTGCTACTGCAACACTTTAGGGGTGGTGGCTGAGGCCTCATCCTGCCTTACCCTCTTTTCACAGCGTAGCTCCAGGCAAGTCGCTTCCCAAGCAGCCTTCTATATGGTGGAGAGTAGACCCGTAGGGTTGTAAGGATAAGCGGCATCTGGGTTCAGAAGCTGCTGTTTGCTCGCCCACGGTGAGCCAGCCAAGGCTGGGAGCAGAGCCCGTAATTTCTAGACTCGAATCGGATTGGCTTTTACGTGAAATCGAATGCAGACCAAGGAACATAACACCTGGGCTGTCCTGCAGGCCGACACTGAATACAGGGGCCTCCCGGGTGTTTCGGAGCCTGCCCTTGGCATTGCCTCGATGGCTCTGGGGCTCAGTTTGTTGCCTCTCTTGTCTCCAGGTGAAGGAGTACGACTCTATCTCTCGCTTGGACCAATGGCTCACCACCATGCTTCTGCGCATCAAGAAAACCATACAGGGTGAAGAGGAGGATCTGCGCTAAGCTGCTGCCCCCCCCACCCTCTGCCCCTCATCTGCAGAACTCTGCATGGATCGGCTCTGGGGGAGGAGAGGGTCTTGGTATGAAGGAACTGGACTCGAATGGCTAATGGTTTTATTCCCTTCCTCCTCATCCCCCTCTCCCTGCCACCGCCTCCTTGTACAGGAGAGAAATGGGGCCTGTGGCCTGGCTCTGGCTGGGGAGAGAGATGAAGGCCGAAACACGAAGTTCTCCATTTTTTGTCGCCCTGCTTCCTTTCCCAGGTCTGAGACCATGTTGCGTTCTGATGGCATCATAAAACAACAACTTGTCTGGTTTAATATTTAAAGCCTCTTGAGCGGGTTCAGCTGATACCCGCTTTTTCCGCCTCCTGGAGACCTTGTTGGAAGAAGCTCCCTTGGGGTGGAAAATGTGACCCTTTGTGTAGCGGAGGAGATGCCTGATCCCTGTTGCCCTGTCCTGCTGCTGCTGCTGCGTCCCTCTGACTACACGTTCCAGAGCAGTTCCCGCGTCCCTCCCTCAGCTAGGGGTGGCGGCGGCAGGGCTTGGGAAGTGACTCTTCCCCTCGGGCTTTTGATCACCTACTTTCCCTCTAAGGGTCTCCAATAGAGCAGCGTTGCCTAACCTACTAAAGGCTGGTGTGGAGGAGGCTGGCTTCCCATTTCCTGCCCCTTCCCATTTCCCAAGTATCGGCAGAGTTCTTTGAGAACTGGTGATGCTCTAGATTATTTATATGGTGTCCGTGCTAACTTGGCTTCTCTTCCTGACTGCAAGAAGCTTCCCTGCACCCCAAGTGTACCATCTAGAGTTCAGAGAGGAAAGCTTAGTTTCTGCTTTCTTTCCCTTGTGCTTAGAAGTCGGCGCCACCCACCCATTAAGAATACAAGAGCAAAGGGTGATGCTGCATATCTGGGGCCAGTCACTAGGGGGTGCTAGATGCTAATGTTGCTGCTGCTGCTGCTGCCTGTGTGGCAAGAGGCAGTCGGTTCTTGAACTCGTGCAGCAGGTAGCCCCAAGCATTCTCCCCCCCCCCTTAACAATAGCAACTGTGTGCCGGCTATCTGGGTAATGACCATCCTGTCTTGCATGGCTCCCCTCCTTCAGGATTAGTTCAAAAGGAGTGGTCCTTCCCCCTCCCCCAACTATTGTGTGTTCTGTACTCATTGCCATAAAGTTTTGTTTTCTGGGTTTCCTCTTGTTCTGATTTCAGGAAAATCTATCATGTCGCCTGGGAAAGGGGGGTGATACTTCATGGGGGGGATTTTTTCCCTTTAGTAACTTTCACGCTAACTTTTTATTATTCATAGTTGGGGGGGGGGTGTTGGAGACTTAAGTACTGCTGCATGTTTTAAAATGTTCACCAGAAAGTGACTCTGCTGATCTTAGTAAAATTTGAACACAGTGACAAAACCATATTAAAAATTGCATGGGTGGAAAAGAAACCGCAGTAACGTCCGTCTAATGGTAGCCTCTCTAGCTCAAGTTCCTGCAGCTTCTCCGAGCTTAAGCGACTTGCATGTTTTCAGATGTACTATTCCTTGCCATCCTGTCCCTCCTGGTGTTTAAGGATGAGTTCTGCCACCTTTCCAGCACCCCCTTATAAGTTGTGATTCTGTTTTCTGAACACTGGCTGTGATTCTGTATATGTCTATAAAAACACAATTGTATGCTTGAATCCGGCTGCCTGTGAGTGTAATTTGGGCTTCAGACTGTGATTTGGAGCAGGTTTGCATAGAGCGTGTGTTTTCTGCTTCTGTTCCTCCTTTGCTAATAGGCCCTGTCTTCAGGCGTGTGCGCGCTCTGTGCTTTAAAACACACACACACCACACCCACACCCTAGTGCCAAGGACAGCAAAATTGTGCTATAGTCTATATACAGGAGGTAGAAGGCAACCAGTTGCTTTATTCTGGCCTTGTGATTACCTTTTTGTGGGACTGAATTGCTTAAGCATATTCCTCATGCTGCAGGTGGACTCCTGAATGAAATCCTAGCGGGTACCAGAGCCTTTCGGAGCTACAGAGAACATGAATTGATCAGATACTTGGCTGACTCCTGCGGACTTGCAGCGTTGCACCCCAAAAGTAGGGCTGCCAGCCATGTTTTGACTCTCTACCAATTAGTTTTAAGTTTTAATTTTACTGTCCAGCAAAGGTGTTGCCCGAAGCTCTTGCATTTCAGGGGGCCGCTCTGAGTAGGAGAACTTTCTGTTCGAAACGTAAGCTGCCTTTCATTGCTTCAGAGAGGAAAAAAAAAATCAGCAGTTCAACGCTTGTATTGAAAGTGAACAATTCTGGCAAGTCCTTTATTTTATTTATTTATTTACAATATTTATATCCCGCCTTTCTCCCCGAAGGGACCCAAGGCGGCTTACAACAAAGAAAAATACAATACCAAAAAAATACATACATGAATAGTTAGTTTCAACTTTCACAAGAGACAGAAAAGGGCCTAGGAGTCACAGGCCTTTCTCCAAACTGCAGGCTCCTG
This sequence comes from Plestiodon gilberti rubricaudatus, assembly GCA_026170595.1. Classification (NCBI taxonomy): domain Eukaryota; kingdom Metazoa; phylum Chordata; class Lepidosauria; order Squamata; family Scincidae; genus Plestiodon; species Plestiodon gilberti. The sequence goes on from JANXHW010000011.1 coordinate 10,032,109, forward strand.
TGCTTGAGCTAAACCACTACTTGGATTTAAAAGGCAGAGCTTGTGCCCCAATTACCTGTGCTCACGTTGCTTCACTGTAGCTCTACAAAAGGCAAAGTCCCATCTTGTTCTCAAGGGCAGCGGTGACATGGCAAGAGCTCTGGGAATCCAACAGAGCAAGCAGGTTCCTGAAGGGAAGGGGGGGGGGATGTTTCTTTTTGCCTTGCATAGGGGAGAAGTAACCTTCTACCCTTCTCTACAGCTGTAGTTAGATTGTAGGAGTTTTGTCTCCCGGTCTTAAGGTTGTGGACAGAGAACAATTGGTATACATGCCTTTGTAGGGTGAAAGAGTTGAAGGAGTTGGACTTTCCACCTGCAGCTCTTCCTGCATGAAGGATAACGAAACGTGTTTGCCCAGGAACCATAAGAACATCAGAAGAGCCCTGCTGGCTCAGGCCAAAGACCCATCTAGTCCAGCTTCCTGTATCTCACAGTGGCCCCACCTCAGGGACCACACAAGACAACAAGATAACCTGTTTCCTGCTGCCACTCTCCTGCACCTGGCACAGAGAGGACCTACTTCTAAAACCAGGAGGTTGCTTATGGCTTGTAACCTGTGAAGGTCTTTTCCTCCATGAATCTGTCCAAACACCTTTTTAAAGGCATCTAGGCCAGGTGCCATCACCACATCCTGTGGCAAGGAGTTCCACCAGTGAAATCTCCTGCTCATGTATGTATTGGGGATGGTGAAGTTGCCAGGGCTCTGGCTGGCTGTTAACTCCTCTCCTAAAGTGATTTAGCTCTCCATGATTCTTTGAGGTAGGACATGAGTTCTTCATGTTATCTCTGGTTGCTCTAATGCAGCCCCCATAAGATATCCTCTGCCAAGTGGATAGATCTGTGCTTGAAAACTTGTGTGGCTTTACATACCTAGGTGCTGGGTGCAATGTTGCAAAGCCCTGTAATTTCTAGGGCACAAATGTACAGGTAACACATTGTTGTGTTAACACGCTTGTTGATTAAGTGGCTTTTAAAAAGCTGATTAAATGAACACTTCCACCAGTCTGTAGCGTTTGCAGAGGTGCCACCTTGAGTATCCTGAGGGAAAGAGGCTCTGCTGTAGCAGAATATCTTGTAAACAAAAGCATCATTACTAGAAGGGAGGGCTCTCAATTTTGTAACCAAGTCTGATGGTATGAGATTGTTCCCTACTGCAATAATGCACCACAACTAGAATTACTGTACAAAATGAACAGTCCAAGAACCATCAGTACTGTGCAAGAGTTGAGTTTAAAGGACATATATTTTAACGGAGTGTGACTGATTGCCTGGAATGAAAGCTGCAGGTGTTTTATACCAGAGAAATAGGAAGAGCTACACCAAATTGATCCATGAAGTTATATACAAGAGAGAAGAGGCGACATGGATGCTCTAGAAGTGCTTCGTAAGATTCAATAAACGCCTGCAATCTAAAAGTACACATCAGTAGTACAAGGGTATTTTTTATAAAGCTCTCGATGTGTTCTGTATACAAATTAAAAATGACGTAACACACTGCCTGCAGCCTTGTACTCTATTAGACACAACATAAAGGGATGGGAAGAGGAAAAAGCTAATTCAGGTACTAAAATTTTCAAGGTTTGTAATGAGCTGATGGAATGGTTGCTGAGGTGATGGTTCTGGGAGGGGGAGAAGATAAATAGCAGCTGGTCTGAACTGGCGAGAGCAGGCTGTACACCCTCACCTCTACTGCAGTCCAGCAGTAATATCGCCTGCTAGTAACATGGATCCTCTGCTCAATGTAGTTGACACAGAGATAATTGAATTTTTACAACTGTTGCATACATCAGTTCTTTTTAATAAAAGGCTGCTTAAAAATCCAATTTTGTGTAGTCTTAAGAGTGTGATAAACCATTGAGCAGAAATGAAGGTATGGTGTATTGGGGTGTGTGTGTGTGTTGGCTTTCCTACTATGTGTCGGACTTGGTGACTGTTATCTGTTGAAAATGGGAATGGGGAGCTGGTGTATCTATGGTGCCTGGATGCGCCCCCCCCCATCACTCACACTCATTCAGGTGTCCAAACTGTAGGATGCTACATTTTTGCACTGCTTTTTTTTTTTTTTAAATTGATTGTTGAATGCATTATAGAAGACACTTGCACCCTCGCATGTGACCCTAAAGTTTTGTAGGCACTTGGCCGTAACATATGGCCACAGGGTAGGCAGGCAGGAGCGATTAATGGCTTGCAGACTTGGTGTTTTGTGTTCTTTGCGCGCTCTCATTGCATAGTGTTTGTACAAACACTTTCTGTGCTAACATTTCTCTCACCCCAGGCAGCCCTTGCCTGCCTGTTGCTTGATTTTTCTTCTTAGCAAAATCACACCGATTATGACAACCTCTTGGAGGCTTATGCCATCCTTGGTCAATTTCAGCTTAAGAAAAGGTCATGCAACTGATGTGAAAGTACCAAGCTTGTGGGAGTTTATATTGACACTCTATCAAATGTGGCTGAGACACTGAAGATGTTATATAATTACTAAAATGTTGCTCTGCTAACCAGCAAGTACCCTTGCCCTCCACTCTCCTCTCAATCTCTCTCTAATGTTCTAAAATGTCTATTTTCTTAATGTAGTGGGGGAGAATTTATGAAGCTGCCTTTTCCCAAATTAGTCAATTAATCCATCTAGCTTTGTATTGTCAGGATTTCCTAGCCAAGAAAAAACTGAGGCTGTTTTAATACTCCCTGCTGCCATACCCTTGCTAACAGCCCAGTGAGTGCCAGAGAGATTTGCCTCCTACCTGCTCACCCCTACCTGCTTACACAGTGGCAGAAGTTTCTTCTGCTGTTTTAGACTCTGGATTCGAGGTCAAACACTAAACTAGTACAAAGTCAAGTGAATGAATGACAAAAGAGCACTAGAATAAGTCCTACTATTATATTTGTTCTCACGTTTTCATGCCAGTTTGTATACTAGAATTAAAAATTAAAGAGTCCCGAGGTCACAGGCCGTTTATTAGGATAATAGGATGAAATCATTCCACTCCTTGATGTGGTCTGCGATAAGGTCATCATTCATGGTGATGGCTGCGATAGTCTGCACACCGACTTGGGAGTCCTATGGTATGGAACGCTCTAGATCCCTGATGGCGAACCTATGACACGCGTGTCACTGGTGACACGCGAGGTCATTTTGGGTGACACACCAGTGTTTCCCCAGGGCTCCGACACACCTTACATTTTTGCAAATGTTTTACAGGCTTGTCTTGAACATTTAGGGCAGGGGTTTTAAAATGCAGCAACAAAAAAGTCACTAATTGATGTTAAATAAAATGCAATGTGTTCTATAGTTTTCAGTTCAGTTCATAATTACTCATTAAATGTAGCAATAGTCAAAGTACTATTAAAAGTTGGGGGGGGGGGAGACACACCAGCAGAGTCAAGTTAGGCATTTTCAAAAATTTTGACACACCAAGCCCAAATGGTTCGCCATCACTGCTCTAGATTGACTTAAGCCCAAAAGGCGACGCGGCGGGGCAGGGACAGTGGGCGTGTATGTGACTTGTTAGCCGCCTCTTATTTTATTTGTTGGGTTTGAATCGAGCCCTATCTATCGGGACAGGTCTGTACTGTTGCGTCACAGGCATGACATCATCATATTAGTCTTCAGACGAGGCGCAGAGCCCGGAAAAGGGCATGAGCGGGAGCAGCGGTGCGGGCGGAACGCAGGCTTCGAAGCGCAACATCCCTGCGACACCTCTCGTTCGCGGACGTCATCGCAACGCGCCGCGAACAGTGATAGGCCCTCTTCTGCTCTGCGGCGGCGCCTCAATGTGGAAGGGAAAAGGAGGGCGGGGTCGTCCGTTGCTGCGCCTGAGCCGAAATGGAGCCGTCTCGGGGCTGCCCGTTCATGGAAGACAGCTTCACCCGCTTTTCCTCCCAAAGCAACGTCTATGGGCTGGCTGCGTTGCCGGGGGCAGCTCGGGGCGGGGGCCGGGGGCAAGAGGACTCTGTAGGGGCGGGGCTGGGGCAGGAGGGAGTGGGGGGCTCCGCGGGGGCGGAGCCTGAGGAGCTGAAGGGGGCGGGGCCAGAGGGAGGAGGTGGTGGGGGGCTAGCGAGGGGACCCCCAAAAGGGGTGCCCGGAGTTGCACTAGGGGGTGCCCAGTGGGGCTCAGAGACCACAGCTGGGGGAGCTGGGATGGGGCTGGGGGTCCCTGTGCCCCCTGGCCAGGAAGGGGCATTGCGGCCAGGCTGGCTGGCTGGGGATGGCCCTGGGGGCCTCTTGGCTGCCACCCTGAAGGGGAAAGTGATTTACTTCCGCTATCAAGATCTGCGCCAGAAACTGCGGCCTGTGGCCAGGGAGTTGCAGTTCACCTATATCCCAGGTAACGGCAGTGGGCCGGCAGGCTCCACTACATCTGCCACCTTCTCTTCCCTGATGGTGGCAGGGTGAGCTAGAATGAGGGGCTGGGAACTAAGAGTCTGGTCCCGTCCCCTGACAACAAGAAACCAACAACATCAACCCCACTCCCAAAGTGTGTGTCGTTGGGTTTCTGTGTTCCAAATGGTGCAACACTTTAGGTGCCTGTTTCTTCCCCCCCTCCTGTCTTGATTTCTCTGTACAAACATTGGTGCACCATGTTTGACCTTTTCCTGTGATACGTATGTATAGCACCTGTGTAGCTTTGCAGTTGTATAACTGCTGTTTCACAAACTGAACCTACCCACCCCCAGCTCCTTGACAAGTGTACAGGTGGGCCCCCATATCCGCTGGGGATATGTTCCAGGCCCCTCCGTGGATACTTGAAACTGTGGATAAGAGCGAACACCCCCTCCATGGTTTCCTGAGGGCCCCCCCACCCTGCCTCTCCTGCAGGCAGGCATGCTTGCCCCCCTAACTCTTATTTTTCTTTCAGCAAGCTTTGTTTCTTCCTTAAAACAAACAGAGAAGCAGCCTCCATTGCAGGCAAGTAGAATGAGACTAAGTCCTAGAGAGGCTCTGCCAGGTTTCTGTTAACCTTGCAGAGCCTCTCTAGGACTTAGTCTCGTTCTACTTGCCTGTAATAAGCAGCCAGAGGCTGCTTCTCCTGTTTCTTTAAGGAAGAAACGACGCTTACTGGGAAAAAAGTAAAAGCCTGGGGGGGTCCCCACGATCCGTGGATAACTGAAACCGTGGATAGCGAATCCGTGGATATGGGGGCCCACCTGTACTTGTATGATGCTCCAGTTTGCAAGCACGCGCTGGTCACATTCTTGGGTCACTTTTTGATCGCACACTTAAAATACCTTGGGTGCGTGTGTACCTACAAGTGTAGTTTCTGAAAGGACCTGAAGAGAAAAATGTGGCGGCTACTACACTCACAGATATGATGAATGTAACTGCCAGGGACTTTGGTGCTTCCGATTATCTTTGAGGAGTAGTGCTGTGTTGGAAGGAAGCAGGCGATCTCAGTGGACAAACGCTCTTGCATCTTTCTTCCCTTTCCAGTTGATGCCGAGATTGTCTCTATTGACACTTTCAACAAGTCTCCTCCCAAAAGGGGTTTGGTGGTCGGAATCACCTTCATTAAGGTATGTGGGTTTTGCTTCCTGTCTATAAGGACTCCTGAAACGTGACGTTCACCCCGGCCCTAATGCATTTAAGTTGTTGAGAACTGTAAAATAGGCACAAGAAGGGCCTGCCTTTCTGGGTTCTGAGGATGAACACGATCCAGATTGTACACCACATTGCTCACTTATGCTCTGATCTTTAAGTCTTGTCTTGTTAGAAGTCGGCCCCGCTGATTTACAACAGTGTTTACTTCCTTGGAGATGTGCTTAGAATCAGGTTGCCAGTGGGATGTTTCATAAGAGATCTTCTTTTAAGGCAATCGTTTTCAAGGTGGTGTTAAACCCTGGACAGTTCTACCAATTATCAGACTCCCCCTCCCCCCCCACACACAAGTTTTGTCCAAAAGTCTTTGTGTTGTGAAATAAACCACAATATGTCTTATTTCCTTCGCTCAAGGATTCTGGAGATAAAGCTAGTCCCTTCCTTAACATTTACTGTGACTATGAACCAGGCTCCGAATATAATCTGGATTCCATTGCACGTGAGTCCCAACAGCTCTAGTCTCCACACTCATTTTTTTCAACTTTTTAATGGTTTTTTAACTGTTGAATTGTTTCATTAATAAACGATCTGCGGACCCGGAGATGAGAATTTTGAATTCAGTTGTTCAAAGATTCTTGGTTACTGGAAAGGTGTCAGAGGAAATACAAAACGTTCTGGGTTTTCATTGGATGGAAGATCCTAAAATTATGTTGTTCTGCTATTGTAAAGGCCATGTATTAATTAAAGGATGATCTAAAACTACCCACTTATCTTTCAACAGCAGCCAGGATAGTAATGGCTGCATCCTGGAAAAAGCCACACATACATACGATAGGCACGGAGGTAGCAACAGCCTTAGATTGCTTGGAGAAAATGTAGAATATACATGTGTTTGGTAAAGTTAACTTATTATAGGAAAGCGAAAGAAGATGACACTGGATAAATTTGTCAGAAGATGCGTTTTATTTTTAACATGATTTACATTCATACAAACTGTTCCCTCTATTGTAATAGAGCATTCGTATATTTGTTGCTTGATTGAGACTCTTGTGTCAATAAGCACCGTTAACAATGAAAAATACTTCTTAAGAATATTAGAATTCTGATTTGGATCGCATCTGGAGCCTTGGCGCCTCTCTTTGATTTGGGGATGAAACGTCGGTGCTCCAGGAAATATCGGAGTAAATTCCCTCACGCTTTGGGTAGGGAACTGGGCAAAATAGGTTGCCTGTTTCAGTGGCATGGCGTTTGTTTGCAGAAAAACGTTTTCTTCTTTTTTCTCCAGAGAGTTGTTTGAACCTGGAACTGCAGTTTACCCCTTACCAGCTGTACCATGCAGAGTATGTGAGTGGTTTATTTTCTTCTCGTATCTCTGCATCTTTTGCCCTTTTGAATGTTGCCCCTCAACTTCCTGAGGTTGATGCAACAACATATCCAGGGATGCAGCCTGTATTAGGGGTGGGCGTTTGACCAGTCAAATTTGTCTTTGATGATGAAATGTATGTATTTTTAAATCATTCACTTTATTAGAAAAACAAATACTTTGATGATCAAGGGGTTGGAGGCTTACACCTAATTGCCAAAATTAATTGGTAAACTATGCCTGTGAAGCAATGATATTTAGGTTGAAATTTAGCAATGAAATCTAGATGTCTCTATTGCATGCAGAGTATCTATTGCATGATGTGGAGCTGGATTGTAATGAGCAAAGTGCCTTACAAAGGCATCTGTCTATACTTTTGATATGCATCAAACGTGATATGCATATTTGATATGCATATTTTGATATGCTTGTATTTTGAGTATGCAATGCAGGCTTCCTTTTTTTTTTTTTTTGATGGCTTCAGAATTGGGGACATTATTTTGAGGAGAGACTATTAATATCTCCAAAAAACAACAACAACCAGACACTTGTTTTCTTATGGCAGAGTTCAGGTTGCTGACCAGACGGAGACGGTCTTTCTGCTGAGTGGCAATGACCCTGCTATCCACCTGTACAAAGAGGTACGGCTGCCAAGTGAACTCTGCTTCTCTGGGTTGTCTCCTCTTGCTCTTCTGTGGTGTTTTGAGTTGTGCCTCAGTAATTGTACCATCTACACCTCTTGAAACAATTTATGATTGCGCTCACCTCTTCACCTGAGTTGGTTGGCGTCTCCTTGACTTATCTCCCGGTAAATCAGGTCCCAGAGGCCTGTGTCATCGCTCTCGGTGTGCGAGTCTAAGCTTGGCTCGATACAAGCTGTGTGGCCAACGCTCGCACAGCATACGAAGCGGGATAGGATGCTTTTTCTGTAGAAGGTTCATTGGCCCCTCATTTTAAGAGGGTCTGCATTATTTTCAGCGGAGGCGTCCATGTCTCTTGGGCCAGGATCTGGTTTTCCTGGGCCCGTAGCATGACTGCATTGCCCTCCTTTGCAGAACGAAGAGCTGCACCAGTTTGAGGAGCAGCCGGTGGAAAATCTCTTTCCGGAACTCAAAGAGCTACCGAGCAAGTAGGTGATCTGGTTTGGTTAGGAAGGAGGCCAGCCCCCTTGAGCCCTGGGGAAACAGAGGGAGACAAGGAAGCTGGTGTGGGAGGGTGGCTGACTGACTGAAGTTCTAAGCCTCCCTCCTCTTCAACCAAGCTGGCTCTTCTGCTTATTTTGCATCCCCCACCTGCTCCCCACGCTTAGTCCTGCCCAGGAAACGTCTCCCATCCTGCTGTTCTCTCTCCCCCATCGCAGTGTGCTGTGGCTGGATGTGTTTAACATTCCAAACTCCGGGCAACGCATCACCGCCTTCGGCTGCCAGAGCGGCTACATCCGAGTTGCCCAGGTTGAGCCAGCCAGCCGAGGTAAGACTGGGACATTCTTCCTTAGAGCAGGCAGACCAGTTTCCCTGCTAACAACTGAGCTTCGTGTATGGGGGGTCAGGATGGGAGACGCCTAGCCATGTGACCAGTGAGAAGCAGGGGAGGGGATGTCACTCGATGGTGGAGCACATGCTGTGCGTGCCAAAGGTCCTCGCTTCAATCCAGTCCAAAGGATCTTGGGTAGCAGAGCTCACAAAGACCCCCTGAGACCTTGGAGAGCCACTGCCTGTCAGAGGAGGCAAGACTGGGCGCAGTGGACCAATCATGTGGCTCGGCACAAGGTCCTGATAGTCTGGTTGGTCAGAACCGGCTCTGCAGTTGTGGCATTGGCTGATCTCCGCCTCTTTCCCTCCACGCCAGCGGTGCTACAGAGCTGGAGCATCCAGCAAGACGGCCCCATCTCCAAAGTCCTGGTCTTTGCCTTGCCGACTCTCTGCCATCCGGCAGACCTCGCGGGAGCCACGGCTTCAAACGGTAAGGGGAGCAAGAGCCACTGCAGACTTGTGCTAGGATCGGCTCCTGTTTTCGACAAGGCTTCAGAGCCTGTCCAGGGAGCCTAGCTCTTTTCCGCGGATGGAGGTCTCCATTGGGGTGGTTAACCCTTTGCATCTCCTCCCCTCCCCAGGGAGCGCCGGAAGCCACAGTCAGAGTTACAGCGTCCTGGTCACCAGCACCATTGAGCTGTCTGTGGTGTACAGGTGAGTGGGGAGGGTGGGCGGGAGGTTTCCCGAAGCCCTGCTGGGCCACCGTTCGTGGTACGTGACAAGCTCTCTGCCCTTTCAGAAACGTGCTACAGAGCGGCCTGGAAGACCAGCTGGTCCTGCCGCTGAGCGACCAGTACGACAGTGTGCTTTGCGCCCTTGTGACCGACGTCGACTTTGACTGTGAACCAGAGATCCTGCTTGGCACGTACGGGCAGGTAGGCGAGGTGGCGTTTGCAGCGGCGTTTGCATTATGACTCACGTATGTCACTGCTCTCTGACCCACGAAATGCTCTTGGCAGTTCTCTCAGCACAAGAACTGAGACAAGAACCTTTTTAAAGGAGCATGTACAAAGCTTTAAAACGGCAAACTCAGAGTCTGCTGATGTGTGTGCTGATGGGTTAGTAGTGCAAAGCTGCTTTCTTTGGTGTTATAGGAGCTTCTGTGCTACAAGTACCGGGTCTCAAGCGCTCACGTCTCGGGCACAGCGGGACCCCAGCCTGACGGGGAATTCCACCTGCTCTGGCAGCGCCCGTTCCCCAGCCCTCTCCTGTCCATGGAGTACGTAGACCTGACCTGCGACGGACTCTGCGAATTGGCCCTGATGTGTCTGAAGGGGCTGCATATTCTCCAGGTATGCGATGGCGGTGGCAGTATTCTGGGGAAGGGGCATAGACGACAAGGCCTCCGAGTCCCACCCCTGTAGACCTCAGTACTTCAGTTATTTCCAGATACTTGTCAGTCTTTGGCCAGAACACTGCTGAGATAGGATTTATTTATTTATTTATTTAAAAAAATTATATCCCGCCTTATCCTATGCTGAGGCAAATGCCCAAGGCGGCTATTTATTTCTGCCTGAATAGTATTGCCTTAATTGTGTTCCTTCTTATCTCTGAAGGTAAGAGGACTAGAAACTTGATATAATTTTTTTTTAAAAGGTGAAAGCACTGGAATAGTCCTGAGGCGGGGAAGCCTCCCTTCTCCCTCCGCAATTACAGTTCAAGGCCGGCCTCTCAGTGCGGCCAACTGAGGCAGATGTGCAAGGGGCACCTGCCTCCATTCACCTGCCCATCCCCACTGCACTTCCTCCTGCTCTCTGAATCCAAAATGGAAGTGTGGAGGTGGACTATCACTCTAGCCCACCACCCATCTCTCCTCCACACTTCCTCTTCTGCTCTGCTGCCCCCTCCCTTTTCCAGTCAAGGGAGGAAGAGGGGCAGTGACTGACGAGGCGGCGTTCGCTGCACCGTCTCAGGTGCCTTCAGCGGGCCCTGCTACAGCTCTGCTCCTTCTCCAGACAGAATAAAGAAAACTTTAGAGCTCGCAAAAGGCCATCAAAAATAACTCCGAATCGTTTTTCTTTAACCACAACAAGCTGGCACGCAGCCCAGATCTGCAGGTGTAGCTGTTCCACTCGGAGCTGCTAATGTTGCTTCTGGCTTTTCATTTTATCCGGAACTGTGCGCTGACTTGCTATGAAGCCTAATGTTACAAAAGCTGCAAGCCAGGCCTAAGATGCAGGGGTTGTTTGTCTGGCTCTGGGTGCAGGGGCGTCGCGGGGGCGCGCGTCACCCTTAAGGGGGAGGCTCCGCCCCCGCGCGTGACGTCACGCACAGGAGCGGAGCGCCCTCCCCGCTCCGTTTTTGGCTCATTTTAGAGCCAAACGGACCCAGGGGAGGGCGGGCGGGCCCACCTCCGCCGAAAAAATGTAAGTGAGGGGCATCGCGCGTCACCCCTATACGCGCGACGCCCCCCGGCGGCCCGCCCCCCCGCCTCCCCCCGTCGACGCTAGTGTCTGGGTGCGAGACTTCATGATTCCTAAGGCTACCGTTGCAGGGAAGGCTGCCACATAAGAGTGGTGCCCCCCCAAACCAGGACTGTGTGTTTGCTGCAGTTTTTCATGCTACTAACATTATTGTTCGCTACTGAATTCTGCTTCCTGAAGATCTCAACTTTTTTCATTCTTATAGCAAGTTTCTAGCCCTCATGGGTGCAAAGATGCACTTGAAAGTGTCCAATTTTGTTGCAGAATTCTCTCTTCATTAGTGCACAAGACGGAGCCCTGACCAAAAGCAATTCTGGGCGTGCATCCCATAATACAAAGGCAGTCCACATCCATTCTTCTCTTCTCTCCACCCCCCTTTCAAAGGCAGATCCTGCTTGTCCTTTCTACAGAAAGGGCCACCTTCTTCTGTAGGGACGACTCTATTCTCGCCCTCCATCTTCAGAGGCCCCGCTCTGTTTCTCTCTCTGTTGTTGCTGTCCGATGGGTGACTGGGTGCAGCACTTGTCTTCGCGGCGGTGTCCCTTTGATTGGGCCAAGAGAGGACTTTTGGCAGATCTCATAGTCCTCTATCTAACCAGCTCTGTTGGTGTGGTGGTGGTGGTGTTTTTTTTGTTTTTGCAATGGCTCCGATGTGTCGTGGTGGTCTTTTTGTATATGCTGCGTTGATATTAGCTGCTTTTCCATTCCTCAAGATCCTCAAAATGGTTTTGATAAATAAATAACTTACCCTCTTGTTTCTCTTCCCCCCCCCCCCCCCCGTTTTGTGCTTCTCTTGCTCCCAATAGCATAGCTTGACGCAGACAGCCCAGTGCCTCTTGGAGCGATTACGGTTGAAAGTAGCGGATCGGGCAGCCCAGCACAGGGTCTGTGAGCAGCCCCTGGTTATCAGGGCGCAGGTTGTGGACAGGAGAGGACCAAAAGAGTGAGGGCTGCGTGTGCTGCTGCCTTGCTTGTTTGCAAGAAGAACCGCTGAAGAGCAGGCGGTACCCCAAGTGGTACCCTAAGCGGTGCCCCTTTCAGCTCTGCTGTGGAGTCCCAAAAGGAGCGAGGACCAAAATGAAGGCTACGGTGAGAGGGAGGAGACAGGGCGCTCCCGGTTCTGCCAACGGGCCTTTCTCACACGCGGCTTCAGCGGTAAGGGTTGCCGAACAGGAAGTGGCCCCACCAGGGCACAGGAAGTCAATGGTGGCCAGACCGTTGTAGTGTTTTCCCCTTTGCTCCCAAAGGCTGTGGCCCAGAACTCTCTAAACCCGGTGTAAATTTTTGTATTAAAAGCAGTATCGAGTCTGTAGTTTTTTTGTGTGTGATAAGCCAGAAGTTTGGAGCATTTTTCGATTGTCTTTCCAGTCACATGGTGTTCAAGACCAGTGTCACCATTATCCCACGCCATAAAGAGCATACAAAAAAACACCCCTCAATAAAGCAATTAAAACAGCATATATAAACACACTCAGAACTAAGTGCCCATGGTTTCTAAAAGCCTATCTTGCATCCCCCGTCTTAAGCGGGTTTCCTTGCAAATAAGCCCCTTTGGAATCTTCTGTCCCGTCTCTTCTTTCTCTGTTTCTTGTCTTTATGTCCACCACCATCACCAGAGACATGACTGGGGCTGCTTGGGCTTGCAGTAATCAAGGAGCAAGTTTCCAAATGTGATGCGAGTTCTCGAAAAAGCAGGTCAGCAATTCCCTAACAGTGGTGGGTGGGCTTGCAGTATACAGCAGCACTCTTTGCCCATGCCCCAGCCCCTCCGGCTGGGAGAAGGCCCTGATCTGTTAATAGGTTTTTCAAATGATTCTTGGGAGGGCTTGATCGATTAAAGGGAACTGCCCCCTGAGGGAGTCTGGCGGAAAGCCTCCAGGCTCCTGCGCTACCTGGCTAAAAATAGGCGTGAGAATATAGACTTGACAGACAGACTTCGGAAAGACCTGAAGGAAAGAGCCGCAAATCACGCTGCCGATGGACAGCGCAGGAAACTGGGGCAGACGGGCCGATGGCCAAGCTTCTCTCTCCTTAGTCTGCTGAGATGAACTGGGAGATGGAGAAGGAAAGGCTCTCAAGGCTGACCCAAGGAAAGGATCTTGTTTTCTTCCGAAGCAATTGTGCTTGGAAAACTCTTTTGTGGATCGTAAAGCTGAGGTACAGCTGACCCCCATACGAAAGAAAAAGAAAGAGCGTCTCTTCATTGTCCCAAGCAGGTTAATTTCCCTGCTCTCCTGGTGATATAACTCCTTCCAAGGCAAGGTTGACTGCGAAGCAAGAAATGGTCTTTCCGTGGTTATGTGGCCGGCATGACTAACTGCTGTTACCTTCCTGCCGCAGCAGTACCTATTTCTCTGCTTGCAATGTCTTGCTTTCGAACTGCTAGGTTGGCAGGAGCTGGGGCAGGAGACGGGAGCTCACTCCGTCACGCGGCACTCGGGTCTCAAAACTGCTGTCCTACCGACCTTCCGGTCTGCAGTTCAGTGTCTTAACCACTAAGCCACCGCGGCTCCTTTTGGTCCACTTTTGGCTAGTTCAGTGGTAGCCAACCCCCATGTGCCACATTTTATGTAGATAATCTTAAGCTTGCCACTTAAATAAACAAATATTTCTAAGGCAATGAAAATATTTAAAGCACCGTGACAGTGTAAGAAGAATGAGGCGCAGTGGGGTGCAGAGACCTCCTCTAGTGCCACAGGCTTGGAAAGGTGTGCTGGGGTCGAGAAAGAGAGAGGGACTTCAGCACTCGACTTGGGCAGAAATGCCACTTCAAAAGGCTCGCTGTGCCACTAAGTGGCACCCGTGCCATGGGTTAGCCACCTATGGGCTAGTTGGTCCTTCTAATTCGGTCGCTTATACCCTTCCTTTCTCCCCCATGCAACTCGATCGGGTGTATGCAGAGTTCCCCCGGTGGTCTCCCTGTTCCCCATCAAGGCACTAACCTGCTTAAACTCAGCCGCGGTGTCTCTCGTGAGGCCATGCCCTATTCTCTCTGAGCTTGCAGAGGCCCCAGATGACCTGAAGCCGTATGGAGCCCCACTTCAGCAGGCAGCCAATTTACAGCCCAATGCTGGTGTGAACCTGCTGCAGGTTGCTGAGCCGCCAGTGTCAAGCTGATTCTTGCCAAGGCAGTTTTGACCTGGTTGGGGACAACGCACTGGTGTCATTGACCAAGCTGGGACTTTGAAAGCACTTGGCACATTAAAACGGCTGTACCAGGGGTGGCCAAACTGCGGCTCCTGGGCCACATGCGGCTCTTTGATGTATAACGTGCGGCTCTTGGAAATACGTTGGCTGAGCCTTTTGTATCATAATTAATATAAAAGGTAAATAAGAAGTTTTCAAGCTTTGTAATGATCTGAGAGTCCCCTGGATTAAAACATAAGTTTACTGTTTGTGGTGAGTAAATATATTTAAGAATTTAAATGCTTCTTAAACATTGCAGCTCTCAAACATCTCTATTGCGGTTCTCAAACATTTAAAGTTTATTGTATGTGGCTCTTACATGAAGCATTTTTGGCCACCCCTGGCTGTGTTTATGCCATCATTCTTCAGAAATGTGTGTGTGTGGGGGGGGGGAGAAGAGATGCAAATGAGCAAAAAATCCCCATTTCCCTGAAATACCTTCCCTTACTTTGAAGAAAAAGTTTCTAGTTTTTTATGACTTTGAAAGTGTGTTTGGAACTCTATGGGCTATGCCAGCTGAAATGTCAGAAGGCAGAGTGGCGGCTAAATAAAATTTTCCAGTGATTTGGGGAGGGAAGGAAGGAGAGAGTGTTTTTTGTTTGTTTTTTCCATCCCCATGACGAGCAAAACTAGAATGAATTCTGCACACTTGTAAACACTGCATGAAGAAATTATGCAAACAGGATCTTATGTGAACTTTGGTCAATCTGCATAATTTATACAGGCCAAAGACATCTACTTTCTATGGTACAATTCAGATTACCTGGGCACATGTTTTTAATTTCAACTTTTTGTTAGCACAGAGTGCATCCAGCCACAATGAAAAGGGATGATATGGAACTTTTCCTTGTTCAGTGTAAAATCTCCCTTTCTTCCCCCACCGCTGTGAGATGCTGCTAATTTTTTTTAAAACCCTGTCTCTTCTCTCAAAACACCTTCAGATGTGTGTTCCTGTATTCCGTTTTAATTTCATTTTAGGTGAAATGTGATAACAAGTATACCTCAAAGGTTGTTTAGTGGATGGATTTTTGAATTTGAAAAGCTCAGTCAAAGGTATGAAAATGTGGATTTCTTTGTACAGGAAGCTTCCCTCCCTACACACACCTGCATGATGTTTCTGTTTTTTCCTCCCTCTAGAGGGCAGAAACCATAAAGCAAGCAAGAGACTGGGGAATGAAAACGTATTTGAGGCATGAGGTAGAGACGAGGATCTAGGGACGTCCTCCCCCTTCTGTGATCTTAGTAGGTGGGCATCTTTAAAGAAGTAGGGTGTGCAATTTGGAAATGGTCTTGCTTTTCAATTTTTATTTTGTTGCTTAGTATGTTCTCTCACCTGCATGCTCCCTGCTTTCACATTCACAAAAACCTTTGTCAGTGATAAATTATTCCCATTTTACAGGTGGAAGAATGGAGGTTTGGGGGGGAGTCTTTACATTTTGTACAAGGCTACACGGTTCATACATTTGAGCCAAGACTCAAAATCTAGGACTTCCAGGCTCCTAGCCTTCTCGACTCCTATGCAATGATCCACACAAGCTCTCATATGATTCATAATCATGTTTGTGTGTGTGTGTGTGTGTGGGGGGCTTCAGTGTTCCTCTCTCTTCTAAATGAACTTTGAACCACAGTCCGGAAATGTAACGTCTCTAGAACTTGCAGAGCAAAATCTAAATACACCTGGGCACGCTGTCCAGTCGCTGGGGGAGCTGTCCACTGTTTCTCACGCTGAAATGACCGGCTAAGTAAGATATCTCTCCAGGACCACCCGGCTACTACTGGTGTTGGGAGCTGTCCGACGTTGGTCGTGCTGAAGGGGTTGGGAGCTGTCCAGCAACTGGGAGGTGCTGAAATTCTGTACAGTCTTCAGCGATTTGGCTTAGGGGATTTAGTCACGGGGCGCTGTGTGTGTGTTGGGGGGGGGGGCTAGGAGAAACCTGCACATAATCCTGAGAGAATGACAGCGTTGCCATGCTGTGATGCAGCTCCTATGCCTATAAAATGTATCCCCTTGCTAACATTTGCCCGGCTTCAAAAGGCAGGCATTTGTTTTTGTTTTGCTGAATTAAACGCCTTTGACCTGCCGCGGTGGAGCTCGAGCCTCTCTTTCCCCTCCAGTTTCTTATTTCTGTGGGTCCCGAGAGCTAATTTCTGCCTGCCCCAGTCGCTCCTTCCTCCCCCCCCCCCTGCCCTTCCTCTTCATTGCTCTCCTCCCTCTTTCACTAGAGGCGGGATTTATCTGGCTGCAAGGAGGGGACTCCTAGTCTCTGGCTGGTGGGGGCTTTCTCCCTTCAGACACGAGCGGTATCGAGGGGCTGGTGGCGTGGGTTTCACCCCCTCTGCTAGCCTTCCTTGCTGGCTCTCCTTCCAGCGCTTACACACATCCTGCACTGAGCCCTGGCGAAAATCAACGGGGACCATGGAGAGGAAGTGACTGCCTCGGCTTAGCCACAGCGCTGGGGAAGGGGCTCTCGGAGGGGTGCAGCGAAAGGTAGGCGTTGGGGAGGTGCGGAGCCCTCACGGGGCACAGAAACATGTGGACGAAACACGGGTGGGAGGCTTCTTCTCCTTCCCTGCTTCTTTTTCACTCCCTCCTCTTGCTTGGGTTGATCTGAAGTGGGGGAGATTCTGGGAATGGCCAATCCCGGATCGATCCAGGTCGGAACGACCACTGCTGTATGTGTCCCGGCTCCTCTCACATGACTTTTCACTCCCGGTTAGCTTTCCATCTGAGCCCCCCCCCCGCCCCCCGTGCATGGTGCCCAGCTGCTTGATCCTCATCTTACCGGTTTGATCCACAACTGGTGTCAGTCCGTGTTCACTCCAGCGAAGCGATGCTACTTGACACCACCTCGGGGTCTGGCCTCTTCGACTCCTCAGGGCATATTTTTCCACCAACTGTAGCTCCAGCTAGGCTGACTCCGTGGGGGGGAAAGAAAAAAAGGATCGCTTACCCTGCCTACGGGAATGTTGCCATTTAAACCATGCATATCTATGATTAATAAACCTAGTCAGCCAGAATTAATTGTCCACCCACTGAAAAATAATCCGGTCCTGTACTGCCAAAATTCCCTTCCCCTATCTCTGAAACCCTGGACCAAGACACACAAAAAGAACTGGTATCTCACACTTTTTTCTATTTCCCCCCCCCCCCCCCCACCATTTCTCAGTTCTTTCTAGCTAGGACAGTTGCTATAGACACAATATGCCTCTCCAGTGTGGAAGATGCTTCTATTCCCCTCCATCTCTCTTGCAACTGAGGTGCCTGTTTTGCCCATCCACTGAAGGAAATTGGTGTGGTCTGATGTTATGGTTCAGGCTCACCATAAATAAGAATTCTGACTGTGGCTTGTTTACTTGGATAGAGGCAACTGTGGAGTTTTCCCTGGTTTAGGCGAAGCGTGTGAGTGATGTTTAGACGGAGCTTCTTTTTCAAAGAGCAATCGCTGGATCCCAGGGTCAGAGAAACCAGCCTAGGACTGGGTCCTGCAAAAGACTTGTGTTGTAGTTTTCCAAGCTAGTAACAGCTCTGAGAGCCTGGAATTGAGAGGGGCAAAACCCCTCCCCACATTTTCAGAGTATGATTGAGTTTTAAGAGGGGTTGCACCATTATAAATGCTGCATGCACATTTCAGAGTCAAACCTGGGAGACCAGATTTTCCAAAAATTGGGAAGCCCCAAACCTGGGTCTCAATTGTTAATATGCTCTGCTGAAAGTCACACCAGATATCAATCTGCAAGTTGTTTGGTTTCCCAAATGTGGGGTGACTTCTTTCTTTTGAACAGCCCCCTTCCTCACTATGGAAAACATTTATTGAAGTGGTCAAGTGACCGTTTTACCTTCTGTGTTCTCAGTAACCCCCTCCCAACACACCAGTCCTATCAGCCTTCCTGACTTGAATGCAACTTGTTGAAGGGGTAGCTTTGAAGAATTGAAGACACCCTATGAGGTGTCTAGGTGTTTTTTTTCTATTTTAGATAATCCTCAGGTTCTCATCTCCGGGTACATCGCTTGGACACACAAGTCTCAAGCCCTCACCCATTTTGCCTGGTTCTTGAGATTGGTCTTGTAGGATGGCTTAAATCCAGAATGTATTCAATGTAGAATAGCTTGGATACAGAAGAAACCTTGAAGGAACTGGTGACGTTATTTTGGATGCGGGAAGGAAATGAACTGACAGAATTCCCTGGGCAGGGCATGTTTCAGTTGCTGGATCCAGGATTTGGGTGGGTGGGGCCTTGGGTGAGGTGTTCCCAGTGGGGTGAGGCATTTAAACTGAGGCTTGGGTGCTGCAAGTGAGAATCGGGGTACTGTTAGGCTGGGCCTTATGCTGGCTTTGGAGCTTAGCAAATGCCTGACCTTGCAATGTTTTGGAGCTAGCCCTGCCTGGATTTCCCATCTGTAAAATGGGGAGAGATCCATACCGCTGATAAATTCTGCTTGCCTCTTGCTCTGTGTCTAGACTCGAGATGAAGAAAGAACCAGTTAAGCAGAAATCCAGGGTGGCATAATGGTGGCGTGCGTAAGCTTTGAGCCAAGATGTTCCCCAGTTTGCATCTCAACTCCATTGAAGAATATGCTGTGTGGGTCACACTCCCAGCTGTAATATGGGGCACACAGATTGCCTGGTGTGCATTGGAGGAAGGGCAGGATAGAAACAAACTAAATTAATAAGTAGTGCTTTGGAAGTGCTGTAAGATCAATCTTATTTTCTCCCATGATGATAGGGAGAAGGCATCTTATTAATATTTTAACTTGTGAATTTATTTATTTTTTAAAATATAGAGTTGCTACCCATCCAGGTCAGGTTACAGCTACATGCTAGGCTGGAGCATGGATTCTATATTTCATTGTCGGGAAGTGGCACTTGTTGAATTTCAACCCAGAACATTGCTAGTGGAGGTACAAGAGCCTTGGCAGGAAAAAAGGTGGCAACCCTCACTTGAATTGGAAAAGGTGCAGAAAAGAGCGACCAGAATGATTCGTGGGCTGGAGCACCTCCCTTATGAGGAAAGGCTACAGCGTCTGGGGCTTTTCAGTCTAGAAAAAAGGCGCCTGAGGGGGGACATGATTGAGATGTATAAAATTATGCATGGGATGGAGAGAGTGGATAGAGGGAAATTCTTCTCCCTCTCGCACAACACCAGAACCAGGGGACATGCACTAAAATTGAGTGGAGGGAGAGTTAGAACGGACAAAAGAAAATATTTCTTTACCCAGCGTGTAATTCATCTGTGGAACTCCTTGCCACAGGATGTGGTGATGGCACCTGGCCTAGATGCCTTTAAAAGGGGCTTGGACAGATTCATGGAGGAAAAGACCATCACAGGTTACAAGCCATAAGCAACCTCCTGGTTTTAGAAGTGGGTTTTCTCTATGCCAGGTGCAGGGGAGTGGCAGCAGGAAACAGGTTATCTTGTTGCCTTGTGTGCTCCCTGAGGCATCTGGTGGGGCCACTGTGTGATACAGGATGCTGGACTAGATGGGCCTTTGGCTTGATCCAGCAGGGCTCTTCTTATGTTCTTATGTACTAGAACTCCTCCTTTAATCTGTGCTCCTGCCAGGGCTCTGTTACTTGTTACTCACAGTTTTTATCTGTAACATTTATATCCTGCCATTCAGGGATTGTCACTACCCTCTAGTAGTTCCTTTACCCTACTTCAACTAACAGCGCAATCCTGTGTCACCTTGCACCGGTGTAACAGCAGATGCACCGGTGTAAGTGCAATTACATTGGCATAAGTGCACTTACACCGGTGCATCTGCTGTTACACCGGTGCAAGGTGACACAGGATTGCGCTGTCAGCCTCAGTACAAGTGCCTGAAAGAATCTCACATTCTTCCCCATTCCCCTTGGCTCCATTGCCTTGCCTTTCCTCTATCCTCTCCCCATGTCTCTTTCTAGATTGCAAGCTGCTTGAGGGCAGGGACCCATCACTTTTTCTGTTGCAAAGTGCTGTGCACAATGGATGGAGCTATAGAAATAAATAAAAAGGTGGACTTCTAAATAGTTAAAGAATCTACATGATGTGGTTGCATTACTGCAAGCTTGGGACCCTGGGGCTTGAATGTGTGGTCAGATCTTTTAAGAGTGCGAGTGCGAGTGCGTGTGCGTGTGCGTGAGAGAGAGAGATATGTTGTATGGGGGTGGGGAAGAGGAGAAGAGAACTTACTCAGTAACCAGAAAACATGTCATCGAACCATGAATCAGAAGGCTGCAGCTAATTCCAGCTGCTTGTCATTTTTGAGGATATGACAGGTGTCAAACTACCATCGGAAAGACAAATGTCATTTCCTTGGGTGCCATTTTCATTCCACAATTGTAAGCAGTGGCTCCCCCCCCCCACTTTCTTTGATGTCCACTGGGCTAGGGAGAAGCGCACGTTTTTGAAGTGTAAGAAATCTGGGCCTCTGTACATGCTCTGAGGCTGTTTTTCCACATAATCTAGGGCTGTCCTCAGGCATTCAAAATAATTTCAGAGGCAGAATATCTGGTGAGTTCCAGCACAGATGTTGCCTTCTCTCTGTATTTTAAATCCTTTTGAGTCAGATCCTTTCTGACTCTCCCTCCTTTTTTGCCATCACATGTTCAGATTTAGCTCTGCATTCATGAGGACTAGAATACCTCCCCCCCCAACAGAGAAGCTAAGACCCTCAGGCAATCTCATAAGAGCTGTGCATCGGTCACAATTTATTTATTTATTTATTTATTTATTTATTTATTTATTTATTTATTTATCAATCACATTTTTATACCGCCCTTCCTCCAAGGAGCTCAGAGTGGTGTACATATTTCCTCCCCTCCTTTTTGTCCTCACAACAACCCTGTGAGGTAGGTGGGGCTGAGAGATAGTGACTGGCCCAAGGTCACCCAGGAAGCTTCGTGGCTGAGCAGGGATTTGAACCTGGATCTTCCAGGTCTAAGTCCGACTCCCAAACCACTACACCATCCTGGCTTTACTTATGACATGCATATATTTTCCCACCCTCGTTTCTTCACAACAACCTTGCAAGGTAGCAACTTCCAGGAGGTTGCCATCTATTGCAGATAAAACAGCAAACAGTAGTTAAGTGCCTGAAAGAGTAACCAGTTTAACCAACAAATGGGTTTGTCCATAAAGTGCTATAAGACTGAAAGTTGTGTTTCCTGTGAAATAGGTGCGGATGGTACCCCTTGGGTCAATCATTCTCTCTCCCACTCGAATCTATAATAAGTACCGGTGCATCTGCTGTTGGGTCAATCATTCTCTCTCCCACTCGAACCTATAATAGGTTCGGGTGGGAGAGAGAATGATTGACCCAAGGGGTACCATCCGCTTCATGACTGAACAGGGATTTGAACTGAGCTCTCTTCAGTTATAGCCAAGCATCCTAACCACTATGCCACACTGTCTGTTTAAAGCATAGCAAAAAGCAAGATGTGCTCACTATTTGTGCAGTCTGTTTCATGTGCCCTCATCCCCAGCCAGTGTGTGTGTGTGTGGGGGGTGTTTCCTGGCAGCCTCCATGAGGACTGTTTCCTTTGGAGAGGAGGGCATTGGACAGCCTGTGTTTCAGGGAGCACAGAAGCAAGCACACAGGTAGGACCATCCCAAGACCTCCTGGCGCCTGAGACAGCAGGCTTCCGCCATTCTGCCTTCTTCCACTACCTGGATTTGAAAAGGAAAAGGGTAACGGAGCAGGAGAGGAGAGTAGTGGGCTAGAATGTCAGTTGCTCTAGCCCGCTACGCTCCTCTTCTGCCCCCTTCTTCCACCAAATATGTATTCCTTTACCACATTTCAACATCAAGTGGAATACACTCCCCTCTGGACATAGGAACATGAATAGGAAAAAGGATTAGATGCATTTGTAAGGAAGAATCCATCTCAGCGACTATTAACCAAGGTAGTTTAGTAGAGCCTCCCTTTGCCTAGGCCAGAGGTGGCCAACCTTCCACCATTAAGGCTACTGTGTTCTTAAGAGGTGTGTAGAAGACAGAATCTTGGCAGCTGCAAGTGCTGATGGTGCTGCTAAAGCAGCTGCACCTGCTGAAATGCCCTCACCTATACTACCATTTAAAGGGCCAGCATTCATGTTGAAAGGTTGGCCACCACTGGCCTAGGCTGTGTATCATATCAGTTCCGACGGACGGATGGACACTTGCACTTGTGAATGCATTGCAGCAGATCAGATTTGTGAGTGAAAGTCTGGTCGTAGGTCCATACATGTAGCAAAAACCCTGCATGTGCTAAACTGTGAATTGCACACATGGGCCGCTTTGCACGTGCAAAGCGGGGAAACGCGGGACGGGCTCAATCTGGCGCGTTCCTTTTGTGCTAGCAAAATCCAAAATTGAAACGCCTCCTGTTATAGTAACAAGTTGCAATCTGCTCCCGAACAGCAGATGAATCCATGTGAGACTCGCCCCAGAGCCGTGTATTTTTTAACCCCTCCTCTGCTGTGCAAAAAGCGAAATGCCAGCCCTCCATTTGCCTTGCACCCCAGCGGTGTCACCACCCCAAGGCCTTTCTGGCTTTCATCCGTTCCCCAAGCTATAAATATCGTGCTCTTTTAATCTCCACTCCTGCATCACTCTTTGCCTGGGGCTTCTTAATCATCCCTTCGCAATTCCCTCCAGTTTCTCCTCTGGTCGCTGCTAATGAGGTATCTCGGTCACTTGTCCCTGGAAAGGGTTTATGGCTACCACTCCCTTGCAACCTACAATCCAATTTGCAACCTTTGCTGCATGGCTTGCTGGAAACAGAACCTGGGCGGTTTCAGCCACGAAGGAGGAAAAACGTCTGAGTAATGCAAGAGGTACAACACATGCGCTCTGGCAGTGCTGCAATCTTTATGCATGCTTACCTGGAAGTAAATCCCATTGAGCTCCATGGGGCTTACATCCAAGTAAAGGTGCGTTTGTGCCTACACTTCATGCAAAGCTCACACCTCTTCTGTGAACTGGAAAATTGGACTTGTGATTTTCTAGTTCCGGGGTGGCCACCCTTTCACCCTGAATGCTCCTGGCCCTTTAATGGTTGCATAGGTAAAGGTAAAGGTGACCCCTGACAATTAAGTCCAGTCGTGTCCGACTCTAGGGTGTGGTGCTCATCCCCATTTCAAAGCCGAAGAGCCAGCGTTGTCCGAAGACGCCTCCGTGGTCATGTGGCCGGCATGACTCTCCTTGCCGCAGTGCATAGCATGCGGCTGGAACACGGAGCGCTGTTTACCTTCCCGCAAGTGGTACCTATTTATCTACTCGCGTTAACATGCTTTAGAACTGCTAGGTTGGCAGGAGCTGGCCAAGCAACGAGAGCTCGCCCTGTCGTGGATTCGAACTGCCGACCTTTCGATCGACAGCTCATGGTTCAGCGGTTTAACCCACTGCGCCACCTGCTGGCCCTTTAACGGTTGTCTAGGTGAGGACATTTCAGCAGGTGCAGCTGCTTTAGCAGCACCATCAGCACTTGCAGCTGCCCAGATTCTGTCTTCTACACAACTCTGAAGGACACAGAGGCCCCAATGGTGGAAGGTTGGCCACCCCTGTTCTCGTTCGTGGAAGAGAAGGTGCAATCCTGTGAGTGGGATGTTGAGGCTACACTGCCCACGTGAGTAGACCATTTGTGGAGGCTGTTTTTGAAGACTCTCTCCAGGGAAACCAGCGCGAAGAGAGGGCAGGAATGGAACTGAGGGAAGAGATGCGAAGCAAATGCAGTTAAAGGGGCTTCCATTTCCTCTTGGTTTGGGAGGACAACTAAGAGGGGGAACCGAAGGCTGCGGCATCGTCTGGGGACGTCTTAGGAGGCAGCTCCAGGCATATGAAGTGTAGGCAAAAGAGGATGGGTGGAATAATTTAAGAGAGCAGGAAACCTTGAAGTGGCTGAGGAACAGGTTGGGAGATTGGCATGGAGAATGTGAAAGAAGTTATGTTGGGGACCGGATGGCCAGAGACTGCGGGCTGGATTGAACCTTTCAGCTGCCAGTCGCCTGCCCCTGTTTTACAGGAACAAATGTCGAAGAAGAATAGGCATGTGCCGGAATAATGCTGGAATTCTTGTTCTGTGGTGTATGTGGACACACACCACAGCACAAGAATTACAGCATTATTTTTGCAAAGGAGATTGCAAAAGCTAGGTAGGTTTGGTAGTGACCGTTTTTCAAGGGGCGCTGCTGAAACAGCTGCATCCTGAGAGTGGCGCCCCCACATGTGGGACATTGCATCCTGTGGGACATTGCACGGGAGGAGGCACCTCTCCCGGGTCATGGGTCATAGCCCTTAAAGCACTAAAGTGTTTGGCCCTGCCAATTCACCAGTGACTTCAGCACGGAACACCCGGCTCTGTTAGAGGGTATTAAACTCCACACCTCCCTAATGATCTGCTGATCTGCAATCCACTTTGGAAAGGCGGGCTGTGAATTAACGAGACCAGATCCCTTTAATTTCGACTAATTTCCCCCCTTTGCCCCACCCTTTCATTGTGACTCAAACATGCATTAATTTCTTTGTGCCTTTTTTTGGGGGGGGGATTAAACTGAGCTGGGTGTGTAATCCTTTCTCTTCCCAGCGAACAATGCCTGCTGCTCTGGGCTCTGTAATGCTTTCTTATCCATAATCCAGAGCTTTTTCTTCTGGACTGCAAGACAAAATATTGGTAGGATCCCAGGAATGTCAGGATGCCATGTTCTCGAGTCAAAGCACTAAGAAGAGAGGTGTAATGACCTCCCTTCCTGGGAAAGCAGGAGAATCTCTTAAGAGCCAGCTCCGGAAAGCAGGGATCAGATGTGCTGCCTGTCTTTGCCTCAACTTGAAGTTGCCATGGTCACTGCTCCATCAGTTCCAGTCTCATCCTCTCTGACTTGGTCAAGTAGGAGCTTCTCCTATCAGCTGCTACAACTTGCCGACTCTGGAGGGGAAGGGGCAAAACCACCCTTTGCCCTCTTCCTTCTGCTCCTTTCTGACTCCAAGCAGAGAAAAGGAGCAGCCACTTAATTGCCGGCTTCTCTCCCACTTATAAGCCCCACGAGGCCAGTTGTGCCTGTATTAGTAGCTCTTTTGACTCCCACAAGACCTTGAGATCTTGCAGGGAGGCTAGGCATGGCCCCGTCACCATGGCAATGGAGGTGTGGCCCGCTTTTGATGTTTGCAAGCAAGCCGTGGCCCCCAGTGTGTGACTCTGTGGGCTTCTTTCCTTTCCACCATTTGGGGGGCTTCTCTCTCTACCCTCCCAAAAACTGGCGGGACAGAGCCGTGGTGGTCGGACAACTTAACAGGCTGGTTGGAACCTGGGCAGCCAGTACTGTGTGTTATCCGCATATATTGCAAAGGCGAAGCAGAGACCGAGGAACCAGTGGGATGCCCCAAAGGCCAGCAGTCAAACTGGGTGACTCTGCTAAACCTCCTGTTCTTGGTGCCCAGCTGGCTCTTCAAAGACCAGAAGGCTTCAGGCTCCTTTTTCCTGATCCATCTCATCCTTTTAAAACTCCCCCCCCTGCATGTTTTTTTAGAAATGCAAGAAAACAGCAACAATAGCCAAATAAATAATCCAGGGCAGAGCTCCACAGAATGGACCTCCACCTCCGTCTTGAGCTCTAGGTGGGCCAGGATTCCCTGTGCTGGCCGGGCTTTCCTGTGGAGTTGTTACTCCTGCAGACATTAATGGTGATGGATTTTCAAGGGTGCCTGACTCTCGGGGGGGGGGGCAGCAGTGGTTCTCCTGTCGGATCGATGTTTACTTCTGCATACATGATGAACAGGTTCATTAGCTGGGGAATTTCCCTGCTTGCTGTAGCGGTGGAAGCTGGGAAACCCAGGGGCTGGAGGGGGGTTGTCTTCTGCCTGTACGTGGGGAGCCCTGGCATATGCTGGCAGTTTGGGGGAGCCAAGGCACAACTGGGACCGGATTCTGCTATCAGGAGTCTGCCCATCTGCCCCTAATATATCTACCCATAAAAACGGATGACTTTTCATTTGTGCCGAATGCTTCGCATACATTGCGATGCTGTTTACAAGGACCCTATGATTATGAAGCAAATCCTGAAATTGCAGATAGGGTAGGGGGCTGAGGAAGGTGTGAGAGAGTGGCCTGCCTCGTGACTACCTTGTCTGTGGCAGAGGGGAGTTGATCAGAGGGGCTCCTTAATTTGCAGCTCCGTCTCATGTAGCCGGGAGTCACCGATTCCATGAATGGATTTGTTGCTGTCAGGGTATTGACTTTTAAGACCCGTGGGGCTCATGGGGTGATGGCCACTGGCCCAGCTGGCTTTAAAAGTGGGTTGGCGACAAATGAAATGGAGGAGAGATCTATTGACAACTATTGTGAACTGCAAGAGCTAAATGGAAGCTCCATGTCCAGGAGAAGTCTATCTCTGAATACCAAGTAGTGGGGGGAAATGACAGGGCAAGCTGGTGCCCTCATTGCAGCATCTGGAAGCTCGTTGTCGGAAATAGGATGCCAGGCTAGGTGGTCTAAGACTTCAGTGCCAGTCTAGCACTTTGACCAACATCAATCAAGAAGATTCTGAATAGAGAGAAGGCCTGACATGCCTGCACTTCTCCCCTCTAACCAGCCAGTAGTGCAGCTGGTCAGAGATCCCTGCTTTGAGCCATCACCTGCCACTCTGAGATTTGTTGGCACATCACGTCCAAAAGCTCCTTTTGACTGTTTGTAGAGGCGGGGGGGGGGGGGAATGTGGTACCATCTGCCCCATATCCATGGTAGTGGATGTGTCCCCGGGCATGAACCATTTGAGATGGTGGTGCTTGCAGTGGATGTTTGGCATCTGTAAAGCACAAGAGCAGGGGACCTTGACAAGCCACCACTTCAGGCACCTTAATTGCTGTGCTGCCATGGGGACTTGCCAGGAGAGGGCGCTGCTTGCCTGCACTCTTTAGCACTACAGCGCCACCAAGTCAGCTGGCCAGAGGATGGTACTGCAATTTTGAGTTCCACAGTTCTCAGGTGAGGCAAGGGGGCCAATAGAATTCCATCAGACCCAGTCAAAGTCTTGTTCCTGTCTCCTGTCTGAGTAATATTTTCCTCGGCTTCCAGGCTGTCCATGACGGCTTGGCGCTGGGCCCACCTCCCTTTTCACAGAGCTGATAACTTCCTGGCGAGTTGCCCAAGGATCTTACCCAAGCCCTTCCTCCTGGTGGGCTTTTGCAGCAGAATGTCGGCATCATCATCATCATCATCATCATCATCAGGCAGCCATCTAAATTTCCACTGCCGAACAAATGGCACTTTTTTTGGTGTGTATTAGTCACAAAGGCAGCACAAAGCTGCTATTAAAACAAGCACCAAGCCCTCAATCGGAAGGGGGGAGAAGTGTTAATAGAGCCCCATTGTTGTCCTCGTGTAGAATGAGCCTCCCGGATGTTTTAATTGGTGTTTCGCCCAGATACAGTTAATGAGGCTATTACATTAATTACAGGAATGTTTGTGCTGGAAACAAAGAGTCCTGGTTTTTGACTTCCTCGGAGCCTGTGTTAGAGACTTCCCTCTCCCTCGGGGTGCCAAAGGGCTGGATAGCTCTGAGACCCAGTAGGAAGGGGGGGGGAAGCGGAGGTGGGTCAAGTCCGATGCCAGCCCTGAAGTCAATGGGAGCAAATCCTGAGATTGGCACAGATCCATCCAGCCTATATATTTTTTCACATTTTTTTTATACCGCCCTTCCTCCAAGGAGCTCAGAGTGGTGTACATATTTCCTCCCCTCTTTTTTGTCCTCGCAACAACCCTGTGAGGTAGGTGGGGCTGAGAGATAGTGACTGGCCCAAGGTCACCCAGGAAGCTTCGTGGCTGAGCGGGGATTTGAACCTGGATCTTCCAGGTCTAAGTCTGACTCCCAAACCACTACATCGTCCTGGCTCTTATAGTGCAAAGAAACGGGACAGATTTCTAGCTGGGCTGCACTGAGCATCTTAGGTGGGTCTATGGGGCAGAATATCAGGCTGCTAGAAATATTGGGGCTCCATTTGAAGCTACTGCTCACACTGTTGCGTGTACAGAAGATGGGACAGCTAAGCTTCCCTGTTTCTGCTTGATTATTCCCTGCACGATTTTCATTCCATGCAGCCAATGTGGGGCCAAGCAGATATTCCCGTTTCTTTTCTTTCTCTTCAAGTTGCTAGTCCTCGCTGTTGTGGAGAAAAGTGCAGGCAGTGCCTAATTACAGCTGAAAAGAACAGAAGCCCTCTGGGAAGTGCTTCTAGGGATTACGGGGCCAAGATGTACATTGATGGTGGCGGTGGTATTATTTACAGTTGGTTCCTTGTCTCTCTTGATTGTGAGTGTAAAGACGTTTTGAAATAGGCAGAGGAGAGAAGCAATGGGCTTTGCATATCTACCTACCAACCAATTCTAATCTCTCCAAAATCCCAAGTTCCTGGGAAGATTCCTTCTACGCTTCAAATCCCATCTTAAAACCCACCATTCCTGTGAACCCTGCGCTCCTGTCTGAGTCTCTATAACTAAGTTTAAGTATGTATAATTGAATTGCATATGCGCCTCCATTCCCCTTCCTGTCCTCTGTCTGCCTTTATGTCATTTTCCAAATTGCAAGCCCCTTGGGGGCAGGGACCCATCTTTTTACTCTGTGTAAAGCGCCTTGTGCCTTGGCAGTGCTGTATAAATACATAAACAACACTTGTCAACACTTCATGCACCTTTGCCTGAGATGTAATTATGAGGACTGCAAAAATGAATCAACTAGATTTACTGATTTAAAACCATTTTAAGTGAGAAACAAGTGCCCTTAATTAACTGGCTAAAAGATTTTTTTTAATGTAGGTAGTTATTAAACCTGCAGGTGTCAGCAACTGCTATCTTAAAAGACAGACATTCCCCCTTAGCTCTTGCCTCTTCAGGAATGCCTCTTCCAAGGCGCATGCTGCATGTGCATGTTCTAAACTGCATGCAAGGTACCGGTATGTGCTTTTCTGGCTTCAGAACTTGGTTTTAGTTGCATGCCAGTTTAATCGATTAACTGACTCAGGTTTCTTGAATCATCCTATAATCGTTCCAGTGCCGGTGCCTCGTAGCTTCCTTCCCAAATGGTCAGGCCCCCTTCTGGAGCTCCTACTCCCTGGACCTATAGGTGACTGGGCCAAAGAGGCTGTTACACTTGGTGCCAGCAGGGTAACGAAAAGGCCAGCTGGGCTAGCAGGAGCCCAGGCTTTCCAAGTGTTTTCCCCCACCCGACAGCTGTGGTTTGCCTGAAATCAGCCACTGGGCTCCAAAAGCCTCCAGCGCTCCCCACCCCCCCAGCCAGACGGTCCCCGTAGCTTCTCCTTTTTGTATCCCTGAGTTTAGCATCCTTTTTATAGCCTGGTTGCTACGGGAACAGTGTGGTTGCTATGCGTAGAGGAGCATGGCGACACTCCGAAGAGAGCTCGCGTTTGGAGGCAGGTGCGGGTGGGTCTGTTTTCACAGAGATGGTGTGCCAGGCCCCTTCCCTCTTCTCTGTGCTAACTTTAAAGATTGGGGACACACACACAAACACATGCACCCACACGTATGTGCTTCTGCCCTAATTGCCTCTTGTAACTCAATTTCCTCTTCATTGAATTTATCAGCAAATGGATCATCGTTAATTGCCCCATCAGAACTGTTGCCAAGGACAACGCTGTTTCTCCAGTACTTTTAGGTTCTTTTTAAGGTGTGGGAGAAGATTGAGGGATTATTATTTTTTCTCTTGTCCAAAGTCTTGTCAGTTGATCAGGTGGAAAAAACATTGGCCTCTCTCTCTCTCTCTCTCTCTCTCTCTCTCTCTCTCTCTCTCTCTCTCTCTCTCTGTTGATGGAATGACATTTTCCTTAACCCGCAATGCCAACATTTTTTTGGGGGGATTTTTCTAATCCTAATATCCTAGGGACCTGCCTTATATTGAGTCAAGTCATTGGTTCATGTAGGTCCATATTGTCTCCACTGACTGGCAGTGTCTCTCCAGGGCTTCAGAGAGGAATTTTTCTCTGTCCTATCTGGAGATGTTGCCAGGATTCGAACCTGGGACCCTTCTTTGGTATGCAAAGGAGCACAGCCCTCCCCCAGAGCTAATGAGGCAGTTAACCAGTGCTGGATGCAGGAAAAAAAGCAGGTTTATGAGTCCACCCAAACAAGATTTCAAGTTCTGACCAAAATCCTCATTGCCTCATCAAAGCTCTGCGGTTAGGGTACCAGTAGAACATGTAATGTGTTTTCATAACTGCAAGCAATGCTATTTTATGCGTGCCTAAGAACACTTTCTAGCTATCTGTCCAAGAGCCAAACCTTTAATTAATTTTGAATTTCAGTTAAAGATTTTAATCGCATCATTGTCTCTGGTGTGCTTGGGATTCCCCCCCCCCTGTAAAGAGAGAGAGAGAGAGAGAGAGAGTGCTGATCTGGATCAGGGCCATAGTTGGGGGAATAAGATTAAAGCCCAGGCCACATTGCTCCCTGAAGCATGCCATTTCCAAAAACAGAGCAAGGACAGCAGATCCATGGCCCATCTAGTTTGGCCCAAGTCAGACTCCAGCCGCTTGGTCCTACTTTCCCAACATTCTGTCACACTCTTGTGTGACCAAGAAACAGAACCCAGGACGGTGATCTATTCAGATAGAAGCAGTCTCAATTCTCAATTGAGAAGGAGGAGCTACATAACAGTTTAAATCTGGGGCTGGTTTGCGTGTGAGTCCTTTTCAGGAGCAGCGAGTGGCCTCACTGGGATGCAGTGCCTCACTGGAACAAAGTGCCAAGGTAAAAGAAGACACAGCGAGTTAAGCAGCTGTGCGGGTTCAGCAGCGGAGCGAGGAAGCCAGGCCCCACACACTGCCCGGCACTTCCCTTGAAGAGAGGAGAGCTCCAGCAACATTAAGGTACCCAAACTTAGATAAACGCATACCTTACACACAAAAGCTATGCAGTCAGACATCCAGCAGAGGGGTGGGGGCTATCCAGTGTTTTGCACCGAGTGTCACATGTATGATTATCTGCCTCTTGGGCATAAGTCATGGGTATGTGCTTGGTGCAAAGAGCTCCAGGCTCTCAGGGAACGGGTTCGCTCCCTTGAAGCCACGGTTGCTGACCTGGAGAAGCAGAGACAGGAAGAGAGGGACCAGGGTGAGTCTTCTAGGGACGTGGAGGCGTCGTCCCACCCTCAGTTGGCCAGCTCCTCAGCTGCCAGGGAAGGGAGTCTCAGGGCTGGAGAACGTCGCTCTGGAAAAGAGGGAAACAATTCCCCAGTGGGGACCCCTTCTTCAGGTGATGGGCCCGTATCCAGACGCACTATGGATACTCCTCTGGGGAGGGGGGGAAGGGGGCTTCTTGTCGTGGGTGACTTGTCATCAGGAACATAGAGAGGGGGGTCTGTGATGGATGTGAGGACCGCATGGTGACTTGCCTGCCTGATGCGAAGGTTGCGGACATCACCTCTCGTCTAGATAGGCTGGTAGAGAGTGCTGGGGAGGAGGTAGCAGTTGTGGTGCATGTTGGCACCAACGACATGGGGAAATGTAGCTGGGCGGTCCTGGAGGCCAAATTTAGGTTGCTAGGTAGGAAGCTCAAATCCAGGACCCCAAAGGTAGCGTTCTCAGAAGTGCTACCTGTTCCACGCGCAGGGCCAGCTAGGCAGGCGGAGCTCAGGGGTCTCATTGCGTGGATGAGATACTGGTGTCAGGAGGAGGGGTTTAAGTTTGTTAGGCACTGGGGAACGTTTTGCGACAAGCCGGGCCTGTACAAGAGGGACGGGCTTCACTTGAACCAAAACGGAACCAGACTGCTGGCGCGTAACATTAAGAAGGTGGCAGAGCAGCTTTTAAACTGACCCCTGGGGGAAAGCCGACAGGAGCCGAGGGGCATCCGGTTCGGGACTCCTCATCCCTAGGGAATGAGGGTGCAGAGGATTGGGAATAGTCAAGTAATAACAATTAGGAGTGGTAGCGTGATGGGACACAACAGCAAATCTAGCAGGACAGAAGGCTGCAGGTGACTCTGGATTTGATATTGTGTGGCACTCAAGATCTGGTCAGGGAGGTAAATGTTACCGAATCGTTGGGGAACAGTGACCATGCTGCGATCTGTTTCGCCATGCATGTCAGGGGGAGAGTGCCGAGCAAATCTGACACGAAAACCCTTCCCCAAAATGAGGAGACTAGTTAAAAAAAAAGCTGAAAGGGAAGGTAAAAAGAGTCCAATCGCTCCAGAGTGCATGGAGGCTGTTTAAAACAATTGTAAAGAGGCCCAGCGGGAGTTTATCCCACAAAGGAGGAAGGGCTCGACTAAGTCCAGGAGGGTGCCGGCATGGCTAACAAGCACAGTTAAAGAGGCTATAAAAGGCAAGGAAGCTTCCTTCTGTAAACGGAAGTCTTGCCCTAATGAGGAAAATAAACAGGAGCACAAACTGTGGGAAAAGAAATGTAAAAAGATGATACGGGAGGCCAAGCAAGACTTTGAGGAACGTATGGCAGGCAACATAAAAGGGAATAACAAAAGCTTCTTCAAATATGTTAGAAGCAGGAAACCTGCCAGGGAAACGGTTGGTCCGCTGGATGGTGAGGGAGAGATAGGGGTGATAAAAGGGAACTTGGAGACTGCAAAGAAATTAAATGAGTTCTTTGCATCTGTCTTCACGGCAGAAGACCTCGGGCAAATACCGCTGCCGGAACGGTCTCTCCTGACTAAAGAATTAAGTCAAATAGAGGTTAAAAGAGAAGACGTCTCAGACTTAATTGACAAAATAAAGATCAATAAATCACCAGGCCCGGATGGCATCCACCCAAGAGTTCTGAAGGAACTCAAGAATGAAGTTGCTGACCTCTTGACCAAAATATGCAACTTGTCCCTTAAAACGGCCACTGTGCCAGAGGATTGGAGGATAGCTAATGTCACGCCAATCTTTAAAAAAGGAAGGAGGGGGGACCCGGGAAACTACAGGCTGGTCAGCCTAACATCTGTTCCAGGGAAGATGGTGGAAAGTCTCATTAAAGATAAAATCTTAAAACACATAGAAGAACAAGCTCTTCTGAGGGAGAGTCAGCATGGCTTCTGCAAGGGGAAGTCTTGCCTCACAAACCTGTTAGAATTTTTTGAAAAGGTCAACAGGCATGTAGATGCGAGCGAACCCGTGGATATTATATATCTAGATTTTCAGAAGGCGTTTGACACGGTCCCTCATGAAAGGCTCCTGAGAAAACTCCACAGTCAGGGAATAAGAGGGCAGGTCCTTGAAGACCAGGAAACAGAGAGTGAGTGTCAATGGGCAATTTTCACAATGGCGAGAGGTGAAAAGCGGTGTGCCCCAAGGATCGGTCTTGGGACCAGTGCTTTTCAACTTATTCATAAATGACCTGGAGTCGGGGATAGGCAGTGAGGTGGCCAAGTTTGCAGATGACACTAAACTTTACCGGGTGGTGAAGACCAGCAGGGATTATGAAGAGCTCCAGAAGGATCTCTCCAAACTGGGAGAATGGGCAGCAAAATGGCAGATGCGCTTCAATGTAAGTAAGTGCAAAGTGATGCACATTGGGGCAAGAAACCAAAATTTCACATATACGCTAATGGGTTCTGAGTTGTCTGTGACGGATCAAGAGAGAGATCTTGGGGTGCTGGTGGACAGGTCAATGAAAGTGTCGACCCAGTGTGTGGTGGCTGTGAAGAAGGCCAATTCCATGCTGGGATCATTAAAAAAGGGATTGAGAATAAAACTGCCAATATCATTATGCCTTTGTACAAATCGATGGTAAGGCCACATCTGGAGTATTGTGTCCAGTTCTGGTCACCACACCTCAAAAAGGATATAGTTGAATTGGAAAAGGTGCAGAAAAGAGTGACCAGAATGATTTGTGGGCTGGAGCACCTCCCTTATGAGGAAAGGCTACAGCGTTTGGGGCTTTTCAGTCTAGAAAAAAGGCGCCTGAGGGGGGACCTGATTGAGACGTATAAAATTATGCATGGGATGGAGAGAGTGGATAGAGGGAAATTCTTCTCCCTCTCGCACAACACCAGAACCAGGGGACATGCACTTAAATTACCCAGCGTGTAATTCATCTGTGGAACTCCTTGCCACAGGATGTGGTGATGGCACCTGGCCTAGATGCCTTTAAAAGGGGTTTGGACAGATTCATGGAGGAAAAGACCATCACAGGTTACAAGCCATGAGCAACCTCCTGGTTTTAGAAGTAGGTTTTCTCTGTGCCAGGTGCAGGGGAGTGGCAGCAGGAAACAGGTTATCTTGTTGGCTGTGTGCTCCCTGAGGCATCTGGTGGGGCCACTGTGTGATACAGGAAGCTGGACTAGATGGGCCTTTGGCCTGATCCAGCAGGGCTCTTCTTATGTTCTTATGTTCTGTGTTTCCAGGGGGGCAAGAAGCAAGTTTACCTCCCTCCACAAAACGGTGCCCTTGAGAGCACTCCTTGACATCCACCAATATCGGTGAATGGCTATTGTTTACTCCTATGGGGCAAACCTATCCCCCCCCCACCCTTAACACTAGGTGGCCCAGCCCACAGTTAGACTGCACTCAGCCCTGGAGTCTTGATGGACATTTGTGTCTTTTCAAGCCAGCACAATAGCAGTGTCTACCATTAAATTACCTCCCTGCTTATCTCTAGCCCAACAAAAGGCAAAAATGATTTCCTCTGAACTGCTGAAGTATTTAAATTAGCAATGTGGCAGGTGACATTTGCCGCCTTTCCATTCATTTACTGATTTGGCCATCGGGGCAGGGGGTGGGTGGATCCATCATTTCGGGCAATTCTCTCCCCCTCTTTCAGATCGTACATGACTGTTTCTCAAAAGCGCCTCTATTTCTGGCCAACTCACCGCTGCTGCATGCTGGGTGACCATTGACAGACCTCATTGTGGGGGGTCTCCCCTCTCCTGAGTCAAGCGGGGGCCTTAAGGCACAGGGGCACGGCAGCCTTGAGTCAGCTAAGATGCTCGGGGTCTGGTCAGTAATTTAGCTGTGTAATTAATCCGTGGAACTCCTTGCCACAGGATGTAGTGATGGCACCTGGCCTAGACGCCTTTAAAAGGGGATGGGATAGATTCATGGAGGAAAAGTCCATCACAGGTTACAAACCCTAAGCAACCTCCTGGTTTTAGAAGTTTTAGAAGTAGGTTTTCTCTGTGCCAGGTGCAATGGAGTGGCAACAGGATACAGGTTTCTTGTGTCTTGTGTGCTCCCTGAGGCCACTGTGAGATACAGGAAGCTGGACTAGATTGGCCTGATCCAGCAGGGCGCTTCTGAGGTTCTTATGTTAGTACCTGGATGGATATCTTTATAGCCACGTCCTTGAGTTCTAGCAGAGGATAAATGCCACCTGGCTTTGGCCGCCACAGGCCTTGAATATCAGCTGCATCTGATCTGAGCACTCCTTGTCTCTCATGTTCTGCTGCCAATGTTGCTGCTTCAAAAGTCCTCCCAAATCTGTGACATGAAAGTGTTTGACCTGGTTTGACATCCCTTTCAGGGTCATTCCAAGGTTGCGTGAAAGCATAACCACAGCAGACGTCTTGAAAATACACTGCTCTCCCCCCCCCCCCGCATTTAATCTTAAATAATTCCCAGAATAGCCCTTTTCTACCTTGATGATAATCTTTTTTTGCTTTTCTTTCTTGAAAGCTCTTTGCTCCTCCCTCCCTGCTGAACTTTGAGAATTGACACTCCTGGAGCAGAATTTTGAAAAGAAATGGCAGTGTTTAAAATAGCTGAAAGGTTTTGCGTGATTAGCGACCAAAACAGAATGTACTGTGTGTGTGTGTGTGTGTGTGTGTGTGTGTGTGTGTGTGTGTTTGTGAAGCATTCTCTCTCGCACTCTCGCTCTCCCCCCCCCCCCCTTAACATTCAACCAACTGGCATCTAGTTAATTACATTGTGGAGTCCAAGATATTTTGGCAACCCTTAAAGGGAGACAGTATAGTTTGGAGACCGTACCGAAGTGAGAGACTGGTTCCGTGGCCTTGGGGTTGGCCGTGGGCCAAGAAAAGGTGAGCCCAAATCCCTGATCAGGCATGGTGTGACTGAGTCCTCTAGGGAATGCACTCTCTCTTGGTCTCTAAGCAGCCCTCCTGTGTTTTAATTAAAATGATGACTCTCGCAGCTGCTTTACATTTTACTGCACAAAAACACTTCCAGCTAAGAGAATGAATGAGATTCACATCATGTGTGGAGCCGCCGGGAGACCTGACACTGGGAGAACCCACCATCTGGATGTATCCAAATACATGGAGACTTTGGGGACTGGCTGGTTCCAGCATTGGCCTTATCATCCAGAATGTGCTGGAGTCTTTCTAGAATGTGGCCAGGGGGTGCTGAGTGGAGAGAGAGAGAGAGAGAGAGAGAGAGAGAGAGTTGCAAGACCAGGAGCCTAGAAAAACTGGAGCAGAACCACTGCTGACATATAAACAGAGTCAGACCATCTTCCCTGGGATAGTCTTGCTACACTTCCTGGGCTCTGTCCAGGGTCCTGAAGGGTCTGCCTCCCATTGCGCTTGTCTCCTGAGCTGGGATTGAACCCTGCCTCCCTGTTGACCCCAGCCTGCTTATAGGGCTTTGCTTGCTGGTATTTTGACTTGTGTGCAAATGTGAGCCGCGGAAGGCCGCAAGGGAAGAAAGGTTGAGTCAGAACCTCTCTGGCTGCCCATGACAAACCCTTGAGCTGTGCTTTGGCTCATGGGAGGGCGGGTCAGAGGTGAGCCCTTTGGTGGAACAAGAAAAGAGTTGCTGAAGAGGGTATGCAGATGTCAGCACTTTCTCCAAAGCCCCCAGTCCTTCCTGCTGTTGCAAGATGCCCAGCCCTTTTCTCTCTGGGTCTTGGAACAAGACGATCCCATCTCTCGCTGGAAGAGCTGGAGTTGGGCATTGCGGCTTGACATTCACTCTTGCCGAACTGGTGTAGCAACTGCTGATAAAGCAGAAGGCATTGGGGAGGGCGAGGAGGAGGAGAGGGGGAATGAGATTGTCTGCCTGGGCCAGAGTGGTTTCCCAAACAGCATCTGTGCTGGAAAGACTGCCGGTGGGGTCTGCTTTGTTGCTTTGGTTTCTGCAAAACTGAGGTTCTCTGGTCGGATGGTGTTTTCGGCAGGTGGCCCTCAGGGCAGTGGGAGGCTGCTGCTCAGATATGTTCCTCTGCCTGCCCTGAGCTGTGGGGAATGTTCAGTCCTGTGCAATTGGCAGCCATGTGCTCTAACAGTGTGCCATATCTGCCACTTGCCCTACAGAACCAGGGCTTGGTGAACATGGTGGCCATTGCAGAATTCTAATGCTTGAGTCAAAATGCACAGCAAGAACACAAAAGGCAAGAAAACTCTCTGTGTGTGTGTGTGTGTGTGTGTGTGTGTGTGTGTGTGTGTGTGTGTGTGTGTGTGTGTCTAGTGCAGTGGTTCCCAACCTGGGGGTCATGGAGTGGTTTTGGGGGGTTGCAAGATGTTGACTGGCCACAGGCCTGGTCGCAGGCCACACCCAAGATGGCGGCTCACTCCCCCCCACACACACACACTGCAGAGAAAGAAGTGTCTGGTGCTCTCTTGGGGCTTGTTTGCTCACCTTGTGTTACATTCTGCTTGCCCTTTAGCATCTCTGTTAATATTAGCTCACCTCCCCCCAAATGGGGCTGCTTATGAGTACAACTTTAAAAAGGTGATTTATTTTAAAAAGTGTGATTTATTAAACAGTGTAAAAACAATGACATCACTTCCTGCTTACTGACATCACTTCCGGCCCTAGGTCTTAGTGGGGGTCCCGACAGAGTGTCATTCTACAAAAGGGGGTCCCGGTGCTAAAAAGGTTGGGAACCACTGGTCTCTAGTGGATACACTAGAGTATCAACTGTACTGGGGAAATCTGGCTTCGCAGATTGTTGGAACCAAGAAAACTAGAATCCAGTCCAATCTCCTGTTTCGAACTATGGACAAGCACAAGAAGGAACTATTAGGAGAAGAGCAATGCTACTCTTGTGGTCTCCAGCATCTGGTATTCAGAGGTTGATGCTGCTGCTGCTGCTGCTGCACATGGAGGTTCCACCATTTTGCTGTCATAGCCGGTCCAATCCGCCTTGTCGCAAAATAAAAGGAGCCCGTCCTCTTCACTAGAAAGGCTTTGCCGGGAGATCACG
This sequence comes from Plestiodon gilberti rubricaudatus, assembly GCA_026170595.1. Classification (NCBI taxonomy): domain Eukaryota; kingdom Metazoa; phylum Chordata; class Lepidosauria; order Squamata; family Scincidae; genus Plestiodon; species Plestiodon gilberti. The sequence continues at coordinate 10,070,251 of JANXHW010000011.1, forward strand.
GCCAGTGCATGTGTTGCCTTGATCAGGGAGTCACAGTCTTGGTGTTCCAGCTCAGCACCACTTATTCTGAGAGGGGCAGGACCTCTCCCCGGGCAGAGAGGCAGGCATCCCTCCTCATTCCTCACGGCGGGACAGGCTGCCAAGGATTGCATGCACAACGCCTGCTTTCCCACCCTCGCTTGCTCATAGGGATGCTTGCTCACAGCCCGGCTCAATGGCCTTCCTCGGATTCCGGTTGGCCGTCCAGTAGAGCCAGGGCAGAAGGCAGCTTGTTCCCCAGCAAAGTGGCAACTCCAAGCTGCTTTTTGCCCACCTTGATTTCTTCCTCCCCATCGGAGGGATTTCCCCTCCTGCCTGCTGCATTAATGAGGTCTCCGGATTTAATGAGGCCCTGAGTCAGCTCTTTGGAGAAAGCCGAACGGCTGGGAAACTGCAAGGCTAGCAGCTGTTGGGCCCAGTCTGCTGAGTTAAGGGAGAATGTTGTCCCCAAGCTGAAAGCAGGATTTGGAACCGGAGGGAAAGGCAGCGACTGTGGTGGAGAGTGGGCTGCCTGGAACCGGTGCACTATTAGCTTCCGGTTTTACTGGACCAGAGGTCGACAACTACCACGTTTCCCCGAAAATAAGACAGTGTTTTATATTAATTTTGGCTCCAAAAATGCAGTAGGTCTTATTTTCAGGGAGGACTTATTTTCCCAACCTGTGGCGCAACCACCACCACCCCGGCACACACACACCCCCGGCACTTACTTTGACCGATTAAAGCTTCATTCTCTCCCGAGGGTGCAAGGCTCTGCAAGGCCTGCACTTGAGTCCTCCACCATAGAGACGACATGCTAGAGAAGCCAGCAAGGCCTGCAAGGAGGCTGCAACCTTGCAGAGTCTCTCTACCATGTCGTCTCCATGGTGGAGGACTCAAATGCAGACCTTGCAGAGCCTTGCACCCTCGGGAAAGAATGACGCTTTAATTGGTCAAAGTAAGTGCTGGGGGTTCACGGGGGGTGCCAGGGGGGTTGCGTCCGTCTGGCTGACGATCCTAGCCAGGTCTTATTTTCAGTGGAGGTCTTATATTTATGAGTGCCAGCAAAAATGACGGTAGGTCTTACTTTTGGGGGAGGTCTTATTTTCAGGGAAACAGGGTAGGGAACAGACTGTAGCTCGGGGCCCTTGTTTGCCTGCAGATGGTCCTGGGTTCAGATTCCTGGCTGCAGCTCTCGAGAAGGTGGGGAACGACTTCTCTCTGAAGGAGAGCTGAGGTCAGTTAGTGTGTTGCCAACCCTGTGGCGGAGGCTCTGACGATAGAAGGCAGCCTCAAATGTTCCTACTGCTAGGGCCAGACGACATGTCACATTAAATGTGGCCTGTGTGTGACTTTGTGTGACCTTACATAGCAACTGCAAGCAGATTTGGTCCAAAATTTGGGACCCATTCCAAGTTCTACCCTTGTGGTTGCAGAAAGCCCTGTGCCCTGATTCTTTTCCCAGTGGATGAAGATTACTGCGAGGTCACTGCGAGGACGCAAGAGAGCCACTGTCCCCCCCCCCCAGCATTCCCAGGATACCACTTTGGTCTCGGAAGAGCCTCCTGGGAGCACTTCCATGAATGGAAACTCTGACAGTGGAGGCTTCCTGGCAGCTTCCTAATTGCCACACCAGGGTTGTCAAAGTAACTTTGCCCAGTTCACCTCCTGGCTGTTGTAAAAGGACCATCCTTACAAGGCGGCTCCTTTGCCCAGACTCCTCCCTGGCCTGTTCCAGGCTGCTCTCCACCCTGGGTCGCAAACTCCTTTCTGAGCTCCGCTCAGCTCGTCTTCCAGCCCTGGTGTGGGCATCTCCTTCTCGGCCCATCCACGGATCCCTCTCTGCTCTCACAGTTCAAGGAGGCATCCCCTCGCCTTCCCCCCCTTAACTGCAATGCCCTTTCTTGGCATTTGGCATCCTTCATTCCTTTGGGTACCCATAAGCTTTCCCAAGTGGGGAAGGAAGCAACAAGGGAGAGGGATTTGCATGAGGAAAACAGTGCAGGGAGGATGTGTAGACCCCTGACGGTCCCATTCAAATTTGGGCTCCCCTGGTATTTACCAAATTATTAGGAGGTGGGGTGTGTGACTCTGAACCCCTAACATGGCATTCAAGAATAATGGTACGCATTTTTAGAGCGGCTTTGGGTTTCCAAAGGCCTTGCGCCAGCCCTGCATCTGCTTCAACTCACAGGATCTATTTCTAGAGAACCCCCGTTTCCTAACTGGACATCTTGCCGTGCCAGTTTTGTGCTATCCAAAAGATGCCTGGAAGGCTGTGCAGAAGGCATGGGAGGGAGAAGGCTACCCGCTAAAGCCTCGGCTGCTTCTGATGGGGCTCCTGCGCTCCTCCCCCAGCAGTTCCAGGGAGGGCGCGCCAGCCAAGGGCCACCTGCCAGGCTGCAGGGCCGTGGCTGTGCAAGCTGTTCTTCCAAGATTAAATCTTCGAGAGGCTCCTTCTCACATGACACTCTGGCCCCTCCTTTAGGTAGGTGGGGGGGGTTGGCACCAGGAGCTCAGAGTCCTGGGACCCACGTATTTGACAAGCTGTGATCAACTACATCGACGTATGGCATGGGATGCGGGAATCTGTGAAACCACAAATGGCGGTGAGTGCAGCCAAGCTGGATCTCGCAGACGGCCCTCCTGGAGCTGTTGCTCCTTCACAGCTATCCCAAAATGCCTTGCTTTTTTAAAAAAAAGATGCTGCTTTTCATTCTCTGTTGCTACCTGGATCTGTGGCTCAGAGCACCCGGACAATAGCAACACTCCTTCTCTTTCTCCTTCCAAACCCTCCACAAAACTCATGCTCTTCTCTGGGGTCTTTGGCTTAACTCTGTAGTTCCCAAACTGGGAGGCATGGCTCCCAGGGGAGCCGCGGAGTGCCACGGAATCCTCTCGGAAATCACTGCAATGCCAATTGGCAAGCATCAACATCATGTAATGGGGAGCTGCAGCCAAAGATCGCCAATGGTCAAGGGAGCCGCAGGTCGAAAATGTTTGGGAAACACTGACTGGCTTAACTCCTTAGTCCTTCGTTCCAGCTGAAATGAGGCCCTGTGGTTGCAATTTCAACACACTTACTTGGGAGAAAGCCCTGTTGATCAGGGCCGCCCTGTTCTGCTCTCAGAGGAGTGCTGCTCGTCTCTGTTGGGATAATATGTAGATTGTAAACTCCCTGGGGCAGAGAACCTTTTTGCGTGTTTGTTTTGCTTATATTATTTCAGACTTCATAATCCATACTTTCCAGTTCAGGATGGACCAAAAAGGCTCTCTGGAAAAGCAGGGTGGGACACCCCTTTTGGGGATGAACGTAATGGCACAAAAACAGAAAAGGAAAAAAAATGCAACAGAGAGGCCTGAAAGGACAGTAAGCTGGGAATCTGGAAAGAGATGTCATTCTCCCAGGCAGGCTTATTTCGTTGATGCTGGCATGAAACCACCCCCACCCCCTTTCAGGGTCTGCAGGCCAAGAACGGAAACAGCTTATGGAGCTGTGAAGGGGATATCAAAGGCTGAGAGGCAGCCCTGCTAGGAATACAGGGACCGCCTGTGGGGAGCCTAAGAGCCAGACAAGAGGTTCTGGGTGGGGGTGGAGAAGGGGGGGCGATGGAGACCGGCAGCAGGGGCGACTCCCCAGGGAGAAGGGGCCTTTGTCTGGCTCCCCATTCGCTCCTTCACAGTCCCTCTTCCTAGGGCTGACAACTGGCTCTTCTGCTCCTGTCCCTTGAATAGCAGCCTGACGTACAGAAAGGAAGCAGTTGAAGGCTTTGTGTTACAGGGACAACCGGGGCTGGCCCAAAGCAAGCCCAGAGACAGGCCTGTTGAAGAGGAGGCACCTGAATGTAGGTGAGGAGGGGGCTTGATGAGCACCCCCAGTGCCCCAATCGTGGTGCGGACACGGAGAAGAACCTGCCCCGTGACCCGAGCCTCCTTCAGATGCAGGTGGGTCCGAAAGTAGAACTTGCGAAGCAGATCTGACCTTTGTGGCAGGTATAGGTGGGCAAAGGCAGTCCTCAAGGACAGGTAACCCAGTCCCAGGCGGTTGAGTGCATTGTGGGTCAACCACACCCCTTTGAATTGTGCTCGGTCACCTACAATACTGGGGTAGTGTCTCGTTGGTGATCCCCCTGTGAACAGCCAAGCCGCATTGTGGACCAATGACATTTCTGATCGGTCTCCAAGGGCAGCCCCATCTAGGAGGCACGGCAGGAGTCAAGTTGAACCTTCAGCTCAGGTGACGGACTGGGGGATCCAGTATGCAGAGAAGCATGGCCACCTGCCAGCATCTCCGCGGCTGAGCTGTAGTTACAGGCACAAGAGCAGCAGGGCCTGGTTGAAAAGTTGCCACGGTCCTGGCTGTACAACCAAGACGGACCTCCAAGCGGTGGGATTTTCTCTGGGGTGGCCTGGGAGGAAAAGGGGCTCGCCTTTTCCTCCATCTTTTGCACTTCCAGTTTTTGAAGAGTTGAGAGTGTTGTGCAGCTCCCTCTAGTCTTCCTCCTCCTCGTTCCTCCTCGGTCCTTGCTCAGCTCGAGATAATTGAATCAGCCATCTGCCCTCCGTTCCAGCATCTTAAGAGACCTGACCCTGGTGGGTTGGCTGGAGAACCTTTGTCGAAAGTCCTCCTTCATTCCCACTCCAGCAGAATATGTGGAGTAAATTAGGACCGGGTTCATCATCCTCGGCTGGAGGTGAGAGAAGCGGCGGTTTTGCCAGCTAGCCTGCGGAGGCAGTGAGGTGTTGCTGGGGCACAGCGTGTGTGTAGTCAGCTTGTAATTTTGACTGTGCATGTTTTACAACCGGGGTGATAAAATGTAATGGAGGATAGCAGGGCTCCTGTGTCTTTAAGAATGGTGAAGAAGCCCACCATTTGGCAAGGGTGCTTTTTATCATGTCAGCTATTAGGGTTGCAAACTAGAGCCCTACACACACACACACACACACACACACACACACACACACACACACACACACACACACACACACACGAGAGTTCTACTAGGCCACGCTAGAGCTTAGCCACAAATTCACAACTGCAGTGGCTTCTGGACTCAGATCCCCGGGTACCCCGAAACCCACCGATCTCTTTGTGAAGCCTCACACTCTTTCCTTGCTCCTGAATTTGGTATTTTTCAACCTTGTTCTCTTCGAAAATAAAAATAGAAACAGATTTTTCGCCCAGGAGGTTGGTATGTGCGGAACCAGGCCTGCATGTGGGCTGCAATTGGTGCAATCCATCTGTTATCTTTTAGGGTCCAATACGAGCTTCCGAGGCAGCTAAGGAAAGTGATGTTTCAAGATGGCCCAGGAAACCAGTGAGGAATGATACTTGCAGCCATCCATGCGTGGCAATGCTTTCTAAACTATTTTTCTTCGTGGTTCTTGGAAGTAGGGTTGCCAACTGACCAAGAAAACATGACCGGACCTTCTCTTGTGTCATTAGCAGCAGCTTCATCTGAGGAAATTAGCGTAAATTAGCAAGGTGCAGGGGAGTGGCAGCAGGAAACAGGTTATCTTGTTGTCTTGGGTGCTCCCTGTGGCATCTGGTGGGGCCACTGTGTGATACAGGAAGCTGGACTAGATGGGCCTTTGGCCTGACCCAGCAGGGCTCTTCTTATGTTCATGTAAGCTTTTCTCAGCATGGAGATCCACATTCTCACTTGCTAAAGGGTGCATAGAAAGCTGGTATGAAAAGCACAGGAGCAAGGAGAAGTAATCAAACTTGGCAACCCTGTTTGGAAGCTGCTCAGATATCCTTCAGGGAAAAGGATCAGCGATGGCCAGTGAGCTTCTCTGAAAGATGGTGCTTATTCTCTGAGCAGTCACCTACGTTCCCTCCTAGGATTTGGCAGAAGGTTCTGGAAAGCTTACGGAGGAGGGAGCCGTCTCACTCTGGGATTTTCACCTCCTCCTCAGTTATTTCTCAATTGATGACTACAACAGTTAAGGAAGACCTTTGCTCTCCTCCTCAACTGAGAGCTGTGCAGAAACGGTCTATTATAGAGTTTGATGGGTTCTTCATAGATGATAACTAAGAAGTCGGAAAGGGATCTCCAACAAAATGTTGGCGTATATCCCCTGCCACTAACGGGAGTGTTCCTGTTAGATGGTGGGACAGGAACAAGCAAGCTGCTAGGGATGGAGATGAATGAAGAGGAGTGTTGGTTTGTCTTAAAAAAGAAAGGAAGGGAATTGCAATGGAAGGGAATTATTCGGGAAAGGCGTTTCCTGTCCTCCAAAACAGCTTACAATGTTTTCAATTTAAACTCTCTTTGTTAAAACATTTTTGCGACAGTCCCAACTGAGCCTTTAATATAGAGCTTAAGCAGATGGGAACCCTATGAGATGTGTGTCCATTGCTGGGTGATACCATTTCTGGTGGGGGAAATCCCTCCCAGAATGCTCCCCCCTATTTAAAAAAAAGGACCCAGAAAACTAACAGGGAAAAGGTGCTGCCTGGAATGGTACAGCCCAACCGCAGACGCTGATCTGGAGAAGCTGATCCGCTTGTTTACATTATTTTAAAAATGAGCTGTAAAAGAATTGCATTTGAAATTCCAGGTCTGTGTCTGAAAAGCTGGCCAGATTTTTGCCTTTTTGACCATCTGCATTTCAGCACCAACAGGTGAAGGAACTTCCCTGTTATCCGCGTTCCCCAGAATCCTGCTCCGCCACTGCATTGTGGGTTTTCCGGCTTGGATTGTAGACTGTCCTGGAGCGTAGCTACAAGTTGACCTAACGTTTTGTGTTTCTTTTTTTCCCTTTCTTTCCCGTCAGATCCTGTCGGCTTGAACTGCCCAAGGAGGATGTCGCCATCGCATTGGATGTGGTGGCTGCCCTCTTCCGTTCTCGCCAAGGTTTTGATGACCTCGGTCCTCTTGGCTGGGAACGCCTCTTGGGTTCGAGCAAACGAAGACAACCTGGACGGCAATAGCACCGAGTCCTGTGGAGGAGCGACTAGGTGTCAACCGGGGGTGCTGCTCCCCGTGTGGGAGCCGGACAACCCATCCTTTGGCGACAAGGCTGCCAGGGCAATAGTCTACTTCGTGGCCATGATGTACATGTTTCTGGGCGTCTCCATCATCGCAGACCGTTTCATGGCGTCCATAGAGGTCATCACGTCCAAGGAGAAGGAGATCACAATCACAAAAACCAATGGCGAAACCAGCATTGGCACCGTCAGAATCTGGAACGAGACCGTCTCCAACCTCACCCTGATGGCGCTGGGCTCCTCAGCGCCTGAGATCCTCCTCTCCGTCATTGAGGTCTGTGGCCACAACTTCCAAGCTGGGGAGTTGGGACCTGGAACCATAGTGGGCAGCGCAGCCTTCAACATGTTTGTAGTCATCGCCATCTGTGTCTATGTCATCCCGGCGGGCGAGAGCCGCAAGATCAAGCACCTGCGGGTCTTCTTCGTCACGGCCTTTTGGAGCATCTTTGCCTACATTTGGTTGTACCTGATCTTGGCTGTCTTCTCGCCTGGGGTGGTGCAGGTCTGGGAAGCCTTACTCACGCTCGTCTTCTTCCCCGTCTGCGTGGTCTTTGCGTGGATGGCAGACAAACGCCTTCTCTTCTACAAGTATGTCTACAAGAGATACAGGGCTGATCCACGCAGTGGTATCATTATAGGAACCGAGGGTGAGTTTCCGAAGGGCATCGAAATGGATGGCAGCTTTGTGGCCAACGACCATCGGGAGAGCGTCTTTGTGGATGGGAGTGCGGCCTCGGTGGCCCCCCTCCCCATCACTACCCAGGAGGAGAAAGAGCTGGATGAGAGTCGCAAGGAGGTCATCCAGATTCTCAAGGACCTCAAGCAGAAGCACCCTGACAAAGAACTGGAACAACTGGTAGAGATGGCCAACTATTATGCCCTGTTGCATCAGCAGAAGAGTCGAGCCTTCTACCGTATCCAAGCCACCCGCTTGATGACTGGGGCGGGCAACATCCTCAAGAAACATGTCTCTGAGTTTTCCAAGAAGTCCACCAACTTGCTAGAGGTGCCATCGGAGGCAGAGGTGGAAGAGAATTACAGCAAAATCTTCTTTGAGCCATATATGTACCACTGCTTGGAGAACTGTGGCTCCGTCACGTTGACTGTGGCTTGCCAGCAGGGCGGCGACACCTACAACACCTTCTATGTCGACTACAAGACAGAGGATGGCTCGGCCAAGGCGGGCTCGGATTACGAATACAGCGAAGGGACCCTGATCTTCAAGCCTGGGGAGACCCAGAAGGAATTGAAGATCGGCATCATCGATGATGACATTTTCGAAGAGGACGAGCATTTTTTCGTGCGACTGCTCAACCTGCGGGTGGGGGATGCAGAGGGCATGTTTGAGTCGGACTCGGCTGACCATCCTAAGGGGCGACTTGTGGCCCCTTTGGTGGCGACAGTGACCATTTTGGATGATGACCATGCTGGCATCTTCACCTTCCAGGACAAACTGTTACGGGTCAGCGAATGCCAAGGGACCTTAGAGGTCAAGGTGATCCGGAGCTCAGGGGCCCGTGGAACGGTCATGGTCCCCTACCAGACTGTGGAAGGGACAGCGCGAGGAGGGGGCATGGACTACGAAGACTCCTGCGGGGAGCTGGAGTTCAAGGACGATGAAACAGTGTAAGTAGATGATGGCGCGGCAGCGGCGGGAATGCAATGGGAGTTTCATATACATTCAAAATGAGGAAGTTTGGAAAAGAGAAATTCTGGGGGGTGCCCATAAAAAAAAGACTCTCTTTTATGTAGAATGGAAGCTTTCATGGCCCGATATAATGTTCAAAGAAATAGGGTATATGGGTTCTGTAGCCATGTAAACAAAAAAAATTTTAATGAAAAACTGGCAATATGTTTTAAAACACGTTTAAAAACACATCAAACACAGGTTAAAAACATGATCCAAACATACGAACAGTTTAAAAAAATTAAAATTCACGACGAAAATTCAGTGAGGGACAAAACGTCGTGAATTTTAATTTTTTAAAACTGTTTGTATGTTTTGATCATGTTTTTAACCTGTGTTTGATGTGTTTTAAACGTGTTTTAAAACATATTGCCAGTTTTTCATTAAAATTTTTTTGTTTACATGGCTACAGAACCCATATACCCTATTTCTTTGAACGACCTTCTTTTTGTTATTGGCTTGCAAAATGCATGCTGTTAGGATGGGCAAGAAATTTTTCTAGGTATAGATAAGATTTCATATTTATGCTTGATGGCCAGGGTGTGGTGGTTGCAACGTATCGTTGTACACTCTGTAGGGCAGGGGTGGCCAACCTTCCACCATTAGGGCTACTGTGTTCTTAAGAGTTGTGTAGAAGACAGAATCTTGGCAGCTGCAAGTGCTGATGGTGCTGCTAAAGCAGCTGCACCTGCTGAAATGCCCTCACCTATGCAACTATTTAAAGGGCCAGCATTCATGTTGAAAGGTTGGCCACCACTGCTGTAAGGACAGCTTGCATTCCCTCGATCAGTGATGGCCAGGCTGTCCCATGTAAGAAGTGTTCTCCACCCCACAATGAACCAAAGGGCAGCTCTTCGTTATTCCCCTTAGAAGCGAATTTGGCCCATTAACTGACATGGGAGTGAGTAAAGGGACTTAGGGATCCTATTGGTTTAACCTGCCCCCCATGACCCAAGCCATTGAGAACCGTATCTTCCCCTATTGATCAAGGCCTGATCTTTCATCTTCGTAGACTCATGCTGTTTCTTGGTCAAAATAGATGGTGACAGAATTTTGGGATGTTGCCATAATTTCTTCTAGTGGCAGATTCAGGTGGTTGAATGCCTATCAGTTTGGAAGCCAAGCAGGTGCACCTGAAAATAAGATAGTGGGAACTTCCAGGATCTCAAGCTTCCAAGGCCTATAGGATGTTGAGGGATCTTGAACCAGGGTGTCGGTAGTTAAAAAAAAAAAAAAACAAAGAAGGAAAATGGAAGACAGAGGTGGTCGCAGAGCTTGGCCAGGTTGGACGCTGGCTGAGGGACCTTGTGGCAGAGCTGACCACTGAACTCTCGGTACTGGTGGCAGTGGTAACATCCAATCTTACTTTCAGGAGGCAGAGATGGGGCACCATGGGAAACTCAGTGTAGGGCTTTTTCCCAGGACCCCCAACAATCTGGTGATTGCACTGGCAGAGGGACAGAGAGGGAAATGGGGTATACAAGCCCCTAACAGTTCTAGCAAGTATCCAAGGAGGATTGGGGGGATATATGCCATGAGGTTTGAAAATAAGTACAGGTGGGCCCTCATATCCACTGATTCGCTATCCACGGTTTCAGTTATCCACGGATCGTGGGGCCCCCCCAGGCTTTTACTTTTTTCCCAGTAAGCTTCGTTTCTTCCTTAAAGAAACAAATTACAGGCAAGTAGATCGAGACTAAGTCCTAGAGAGGCTCTGCAAGGTTAACAGAAACCTTGCAGAGCCTCTCTAGGACTTAGTCTCGTTCTACTTGCCTGCAATGGAGGCTGCTTCTCTGTTTGTTTTAAGGAAGAAACAAAGCTTGCTGAAAGAAAAATAAGAGCTGGGGGGCAAGCATGTCTGCCTGCAGGGGAGGCAGGGTGGGGGGGCCCTCAGGAAACCATGGAGGGGGTGTTGGCTCTTATCCACAGTTTCAAGTATCCACGGAGGGGCCTGGAACATATCCCCAGCGGATATGGGGGCCCACCTGTATTTAGCGACCTGGTTCTCCAGTCACGTCTCCAGTGTGCCATGTATCCTCGTTTTATTTGTCAAAAGATTGTAGGGGCTATGTTGGTGGCAAATTATAAAAACGATAGAAAGCTTTGATTTTTTAAAAAAATTATCCCTTCTCAAATCAAGCTGCAACCTTCTCCCCAGCTGCTGCATAATTAAAAAAATAAAGGTTTTATTAGAACGAGGAAGCAGGAGAGAGGGAGAGCGGAAGGCTGCTATTTTATTCATTATACCTTAAAAAGAAATCTCATTTGAAAAGGCTTTTCTCCAAACTGGCGCTCCGTAAATTAAAGCAATAATTTTGTGCTGCTTTTTCCTAGGCAGGCATCCAACATTTTTGGGGTGTGTCTGTGTGTTTCAGAGGCTGGGACTAGAGCCAAGCTTGCTGAGAGTGGGAAATCGGAGACTCCCCGTTTTTTGTGCTTAAATGATGGTTTCGAAACCTGTGCAGCTGACCTCAGGCCATGGCGTGTGGGGCAGGGTGGGAGAAAGCCTGTAGTAAATGATGTGTACTCCAGGTGTGCTCATATAGATGTGTGTATTCTCTCTTGTCGATAGCTTTGTCAGGGGCAGGGGAATTTTAAATGGGAATTGTCTAAGACAGTCCATGAAGGACGAGAGGCTTATGAACAGTTGATAACTATATGAGGGTTAAAGTCAAGCTTCCATGTTCAGAGGCAGTCTACCACTGAATACAGGAGAATAATTCAGCATGCTGTGGAAGCCAAAATGACTGATGGGCTTTTGACCTGGTATATTTTTATGTTCTTATGGTAACTGAGCTGGCAAAGCAAGTCACATACGGCAGATGGTGGGGGTGGGTGGGTTTCTCCTTTCCATTCCATAGCTCCTCACTGGTTTATGGACAATTTGAAAAGCTGTGAGTGGGCAGCTACTACTTCCACCAAAACCCTCGATGACTTTTGAGGTGCCAAAGCAGCTTATAGCCTCCTTTTTAAAACCCTAAAACTGTAAATTCAAAAACATCAAGGGAAAATTTAAGTGTGCTTAATTAAGAGGGACGGCAAGGGGAGAAAATATATACCATTTAGAAGAAGCAGAAGATGCAGGGTGCTTGAAAGCTGGATGCACAAACTCATTTTGCTTACATCGTTGCCGCCATCAAAAGGTGAGTGAGGTTCATATCATACTGGCACTTGATTAGTTAAAAAAAAAATACTGGAAGTGATCCTAGAGTAGAGGTAATTCAGTGTTAAATTGCTGGTGGAAGATCCAGCTGCAGTTTGTGGCTGTTCCTTGGAGTGTGAGTCCTCCTGGGCATAAAGAATTGGCTAGACGTGTCCATTCAAAAAGGAAGCATCCCTTCGGTCTGTGTGCAGAGCAATATGAGATGGGCTCTGCCTTTTTCTTAGAAGAGGAAGGAGTGAAGAGGGCCAGGAGTCATTTGATCTCCACGGACACATTGGTGCCAAGGATGCAGAAGTGAAATATTTAAATGTAGAAGCTTCTGCTATTAGAATGGTGGTCGGATCTACCTTGGACCCAGGTGATGCTCTCAGTTTGTATGTATTAGTGCTGAAATGCTTTGTTTTCTTGGAATGGTTGCAAAGCCTTGGTTGCAGCTGAGGCTGAGGGAGTTCAGTTTGCCTGAGGCCAGCTTGTGAGTTCATGACAGCGGCAAAAAGCCCAAGGGGGGGGGGGGGAGATCAGCCCCTCACTAAACTGCAACTTCAGGTAAGGCTGGGAAATATTCTGAAACTTGGAGAGTGGCTGCCAAGACCTTAACTCAGTATCAGGTGCTAAGCCAAACAAAATAGCAAAATGTTAAAATGCAGAATGAACCCCCCCCCCCCTTAAGCCTTAACCTTAATGAGCCTGCAGGGTAAATGAGCGTTGTGGGTTTCTGAAAACTTTTTGACTGCCTCTCTCTGTCGATTAACATTCCTTTTTGGGGGGTGATCTATAGCCTGCTAGGCTACTGGAGGCCTGGCTATAAAATACTTGTTAGAGGGTCAGGGTGTTGCCACCAGCAACAGAGACTTTTGATATCATGTCGCAGAATCTCTCTTGTTGAAAAGCATCGCAGGAGATTAATTAAAAAGTCACTTTATGGTGGCCTTGGCTGGGTTTCTCCATCCTAGCGCAAGTTTAGCCTTTGATGACATTGGTAATTGGGGGGGGGGGGAAGAAAAGAAAAAACACTCAGGCTCTCCATGGAAACTGTTTCAATCTCCAGAGTTCTAGCTTTTGCGACAAGAGTCGGGGTCTGGAAGGGAGTGGGGAGCAGAGAGCTGATCTATGTATCAAGCAGGCAGTCGGTTCCCCAGGTGGAGCGCTGTACAAAACCAACTTCGGCTGTAGGGTGTATATTTTGCATGCTTGCTTCTCCATAGAAAAAAACCCCACCACGCTCAGGGCTGGCTTTAAGCCAATTGGACCAATTGCTCCCAATTGAGCCCAGCATAATCTACTTTAGTCTTGTCCAATTCACACGACAACACATTACAATTTTATATTAAAATGTGCTCAGATCCAGTTGGTCCATTAACTCATGTGCACTTTTTAAGCACACATTTCGATTGCTTTCCATTCTGCCACAGAAATGTTAAGTCTCGAATAAATTTTATTTATATACCTCTAAGATTCGACAGAGCCAGCGGGTGACGCAGTGAGTTAAACCGCTGAACCATGAGCTGTCGATCGAAAGGTCGGCAGTTCGAATCCACCACGGGGTGAGCTCTCGCTGCTTCGCCAGCTCCTGCCAACCTAGCAGTTCTAAAGCATGTTAATGCAAGTAGATAAATAGGTACCTGTACATCCCCGGCTAACGGGGTTTGCGCCCAGGGTGGAGGGGGTACATCATATGATCCCACATTCGACATTATGGACCACGAACACTCCGAGGTAATACTTTGAGTAAGTTATTTATTGGTATACTTATAAACTTATATTAAAGAGAACTGAAAACGTCCATATGGCTCGTGTTTCTTTCACACAGAAGATCTCCTAAATCTTGCTTTAGGTGGGACCAAATTATCTTCTACCCCTTCTGGGTCAGGTTAATTGGCAAGTATTCCTTACTTGGTTTGGTAGCCTCTTCCCAGTCCCGGTCGGTGGAAGATTCTCAGTTCTTCCCAACCCTCTGCTGTAGGCGGTGGATACCTTTCTGGGGTGTTTCCTCTAGCCAGTAGCTCGTCCAGTTGTTGCCTAGGAGTACGGAAGTGTGGCTCACTGTAGGGCTTCAGCACAACTGCCCTTTTTGTAGTAGTTGGCCCCACCTTCTTTCTCTCATTCTCTTCTCCCACAGCAGCTGTTGTTGATTTGTTGGGAGGAGTTGGAATGGTCTGCAAAGACTTACTAGATCTGTTGTCTCCAGACGAGGTGTAAGGGGTTTCCTCACAGTACCGCTTGCGGGAAGGTAAACAGCGCTCCGTGTTCCAGCTGCATGCTACGCGCTGCGGCAAGGAGAGTCATGCCGGCCACATGACCACGGAGGCGTCTTCGGACAACGCTGGCTCTTCGGCTTTGAAATGGGGATGAGCACCACACCCTAGAGTCGGACACGACTGGACTTAATTGTCAGGGGTCACCTTTACCTTAAGATTCGACAGACCTTGGCTGTGAGCCAGGGGCCCCGCACACAATGTTTCCAATGGGGCCTCGCAGCTCTTAAGAAACGGCTCTGACCACGCTTGCATATAGAAAATGTAGGACTGTCCCAAGAGCTTCAGACCCTTGAGGTGGCCTGTTCCCCTTACCTAGCAGGACACCCAGCTGCTGCTGCTGCTACTTCCGCTTCCTGAATTAGAAAGGGAAGGAAAATAGAGCAGAACAGGAAGTGTGGAGGAGAGACGTTTTTCTTTGTTCCGAATTTAGCTTGACTGGGTGCAGAAATGTTACTGTAAGTGCGCACGGCTCTGGTAATAACAAAGGCCGTGCCTCTGCACTCTGGTGCCGCGCATTCCCTCCCGCACGTCAGCTGTTCAGCTGCCTCCTCACTCATGTCCCAGGTCGGCCAGGCTCCGACCAAAGAGGCATAAATTGCTATTGATTTTTCAGCCCTGATGATCCTTCAAGCCTCCAGTTCATCACCCTAATCTGACTGTGCTGACAAGCCGGGAGAAATTAATGAGTTGTTCTTCTATTGTGGAGGGAGAGAAAAAGCTCACAACTACACTCGATCTGGGAGGAGACCTTAGAGAATAAGTGCTGCTGGTCCATGATCACCCACCACCTCTGTTGATAGTCTACTTTCTCCTGCTCCTTGAATTGGAACAAGGAGAAGGGTATGGGGGCGGGTGGAAGGGGCCTGGAACATATCCCCAGCGGATATGGGGGCCCACCTGTAATTCTGCAATATGTGGCAAGCAATCATGCCTTATTTGGCCTTGAACCCTCCACCCTCCTTTTCCTGTGGGTAATGTTCCTAGTGACCATCTGTACATCTTGCGGTTTCTGCCCAAGCCGCTAGGTATGTGTAATTTCTCTGCTGGGGGTGTAACTTAGCAAGCGTAAGCTGTACTTCCCTTTTTTTCTACTTTGGCTCAGAGGCCTGAGCGAATCTTTATTATGTTATTTGGGCCCACCCTGGGCCCCCGTCACTTGGGAAGGGCAGGCGGGAACCCTCCGGGTTGGCACACACTCGGAGACGAACGTGCCTGAGTAATCTCCCATCTTCTGAATAATGCACCGCTGGGTGGAAGTCAGCAAAAAATGTCTTCACTGCTCTGCCTCCCCCCCCCCCCGCTGAAGCCGTGTGCCATTTTTTAAAAAGTCAAGAACGCTTGTGTGCGACGTGGGGCTATTTTTCTCTCTCCTCTATCAGCTCCCTGGGAAGAAGACACGACCTGCCAGCTAGGTTGAAGGGGCAGAGAACAAACCTCTTTTGCTCCGGTAGCGGGAGCTTCATCATCTCTGTACTTAAAATGTAGGAAGCTGCCATGCTGAGCCAGACCTTTGGTCTATTGATGTCAGCGTTGCCTACACTGGCTGGCAGCAGCAGCTTCCCAGCTTTTAGGCAAGAATCTTTCCGAGTAATGCCAGAAACAGGGCTTTCAGATGCTCTTCCATGGAGCTACTGAGGTTTCTGGTCAGTAGCCTCCAGTCCTGTTGCCTGTTTCTTTGTAGCAAGTCATTGGACAATGATGTGGAGTCAAGAGCCAGAATGTGCCGTTTACCTCTTTCATTCTTTCTCCCCTACTCTTCTTTTCCGACCTGGCATTATTCATTCCTGAGCTGGCGAGCCAAGGAAGAGAAAAGTCTCCTGTATTTTTAATGCCTGGTATTATGGAGGTGCTGACAGGCTGGTTTGTATTAATGGCTCTTTTTTTGTGGTCCCTGGATTCGGGAGCGAGAGACTGAAGAAGAGGTAGAGAAAAAGAGACTTGCAGAGGGTAAAACAGTTTGGGTCATGCAAGGATGGGAAGACGAAACGGAAGCTCATTAATGCCTTTGGAATGGCACTTATTCCCCCATCTTTTCTATCAACGGGGCCTGTAGGCCACAATGCCTGTTGCTGTTGCCATGGGGATGCCACTGAAAATGGCCTCGGAGGCCTTCTCATGATGACAGATCCCTGCTTGGCCTGTAATGTTCGGAGGCACTGCAAGTTTGTCTGTTCAAGAACTATGTTGGGCAGGGGAGAGGGAGTGTCAGAAAGCTGGGAGGGAGGGAGGGAGGGAGGAGGAAATAGGCCCTGTTTGGAGGGACGGCTAGAAACAATTCCCCCCCCCCCCATGCTCCTTCCTCTGTGGAAGTGCATAGTGGAATGTTGCTGCTTTAGGGAGCAGCCACTACCTTTAAGGCTGGGCTACATTGTCCACAGCTGCGTCGCAGCTGTGTTCCGTGTGCGTCTGTAGTCCCGCCCCCAGGTCAAACAGCAGGCTCTGATTGGCCGGACGTAGCACGGACACAGCAAAAGTCGAGCCCGGCTCGACTTTTGCTGCGTCCGCGCTACGTCCGGCCAATCAGAGCCTTTGTTTGACCTGGGGGCGGGACTACAGACACACACGGAAACGCAGCCGCGACGCAGCCGTGGACAATGTAGCTCGGGCTTTATGGCATCAGCAGCCCATTACACCAATACTTACCCTCATCTCAAACCTATTTGCATGTCCAGCAACAAACACCTTACTCTTGAAGGCATGATTTGGCCGTTGTGTTTTGAGGTGGATGCCCTCTCTTCATGTAATGCCTTCACACTCTGGCTGTGTGTCCCCTCCCCACGTCATTTTATTTTTCCAAAAGGAAAAACTTGCACCCCAATCAAACTATCACACCCGTGTGCACAGCAGCTCCAGGAGAGGTGGTTTGGATCCAGGAGCCGTGTAGGAGGAACGTGCTTAGCTCTCCCTCCCCTTGTACAGTATTTCAGGCCTGATCCAAATTGCTCCCACCCCCTTGGAGCTACTTTTGAAAGTAGAAAATAATGCGAGGGGATCCAAATGTTACAAATCTATAACATCTTATTTGGCATGGAGACTGCTTGAGAAAGCAAAAAAAAAAAAAAAGGCAGATTCACGATGAGCCTAGCAATGGCTACAAACAACAATTGATAATTTGAGCCTCCCTATTCAAGGGCAGTCTATATTTGAGTAGCAAAATGAGAGCAATCAACAGGGAAGGACTGTTGCCTTCGTTGCCTTTCTTGTAAGCCTCCCGGGAAGGGGCACCCGTCTAGCTATGGTGCCTGGAAAGAAAATGCTAGGCTGGCTGGATTCTGACGCTGATTCAAGCAGGGCTGTTCTTATGTCCTGGGGTTTGGTTTGGTTAATGAACATCCATAAAGGGCTCTGAGCCAATTAGAAGATTGGACTGGGAGCCAATCAGGGCCTGGAGGAAACCTGGAAGGAAGAGGGGCAGGTGAGAAAGTGTAAAAAAAAAAAAAAGGTAAAGGTGACCCCTGACAATTAAGTCCAGTCGTGTCCGACTCTAGGGTGTGGTGCTCATCCCCATTTCAAAGCCGAAGAGCCAGCGTTGTCTGAAGACACCTCCATGGTCATGTGGCCAGCATGACTCTCCTTGCCGCAGCGCGTAGCATGCAGCTAGAACACGGAGCGCTGTTTACCTTCCCGCAAGCGGTACCTATTTATGTACTCGCATTAACATGCTTTGGAACTGCTAGGTTGGCAGGAGCTGGCCAAGCAACGAGAGCTCACCCCGTGGCGGATTCGAACTGCCGACCTTTCGATCGACAGCTCATGGTTCAGCGGTTTAACCCACGGTGCCACCCGCTGCCTCCCAAATCTGGAAGAATTGAGAGATCATAATTATTTGGATATCACTGGACGGTTTGCATGTGCTTTAGGGTTGAAAATGTCTTTTGGTTTTGCTGTCTACCGGGGCGCCATCATCCTAGACGTTCCACTGCCCACCTTGAGAGCAACAAGTTCACTCTGATTTTTAAAATGCACCCTGGGAGTCGAGGCTGAAGCCGGTTTCCAAATAACTCTGCTTGATTATGATAAAATTGCAGGGGTTGCTCAGGGGGGCTATTGTTGCTGCCTCCCAGGCAAGAGGGGGGACTGATGCTGAAGCCCAAGGGGTGCTGTTTTCTCCTAATTGGGATTCTGAAATCAAGACCACAGATTGTTCTGTGTTTTATGGTCCGGGTGGCACATTGTTACAACAGCGGTTGGGTCATCCATTTCAACAGGGAAGTTTTCCATCCTTCCGCCACCACCCGAAACTATATATTTTTTTGATTTATTTATAAAGACAGCGAGCAACAAGCCAACGCCAGCTGTCACCGCTGTGATTGGGGCTGGTGTGGTTTGGCTGGGCTCCTGGAAGCCTGTCACGGCAAGCTTGGAAGCGAGCGAGCGTAGGCTTCGGCATGTGTGGGAAAGGCGCTAAAGTGAGGGAAGGGATTTTGTCAGTGTGGGGCGCATAAGATGTGCTGCATGACCCTGGCAGAGTAAGTGATCCAACAGAGGCGTCGTACAGACCATTAGGCTAGTTGTTGTCACCTACGAACTTGGGAGCACGGCTGGATGGAGCCTCTGTTTAAGAAATAATGACAGCGTGCCAAGGAGGATCAGAGCTCTGCCGCTGAAAAGAGCTAAATTCAGTGGCCTGGATCGGTTTATGCAGATCGAGTTGTTGGTCATGCATTTATTCGTGTAGCAGCGGCATCGATGTGCACGGCGCTTTGCAGAGAACGAGAGTCTGTGCCCCAAGGAGCTTACAATCTAAAATTCGACCCTGGGGAGGTGACAGAGCCAAGCCTGTCCATGAGTGGGACTGAGGCTGTTGTGTCCCCAATAGGTGGAGGGGGTGACAGCCACACTGTTCCTTTCCTGCCCCAGATGCTGTTGTCCCAGGAGTCTAAAACAGGACATAGGTCTCTTCTCCAGCTTTTCCCAGTTGCAATTGGGAAAACACAGCTGGCCCTCACCGCAGAGCAAGGGACGACGGCTTGTGCCAGCCTGGCTTGCTAGAGCGATCCAATGAAAGTGAGCTTTAAAACGTCTATTTCAGAAATTGACAGTTTCTGTGCTGCTGTCTGGCTCTGGGTAAGCGAGCCCCAACACCTCCCCCCCCCCTCTCTCTCTCTCAAGGAATCCATCACTGCCTGGGATTCTCTCCACTAAAGAGAGAGTGCCTCGGTGTGGCTGCTCGCTCTGTCCTCCCAAATTCGCTCCAGAAATGCTTGAGTTTGGTTCATGGTTTCTCCTCCTCCTCCTCTGCCATCTGTGTCAATTGCAGGCAGGAGAGTCTCCTTTGATGCCCGATTGGTTCAGTGCTCGGTGCGTGGGCGGGAAGCAAAATGTCTTTCTCCCCAGGACAGCTGTGCTCGGAGCAAACCACCTTCCTTTGTGCCAGGCCCTTGGCGGGAGCTGCTAGAGAACGGCAACAAAGCCAGGGCCTGATTAAACATGCGCCTAGGCACGCCATCACCTGGTTGCCGAATCTATGTTGTGTTTTGGAGCCCGGAGGCAGGTGCAAAATAGAGACTCTGGGAGGAGGGCAAAAAAAAAATGTATTTTAGAACATTGTAAAGGTAAAGGTGACCCCTGACAATTAAGTCCAGTCGTGTCCGACTCTAGGGTGTGGTGCTCATCCCCATTTCAAAGCGTTGTCCGAAGACGCCTCTGTGGTCATGTGGTCGACATGACTCTCCTTGCCGCAACGCGTAGCATGCAGCTGGAACATGGAGCGCTGTTTACCTTCCCGCAAGCGGTACCTATTTATCTACTCGCATTAACATGCTTTGGAACTGCTAGGTTTGCAGGAGCTGGCCAAGCAATGAGAGCTCACCCCGTCGTGGATTCGAACTGCCGACCTTTTGATCGACAGCTCATGGCTCAGCGGTTTAACCCACTGCGCCACCCGCTGGCCCTTAGAACATTAGAGTATGTTTTTTCTTTCCTTCCACTTACTCCTACTTTGAAACTTATTGCACCTCATTTCCAGCACTATGCTCTGCATGCCTACTCAGAAGTAAGCTCTCTTGAGTTCAATGGGACTGACGGCCCAATCCAATGGGTCACGTACGGGAGTGGATCTTGTGATCCGCTGCCGTAAGTTGCCTTGTGTCGGCGCAGAGATCACGTCACTGTCGGGTGCGACGGAGCCGCTGGCGGAAAGAACTTGAGGCTCTCTGCACACGCCAGAACTGCCCGGACTCTCCGCCAGTGCAGGTAAGGTGGCAGAGGGGGCAGTCGGTGGGAGGATCAGGGCAGGAATTGGGCCGGGCCAAGCTGGGGGCATGTCAAGGGTGGTCCAGGGGCAGATCTGGGTGGCAGCAGTGGCACAGAGATGCTAAGCCCAACACACCCACCCCTTTCGACCTACTTGGATTTCTGCCAGCAAAAAAGCTGGCATAAATCTGAGCAGGTCGCAGCAGAGTCGGGAAGTATACTGTATAGCGTTTCTTTACTTACCTCTCCATCTCCGCCTGGTCCCCAGCCGGCCCATTGCATGCAGTGGAGGCTGTGTTGGCGCCACTGCGCACTCTGGACCAGCCCTGGATAGGATTGGGCCATTACTCTCAGGTAAGTGTGTGTAGGATTGCAGCCTAAAGATCTAGCCCATTTAATCCCAGAGTCTTGGAGTGGCTTTTAAAACAAATGCATACGAAAATGAAAAAAACGGGAATAAAACAGTATCCCAAATAGATATAAAAAAAGGTATATTGCAGCACAATCCTCTGCAGGTTTACTCGGAAGTAAGTCCATTACATTCAGTGGGGTTAACCTTTATTTTATTTTATTTTATTTATTTACAGTATTTTTATCCTGCCTTTCTCCCCGAAGGGACCCAAGGCGGCTTACAACAAAATACAATACAAAAGTCACATTTTAAAAACGATAACAAACAGTGGATGAAAACTAATAAAACAACATCTAAACATTGATTAAAAGGTCATTATTACAATTAAAACAAGAGCATAAAAAAACAGCAGCGTCCCACCTGTACCAGCAGGATGTTAAAAAAAGGCAAGGACTCAGAAGGCTTCCTTAAACAGGAAGGTTTTTAGGCCTCGCCGGAAAGTGTCCAAGGAGGGAGCAGTTCGTAAGTCAAAGGGGGAGGGGATTCCATAAGGTTGGTGCCGCTACTTAGCCTTTCAGTTATGAAGTTTCCCCTGTGTATTCCTCCTGGCCTGGTGTATTTTTGCATATATTTATTATTATTATTATTATTATTATTATTATTATTATTATTATTATTATTATTATTAACAGTATTTATATACCACTTTTCAACAAAAAAAAATCCACAAAGCGGTTTACAGACAAAATCAAATGATTAAATGACTCCCTGTCCCAAAAGGGCTCACAATCTAAAAAAGATGCAGAATAGCAACAGTGTGGTCCCGAGGTTGAACTGCCTGAAGACTGCTAGAAGCTAAGCAAGAACAGTCAGTTTTTGTGCTGGAAGGGAGACCAGGAAGTCACTGATAAGCTGTCATGACCCTTGGTGGCAGAGAGGAGTCGCTGTTGCGTGGTGCGGTGAGAGAACAGACTGGAATGCTGAGAATGTCAGTGACAGAGCGATGACAACTGTAAAAATGTTTCCCTGTTCAGCATGATCTGTGGCGTCCTGCGGAGAGCTCGAGGCTTGTGTTCAGCAGCTAGTGAAGATGACTACACCATGGAGGAAACCAGCTGGAATTGTAGGGTTCTATACAGAACAATATTGTAAAGATCCTTATCGGATCTAGATAAGCCTGCCTATGTAAACCGCCTTGAATAACATCTGAAGAGCAATCTAAGGATAAGAAAGGCGGTATATAAATACAGAAATAAATAAATAAAATAAATAAATAAACAGCACCAGCAAACAGCCACCAGAAAAGACATTGTGCTTTGGTGAAAGGGGAGCAGTTACTCTCCCCCTGCTAAATATAAGAGGAGCACCAATTGATAAAGTGCCTCTCGCTTCCAACCTAGAAGAAAGACAAGGAAACGTTTTTTTGTTAAGCAGCTGTGAAGATAATTTCAAGTCGCCACTGGCGATTAGACGACTTGCGAACCTGGGTTAAATCTAGACGCTTCCCCACCCCACTAAGCTGATTTTCTGTATGTTTGAAATGTGTGAGACGACATCATATGATTCAGCACAACCTCCCCTCGGTAAACCCTGCAGTTCAACAGTCTGTGTCCAGGCCGGGAGCAATAATTCTGCCTCCCTCTTCCACAGACCCCCCTGATCTCTGCCATCCTTCAAATACTCGCTTTCGCAGCAGGGCGCCAACGCTGTCTGGAGCAAAGTGCAAGCGCGTGTGTCTTCTCTCCAACGTGACCTGCCGGATTTGCTAAAATGAAATAGATCGAGGTCATTAAGGACCAGCAGCCTAGACTCTCATTCATTCATAAACGTTTGTTTTCGCGGCAAATGTTGGATTCCAGAGTCGGGGAATTAGAATGATTTTTCTCTGCTGAGTTGGAGCTGATGTTTAGTGATGAGGTAGGTGTCGGACAGAAACCTTTGAGATTTGTCACCATTTGCAAAAGATAGGGAGTGAGGGAGGCCCAGGTCGAGTTTCGAAGCCAGGTCTTTTGGTTTCTATTCTCGGTTTTGGAAAGAGAGTGCTGTCTAGTGGCTAAACCAAAGATGGGCCAGAGGTTTAAGTTTAAGTTTAAAGATTAATGTACTTTAAGTTTAAAGACTGAGCAAAGTCATAGCCTCAAACTGGTATCTCACATACCAGGACGTAGCTATGGAACTTGTGAAATAATATAATAGACAGGATCAGGGTGGTGGTCTGAACTGGGGGGGGGGCGGTTTCTAATCTCTGCAGACCCCTGGAGTTCAAGGAGTCCCCAGAATGGATGTAGGATTCTGGGAGGAGCTCTGTAGGAGGATGTAGGATAGAGGGGAGGAGCTCTGAGACTTCTCCTACAGCAAAAGCAATGACATCAACAGGAGCACTGAGCCTAGTCACATGACCATAGCTGAGAAGCATCAGGCTCAGAAGAATGCAAACTGAGAAATTTGCCTAGGGGCACATGTTAATGTCTCAGAGGCTTCTTTTTCCCAAAGGTTGAGCGATGGCAGGTAGCCCATTTTGCAATTTCTTTAGATTTGTTTTAAAACTATTGCCACCCACTCCAAGAGTTTTTGGGATGAAGCGAGCGAGGTCTTTAAATGAAGTTTCAAAATAGGAAGAAGTGGCTGGGGAAGAAAACACTCTGATGAAGACATTTAAAGTTGATTTGGGGGTTGTGTAGTCTTACTGGGACGTGACTATGGTGGATGTCATGACAAGCTCCTAGTCCTCATAAAATAGACTTCGACATCATTGATACCCAGACATCTCCATCTTTTTTCTGGGTAGTCCCATATTGCTACAAGTCTATTGACCGGGGCCTCGTTCTCTCTCTTTCCCTTCAGAAATTAGGCACAGGAAGCAGCCGGAACGCCCGAGGTCTTTGAGTCCCCTCTAAAAGGAGGAGGGGGTCTAGCCAAGGGAGTCACCCATACTCAGCCTCAGAACTGAGAGCTTAAAAGATATTATTATGCGCCAGGAATCAATCAAAACAGGGCCTTTGGCTTGATTGTGTTAAGGGTTCATCCAGCAAATGGATTCTTAATGGCATCTTTCTGCAGACAGAAACACAAGTTTTCGGCCAGAGATGGCTTATTGGTTGGCTGGCGTGTTGGCACCCTCCTCTTCCTCCTCCTCCTCCCCCCCCCAAACCCAACATTTCCCTCTTGCTGCTCCTCCACCTTTCGCCTCCCTCCACCAAATGGACAACAATAATAGCCATGAAAACAGGAGCTTAATCCACAGTAAGCTCCGGGGATCAAGGAAACAATTCTCAGGCTGCTCTCCGCCCCCCTCCCTGCTCCAGCTCCCATGTGGACGGCAGGACAGGATGAGATTACAAACTGTTGTGCGTAAGCTGCCAGGAGCATTAAAAGACGTGGGAGACACAATGCAAGAGAGGCCCCCCCCCATGACTTATCTCAGGGGATGGAGAGGTTGGATCCTCCCAGGAAGCAGGATAGAGTTGGGTCTCCCTACACATTGAAGAATGCCCCCAAATGTGAGACTCTCGAAATCTGGTCCATGTCATGTGTTGTGTGTGGCTTCTTCTTCGACTCGAATTCGGTATGCTTGTGGCTGGTTCACATGTGCCTGTTTGTTACTTGATGGTGGCGTGGCATCAAGGGTTGAGCTGCATGTATGAATGAGAGATCACAGGTCTCTAATCCTGCAGACAGAGTTGCTGTTTATCAACCATTGTTGACCAGGCCTTTGGCACAAGCACCCACCGTTTCTGGGGCAGAACCCTGACCCTCCCAGCAGCACGTTGCCTTGTCCCATCTGATGCAACCCCCCTGTCGACTTTCTCCATTCTGCCCCAACTTGACTCCAGCCGCTTTCTCCCCTCTTCCTCTTCCCCCTTCCCTCAGCTCCTACTCTTTCACCCTGCCACTTGAAAAGGCAGAGGATGTAGTGTGCGACCAGGGAGTGTGGAGGCACTCTAGCCCACCACTCTACTCCTCCACACTTCCTGGTTCCATTCCCAGTTTTCAAAAGGCAGAGAGAGGGCCAAGGAGTAGCAATGGCGGCCCCAACACCTAAACCCCCTCACGTAGACTGAATGTACAGAGGGGAAGGGGGGGTTGTGTCGTCTGGCCCCAGCCCCCAATGTTCACATATTCAGCATTAGTTGAAACAACCTGTACAAGAACTTCCCTGTGTAACTGGGACCCTGAACGCCCCGTGGAGGAGACCTTAGGCTTTGCACATCTGCATATGTGTGTAGATCGGTTTCACGCTAATGGTGAATGCACCACGGTGAGGGGAGAAAGTGTGCAAATGGCTATAGAGGCCCCGGGAAAGTCTTACAGGCTCCTGGCAGCTGAGACCTCAGTGCGACAGTGTTTGAGGTGGCCTGACCTGGATCTTGTGAAAAAAGTTCTTGGTGAGAGATAATTTTAGCAGGTGGCTTGTCAGGGTTATTTATTGCTCCTGTGCACACAAGCTGCGTTCGGAGAGAGTGACCCAGCTGGAGGGGAAACTAGGGAAACGGGCCTGGAAACTCCACTTTGCAATCAGGAATGCAAGCTGCATTGAGGGCAGCGTGTTAAGCTGGACCTGGGAAGACCGGGGTTCAAGTCCTGTAAAGCTTGCTGGTGCTGGAGAAGACTCCTGAGAGTCCCTTGGACTGCTAGGAGATCAAATCAGTCAATCCTAAATGAAATCAAGCCTGACTGTTCCCTGGAAGGACAGGTGCTGAGGCTGAAGCTCAAATATTTTGGCCACCTAATGCGAAGAGAGGACTCTCTGGAGAAGACTCTGATGCTGGGAAAGATTGAAGGCAAAAGGAGAAGGGGAAGGCCAAGGATGAGATGGTTAGACAGCATCACCGATGCAACCAACATGAAAATGAGCGAACTCAGGAAGATAGTGGAGGACAGGAAGGCCTGGCGGGATATGGTTCATGGGATCACCAAGGGTCAGACACGACTTAACGACTGAACAACAACAAAAGCTTGCTGAGTGACTTTGCACCAGAAACATTTTTTTCTACATTGCAGGGATGTTGTGGGGGATCGAATGGGCCGCACAGCCCTCCCTGGTTCTCTTTCTTGAACTTGCTGAAAAGGGACAAAGCTTCTGCACCTCTCACCCCACACGGCGGGGGGGGGGGGGAATGTCTGGCTTTCTTGTCATGGAACTGGAGCAGTGGGGTTAGAAAGACTTGTAGCTGTGTGGAATTATTCCTCATTTGTGTGCACCCAGGAAAGCTGTGTCCATTTCACAGTTGTGGAAAAAAGAGGCTTCTGGGAGATGCAGTCGGAAAAAAAGCTGTACTGGCTGAAATCTTTGCTTCCATACTCAGAGCCTTGTCTTCCTTGGGCTGACCTAACTACTTATTTATTTTATTTTTCACATTTTTATACCGCCCTTCCTCCAAGGAGCTCAGAGTGGTGTACATATTTCCTCCCCTCCTTTTTGTCCTCACAACAACCCTGTGAGGTAGGTGGGGCTGAGAGATAGTGACTGGCCCAAGGTCACCCAGGAAGCTTCGTGGCTGAGCGGGGATTTGAACCTGGATCTTCCAGGTCTAAGTCCGACTCCCAAACCACTACACCATCCTGGTGTAAGCTCTCTATCTATAAGCTCTTTCACAGATGTAAGTGATGTGGGTTCTGTTTATCTCTGAGGCAATAGAAAACAAAGGTCAATCTTCTCAGGTCCCGTCTTGGTATTACGTCTGTGGTCTCTCCTCTTCCACCCCCATATTTATGTTTTATGATCTCATTCTCCCAGCTGCTCACTTGAATATCCTCCTTTGAATGGGGCCTGACCTCTCCGGCAGCAATTTCTTCATTCCAATAACCAGGAGCTCAGTCTCTCTGGGAAGTAGTCCATCAAAAGGGGGGTGGAAATGGAACAGCTACAGAAAACGGTGCTTAACTGCTTTGGGGTTTCTGGGCGGCTAGCTGCTGTAGGATGCTAGACTAAGTCGACCTTTGCGTTCTGGTATGCGTGGAGGTTTTTTTTCCCCTAAATATCACCTTGCCAAGGGGGAGACTCAATCGAGATTGGGACCACAAAGAGGGCAAAGAGTAAAAAAAAAAAAAAACCTCTTCCCAAACTGTGATTCCAATCCAGATCTGGCCCCCAGACTCCCAAACACACCAGGGCCAGCCAATGAGGTGCTTGACACAACATGTATTTTGGGGGCTTTAGCTTTCCTCTATTCACACCAGGGGCCTGCAAAAACACCAGGCATCCTGTTATTGATGAGCACATGCAGACCAAAGGATGAGTGCAATGCATGACCATGACCTGAGGCGCAGATTAAGAAGGTGATCCTAAGAACTGGATGAAGAGCTAGAAAAGTAGTCGGTCAGTGGCTTCCATCCTTCCAGGAAGACTTCCTCTGTAGCCACAGAACCCCTGCACATTGCCAAAGTGAAGAAGGACAGTTAGGTGAGGATTCCTGGCATTCAGCTATCACAATCAGCGATGCCCCCTGAAAAGCTTGAGATACATGTACAGATGTAGGAGCTGACAGGCGCCTGCCCAAAAGTACTTTGTGTTCTTGCAGAATTCCTGCTTATTTCAGTGGGGCTTGTGGCAGAAAACATCCCAGCCATGGTGTCTCGTGGCTCAGATGTCTTTGCCCCCCCCCTCGCACACTACCACTTATCACAGCATCTGCCTCCAAGGCAACCATTTCACCTCGCCACATGTGGCAGGGCTAGTTGTATTCTGCACCTACCACTATTCCTGATCAGAATACATCCGTCCCCTTTCAGGGCTAGTTTCCATGCGCATAGTGTGTACCTTGTCCTCTGAAGCCATGTTGACTTCTCACTCATGGCTCACAGCGCACCTGGTTCTTTTTGCCCCCCCCCAGCTGCATTCCAGACCTGCCGCTGGAAAAACCGCTCTGCGCAACAGATCGTCTCGCATGCGCCGGCTTTGGAAAGCGGCACACACATTTTCCACAAGAGCATGTATTCCCTCGCTTTCCCTCTCTTGCCAATTCCACCCCCGTCGTCGCAGCCCGCGAGTTCTCCATCACCCGCCCACACACTCAAGGCCAATGCTTCTTTATTAAAAACCCTGGTCCCTGGAGCAACATTACCTCTCTGGTAGCCTGGCCAAGATTTATCATCTCGTCGCTTTCCCTGCCCGGCCAAAATGTTGCTCTTTGTACCCAGAGAGTTGTGAAGGGCTCCTTGCTTTGATGGATCTGGAAAGCAACAATGAACACATCAGGCATCCAGTCAAACAGGTGCCCACTTTTCTTGGCAGAGAATCCTAAGACAATGCTGACGTCTTAAGGCCAGTTTCTGTGGCCGAATATCTACGTGTGCAGCAAAACAAGGTGGAAAGATGGATATGCAGATGGCAGGTGGGGGGGGGGGTTCCTATTTTTGAAAGCTCAAAAACTCCCTGCCAGTAGAAAGTTAGCACACCCGGGAGAAAGGATCCAGCCCAGCTCTTTTATGATAGTTTTCTATCTGCAGGAAACTCTTTTTTAAACACAGGGGAACAGTTAAAAATGTGATTTCTCCTGCCTCTTGCATAACTCCAACCTGCAGTTTGAGTCGATTCTGCATCCGGACTCGACCACCTCATTTTGCTATACAGGGAGATTGACTTGACATTCCGCAAAAATCAAGCCACGTGATGTGGCCTTTCCTGGCTTGAGCAACTTCTGTCGTTGAATGCTCCCTCACGAAACTCGGATCCCAAATACGGGAAAATGGCATGTGGGGGAAGAGGCTCAGCAGAATCCTTCTCCCTCGCAAGCTAGTTTTCTATGTGCGTGGAGCTTAAAACAGGAAGGGAAAAAAAAAGCTAGGTCATTCAAACATTGCAACAGACGACCTGAAGAGTCCAGGAAAAGCTCAGTTGCTGGATTATATCGACTCCACGTACACAACAATAGAGAACTATTCGATGTCGATTGATTAGATTCATTGGAAAATCAATCACCCTGCATGCAGCAGAATGGGGTGGAAATGAGACCGTAAGAGTCTTTGAGTCTGCTGAATGTATAAACTGGCCTTCAGGGGTTCGGTTGCCAACTTCCACCTGCTAAAACAGAGCTGGTGAAGTTTTCTCCCGCCGTTGTGGGTCAGCCCATGGTTTCCCCCATTGCCTGAGGTGGCACCCCAAATATTGCTTTCCTTAGTTGATGGAACAGCGCGCACACGCGCACGCACACACACACACACACACACACACACACACACACACACACCCTGCCGCCATTCCTCCTCCTGCTCTTTGGATTTGAGAAGAGGGGAATGGAGTGGAACAGGAAGTGAGGAGAGAAGAGTGGTGGGCTAGAGTGTCAGAAGCTCAGCTGTAATCCACCGCTCTCCTCTTCAAATTTCCTCTTCTGCTCCATCCCCCTCTTTCTTTTCAAATCCAGGGAACGCAAGGAAGAAGAGCAGAACAGAGAAGAAGGTGTCCCTATCAACCTGCCACTTGAACGAACACACACACACACACACACACACACACACACACACACACACACACACACACACACACCCTTGTCTGATGTGCTGGGCCCATCTCCTATCATTTGCCAGCAACGTGTTCGTTGTTCATCTTTCTTCCACCATCGGCCCCAAAATGGAGGCACTATGAAAACGGCAGAAACAGTTTTCTGAAGCATCGAGAAGTGTCAGCTGTTGGCCTTTCCTCTCTCGTCTGGTGTCTCATCTTCAGATAACAAGGAAAATCAAAATAGGAAATTGATTCAGACTGAAGCAACGCCTCCACCATCCTGTTCCCCGCTTGCAGTGCAAGCAAAAATTAAGAAGGAAGCTTGCCATTCTAGGGGGGCTGGTCTGGATGACCTCTGGGCTCCCTTCTGACCACAAAACACACCATGCTGAGTCATGTTTTTCACCCAAGTTGAGCAAAGGCCAGGTTGTCCTGTTGCCAAGAACACGAATTATCCCAGGGGAGCATCACGGTTCACTTCACTCCATTGGAAATCTACACACTGAGAATTTGAACATTATTTAACATAGATAGCTTTAATTAGAATTTTCCATCTAATTTCCCCCTTCCAGTCCCTGCATTAAATTAAAAAAAATGCAATGATAGTGAATCAAAGGGCCTCATGACATTTCTCATTGTAACTTGAAGAAATCGCCATTGGCAGGAAAAGCTCATTAAACAGGGAAGATGGAGAAATGGTTTAATTTTTAAAAATATGTTTCCTTCTGCCATGCCCCGTACCCAAGTAGACTAAGGACAGGGAAACCCTCTCTCTCTCTCTCTCTCTCTCATATGCTGTATGACTGCGAACTCTTCTCATGCGCTATCCAGTGCGGCAAGGGAGCCACAATTCTGCTTTTCCGTGGCTTGCTTGTGCGGGTCGCCATCCAATTAAAAGGATGTTAAGAGGCTGTTGAATTTAATTATTCTGGAAAAGTCACCGTGGATGGTTTATAGAAATAGGGAAGGCAAAGGCCCTATGCAAATCTAGCGCGATGGATCTCTTAACATGTGTCTAATTAATGCGCTTCGGCTAAAGGGAATATCTGGAGGCGTTGAGCGGAGGCCCCTTCTCTCTCGGCTTGCTCCGGGGGGGGGGGCAGCCAGCTTTGGTATGAATGTGACATTGCAAAACACAGGGAGCCACTGAAGCCAGTGTCCCCTCTCTGCAATGGGGACTGTACGGCCACAGGCGAGGGGTTACTCTGTATGCCCAGAACCAGCCTGTCCAGAAAACAATGGACACTCTAGCCCACCACTCTTCTTTCCTGTCCTCCACCCTCTGCCCCATTCTCCTCTTTCTTTTCGCATCTAGGGAAGAGGAGGAGGAGGTGCCGTGCCCCCCTTCATGTCCTGGGGGGGGGTGTTTCTTGGGCAGGCCCTGCATATGTCAAGACTGGGGCAGAAGCAGCCCCAGTTGGCAAAACCGTTCGAACCTTGCAATGACGGATGTTTTAACGCCTCCGCCGCTTGGGACATGACTGATTGGCCACTTATCTCCAGCCTAATTCCCAGCATTTTGCTGTATCTAACATCTTGTTTGGAATGTAGACGCTTCTCAGATGTTAGCCTAATTCATTACACGCTGCAGAGCGAAGCGTTTGAGTTGGCCAGTGACAACATTTTCAGTTCAGGAGACAGACCCCGTATTTACGACAGACCCACCCGGTGTTTTTACTCTGCCTCCTGGTAACGCATCTTACCCCCCGCCTGGTCGATGAGGTCTGAGAAATAGGGCATTGGCCCCTTTAAGCACAAACAATTTATTCAGAGGGGGTCAGAGATGGAAACACCAGCCTGACATCCAGACTATTTAACCCTCAGTTGGGTCCAGGCTGTTGCTGGAGGAGGCGCCTCTCAGATGCCTTGTGTCTATCCTGAATCCAAGGAGGAGCTTCGTGGCGAGTTATCCACGGTCCTGTTCCCGTGGCTCAATGCCTGCCCAACTTCACGGGTCCCTCCTGGGACAGGACAGCCTTGAATTTAGCTCGCTGCCATCTGTCAGAATGGGGGGAAGGGCTGTCAAGTATTAAAAGCAAAACGTCTGGGACCTAGGTGGGATCTGGGTGGGGGCCAGAGGCGGTCTAGCGGTGCAGATGTTGGCGGAGCCCTGTTGTGTTTGAAGGGTTGCATGGGAGTGGAGCTCCAGCCAAAAGCTGTGTATGCACTTAGAACACACAGAGCTAAGGACACAGCCTTGCCTTTTGCTTTTCGGGCAACTGAGCAGCAAGGAAAACAGACGCAGTCAGTTGGCAACCCTGCGCAG
Source organism: Plestiodon gilberti rubricaudatus (assembly GCA_026170595.1). Classification (NCBI taxonomy): domain Eukaryota; kingdom Metazoa; phylum Chordata; class Lepidosauria; order Squamata; family Scincidae; genus Plestiodon; species Plestiodon gilberti. The sequence goes on from JANXHW010000011.1 coordinate 10,101,627, forward strand.
AGGTCGTCTCTAGGTGTCCCATTCTGGGTGACTTCGCAACCAGTCGAGCCTCCCGCTTCTCTGGGGGACGACGAGGGTGTGGGAGGCCTACCTACGGTCTCCGCTTGGCGTCTCTGGATCCAGAAAGTCTGCTCCAAGCCAGAGAAGGTGATGGATTGTGTTGTTCAACAAATCCCGAAGGGCTGCTGATTTCATGATGTGGTTTATTCAGCTTGGGCTATTCGTTTGCTACCCGTCAGGAGGTTCTCTCTCTGCTGCTAAATTTGGCTCGGCGAGACCGGCATGGCCACGTTGGGTTTCTAGGGAAAATGAGATGCAAAACAGGGGAAGGTGATACCCCAAAGGGTCTTGATCCGGGGGCTGGTTTTACTTGCTTGTCTGAAGATTCTCCTCGTCTTCAGTGGGTGACAGCCGGGACTGCCTCAACACCTCCCTACACTTAGGGGGAGTGCCGAATGCTGCCCCTGTTAACCTGCTGATAGGCCAGCCTCTGCTAGAGCACAACCCCTCACCTCTCCTCCACACTTCCTCCCCTGCTCCACCCTCTTCCTTTTTCAACCCAGGGAGCAGGAGGTAGAGGAGGAGCAGTGGAGGTAAGTGAGCAGACCAAGGTGGGCACCGCCTGCTAGCCTGCCTGAGGCAACCACCTCATTTGGCCTCATGGATGAGCCGGTCCTGGTGAGGGCCCTTGGAGCTTGTGGGAGAGGCAGAGAAACTATCTAGAGCCTTGTTTGAAATTTGAACAGAGAGAAAGAGGAAGAATCAATTGGTTGAAGTAGCTCAGGGTGGATGGATCTTTGATGCAGGGCCAGCAAGTTTGCTGGCTGCCGGAGTGTTAATTTACTCCCCCCACACACACACACACGTGTAGTTTCATATTTTCCGTTTTGGTCATGTGAACACAGCTGTTCATGCTAAAGCGGCTCATAGCCAGGAGTGTTACGGTGAGGAATCATTGCCAAAGAGCCGGAACATAAATACCTCTAGGGCTATTGCCGAAGGATATCGATCTGCGTGAAATATTTATTAATTAAAAACAAAACGTTTTATTTTCGACAACTAAATTAGATGGGCCCTGGTACTTGACCGAGCCAGAAAACTCTGGAAGGTGAGAGTGAGTTTATGTAGAATGTTGCCATGCTTCTCCGCAGATAAAAGGGACTAGAGACTTAGTTTTTAAATGGAAGCTGAAAAGATGCAGCTTCGTACTAGAGACAGGGTTGTGCCATGTTCCGGGTTGGCTCAAGACCTCCTGCATCTGAGACAGCTGCTCCCTGGATTGGAAAAGGAAGAGTACAGAGTGAAAGAGGAAGTGTGGAGGAGAAGAAAGTAGCCCAGCTCTTTCTGCTCTGTTCCCCTCTTCTTATAAAAAATCCAGGGAATGGGAGGAGGTGGGGGCAGAAAGGCAGAAGAAAGTAGATGCCCCCTGCCAATCAGTCACCTGAGGCAACCTCCCCAGTTGGCCTCATGGATGGGCCGGTCCTAGCCAAGGCCACATTTGGACACAGTTAAAAAGCACTGGATCTTCTCCAAGAGAGAATGCAGCCCCAGCTGTGGTAGTTTGCAGGGCATCTTCCCTTTAACAATCTCCTTCCAGATCCAGCCGGTGGGATTCTGCCTCGCTTGAACCCGTTTCAGGCTCGGGGACTGGGAGTGCCCCCCCCCGGCGTGCTTTTTGGCTTGTTGGAGGCAACATGGGCGGATTGCGCCATAATGTGTCTGTTTATATCTTGCCGAGTCTCGGGAGGCCGCACTCCTGATCTTTCATTAAGGGCTGTTTTGACATGCAAATTCAGGATCCCGTCGGGGGAGGCGTTGCTCGGTCGGAGCAGACGGCTTGTTTTTCTAAACGTGTTTATTTTTAAAAGAGTCTTAATTTGTTCATAGGGACGCAGGCTGCTAACAAACCACTGCTCGGAGCAGGGTTCCTGCCTTTTTCTTTTGCCAACGTGCAGGCGTCTAGGGCCAAGCATCCCTGGGCATGGGCAGAGTTCCTTTTCCTCCGTGGAGGACATGCTTTCTGGGTTGCCTGGAGCATGGATAGGAGGGATGTCCCTTCAGGTGGTCACTGCCTGGGAGGTGCCTTAGAAAAGGACAGCGGACATGGGACACACTCTTGCAGTATGCTTGAGAGGGCCTGCGTGGTGTAGTGGCTAGATTAGGTCTTTCTTGTGGGGCCTGGGTTCCAATCCCACTCTTTCATGGTGATCTTAGATCCATCATTCTCTCTCAGCCTAACCCAATTCTTCGCCAGGCCCAAGGCAAGCCAAAGTAGTGTCCAAATCCTGTCCCCCTTTCCTGGATGTCTGCCTGCACCGTCCCCCTCCTCCTCTGCACCAAGGTCCTCCCTGTTTAGCCAGCGAAGGCCCAGAGGAGCCAATCAGGTACAGGATTGCAGCGGCCACCCGTCCCTCCTCCAACACGTTCCTCGCCAGCATCCCTGGAGGAGGACATGAACGGGGGGGGGGGGGTGTGCACCAGAGGAAAGACCTCTCCCTCGTTCTGTGTCCAGGAGGGTCAGGCTGTGGACTGGCATGGGGTGCAGGCTCCCCCCCCGCCAGTTTGCCTTGTGGCTGGGCTGCCCTTGCTCTTTGCATTTGTATCGCGCCCTCTGCATGTGCAGAATATTATCTTGGCACGTCCTGACAACAGCTCTGAACGGTAGCAAATGATTTGTTTGCCTTTTCGACCGCTTCTCCAAGAGATCAAAGCGGTCTCCAAACATGGACAGCTGCTTGCTTGGTGGAAAGCCCTGACCAAGGAAGTCTTGATTTGCTGCTCAGCTCTCTTCCGCCGCCCTTGTGGTTGTGATGATCAAAGACCCGGGGGGGGGGCTATCCTGTGCACACTGTTCTGAGCTCTTTGGAGGAAGGGCAGGATGTCAGTGAGAATCAGGGATCGAACTGTGGGACTCTGGCCCCGCTGGTTCAGTCTGCATGGCAGAGGGGAGACCCCCAGCGCAGCTTTGTGGAAATGCTCCGTGCAACAGGGTGGCAGCTGGTCCCCTCCACCCGGCCTCTTCAGAACATCCGTGTGGAATTATGACTCCACCAGGCGTCTTCCAGTTCTGTAGAGAGGAAGACCTGCAGAGTCGGGAGCAGCGGCAAAGCTGCGAGACCCCCCAGAAACTTCTTGGCCCAAATGATGTTTGCAGCCATCTTGGCTTTCCAGCGAGTATGGATTTTGTTCAGCGGGGGACTGAGTGTGCCAGCAGCAATCACTGCTCACAGATGCTCACACCCACTCAGCAAAAAGAAATTAATGGCTGCATGCCTCTTGGAAAAGTGTGGGGGGGGGAGCATTGCAAATGAACGTCAGTTATTAAACACTGACAGCCTTGTGGAATTCCAGGTACAGTGTGCAGAGAGAGAGAGAGAGAGAGAGAGAGAGAGAGAGAGAGAGAGAGAGAGAGAGAGAGAGAGAGAGGAGTATGTTGCCTGCATGCTATCAAAGCACTTGAGTGGTCTGGGTGTGGGGAGGGAGTGGCACGCCAAAGGACAGAGAGGAATCTCTTCTAGAGAGGACTCCATTTGCTTGTTTTGTCCATGCCAATCATTGCTTAACTGTGCCCAAGATGGAATCCAAGTGGCCCACCCGCCAGGCAAACTGAATCGCCCACTTTGAACGGTGGCTTTAGAATCTGTGGTTCTTTGGATTCCTAGCGCAAGACATCCTGTGCGCATAGGGAGCCGGGGCGCAAGTGTGGCTGCTGGATGTGGCCTTTTGCATCACGGCACCGAGTTTCCGGGTCCCCCTGCTGCCTCCTAGAATCAGGGCCCCCCGTCCAGCCTGGTATTCCACCAACCCCTGAAGACATTCCTTGAGGGAGGGGACTTTTCTCTGTCTGGGAGTGAAGTCTCCCACTGTATCCCAGCGTGTTGTGGTTCTGGTTCTGCTGCAAATATTTTGCACTCCATGCTCTGTCTTGTGCTTGTTTTCAACACGATGTGGTGGTTTGCTTTCTTGCCCTTTCATGGGCTGTGTGCGAACCTCTGAAATGCTGCGTTTGGTTGCTTTTTTTGTACCTGCTCTGATATGGTTTATTTTTTTGTAACTGCCTTGATCAATTTTTGGGACCAAGCATGGCGCGAGAGTCCCTAAAACGAACAAAGAACACTGACTTTACATGCTGGGTCGGTCGGGGTGAGTCAATGTGATGTGCCTGCGATTCTGTGCCAGTTCAAGCCTGAGGCATGTTGCCAAACATCTGGAGTCCCCTTTCCTGGAGACGGTGGCATTCCGAAAAAAAATCCGCTCCCGCCCCCAGCAGTGACTGGGCCCGGATAAATATTTCAGCACTCCATGAAATATTCATGTGCCTCCATCTTCATCTTCGTTCGCCCGGTTAGTGGGGCTCTGAGCATGAAATATGGAAATAATTGCTCTTTTCAAAAGGGCCTCGAGAGAAAGGAACTCCCTGCCAGTGTGTTGCCGGAAGTGACTACCTCAGCCAGGTCCCTGGGCTAGCCAGCGCTGCATAAGGGGTCCCAGTCCCGTTCAATGGGCTCTTTGGGTTCCCAGCAGTCAGGCACAGAAGATGGGGGGGGGGGGAGGGAGGTAGAGCAGCCCTGCCAGCAAATCTACTGCTTTTCAACACAGTACCTAAAGTTCACGTTTGGGAGTTGCTCCACTCTTTCTGTGAGCTCTTTGGGCAACCTCTCTGCCGCCATCTTACCCACAAGGCCTTGCGCATTGTGGGCCAGCTAATCGAGGGGTTCTGTGTGCAACTGGGGGTGGTACCATCACTTCCTTCTAGATATAGGGGGCAATTGCATCGTTTGACTGTTCCTGTCATGTTAACACACACACACACACACACACACACACACACACACACACACACACACACACACAGAGCATAGAAATGCTAACTTGTGGAGAAAGCTGGATAGTTGGAAAAACAGAAATGGCATTTTTAAGGGGATCAGACAGATTCATTGAGGATAGGTCTGTCAATGGCTTATGAGCCATTGCCTAAATGGAACCTCCAGGTGCAGGAGCAGCCTATCACTGAATACCAGATGCTGGGGACAGATAGCTGGGGAAGGCTGCTGTTGCCTTCGTGTCCCAGCCACCACTGGGAGCATTTGACTGTCTACTGTTGGAATTGGGATATTAGATTTTATGAACTCTTGATCTAATCTAGCAGGGCTTATTTTGTATTCTTCAAAGTATAGGAAAGGGATTTTTCACCTCCTCCATGACGCTTCTAACAGAACAGCAAATGCGGTATTTATTTATTTTGAAATATCTTTTTCACCCAGTGTTGGCTTGCATCAGACGTGCCCTGGCCTTACCTTGTGCTGTCTTTGCACATACATATAATTCTGTGAGGCTGAAATGCTTGTGTGTGTGTGTGTGTGTGTGTGTGTGTGTGTGTGTGTGTGTGTGTGAGAGAGAGAGAGAGAGAGAGAGAGAGAGAGAGAGAGAGAGAGAGAGAGAGAGAGAGAGAGTCTACTGCGTGTTTCAGCCAGATGGAGCATCTGTCTGGCGCAAGAAGGCAGCTTCGTATGTTCACATATGTATGTCACTGTAGTTGCAGAGTTACCTGGAGGTTCTCCCCCCCCCCGCCCTCCGTTGCAGAAAAGACAGTTTCTCTGAATAATGGCATAATTGCCCACCCACGTATTCAGCCTGTCTGGTGCACATGGGGTGGGAGGGAGCCAGGGAGCGCTGCAGGACCAGAGCAAAAAACAGATCGGTGGTGGTGATTGTTTGGAATAACAAAAGCTGCTTGAGTGTGGGTAAGAATAAAGAGGGAATAAAGCCAATTTGTTTTGGAAGAGTGCAATAAAAGGGAGAAAGGGAAAATGCAGGGCCTGGCTAGGGTGTCCGCATCTCCTTCACACTTCCATCCTCTCTTTTCCAATCCATGGAGCAGGAAGAAGTTGGCATGCCGCCCAAGGAGGGAGGGTTGCCCTTGGCTGTGCCATTGTGGGGGCTCAGCGCCACTTGGGCTGGCCCTGAGAGAAAGACCAAAGGTATCTTTGGCCGGATTTCGGTGTAGGCTAAGCGTGACCCACAGTGGTGGTAGCTGTTTGGCTTTAAGGGCAGCTTGACACCCTTCCTGCTTGTTCCTCCCCCAGAAGCTTGGTGAGGACTGAAGGCCAAATAATTAGACCTTGTTTTGATTTGACTCAGGACTGAGCTACTGTCAATGGATGGAGAGGCTAAGGCAGCTTCTTTTCTTCATATTTTATTTGCACAACAACCCTGCAAGAATGTTGACGAGATTTTGACAATTTCTTGGAGGAGGACGCCCATCTCTGGAGGATGTAGGACCCAGGTGTTTTTTTCTTAGCACATACCAGGGGTTGTGTAGAGGATTAATTTAGTTTAGGATGAAGTCTGAGATACGCCAGACCCGAGCAGGGTGGCGGTGATGGTTGGCCGATGAAATGCATCACACTGCAAGTCTTTCCCCTCCCGCTGCTTCCCCCTCCCACCCTGACACCTCTGACAGTTCTGAGTTCCTGTCCTCTCACCCCGCCTCTCTCCGCCCACTCTCGGGTCCTCTTTATACAAGGGAGGGGGGCCCTGTGTAATTTGTCAGTAATTGATTTCTCTGAGCTTCATGTCAACAAGAAGAATCTCAGTTACCATGGCAACCCTTCCCTGATGCTCCTGACGGGAGGGGAACAGGAGAGGCAGCGCAGAGGCGAAAGGTGGATGAAGCACCAGTAGGGGGTGTCATCCCCCCCATTAATTCCCTTTAATTGATTTGTGTGGTTCAGGAATGGTGACAGATCCCAAGGTTGGGAGGGTGTCCCCAGCATGCAACATCTCCCTTGGAGGAGCCAAGAGAGACCTGGACTGTGGGAGGGAATTGTCAGGGCCTGTCGCCTGTGTGAATCCGTTGGAGTATCTGCAGATTTCAAGCAACAGATTTGCACACAGATGCTGAGAGAAAAGCAAAAAGATTTTCCTCTCTCAAAGCGGAAAGGTTTTCCTCTCTCCCATCTCCTAAACTTGTTGTTGTTCAGTCGTTAAGTCGTGTCCGACCCTTCGTGATCCCATGAACCATATCCCGCCAGGCCTTCCTGTCCTCCACTATCTTCCTGAGTTCGCTCATTTTCATGTTCGTTGCATCGGTGATGCTATCTAACCATCTCATCCTTTGCCTTCCCCTTCTCCTTTTGCCTTCAATCTTTCCCAGCATCAGAGTCTTCTCCAGAGAGTCCTCTCTTCGCATTAGGTGGCCAAAATATTTGAGCTTCAGCCTCAGTACCTGTCCTTCCAGGGAACAGTCAGGGTTGATTTTCTTTAGGATTGACTGACTTGATCTCCTAGCAGTCCAAGGGACTCTCAGGAGTCTTCTCCAGCACCACAGTTCGAAAGCATCTATTCTTCGGCGCTCAGCCTTCCTTATGGTCCAACTCTCGCAACCATACATTGCTACTGGGAACACCATCGCCCTGACTATATGAACTTTTGTTGGCCTGGTGATATCTCTGTTTTTTATTATGCTATCTAAATTTGCCATAGCTTTCCTTCCAAGGAGTAAGCGTCTTTTAATTTCATGGCTGCTGTCTCCGTCTGCAGTGATCTTGGAACCCAAAAAAGTAAAATCTGTTACTGCTTCCATTTCTGCCCCTTTTATTTTCCAGGAATTGATGGGACCAGATGCCATGATCTTAGTTTTATTAATGTTGAGTTTCAAGCCAACTTTTGCACTCTCCTCTTTCACCCTCATCAAGAGGCTCTTTAGTTCTTCTTCACTTTCTGCCATTAGGGTGGTATCGTCTGCATATCTGAGGTTGTTGATATTTCTCCCAGCAATCTTGATTCCGGCTTGCGATTCATTCAGCCCTGCATTTCTCATAATGTACTCTGCATATAAGTTAAATAAGCAGGGTGACAATATACAGCCTTGCCGCACTCCCTTCCCAATTTTGAACCAATCGGTTGTTCCATGGCCGGTTCGAACTGTTGCTTCTTGACCCGCATACAGGTTTCTCAGGAGACAGGTAAGGTGGTCTGGTACCCCCATCTCTTTAAGGATTTGCCACAATTTATTGTGATCCACACAATCAAAGGCTTTTGCTTAGTCAATGAAGCAGAAGTAGGTGTTTTTTTGGAACTCTCGTGCTTTCTCCATGATCCAGCGCATGTTGGCAATTTGATCTCTACCTACCTCTGCAGGCACCTACCTCTGTAGGCACCTACCTCTGCCTCTTCGAAACCCAGCTTGTACTTCCGGTAGTTCTCGGTTCATGTACTGCTGAAGCCTAGCTTGTAGGATTTTGAGCATAACCTTGCTTGCATTTGAAATGAGTGCAATTGTGCGATAGTTTGAGCACTCTTTGGCACTGCCCTTCTTTGGAATTGGAACGTAAACTGACCTTTTCCATTCCTTTGGCCACTGCTGAGTTTTCCAAATTTGTTGGCATATTGAGTGCAGCACTTTCACAGCATCATCATTTAGGATTTTAAGTAGCTCAGCTGGGATATTATCATCTCCGCTAGCTTTGTTGTTAAGTAATGCTACCTAAGGCCCACTTGACTTCACTCTCTAGGATGTCTGGCTCTGGGTCAGTAACCACACCAGCGTGGTCATCAGGAACATTAAGATCTTTCTTGTATAGTTCTTCTGTGTATTCTTGCCATCTCTTCTTAATCTCTCTGCTTCTGTTAGGTCTCTGCCTTTTTTGTCCTTTATCATGCCCATCTTTGCACAAAACGTTCCCTTGATATCTCCAATTTTCTTGAAGAGATCTCTAGTCCTCCCCATTCTGTTGTTGTCCTCGATTTCCTTGCATTGTTCATTTAAGAAGGCCTTCTTATCTCTCCTTGCTATTCTCTGGAAATCTGCATTCAGTTGTTTATATCTTTCCCGTTCACCTGTGCTTTTTGCATTCCTTCTTTCTACAGCTATTTGTAAAGCCTCATCTGACAGCCACTTTGCTTTCTTGCATTTCTTTTTCTTTGGGATGGTTTTAGTTGCTGCCTCCTGTACAATGTTACGAACTTCCGTCCATAGTTCTTCAGGCACTCTGTCTACCAGGTCTAATGCCCTAAATCTATTCTTCACCTCCACTGTATACTCATAAGGGATATGATTTAGGTCATATCTGACTGCTCTAGTGGTTTTCCCTACATTCTTCAATTTAAGCCTGAATTTTGCAATAAGAAGCTCCTGATCTGAGCCACAGTCAGCCCCAGGTCTTGTTTTTACTGACTAGCCCGACACTTTTCTATGTTTAGGGATAGTCCAATTACCGTATTGGTCTGAGTATAAGACTCACTTTTTTCTCCTAATTTAAGTTTTTAAACTAGGGGTGCGTCTTATAAGCAGGCTGTTGCAATTTAATGCCAGTGATTTAATTAAATTTTTTTAATAGCACCAAACTTTAAGGGTGCGTCTTATAATCAGGTGCATCTTATATTCGGGACAATATGGGGTATTTACGCAGCAAAGTGTTCTTCTAAGGAATTCCTCTGGGTGAAAAGAAGCAATCCTTTCGCCTTCTGCTGGCCAGGCCTTGGGCAGCCCATGGTGTGAGCTTGCTCTGTGTTTTCCTGAATCCACCAACAGGACAGATTGGCGGGCATCTTCCTCCTATATCTCAGTGGCGCATGTTTTTCTCTTGCCAGGGCAGTGTGCGCTAGACCCGCTCCCTCACCGCAGCATCTTCTCAAGTGGATTCCTTTTCGTGTGTGTTTTTAAAATCACAGCTGACGTAGGTGAGAGAGGCTTTTCACAGTGGAGAATATAATTAGGGTGGGAGACTCCGTAGCAGGCCAGATTCATAAAAAGATATCATACAAATAAGTGTCCTTCTTCTCCCCCCCCCTCCGCCCCACAACAACCCTGAGCACTCAGTGTGCATGTAAAACCAATCTCTGTTTATTTAGATGCAGGTGTAGTAGTACACCTCTTGTAGCAGCTTGTTACAGATTCAAAAGCCTGGAAGCCTATAGCCTGAGCTTTAAAGAGCTTCTCAAATGCAAGGGCTGACACTCAAACAGTGGATCAGGGCCGCTCAAGAGCCTACAATGCCTGAGGCAGCTGGCCAAATGACATCTCTCCACACTTGCTACTATTCTACTACTATCTGCTAAAAAGGAAGCAGAAAAGGCAATGTGGGGGAGAGGAGAGTAGTGGCTAGAGGATGGGAGACACTTTCCTATCCTCCACACTTCCTCTACAGTCTGATCTTCCTTTATGCATCCAGGGTTCAGGAGGAGGTGGGGACAGACAGGTGGAGGTGGGCACCTCCCCTGCTAATCTGCCACCTGAGGCAACAGCCTAAGTTGGCCTCAGGGATGGACCTGCCCTACAGTGGATGCTGCTGTTTTCCACCTGTGTCTTTTAGAGCCCCGTGACCTGCCAAAAGTTAGCGAGTGGAGCCTTTCTGTGATGACATCTCCATGTCTGTGGAAGTGCCACACCTGTGCAATTTCAGCCTGCCGCGCGTCTGTTAAAAAGCACAAAGAGCTTGCCAGGAGAAAGGAGGCAACCGTGTCCCATAAGCTTCATGGCTAAGTGGAGAATTGACCTCCAGTCTCCCTGGTCCAAGTCCAACCATCTAACCAAATACATCTGTTCTGTGAGGCTTCTCTAACTTCTAAATGGTTTTCTTGTAAGAGTCCAGGTTACATCCACCAACTTCTAGACACTCTAGCTTCTAGACACTCTTCCCGACCCACCCAGCTGCCTCTCTTTTGGGATGGCGGTTCTTTGATCAGCGGTTTACATGGTATGTGTGTTGGGGGGAGGGGGGCTGGAGACTTCATATCCTTTTCAGATCCTATATAGCAATGGATGACAGGGAGGGGAATAGAGAAAACAGTGGGTGGAATAAAATGAATAATCCATCCCAAAAAAGCTTTGTAGATGTGGATAAGAAAATGAGTCAGAGAGAAGGATATTCTAGCAGACGACAGAGGCGAAATATGGGTAGGGACATGTATGCAAATAAAAGGAGCTGGGAAAGAGTCAAATCTAACATGGGAAGGCAGCTAAAAACAATAATTAATATTATCACCTGCTTGCTACCTGATCCTTTAACTGGATGGGACAGAGCAGGGATTGTCTGCACGCAAAGCCCAAGCTCTCTCACTGAACTCTGCCCCCTCTCCTGCCCAGGTGGGGTTACGGATTGAAGGACTGGGTTGTGGGTTCAAATCCCTTATCAGGCATGAAGTTCCCCTACCACACCGGTTTATTGTGGGGGTATAAAGGGATAGCCCCATCTATGCTCCTTAGAATGGAATACCAGTGTAATTAACAATGATTATGATAGGGGTGTATTTGCAAACACATGTCTCATGCAGGGAGCCAGGTTTGCCTGGAAGCTGTGTTGCATGGCAACAGCTGTCAAAGCTGAAAAGAGACTCAGCACATCTGGAGAGAGGGCCTTTTGAAGGCGGAAGAGGTGTAGCAAGAGGTCTTTTGTTTCAGCACCACGGACAGTGCTGAAGCCAGGCTCCAGTGGCTGGAACTGTTTGGTTTCCAGGCTTCCTAAATTGTCATCATCTGGCTATTTACACCCCTGGTGTGGAGAGATGTGGGGAAAGCTTTTGGCAATTTATGTTCATGCTCTTTTCCCGACTTTTCTTCACTGCTTGTTTGCTAGATTTGAATTACCTTTGGCTGCAATCCCAGTAAAGCCTATTCAATACAGTGGGACTTTATTCGGAGTAAGCATGCATAGGTTCTGCCCTGTTCGTTGTTTTTAAGGGAGCTTTTTTACAATTTTTTTAAATTTGCCTATAAAATGCCCTGAGCCACTGGTTCTCAAACTTTTTAGCACCGGGACCCACTTTTTAAAATGACACTCCATCGGGACCCACCTAGCCTTACGGGACTTTTTAAAAAAAGTGATCTAGAAATAAATAAACAAATAAATGTATTTACAAGTAAAGAGCTCAGCTGCTTGCAGGGTAATTAGCAGCTATCTTGCAAACTGCAGGAGCTCAGCTCTTCGAAGGGCAATTAGTAGCTCTGTGATTTTTAAATAGCCTCAAGGCTTGTGGCAAATCTGATCTTTGCATCACCTGGGACCCACCAGAAATCAGGTCATGACCCACCAAGTGGGTCACGACCCACAGTTGAGAACCACTGCCCTGAGCTATAGGAGAGGTGGGGTACCAATCTTCTACTGCTAGTACTACTACTACTACTACTACTTATTAATATTGATATTGGTACCCCATCTCTCCTAAAATAATAATAATAAATTGACATTTACTCCAGGCATTCAAAGCATCTCACATGCATTCTTTCAGTACTCATTCCAAGAGCCCCTGTGGCCCAACCCACCTTCACGGATCCTCTCGGACTTGCACCAGCTATACAACTGGCGCAGGTCCGAGTAGACCCACTGGGTTGGCAGAGGCCTTCCCCAGAGCAAGGAAACATGTGCTTTTTTCCCCATGGAGGCCTCCAGAGGCTAACACTCCCCTGTGGGATACAGCAGACACCCCATTGGTACCGTGCATCGCCCCACAGGGACGTAGGTAGGATTGGGCTGTGGGACAACGTGTCTGAAGCGTTTTGGATACTCAAAACCCAAATCATAAATGCCAAGTATTTATTTTAGGTCTAAGTTGAAATGCCCCCCCTCCAATTTTTTCACCCCCCATTCACAGACGGCAAAATGGAGAGAGATTTCAGTGGTGTTTGAGAGTGGGGGTAAATTTCACGAGTGGACACTGGGAAAGTCTTGGGTTGGCTCCGAGTGGCGATGGCAAAGAAAGGTAGACCAGGGGGAACCAGTTCCTGCCCCCCTTTTGCACCCCCCCTTGAGAACCTTCAGCTCAGGATTTATGGCATTTGCTAAGTATTTGACTAACTCCCACCAATCATCTCCGAAAGCTTTAACACAGCAGGGAAGAAACCTCGAGGTTATGCTGGTATATTTGACAAGAACATCCCGTTATGTTTCCCCACCCGCAGTGTCTTCTTAACCTTCACCCCCCTGAAGATCTTAATGCTTTTTTCTGTGCTTCTTTCTCCTGGGCAGGAAATCCCTTTATGTGAAAATCGTGGATGTGGAGGAATACGAGAAAAAGGACAGCTTTTTCATCGAGCTGGGGCAGCCTCGCTGGCTGAAACGAGGCATCTCCGGTAAGTAGAAAGAAAACAGTTCAGTTGCAGAGGAAAACTAGAGCACACACACACACCCCATGACAATGTGAGATAGGGTAGTGCTTATCAGATGTTTTCCCCAGGACCCTGGAAAAGAGAACTCATCTTCTCCTGTGTGGAAATGTGGACCATCAGACCCTGCCTAAAAGCCTAGGCTAGAAAATGACCCAGAATTCTTTGCGCGCACACACACACACACACACACACACACACACACACACACACACACACGTCTGCAGCATCTGGACACAGTAGTACTGTACTCAGCCACAGGGGGGCATTGTGGGTTTCGGCTGCGGAATTTAGCTCTCAGTGACTGCTTCTGAGAGTGGAGCAGCCTTGGCTCCAAGATTTTGGGGGGCAGCGGGTGAGGGACTCCCTTCCCGAAAAGAGAAAGGGAGCATAGGCATGTTGCGAGCAATTCATAGAGCCTATTCACTCACACTGTACATTTGGGCTTGATGGGGAGTCAGGCCTGGAAACGTTTCTGATTGTTGTGAAGCCCTCTCACTGGCTTTCTGTTGTTTTTTGCCTGAAAATCTGGCAGCCCCACCTAGGGAAGAAGGTGGGTGATCGGGCCCGGGTTGGGAGAGAAGGCGCAGAGTGGGCATCTCTGCTATGGTGGCTTTGAGGAGGATCTCCAACCCTCCCCTCCCATTCCCTGCTGGTTCTTTGAATCTTGCCGTCTCTTTGCTGACAAATCTGCATAATTTCTCTCTCTCCTTCTCCCTCTCTTTCTTTCCTTGGGGGTTGCAGCCCTTTTGCTAAATCAAGGTAAGTTTTTTTCCTTCTCCTTATTTTCCAACCCATTCCTTTCATCATCATCACCATCTCCTTTATCCCACCCCCCTCTCTGAATGTCGGAATGGAGACGCTCTTCTTCTCAGGGCCTAAATTTGCTCCCCGCTATGATATCTTATCTATTATTTCATTAAACACAAGACATTTATATGCCCATTTTATAGATGGGGCAACTGAGGCTGCAATCCGATACACACTTTCCTGAGAGTAAGCTCCACTGAACACAATGGGACTTACTTCTGAGAAGACATGCATAGAATGGCACTGTGAAATCGGGTTTCCAGAAATCAGGGATGAAAAGGCCTGGGTAAAGAGTTCTTTCTCCTATCAACATTTCTCTGTCCTGTTTGCAAAACACAAAACACAACAGATGGGAATTTCACTGCAAATTTCAAACAGTGTGGAATGTTGCTTGGTCTAGGGAAAAAAATGAAATTTCCCTTGAAATATTAACAGCACTTCTGGGAAACCTAAGGGCTAGGTATCGTTTGTTCTTACCCACACTGTACACCCTACAAAAACATTTAAAACATGTGCAATAGTACAAGTCGCTAATAGTTTCCAAACCAGCTACAGCTCTCTGAGCACAAAGAGCATCAGCAGTCTTTGTCCAATAGTGACAAGCCAGATGTCTTTGGAAGCTGCCAAGCATAGTAAGATAGTGCTAGTCTTCCCTTGTCATTTGTCCACAGCATCTGGTATATAAAGATATATTGCCTCTGAACATGGAGGTTCCATGACCAGTAGCTATTAATAGACTTCTCCTCCATGAAATTATCTAATCCCAATGGGTTCCCCCCCCTCTAAAATAATGTGTGGAGCAAGAATCCTCATTCAACACAATTGTGAGGCAAATCCTAATGGATCTGAGCCCATGGGTCCATGCTGGTAGAACTCTATAGGAGTGTACCTCAGATCTGGTGTGGATCATTTGGGTATAGATCTATTGGGTCTTACAAAAGCCAGTTTGGGGGTGCACCCTTAAACACCCTGAGAAATTTCACAGGAAGTCAATGTGTTTTTTTTTTTATATATAAGGCTGGTGAAATTTCCCAGCGAGGCATTTTACACATCTAGAATTCTGCTCAAAGTGAAATCCAAAATTGGAGACCCCCACTCCTCCTCTCTGATTAAATGTCCAAGGGATTTCATGGAAAGCCAAAAGAATTTTTAACAATTCTATCTCTCTCCCTCTCCCCCTCTCTCTCTCCCTCTCTCTCTCTCTCTCTCTCTCACACACACACACACACACACACGCGCGCGCGCGCGTGCGTGCGTGCGTGCGTGCGTGCGTGCGTGCGTGTGTGTTTGTGGGCCCAAAGGAAATTTAGAACCAAATTTGAAACGGATGAAACATCTGCAGAATTTCAAGGAAAGGCTAAAGGTTTCTCAAAAGTGGTGAAATTTCTCGAGTAGGGAATGGTGCAAATGTGAATTTGTAGATTTCACCTCCCAAACTTCTAAGGAATGGTGAGGATGATTGATATATGGTGCCATCAGTGAACCCGGAACTTTACGCAGGGTGGGAAAAAAAAGGTCCCTTGCCATGAGGAACTTCTGATCTTCTGAAAGGGAGAGAACAGAGGAAACCGGAAAGCTGATGCAATTGATCCAGTAACATGGACTTAAACTGTGTTACAGTAGGGGACTCAGGTGTGGTGTCAATGAATTCAGGCGCAGGGTTTAGAAGAAAATCTAAAGAGTTTTCATAAGTCTAGCAAAATGTCTCAGGGTTATTTTTTTCCCCCATGCATTCCCTGCTCTGGTGGAGGAAATGGAAAAACATGCATCTAATTTTATATTTTCCTACTCCAGCCCTTTATTGCAGCAACGGGGGAGACTTAAGACTGCAGTAGCACCATGGGCTGCAGAAGCTGATGAGATACAGCCTTCTATTAAACATCTGTGGCAAGGAGAGGGGGGGCCATGTGGGGGTGGGGGATGCCATGGGAGAGAGTGCGTGGGAGAGTGTGTGCGCGTGTGCGCCTTAGCTGAGTTCTGGGGAGAGCTGGAGTGTGTGGGAGAGAAACTATGTGCTTCGGAGGAAGAGACAGAGATGAAAAAGTGTGGCTTGGTGAGAGAGACAAATGCATGTGTGCTTTGCCCAGATGGATTGTGTCTCCTGTGCCTGCAAGGTTTTGTGTGTTCATCTGCACACCCTGCAGTGAGAGGGGTGCATGTTTGTTGATGGGGCTGTTAAGGGAAGAATTGCAGGGAGGGCAGGCTTCTGTTGAAGACTGTTTGTCTAGAAACACAGGTGCGAGGCAGACACTTGTGTGCCTCACTGAATGCGTAGAAAGCGGCACTCATGTTTTCAAAGGGTTGTAGGAGAGCAATTGTAAGTGCAACCACAGCAAACCAAGTCTGATTTGCTCATGATGCACAACTAGTTGCTTATCTGGTTTTGCTGTTGGTTAAACATGCATGGTGATTGGGCTCTGCAGCTTAAGGTAAGCTTTGCAAGAGGTCAGTTGTCAGAATTAAAAACGTCTTATTCATAAGTTAATATCCTATTCAGTATTGACCTTTCCCCCCCCTCCCCGCTTCACTGTTGCACTCCCAATCTGCAGACAAAGAGGATGGGGGTTGAAAAATGAAGAGAATGTGTGGGTGAATGAAGCTGAAGTTGTACGTGAATTTATGAGACCGTAGAATAGCTTTACTATTGATGCAGTGCAGGAATTAAGGTGGGACCTTCAGCTGACCATTTTGCGGCATTAGTGAATTTGTGAGCTTAGGGAGGTTTTTTGATCCTAGATTACAACAGGAATAAGTGCAAAGCCATGGAAATTCACAGATGGGGGGTTGTGAGGGAAATTCACATTCATTTCAACATACGGCAAAAGCCAGTGCTTTTGCCGCCAATCGCTACGGAGGTTTCAAACACTGCAGCTACTCCAGGACGATGTGTTGGATTGTGGGGGTCTTTTTGATCTGGTATATCTCATATCTTGGTAGCTTGGTGACACATTTGCCCCCCCCTCCCAGCTCTATGTGTTTCCATCCTTTTGTTTGATACCCCATTTGTCCCTTTGCAACCATAGGGGCTGCCCTCTAAGATTATCCAAGGGGTAAGATTATAGCATAGGTGGCCAAACTGTGGCTCCCGAGCCACATGTGGCTCTTTGACATATAATGTGCGGCTCTTGGAAATATGTTGGCTGAGCTCCTTTTTCATCACAATTAATATAAAAAGTAACTAAGACATGTTCAAGCTTTATCATTATTAACCAGGTATAAACTGAGAGTCCACTGGATTAAAACGTGAGCTTAATGTTCAGGGTGAGTAAATATATTTAAGAATTTAAATGCTTCTTAAATATTGCAGCTCTCAAACATCCTGCCAACCTAGCAGTTCCAAAGCATGTCAATGCGAGTAGATAAATAGGTACCGCTTGCGGGAAGGTAAACAGCGCTCCGTGTTCCAGCCGCATGCTACGCGCTGCGGCAAGGAGAGTCACGCCGGCCACGGAGGCGTCTTCGGATAACGCTGGCTCTTTGGCTTTGAAATGGAGATGAGCACCACACCCTAGAGTCGGACACAACTGGACTTAATTGTCAGGGGATACCTTTACCTTTACTAAACTGAGAGTCCACTGGATTAAAACGTGAGCTTAATGTTCAGGGTGAGTAAATATATTTAAGAATTTAAATGCTTCTTAAATATTGCAGCTCTCAAACATCTGAAGTTTATCGGATGTAGCTCTTACATGGAGCAAATTTGGCCACCCCTAGACTATAGCATGAAAAACAGACAAGATATAGGATAGGACTATCATAGGTGATATTATGTGGTGTGCATGCCTGTGTGTGTGTGTGTGTGTGTGAGAGAGAGAGTGACTATGCATGGCTCATAACTGCAGGACATTCATTCTTGATTTCTCCCAGAATCTGCCCCAGAAAAGGGCATTTTCCAACATGAACACACACTGGGAGACTTCAGAAGCCGGGTGTGACCCCCCCTCCCCCCTACAGAGTCATATGCTCCATTTGCTTGATAGGGGAGCCAGCCAACCCCTATCACTGCTGGTTTTGAGCGCATCAGACTGTAATCTCGAGCTGTTAATTGTTCCAGTCCCTCGGAAGAAACTGGAGTGGAATAATCTTTTCCGGCCCTGTTCCTTGTGAGATGGAGAATCAAAGCTGTATATATTACCCTTCCTTGGTGTTGTTTTCTTCGTCAAGTGGCGCCAGAGCTGATATCAGGATGGAGTAACTGGAAGCCAGTAGCACCCTGTGGGAGATGTCACCCCCGGGTGGGGGCTGAGTTGGGCCAACCCAATGAGCGCAAAAGTTCTAATTAGAGAGGAAGCACACCAGCGCCGTTCTGTCTCTGGCCGATGCCAAGACATGTGCTCTGAATTCAAAGGACGATCATGGGTTGTGCGGAACAAGTTTTGGGTTGCATCAACAGACATGTCCACATATCAGTGGAGGCAAGTGGGCAGGCAGAGGTAGGCACCCTTCTGCAATTTTCTGCCTGAGGCAACCATCTCATTCGGCCTCATGGATGGGCCGGCCGATAAAAACCGACCCTAGAGGTAGTGCTGTACTTATGTAGGTGTTCGGCATTTCTGTAACCATCTTGCACAAGCACAGAACTGTTGCTTGGAATCTAATCCTGCCACCCTGAAGACCTGAGCAATTTAAAGTGGGTTTCTAGTCCTTATGACCGTAGAGAGAAGCTTGAAAAATGAAGTCATGATGCTTGGTGGAATCTCTGGCACCAAAGGAGGATGCTGCAAGATTTCTGGTAGTCCAGGGTTTGTGCTCCCAGCCTCTCACCGAAATTATGCAAAATAAGTTGCACTGTGTAATTTGCATACTTGATTGTGGCCACAGCGTTCTGCTTTTCTCGGGGCCATGTTCTGGATTTTTCTTTACCGTGTGAAGGGCACACACCATCATGCCAATGGAACACATGGCCCTGAAACCGTAACATATTGTCAGTGGGATCCATCTTGGCGTCCATTTCAGGAGAAGCAGCAACTATGGCCGAGTGGGCTTGAATTGGAGGTGCAGGTTTGAAAATGATTCCTTGCTGAGAGAAGGGAGGGAGGCAGAGGCCAGGGAAACAGACTGAAGTGGGTCGGGCCCACAGCAGAGAGAGAGGGATGGGGGAGAGAGACTGTGTCAGGGCCAGTTTGTGCAATCCACAAACTCAAGCGGTAAAGTTGGTGTTTTTTTTTCTGGATTTTTCCACCAAGCAACAGGTTCAAGGATGCATGATGTTCCCTACCCTGCCCAACACACATACACACACACACACACACACACACACACACACACACACACACACACACACACACACACACACACACTGTGCACATAGAAAACTACGACATTTGGGGTTGAAAATTGATTCAACCTAGCTGTCTCCCTGAGCAGCTGTTTTTCTACATGCAGGGAGGGAGGAGTGTTACACTTCATCCTGCCCAATGCATAAACGAGGCTCATGTTGTGCCCCTGTCTGGGTTATGCCAAAATGTGGGCACCCTGGTTGCACAACTCCTGTGACCACAGGCTCTAGGACAGCTGAGCATCTGAAGTGGGGCCAATGCATCACATATATAGTCCGAGGATGTCAAACCCCCAAGCTCCCTGAGGCATCTGGTGGCGCCACTGTGTGACACAGGAAGCTGGACTAGATGGGCTTTTGGCCTGATCCAGCAGGGCTCTTCTTACGTTCTTATGTTCTTATGTAAGTTCGGCTCCACACTGACTAAGAGAGGAAATCCAGGGTTTTTTTGCTGTTCAGGAACCAGTATCAGAATTCATGGAGGAAAGGTCTATCAAAATCCATTAGCTATGCTACAGATGTGGACCCTCCATGTTTCAGGGCCTCTGAGTACCAGAGACAGAGCTACAAAGAAGAGATTATCATCGTCTTCACGCTGTGGTTGTGAGCTTCAACAGGCATCTGGATGGCTGCTGCGGGGGGGGGGGGATGCTGCTGGGTGTTTGATCTTATCCTCCAAGTCAGTTCTTCGCTTCTCATTCCCCTTGTGTTTTCCCCAACCTAGTGGACGCTGGTGACAAGAAGCTCTCAGCAGAGGAAGAGGAGGCCCGGAGGATTGCTGAAATGGGCAAGCCCATTTTAGGGGAGAATTCCCGCCTAGAAGTCATCATCGAGGAGTCCTATGATTTCAAGGTAAGGAGAGCGTTGCTGGAGCTCATGCCTGGTCTGCCTCCCAAGCCTGGACTTGGAAGTGAGCAAGAAAAGACCTCCAATGGGACAACAATGAGTCACATTTCATCGGGCCTGTTCTTTAATTTTTCAAGAATTGGAGAACCACCGTCTGTTCTGTGATTCTGGAGTTGACTTTTCTGCCTGAAGCTCTTTTGGGCCTTAACACCTTTACTGTGTGTCTGTTTCTCTCTCTCACGTAGAACACAGTGGACAAACTCATCAAGAAAACCAACCTTGCGCTGGTGATCGGCACCCACTCGTGGCGGGAGCAGTTCCTAGAGGCGATCACCGTGAGTGCCGGTAGGTGGTTCTTTTCCCGGACCAAGTCCAAGACCCTCAGAGAGGTTCTGCCTCAGGTGCCAAGAGACCTTGAGCCTTCCCCCCGCCCAGTTCTCCAGGTGCTCCATTCAAATGTTTATAAGGTTCCTTCCCCTCCCCAGCCCCCAAATCATGACTTTTCGAAAAGAAAATTGATTTTGCCCTGATGACAAGAGAGGCTGCTGAAAATGTATGATTTGCTTCTGAGCCAAGGAGTCTAGAAATTACTTGGAAAGAAAATAATAATATAAAGCCTGAGCATCTCACAGTTTTACTGCTGCCTTGAAATCTCTTAAAACTGCTGCGACGGCTGCACCACTGTGGGTGTTTTCGATGCTAGCAAAAAGGGGGGGGGGAATTATATTATATATTTTTTCACTCTTGCGCAGCCAGTCCGCCCACCTCTTTCTCCCCCTCCCTCTCCCCTCCTTCCACATTTGCAGCCTTGTCTCCTTGCCTCAACTCTCTGAGTAAAGGAGGGAGAAAGCAATTTTCTTCCAATTTAGAGTTTTAGTCCTAGAGTCCATGCAAAAAATTGTTAAGCTACCCTAGATGATAAGCAAGACGGTCCCTTTTCATCACTGGTTGTGATCCTCTGCTGCGTCTCCTCCTCTACGTTCCGTGTTTCCTTTTTAAATGCAGGGAGCGGGAGGAAGTGTAGAGGAGAGGACAGCCTCTGAGACGCTCTAGCCCACCACTCCGCTCCTCCACACTTCCTCTTCCATTCCCCTGGCCTTTTTCAACTCCAAGGAGCAGGAGGAGAGGTGACGGTGGGCAGACCGAGGCATACAGTGAGTGCCCCCTGCCGACCCACCTCCTAAGGCATTCACCTCCTTGAACCTCTTGGACAGACCGCCAGCCCTGAAAAAACGCAGGCTTTGGAATTTGGATTCCCAAGAATCCCGGAAGACAGAGGAGTTAGTTAGCTGAAGGGAGGGGGCTACCACCATCTGACTCCTGTTCATTATAATTTATTATCTCGAGTGCTTAATATCTACTCAGTGGAATAACTAAACATTCACAACAGTCCCTCCCCGTAGGCTGTTCAGGCCTCATTAAATGTTCGGCTTCTGCATTGCTGCCTGACAGAGGGTAGCGATTACGGAGGCGGCTGCCAGCAGAAGTGGCGTCGGGAACGAAGTGTCCCCCTCCAGCGCGTCCCCTGCAAACTGCCCGTCCCTAAAGCTTTGGGCCTGTTTGGCAGATACCTGATTCTGCCCTGGAATGTGTCGTTCAGCCCTAAGGGGGTGGCTGTGTTGGGGGCGGTGACGTCTTTTCTTCGGCCAATGCAGGTTGGTACAAAACTAAGCACATTTCTGAGTATCACAGGATTCTTCATCTCTGTCTCCTGAGCTTGGCAGTAGAGGTCCAAGTTAGACAGCCAAAATTGAAGGCTGCATCATTTGAAGAAGGCAGCTGTTCCTATATGACGTTTTTCTGTTATGCCCGATGAAGAATTCTGTGAAAGCCAGAGGCGTGCGTATTCCTACTACACTAACCTGCCTTGTTCCGTCAACAGATATAATTGCACCTACACTGTTTCCTCCTCTACCCAATTCGGCTCTGGCGTGGTTCTTTGGGGCTGAGCCACATTCTCTCCTCTCTGCCAGTGTAGTCACACACACTCTTCCTTGCGTTTTGCCAGTCTACCACCCACAGAGGTAGGAAGAGGTTAAAATTGGCAACAGAACTTCTGTGCATTATGTGGTATGGCGGTTTCGCCCCCTAGTGGCCAAGATGCCATATGACCAAACGTCTTTCCTTTTTCTGTGCATGGTGTAACTTGACTATATTTTGATCTGGCAAGAAGTGCTTGCCACCAGGCCTTCTGAGAGCCTGAGCGGAATGATTTGAGATGCCACTTTTTGGGGGGGCAGGGCTCCTGTGCCTTAAGTAGTATAGGGTTGTTAACGTGTCAGATGAGGGCCAGGAAGTTTCAGCTATGAAACTTACTGGGGGGACCCTGGGTTAGCCACTCGTTCTCAGGTCTAACCTACCTCACAGGGTTGATGCAAGGATAAATGGGGTGGGGAGAGGAGAGCCACGTATATCGCCCTCCCTGAATACCTTACAGCAATGTTTTCCAAACTTTTTCGACCCGCGGCGGCTCCCTTGACCATTAGTGACCCTTGGCCGCGGCTCCCCATTACATGAAGTTGATGCCTGCCAATTGGCATTGCACTGTATTCCGAGAGGGTTCCGTGGCACTCCGCGGCTCCCCTGGCTGTTATCCGCGGCTCTACTGGCTGTTACCCACGGCTCCCTTTGGGAGCCACTGCCTTACAGAAAGGGCGGGATAAACTTGAATACATTTCCCTGGCATGGAGACATGAAGCCACGGGTAAGGCTTCGCAGCTCCTTGATCTGTGCAGGCCAAGCTGCTGATTCCCAGCTGCGTCTCTTTTCCGCTCCTAGGCGACGAGGAGGACGAGGAGGACGGCCGCGAGGAGCGGCTCCCGTCCTGCTTTGACTACGTCATGCACTTCCTGACCGTCTTCTGGAAGGTTCTCTTTGCCTGTGTGCCCCCCACGGAGTACTGGAACGGCTGGGCCTGCTTCGTGGTCAGCATCCTTGTAATTGGGATGCTGACCGCCCTCATTGGAGACCTGGCCTCCCACTTTGGCTGCACCGTCGGCCTCAAGGACTCTGTCAACGCCGTCGTATTTGTGGCCCTGGGCACTTCCATACCAGGTATGAAAAGAAATCTCCTTGCCAGATCAGACCACACAGACTGTGTCTAGCCCAGCCTCCTGTTTCCAACAGTGGTCAGCCTGATGCACTGACCGCCTGCCTGAAGAATCCTGTTTTCAGAGATCTGCACTCTGAATTTGGGTGCTTCCTGTTGCTAGCGCTCTCTTCCATACATTTGTCTCATCTTTTCTTAAAACTCCCTCTGTGCTAATGGCCACCTCCATATCTTGTGGGCAGGCATGGGGCATCTTGCAATGGGGAACTGGGCGGGTGTATTTTAGCTGTGGGTTCAGGCTTAGTGGAGACACTAAAGGTCTAGCCAAACACACTACAATACTCCCCCCATATCCGCTGGGGATATGTTCCAGGCCCCTCCATGGATACTTGAAACCGTGGATAAGAGCGAACACCCCCTCCATGGTTTCCTGAGGGCCCCCCCGCCCTGCCTCCCCTGTGGGCAGGCGTGCATGTGCCCCCAGCTCTTATTTTTCTTTCAGCAAGCTTTGTTTCTTCCTTCAAATAAACAGAGAAGCAGCCTCCATTGCAGGCAAGTAGAACAAGACTAAGTCCTAGAGAGGCTCTGCCAGGTTTCTGTTAACCTTGCAGAACCTCTCTAGGACTTAGTCTTGATCTACTTGCCTGCAATAAGCAGCCAGAGGCTGCTTTTCCTGTTTGTTTAAGGAAGAAACAAAGCTTACTGGGAAAAAAGTAAAAGCCTGGGGTGGGGGGGTCCCTGCAATCCGTGGATAACTGAAACTGTGGATAGCGAATCCGTGGATATGGGGGTCCACCTGTAGAATTGTTTCCTGTCTATTGAGATGAGAGAGGTTGGCTAACCATGTCAGAACATAGTTAGCGTGTGAGCATGTCCTGAGTGATGTCAAGAGATCTGGAGGGCACACAGGGCCAAGCTATTTTCTGCCCTACTCAATTAAAAATATATATATATAATTTTTTCATAAGACTTTATAATTAATTACCGGTATATTCCATAGCACTGTTGCAGTATTTATCGT
The DNA here is from genome assembly GCA_026170595.1 of Plestiodon gilberti rubricaudatus. NCBI lineage: Eukaryota > Metazoa > Chordata > Lepidosauria > Squamata > Scincidae > Plestiodon > Plestiodon gilberti. The sequence continues at coordinate 10,125,736 of JANXHW010000011.1, forward strand.
AAAATAAAAAATATATATAAATTGTCAGTTGCATTTTTACATGGGTAAAAGAAACTAATCAGTATATAACTGTGCCTCTCAAAGGTCAGCACTATGCCCCTCTGAGGTCTGCACCTTAGGCAGTTGCCTAGTTGGCCTAATGATAGCACCGGCCCTGAGGACACAGCAGAGCCGGCCTGACTATGAGGCTGACTGAGGTGGTTACAATAGGCCGTAGATCAGTAAAGGGCAACAACTGCCTCCTTCCATGCTCCGCCGTCTCCTTTTCAAATTCAGGAAGTGAAATGGAGCAGAACAGGAAGTGTGGAGGAGAGGGGTGGGCTAGAGTGTCTCCAACCTCTTCATTCCACGCTTCCTTTCCGAATCGAGGGAACAGCAGGGGGCGCACCACTGGCGAAGGGGAGGAGAGCAACATTTGGTGCACTGCCTTGGGTGCCAGAAGGTCTATGAGTGGCCTGGGGCAGAACTTGTTTCCCAACGCCCCTAGAAAAAACACTGTGTCCCCCCCAGTTTTCTGAGCTGTCCTATCTCCTCACGGCCCTCCTCTTTCCACAGACACCTTTGCCAGCAAAGTGGCTGCGCTCCAGGACCAGTGCGCCGACGCTTCCATCGGCAATGTGACGGGCAGCAATGCGGTCAACGTCTTCCTGGGCCTGGGCGTGGCCTGGTCCGTGGCAGCCATTTACTGGGCCTTCCAAGGCAAAAACTTTGAGGTGCAGACAGGCACGCTGGCCTTCTCAGTCACCCTCTTCACCATCTTCGCCTTCGTCTGCATCAGCGTCCTCATGTACCGGCGCCGGCCGCAGATAGGGGGCGAGCTGGGTGGGCCCCGAACCGCCAAAATCCTTACCACTTGCCTCTTCATGGGCCTCTGGCTCCTCTACATCCTTTTTTCCAGCCTCGAGGCCTACTGCCACATCAAGGGCTTCTGAGAACCCCCAAGCAGAGCACAAGGGGGCAAGGCAGGGCGCTGGACAGAAGACAGGCCACAAGAGGGCGCCCTCCGCAAAGGGGCACCTTCTGCAGTCCGCCTCCCGCGATCCGAAGCATTGTTTTCTTTTTTTACCGTGGGGGACAAGGAATGACCTCTCTTTCCTCGCTGCGGGAGAAGACGCCTGCCCCCGTTCCTGACCGCCAGTTTTTCCGGCATTCTCTGGTTGTTGTTGTTGTAGTTTTGTTCTCTCGCTTGCACTCAGCATAAGGAAGACTTCCTGATCTCCACCCTTCTCCCCAACGGTAGCACGATTCCTGCGACATTCCAATATTGGGGTCTCCCTCTCTCTTGCCTGCGCAGGAACTAGGAATGCAAGTTGGGGGGGGTGCTCTGTTGCTGTTGCTGTGGAAGGACCCCATGACTCGTCTACTAAAGCGCCCTCCGGTGGTTCTGCTGCAGCTGGAACACCAAGATGAAGAGGAAGTCAAGCCTCTTCTCCCTCAAAAGTGATGCAGAAATGGTCCTCACTCCCTTGTTGTTTTACGGTGCAGAGGGCATCTGGGAGGGAAGGAGACTTCCTACAGGGACGGAGGAGTGCGATGGAGTTTAGCGGTTCTATTCTCTCTCTCTCTCTCTCTCTCTCTCTCAATCTCTCTCTCTCTCTCTCTCTCTCTCTCTCTCTCTCTCTCTCTCTCTCTCTCTCTCTCTCTCTCTCTCTCTTTTCCATTTGAGATTTTTCAGTAGTCTTCTTGTGGTTTTAAAAATGGTTTTCTGCAGCATTAGAGGCGAAGTCAAGGCCGGAGAGACATGACCAGCTCACATCCACCTTGCCCAGACTCAATGCAACAAAAAGGAGGGGGGGTAGATCTCTGAACCCCTCCCCAAATTTGCGCACACACCCTGCGGCTTTTGAGGGTGGACAAGACTCTTGCTTAGACTTTTCAGGGGGGGGGGAGGGCCGTGTTCCCATGACATAAGCAATGGCTTTTGTTTAAACACCCCCCCCTTAACATGCGCCGAACTGCTGCTGCTTTGTCAGTAACATGAGATATCAAAAATGTTTGTGTGCACCTCTCTTTAAGGGAGGGCTACATGCCGCCTCCTCTGATTTGGCCACACCTAGAGTGGGATGTTCTGCCTCTCCCTCCCTAGGGTGCCCCTGTCCACCACAGTGAGGACCACATGTTGTCTAGGTGGAGGTTTCCTCGATGACCCACGTCAGGCTCCAGCCTATGCATATTGACTGGGGCTTCCTCCCAGGTAAACATGTCTAGGGTTGCAGTCTTAAGGTATTACCCAGAACTGGATGACACCCTGCCCAGCTATGAACATGTGGAATGAATGGGCGGCCATATATGTGCGATTTCCACATTATGGCTGCACCTCTCTGGGGCTGACAGTTCCGCCATTGGACGGCCCACGTAGTCCCCTGTGTCGCACCTGGCTCCAGTGTGGAATCCAGTCACGGAGTACGCCAGAAATCTAGAAACGGGGCCTGCTGCTTTGCTGAAAAGAAGCCTTCCTACAAGGAACAGGAGATGGATGCCCCTGTCCTCCAAATCTAGCATGCAACTGATTGTCCTGGGGCAGGAAGACCTCTCTCTGCCTGGGGATAGGTGGTTCTGAGCGCCCAATGGACCAGGGGTCTGGACTGAGCAGAAGGCAATTTTCTATGTTCATGTGAATGTGCAGATCAGTGTTGGTAGATGTTCTCTCTGTGCAATGTCCCTCTGGGAGAAGGCGGCTTGTCCAGATTTGCAGTCATGTCACTGAAGCAAATTTCAAATTACAAAAAAAAAAAAAAAAATCAACTGCAGGTGCACCCAAAATGGCCCAAGCAAACCAGGTCAACAACTGAGCCTGTCTGGCTGCTCCTCCGTCTCACCTCCAGCTGGGGTGAACCAGCCATGCATGGGGTACATGCCTGGGTGAGACAGAAGGGTCTGGAGAGCAGCCTTCGCTCATAAGACGCCGTGTAGGTACAGGAAGTGCCGCCATCTTGAAATGGGCCACACAAGGCCGGCACCTGCTTGTGACTGCCGCTTCTTTGGCAAGAGAGTCCCCCCTGGGTGACCTTGGAATGAAATGATGCGGAGGGAGGGTCCCCTCCGTCTGGAAACATCGGCGATGCAGCAAGGAGTGGTGAGGAGGAACTTCAGAAATTCATAGCAGGGCTCTGGAGTCCTGTTGCAGGCCATGCATTTCATGCGCTATACCTGGCCTCTCCCACCCCCGTCACTCCCCAGCATCAACCAGATTTGGCCATGCATGTTGCCACAATGCCTCCAAGGGCTGGAGAACATCTCAACGCCTCTCTGCCTTTAGTCCTGTCCTCCTTTGGCGTCTGATTCCTTCCATTTTGATCGGATGGTAGAGTCAGTATTGGGTGGGTCTTCTCCTGCCAACGTAGCAGTTCGAAGGCACGTTAATGCGAGTAGATAAATAGGTACTGCTTGCGGGAAGGTTACAGCATTCCGTGTTCCAGCTGCATGCTACGCGCTGCGGCAAGGAGAGTCACGCCGGCCACATGACCACGGAAGTGTCTTCGGACAGCGCTGGCTCTTCGGCTTTGTAAAGGGGATGAGCACTGCACCCTAGAGTCGGACACAACTGGACTTAAATGTCAAGGGTTACCTTTACCTTCCTAAAAAGCCAGGCAGGACTAAAGACATACTCCTCTTTCCATTGGTAGGCGCTGCCCTCCGGTGCCCTCCGCCTCTTCTGGCCACTGCTGTGAGCCCAAATATTTTAAAGGGAGGGCAGAAGCTGAAAAACCCACAAGGTGTGTTGAGGAGGTCACTCCTCGCCATGCCCACCCAACGTGTTCTAAAAACGGAGCAGGATCGATACAGCAACCATTGGGGGAGTTTGCTAGCTAGCACTCGCTGCAGGATTATCAGCTGGGACAAACATCCCCTTTGTGACCTGGTCAGGTCCTTCCAGGGGAAGAAGAACTCTCACTCTGGCCCATGTCCCGTCCCCCCGTCCTCCCCTACCCAAAGCCAACATTTCAGACGCCTGCCTTCAATTCTGCCCCTCGGGAGGGTCCCCTCCCTCGCTTTCCAAGCATGGCGCGAGGTGGTGTCGAAGCAGACAGGGGAGGGGGGCACTTGATCTTGATGCTGATAGCCCCACGGTCTGGAGTGACTATTTGTACTTTTTATTTTTTTTTATTCTTTGAAGAACATTTACCAAATTCCCAGCTGACTTTCTTAAGAAACACAAAATATGGGAACAATTTTCTAACACATCATGGCAGCAGGGGGGCGCCGAGGGGGAGAGGGATGCCTTGAGCAGTGGGGGGCTGGTTACTGGTATCCAATGTGGTTTCTTAACACTTTTTCCCTTTTTGGCATACAATGGAAGATGCTTTTCAAATTCAAAGACTTTGTAGCGCCTTTTGGCTTAGCAAGGCAGTTGCAAAAAGGAAAATCTTTACTTAAGAGTTGTCTCTTGTCTAGTTCTTTGATGCGCTCTCTCTCTCTCTCTTTCTCTCTCTCTCTCTCTCACTCACTTTTTAATTTTTCAAAAACTGGGTCTCTCTCTCTCTCTCTCTCTCTCTCTCTCTCTCTGTACAGGTTGCCATAAATCATTTCAATTCTGCCTGTTCTTTATTTTGCAGACGAAAAATCTTGTTTAGCAAAAGCTTGCATGACGCCTTCCAGGGACAAACAACCAACTTTATGATACATTTTATTTTGAAGAAGAAAAAAAAAGAACTCTATAAAAGTGTGGTTATTTTCAAGCCCGTCTCTGACTTTTTTTGTTCCATTTTTTGAGATTCCATTCTCCGGTGTGTGCAATCTGATCACTGACATATTTTGGAAATGAGAATGTGTGCATGTTATGTTTCAGAAAGGCCGTGGGCCTCCATGGTTGGCTGGGGAAGCAATCGTTAAAAGGCGAATGGATGGGAGCAGAATGCTTAGACGGGGAGATTCCTCCTTAATCTTTTGTTGTTGTTTTTACCAAAAATAATTAATTAACAGATATTTTCAACACCTCTCGAGTTTTACAATTCCCCGGATTCTTTGGGAGAAGCCATGACCATCAGGAGTGACAGAAAGCTTTGCAATGTGAATACAGAACCTGGAAGAAATAACTTAAGGGCACATATGAACAAAAGGGATAATTACCACTAGGTGCTGATGGAAGGCTTAGCCTTTTTCCCCCCTGGTACAAAATGAACGTTAGTGTTCCAGCAATATTAGTGATAACAGGACTGATATCTTGGTGCCTGTCTGCCCCCTTACCTGGTGATGTAACTTACCTTCTGCTGTGCCTCCCACTCTCTGGACTGGAAAGCCAAAGAGTGGCAGAGGAAGTGTGGAGGAGAGAGAATGGTGGGCTACAGCGTCAAAGTCACTCTAGCCCCCCACTCTCCTCTCCTCCTGCTCCACCCCCCTCTTCCTTTTCAATCCAAGGAGTGGGAGAAGGAGCCGCAGCAGCTGAGGTGAGTGGGCAGGCAGAGGTGGGTGCCTCCGCCAATCTGCTGCCTGAGGCGATTGCCTCAGCTGGCCTCATGGGTGAACCGGTCCTGAGTGATAAGCAGAACCCAGTCAAGTTACTGAATGATACCCTGGGCTGAGGCAGTGGAGGGGGAAACTTCTCTGGTGTTTTTGTTTGTTTGTTTTTGTATGAGTGGCCAGCGGGTGGCACAGTGGGTTAAACCGCTGAACCATGAGCTGTCGATCGAAAGGTCGGCAATTCGAATCCGTGACGGGGGTGAGCTCTCGTTGCTTGGCCAGCTCCTGCCAACCTAGCAGTTCCAAAGCATATTAATGCGAGTAGATAAATAGGTACCGATTGCGGGAAGGTAAACAGCGCTCCGTGTTCCAGCCGCATGCTACGCGCTGCAGCAAGGAGAGTCACGCCGGCCACATGACCACGGAGGCGTCTTCGGACAACGCTGGCTCTTTGGCTTTGAAATGGGGATGAGCACCACACCCTAGAGTCGGACACGACTGGACTTAATGGTCAGGGGGGGGTCACCTTTACCTTTACCTTTTGTATGAGAGGGGAGATGCGAGAGGGGAGATGCGAGGTTGAGAGGTGTCACCAGGCTGTAGAGGGAGAAAATATGCGCACGCACAGGAATTAAATGGTGGGGGGAGAACAAAGTGGAAATAGGTTTTTGTTACACAAAATGTCACCGTTACAAGGGACACGGCTGGCTCCCTTTGCTGCTGTTTGGAACGGGTGGCTGTCCATTGGGGGCCCTGTCTTTTTTCTGGGCCCTTTAAGAGCTGCCCCTACCAACCAAACACAAAAGGGAGCCCCACAAACGGCAACAGCACAACAGAACAGGCAACAAATGGCAGCAGCTATTCCAAGAAGGCACAGGTTCAGAATGGTCAGTTGTATTTCTACATTTCATTTCCGTAGGGCCTGCACAGTTTCATTCAGGGGAGGGCTCTTTAAATATCCAGCTCCTAAGGGCTAAGTTGCAAGGCAATGACCAACACCTGGAAACAAACTGATCTGGTGCAGCAGAATGGGAGTCACAGGCAGCACCCAGAACTGCCACGTTCTGCACCCACTGAAGTTTGGCGGCTGGCAGCATTTGTAGCAGCTCAATGTGCAGAAGTTAAACAGGTGGAGAGAGGCGAATCTAGGGCGGAGCAAGCGGAGCACCCGCTCCGGGCGCCATCGCCCGAAGGGCACCCCGCTGCTCCGCCCGCGAGTCGGACTCGGACTCGAGTCTCCGAGTCGGACTCGGAGACTCGAGTCCGAGTCCGACTCGGGCCGGCCCCCTCAATCTGAGCAAAAAATGAGTCTGAGCAAAAAATTGCGCAGCGGGCCTTCCTTAGAAGGCCCCGGGCAGCCAGCCGGGGAAGACGTCCCCAGCCGGCTCTCCCGATTGGGGGGGTCCCGCCAGGTCGCCCCCTCCCAGAGCGCGCCCCTCCCTCCCGGAGTGCCCCCCCTCCGGAGCATGCTGCGGCCTGTCGGCCGCAGCACGATATTTAATTATAGGGGCGCCTACCCCCCCCCGGTGCTCCGGGCGCCAAGGGGGGCGGTTACGCCTCTGGGTGGAGCTTCTTTCTGGCAGAACAAGGTGAGGCCTCCCATTCCCATTGGGGGTTTACAGTGCTAGGCCCTCTCTCAGTTTTGCCCTCTTCCAGCATCACTCTCTGGGCGAAGTCACAAGCCATAGTATGTAAGCAACCTCCTGGTTTTAGAAGTAGGTTTGCTCTGTATGCCAGATGCAAGGGAGTGGCGACAGGATACAGGTCTCTTGTTGTCTTGTGCTCCCTGGGCATCTGGTGGGGCCACTGTGAGATACAGGAAGCTGGACTAGAGGGTCCTTTGGCCTGATCCAGCGGGGCTCTTCTGAGGTTCTTATGAAGCCAGAGATAATCTAAAAAGGAAGCAGAAATGGGCCTGGGAAAGAGTTGCTTCTGAGAGCACTCAGGAAGTCAGGCTTCCTTCCTTGCCTCCCCCGCCGTGCTTCAGAAGTTTGTCTGACTTGTTTTTAAAAGTTGCTGAATATATATGGATATGCTTTTACCTGTTCTTTCACTGGCTTATCAATTTAGCATGGAAACTTTATTCTTAATGCAACGCTGGTCTGAGAATGGAGGTTGTTTTGCTGGTGAAGTCACAGGTGCTAATCAATCAGTGCTGTGCGCAGCTGGCTTTGCATACAGACTTGTAGGTCCACCCTGCCCAAGCCAGACCCTGGAGACCAACAGCTACATTTCTGTTGAAAGTGGCAGCAGATTCCAACATCCTACTGTATATATATTATATCTGCAATCTGTGTCTTCTTCCTCTGGAACCTTTCTCTGTTTCCCCAGAAACCAATGCAGTTTTAAAGGGGTGGGGGGGAGGAAGGGTTCTGATGTAGAGTTCCAGCCCAGAACTCTAAATTTTCCAACCTCCCAACCAGAAAACCTGCTCCATCCCGTTGAAAGCGCCAAGCTTGCAGCCACAAGGTGGCGCTGTCGCTCCAATGTTTGTGCTGACTTGCTGGCCAAATGGATTTTGGAAAGAAAAACCAGACTTATTTCGGGGGAATCCGAATAGTCAGTCCTTTTCTTTTCAGGTGAGATGTTCATTGTTGCATAATGGGGGGGAGGGGGACACAGAGAACATGGAAAGTCCATTTTCCTTGGATGCTACCATAAAAGGACTTGACATTGCCTCTTTTAGAGAATTTTCAAGTGTGCCTAAAGAGAATGTGAGGAGGACACGAGCAGCTGCAAAGACGATCCGCTAGGTGGCGGTGTGACGCAAGGGGTGTGTGAACATTAGGCCATTTCGATTATCTCCCTGTTGCGAAACGCATCATCTAGTCTAGCGACTGCTACACACTGAGCATGCAAAAAGCATGGGAGCAGTCCAGCCGGTTTTCTCCTGCCTGGTCAGTTGGCAAGCCCTGCTCTCATGCTTTTTTGCATGCTCAGTGTGCAGCAGTTGCTAGACTAGATGATGCGTTTAATCGGAATGGCCTAATGTTCACACACTGCTATGAAAGTTGCAGCGACGCCAAGCAGATGAGTATTTGGCACCCTCAGTGGAGATTGCAGTAGGGCTGACACCTTGAAGGGTTTTATTTGTGTGTTGCGAGTACAGAGGCGAGGGGCCTTCAACAGCCAAGTGCTAGGGAGGAATGCAGCCAGCGAAGTTGTGTGTGCCCTCCCATGGAGATGCAGTGATAGGAGAAAGCTGCACCTGTTCAGTTTCTGCCTGGTGTGCAGCACTTAAACAACTTGGGTTAAGGGTCAGTAGCTTGGGGCCACTGTGGCCCCTTGGAAAGTATCTGCACGTCCACCCAATAACACTCACTACCTCTTCTCTAGCCCAAAATTATCTACCCAGCAAAAGAGAGTTCTGGTTATGTGGAGCCTCCATGTTCAGAGGTGGTCTACCTCAGAATATGAGTTGTTTGGGGAGGGGGACAGGAGACGGCAACAGCAACAGAAGGCCATTGCATTTATGACCTGCCCATCGGTTTCCCAATGGCTTCTGGTCTGCCACTATGTGGAACAGGGCTCTGGACTAGATCCAGCCGGGTTCATGTAAAATTAGGGGTCAAAACATATTGCAGGTTATCCCTTATCTGGACTGCTTGGGATGGGAAGTTGTCTGGATTTTGGAATATTTGTGTGAATATAATGAGATCTTGGGAATGGGACCCAAGTCTAAACACGAAATTCATTTATGTCTTGTATACACATAGCCTGACGGTAATTTTAGACAATATTTTTAATAACTTTGTGCCCCAGCATGCCTTGCGCTATGCCAGCCAGGTGCTGGATTTTTTTTTTTATTTAAAAGTCATAGCTCCAAAAATGTTTGGCTTTTGGACTAGTCTGGATTTCGGATGTCCAGATAAGGGGTAATCAACCTGTATTTAAATATTGTCTCTATTGATTAACACAGGCAGGTGTTGCTGGTATGACTCTTGTTTGCATTAATAACCACTTGACGTTGTTTAGATAATATCCAAATCTTCTGCTAGACCTTTCAGGAGACAGATTAGGGCCATGAGCACAGCTAATCTCACTTGCCTGTTTTCTTACCGCGCAGTCATGGTGGTTTCCTGTTGCGTGTTAATATCGGAGTCTATTTATCATTTGGTTTCAGAATTTTTTCCTTTTTTTAAATTTAATTTTGTGCTCCTGAAAAATGCACTCCAATCAAGCTGAGTATTCCGTCTAATGGAAGTAGCATAACAGTTTCTTCTCCCCACGCCCCAGATCTAGATAAAGAATGGATGTGAGACTTGATAGATGTGGAGACAGAATATTTACGACCTCCCAGTGATTATTTCAGCAAAGCAGGAGTTTATTGCGAGGGGTGGACGCATTGTTGATTTCTCTTGATCCGATCTGTGGGTAGATGGCATAAGGAGAGATTGTACAGGGCTGGTTGCCATGTTTTTCTTTTGGCCTGGCTCCTGTTGCTTTAACAGCAGTGGGGATTAAAGGAGACCATGTTTTTCCCCAGCACAGAGATAAAGCAATGAGGAAAAGTGTCATGGGTTTTAATTCCTCTGAGCTGTTAAAGGTGCACAGCCCATGAAAAAAAGTTGGCAACCTTGAGATAAATTTGCAAACAAATTCTACTTGCAGAGGCAGTGTGGCTAGTGGGGAGAGACCCTTCCTCTCTCCAGAGCCAATACATCTCATTTCTAAAAAGCCAACCCCGAGTGTGCAAGAGTGGCCAACTTTCTCCATGAATCCAGCTCCTGTGCTTTTAACAGCCGAAGACTCTGATGCTGGGAAAGATTGAAGGCAAAAAGAGAAGGGGAAGGCAAAGGATGAGATGGTTAGACAGCATCACCGATACAACGAACATGAAAATGAGCAAACTCAGGAAGATAGTGGAGGACAGGAAGGCCTGGCGGGATGTGGTTCATGGGATCACGAAGGGTCGGACACGACTTAACGACCGAACAACAACAACAACAAAAGGCATCTTTAGGGGAAAAACGCATTCCCTCCTGCCGTGGCTTCCATGCTAGGGAAAGCTTCATTCATTTATTAGGGGGAGTTTTTACCCTTCCTTTCGACTCTTAAAAGTGCCCAGGTCAGTTTCAAGCCCTGAAATCCAACAAAGAATTATTAACTGTACAGGTAAAAATCAAGAATTAGGCTGAAAAGCCATTTGGCAAAACAGTTGAGCCCCCAGGGTGAAAGCTTAAGCGGGTTGGAGGCTGCCAGCGTGCCCCTGTGCCCCTTGCAACTCCCGAACTGGCAGGCAAGGGCATGCCAGGATGATTGAGCAGCAACCGGGACCGCTGTGCCTGGATGTGACCCGGGTTGGGTGCCGTTTTGGAGGGGGAGATGCGACTGAGCTGAGCTCCTCTTCCCCCTCCCCCTCCCCCAGTTCACCCCTCTCCCGCTTTGGGGTCATCTCTGTTTTGTTTCCCATTGTCCCCCCCTGGATTTGTTCCGCCTACAGGGCCCCCGCAAGCTCAGATGCCCTCCGCCCCATTCAATGCGGCTTGTGCTATTGTTCCCGGCCTGACAGGTGTATAATTGGATGATTAATGTAGCTTCATTAGCCTGCGATTGAACCAGGGATGGTCATGCAGTGCGTTTTAAGCCTTCTTGGAGACCATATTGGGGTGGGGTGGGGGTGGGGAGGAGAGGCTGCCCTCCTTAAACCACCCTATGCTGACAGTAAGAGCCTGCTCTGTAACTCTGCACCTTGGCTGGCCCAGGTCTGAGCCAAGAGCCAAGGTAATAGGAAGGAGTGTGGGTTGCTCATAGCTGTGTGCAAACCAAGAGGCTTGCCCGACTGATCATCTGCGGAAGAAAACCAAGCCTGGCCTCCTTTTCTGCCTTTTGGCAGCGAGTCGGTCTAGAGCAGGGGTTGGCAACCTTTCCGGGCCAAGGGGCTGGACGTTTGCATATGCTAACCTGGCAGCTTGGTGGCTCACGTGTTATTCAGGCCTGAACAGAAAACTCTACCTGTTAAATTTCTGCCCACCAAGCTTCTGTGGTCAATGTAGCAGCAGACCCACTTTTTTAAAAAACGGCAAACACCAACTTGCGGGGATTTCTCTTTAACAGAGGCTTTCCCTCTTGGAAGAATAAAATGTTAGGCCATGATGAGCAAAGCCGGAGTATGGAGAGAGTTGGATGAATTAGCATATGCAAATAAGCAACAGCCTCCCCCTCCCCCCCACAGCTCCCAATTCTTTCTCCGAGGGATGGCAGAAGGGCTATTTCAGGTTTCAGTTGTGGGTGCAAGAGATTTTGGGGAGGTTGCAAGGATGCACCTGAACTTAAACAGATGGGTCCCTTTGGGGAGAAAGGCGGGGTAAAAATATTGTCAGTAAATAAATAAATAAACAAACAGCAGGAACAATTTTCATAAGCATTTAAGAGTGTTTTGCTGTGCTCATTTTCCTTCCAAATCGCTGTTACAGATGTGAACAAGTCTTATATTTTAAGTCTGCAATCCTAACATACAGGCCCACTGAACTGTTTATTATGGGAACCGTGGCTAGGACTATAAGAGCCACGCGTGGTCTCTCACACTAGGAGTGTGGCATTCCTGTCCCTTTCTCCACGGCAGGCCCTCGCAGAACCATAGAGTTGGACAGGGGCCTTTAAGGCCATCTTGTCCTCCCTCAAGCTACATCTGAGAGTTGGGGGGGGGGTTCCTCCAGAGAGCTGTGTGCAGTGAGGCATGGGGGGGGGACACAACCGGTGACATGGAATCAGCAGTGCAGACACCCTGGTTAAGCGGATCCGCCTTTCGCTGGCACAAATACTGACCGCTGCATCGCAGAACCAGTGAGACAGCAAACAAAAAACAAAAAAAGCAGCGCTCCTGAGGAATAATCGACTGTGGTCCAAAGTGTGGGGGCGGAAATGGACCCCCCACCCTGGTGCCTCTGCATAGGACAACCCAGACTATATTTGGGAAAGCCTAAGAGATCTGGCTGACCTTGAAAGAGAGAGACCCCCTCCCCTCCCTCCCATTCCCAGCCCTGGTCTGTTTCACTGGTAAGCAAGAACAGTGTTTAAAAACCAGCGGCTCAGAAAAACACAGGCTCAGTCTAGCCTGCTCTCATTGCTGCCTCCCCCTCTTCCCCCCCCCTCCGTTCCCCGGAGATCTGCGGCTTGACTGGCGAGCATCGCCCAGTGATAAATGACTTTATTACGATTCTTATTTCCCCAGCTCCCCACCCCTTCCTATTTTTTCTTCTGGAAAGCCAGGGTCCCCGACACCTAATTCTACCTCTCTGGCATGGCCCATCCATCATTTCTCCCAGTCCTCCCTCTCCTTCCCCCCCCTCCACCGAGCCTCTCTCAGTGACATAACCCACCAATTGCAGTGCCTGCCAGTATGAATCACACCACCAACAATGGGAGTCGGATACCCCGTAAATTAGCACGGCCTAGATCGGAACTCGGACCCCTTGTTTGTTGTTAATCTGTCCCTGGCAAAGATTTGGAAATGGTTCAGTGCTGGGTGTGTGTGTGTGTGTGTGAGAGAGAGAGAGAGAGAGAGAGAGCGAGCGAGAGAGCGTGAACGAACGAACCAACGTACGTACGTGTCTATACAGTAGTGTCCTCAGGGTGAGCAAACACAACAGAATTAAGAATTCTCAAAGATAATTCCATGTAGGAAATAATATACAATCTGCATTGCATGCATGCCTGTCAGCACACGGCCAATTGCAGGTCCCAACACACATGTGTGGTTGAAATTAAATTATATTTAAAACACAGCAATATCTTTACTGGAGCAGATGCTGGCATATCTAAGCTGGCTTTCTGCTCCAGGTGCCGCCCTGAAATCGCAAGTGGGGTGAGAAGGTGATGGACTTTGCCTTGGCTTGTGCCTGGGGAGCCCGACCATGGCGAAAACGGGGCTTCTGTGCCGATTCTGGCCCACTGGGGTTCCTTTGCTCTCCAGTTCTGGTTCAGAAGCAAAAGTATTACAAAAAGGCCGTTTGGTACACTTTGACCTGGGTTAGATGCGCTCCCTGTTGCTTTCGACAAAGCTCTATCTATATTATAAAATGAATACAATAAGAACCTGAGACAGAGAGGGAAGTGTGTTGTTTGTTTAAACCGGCCTGGTTTTGGATTTTGAAAAAGGACACGGAAGCACACACATACACCACCTGATTAAACCGGGAAGAGAAAACATGAACCAAACAACTGACAGGCCCATGATTACCGAGCCGCTTATTTTGAACTGGTGACTGCTTCTTGTATTGTGCAACCAGTCCTGGGTTCAAGATCCCATCAGCCAAGCGGGAGTCGGTTCCAGTTCACTGAGAGCAGCTCTCTGAACGGGGGAGTCTTTGGGCTGGGTTCACGGTCAGTTTGACGTACATGGACTGGTGCCTCTCCCTCCTCCCAAGAATGTGTCTAATGAATTCCCTTCTTAAAAAACGACCTGCACTTGCGGCTACACAAATGCCTTAAGCTGCACATGATGCGTGTGCGAAGGGATCCTTTCTGGGGCCTGCCCCACTTCTGTTGCCAGGTATCTCCGGGGAGGGAAGCCGACTCCTCGTGTGATGATGAAAGGGAGGAAAAGTTCCCTCTCTCCCTCTCTCCTCCATTCACCACATTTAAAAACTGAGGAGGCCCAAGCACTTGCATGTCAATCGAGCCCTTCCGCTCGGCGTTAAGTAGGATCGCCGTTATTTCTGAAGAGGCCCTTCAGGCTGTGTGTGTGATGTACACAAAGGTGTGACGCAGAGGCATTAATATCCCAGGACAAAGGTGGAGTTGCGTGTCAGGCTGGGCCTGATGGATCTGAGCGTCGTTCGCCCAGAGAGCTCTTAACTCTTCTTGCCTCCGTTAATCCCTCTCCAGGCCAGCAGACCATTCATCAGGTTGTCCAGCTACCAGCCCTGCGAGGGCCATTATCCCCGTTCTCCAATCAAGGGCTTGACGCGCCGTGAGAGATTGCAGCCAGCCAGCTTCCCGATTGATTCCGCTCTGGCGGCAGGTGAGCCCCCGTGTCGCTGGGGAGGGGGCGAGGCGGCCACCGCCCACTCTGCCCTGGAAGAAGGTTGGCGGAGGAATCCGCGCCATGTCCCTCGAAGGCTTGGTGGCCACCATTGAGAGGGTCTCTGCAGAGCAATTCTCAGAAAGGTAGTTGGCCTGAATCTGGGCTGTATCGGTTCAGAGGGGGGGGGGCTTGCATGCCTGACTCCTCCTCTTCCACTCTGAAGCAGGACTATCTAGGCACAGCTTTAAGAACCTCAGAAGCGCCCTGCTGGATCAGGCCAAAGGCCCATCTAGTCCAGCTTCCTGTATCTCTCAGTGGCCCCACCAGATGCTCTAGGGAGCACTCATGCAAGACAACAAGAGACCTGTATCCTGTTGCCACTCCCTTGCACCTGTCATACAGAGATAACCTAGAGTTAAAAACAAGTATCATACCTGTAAAACTCCATCATATATACTCTTTTATTTCAAAATATAAAGATGTTAAAAAAAAAAAACTTTACGTTTCGCTTCAAGGCATTCTAAGGATGCCTCAAGTGTTTGAGGCGAAACGTAAAGTTTTTTGTTTGTTTTTTCAGATCGAAAGCTTTCATGGCCTGCAGTTACTCTATGCAACTTGGGGTATACGGGTAAAGAGGCCATGTAAAAAATCCAGCCAGAATAAAACAATAACCAATACTGCTTACGTTTTTCCAAATATTTAGAAATTGCAAGACAGACGAGAAATAATTTAAAATCCAAAGCTTGTACCAATCTACCAATCTTTGGATTGCTCCGGGAAAATGTTTCTGTTCTAAGAAACGAAACGTCGGACTATACACACTCAAGCTTTGGATTTTAAATGATTTCTTGTCTGTCTTGCAATTTCTAAATATTTGGAAAAACGTAAGCAGTATTGGTTATTGTTTTTATTCTGGCTGGATTTTTTACATGGCATCTTTACCCATATACCCCAAGTCGCATAAAGTTTTTTAACATCTTTATATTTTGAACTAAAAGTGTATATATGACGGAGTTTTCCCGGTATGATGCTTGTTTTTAACTCTGAGACTTGGACACATCATGAAAACCTGAGAACGTATTTAGAGAGAACCTACTTCTAAAACCAGGAGGTTGCTTATGGCTTGTAACCTGTGGTGGTCTTTTCTTCTACAAATCTATCCAATCCCCCTTTAAAGGCATCTAGGCCTTCAGGTGCCATCCCCACATCCCGTGGCAAGGAGTTCCACAGATTAATTACACACTGGGTGAAGAAATATTTCCTTTTGTCTGTTTTCACATGTCCCCTGGTTCTGGTGTTGTGCGAGAGGGAGAAGAACTTCCTTCTATCTACTCTCTCCATCTCATGCATAATTTTATACGTCTCCATCATGTCCCCCCTCAGGCGCCTTTTTTCTAGACTGAAAAGCCCCAAACGCTGTAGCCTTTCCTTCCTTGACCTTCCTTCCTTCAGGGGATTGGCCACAAAGGCTGACCGTGTCTGGACACCCAGTCAGATGCCCAACACAGGGTGGCAAAGAGGGGTCCCAATCCCAGGACTGGAGCCTTGCCTCTATCGATTATGCACCAGTAAGAAACTCCCCCTGCTAATCCCTGGCCTTGGCCAGTATGGGACCAGTGTGGTGTTCAGGCAGTAAGATTTGCTTTCTCAAATTCTGGCACATGGGCAGAGCCTGGTGAACTCTGGTGGAAGCAAACTACACAAGCGTGCTGTGGGCACCTGTGGCTTGCACTGGTTTGACGCTTGCCATGCAGGTGGGCCAGAGGATGTGATCTCCTCCCTTGGCCTTTTTTCCCCCACTCCACCTTAGGTAAATTTTGCACTGGGCTTCACCCCCCAGGTACTGGAACGTTTGATTTCAAGATGTGCAACCAGTGGGGTTATTATATGCCTAACTTTGTGCCTCAATGTGTGGTTGAACAGGTTGCTGCCGGGGAGTCTGAACATGAACCCAAGAGCTGCCTTCTGCCTTCATCGGATCAACAGAACATGGAGGGAGGTCGCTATGGAAGAAACACAGGTACGAACGTCCACTGCCTCTCTCGGTGTTGGCGTCTTAGTGTGTAGAGGGACTTAGCTCCTGGTAAGAGCCCCTGCTCTGCAGACAGGTGATCCTGGGTTCAAACCTTCCCAGGAACAAGACGGGGGAGCCAGCAGTCCATCCAGATATTTAGGGCAGATTATCGTTTTGGAGGCTTTTAGGCAGGGAAGCTCTGACTCAGAAGACCGGTTTCCTCTTTACCCGCTCCATGGGAAGCTTCCCCTCCATGGGTGAGGCAGGGGGCAGGTCTCACCTCCTCTGCCCCCCCTGCCATAGGTCATGAAGCAGGATAACCTGGCGTTAATTTACACACACAATCTTCCTGAGGATCCCTATTGTAGGGTCAGAAAGACCCAGCCTTCCTATAAATACCAAATCTTCCCTTGTAGCAATGACCGTTTATATTTATGTAGCACTGTAACAGGTAATCCTACAACCACCCTGTATGGTAGGTCAGCACAATTGGGAGGCTGAGTGAGAATGGAGTCCCAAAGACCACTTACAGCGCAATCCGAACCAACTTTCCAGCCACAATGCAGCCCCCAGGTAAGGGAACAAAATGTTCTCACCTTGCAGAGGCCTCCATGACTGCCCCTGCACTGCAAAATGCAGTGTGCACCCTGTTGGCACGGCTACACTGGCGCTGGAAAGTTGGTTAGGACTGCGCTGTCAATGAGGTCATGACAGAGGCAAGATTTTTGGAGCCAGGACCTCTTGGTTCGTAGCCTGTGTCACAGCTACGACTCGGGATTCTACCTGAAGCCTGGGTGGGAGACACACAAACCGTTCCGGTGCATGAAGAGAGTCTCGCCCACAGTGGCTTTTTGATGTGCATGATGTAAAGCAGGGGTTCTCAACCTTTGGAGGCCCGGGTACCCCCTATCACGGTCCAATTGTCTGAAGTACCCCCTGCTAATTAACTGCTAAGTAATTGGATTAATCAATTAATTAGGTAATTAATCGTTAAATAAAAAAGTACTAAAACAATTTTAAATGTGAAAAATGTCATTTAACTGTGTGTGTGAGAGGGGGGGCAAGGATCTCTTTTTTTTCTCGATCACACTTTCCAAAATCAGCTCCTCCCTCCCCCACCCCACCAAAGTACAAAAATAAGCCCAAAACCAGAGACAGAAGGGCTCCGAAAATAATTACAATTTTAAAATCCATGTTAATTAACACTTAATTAGCTGCTGATGGGTCAGATAAGGGGCATGGCTTTGCGTACCCCCAGCAAGAGGTCCGCGTACCCCTAGGGGTACCCGTACCACAGGTTGAGAACCCCTGATGTAAAAGGCTTTGGGGCTGTAGGTGTGAGAGCCCATCAGGATTGACCCATCCTAGCCAGTGGTGAAGGGCCACCTCCCCTCCATCGTTTCATAAGCGACACAAGAGGTGCTCTAGTCTAGTCTCCCACATAGGATGGCTGGGTGGGCATCCTCTCCTCTCATTCAACATTGCTGCAGGCAGTCCACCCGCTGTTTTACTGCATTCTTCAAAACTGGCTTGTGGAACTGCCTGCCACAAGATGTGGCAATGGCCGTCTCAAAAACAGCTGCAACTCAGCAGCATTCCTGATCTGGAAAGAGAGGGAGAAATAGAAAAACTTCTAGTAGAATAGATATTGGAGATGTGCCTAGTCCACCCTTCTCCTCCACACTTCCTGTTCTACTCCATTCTTATGTTTCTTTTTATTTTCAGAGAACAGAGGTTGGAGGAAGAGGAGGAGGAGTGGCGTGTAGGTAAGGAAGTGCAGCAATGCACTACGCAAAGGGGGGGCACATGCCACCCTCTTTCACAAGGAGGAGCTCAATAGCAAATTGCATCTAGAACTCTGTCCCATATAGCAAGAGCAGCAGCAAAAAAAAAAAAAAGACAGCAGATGGCAAAGTTAGTTTGTTTTGGTTTTCTTTTCTCGAATTCTTTTCATTTAAAAAAAAATCAAAACCAAACCCCAAAGCACATTCAAAACAAGAACCCCGAAAAAGGAAAATAAAATGTACAATTTAATTTACTTCGCCTTTCTGAGCATCAACATCAATAATTAATTAATAATTAAATCATCCAAAAGAAAGAAAGAAAGAAAGAAAAGGGGTGGGGGAAACGAAACCACAACCCTGCTTGGAATATTATCTTGTTTGGAAGAGAAAGTCTGTGGGGGGAGAAAAAACGACAGTGCCCAAAGTTGGCTTTGCCCCCCCTGCCATGGTGGTGGGGAGCATAGAGCGTGCATGTGGTCTGTGTGCGGTGAAAAAAAAAAACCGAAAGCAGACCCCAACCAATGAAGAGTTAGCCCCTCAGCCTCCCCCTTCCCGAATCTCTCCTAAAAGATTAGTGGTGGGGGTCCATCTCCCTCTCTTCAAACGTTGAGAGGTGAGATCCGTTTCCGTCAAAGTCCAGCTTAGCTTGCGTATTGCGATCCGTCGACTGGTCCCGAAACCTTGGCAGACAGACAAGACCCCCCCGGGGGATCTTGAACCCTCGGCTAGGCGGTGTTGGTGAGGTGGTCCTTCCTTTGGCAAAAAAGGAGCAGGGGACAAGAAGGACCAGGTGGAGGGAAAGGAGCAACTGCACGGGAATGCTCTCTCCGTGCTTGGTCCGTTTCGGGGTGGGGGGGCTGCTCCCTCTGTTCAGTGTAGCAGTGCGGACAGTGGCCGTGCGTCGTGGCTGTAGGAGGAGGAGTGGGGAGGGAGGACGGACTGTGGCATGTTCTGGGTGGCGTGAGGGGAAGTTGGGCACGCTGGACCATGATGCACCCCAGCTCTGGTGCCCGTAAACCTGGTAGGTGTTTGCCCAGCACACCTGGCCTTGTCCGTTAACCTGTGAGAGACACAGACAAAGAACAGGTTTGTCTATGAATGACACTCATGTCAATTCGCAGCGCCCACTGCGAATTGAAGGCAGGAGCCGCGAAGAAAGCCGAAGGCAGTGGAGGCATCTGTCACCCCTTCACTGTCTTCAGCTTTTTTTTGCGGCTCTGCAACCCAGAAGTAACTGACATGGTGTGATGACGTCATCACGCCACGGCACGCCAGTTATGTTCGGCTGCCACGCTGCGCCAGGCAGAAACAAGCCAAGCTACGCCACTGCATGATACTCACTTCCCCTCTGGCGGTGGCAGCAACGTCCGGCTGTTACATGTAGTGCCATTGTCCTTCCATCCCCATCGCCATTCCCATTGGTCCTGCAAGCAGATAGGAAGACAGAGATAAACTCCTTCCCCCAGCAGAGAAATTCTGAACTCTCTGTTTGACTCTGGTTATATTCTGTGTACGTAGGGGAGACTGGTGCACACACGCACCCCAACCACTTGGGGATGAGACCGTCAAACAGTGATTTCCATGTGCAGATCCTCTGGCTCGCCTTCCTCTCTCACTACAGCCAAAAAGAATATTCGCAATTATTCAAAATGGGCCGTGTCTCCAGTTCTGTCACTCTGGACTGGATCTGCCGAATATTCGGCTCAAATCTGCATTTTTGAGATACGAATCTTTGTCTTGAAGGGCAGTGTTTCTATCGTGCTTTAAGGCTTGATATGGAGAATATTCTACACTGCAATTTTGCAGAAGACAATCCTTGCAAGCAAATTCATTTCAGTTCTACTCCCGTCCCCCTCTTCCGTGGAGTCCGTCCGCACATGCAGCGATGGTTCTCCAAGTGTCAAATCACCCCCCTATCCTGACCCCTTTTATCTTAGTTAAGATATGTCTGCATGACAAATGTCAAAACACTCATTGCTAGGGGCAGGAGAAAATGGTAGTAATGAGATAAAAAAAACACAACACCACTTTCTGCTAAAAAAAACTGCAAAAAATAAAAAATAGATTAAAATAAAAAACTGCAAAAAATAAAAAATAGATTAAAATAAAACCATGTAATTTTGTGTCATTCTTCATCTGCTGACACTGCACAACCTATACCACCTACCTAGTACAATTTTAAAGTGGCTACAATTGATAGAAATGCGGAAGGTTTGGAATAAAAACGTATAACACTGCTTTCTGCTATTTCATTTTGGTTAAATACCGAAATCTGCGAAAAACACACACACCATTTTCTCTCACCTCTATTCATTACTTTGACTCAAGGAACTGCAGTTCTGCAAAGGGATTAGCAGAAAGTACTCAGCACCTTGGCAAAAACTACTATTCCTGCCAGTCTTCTCAAGGGGAAGCCATGACTGGTGAACCAGTTCAAAACCAGTTTAAAAGTTTCCAACTCCCACTGGTCTTCCTGCCCCTCTGCCACAGAAACCTGCCACAGAACCTCTCAGGCAGAGAGGATGTCAAAACACTTTCCAGGTTCCCCTTGCGGCACCCAATGGGGCTTCACTCTCTTGCTGTGTGTGAACACAGAAAACACACCTAGAAGTCTCACAACAGAGGAAGCTCAGTGATGACAGACAAACACATCTTTGGGACCGTGTGTCTGCCATGACTGGTCTTCTCGCTGAAGAACCCAAATAAGATTCTGAAAAATGTGAAGATCAGGGTCTTCTCGTGGTCCCATTGTGTACTTCCCCCTCTGTCCTCCAACTTTGATCTCCACTTACCTGGGGGGCGAATGGTCATGTGTTGTTGTCCATCCATCACGTAGCCTCCCATTGGCTGCCCATCAGGGCTGTATGGTGCCCCCTGACCTGTTTTGAAGAGAGGAAAATGAGAGCAGAATTCCCATGCTCTGGTGCTATCAAGAGCCTGTAGGATTAAAAACCACCACCACCAAACACCCAAACCTTCATTTGACAAAAAGCAAGGGCTTAGCTACTGTGCGAGGATCCAATGGCCAAGAAAAGTAGCTGTACTGTGTTAACTAGAGGTGACTGAAGCCTGGGCACCTTTGTGGAGGGGAAGGATATATACAAACACAGCCCACCACCAGCAGCAGCAGCAGCAGTAGCAGTCCCCTCTTCCTCTTAAGAGCTTGGATCCTCCTAAGAGAAGTCAGTAAATCTTTTGGTGAATAACTGGAAACCACTTATTTTCTTCTTACGTGAGAGAGAGAGGAATGATGTGATGGTATGTGGATTTGATGAATAGAGTGTTGGAGATATATTTGGCTTAGCTGGATAGATTGTATTAATGTTTTTTAAGAGTTTTATATTATCTATTTTATCATTTATGTATTTGTACTGTTGTAAGCTGCTTTGGGTCCCCCTATGGGGGGAAAAGTGGGATATAAATCTAATAGTAGTAGTAGTAGTAGTAGTAGAAGAAGAAGAATAGAGAATTGTATACTAGCGCAGTGGGTTAAACCGCTGAACCATAAGCTGTCGATCGAAAGGTCGGCAGTTCGAATCCACAACGGGGTGAGCTCTCGTTGCTTGGCCAGCTCCTGCCAACCTAGCAGCTCCAAAGCATGTCAATGCGAGTAGATAAATAGGTACCGCTTGCGGGAAGGTAAACAGCGCTCCGTGTTCCAGCTGCACGCTATGCGCTGCGGCAAGGAGAGTCACGTCGGCCACATGACCACGGAGGCGTCTTCGGACAACGCTGGCTCTTCGGCTTTGAAATGGGGATGAGCACCACACCCTAGAGTCGGACACGACTGGACTTAATTGTCAGGGGTCACCTTTACCTTTACCTTTAGGATATACTGCTTCGCTGAAATATTATGTATGTATTTTTCGTACTATATTAATAACATTTTATATATAGGGGAAAAAAGAGCTGGATCCCTCCTACCTGTGCGATTTGATTGGTCAATCATGGGCTGGACGATACGCCTTCGGGCATTAATAAACCTATAGGAGACAGGACAGGAGACGAGGAGTCAAAGATGCTCTTGGGGATTCTACCAACGCTCTGAAATGCTGACGATTTCCTTCTAGCCCGACCCCAAAAGGCCAAGAAGAGAAACTGCCCAGTTAGCACCAGCAATGCTGGGATAGATGCTAACTTTACGTGTCTCCATCAGAGTGTTTTCTTCTCCTGCCATTTATTCCTAGCTTGAAACTTATTATCCTTCATGTACGGATCTAGCACATTTCATCCCAGACCCTTGGAGCGGATGGCAATAGTTTAAAATAAATGAATAAAAGCTGAATTAAAAATATCGCAGATAAAAACTGAAAGTCTATTACAGGGCTAGTGTGTGTTCACAGCTGTCCCACTGTGTTCAACAGGACTTACTCCCAGGTAAATTTGCTTGGGATTGTAGCCTAAATGTAACAAGAACTACATACTGTGTCTCAGGTAGCCCTTGGGGGGAAAAAACGATGGTCTAGAAGACTTTGTGTGCCCTTAGGCAAATGTCTCAGTTTCCTTCCTGCTGAACCCTGGCTAAGGTTCTTTGAAAAAACTCCCAGAGGCAGGCACATGAGCGCTCCTGCTGGTGACATCACTGCTCCTGATGTAGGAGAAGTCTTGGAACTCTGCTTCTTCCGCTCCCCTTCGACTACACCCAGAAACGCCTTCTAGGCCCGCGTTGAAATCCTTACCAATTATTCACTTGCAAGATCGTCAGTCCTGTATCCTGAGCTAGTTGCTTCTTCTGTTCCTCGGAGGGGTAGGGGTGCTGTGGAGGGAGGGAGGGAGGGAGGGGAGGGAGAGGTGAGTGACTAAGACGTAGACTCAAGGCAGCCATCTTGAGCCAGTTTTGCAAAACACATTTTTGCAAACAAGAAGCATCGTGAAGAAACTCAGCATTGTATTTGTCCATCACATCAGTGTCTTGCTCTTCTACCGATTTGCTCAGAAAAGCCGGCATGACGCGATGTGGGGGGGGGGGGCGCAGCAGGGAGGTGTTATCCCCTATTAGCCTCAAAACAATCTTGAAAAACATGCTGGACAATTGTCTCCATCTCGGCCAAGCAACATCCCAATCCTCAAAATATGGGGGGGGGGGGGGAGAAAAAGGGCCTTTAAGGAAAGCCTTAACCAAGTCCTGACCCAGCCCCCCTCCAATTTTATTAATTATCCCTCCACTCTAACCTTCTAAAAACAGTCGCAAAGGGGACAGCACAAAAGATAGGGGGCTAGGAGCCTGGCTGGTTCAAGCACAAAGGCTACCCAGTCCCTCTGTGAATGGGAATTTGAACCCAGGGCTCCCTGGCCCAACATCCATTACTTCTGCACTGTACTTCTGAAGCTCTGTGACTGGGAGAGACTGAAATGGCAACACTTCCCTGCTCCCTGCAGCTGCATCCTAGAAAAAGAGCTTAATCTTGAATCCCTGCTTGGAGCAGGAAGAGCCTTGCCAGGTCCAAGTGCCCCTCCCACGAGAGGCTTACCACCAGAGCTAACTACAGAAATTCCCCAAGTGTGGAAATGTTTGCAGGAACACCAAGTATGTCAGGAAGAAGGTCACCTAGAATTATTCTCCCTGACGGACTAGTTTTCTAGACGCAGGGATCTTCCCTCTTGTAGATGTATTCAAAAAAGCAAAAATAATTATTCTATCTGCAAGTGGTATGGGCCAAGAAAACGTGTTGGCACTGGCTTCTGCGGATGGTATAAACTGGCCCATCTAGGCTTTGTTTTCTTCTCAGGCTCCGGCCTTTTGTGATCTCACCAGATACAGGAATTGATCCCCGGAGGAATCGAGGTCCTCATTTCGGGGGTTGCCTCCTTTTTCCCAGCGTGTGATGAGTACAATATCGCTTTCTTTCCCTGGCTGCCAAACAGATGTTCCAATATTCGTCTCCTTTCCTTTCTCTCTGCCTTGGGTGGGGACCTGACAACCGAACCGTCCCTCCTCCCCGCCCCACGACTGCCTTTTAGCTGCCAGTCCAAATGATGGATGAGCTCGGTCCTTGCCCGTGGGTCACAGCCGGACCTCTGCATGGGCCCCCAGCCTGACAGCCCGGTGACGGATGAGCAAAGGTCTCACTCAGCCTCCCAGGTCACACGGAGCCGGGCAACTGCTGGAGCCAAATCTGGAGCCTCGACGGAGACCCTCAGGTTTTGAAAACAGGGTCACCACCTGCCTCGGTCTCCTGAACCAGTTGGGTTTCTTTGGAGGCAGCGGCGTCCTGGGAAATCGATACTTCCACAGATGCGCCAATGGTCCCCGTTTACCAGGAACAGACCCCATTTTCTGGGAAATCACTGCCCCCGTTTTTGCTTTAAGAAAACTTTTTAGTGTGGTGTCCGGATTCCCTTTACAGTTACATAATGACATTTCTGTCCTGCCTTTTTGCCCACGGTGGAATTCAAAGCAGCGTATATAGAGCCTCTCTATTCTTTTCTCCTCCACACTTCCTCTTCCATGCTGCTGTTTTTTGAATCTAGGAGATGGACAGTGGGCACCGCCTGCCGATCCGCTGCATGAAGTAACCACCTCCCTCTGCCCCCTGGAGAGGCGAGTCCCGCGTATACCCTTGGGCATTTGCCTCGGCATAGGATAAGGCGGGGTATACATTTTTAAAATAAATAAATAAACCAGGTCTGACCCCTGATTAAACTGAGCGCAATCCTCCTTGTGGAGGAAGTGTACTCTCAAACGCACCAAACGGTCCATGCTACACAAACTCACATCCATATATCATATCCATCTAACAACGACGCAACGGTTCACGTTTAAACACAACTACAGCTCCAGGATTCCTTGCGAAGAAGGAATGACAGTCAAATCGGTTTCAGCTGGTAGTGTAGACAGAGGACACCCTCTCCTGAATAACGCCATAAAGAGCGGTACACAAAGACCTTGAACTTGTCTCAGCCAAAGGAGCACAACCGATAAATAAATCAATAAAACGAGACGTTAAACTAACGGAAGTGCAATCATGGAAAATGGCAGCGAGGCACAAAAACCTGCCCTGTGGGTGGCCTGGGGCGAGCAGCAACAGCCTCTTCCACCATCGCCCCCTTACATTCATTGTTTGTATCTATAGATGGGGGGGGGGAGTCATGTTCCTAACATTCTGTCACACTCTAGTGTGACCAAGAAACAGAATGCAGGCTGGTGCTAGACAGACCTTCACTCTCAGAGACTGGGAGCAGGGGGGGGGGGCAGCATCACCATGGGGCAAGGCAAACTCCCACAGCACGCAAACCATTCAAAACACTAAATGCTTTATTGCATCCTCTTTTTCCAAGCCAAGGTAGCTTTAGTGCCGCATGATGGGGTGAGGACAGGATACTTATTTCGGTTCTTCTCGTGTCCCCTCTGGCACTGGGCAAGACCTGGCTTCAGCTGTAAATGCTGTGCCTCGGTAGCCACCCCCCCCCCCACACCCTGCCAATGCGTTCAGGGTAATTGGCTAGAATTGATTACCCTTCACCAGCCTCTAATAGCTTTATAGCTTCTTCAATTAGCCACTAATTGGCCAGCGCTCATTAACTCGCCTTTGTTTAACTAACCAGGGAGAGGTACAGCCTAATTGCCTGGCAGCGCGTTGGCGAGCAAGGAGGGGAAGGCGGTGGCAGGGTGGCCGCGTGGAAGGGTGCCCGCTGCTCGGGAGATGCCAGCTTGCCATTTGGAAGGCTGTGGCAGGCTGTCAGTGGGGGGCCCGGGGGGCGCAGCTCAGGGTGAAGTACCCGCCTGGCACACAGAAGCGTCTACAGGTTGCCCACACCGGCGAAAGACCCCACAGGAAGCTGCTCCTAGTCAGCAGAGGCGAGACTGATGGGCCAAGGGACGCCATCGCTACCCATGACCTTCAAAGCACAGCGCTGCCCCTGCAGGAGCAGCAAACAGCTTCCTTGGGAGGAAAAAATAGCAGCCACACGCACATTTTGCGAGACCCTAAACTGGCCTTCCTGCTTAGGGTCAGATTCACGTTGCCCCCATCCGATTTTAAAAACGTGTACCCCACATGACAAAAAACCAACATTTGGGGGGGTCTAGTAAGTGAATGTATTTAAAATAGCCATACCCCAGCTTCTCCTTTTACAAAAAGGCCCAAGAAGTATTTTAAAAAGGGTTGCTTCCACACACACACACAGTGTTTGCCTGCACTGAGCAGGGGGTTGGGCTGGATGACCTCTAAGGTGCCATTCAACTCTATGATTCTTCCAGCAGAAGGGATGCAACCATGCAGCAAGTCCCTGCTGCCAGCTTGTGCGGACGATGCTGAGCAATATGGACCAAGGACCAGACTCTGAATGAGAAAGCGTCATTCGCTCTGGAGCACAGAGGTGCCTAAATGCCCAGGCATCCATGTCCTCAATGGTTTGGCAAGAGGCAATCTGAGAAAAGACCCTCTCTATCCTAATGCCCCATGGCAACGAATTAACAACAGTATTAACAACAGTATTTATATATACCGCTTTTCAACAAAAAGTTCACAAAGCGGTTTACAGACAAAATCAAATGATTAAATGGCTCCCTGTCCCCAAAGGGCTCACAATCTAAAAAAGATGCAGAACACCACCAGCAAACAGCCACCAGAAAGACACTGTGCTGGGGTGAAAGGGGGGTCAGTTACTCTCCCCCTGATAAATATAAGAGGAGCACCAATTGAAAAAAGTGCCTCTTGCCCAGTTAGCAGGGGTGAATTCCAGCCCCAAACCTTTTTATGCAGTCAGGTCTTTGCGAGATTTGTGCAAACTGTTTTCATTTCACCATCGTTACCCTGCCTTGCTGTTTTTAGTAATAATTCATGCTCTTTTACCCGTTCATTGTTGTAAATGATGTCTAAGCTTCCCTGAAGGACTCGCAGAACTGGAGGGTGGGGAGTACCCGTTTTTGGAAAATTAAACCATTGTTGGGTGCATTTACCCTGTGAATCTAAAACTAGTTCGGAGCCAGTTTCAAACTGGTTCAGCTGACACAGCTTCCTGGAAATTGTAGCCTGCCTTGTGTTGAGAATTTTCTGATCATTCCTTGTCGTTCCAGAAAACAAGCTTCTAAGGCCGACAATTGAAAGGGTTTCAAACTGGTTAAAATTTGCAGCGAAGATGTTAAGAAACGGGCTTCGCGGTTTTATCGCGGCTGATCCTTTCTGTATACCAACTTGCTTGCCCTGAAGACACAGAGCTCCTCCCCTCAGCTCTTGCTCCCAATGTCCAGTTGCCCCATAGCTTCCTCCACATGGGGGATGGAAGCCCTGCCATTCCTGATATGGTCACTAGAGGGAGACATGGCTGCACCTCCTCTCCATCTGTCAGATTCTGACCTCCCCCCCCAGCAAAGATTCAAGTTCTTACCGACAAGTGTTGGAATAGCCATGCACGCATGATGTTTGTGGCCACTTTGGGGAAGATTCCTCGTTTCTTGTTCCGTTTTTTGTCTCGGTCCAAGTCATCGTCATCTCCTGTGCTGGGGGAGGCCACACTGTTATCTAGACAGTCTCCTGGGGAAGAAGAAAGCGGGAGAGGAAGATCCGTTAGCAGACAGCAGAAATATCAGAGAACTGTTTGGAATTGTGGAGTGGAGTCTAGGGATGTCAAATAGGAGTCAAATAGGAGTCAAATAGGAGTTTTATAGTCATACCTGATATGGCCACTAGAAGGAGACATGGCATCATGTCCAGAACAGATAGAGCCCTCTAGAGGTCGGAGGAGGAATTTCACAGTTTTTGGAACATTTACATATGGAGCTGTCATGCCAGGAGCTGTACAAAAGGTCAGATCCTGCTTCCAGCACCGTGGATGACCCTTTAATTGCGCCACACTCAATGGCCTGCTAGTAAGGCAAGGACACTGGTAGGGCAGAACAGAGAGCCACTGGTTCAATTCCTGGCCTCTCCAGTTTAAAGGCTTTCAATACTTGGAGAGCTGCTATTAAGCAGGGGCTGAGTGGACCATAATTGGTTGGTATAAAGGCAGCTTCCAGTGTCCTGGGGGCAGAGTCTAACCTACATTGCAGGGTTGTTGTTAGGCAAAACGGGGAGGGGGAAACAACTATGTACACCACCCTAAGGAAGGCGGGTTTAATATGCAATACATTTTTAAAAAATAGATTCAACTGTTACAACTCCTCTCAAGTCTTCTCTTCCTTCTCCCCTTTGCGAAATCTCCTAATTGCTTCCATCCCTTCTTCCCTAACCATCTTTCCTTCTGGGGCTCAGACAATTAAAAAAAAAAAAAAGACCTCCAGCCTGCCATGCCTTCTCAAGAAAAGGGGAGGGGGAACCACGCAGTGCAGAACCCCTGCTATCTCACACTCCCCCCTCCTCTGTTCGCACACAAGCCTCGCCTAACAAACATGAAATTCCCCCCCTTTCTCCCTCCCCCCCCCCGCCAATCCTACCCCAGCGGAACAGCTGCACCGCTTTTATATCCTACGGCTAAAAGGCAGCTTAAAAGCCCAGCCTGGAGGGGGAAGTAAATTATGCATCAGAGAAAGCGCTGCTGGTCGTGGGCTTCAAGCAGCCACATCGCCCGTGTCCCCACTTGATCACCAGCCCCACCCTGCTTTTCTTCCCCTTCCCCGCCGCCCCCCTCCCCACAAAACGCAAAGGACAAATCCACCTCCATTTTTAAGGAGCACCCTTTCAGAGCTTAAACGGCAAGAGGCATTCAGCAAAGAGCAGAACCAAAAGAAAAAACAAACAAAATCAAGATGTTAGAGCTGGACTTTTCCAAGCAAGCGGAAAAGCCAAACGTTCCAGCAGCGATAGGCAGCTGCATTGCTGCAGTGAGGTGTGCATAATTCTAGCAGGCCCTCACCAAACCTTATAATTTTTGAGCCACTTTAATGCACCACCATTCTAGTCGGTCTATAACTGTTTATTGTATCCTCTCTGTGGCCTGCAACTAACCTGGTAGAACGAAAGAAGTGAGGCTCTCTCTTCTGTGTTTTGCCACAAAATTGTGAAGAAGCCTCCAAAGCAAGAAAAAACAAATTCCACGTTCAATAGTGGTTTTTCGATTCATCACCAGCCTTTTGCTCAGTTAAAAGTGCACATTCCCAAAACCTCAATACTGTACAGAGATAATCTTCAACTTAATATGAAAAAGCTACCGGAAAAAGGGCCAATTATATTATTCCCTACAATGACTACACCTGGAACAGTGGTCGCAACTCTGCACTGGCAGTTTGCTAAGTAGGTAAGCAATAGGAGGTAGAACCTCATTTTAAGAGGGATTTTTTTAAAAAAAAACTTTTTTCACACACACCCCAAATTCCTCACTATATCACCTACTGCTCTAGGAGTCAGTGACTGGAGAGCGACGGGCCAAATCCAGACCACTAAGGAATGCTGGGGCATCTATCTATGACAATGGAACTTGTAAGGCAAGTCCCTTTGGGGGTGTGTGGTAGTTATGGACTTTCTTAAAGCAGCCGTTCAGGGAAGCTACTTTTTGATCAGGGCTCTAATCCCAGACAAATTATGGGTCCAATCCTATCCAACTTTCCAGCACTGATGCAGCTGTGCCAATGGGGCATGTGCTGCATCCTGCCATGGGGGGGGGCAGTCACAGAGGCCTCTTCAAGGTAAGGGAACGTCTGCACCCTTACTTTGGGGCTGCATCAGTGCTGGAAAGTTGGATAGGATAGGGCCCTAAGTGGAATAGCGGAATTGACTAGACCAGAGTGGTGGCCTAGTCAATTTCAACCACAGCTGGAGAAGCCACAGCAATTTCTCCCAAGGCCAAATTCTAGCCTCTCACCCCTATGATTCTTTTGTAACACTAATGTGGGGGTTGGAGGGGGAGGCGTTTTCAGGGGAGAATCAGTGAACATGAGGTGTGTTCTCTCTCTCTCTCTCTCTCTCTCTCTCTCTCTCTCTCTCTCTCTCTCTCTCACACACACACACACACACACACACACAGAGAGAGAGAGAGAGAGAGAGAGAGAGAGAGAGAGAGAGAGAGGAGACTGCATTTTCCAAGAGGATGTCTAGTTTACACCTTAGTAAGGGCTATGTTAATGAGCACAGGTCTTTTATGCTGGGGGGCCAACTTCACCGCCCCCTCAGACAGGCAGGCTTGCCAAGACTCCCCCCCCCAAAAAACTGGGCACATTGCAACACTCTTGCATTGCACTTTGCAAAAAAGAAAAGAAAAAAAAAGCAGCTGCCCCTCCCCTTCTCGTTCAGGCGCTGACCCCCTGACCCCTGGAACGAGGCCATTCAGCTCAGAATGAGTGAGAAAGAGAACACATCTCCAGGTCCACACTTTCCTCTCTTCCTGGTCCCTCACTCACTCACACTGCTCCAACCACTAGACCCTACTGCAGCCTCTTCTTACTTTATGCTTCTAGGATAGTCAGCGAGACAAGCAGGGAAGTCGGATATTATTAACTCTGGTCGCATCTTTGGGAGGCTGAAAAGGGTCCTTGTTCGTCTCAAGGCGGACAGGCATCCAAGGGTATGATGATAGGGGGTAGGCCAAAGCTTGTTTTGGGGGGCACGGGGGGGTGTCCTCTCCAGTTCCTTGCTCAGGACGCTGGATCTGTTCTGTGTCCAAAAGCGAAGTGGGAACAAGGAACCAACTTCAGCCTTGTCCAAGAAGGAACGGGGGGGGGGGGGGAAATCCTGTGCCCCAAAAAGAAGAGTGCGGCCCAGGGGGCAAAGACCAAGGAAGAGAGGAGGAGGAGAGTTTCCCCGCCGCAGTTCTGCAAAAGCAGGGCAAGGGTCCCTCTTTTCGCCCACGAGAGCCAGGCTGCCCCCCAGCTCTAAACTCTTACCCAGGTTTTCCCAGACAAATCTCCTCCTCCCTCCATCCCACCTCCTCCTCCTCCTCTTCCTTCCGCCGCGCACATGATCCAATGGAGGCGGAGATTCCACGGGGCTGCTCGGAGCTCCGGAGCAGTGACCCTCGGCTTTAAGATCTGCTGGCTCCCCCCCCCCCCTTCCTCTTGCCTTTTCTCTTCCTTGCTTCAGCTGGATGCCCCCATTCTCAGGGTATTTACTCAACAGATGGCGAGCGCTGGAATGCAGAGGCCTCTGTGTGTGAGTGTGTGTGTGTACACACACACACACACACACACACACACACACACACACACACTATAATTAGCATATCTGCGATCCTCAGTTTTCTAAGGCACACACATACAGATGTTATCCCCACGCAAACACTTCCTGCACATATGTAAGGGTGTCACAGACAGACAGACAGACAGACAGACACACACACACACACACACACAAAAGGCACAAATCACCGATTCCTTGAGTTGAGAACAAAATGGCTCTCTACCAGTACCCGATCATCGTTTGTGCCCAGAACAAAATGAGCATGCAAGGACATTTCAGGGGCTCTGAAAGTATCACTGTAAAACGGTTTGGGGGTAAACATGTAGCACTGCCCCACTCAGAAGCACTACGTACTATAAAAAAGGTAAAGGTGACCCCTGACAATTAAGTCCAGTAGTGTCCGACTCTAAGGTGTGGTGCTCATCCCCATTTCAAAGCCGAAGAGCCAGCGTTGTCCGAAGACGCCTCCGTGGTCATGTGGCCGGCATGACTCTCCTTGCCGCAGCACGTAGCATGCAGCTGGAACACGGAGCGCTGTTTACCTTCCCGCAAGCGGTACCTATTTATCTACTTGCATTGACATGCTTTGGAACTGCTAGGTTGGCAGGAGCTGGCCAAGCAACGAGAGCTCACCCCGTCGCGGATGGTTCAGCGGTTTAACCCACTGCGCCACCCACTGGTCTACTACATACTATAGTAGACGCTAACTTTCTGTGGAGGAGAACACCGTTTCCTCTATGCAAAATTCTCACTTTGTACTCTACTGTCAACATTGAGGACCACATAGGCAACGTTTATCTCCTCTGCAGCTCCACCTCCACCTCCTTTTAGCCGATTCCACCACAGCCCACACCTACCTTGTTCACTAGAGTTATCACCACTTTGCGATGCGATTCCACCACTGGAGGGCCCCGGCGTTCCCGAATGCGTGGATCCAGTTTCATCATGGTCCCGGATCCAGGAGTTGTTCTACATGTGAAGAGAGTAACATAGCATGATTACCAGAGAAAGGGCAGCAGGCATATTCTTCCCGTTCTCCAGGGGCACCTGGCTGGACCTTCCTGGCAACACAGTGCAGGGGTAGACGGGGCCTTTGAACTGCTCCAACAAAGCAATTGTTATTCCTTGGCATTTCGTCAATGCTATAATTGGTTATTAAGAGACAGGTGCTTTGCAAGAGCTGAACTGCTAAGGGGAGCCTAGCAAGAGCTCAGCTGCTCTACATGTACTGTAATGTAAAAATGTACTGTAATGTAACTCATGAGCCACATATGTTCTGCAAACCTATTAGAACTTCCCATCACTAAGTCCCTATCTATCTAGAAGCATCCCATAGCACAAACAGGAGAACAGTTCCTCTGAAAAAGTTTTCATTTCCCTGTCGCTCAAGTGCTTGCTGTGGGAAGTGGACTGCATGGGCCACGTAGCCTATGCTTGTCCCAGGAAGTAACAAACCAGGAAGTAACAAATACAGAGCAAATCGCAGGACATACCCTTTGAGCTCCTGTTGGTTTACTGCTAAAAAGTGTAACTGCTTCTCTGCTCCGTGTGTTTAATGGTCAAATGTTTTTATTCGTATATTATTATTGCATTTTACTGTATGACTCACTGAGAGCTTTAGTGAAGAGAAGCCGATAAATATTATTATACGCCTGAGTCTTGACTGCGGGAATTCAGAAAGTACTTGAAGGGGAAAAAAACACAGAGATGGTCCTAAAATTCTGATCATTCAGACCTGTTTTAATTGGGTAGCTACTATTAAGCGAGAATGGACCTACATGCAGGGAAAAACGTTCCCCACTGCCCACACATTGGGAAGCTACGTTTGCTGAGAAAATATGTACTTCCAGACTCAGTGATGCTTATGCTGCGATTTTCAATCACAGTGGCACGGCACATTGGTGTGCCGCGAATGGTCCGCAGGTGTGCCACGGATGTTTGGGGAGGGTAATTTATTAGTAGGGCCATTGGGGGATGTGAGCCCCCCGCCAGCAGTGCAGTGTGCTTTGTCAATTGTCAAAAAACTGATGGTGTGCCTTGACAATTTTACAGTGTGCCGTGAGACGAAAAAAGTTGAAAATCGCTGTGCTCATATGTAATTAGGATCACAGAAGCGCACTTTCCCCCATCCCTGAGCAGTGGGACTTTAAAACAATTTCCTTTGGAGAAGAGGGTGGCCGACACTTAAGGTATCTTTATAAATACACGGTGGTATTTGCACGTGTACAGTAGGAAGAGAGAACTGTCCCAGCCAACAAAACAGCCCACTACCTTCCATCAACACCCAGGCAGTGTCCACGACACCTAAAAAGAGAACCATCTCCCCCCTCTTCGTAAATCGCAGAAGGGGAAAGGAGGGATATAAATCTTTGAAATGAATAAATAAACTGAGCAAATGGGATGTTTGTGAACATTCCGTGTCCCCACAACAGCTCAGCCAGTTTGTGACAGGCTTCACTGCCTCGTGGGCGACACATGATAGACCCCAGCACAATCTTGCATTACACACAACAGCGTTGCAAGGCTATGCTCGGAAGACACCGGAACCCCACCAACCCATCTTCCGTTGAGGCCAAGGCAAGGCCAATTCTTATCAAAACAACTGAAAGTGTGTAGCCAAGCAAAATTCTTTTCTCTCACCTCCTGAAAACAGTCGCAGGGCATAACAACTTTGATCTGCGCGACAGCAGAAACTCAACAGGTGAAACTGTTTTTCTGGTGTGGGGATTGAGAGGGGACGCTTCACCTGCTGAATTGCTGCCTTCTTGTGCAGCTGTCGAAAGCTCAGGAATCATGGGGGAGGGGGGAAAATGGCAACCTCCCTACCCATTTCCCAGTTCTTGCCTCCTGTGTAAAAATCTGTGTGCTCCTCCCTGTAAATCCTTTAAAGAGGAGACCTGGATTTAGCAGGGATTTCCACAACGCCTCCTCTGGGGCTGTAATTATTTTGACCTTCTCTCTCCCCTCCCCCCCACCGCCCAATTGAACAGAGTTCAAAGGGGGATACTGGGGCCTCTTGGCGTTGCCCCCAGGAGGAACCGCACAGCTACTGACGGGGCTCGGGTTGCAGCCCCCCGACTTACCCAGGGACTAAAACAAAAGCCCCCTCCCCCCGCCCTGCCCCACACATGCCCTCCCTGATTAACCTGGTAGAGCTGATCACAGAAGCCCCACAAGCAAAGAGGCCTAGGAGTTCAAAGGGTTAAGGAGCTGAGGATTTCGAGAGAGAACCCAACACTTGTAGCCCACAATAAACGGGAAGGGGAGGGGTCAGGGGGTCGCTGTTTCAAGCTCTAGGAAGCCGAGGTAGCGACACTAGCGGTTAATTAAGAGCAGACCCCGGAGCTCCTACCCAAAGCCCGTTTCTTAGTGGCGCTTGGAGTCAAGGCCAGGGCCGAGATTCGGCTCACGAGCCGGAGGACTGCGAATTTTACTCTTTACAAAAACTGAATAAAAATAAATGAAGTAGGGTTGGGAGCATTGATTTTTCTCCCCACCATGGGGAATTCTCTGCCACAAAAAGGGGTGATGCCCATTAGTTTAGAAGGTTTTTTCTTTCAAATGAATAACCAAATAACCGACAAACCATAAGAGGAGAGGTCGGCCAACAGGTTGTATTAGGCACCAGAGATGAAGGGGGGGGTGATGGTACACAAGCTGGGGGTGGGTGGGGGTGAAAAACCGGGCAAGGCCGCCACTCTCCTGCTCTTGCTTGCATGTTCCTGGGGGGGGGGGGCATCTGGGTGGCCACTGCTGGCCTAGAGAGGGAAGGGGCCATTATTCCGTGGCAGAACACCTGTTTTGTCTATGGATAGGGCTGGCCCATTCATGAGGCCGACTGAGACAGTTCTCTCAGGTGGTACCTTCGAGGGGAGCACTCGTCTCTGTCCATCCATTTGCCTGCACTGCTCCTCCACCTCCAGCTCCTGGATTGGAAAAAGAAAGAGGGGGGGCGGGGAAGGGGACATGTGGAGGACAAGAGAGCTGCCAGCTAGACTAGAGCATCTCTACCCTAGCCCACCACACTCCTCTCCTCTGCACTTCCTTTCCCCCCCTTCCTCTTCCAATCAAGGTTCTGGGAGGAGCAGAGGCTGGCACAGCACCAGCTAAGGGGGAGGACAGCATTTGCACACACACACACACACACACACACACACACACACACACACACACACCTCCGGCAACAGGACATCGTGGGCTGGCCCTTTAGGTGGAAAAATCCCAAATTCAACCCCTGGAATCTCAAGCTGAAGGGTGGGTGAGCAGGTAACGGGAGAGCAGTTGTCAGGGTAGGCAATTCTGAGCTAGACAGAGCGATGGGGCAACTCGGCATACGGCATGTCAGTGTTGTGTTTATTTCCTTGTGGGGTAGAGTCCCCAGGTTCAATCTCCAGTGAAAGGAGACCAGGGAACAGGCCACACCGGGCCACACTGTGGCTCTGCCCAAGGGCTGCTCTCATGCTCAAAGCGAAACGGAGAACGACCTCTGACGGAGAGAATCCTCAGATGCGAAGTTGCAGGCGTTGCTGGGATTAGCCTCCGCCCCATCTCCCTCCCCCACCCCAAAAACTCTGTTCTGTGAAGCTTCCAGCCCAATAGCCCGGAGGCACATCAAAAATGCAGGGAAGTTGCTATAGGCAAATGATTGTGTTGGCTGCATTAGTGGTGCATGGGAAAGACGAACGGGGGTGGGGGTGGCTGGGGGAAGGCTGTTCAAGGGACGGCCACATCTCCTTCATTACCAGCTAACTGTCAGGGGCGATTATTTTCCAAGTGCCCGACCCTTTTCTTTCAACTCCTGAATGTTGCAAGGAGGGAAGGTTTTTTTTCTTCTAAGGGAAGGGGGTGAAGGGTTGGAGTATAGCAGGCTGAAGCAGGGGGCGGGGAAGGGACTCAATTTGTTTTATCCACTTATTAAATCACTTTCCCCCTCAAATAAGGCTGGAGACAGGCAACCGTGTTGAAGAGATTTAAATTGGCTTGGAAGAGGGTTCGCTTCCTGTCGGGTAGGCGGGGGGGGGTCTTTTTGCCCCTGGTCATGAAGGGGTTTTTGAAACAACGACACAAACACCTGCTAAACCTACTTGAGCAGAGACACACACACTAGCGAGCTAACTACGGAGGCAGCTGGGTGAAGCGTTGGAATGGACTGCAGATTTTGGGGGTTGTGCAATTTCCTGCATGTTCCTGGAGCAGCATTGCCCGTTCAGCCACCGTTCCAGGAGACCACCTCATTCTGCTACCTGTGTAGAAATTTGGGGCCCTAGAGAGTGGGGTGGGGGATTCTGAGCAGGTTTAGGAGAGAAGTTGCCCAACTGAAGAGATTTTACCTGTGCGAGGGAGGCCACAAATATCTAGGATTTTTTTTACATACATATCCAACTGATTGTGGGATTTTCATTCCTGCAAGCCTCAGCAGTTGACAGTGCTCCGAATACGGCAACAGGGTTCTGAACAGTTATATCACAAGCCCTCAACGCAAGGGAGGGGGGGGGCAGCACCGACATTGCGCGAGTTTTATAGACTATGGTGCCAAATTGCGAAGGAGAGGCAGTAGCAAACATTTCTTTGCACTTTGCAGACGAAAGTATGAAGAGCAAAAGCCTGCGATGCAATGTTAACAGCAAGCCAGGTAACGAATAGCCCACAAGAGCAAGAGGGCACACACCCTATTGTTTAAAAAGGTAAAGGTGACCCCTGACAATTAAGTCCAGTCGTGTCCAACTCTAGGGTGTGGTGCTCATCCCCATTTCAAAGCCGAAGAGCCAGCGTTGTCCGAAGACGCCTCTGTGGTCATGTGGCCGGCATGACTCTCCTTGCCTCAGCGCGTAGCATGCGGCTGGAACACGGAGCGCTATTTACCTTCCCGCAAGCGGAACCTATTTATCTACTCGCATTAACATGCTTTGGAACTGCTAGGTTGGCAGGAGCTGGACAAGCAACGAGAGCTCACCCCGTCGCGGATTCGAACTGCCGACCTCGATCGACAGCTCATGGTTCAGCGGTTTAACCCACCACGCCACCTGCTGGCCTGCCCTATTGTTTACTCCTACCTTAATTGCATATCTCCTATTGCAGGTAAGTGTCCCGAACATGCAACGTCACTCTTTGGTGAGGCAGCAGACAGACACAGAGAAATAACACTCACGTATCCTGATATTACTGCAGCTGAGCTTTCACCTGAAGCAATTTGAAAGAAGAGCTAACCTTGCTTGGGTTTGCAAAAGACCCGTGTTGGCAGACAGCTCCCTGCCTCCAGTTTTAAACAGCCAGCTTTGGACTGGAGCAGGCAAACCACTTCGGTTGCAGCCATTCATACAGCCAGATGGTCCTACCTGATCGGAGAGGCTGGCACAAGATCCCCCGAAATCTTCGAGGTCGGACTTAGAGCCCCCGTCTCTGTCGTCAATCACCAAGTCGATGGGCATCTTCCCTTTGAGGCAGGTGATGTAGCGATGACAGAAGTTGTCACAGAGGTCATGTACCTGTAAGTTATAAATAAAAGTGGAGCCAGGATTGAGAAGTTTAAAAGCCAACATTGACATCTGTCAGGAATCCTCTCTTTCAACGGCCACCGCCAGGCCCGTACCTGGCAGTCTGCAGGCTGCTGCCCTCCTTCCTGAACGGAAAGGAAGAGGGGAACAGAGAGGAAGAAGAAACTGGAAGGAGAGGAGAGTGGCAGGCTAGAGTGTCCACACTTTTCCACTCCATTCCCCCATTTTTGAATTTGGGGGGGTAGGAGGAGGAGCGATGAAGACAGCCTGATGTGACCCTCTTGTGGACAGGCCAACCTTGACAGGCATCGTAATAAACCATCCGTTTTGCCAATGGACCCCATACCCTGATCAAACAGGACCTCACCCCTCCCCATGCCAGGTACAAAGCAAGCTCACAAATTCAGTCCCCTGCTGATACCCAGATGTTGAGGTTCACATCACCTCTGTCATCATCATCATCCTCTTAGCAGGAAGAGCTTAGGCCCACCACGCACCACAAAATCTGCTTCATACAACCAATAATTGGCAGGCGCGTCACCAGGACGCGCGTCACTGGGGAGCGGGGCGTGCGAGTCACCCTAAACGACGCGGCCCTGCCCCCGCGCGTGACGTCACGCGCATGCCCGGAACACACACACCCCGCGCGCCATTTTCGGCTCATTTCAGAGCCAAACGAACGCGAGGGCGGGCGGGCGGGCCCAGCTCCACCGGCAAACTGTAAGTGGGGGGTCGCG
This sequence comes from Plestiodon gilberti rubricaudatus, assembly GCA_026170595.1. Classification (NCBI taxonomy): domain Eukaryota; kingdom Metazoa; phylum Chordata; class Lepidosauria; order Squamata; family Scincidae; genus Plestiodon; species Plestiodon gilberti. Next base: position 10,164,182 of record JANXHW010000011.1, read on the forward strand.
CGTCACCCCTATGCGCGCGACACCCCCCGGCAGCCTGCCCCCCGCACTTCCCCCCGTCGACGCCCATGATAATTGGTTTTGCAGAGCTCACTGCTACAAGAGACAGCAATGGCCGCTGCCTTCGTTTTAAGAGGCTAGCCACACATCCGCGGTGGATGGTCTCCTGCGACGGCCATGAACGGTCATCGCTAAAGAGCCCGGCAGCTTACTCCAAGGGCAGCTCGTGGGCGTCCCTGGCTGGTTGGCCTCTCTGGAAAACGTGATGCTGGGACTTGGATCTTAGTTTCACAGAAAACCGAGTCACATTTTCTTAACTTCATCCAGCTGCAAGTGGGTCCCCCCAAATTTAAATCGGAAGCATGATCAACGTTTTGCTCTCCAAGACGTCACAATGTGGAACCGCCAGATCCCGCCTCCTCTATTCCAACCGCCACCGCCAATTATTTAATTTGGGGCTGATCCACTGGGAAATTCTCCTCCACAAGCCTCATCGAAATGTCCAGGAGCTGCGGATGGGCACGGCGCTTTCCGTGAAAAGAGTCGTTCCAGTGGTCCTTCAGAAGAACCAATCCATGGAACGTGCTGCCCGAGTCACCGCTTCCCATTTGCCACTCTTCAGTTCTCGAAATATGTCCTTCACGGTAGGGACCCATTTCCCCCCCCCCCATGGGAGAGAATTCAAATGGGGCAGCCCCACGGCCAACCAACAACCAGGGAATGAACATATCTCAGGAAGTCCTATGCCAGTTCTCCCAGTTGTATTAACGACACTGGCCATAACAAACCACAAGTGATGAAAAACAGGGATCGGGGTGTGGGTGTAAAAACAACATTACCTGCCTTCCTATTATTTCATGTTTTGTAGCGTTTTCGGAATTTTGCGTTCAAAGCTTACCTTGGAACAATGAGTTCTAGAAACTTGTTGTTTTAGAGAGAGAGAGTATGATAAAGATTTTCTCTGGGATTCTAAACTACGTGTCTCACATATGTGTTGGAGGGGGGGGGCACATTGCCCACTCTGTACTATTTTAGCTTCCAGTAAACTGGGGGGGGGGGCACTGACCTAATTCGACTCCATTATGTCTGCATGTCAAAGATCTACGGTACTTCGCCCTGTCCTCAGTGGTGGCTGAATGGGGCCCGTCCCTCCCCCTTGCCACACTCTTTTCATCTCCGCGTGACCTTACTTCTGAACCAAGAGCCCGCCATGACCACCCTCTCCCAAACTCAACACTCCTGGCTTGGCTCCTTACACTGGGATTAAATCTGGCTTCTCAAGGGCCAGCTTCCCAGCAGGTGCCCAACTGTGTGAATCAAAGGGTTAATTATCACATTAAACAAGGGATTTATCAGGTTACAAACACAGGGTTTTATGATGTGGGTAATGAGCTCATTACCTCTGCAAAGCAGGCACTGTGTCCTTCTCCCATTGCCACAGTGGCGGGCAGTGAGGCTCGTGGATGTGGGCTGGGGAAAAGAGTTGCTTCCCTGGAGAGGGGGTGTCATCTCAGTCCCCAACAACCTGCCTTCTCCTGCCACTCCTAGACCCACCAGTTAACTCACGGAGGTGGTTGACCTGGTGGACAGTACCACTTCAGCCTGCAAGTGGGGAGTCACCTGCCGGAATGCTTCTCCATACAGAAACAGACCATTCCTGCATGTAGAAAATTAGCATGTCAGGAGATTAAGTCAATAATCCTCTTCTCTGGCATGCTAGTTTTCTACAGGCAGGGAAAAATGTGCACGTGTGTATATATATATAGAAAAGCATTCAGACAGGTTGACCACTTCTTTGGGGGGCCAAATTATACATTGCATTAAGCACTTACATTAACATCCAGCTCCTTGTTTTCTTTTAATCAAAATAGCAGTTGGATCAGATTCTCCCTTCCTGCAGCAGAGAGGGTTTTAACCCTGACCCCCAAAATGGCCCTGATCTGAATATCCACACCCCTGCCTGCCAGTGACTGCCATTTGCCAAGGAATGCAAACTAGCATTGGTACAAAAAAAAACCCAAAAACCTAAAGGCGCAGTGCATCTGAGCTTGTACAGAGTACATTTCAGCCTCTGACAAGAATTGGATTCTTTAAAAGAAAACCAGTCGTAATCAATGCTTCTGAAAGGTTGTTTTGTTGAACCCCCACATGCTTCTTGGGAGGTAGAAAAAACCCTCCATCTACAGAGACAGTCTCTCTCTCTCTCTCTCTCTCTCTCTCTCTCTCTCTCTCTCTCTCTCTCTCTCTCTCTCTCTCTCTCTCTCTGAATAGGAGACACTGGGGGCAGAGAACAGAGGAGGGCTGTTACTTTCATTGCCACTTGTGAACTGCTAGAGGGTATTGGGAAACAGAAGCCTGAACTAGAGGAAGTCTTGGTCTGACCCAGAAGGACAATCAGTTCTAATCAGCCAGGATGGTGTAGTGGTTTGGGAGTCGGACTTAGACCTGGAAGATCCAGGTTCAAATCCCCGCTCAGCCACGAAGCTTCCTGGGTGACCTTGGGCCAGTCACTATCTCTCAGCCCCGCCTACCTCACAGGGTTGTTGTGAGGACAAAAAGGAGGGGAGGAAATATGTACACCACTCTGAGCTCCTTGGAGGAAGGGCGATATAAAAATGTGAAAAATAAAATACAAAAGCCCCGCACCCTGATGCCTGTCTCCTCTTTCCCGCAGGTTCATGTGTGCTCACCTGCCCAACCAGGTTCTGGAGAGCATCAGCCTGATCAGGGATCCTGTCTGGGGCAAAGCAGCGTGTTGCCCGAGGTAAGGTGATGTTGGGCGGGCGCAGGAGGGCTGCAGAGAGGGGACCTGTCTTTTCACTGCTCTTACACCCATTCAAAAAAGACTGTCTTGCTTTTTGCACACAGTCAGCCAAGGTTTGGGCAGTCCCCCAAGAAGACCCAAAGTGGAACACTTGCTAGGGACCAACCCACATCATCCCCACCCTCACTCCTGAGCCAAACCTCAGGCCAGTGTGAGGTTTTAAGGCCTAACCAAGTGTGAAAGAAGCGACAGTTGGGGCAGATGAGGCCGGTGACAGCTGTCCAGCTTCCTTCCCTTTTGAAATCGGAGCTCTCCCTTCCTTCAGTGCCTTTCTTCTGATCAGTTTCACCTTCAGCAAAGCTTCCCTAGAAGAACTGAGGCTCTCAAGGTGACACCGGAACTCGCTAGGCTAGGCCAAAGCAAACGAGGCACGCTGACCGGATTTGCAAGAGCTGAGCTGTGTGGCAAAGTGCTTGGTGGTGGCCAAGCTGGCTCAGCTCAGCTCAGCTCGGACTCAGGCCTTGACGAAGCCTCACCAACCTCAAGCTGCAAGACTGACATGCTTCTGTTGACAAGCCCTGGGCTGCTTGGTTAGAACCTCAGAGCAGCTCGACAGCTCAGGTCTAAAGTTTTGCAAACTGACCGTGATGGAGCGGTAGATTGGTGGATGGAGCATATAAAAGTTCCAAAAATATGAACATGGGTATTCACACATTCCCTGGCCACCCTCTCTGGAAAGGGGACACCAGCACAATACAAATGCCCTGGGGGATGACGAGCACCCCTGGAGCCGCATTTATCTGCGTATTCACAGATTCGGGTGCCAGTCCCGGTAAAAAAATATCGGACAGCACGGAGAACTGGGCCCAGAATCTATTTTTAAAACATCTCCTCATCTCACTCCCATATGAGCAGACACTTGAAATTGAAGCCAGCTGTTGTGAGCGAGAAAGGGAAATTATTTGCAAACTCTTTTGCTTGAGGATAGTTTGAGAGGTGTGTGTGTGTGTGTGTGTGTGTGTGTGTGTGTGTGTGTGTGTGTGTGTGTGTGTGTGTTAGTTCTGCACTTTGAGATTGTTGGGTTTTCCCCTTGGATGGGATTCTGGTACATTTCTTTCTTTCTTTTCTTTTTTTTTTTAAGAAGGACCAGTTCAGGGCCGTGCGATTTCTACAGTTCTGCTTTAGTAAACAAAATGTGGGGTGCCGAGTTCAGCCACCTGGGTATCTCAGCGCTAGAGAACCCCTGAATACCCTCTGATATGCCAAGCAGAGGCAGGAAGTCCATGGGCACACCTTCTCCGCACCAGAATGGATGCTCAGGCTAGCCAAGAAAGAAGCCTGCACGACCATGAGCCTGACAGCAAGACAACATGGAGGCCAGGACAGCAGAGATACCGCCTCCCTTGCCAAAAAGCCCAGAAGTTTCAGGGGGTGTGGTCAAGGGGGCAGGGCTCCTGTCAAGTCTGTAGCCAGCTGTTCATGAGTCAGACAGACACCGGCCAGGGACAGGGAAAGAAAGGAGCCAAAACCCAAGGAGGGAGAAGGAGGGCTCCGAGTGACTTAACCCACATCTCACAACCATGGCCAGTATTGGGAGCGAGCCCCATGGGAAGTCAGGCTAGTTGCTCATCACCCACCACACACAGATGTCTTTTTAAAGCAAGTTTCTAGTCCTTATGGCCACAACGATCGGCTTGAAAGCAGGTGAGCAATGCCTGACCCCTCAGAAGAGACAAAGAGGTGGTTAAAATAAGCTTTCCAGTGGCGGTACCTCTGTCCCTCACTTGGTGACGAGTAAAGCCAGAATTATGCACAATAGTGATAATTAATGTGTCTCTAATAAAGCAGGAATCACCTCCCTCCTGCCTCGTTCTCAGAACCTAGTCCAGCCCCATTTGTTTGAGAGTTAGCGGGGAAAGGGCGAGGCGGAAACCCAAAATCGCAAGACATGCGTCCGTACCTTTTCCAATTCCAGAAGGTGGAATCTCAAAACTTGGATAGCTTGGATCATCTGTAATGGCAAAGGAAAATCGTTTAAAGTGCGATGAGTAGATTAAAGACCACATTCCGTCAGACTGAAGTTACTTCTGAGCATATATCATTGGGATCAAGCTGTTAACCCTTTGCACTCTTACTGGGGCGCAAGCCTAATTCAACACTGTGATTTTCAAGTAATCGCTGGGGCCACTCAGGTACTAGATTCATGCTTGAATCTAGGGCCAGCTTTAAGCCAATTGGACCAATTGCCCCCAATTGGGCCCCGCACCTGAGGGGCCCCCGTGCTAGGGTAATCTAGTCTTGTAAAATACATACAACACCACATAATTTTTACTAAATCATTCCACAGTTATTAAAACAAGTGGCTTTGTGACTATTTACTTTTCAAACGTAATCTACACATTTTGCTTGTTTACTCGTAGGCTTATACGTACACAATTTTATATTAAAATGTGCTTAGAACCATTTGGTCCATTCACTCACAGGCACTTTTTAAGCGCACATTTCTATTGCTTTCCATTCTGCCACAGAGATATAAAGTCTAGAATAAATTTTATTTATATCTCTAAGATTCGACAGACCTTGGCTGTGAACCAGGGGCCCCGCAAAAATTGTTTCCAGTTGGGCCCCGTAGCTCCTAAGGCCAGCTCCGTTTGAATCCTTTAAAAGCCACTACAAAAAGGAGCATTTAGATCGGCTCTACCCATGACAACTTCTGTGGTTAAACATCTGTGTTGCCCACCGTGCTAACCTGCCTTTCCTGCAGCCAAACATGCATGCACATCTGGAACCCTGGCTCAATCAGGTCTCTCCCATGAGGAGGGAGGAGCGTGTACAAACATGTGTGAATTGTTTACGGCACCCACATGTTACAGGTCTGCTGCAAAAAGCACCCACACAATGCCAGCGTCTCTCCCACAGCAACTGTAATGTCTGGAGCTGCTTGCAGAGACCATCTTTTTCGGTCTCGGAGTCAGGGGTCTCCTTAGCAAGATAGTTCTCCGAGTATTCCCGTCCTCCCACAAAGATGTCCCAGCACCAAAACGTTTAGAAAAAGCTCTTTGATGCTTTGAGGAATGCACCGCGCCCAAATAAGGCTCTTTACTTGAATCAGGATTGATATTATTTTACAGGGAAGTGGGAAACCACCGACTAGAGGGTAGGCACGGTGAATACATTTTCCCATGACTCCCGGCATCCCCACTTTCAGTACTGAGGGCCTGAAAGTGGGGGCCCTCCTCCTCTAATGGCTTCTGGGAGTTCACCCTGCCACTTGCCTTGCTAAGTTGGGGGAAAGGGGGCAGTGAGTGGTGGGGTCACCTCACAGCATATACACAGAGGACTCGAGACCCAAAGGCATTACTAGGAGCACAACGGACCCCAGAGACTTTCTCAACTTGAAATGGATCAGATTTAAAAATCGGATTCATTTTGAATATCTGGTGAACAGCCTCCACATCAATCAGTTTTAATTGTACCCTTTCTGAATCATACACAAGGGGAGTCTGCACATCTCTGTTTATAACAAGCTAGTATTATTGTACCCATCTTGCAGATGGGGGGTGCTAAGGCTGAGGTTACGGCAGCTTGTGGAAGACCAACTATCAAGTTGATAGGCTGCCGCTGAAGCAAGTTTTGACCAAGGACTTCTGGGTCTGTGCTCTTAGCCACTTATCCTACACCAGCATAGGCTTACTAAGCAATTGCCTTTTGAAAACGATTTCAAGTTTTCATGGCCAGCAATAATTAATGAATGTTCTATAATTAAACATTCATTAATTGCCTTTTGCATCACCTGGGAGGGAAAGGATTCAAGCCAACCAATCAGCTAGTGGGCACTGGTGATATGGCAGTGATTGACACAGATAGCCATTGGCAGGGCGGGCTTAAGCCACATTCAGGCCCAGTGGCTGCCAGTTGTGTCAATCACTGGTGGAAAGATATAGAGAATGTTGGCATGTGTTTAAGTGCTATGCATGCAGATATTATTCGAGCTGCTCCCCCAAAGAGGACCCCGTGGTCCTAGATGGAAGAGGTGACAGATGGGGACCGAAAAAGAAATCGCTTTTGCACCTCAAATGTTTACAACAAGAAATGGTTAAAACCGAAATAAGAAGCATCCTTACCAAGTTATCCAGCTCAGGATTGGAAGAAAACAAAGGTTTTTCAGTCCTAACCTAAAAGTAGACATTTTAGGGGGCGGGAAGGGGGACATACACACAAGAAAACAGAAGGAGCGTTAGTAGGGGGGAAAACAAGATAGAGGGGAGTATAAGATGCACAGCACTGAAAAATCTGTTTCTCTCATTTCCCAGAAACTGTAAAGAAATGGCAGGGAAAAAATAAAAAAATGAGACTCTTCCCCGGAGATCTCCAGCTGGCAGAAGTATGTATATTTCACTTTCAACAGTTTGCAACCTCCCTTTCTCTCCCTCCCTCAGTCCCCTCTGCACTTTTAAAATTCCTCCACATTTTTCCTCCCTTGTTCAGAAACACAAGGTCAGTTCCCCTCCATATGTCTCCTTTGAGAAATGAAAGACCAAATCCCCAAATCGTTTCAAAACACTAAACAGACCCAGGCTTCGAGCTCCGTGTTCTCCCTCTCGAGGCGAGGACAGGGTTCTCAACTGGTGATCTGGACAGGGACTTGGGGGCGGAGCTCAGAGCGAGCCGGGGTGGTGGTGGAGACCCCTGACTTTTGGCGGGTCTGGGGGGTGAACCTCAAGGCAAAAGCCGTCCATTCTGCTAAAGTGTATAATTCTTTCAAAATGGTGGCAGGCAGAGAAGGAAAAACGTCTTTGCTATTTGCCTTTCTGACAACTGGACACCTCGAAAAAGAAAAACGTATCAGCCAGCTCAGCTTTTTCTTGGTCAGTTGGCTGGCAGCCCTAGTCTACGCCAGTGTGGTGTAGTGGCTAGTGTCAGTTTAAGAGGAGCAGAGACCTGGGTTCAAATCCTGCCTGAACTTGGGTGGCCGTGAGCCAACAGCCACCTCTCAGCCTAACACTCCTCACAGGGTTGATGTGCAGATGGGCACCCTGAGTTCCCTGGAGGATGACAGGGATAGAAATGTAACTAACTCACTTGGCCCCAGAAACCTGAAAACGTATAGAAGCTCTGTCCATGCTAAGTTCAAGTCCAAAAAAATGTTCTAATCCCAGCCCTGACTCAAGGGCAAACTGCATATTGCAAGCTTTTGCATATAAAAGCTCACTCAGTGCCTATTATTATTATTATTATTATTATTATTATTATTATTATTATTATTATTATTATTATTATTATTATTATTATTTTAAATCAAAGCTGCTTTCAGAGGAGGGTCTACAACACCAGAGAGCTTCTGTGAGTCAATGCACTGGTCTGACTATAGACACAGCAGCTCTATACAGCTTCATATTCGCTCACCTGTGGCAAGTAAAATCATCTCCAAGTGACTAGGCTCAGAAGTTTTACAAAAAAAATAGCTTCTTAACATTTTTTTAAGGCCACAATGAATTATGGGGGTCCAGGTTGGCTGCGAGGTGTTCTTATGGACTAGTAACTTTGATGATTTATTTGGAGGGGCGACCCTAACAGGCTACCAAGTCCCACTGCCAATTATCCACCACTCCTCTGGCCCCCAGCTTATCCCTCCCTTCCGTCCACCGGGAACCAACCTGCTTGGCAAAGACGGCTATGTCTTCATTGAAGGAATCCGATGAACAGACGTCGCCTCCTGGATAAGAGCCGGAAGTGTCCCTGGGAGAGCAGGTGGCCAACTCGCATTTTTCGAAGACCAGGGCCAGCAGCGGGAATAAGGGGTGCCTGCCACACAAGAGGAGATGCTTAGAGTTTAGCAAAGCGAGGGTGTAAATATATACCGGCCAAGCTTCAAAGCTGGAGAAACCAGGACAATGTGGACCCAGGGAGGAGTCAGAATGTAGTCTCCTCCCACAAAGCCCCACCTTAATCTCAGGTGATTTGAGTGGTATAGGCCAACCTGTGTTTGCACTGGCTCCCATATCCACCAGCATAATGCAGTTTGGAGTGTACAGGAGACAGAGTCTCACCAAACCCAACAAGTTTTTAAAAAAGGACCTTGCCTTTCCGCACTGCTTTCGCCCACCTCTCTCCTGTTCTATGATTTACGTCTTGGCAACTTCAGCTCCCAGCCAGCGAAGTCCATCCCTCAGTCCTCCTTCCCCCCCCCCGTCCTGTCCCACTCTTTTTTCTGGGCTTGGATGGATAGCTAGAGAGACAGAGTGTTCCCAGCTATACATTATACAAGTTCACGCACCATATGCTACGCAAATATTTGTAGCAGAGGCCCAGCACGGTGTAACTGTTAAGTGAGCGTCTCCACGGAACGTTTTAGACCTCGTACGTAAAACAAAACGAAACCTAAAAAAAAATAAAAAGGGAAGGCAGAATTTTGCATCCCCCCCCTTCTCACCCCCAGATTTCCAAGAGAAAAATTGCAAATTAAAAACATCACCAAGCTGTAACTGAGGATTTGGGGGTAGGGTGTTGGGTCGGAGAGGGGGATGTGGGCAACACGCTCTTAGGCCTTATAGGGCGGAAAAAAATTCACTGTGAAGACGGCTGGAAAGTGTCAAACTGTAAGATGCGAGTCAAAGCCAAAAGGAAATCCATCACGCTGCTCGTAGGCCTTTCCCCCAGCGACGCTTTCGAATCAGCCTTTCCCAACCCAAAACACGCACGGGCTGCAAGGCAAGTTTGATTTCGTGGCTATTCTCCCGGCCAATTGTTATCCCGCATTATTAGGCTCAGCGAGTGGCACAGCCCACTCCAAGCAGCACTCTCTCGAAAATTCAGGACGATGGTCTCAGAGTGCGAATAACCCCTTGCCAGGAAAGTGGGAAAAGCAAGGGTCATTTGGGTTGGCCTTCTGAAGTTCTCTCTCTCTCACACACACACACAACACACTCAGAGTCCTTGGTGCCCTCTGTACCTCAAACTCTATAATTGACTTTCTCCCCCTTTGCACTCAGAAAGAGCTGTTTATTAAATTATTCGATATTGCAAATATTTAACCATTCTCAACAAAAATCCTACCCATGCAGAAATCTAACGTTTCCAATCAATTAAGTCACAAACAAGACAAGAAACTGTAGGAGGGGGAATCTAGAGGTGTTTTTTTTCCCCATTAAATGGGCACTGGGAATTTCTAGAGGGGGGCGGTTCGTCCCCACAGGCACTGCTGATTTTCTCCTCCTCATGGCAAAGCCGGCAATTGACTGGGATGTGCCGGTAGGAGTGGAAAGACACATAAAGGGATCCCGGCTGGATCAGGCCGAAGGGGGCCCATCTAGCCTAGCATCTTGTTTCCCAGCAGCCTCCGGGAAACCCGCAAGCACGAAGGAAAGGCAGAGCCCATTCCAAGTCCAATTTCTCCCCTGAAACTGGAGTTCCGAGGCAGACTTAATTCAGAGATACGGGTCCAGCATTTGGCCTATAAACCTTCCTCCAGGGACAAGGATCTTAGCTGTGAAATTTTGGCAAAGGAGAAGAAAAATGTCGAATACTCCTGATCCTACTGTGATTAGCTGCAAAAACCCCCCCCTCCTGCCGTTTGCCTTTCTGCTGCAGTGTGTAAAACTACCCCCTATTTCAGCGGGACCCACGGCCCAACCCCAACCATGCTCACTTGGAAACAATTCCCACTGAACTCCGCAAGACTGAGGAAATATGCTTAGGAGTCAGGGGCTGAGGCGAAGATGTGCTGGACTGCGCCTACGGCATAGAAATAAGCGATACTGGTGGGGCTTCCTTCCTTCCCAGTAATGTTTCAGGTTAGGGGGCACTTTGCTGAAGCCAAGAATGTCTGCCTCTGGGATGGGAGGTGGTTGGGGAACCCCAGAAATGCTGCCTGGACTTCCCTGATGGAAGAAAAGAAGGGATATAATGTAACTTGGGAAGGGGTTATAACTCAGTGGTAGGGCATGTTTTTGCAAACAGAAGGTTTCCCAGTCCAGGTAGGACTGGGAAACACCCAGGTCTGCAACCCCAGAGGCAACACTGAGCTAGATAAACCAGCGTTTTCACTATCAGGCTGCTTCATACGTAATTAATCATCGTAGGTCTTGAGTTCAGGAATTGCCAGTCTCCAGCTCTGACTTGTTTCCAGGTTATTGAGAGCCAGGATGGTGTAGTAGTGGTTCAGGAGTTGAATCCAGGTTCAAATCCCCGCTCAGCCATGAAGCTTCCTGGATGACCTTGGGCCAGACACTATGTCTCAGCCTCGCCTACCTCACAGGGTTGTTGTGAGGACAAAAGGAGGGGAGGAACTACGTACACCACCCTGAGCTCCTTGGAGGAAGGGCAGTAGAACAATATGAAAAATCAATAAAATAAAATAAATATTCAGAAATAGACTGTGTCTCCCTTCACCCCCCCCCTCTTGGCGCACTCTTTTTAGACCTGAGGGACTGTAGCATGCCGTCATGTTATCCTCACAAATGCTTCCAGGAGGGAGATGTTAGCGGAGTAGCTGTGTTACATCTGTAGTCGGACCCCAGGGTATAACAAACGGATCTGGGGTGCAGTGACAGGAGCGTAAAACATCTCGAGTCATTGGGGGCATTTTTTGTACGGCCTTGAGTGTGCGGGGCAAGCATTGGTGAAACCGCCAACACCTCTGTGGCATTGCAAACACAGAGACAGTTATCATACGGAACAATCTGAAGCAGACTCCACGGGACGAGTGCACTGCACAACCCAGTTTACGGCGCCAGAAGCCTATCGTCCCATAAGGAAGTCACCAGCAAACAGGTTGCCCTGGGTGCTGGAGGGATGAGCCGGGATTGAAAATTCATTGCTGCCAGAGGTGGCAAGGGCGACGAGCTGCTCCAAAGGCTTTAAAATGATATTCGAAATGTTTGTGGAGCAGAACAACATGGAGGAGGTGACATCTATCAATGGCCGTTAGCCACAATAGCTAAATAGAACCTCCAGGTGCAGAGACACTCTACCTTTTGGGGATCATATGCAGGTGGTGCACACAATGGGGCGGGTCACTCCTTGTGGGCATTCCTGGGTAACCACCATTGGCAACAAAACACTGGAAAAGAGGGACTCTTGGTCTGATCCTGCAAGACTCCTGTCCATACATTGCTCTGACCTGCCTCAAGGACCTGTGGCACTTCGGTAGAGCAGGCTGAGGTGCCACCGCCAAACCACGCAGATTTCCCCACCCTGTCACTGACTGGGGTTAAGAGCTCTGCAGCCCACCGATGGTCCCCCAACAGTTCACACGGAGTAGCAGCAATCAGGGCTGCCACAGAGAGCCACAAAAACACAGCCTGTAAAACACTTTGCCAGCTAAGCCTACTGTGCTAAATCATGTTTATCAGGGCCAAATCAATGCTTTTGGAACAGGGGCTGGCTGCAGCCTCGTCAGAATTCGTACTGAATCGGACCAAATACCTACCTAGCCTAGTATCCTGGGCACAAATAACTGAAGGTGGTAGCCCTCCCTCGTTTGCCCCAGCACTTGGTATTCAGAGGTAGACTGCCTCTGAACCTGGAGGTTCATCGCTACGGCTCAGTAGCGGTTCACACACACACACACACACACACACACACACACACACACACACACACACACACACACACACTGCTAAATTTGTCAAAAGCTTCTTCATCTTCTGGTTCAAACGTTTCTTCCATGACTACTTTCTGAAGCCTGCTGACAGTCCGGTTTGCCCCGGGATGTGTCAGGCCCCCTCCCCTTTTCTGGGGGGGGGAACTGATGTGAACAGCTAGTTTGCTCCCATGACTCCCTCTCTTACCACCCTTAACGAAGCCCAGAATTTGCCCCTTGAGGCAGCTTGCCCCACCTCACCCCCAGTAGCCCCATCTCTGCCAGGTGTACAACACCCCTGTTAGCAGGGCAAAGAGGGATTTTTTAATCTCTCTGAGCAGGGGGCCAAGCAACTGCCCCCCCTATTCACCCTGCCGTAATGTCCCTTGCAGGGGCCATTTGCTGGGATCTCCCTGGGGTCCTTTTTTAGGCTAGGGGCCCCTTCTTCTCGTCCCTTTTCCTAGGTCACCTGTCTTGAGAACGTTTGTTGCTGAAAAGGGGTATAAATATTCTTGATCCATGAAAACAGCAGCCACAACTGAGGCCACACAGCCAATCTTTGGGGACGGCCCTTGATACAATGTTGTCGGTCAGTCCTTGCCATTCATAATTCAGCCCCCTGCCCCAAACGTCTCTTCGGTCCCTGCCTTTAGCAGGGTTTCAAAGTCTTGCATTCCTTTCTCTTTGTATTCCAACCAGAAGGGGAATTATTATTATTATTATTATTATTATTATTATTATTATTATTATTATTATTATTATTATTATTATTATTATAAATAATAATACACACATCTGGATTTTCAAAAAAATGATGTTTGTCACTGTTCTGGGGCCTGAGTTAAATCCTGACGGTGGTTTTCTATAAACATCCTCCATTCCTTCCGAATTTGGCCTTCTGATTTGGATTCATACATACATGTGCACATACACACACCCCCCATTTTTCAGAGAAAACAAAATGCCATGAAGGGGGAAAGGGAGTCAGACTGGATGGAAACCACACAGCCAAAGACCTGGCTGGGACCGAGCGGCAAGGGAAAGGTTTGGTCCAGGAAAATGGGTCTAAGGGAAGCATGGCCACAGATCTTTCCGCGTAGAAATCGAGACCCACACCAAGCAATGGCAGGGAAGAGAACCAATCTGCTTGCAACAGGAGAGGCAGAGATCCCTCCGTTACTCTCCCTTTAGGAAACCATTGAATTGACAGTCAGAGAGACCCACCAGCAGCCAACCATCCTCTTGAAGGATGCCCCAAATTGCCCCAACTGGAAAGCTGAGCTCCAGAAGTCGGGTGCAGGAGGACCCAGCAGATATCCAAATACTGTTGCCCCCTAAGTTACTGACTAGATGCCCTAAAAATCTGGTCAACTCCCGCAGGGAATTTAGGTGAGGGGGAACCCAGCACTGGAAACCAGGCTGAGCTCATTGATCGAGGGAAAGCTTTCTGCCTGAAGGCTCCGACTCTATGCACGCCTCCCTGGGGGTAAGCCCCGCTGCTGGACCCTGGGGGGTATCCTCCCGAGGGACCACGGTGCCCGCTAGGCTTGGAAGCTAAGAGGCTACAGAGAGAGCTTCTGGGGAGCGCACAGCTGACCAGATCCACGATTTAGCGGTCACTGGGAGGGTAAGAGGAGAGAGAGAGAGAGAGAGAGAGCCGCTACAGGGAGGAGGCGTCGCAAGATCGCCCGGAGGATTGGGCGGAATCGATCCATTAAACTAACACAATAATTACCCTGTTTATAGGCTTGGAGAAACGTCTGTGGGCAGCCCCACTGAGTACAAACAAAGAAAGAGAAAAGATCCGCTAGGATTTGGTAAAGATTGTTGATGTTTTTAAAGAGATCCTCCAAAATTTAGAGGTGGAGGAAAAAAAAGTCCCGCTAGCTAGCAGCACCCAAAACGATCCCTGCTGCCTGCTGATGCGAGATCCCAGAATGACTGCGTGACTCCTTGGGAGTAAGCCCCGCTGCCTTCAAAAGCGACTTCCTTGCCAGTCAGAGCGCCCCGGGGTTGCAGCCTTACAGCCCCGATCATCACGAGCCAGGTTTCCTCGGAAGTAAGGCCCCTCTCCAGCCTTCTCCACTCCTTGTACCGCAGCCCTTGAGAAGCGGGTCTTCAGCACATTTACTTGTGAGGAAGTCAGCCTCAATGAGCGCAGCGGGGGGGATTTACTTCCGAGGAAACCTGCCTAGGATGGGGGCGAACTTTTGGAAATCTCTGAAATCTTTGGAAATCTCTGATTTCCAAAAGAATCCCAGAGAAGGGGAATGCTTTTCTCCAAGCGCTTGAAGGGATTTTTGGAGGTCGCGATTCGGGTTAGAATCCGAATTCGGAGAGGAAACCCCTCTGCATGGATCTTTTTTTTTTTTTAAAGGCTAGTTCAGAAAAGAATCGGGTCACCTTCTTAAGCCCTGCTGCCGATCCCCACACTTGAACCCCTGGCCCATCAACCGATCTCTCTCCGGAATAGAGATCCAGGTGGACTTACCCATAAATTTCATCTTTCTCCCTCTTCAAGGTGTCGTTGGCGCCCAACCCGGGGGGTAACCCAGGCCTGTGGTTGACTCCAGCGGATCCATAAGGGGACCCCTGATTTAAAGCGTGATGCTGCTGTAGACCCCTGCCCGGGTGTGGGTCTCCGAAGCCCGGCAGAGGGACCGCGTCCATTCCAGCGTAATGTACCAAATCATCGTACTGGGAACAGAAGAACCAGGGGGGAGAAAAAGGAGGGGAGGGAGAGAAAGAGAGTTTAGACACCCGGTCTAAGCAGGAGGCACCCCTAATTTCTCACCACTTTATTCCCAAAATGGCGCTTCCAGAGCCCCCCCCCCCCCCAGAACCCCAAGTCTACACCAGAGCAATCGTGAAAGATCTGGTTTGGGAGGGGAGGAGAGAGAATGAAATAAAAATGCAATTTTAAGTCATTCGAGGTAGGTTTTCTCTGAGATAAACTTGGGGCGAAGTAGGGCGGTACAAGGTTATATAGACACAACTCTTTGCACTGTTCGACCGACTGGCTCTTTCCCATGACGTGAAGACCTTGCTTCAGTTTCACTCGTGTGAACAGTTGCTAGTTTTCTTGGATTTCGCTACCCCCCTCCCAAGAAAAAAACCAGCTTTTTCACACAGCTAACCGCAGCGTTGCTCCCAACCAGGAGGGTTCAGGGGAATCTCATTCCTCTCCCAAGAACCCCCCAAAACTTCCCCACTTCTCGCCACAAATCCCCAAGTTTGGAGTCTTTCTCCGCGAAAGTCAATTTCGCGCGGCCGTCGGTCACTTTCACGAAACGGGCCTAGTTAAATATCCGCCTCCGTCCCCCGCCGCAAGCGCCTGTCGGTGAAGGCGACCCATCTAGCGAGGCTAAAAAAACAACAATAACCACCCCGCCACCCCCAAAACACACACGCAGACGCCCTTCATAGGAAAAGAAGGTTGCAAAAAGGCTGGGAAAGTTTCTAATCTCTTTTGTCTCCTTGCAAACCTTATCCTTCCACCACCACCACCCCCCAAAAAAAATCTGATTTTTTTTTTTAATGTTCCAAATGGGTTGCCTTATTGCTAACGGGCAGAAGAAGAGAAAGACCGATTCGAGTCGTTTTTTTGCAAACTTAAAAAAGAAGTGGAAACCTTTTCTCTCGACAGAAAAAGACATTGAACTTTGGAGTGAGAGAGATTCAAGCAGCCGCATCGCCCTTCTGAGACGCGGCCTGGGTTTTCCGAGGAGGAGGAATTTTCTCACACTGGAAAATCTCCATGACCTCCCAAGCCAGTTCAATTTCCATGCTTCTGCAACCGGACTTTTTAAAAAAAGAGGATGGGTCGAATTCTGAATGAAATCCTTCCCCCCCCCTCCCCACAACGCTTCTTCCAGGCCATCCACAGCCTTCACCGACCCAAGAAGCCAAATTTCCCTCTTTCGCGTTTAAAGGGAACATGATTATCAATGTCGTCCTAATTTATTAGCACCCCCACCCCCAGCTTAGCCACTTTAAACTTCAGGATCCCCGTGTGTGAAACAGAACAAAAATATCCCACACCACCACCAAACCCCAAAAAGAATGAGACTTTTTTTTTTCCAGCGTGCCAACTATTCTTATTTAAATAGTGTCTCGTCTCAGCTGCTATTTGCATATAGAAAAGCGAGATCCGTTTATCTTTCCTCGGTTCACGAGGTTCTGCCAACAGTCTTGCTTGAAACTCAACACGGCTCCTCTTCGAACGGTTCCAAAGATACTGTTTTTCCCCCAAAACAATAGTTAAAAATAAGAAGCCTTGAAAATTTCGCACAGGGGGACTCTATTTTATTTATCATCTTTTTTTTTAAGCCTTCCGGTCAGATGGTTATTTCAAACCCTGTTTTTATTTTTAATGCATTGATCAGATTTATATTTCGAATTTAGCTTGTCACATCAAGGCGTGTGTGTGGTTTTGTCCCCCTTCGTCCTCCTACATTTTGGCTTATAAAGTTGATTTCTGAAGTTGGAAAACTTCATCAGAATGGACAGGCTATTTCGGCAAAAGTTCTCTTTTTGTGGCAAGAAAAAAATGTTTTAATTTCTTTCCCTTAGAGAGCTGGTTGCCTACTTGGGGAGTCTTGCAGAGAAGAAGGAAGGGATAAGGTTTTTCTCTGCCTCGCATGGAACCGGAGCGACATCCCAAACGCATCTACAACCTGAAATTCAAAATATTGGAGCGGCAGGAGGCATAGAAGAGCCCCCCGCAGAAAGAAATGGAGGGGGGATCGGAATCTCGTGAAAAGTTTTCTGAATTTCTAACAACCTGGTCACACACTGAAGACACATTAACCCTGGCCTTTCAAGCCAGAAAGATCTTTTCAGCCGCTCCATGGAGGGAGGTCAGGGGAGAAAAAGAGAGAGAGAAACTTCAGAAAGGGAACCACAAAATGCCACAAAGCGGCCCCATTGAGGCTTTGAAATGAGCAACAGAAAATCAAAGCAAAAAGGCAGGAGAAAGTCAAAAAATAGCTTGCCCTGCAGGAGAGAGTTCGGATCTTTGGGTGTGTTTAAAAAAACTATAACCCAATGCATTTTTTTTTTGCTGGTTTGCTGTGGGGACGCTCCCAAACATCCTAGATAATATTCGGTCGTGCGTGTGTGTGAGCCATCTCTAACCTATACAAAGTTAAACAGAGAAGAGGTGGGGGGGGGGGAAGACCCTCTTTGTATCAACTAGAAGTGTGACAGCTATTTCACTCACACTGAAAAGGGAGATGCATTTTAAAACTGTCCCCCCAAAAGTTACAGCCCCCTTTCCCTCCTCCATTCCCCCAAAGCCCACTTGACACTACTCGCCAGTCAAATGCTGGAAAGAGACAAATATTTACAAATGAAAACGTGGAGATGGGAACTGTTAGGATGGGGGGGGGGAGAGAAGAGAGAGAAGGAGTTGAGATCACAGACAGGTTCAGAATCCCGCAAGCCCAGGAGTTTATTGCTGTAAATTCTTGAGGGACCGACTCAGAAGCCACAGGATAGTGGAACTATTTCTTATTTTCTTTTCTTAAAAAAAAAAGGCAATAAGGAAGGGGCCTGATTCTTACCGAAGAACTTTTGAAACAAACAACGCAGGAATTGCCAATCTGGCTCCCCCACCCCAAGACTGAGAACCCAGTTCAGAAAGTAAATCAAGGCATTTTTGCAGAGTGGATACACAGCAGAGAGAGAGAGAGAGAGAGAGAGAGAGAGAGAGAGAGAGAGAGAGAGAGAGAGAGAGAGAGAGAGAGAGAGAGAGATTCCGAATAACACACAAAAACCTACCCTTTGGGCCATCGGACGCTCGGAAGATTGTTCTCCAGGGTTTCGTCGCTGGTTCTCTCCCCCTTGGGGGAGGCGGTTCTTGGGGGGCCAGATAATCTTCAGTTCTTTCTCAAGAGATCATTCATGTTGGCACTCCCCTCACCCCAAAAAGATCAAGAAGGAAAAAGGCAGAAACTGTTGCAAAACAGTTTTTTAAAAATAATAATAATAATAATAATACAATTAAACGGGGGAAGTGATTTATCTGTTGCTCAGAGATACTAATATTATTATTTTGTGGGTTTTTTTAAAAAAAAACCAAACCTTGTTCCAAGGATTCCCTGCACACTCTCACATATACACACCAACCCAAGCCAGCAAGCTAGTTAGATGCCGGGAGGAGTGATTTGCCTGGATCTGTGAGTGTGTTTTTTTTTGGGGGGGGGGGGCTTGGAATGGAGTTCCTTATTTTCTTGATCGTAGGTATCTCTTTTCTCCCAAGTAGACCCTTTCTTCTGCCTTTTGGTTGTCGTAGCTGTCCATCAAGTGTTGAGGGATGTCAGACTGCAAGTGACTGATGGCCCTTGTAGGAAAAAAATATATCAACAAGCCGGTGCTAGTTTGAAAGGGGGGGGGGAGAGAAGAGAGGGAGAGAGACGGGGTGTGATGATCAAACAACAGGACCTCCTTCTTCCAAACACACACACGCCTTCCTCTCTTCTTTTTTCTTCTTCTTCTTCCTCCCTTTAAAACATGGACATCAGGGCCCCCCCCCACTCCTGTCCCTCCCCCCTTCTCTTTTAAATGGTTGTGGTTTCAATCCTAGAAAAGCAACATGCAAGGAATGGAGGGGGGGGAGAGGAGGAGGAAAAGGAAAATGAGAGAAAAGGTGCAAGAGAGGTGTGGGGGGGCTTACAGGTTTCCAAAAGCCCCCCCACCCAGCATCTCCACCCAAGAGAATTCAGCTGCCACCTACCCACCCCCCAACTCAGCAAACAGAGGAGGTTGGTGGTAGTGGGGTTGGCGTGGGGAGGAGGAAGGGGGAAGACACGACGAGATGGGCTTGTTAGTTTCCCTCCTGATCTCCTCCTCTTAAAGCAGTAGCAGATCTGGGAGGAATGAAATTGACGAGGCGCCTTCTCTCTCTCTCTCTCTCTCTCTCTCTCTCTCTCTCCTCTGCTTGGGAGTTTGGAAAAAAATTGTATGGTTATTAATTTTTTTTAAAAAAAATAAAAATTAAGGAGAATCAAATAGGTTGCCTGCGTTTCCCCCCTCGTTGCATTGCTCTGTTCCTTAGGTTGCTCGCTTGCCTCTCTGTATATGTGGGAGGAGGAGAAGGAGGGGAGAGACACAGAGAAAGGAGAAAGATGCTCTCTCGCTCGCTCTCAGCTTCACAGCCCTGAGCTATGAACACATCCGGAAGTAGAAGGGTTTTTTCTTTAACTCGTTCTCTGCCTGCCTCTTGACTCCGATCATGGGAAGGAGACAGGAGCGGAGGTTATCAGCAATTGCTATCTAGGGCAGATTCTGGCAGAGAGGAGACAGGCTTAGTCCATGCTCTGGCCTTTTCCCCTTTCCTCTCAGCCTTGCTCTTCTCTTCCCTATCCCTCTCTTGCTCTGCCCCCTCCAGATTTTAGCCCCAGCACCTGTGTTTTGTTTGCTTTTTTTCAGCACTAGGGAATCAGCTCTCTATGGGATACGGTTGCCACTTTCCCCTTTCCTTCTCTGCTCTTGTGCTTTTTAAACCGCAGCCGGACACAGAGGAACTGGGGCAGGCCGCGCTTCATCTTGGCACTGGGCAAAGCAATGGGAAAGCTTCCTAGACAAATGCATAGTAGTGTCATGGCTTGGGCGAAATAAAGCCTCCATGTTTAGGGGCAGTCAGTCTGCATCTGAATACTAGTTGCTGTGTATTTGGAGGGCTGTTGTATTTGTGCCCTGCTTGTGGGCTTCCCTAAAAGCATTGGTTGGCCACTGCCACCAGGAAGAGGGTCAATGAGATAGACTTCTGGTCCGATTCTCATGTTCATTTGCTGGATTTCTGCTATTAATAGCAGAGGCGCGTTGCCAGTAAAAGAGCATGGCCAATCCCTTCTTCTAGACACACTGCAGAATCGCAGTGCCTCTGCTGAACCAAGGTCCTCCTCAGAGCTGTTTGTGAGGAAGCCATGGCAGTCAATATCTCCAGTGTAGACGTACCCCCAAAGGGGTGGGGAGGCGACCAGAGCATGATCTAGATCAGGGGTGGCCAGCCTTTCCACAGGAATGCTCCTGGCCCTTTAGTGGTTGCATAGGTAAAGGCGACCCCTGACAATTAAGTCCAGTCGTGTCCGACTCTAGGGTGTGGTGCTCATCCCAATTTCAAAGCTGAAGAGCCAGCGTTGTCCCAAGACGCCTCCGTGGTCATGTGGCCGGCATGACTCTCCTTGCCGCAGCGCGTAGCATGCGGCTGGAACACAGAGCGTTGTTTACCTTCCCGCAAGCGGTACCTATTTATCTACTCGCATTGACATGCTTTGGAACTGCTAGGTTGGCAGGAGCTGGCCAAGCAACGAGAGCTCACCCCGTCGCGGATTCGAACTGCCGACCTTTCGATCGACAGCTCATGGTTCAGCGGTTTAACCCACTGCGCCACCCGCTGGTGAGGGCATTTTAGCAGGTGCAGCTGCTTTAGCAGCACCATCAGCAATTGAAGCTGCCCAGATTCTGTCTTCTACACCACTCTGAAGAACGCAGAGGCCCTCCTGGTGGAAGGCTGGCCACCCCTGACCTAGATTAAACTTCTCCCAGGAAAGAGATTGAACCCACAATTCTCAACTCAGGGCCCAAGCCACATAAGGGCTCACTCTCTCCTCAAGACCCTTATCCCTGCTAACTGGGCAAAGAGGCTTTTTTCGCCCTCCAAGTGATGCTCCTCTTATATGTAGCAGGGGGAGAATAACTGTCCCTCTGCACCCCAACACAGGTGTCTTTTCTAGTGGCTATTTGTTGGTATCCGTCTGCATTTTTTTAAGATTCTGAGCCCTTTTGGGACAGGGAGCCATTTAGTTATTTGATTTTCTCTGTAAACTGCGTTGTGAACTTTTTGGTTGAGAAGTGGTACTGTATACAAGTACTCATTATTTATTATTATTATATTCTGTGCACCACCAAACACTTCTTACAAGTTACAAGCCATGTTGGGGATAAGCAACCTCCTGGTCTTAGTAATAGGCTATCTCTGAATGCCAGATGCAAGGGAATGACAACAGGATACAGGTATCTGTTGTCTTGTGTGCTCCCTGAAGCATCTGCTGGGGCCACTGTGTGATACAGGAAGCCTGGCTAGATGGGCCTTTTGGCAGGGTGTTTTTCTGGAGCTAGCTCTGCGGGCAGATCTGTATTCAGACTTTATGCCAGTTTAACTTTATGCCAGTTTAAGTCCTGGCTTTCCCTCCCTCCCTCCCCCCCGGAATCTTGGAAACTAGTTCAGACACTGCCAAGACTCGCCTTAGGGACCTTCTTGAGGAATCACAAAACTACAATTCCCAGGATTCCCTGGGAGTGACGGTTAACCACTTTGAGACCGTCATGTAGAGATGCCCTAGAGAAGGGGAGATGGCAGCTTGCAGTTTTCACCAGAGTCCCACCGCCATGGTAGCGACTCAGCAGGGAAACAGGCTGTAGCAGGAAAGGGTGGGGGAAAAAAAAACCCTCAAACTGCACAGTCTCTCTCTTCAGGAGTAGCTGTTAATTGGCACTTTGTTACATAAGGCTTCATTAGGGGGAAAGGGGAGAAGCCACTGAAGGTAATTTGTCACTAATTGCTCAATTATCTTCCCTGAGAGGAGGCTTAAGAAGAAGCAAGCATTTCCATGACTTTTTGAAAACTTTTAAGGTGAAAATATTAATGGGGGGGGGGGAAGACAACCAGAGTCAAACACTCAGACAAAAAAATGAGCATCTTGACATGGAGCTCAAAACTCCAGTTGCCTTTTTTGTTTTTTTTAATCAGCATGCCTGGAAAGGTTTTGCTCGCTGCATCTGCACAAGCCAGGCTGCTATTTTCTTTTCCTGTTTCTTTACACCCACCTTTTCTCCATGATGGGAGTTTACAGTGATGAAGACTTGAGTCTATTGACCCGGACTCGAGTCGGACTCAAGTCGCATCAATGACTTGACTCGGCCTTGACTCGGCGATTGTAAAAGACTCGACTCGAGACTTGGAGCCTTTTACGACAAGTCGAATTTTATTCAGGTTTAAACCCGGTTTTCCCATTCAATAGATCGGGACTCGCAACCAAGGACTCGAGACCTGGAGTCAGAGACTTGATCCACATCCCTGGGAGTTTATGGAGGCGATATTCTCAGCAGTATTATGCTGAGCATAGCCCAAGGCCTGCGCAGCTGTAGCAATTGTGGGATCTCATATCATGTCCTGGAGCTGCTGCACAGCTGGACGAAAAGCTACTGACCCTACCTGTTCAGCTACGCCGCAGAAACATGGTGTTTGCTAGCTGGAACTGAAGTAAGGTCAGTAGGGTGGAGCTGGAAGCCAGGACTTCTGCTGGCTTACACCTATGCTGGGGGGGGGGGCAGAATCCAGTGTTGTTGCGTGAACTACAAAGCAAAGATGCCTGGATTTTAAATCTGTGGCCCAGTTACAGGCCAGAATGTAATGTTCCGACCTGTAACTCAGATTTGACTCCCTTGTCTGTACAATGTTAGGAACAAGACCCTGCATCCTGCTTCTAAGCAAAGAATCGAATTTAGACACAACATTTCTCATGGGAGCAAAACTAAAAAGGGCAAGCCTTGGGGGGTCTCGCACTCCACACACCGGCTCCAGATTCAGGCCCGGACCTTGCCACGTCACCAAAACAAGTCTGCCTCCCCCCCCAACACCCTCCACCCCCCCACCCCCGTGCCAGGCTGCGAGCAGCCGGCTGGAAGGCTCTCCCTACGAAAAATGATTAATGATCATCCCCCTACGCCCCTCACCCCTGTTGCTATGTAAGAGCGTTTGACTCTTTTTTTCTTTTCCCTGCTGCAGCCATGCCAGCTGCTGGGATCACATCTGGACTGGAGAAAGAAAGAGGAGGGATGTTGAAGGAGGAAAAAATAGTAAAGCATTCAGGAAAAGAGCAGAGAGACAGAAGGAAGTCAAATCCCTATTTTGTACTCTTACTGTATTATACAGGTTCATATTCATATTATACAGGTTCATATTCTAGAGGGGCCCTGTGGGCCCTTCCCAAGAATTGTCTTGCTGGGTGAGACCACCTCAGGTTTGCTTCTAGTTTCCAATATCAGACCACCAAATCCCTTCGGGAACTCACAAACCGGGCATGAAGATGGGGGTCCATCTGTCCCCAGCAGCAGGTATTCGGAGGAGTTTCTGTTTCGTCATCGTCATGGTTACTGACCTTTGCTCTTCCAGGCAGTTGTCTAAGCTAGTGGCCATCTCAGCACCCTGTGACTGCAAGTCCCAGAACTTCATTTATCACATGGTGTGCGATCAAGTCGGCGCCTTTTGGCATGCTGGAACTGTCAATCAGTGTATGACACCTTTGGAAAAAAAAATCTGGCCATTGATTTAAGCAGTCTGCATAAGCTCAAATTAACATCACTGATGTGCAGCCAAGGCACACCGTGTGCAGCCAGAGCACACCATACGCAATTGCTGTAGCAAGGGCCACGTGGTATCAAAGGCACCATTGGCCCTGCACTGTCCTGCCACACTCGGCTGCTGACTTAAGAGTTGCTCTATCTCTACCACAATCTCTCTTCTTCATTTCTGCCACACTGAAGTTGCTCCAGAGGCTGCAGCTTAATAAAAAATAAAATAAAATAAATCAAAGGGTGCTGATGCTATTTGCTGGCTCTTCGAATGGGCTGTAAGAGCTCTTAAAATATGGCTGTTCAGCACCTGAGACAGAAAGCTGCAAACAGTTCACAATGGCAACCTTCCATCTGTACAACACAGCCAACTGAACTTTGGATAGGACCTCCTGAACATCCCAATGCTGAAAACACCGCCCGCCCCCCACAGTCTGGCTCTACTAGGAAGCGGGTCAGAGCACCCACACCGTCTCAGCCCACTTATGGGTCCATTTCTGGTGCCATTGTGACCACAGGACCCAGCAGTCTTACAATTCAGTCATTCCCTTCCCCAATAATTCGTGACCCACAGACACGTCTCCACTGGCCCCCTGCTCAAAAATCTTCCACTGAAAGGCAATTCAGAAATATTCATCACCGTCATCATCTGTGTCCATCATCCAAGGCCTCCAAAACCCACAACCTTCATGAAGCTCCATTTTTGTGACCACCTGGAAAGGCGGACGGTGCCCAGGCGAGTGGCTATTTACAAGCCCGGGACTGAGTTTGATGGACACACCAAAGAGCCACTCCAGCTTGTACTCTCCAAGTCTCAGCGCCTGCAGGATCGTAGCCTAATTTCCTCCACCTCCTATTTTTTTAAGCCTTTTATTTTGTTTCAAATTTCAAGTAATGCGCTCCTGTAATCCCGCCCCCCTTTTATCTCCCCTCTTCTCCTGCCCCCCCTCCCCAGCTATCCAGAGCTGCCTGATGCTCGGATCCTTCATCATAAATTACAGGCGTGCTAGTCCATAAAATCAACAGGACCTGGAGTGTTTATGTTGCTGCGCTAAACCAGCCCCTCCATTATAGACAAGAAAACACGCCAGGAATGCCGCCTTTGAAATGCCCCACCACGTAAAATATATTTATGGCATGGCAGCTGTGAATTTAAAGGTGCAGTACTCACATTTATGACCTCTCGTTACATACAATTTTCAGTTAAAAGAAATCTTTTCTCTGCTTCCCCTACCCATTCTCTCTGTCCATCCAATAATTCATTCACAGTCTGAAAGCAGGGGGTGGAAGGCGTGGCCCCCCCTTCCCTCTCCGCCTTACAAATCACTTTTTCATCCCAATAAATTAAATAAAAAGGGAGAGCGTTGCAATGTTGTTTGTTTGCTGCCGTTTTAAAACAAAACCTGTTTCCTAATTCCCTTGCACCATAAAAAGAATTGAGAATGAAATTCTTCTAGACAGTCTTCCAGAGAGCCCCCTTATTGGGGCGGCCCAATTAAGGCCCTGAGAAACCGCTCTAAAGGATGAAAAGCAGAGTTAGTGACAGAAGTGATCAGGAACGAAGAGGCAAAGGAGAAAAAAAGAAAGGGTGGATAGATGGGTTTGCCACCTTTTTAACTGGCCCTGCTCCTGTGCTCCTAAAAGCAGCTTGACATGCTAAAAATCAACAGGTAAACTTTTTCTGACATGAAAACAACATGACAGGGGCAGCTTCACTCAAGTTTTGGTAATCAGGTGGCTATAAGACACAAGAGCAGGGCTAATTTTAAAAGTTGGCAATGCTGGTAATAGGCGATATATTGTGCTCGAGAGCATGGGAGATTGCCATAGGACGTTGGCTGTTGGTGTATCTGGCTGGGAGTGGCTCTCAGGAGTGTTGGGTGGGCCGTTTTTCTTGGACCTGACCGGGGATCGATTCGATAACTGGGACGGAAGCATACGATGAGTTCTCAGTAGTCCACAGTACACCAGAGTGCAAAATGGCAGGCAGGTTGTGCATACTTGCAGAGGGATTCGTGCGCATGCGGTTACATGGATGTGCAGAGACAGAGCGCATATCCCAGGGAGAGAAGGCGCCTTGGTTCCTGGATAGCAACTCACCCAAATACTTTCAACAAGACGTGCTCCACCCAGAGGCAAAAACAGCAACTAGGTGGGAACAGTGATTTATCAGGGACACGGACAGGGTCGGTCTGTTCATGAGGCCAACTAAAACAGTTGCCTCAGGCTGCAGATTGGCAGGGCAGTGTGTCTATTCACTGCTCCTCCTCCTCGTCCCACTCCTTGGATTTGAAAAAGGGCACAAAGAGGAAGTGTGGAGGGGAGGAGTGCCTTCAACACTCTAGCCCACTGGCACTACTACTCTTCTCCTCCACATTTCCTCTTGCTTCATTCCCCTCTTCCTCTTCAAATCCAGAGAGTAGGAAGAGGAGGAGGAGTCTTGGGGGCGTGCTGGCAGGTAAGGGGGAGCGGAATTTGATGCGCTATCATCACGCACTGGGGAACATGTCCTGCCAGACAGGGATCGTCTGGAGTAAACAGAGCCCAGCTGAAGTGCATAACATGTATGCAGATTTAAATAAACAAAAATCAACTGTTAAGCAACTAGGATCTATATACCGTATTGTCCCGAGTATAAGACGCACCTGATTATAAGACGCACGGTTAAAGTTTGGTGCTATTAAAAAAATTAATTAAATCACTGGCATTAAATTGCAACAGCCTGATTATAAGACGCACCCCTAGTTTAAAAACTTAAATTAGGAGAAAAAAGTGAGTCTTATACTCAGACCAATACGGTAATTGGGTGATACATGTTAACATCATATTTAATCACCCTGGAGCTTTTACCTCGCCATCTAGGTGAGAAAGTGGAGTTTTGGAGAGGGGAACACATTTCGAGAACCAAAACACGCGTCGCATTCCAGCAGTTATGTTTCCAAAACTGAATGAAACAGCAGCATTTTTAAAATTTTCAATGAAAAGTCAAAATGTGCAGTTCATTCTACATGGGTTCCTTTTTCATTGTTAAAGCATTCTTCCATATCATAAACGTCACAAGAAATGGACAATGTGGTAATAAACCTTTCGCCGCTCTATAAGAGTTGTTAGCAATTAAGCAGTTGTGTCAAAAAAAATAACCTCCACCATCTTTAACTGATTCATCAATTCATTTGCCAATCCAAATAATTATTATGTTATTTGCATACAGGTGATACTCGGAGGATAATTTTACGATTCCAAGTAAGGGATGGGATTTATTTTTTAGTAAAGTGATCCAGAAACATATTTGGTTGTCAGGAACAATAACCTTGAAAGGGTGGAAGGATAACAATCTCATGTCCTTTGCTTATCAAGAATGCAACCACCTTATGCTGGTTTTATTTATGTTATGTCTTTAAAAAAATGTTTTCTAAAACATTGATAAACATTTTTTCAAAACAAACAACACAACGGCTATGCTTCCTAAAAGGACACCTATATTCAGATTTGTGGGGGGGAAAACCTTAATTTTCCATTTGCTAGGAAGCAGGTGACTTTCAGACCAATCAGCTGTTTGTCTCGGTGTGCCCCTGTTTGTACAGGCAAATACAATGCACACAATTAACGCACATCCTTTCAAATTGCATTTCTGGATAATTATATCAGTCAGTTGTTTTTGCCACCTGTACACCAAGGCTGTCCACAAATTAAAGGATGTTAGCCAGTTCATTATCAACCTTGCAACCAATTTAATGAATTGATCATAGATTACATTTAAGGAAATTTGTATATAACCCAAACCACAACGGGGGGGGGGGGCTTTCTGACTGGAGGACCCATGAAACGACCTGCAACACAACAAACAAAAACAACCAGAAATGTTTGAGAAAGCAATCAAACGGGGGGGAAAAAATTTCCGTTCACACCAGATAACGTTTTAACGTTCCTCACTTCTCCTTTCTCTAACCACCAAAGCTTTGACCTGATTAATCTCCCCCCCAACCAATGAAATATATCCGTATGAATGTATATATCTCATTTTTCTCCATTTGATTACCACATGATTGCCTTCTATATTTCTGGGACTGGTTACCATCTTCCTTATGATGCAAGTCCTTGCTTAGTGCAGTAGGGTGCTTGTCTCAGAATTTTATATGATTTCTCAAAAAAATTAAATACATACAATGCTGCAGCTATGTACTACAACAGACAGATCTACCTTGAGCTAGTGCACAAAACAGGGCTGCCAACTGACCAGAAAAGACAACCTGACCCTGCTCTTGTCCCTTTAACTGCTGCTTAATCTGCAAACCACAAGCAAACTAAGCTTCTCACAACACAGGGATAAAGGCTAATCATCTGCCACAAAACTCTAGCCCAGCACCCTCCACTTTCTCTTCTACTGTCCATCAAATTGCTCTGAAAGTCATAGCTACAGTGTCTAGTTAAAAAGTTGGCAACCAGGCAGAAAAGTGCTTTGCGACAGAAAATGTTGTTTATGCTTTAAGGACCGACTCCGAGAAGAATTGGCTGAGCATGCACTGCGATTTTCCAGTGAAGCAAAAAACAAAACGAAAAGTGTTTAAGAGTTGCATATGTGGGGATAAGAGCAAAATATACTGTTAGAGCTGCATTATCCAGGATTAATCAATTAAAAATCCTTTTGATCAACTGAACAGGAGCACCCAATTAATGGGGCAACAGATTTCTCTGAAATTATTTTTAATATAACTAGTGACAAAAACTACAGGTGCTAAATGCTGTATTAGAGGCATTCCCCGTTTGTCTCACAGGCAGGAGAGAATGCCTCTATCAAAGATGACAATTTCTGTGACACAAACACACATGCTTCATGCAAACACAGAGAAAACCAGCCTTTTTTCCCTCTTCAGATCAATTGTTTCTGCTCATATGCAAATATATGCTGATTTAATCAATGAATGAATTGACAAAGCAATCAGAACTCATATGATTCATTACGATTTTTTTAAAAACCAGGTTATAGCCCCAATCCCAAGTATCAAGGTTTCAAGGTGGGCACACAGCTTGTTAAGTCTACCCAGTATTAAAAAAAAAAAAAGCCAGTCCCGAGAATCGGGAGTTAAATTTGCCAACGTGTGCGCCACATCTTTCTTAGAGGAAATCTCAAGAGGGTTTTTTTTTTTTCAGGATTGGATTCCAAAAAAATAGAAGAAAGGGGCTCCTTAGTATTGGATAATAGAAGTTCAAAGGCTCCTGTCTTTAGTATGGTAAATAGATCATGCCGAGGGAACTGAGTGATAATCACCTTCCTTGGAGAACAAGGCAGTTTGGAAGAGAAAGTGTTGGGAGAAGAAAGATCATTGGGATGGAATTTCATGATCAAACATATTTCCCATCATGATATCTCTGACCTCAGCTCCTTTTTCTTCCTTCCTGTTCTTGAACACACTTACTTTGAAGTAAGTCCCATTGATGTTCACTATCATTTATTTACTTATATATCGCGCCTACGGTGCTTGTCTTTTTTTTTTTAAAGGCCCCTGCCCCAAGTAGCTTACATTATATTTTTCTTTAGATGATGAGAAAGACCAGACAGGGAGGGAAGGCAGAGGTAAGGGAAGCAAGGGTTTACAAGCATTTCGGTTGTACTCTCCCTGGGGCAGAGACTTTTCCTCGTAGACTTTGCCAAGCTCCATACACACCATTAAAGTCATAATAAGAAAACCCATCATTTGAAGCTTGGCTTCGTTTGTTGATATTTGGGACTGAAGAGTTAAGCCAATGAGTTCATGGAAAAATTGGAGCCAATATGGGGGTCTGTATAGGCCGAAGGGGAAGGATGGATAGATAGATAGATAGATAGATAGATAGATAGAGAGAGAGAGAGAGAGAGAGAGAGAGAGAGAGAGAGAGAGAGAGATACCCATATTGGCTCCAAGTTTTCCATGAACAAATTGGCTTAATGAAATATATATCCCCCCACACTTTTTCCCCCCTTAGAAGCTCAGGGAAGGTTCTCCCTTTTATCTTCACAACAACCCTAGGAGGTAGGTTAGGCTGAGAGAAAGAGCACAAAACTCTAGCCCAGCACCCTCCACTTTCTCTTCTACTCTGTCCCCCTCTTTCTTTGAGTGTAAGGTGCAGGAGGAGGAGCAGTGAAATAAGGGGGGGGGACGGAGATGGGCACCTCCTGCCAGTCTACTGCCAGAGGCAACTTCTCATTTGGCCTCCTGTATGGGCCGACCCTGTGGATAAGCAGGTATCCTAGCCCAGAACAAGCTTCCCCTTTAAAAGGGAGCCTTCCTTTTCACATCACCCGTGTACGGAGTAACCTCCCCACGTGGCGGAGGGTCCTAGGCGGTGCCCTAAGGCCGATGTAATCAGTTCGCCCAAGGCCAAGCCAGTGGGGTCCAATCCTGTGTCCCAAGTGAACCGAGCGTGCAATTCAGAACACACCCATGCACTCCTGCACCCAACAATTGCAGAGCCAGCTTACCAGCAACAGGGCAAGCTCAGCAGTCCCTCAGGAAAGCTTGTCTGTCTGTCATCCTCTCATCGAGGACCCACAGAGACGCTACCAAGCCGGAATCGCCGGGTTAGGTTCCCTGCAACCCTGGTTGAAAACCACAGCCCAGCCCAAATATTCAGGATCAGATCATCAGCCAAGTCTCACTTGTGGGGCCTGGGGGGGGGGGAACTGTGTGTGTGAAGTGGGGAGGAGCGTCGCGGAAAGAGAATGTGTTTTATATTCTTTTGAAAATGGTTACTTAATTCTTCGACACACTGAGGTTTGAAACCACAAGAAACATTTGAAAATGGAGAACAGGCCTTTTCTCTGCAATGTGTCGGTTTGTCTCACTTACCATTTTTTTTGGGGGGGCAGGGGGGGACGTGCGCCAGGATTCTTAAAAGGATGAAGCAAAGACTTGGGAAAAGGTTTTGGGATCTCGGCCGTCTTTCATGTAAACTGTCTGAAAGAAAAGGAAGAACTCAATTCACGGCAGGAGAGGCGTTTTTAATTTTCCAAACACCAGGGGTGGTGGTGGAGGATAATATTTTCCCCGCACCGTTATTTCCGAGGGATTGTGTGCTCTGCTCACATGTCTGAGTCAAGACCTTGGAGTTTAATTCCTGTTTCTCTCTAAGTGTTGCCCCTCTTAACAAGAGTTGGGGGGGACGCTTGCAGATTCCAGTTATACGAGACTTAAGAACCTCAGAAGAGCCCTGCTGGATCAGGCCAAAGGCCCCTCTAGTCCAGCTTCCTGTATCTCACAGTGGCCTCACCAGGTGCCTCAGAGAGCACACAAGATACCTGTTTCCTGTTGCCACTCCCTTGCACCTGGCATACAGAGAAAACCTACTTCTATAACCAGGAGGTTGAAAAATATCATGGCTTGTAACATATGATGGACTTTTCCTCCATAAACCTGTCCAATCCCCTAAAGGCATCCAGGTCAGGTGCCATCACCACATCCTGTGGCAAGGAGTTCCACAGATGAATTATACACTGGGTGAAGAAATATTTTCTTTTGTCCGTTCTAACTCTCCCTCCACTCAATTTTAGTGCATGTCCCCTGGTTCTGGTGTTGTCCAAGAGGGAGAAGACTTGAAGATGCTATTCTTATTCTTCTTCACATAGTACCATCAGTGTTTGTAAACACTTCCAGACAGAACCAGCCGTCTATGAGGCCGACGGAGGGCAAGCATCTCTGACAATGGGTGCAGGGGTGCCGTGCCACCCCTGCAGCTCCGCCTCCCACTCCCTGAATAGGAGAACGGAGAAAAGAGGAAGTGTGGAGGAGAGAGCTGGACTAGTGCATCTCCTCTATACTTCCTCTCCTGCTCTGTTCACCTCCTCCTTTGCAGTAGCAGTAGCTGTGCAACATCTGCCACACTGTCTCAGGAGGGAGGGCTGCATTGCAGGAAATGCAACTGAGAACCTTGGGGCGCCTTTTCGAAAGCACATGCTACAGAAATCACTAGGGTGCCAGAAGGATGGTTGTCGTTTTATCTGTATACGCGACACCTTACAGATTTACCCAGGCAAGACGGAGCTCAGGTCAGGTGCACATGTTCCTGAGTACACACAAATAACGAGTGAACCAAATGCAGACGACGATGTGGGGTGGATTTGTATAAATACAGGACGATACTTTTGTAAGATGTAAAAGCCAGAGGGGGTAAAGCAGCACATTTCATTTGGGAAACAAATGCACCAATATGGAGAAGACTGCATGGATGCCTTCTTTTATCTTAAATATATACCTAGCTCGGGAAAATACACTGCAGTTGGGTAGAGAGGACCTCATGGTTTCCCAAGACGGGTTGTCCAGATCTTGGACGGAGAAGCCCAGGGCTGAAATGCTGAGGAAATTAATCCACATTTTCTGCTTCCCTTTTACAACGTCTTCCTACAAGCTCAATCCCAGCTGGTCTCTGTTCCAAAATAAGTCCTTGCCTGCCTTTCTCCAAGAAACGCGTTACATTTCTGAGCCCCTCTCAGGGTGCCATAAGTCGCCAAAGCTGAGGACCGCCAACTTACGATTGGTGGCCAGACTCACTCGGGAGCTTCAAAAGGGTCAAGACACCAGGGAGAAAAAGATTGTCTAAAACTGATATTGACCAGGGTGGAAGCGAAAGTATTGATCCAACAGGAACAGGGAGCCAGCGGAGGACAAAGGAGGAAGGCTAGAGATTGTGGGGAGACAAGCTGCCATCCCTCCAGATCGGGGCTGGACTCTTCAGGAGTCAACCTCCATCTCCAGATGATTACAAGCAATTGTGGGGATGTTAACAGGGCCTCCTTGACTTAATGACACAGTGTCATGTTGGGGGGGGGGAACCCTCCAAGAATACCTGTGGCCAGAGTTGGTAACCCTGGCTGGAAAAGGGTAGCCAGCTAAGGTCTAACTAACCCAGGGGTGGCCAACCTTCCACCATGAGGGCCTCTGCGTTTTTCAGAGTTGTGTGGAAGACAGAATCTGAGCAGCTGCAACTTAGTGCTGATGGTGCTGCTAAAGCAGCTGCACCTGCTGAAATGCCCTCACCTAGATAACCCTTAAAGGGCCAGGAGCATTCATGTTGCAAGGTTGGCCACCCCTGGTCTAACCCCAACAGTTACCCAGACCAAAAAAAAAAAAAGTTCATGTTTGACCTGGGTGAATGTATACGTAGGCTGAGTCAAGGAGAGGCAATAGGCTGTCAGGGGGGTGGGTGGAGCCATACCAAAGCCTGAATAGGCTAGGGGGCTGCAATCCTATACACACGTTCCTGGGAGCAAGCCTCACTCAACACAATGGGACTTACTGTACCACTGGCGTCGCTGCAGGGGGGGGCAGAGCTCTAAGTTCCGCCGCGGCTCCGACCCTCCGTTACACCGTAGCACGAAGCGGCCCCACCCCCTCACCTTCGGAACCATAAAAGAAAGCACTTTCACCGCCTTGAATGGTTCCGAAGGCGAGAGGGCGGGGCCGCTTCGTACTCTGGTGTAACGGAGGGTCGGAGCCGTGGCGGAACTTAGAGCTCCGCCCCCCCTGCAGTGACGCCAGTGTTCCGTACTTCTGAGTAGACAAGCTTAGGCTTGTGCTACACTCATCCCATTTTGGCCCACCTCTCTGCAGCCTCGATAGTTTCACCCCTGAAAGCTTGTCCACATGTTAGACCATACACAGAGATACAGAATGTCTGTATCTAGGTTCATATTTCCACGTGAAGGATTTTTCCTCCGTTCCTTCTTCTCCAGATCAATAATCTGGGTACGTTGCACACAGAATGTACCTGCATTGAGCAGAACATGTGAATTCTGTGCACAGATCTACTTCCATGCGCGAGCAGGCCCAAACGTTGCCATCAACCAGGCCAGCTGGTTGTCAGTTCTTGTCCTGGCTACTCAATAGATCTACAGCTCCAAAAACATTGCTTAAAAGATCAGAGAGAGAGAGAGAGAGAGAGAGAAATATCAGGGAGTTAAACCCATCCCAGAGCAGCTACAGAGGTCATGTTGACAGGAAACTCTATTTAGCTTGTCCGACTGCTCTCAGATGGGGGGGGGGGGCTCACTCCAGAGCATGCTGGATCATCTAAGCCGTTTCCTTTACACCCAGGTGATGACCTCCATCTTGACAGACGATTATTTGTACGTACTTTTATATTCCTCCCTTTTTCCAAGGAGCTCAGGGGAGCCCCCACCATGGCCATGGGGCCCCCACCCCCTTTTTAAACTCACACGAATCCTGCGAGGAAGGGAGGCTATGCCACCCCAATTCTAGTCGGACACTAAAAGTTGCTCCATTACAGACGGCACAGTAGTTATTATTATCCCACAGTAGTTACAGTGATAACCGTATTCACTACTAGAACCTTATCTCCAGGGTCGGCCCATACATGAGGTCAATTGAGGTGGTTGCAGCAGGCAGCAAGTTGACAGGGGTGCCCACCTCTGTCCACCCACTTCTCTCTACTACTTCTCTTCCCACTCCCACCATTCCCTAAGTTGGAAAGGAAGAGGGAGGTGTTGGAGATGGGCAGCGTTCGGCTGCTGGACACTGGGGGGCAGTGTGTCATCCGGTCACCTGAAAGACCTTTTACCTTGACCTCTCTGTGTTCCAAGGAAGGGCCGTGGCTCCCTGACTCTATTTCCTCCTTCTCCTACCCTTCTTAGCTCCCTTCTTCTTCTGACTGCCAACGAGGTAAGATGTGCCAAGCTGAGGTCTCCTGCCCAGTGGCCATCTTCCAGCACACCTCATGCAGGGCGTGCCAGCTGAAAGGGGCACGCCATCCTAAGTTCGAGTAACCTCTGGTCTTAACCAGATGCTGTATATATGAACTGAACCGTGAGTAAACTATTTTTCTTTTGCAACTTCACTCAGCCTACGCCTCGTGTGTTTATTTAGCTAAGTATAGCAGTCTGCCTGGGTGCAAGGGGGAACAAAACTCAAATAACCCCAATAGGCAGAGGCGTTCTAACATGGGGGGAGCTGGTGTGCTCCACCCCAGGCGTGGAGTGGGTGCGGGGGCGCGGCAGCCGGGCTCGGGGCTGCGCAGAGCGGCGCGGCACCGGAGCCCAGCTGGCGCGCCCCCCCGAAGCAGCGCGCCCACTTGGCGCGTCCCCGGCCTCCGGAGGCTCCGCTCTGAGGCCGGGGATAAGCCCTCCTTAGAGCAACAGCCCAGTTCGGCGGTCGAGGGCTTTATGAGAAGTCCGAACGCGTCGCCGGCTTGTATAGGGTTCTGCGCATGCGCAAAACCCTATACAAGCCGGCGACGTGTTCGGCCTTCTCATAAAGCCCTCGACCGCCGAACTGGGCTGTTGCTCTAAGGAGGGCTTATCCCTGGCCTCAGAGCGGAGCCTCCGGAGGCCGGGGACGCGCCGAGTGGGTGCTCAGCCCCAGCCCGGCTGCTGGGGGGGGGGCGCTCCAACCCCCGCCCCCCCCCGGGCACCAGGAGGGCTGGGAACGCCACTGCCAATAGGAGGCAGAGGCAGAGCAGAAGTGTGAAGGAGTACCTGACGCCCTACTCACCACTCTCTTCTCCATTTCCTCTTCCTTTTCCCTTTCCAATTCAGGAAGTGGGAGGCTCCCATCAACAAGGCAACAATTGGCAACAAGGTTGCCAAGGGGCAACATTGGACGAACCAGGAGGTCTTAGGGAAGTCTTGTTCATGTCCCTGTTGTGGATCCCCTTCTAGATCCTAGGATCCACAGCTTGTTGACTCTAGAGCAGATCCATCGAAATCGATGAGACCGCTCCAGTTCAAAGGGGTTGAGGTTGGGAGTCTCCTTTCCCCACATGCATTTGGACCCCTTAACCCAGTGGATAGGCTGCTTTTGGTTCAAGGGGGCATATTTGCCCCTGAAACTCAACGTTTCGGATTCAGAAGGATTTGTACAAAAGAAAAGAGCATTAATCCAGCCTCTTTGATGGGGCAAGCAGAAACTTTCTCTCTCACACACACTTTGAAATTCTCTTCACTCCACAACTGCTTCTGGCAAGCCCTCGAGATCGCTCTCGTTGTGTTTATTATTGCAAGCTCAACCGTGGCCATGTTGTCAAGAGATGGAGTTGACTTCTGGACAGATGGAGTTGACTTCTGCTATCTTAAAGTTGTTTTTCTGTTTATATCAGGTATGGTCATTTCCCCCCCCCCCCGCCAACTGCAGGGGTGGGGAGAGCCAGGTCAAACTGTGGTCAGATTTTATCAGAGGCCTCTTGAAGATCATAAGATCTTCAAAGATCTACCTCCATATAAAGAAGGGGGCGGGGGGACAAACTCCACAAACAGGTTGGAAGGTACATTCTTTGCAGATGGATGCTGGAGCTGAGAACGAAGACCATTTTTGTTTGGTGGACCTATTTGGGCCTACAGTGCGACAGGGGATGAAAAAGGCAATGTTGACCGGAGGATGGTGTAGTACCATGATGGGGAACCTATGATGACACGTGAGACCATTTTTGGTGACACAGCAGCGTTTCCCCTAGGGCCCCGACACACCTTACATTTTCACAAAAGTTTTACAGGCTTGTCTTAAACATTTAGGGCAGGGGTTTGGGCAGATCTCTTTCAAATTATTATCTAGTAAAACTCAGCAACAAAAAAGTCAGTAATTGATGTTAAATAAAATGCAATGTGTTCTATAGTTGTTTTCAGTTCAGTTCAATTCAAAATTACTATTAAAAGTAGCAATAGTTAAAGTACTATTAAAAGTACTATTAAAACACCAGCAGAGTCAAGTTAGGCATTTTCAAAAATTTTGACACAACAAGCCCAAATGGTTTGCTATCATTGGTGTAGTGGTTCTTAGACCTGGAAGATCCAGGTTCAAATCTCCGCTCAGCTATGAAGCTTCCTGGGTGACCCTGGGCCAGTCACTATCTCTCAGCCTCACCTACCTCACAGGGTTGTTGTGAGGACAAAAAAAAGAGGGAAGGAACCATGAACACCACACCCTGAGCTCATTGAAGGAAGGGTGGTATAAAAATCTGAAACAAACAAAACAACAGGGTCTGGTGGTTGCTTTTCAGCACAAGTCAACCCATGTCTGCTCAGAAGCAAGCCCCATTGAATCCAATGCGACTTACTCCCAGGTAAGTGTGTATAGGATTGTTGCCTTTGTTTACTGCATTGCAAATGCTCTCACCTCCCTTCAATATCTTTAAAAAGTGCCAATGTTATATTGAGGATTTGGTAATATGCAAAGTTATT
The DNA here is from genome assembly GCA_026170595.1 of Plestiodon gilberti rubricaudatus. Taxonomy (NCBI): domain Eukaryota; kingdom Metazoa; phylum Chordata; class Lepidosauria; order Squamata; family Scincidae; genus Plestiodon; species Plestiodon gilberti. The sequence continues at coordinate 10,201,046 of JANXHW010000011.1, forward strand.
GAAATAAAATCATTTTTTTTTAAAAAGGCAGATGATTAATCAACCCCAGATGCTTTAATTGGTTGGCCAGCCTAATTATTACTTCAGGATTGATGCCTGGTATTGGGGGGGGGAGAGATCCCATCCAGGGGGCGCCTTTCGCCTCCTCTCCCCTGGGGGCCTAGGCTGCCTCTTTTGTGGGGCTGCAAAAGTTTCTGTTCTGTGTGTCTGCAAACAGAAAGAGATATATTTTTTTTTAAAAAAAGGATTAACAAGGAAAAGCAACACCACCTCGTGGAATAGAATGATGGAATGGAACAGATTTCTAACAGAAACCCCTGCAATGCATGTAAAAAAATAGTGTTGTCAGAAAAAAATAGTCATCAGATCAGAGGGTATACTATTTACACAAGGCTCCCTTCAAACTGGTCTCTTCCCCCCCTCCTTTGAAACTCGTCACAAACAAGTTCCAAGTTTCAAATGGAATTGAAATGGGGGGGGGGGAGTTTAAATCAGGGCTACTTTGCCAAATGGCCCCAATCACACATCACATGGTCTTTGTTCACACAATATTAGCTCTTTAACGCTCCTGTGCTAAAGAGCTTGTCTTCCATTTGTGGGGAGGGCCGGGGTGTGTCCGCAGAAGGGCTCTGTTCCTGTCAGGGTCTTAACTGGGTTGTGGGAGGCCTTCAGGAGCTTGCTCCTATCCCCCCCCCCCCGCTATCCCAGGCCCATTTATTGCATGTTCAGGTGTCGTTCCACACTCCTAACCCTTTTCCTTAAGGAAAAATGTGCAAGCTGTATATTCTGTCCCATTGTTCAGTTAAGGCATAAGCATGTTTCTGCTTCTAAGCGTACAGCTGAAAGTGTAACACTGCTAGGCGATAAAGATGTGCTTACAAACATGCACAACATCACACAGGCCCATGTGTCAGACTAGAGGGTGTCTGGATTGACTGCAGCACCCTGTGTGTGTGATGCCTGCTTGGTAACCAATCTAGAGCTGCTGGCCATTCTTGTGTGAAGCCACCCACCTGTCCCTGCAATTCTGGCCAAAAAAACACACAACGGTTCTGGAGGAATGATAAATATGCTGCATTTCATGGCCTGCGCCTTACTAAAACATCACTGGCTTCCTTCAAAAGATCCCAATTATTCGCAGAGACTGGCCCAAAATGTCACACACTGAGCTCCACGTGTCCAAGTGGGGATTTAACTCGACTCTCCCCATGCTTAAAATCCATCCACTACACAATCTACTATAATATGACATGCAGAACCTCCAAACTCAAAGGCACTCTATCTCCAAGTAGAAGATGCAGGGGCGATGGATGTTCATCCATCACTTTTCTGTCCTGTATCTGGTTGGCCGTTGCAAAGAGGATGCTGGCTTAGAAGGACCCACCTTGGAGGTCCTCCAATAGGGTTCTTCTTCTGTTCTTGACATGAACCCAGACTGCGTTGTAATGTAGATTTCCCTCCCCTTTCCCTCTCCTTTGCTGCACAGTTATTTTCTCCACCCTCCTCCTCCTCCTCCCTCCCTCCCCTCTTTGCATTTTTTTTCCAAGTCAGGGGAGAAATTTCCAGCTAATGTAGAGATAATTACCGCCTCTCAGCCAGGCCAAGGCAATTAGTGGAGAGATTTGGGGGCCTCGTTTGTTCAAAGATAAAATGCGTTAACACTCAATTAATTCCTTCAGATCCGGGGCTGATAAGGCAATGGGAAGTTACAGCCTGGCAATTAAACAAACAAGTCGTGTACTTTGAATTCTGGGGGAAAAAAAGTCGAGAAGGAGGGGGGAGATCAGAGAGAGAGAATGGATAGGAGAAAGAATCAGAGCAAATGGGTCCGTGATGGTGGCCTCAAGTCCAGCATTCTTGTCCAACGATGACCAACGAAGAAAAGCCCACAATTATCATGGCAAATAGTCATCGACAAACCTCTCCGCCACCAGCTTCTCGAGTCATTTTATGAACCCATCAAAAGTACAGTAGGACGGTTCCATGGTGTAATGGTTAGCACTCTGGACTCTGAATCCAGCGATCCGAGTTCAAATCTCGGTGGAACCTGCTTCCTTCTATTTAAGGCAGCTCTTATGGCAGATTGAGCTGGTTCTCTGCAGTCTTAAGGAAGCGAAGAAGGAATTGCCTTGGTTTATTTTTTGCAAGGGAGTGGTGACAGGGTACAAGTATCTTGTTGGCTGTGTGCTCCCTGAGGCATCTGGTGGGGCCACTGTGTGATACAGGAAGCTGGACTAGATGGGCCTTTGGCCTGATCCAGCAGCCAGGCGCTTCTGATGTTCTTATGTACAGTAGTGGCCACCATCTTGTGGCAGAAAATTCCACAAGCCTAATTATGGGCTGTGTGAAGAAATATTGGCATGTGGTGGGTGGACTGCCTGAATTCTAGCATTCTGAGAGAAGGAGGGGGAAAAAATGCCTGCTCTCCACACTGAATATAATTGTATTAGTATCTAGGATGCTCTAAAAGGAAGGACAGAAGATAAACCACTACATTGGGCAGTCCAAGAAATGCCCCATGATGCCTTGCGGTGTCAAGAGGATGCTGGGATACAGATGCTGGGAGCCAGTTTTCTGGTTCTTCCAATGGCATCCCTATTCCAAGCATCACTGAGGTTGCCATAGGGTTTGGCCAGCCTACAAAATCAGGGCTCTTTCACCCCCACCTTCAAAGTCACGAAGGATTTTTTTTTTAAAGACTCAAATTTAAAGCGTCGCTTTCTTGCAGAAATATATTATTATTGGGGGAAGAAGATGTGAGCACATTTTCCCCCTAAAGTGGCCCCGGCCGTAGTAAGAGAGGAGCAGCGAAATGCACACAGGAGAGAGAGAGTGGCAAACACGATAAATAAATCAGAGCTAAATGTCGGCACGGCAAGGGCGCAGGAGGCAAGGCGAGAATTCAGAAGATGGAGAGAGGGAGGCCAAGGCCTGCCCAGGGAGACGGATAGCCACAGGTCTGAATAGTAGCAGGCCAGCTGAAAGGAGCCAGCCAGGAGTTGGCCGAGGCTGGTATGAAAAATTGAAGATTCACCTGTCTTCAGAAATCAATACATACAGCAAATCCAGAGTTTGTTTCAAACCAGTTGGACAGTGGCGTCTTTTAGTGACTCCGAGATCCGTATTACTAGTCACCAAACAACCTGTTTGGTTATTATGTTCAGCATCCTTTCTCCCAATGGATGTTGCACAAGACTGAGCGGGTTGGTGGTGGTTTATAACAGGACAGACAACTTGTTTTCAAAAAATACATTTGGCTATTGTCAGTGGCATTGGTAAAAGGCTTTTGCATTAGCATATCCTCTGCATAATTTTGCTTGTGGGGGGGGGTATGGGTTAATTGTGGCTGTTGGGAACCGTGGAAAATTATTTGCACTAAAATGGATCTAAAATTAATAGAAATCTCCGAGATGTTAATTTGACCCCCAAAAAGGCATTTTCTGAAAATATTGTGAACATGCGTTGTTCCAAAATTAGGAAAAACAAAGACTGGAAACTGTTGGTTTTCGTTAACGAGAGAGTGTTGTGGACAAGAAAAACATGGGGACAGGATTCGGGGGGAAGTTCTCCTGCACAAACCTCACTGAAACAAATAGATCCTGTGCAAGGTCGTCGCAGTTTCCACCAAGCTTCTGCAGGAGAACTTCTCTTGGAAATATACAGCAAAGCTTTCTCAATGGGTTCGAGAACACAGAGGGAGAAAGCTTCAGCACCCTACCCAAATGTTCAGAAGGAATTTTAGGAAGTCGGTTTGTTAGAGAGGGGCCCCCTGTGATCTCTCCCCCCTCCCTCTTTTAAAAAAGAAATTAACACAATCTTGCACCCATGCTGCTGGTTCCGCTGAGGATATTTTTAACCCCCTATCAGCAGAACCTGATTCATTTATTTTGCTTGGCTGTTATTACTGAAGTGTACGCTATACCGCCCTTCTCTGCTTCTCCGCCACACTGTTAAATATTTATCAGACCCGCTTATTTAGGAAGACAATTAGTGTCAGGGTTCCTTTAGGAAAATAAACTCGCGCAAAGATGGATAGAACTGCAGAGAAAGACAGAGGGAGAGAGCAAAGGAAAAAAGGGTACAGAGCTAAATATATACAAAAGATCTTCCTTCTTGTAAATGATCTTTATTGCTGAAGGGGGGGGGGGAATAGTAATTCTCCATTCCATTTGCAATTTTTTTCCCCTTCTTCGCCCTTCCAAGGGAGGAAAGAAAAAGGAGGTTGTTGGCGGCTCTGTTTTGGAAGGCGGGATGTATGTAGGATTCAACCTAGGTAGCAGGGGAGTGAATGAGTTGTAGACACCGTTTGTGTGCCCTCATTTGTGAGGGTGCAAAAGCAGGCATAGATGCAGACTTCAGAAAACATCCTTTCACAGGTGGGAGGGAACTGGGATGGTCTTTTCCGTATTATTAAGAACAGCAGAAGAGTCCTGTTGGATCAGGCCACAGGCCCATCTAGTCCAGCTTCCTGTATCTCACAGTGTGGCCCCACCAGATGCTTCAGGAAGCACTCAAGACAACAAGATATCTGTATCCTGTCGCCACTCCCTTGCAGCTGGCATTCAGAGATCACCTACTTCTAAAACCAGGAGGTTGCTTATCCCCAACATGGCTTGTAACCTGTGATGGACCTTTCCTCCATAAATCTGACCAACCCTCTTTTAAAAAGGCATCCAAGTCAGTTGTCATCACCACATCCTGTGGCAAGGAGTTCCACAGATGAATTACATGCTGGGTAAAGAAATATTTTCTTTTATCCGTTCTAACTTTCCCTCCACTCAATTTTAGTGCATGTCCACTGGTTCTGGTGTTGTGCGAGAGGGAAAAGAACTTCCCTCTATCCACTCTCTCCATCCCATGCATAATTTTATACGTCTCAATCAAGCACCTTTTTTCAGGCACCTTTTTTCTAGACTAAAGAGCCCCAAACACTGTCACCTTTCCTCATAAGGTAGGTGCCCCAGCTATTACTTTTATTAACTACTATAAGTTGTTCAAGTCCAAGCCTTGAGAAAGACTTGGCAAAAATACTGAAGGATAAAGCAAAAATACTAAAGGATAAAGGGTGTTGAAAGAATATACAGATTAGGTTCATCATGTGGTGATGAAGTTTTAGGCCAAGTAGAAATCAGCAGGACAGGATGGACCTCCCCTGTCTTTGCCATATGGCATTCAGAGGTATACTGCTCATGATTGTGGAGGATCCATTGTCGGTTACCATTTTATGTAGTCATTTCCTCTGCCCTTCCTCAAGGGAAAGAGCTCAACAGGTGCTCGGAGATAGCCTATTCTGATGATCGGCTGTGGCTTGATGTGTTCAAAGGAGAAGCCCTGATAAGTCTCCCTGAACATCAGTTCAGTCTACAGGATGACTGGGGCTAGTCCAACATTTCCTGGCACCTGAGGTGGTGTACCAAACATTGCCCCTGCTTACCTGAAGATGTGGCAGCCTCTGTCTCTCCCACTCTCTGGACTAGGTAGAGGTTTGGGAATCGAACTTAGACCTGGAAGATCCAGGTTCAAATCCCCGCTCAGCCACAAGCTTCCTGGGTGACCTTGGGCCAGTCACTATCTCTCAGCCCCACCTACCTCACAGGGTTGTTGTGAGGACAAAAAGGAGGGGAGGAAATATGTACACCACTCTGAGCTCCTTGGAGGAAGGGTGGTATAAAAATGTGAAAAATAAATAAATAAAATAAAAGAAGAAGGGGGCGGAGCAGAAGGTGAAGTCTCCTCTCCTCCACACTTCCTCTTGAAATCAAGGCAGTGTGTGGGGGGGAGCAGTGAAAGCAGGTGGAGGTGACAACTGCCCGTCAGCCTCACGGGTGGGCCACCCCCAGGGACGACCCAAAATATGCCCCCTAGGAATGCACCATACCACATATATAAGCGACATAGGAATCTTCCTCTGGTATTACAGGCCACACACCATGGAGAGCAAACTTGAGACATTTGAGACTCTTATAAAACAAAACAAAAAATAGCTAAAGTACCACCAAGATTGTCAGTATTCATTATTCTTTGTTTAATGTGTACCCTGTGTCCTTCCTTAATAAATAAAACAATTAAAGGCTCTGTGAGCCCCAACTAGTACCCCCACACACACACACACAGAGGCTGCTCCACTGCATCCCTGCATGAGTTACTGCACTAGCCTCCAATTGGGGGCACACCCAGAACAGTGCTTCATACAGGGAGGCTCCAATCACACCCGATGCAGCGACTCAACAGAATTTCTCCCAGCAAAGGCTGATTGCATGGAGGCCAAGTCAGAGCTGTGACTCATGTGAGGGGCAACAGGCAGCCTCTTCTGGGTTTCTGCGTTGGCAGTGATTCAGTGACCCAAACACAGCAGAAGAAAACTCAAGGCAGAATGGAGGGACACAACAGGCAGCCAGCCTCGTCTGATTAACTCTTCTATACTCCAAATGCAAATATTTTCTGCTGAAAGAATCAGTTGTGTGCTTCCCATTTTTAATCCAGAAAAAAGCATGGGACGTGAGTGATCGATTTCGTACCACCTGAACTATGTCATCCACACATGTTAATGCCAGACCTTTTCTGTTTTCCATTATCTTTCTCAGGGTTTATTGTTTTTTAAATTTCTCAGCACTTTTGGAAAGGCAAGAGGTGTCTTGGAAAAGAAACGGGCATTTTTAAAAATACATATTTTCTCTTTCTTGACCCTCCCCCCACTCCAGCGTTCCCCCAAATCTAGGTGCCCTTTGACTGGGGGGGGGGGATGCATTTTGTGATCCTTGCTACATCCTCTGAAGACAAAGCTATGGGAAGTCTGGTTTCTGTACATTTCAACAAAAGGACAAAAACGCCCCCAGCTGTGTCGAATTTATCACTCGCTCCCTAATTGATAATAGGGTGGATGGAGTGTTGGAACTAGCAGATTTTCCCCCCATATGCCAAACAGCTCTGCCAAAAGGAGAGGGTGGAGGGGGACATTGTGGGGGGAGAGGGTGGACCGGAGGGAGGTATCCAGAGGGAACAGGCTGAAATGTTAAGCCCACTACAGTGGGCTGGTTTGATTCAATGGCATCCCAGGTTTGCCGACGGGTTCAACTGAAAAAGCCTTTGAAAATGTACGGGAAACAAGAGGGGGGGGTATCGGCCAGTCGGTGCAAAATAGTTCACCTGCTGGCTGCGTTTTCACAAGCAGAGGCACACCCTTGATCCAAGAATGTAGGACTCCGAGCCCGACCAAACCTGCAGCAGAAGCAGGACGGATCGCAGCATTCATCGTGATCATAATTAATATTTGTATCACACTTATGAGTGCTGACAATGCTTCACATGTATTGTCTTCCTGACCACAGAGAGGTATATAATTATCCCCATATTGCTGCCAAGGCTGAGAGGGTGCAGCTTGCCTAAGTCCTCTGAGTGAGTGCATGGCAGAGGTGAGATTTGAACTCGGGACATCCCAATTCAAAGCTCGGTGTCTTAGCAGCAGTACACACAACAGTTCCTTCTTATTTCAGACTGCAACTGAGGATTGAGTTTGCCTCTTGGAAGTATGCTTCCCCAAGGAGAAAACAAAATTGTGTCCTAAAAGGAAAGCTATGTTTTGTTTTCAGATGATGTAGGGACGTTTAGGAAGTACAGGTACCATCTTAGTAGAGGCATTCCCTCTTTATTAATAGAGGCATTCCCTTCTTTTTTGAGAGATCAGGAGGAATACCTCTTCACATTGGTATCTTGGTATTGGTATTGGTAACTTCACAGTGATATTGGTATTGGCTACTATCTGTGCCCCCCCCCCATATTATAAATACTTATTTTTAATCTGCCAGGGGCATTTCATTGATGAAAACTTTTAAAATAGATTAATCTGGTTAATTGACTAAGCGTCATATGCCTAATAGCCCCCCCAAAAAAAAATCAATCTTGTAGAAGAGGAGGGGGAGTTTCTTCCCATATCCCATAACTAATCACAAAAGGATAAACCCAAAATTGAGGCAAATGCAATAAAAACATGACAAATATATCTGAAACACCAAACACCACATCTCTCTTCTCCAGTTGCTTGTCCCTTAGGTAACTGCCCAAGTGGCAAAGCAGCTTTTCAATTGTTCCACCACAAGACCAGGTGGATTTTCAGCTCGTAATACAGATGTGCAAGGAAGCTCCGACATCTTATCAAGATAGGAGAGAAATCTTGTTCAGAAGGAAAGTGGGGCTCAAAGTTTCCCTGCACATTGGCCAACAGTGGCACTCACTGGGAGGAAACACGATTCGAAAACACAAATTGTTTGGCTGTCTCCCAGCCTCTCCGCCCCCGTTTAAGTAAACTTTCAACATATTGGCTCCTACAATAATCATAATAAAATAGCCTTGGAATTGCCCAGTGGCGAGAGTTTGATTCCGCTCCTACCACCTGCCAGTTGAAGGATGCCTCCCTAGATCTATTCATAATACAGTCCGTGGCAACAGATATCCATCACTCTGATTGATTTATCGTCCGGTAAGAGGGCCGTCGAGATGGATTGTGAAAATTACATGTCTGCCAATATCCTCCGCCGGCCTGGATTTGGGCCTTGCTTACAGTCGCTTTACACGTCTGTTGAGACTCCCGTTACTGCAACTGAGTTACTACAGATTCGTGCCGGGGGGGGGGGGGGGGAGAGAAAGGAAAATTGGATGCATTGGTTCCTCCTACTAGTAGCTACGCCTGATAGGCACGCAATTGGGTACTTAAGGGAGTCAGAGTTAACACCTCCTTGCTTGCTTCTGTCCACTACTGGCCTCCGGATTTTGTGCATCTTTGGGAAGGAGACTTTCAGTGGCACCTCCTGGCCCCATCATAGTTATTGATTTAAAATGCGTCTACTGTATACCTGCGCAATGTCTTAAGAAGATCCCCAAGCCAGTTCAACAAATCAAAATGATACCATCTAAAACTTCAGCACCGCAAAACTACACAAAAGCAGCAGCAACACCATGCTACGAGCCCCTCTGCCTTACGAAAAACCAAAGGCTAACAACAACGATAGTGTTCGGGACTTGCCCCTCAAAGTGTCAAAGAAAGGAAGACACTGTCCTTGAGAACGTACAAAGTGTTTTTCTTGCCGCCGCATCACCCCAGCCGACCCCAAGCTTGAGAGATGAAGGCAAGGATCTTCCAGGGCAAAGGCTGTTGCTTTCAGAAACATCTTTAATAATGTCGTCATGTTTTTTAATGATACCTATGCTTTTGGGGGCTGCACCGAAAATTCGTCGTGGCGCTGATGTAGAAAGTGGGTCACATTGTTAATTGGGAAGAGTGTGGTCTGTCTACGAGGCTGACTGAGGTAGTCACCTCAGGGAGTGGATTGGTTGGGGGTGCCCCCCTTCACCCGCTACCTCCTCCTCCCATTCCCTGAATTCAAAAAGGAAGCGAGATGTAGAACAGAAGAGGAAGTGTAGAGTAGTGGGCTAGAGAGGGACAGTGACACTCCAGCCCACCACTCTTCTCTTCCTCTCCAGTCCCCTCTTCCAGCAGGGGGCTGCTGCCATGCTCCTGGGTAAGGGAAGGCCAAATTGGGCACACTACCTCAGACGCGAGGAGGTTTTTGTCCGCCCCTGGCGGAGATAAATTTAAGTTCTTCCACAGTGTCTGGACTCTGGTACCAACCCCACCCACAGGAGCATGGCAGCACTGACAACAATTGCTTTCTCTCGCGCCCCCCCTCTCTCTCTCAACTTCTTCCTCACTCATGTCTTTTCTACAACTGGGGCACAACCCACCCTGATTGCCTTTCCAGCTGACTTACTCCCTGTTTACACCAGAAAGAGGATGAAGAAGAATCAACCAAGCCAGTGATTTCCTTTACTCCCAGCATGCACCAAGACAGCCGCCATTTTCAAAGGAAATGTCTCTTGACAAGCTTTCGGATCAATACGCTAATGAGGAACCAATGAAACCCACCTGTCTAGGCTAAACAAGTCCTAGAAGGTGTTCATTGGGATTTAATTACAATCAATACCCTCCCGATACCCAGGGGCAAAGGGTGTGCTTTAGAAGAGATTACCATCATATCAACCTCACTGCCCGAGGAAAAGATCATTCATTTCCCTGGAGGGGTTGTCTGCAGAATCTGCAGGTTTTTCCTTTGCCAAAGTGGCCAAAGTTATTTCTCCTGGGAGCACACATCTCTTGGACATACACAAGCCCCATCAAAATCTACGAGACATGAGGCTACGTAATAGAATCTCCAAGCCATGTGCCATGATAAATAATAAACAGATTAAACAATCAAAGGCCCCTGGGAATCCAAAGCACCCAGCCTGAAACTGAAATGCTCCCCATGCAGAGATACTGCAGGGAAATCCTCCACCTTCAGAGGAGAGTATCTGTTGCAACTCTCCTTGAGTCCCTGCTCTCAGAACACCCCAGACAGACACTCATGCAGAAAAACAGGGAGCTGGCTCCCCTAACGGCTATTGATCCCTTCACTTCCACCCTAAACATCAACCAGTTGATCTATAAGGGCATAAGAGTACATGCTTCCAATTTTAATTTTAATTTTAATTTTAATTTTAATTTTAATTGAGAGAGAGAGAGAGAGAGAGAGAGAGAGAGAGAGAGAGAGAGAGAGAGAGATCAAGAATTCATGAAATATGAAATTACACACCGAGATCCCAGTTATTTCGGTGGGTTTTCCAAATGGTCATTACGTTTGCCATTCTGTCTTTAAGTGTAGAATGGGAAAATATTTCTGTGACCCATCCAAGCTCATTGATTTATAGGACTGGCTAGAAAAGTAAATCTATATTTTTTTTAAAAACATGACTTTTCAATCCTCAAGACAATTTCACCCGAATAGAGCATTCGGCTTTGAGGGTGAAATCAGAGGACTCTCTCCAAGGAGGAAGCGACCCACATTTTACCGCATTCGCTTAGGCTGGAATTTGTCCTGCGAAGGGGGTGGGGCTTCTCTTGGCTCCTCCCATTTCCCCCCAAACAGCAGGCCAGGCTCTTTTGATGCTTCCTCCTCTCCGGGGCCTGACCTCCCCTGTGCCCTTCTCTACTGTTAGTAAAGGAATTTCAAAGGAATGGACTCCGTCAACAAATAAAGACAAAACAGAGCAGGGAGGAGAGGTCAGGGAAGACCATCTCCACCCCCCACAGCTATGCTCCATTTGAAAGCCTTTTGTTTCAGCGGAAAGGAGGAAGGGGATTCTCAGGGAGAGGAGGCTATTATGTTATGAGGAGGCCAGGGTGTGTGTATATGCATGTATGTCTATAGGCTTCCTCCTTACTGATGCATTTGCAACATTTTTACAGGAGAAACAGCTGCATGGTGGGCCTGAAACGTTTCATTATAGTCCTGCCATCCCAGGTCTCAAGAATGCAAGCTGGGCAACACCGGCGTGAGAACTGGACAATTCTTGAGTTCCACTATGAGCTGTTCCTGGGGAGGGGGAATGTCTCTCAGTGGCAGAACAGCTGCCTCCCCCCAAGGTTCAACCCTGGACAGCCTCAGAAGGCCACAGAAGAAGACCACCTCCCACACCAGCACAGACATCACCAAGCTAGACGGGTCAAGGACCCTGCCCTGGCTAAGGCAGCCCCCCATGCACGGCTGTGGGATCAGAACTAGGGGGGGGCACAGAGACTGGGCCGGTTATGCAGGGGGCAGCCCAGTCTGCCCCCAGTGGCAAGCCCCTTGGGGTGAGGAGTCAGCCAGAATCAGCAGCATTAGAAGGCAAAATTAGGAAGGTGTAATAATCCCACCAGATCTGGGGCAGTTTGTCCGCGTCTGCCTTTAGCACAGCTCTGGCCGTCCGATCCTACCTGTGCAGGTTTCACGCCAGCCAGTTCCTAAGAATACCTTACCTCCCTGCTTTCATCTCTTTCAGCCTCCCCCCCCCCCCGGTCATACAAGTCTTCTTTCCTTTTTCCCTGAGCACATGCATGTGCGAGCGGTCGCCCCAAGCTGAGCACAGGCATCCCTCTGCCACTGCCTTCCTCAGCCCCCACTTTTAAAATTCATGCAAACTCTCCCCAGCCATCTCCCAGTGCGGCCTTGATTAATGATCAGAGCTTGGGAGAGGGAGAAATAAAGGGGGGGGGGGAGAAAAAAACTCAAGTGAGAGAGAAATACAGTGGGTGAGTGAAGCACACTGGGGCGTGAACGAAAGGGCGCTTGTCTGTAACCCTTTGCTAGCTGCGCCAAAGCGTCAGGATGATGGCGGTACCCAGGGCTGGTGCAGGAACAGCCGAAGAAACAGTCCCTCTGTGAACTGGTTTTGGCCACCAGCCTCTCTTCACCCCAGCACATATTTGTTTATTATGTCCCATCTTTCCTCCTTGAGTTTGCATATTTGAATCCAGGTCCCCCACATCCTGCTTCAACGCTCTCCAAAGCTGATCTGCTCTCCCCCCCCCCCCCCTCTTTACTAGAATGTTAGGGTCCAGCAAACAGAACCAGATGTAAGAGTGAGGGGGGGGAGCAGAGCCACATGCAAAATGATGGGGAAGGGGGTGGACTCAATTAACAGTTGCACGCCCTGAGCATGGGATGACGACCTGCACATGCAAATATCCCAGGTAGGATAGCCATGGTGAGATGTACCCAATTGGATTGAGCTAGGTGTTGTGGTGCTGGAGAAGACTTCTGAGAGTCCCTTGGACTGCTAGGAGATCAAATCAGTCAATCCTAAATGAAATCAACCCTGACTGTTCCCTGGAAGGACAGGTACTGAGGCTGAAACTCAAATATTTTGGCCACCTAATGCAAAGAGGGGACTCTCTGGAGAAGACTCTGATACTGGGAAAGATTGAAGGCAAAAGGAGAAGGGGAAGGCAAAGGATGAGATGGTTAGACAGCATCACCGATGCAACGAACATGAAAATGAGCGAACTCAGGAACATAGTGGAGGACAGGAAGGCCTGGCGGGATGTGGTTCATGGGATCACGAAGGGTCGGACACAACTTAACGACTGAACAACAACAACAAGGTATTGACATCACAAAGCCAATTCAGAGCAAGGGCAATGCTTCATGGTTTGGCACCGTTCTTGCTCAGAATAGGTGATGAGCACTTTTGCCCCCTTTTGTAGTATCCGTGAGAAATCACTGGGGCAGGCGGGGGGGGGGGCGAAGAGACGCTTTTCTCAGCTGATAAAGACGCACATGTTTGGCTTGACTCTAGAACGTGCTTTGGGATTCTCTCCCCTGGAACGTGCAAGGCAGGAAATGCCGCCGTACTTGTTTTCTCAAGGCCGGCTTCCATTTATTTAACGAGACACGAGTTGGTTAAATTAAATTTCCCTTGATAAACAGGAGGGCCGGTCCAGTTACATCGCTGGAGAGGTTACCCACCAAGCAGAGGCGTTTCTACGGTAGGGCCTCTACCGTAGAAATGCCTCCAAGGAAGCGGAAGGCAGAGAGGCTTTTGAGGCATGAGAATGGGCGGGGATCAATGAAAAAACACGTTAATGGGTGAAGTGCTTAATTAATTTATTTAGTTACCGGTGTGTGTGGCACTCAATAAAGTAATACAAGGAATGGCAGGCCCCTGCCCGAAGGAGCTTACAATCACTTCCTTCTCTCATTTGCCTCAGTCAGAACAAAGTCGGGGCATACAAGATGGGGTTTTTTTCCCCCCCTTCATTTTGTCATTCCATTCATTTTCGTTATTAAAGCCCTCATTTGTTTCGTTACCCATTTGTTAAAACTGCCTTTGTTTTTAATGACTGCCATCAGTTTTTGTCATGCTTTGTTTTCATTCAGGGGGTGGGGCTTATTATGGAGTGCATCCGCCATGGTGGTCGTCCCCCCCTCCTTTTTTAAAACAGTATTTAAAATTTAAAAACAGAGCTCTTTTTCCTGTCTGCCTCCTGACAGCTGTCATTCCCACCCCACCCCACCCCACAATGCCCTGGATGTAGCATTGTTCTGGGGTACTGTGGGGGGGGGGGAATGGCAGCCACCACAAAACACAGTGGCCTTCTCCTGGCAGCTGCCATTTTTTCCCCACAATGCCCTTCAAGAACCAGGCTACGTTGCTATTATTTCCTGCTTTTCAGCAAATGAGATGGTTCCCTAACCCAAAGGGGCTTACAATTCCAAAAGAAACAGAAGGGAAACACCAGCAAATAGCTACTGGGGTCGACAGTTGCTCCAGTCAAATATTCACTTTGAAAGGTCCCTCTTTGCTCAGCAGGGATACCACCCGGGGCATGGGGGGGGGGGGGAGAGAATTACAGCACCCACCTTATGGTTGTCAAAAGAATCTCCTTTTAAACTTTAAATAGTTTTTAAAACAAAAACACATGCACCCCTCATCACTGCTGCCATGCTACAGAAAGCCCCCCCCCCGTCCCTTAACAGAAACAAATAAGTTCGCAAATGAACCAAGTGGTAGATATTCCATTCCATGCATTCCAGAGCTTTTGTCATTTGTTTCGTTAACAAATGTATACCCCCTAGACAAGCCTGCTATGTAGAGAGAGTTGCTAACAGACCAGAAAATTTAAAAAAAAAAAAAGAGCCAGGCTTGCTCCTGTGTATTTAATCGCAGCTTGAGCTGCAGAATTCAACAGGCAAAGTCTTTTGCACAGAATGGAACGCAAACATTGCATCTGCGGATCATGTTGCTGTTGAAAGCACAGGAGCATGGAATAACAAAAAGCTGGCACATGTAGATTTTCATGGCACTCTGTTGCTATGCACAGAGAAATAATATTTATGGGTTTCACATGGCGAAAAAACCCATAAATATTATTTCTCTGTGCACAAAAAGCTGGCAATCTTTTTATTCCCATTTATAGACTGGGGGGGGGGGGGAGTAAGATTTCCCCAAGGCCATGCGGGGAAAGTCTCCACCAACTAGCTGTCTCTCACTGTGGCTGCTTTTGCAAGGCCAGTAAAATGAGTATATCCACCGGTCAGCATTTCTGAAGCCCTTGTTTAAAAAACCACGTGGGAAGCAGATATTTGTTCAGTGCAGTTTTTCCCATCGTTGCATCTGCATGCCGGGAACACTTCACCTGTTGAACATTGGCTTGCCCTGCAGCTGTTAATGGCACAGAGATCTTGCCCCTCCCCAACCATCCAAAGTTGACAAAGTCAAGTTGATGAGATGGCATTAACACTCTCTCTGGGAGTGACTACGTGGATATCTATTTCACTCTGGGCGCGCATGTGTGCTGGGGGGGGTTGAAATAGGAGGCCCCCCAATACTATTGCTGACTGGAATACTTTGGCCTTCTACTGAGAATTCAGTGCCCTCAATTAATTTACTCAGCAGCGTAAGCAAATCCAGGCTTGCCTCTCTCTACCCACGACAGCTAGGGATGTTCGATGTGGTGCAAACAAAGCGCTATCTCCTTCAATCAGCAGGGTGCAAAATGCTATCTTCAGCGGTGCCTGAGACACCTTGCCAAAAAGTGCCTAATTGCTGGCTGTGGCCAGTCTTAATTTGACTCCAGCCTTGCAAACTAAACCTCACAAGCAAGACTTGCGGTCAGCTCTGTGGCATCTGCTAATCCTTTCTCTACCACGCCACTAGGCCTCACTGCCTTTCCAAGCAGCACACTGGGGCCAAGTCAAGAAGTGCAATACAGAGGGAGGGCGGGAGGGCGGGAGGGAGGTGGGAGACCGAGTGACAGCAAAGAGCACACAGTGACGGTGAAAGTTATTTTATATCCGTTGGATAAGCCCTGGCAGGAAAGGGTTAAGGTAGGATTTAATCAACAGTCACTAATTAATCCCTTGGATGACATTAGATTGTGGGCTACATTGCTGGGGGGAGGAAGGACTGGGGGGGAGTCTAATTCACTCTAGTGATTTCTCTAGGGACACTTTGGCTGTTGTGGCAGACAACATTCATAAATCACCATTTAAGGGGGGGAGAGGAGCAGGCAAGGAGTGGGGGGGTCTGTGTTTGTCTGGATGTAGGGAGGGCTTGCTGCTTGGTTGCAAACACACTCCGCAGGGATTTCTGGGGGTGTGTGCATGCAGTAAGTAGGTTCTGGAAACGCTGCAGACTGGTCAAACCCAGACACACAAGTCCTTAAGGCTGGAAACTAGAGAGTTTAATCATCCTGGCCTGGGCTACTTGCTCCTTGGAAGCTCAAAAGTCAATTAAACTGACTGTTCTGGCAAGGGTTGCCAACTTTTCTTACTGGAACTGCTCCCATGGCTTTAAGAACAGCCTGTCAAGTAACAATTAAGCAGGTATCACTTTTCTTACAAACGCCATCTCCGTGCGAGGAAGAGCTTCACTTGTTTAATTTCTGCTTGACAGGCCACTCTTATAGGCACAGGTGCAGGTCAGTTAAAAAAAAGTTGGCAACTCTATTGGTGAGAGTCAGACTCTTTGATGTGTTGGCGCTTAATTTTTCCAGGCAGGGCTCCTTTGCTTTTAACAGCAGTCTGGGCAGCAGAAATTCAACAGGTGCAGCCTTTCCCTGGCAAACTGAGGCAGTGATCAGGAAACATCATCTGTTGAATTTTTCACCTCACTGCAAGTGTTGACATTGCACACTTCAGATGGAGGGGAAGAGGGAGAGATGGCAACAGACAACAATGTAACCCTAATTTTGGGTCAACAACTGCATTTTTTTTTTGGTGCAGCTAACAGTACCAAACCAGAACATTGGTTTTCAAGCTAATTTACAAAGTGAAACATACTATTTCCATTGCAGTGGGGAAAGTGAGGCTGAGAGTCTCCATTTGTGTAAGTCCACACGCAAAAAGCCTTTTCCATTTTGTTGTTTATAATGTCAAATCCTGATGTGCAACTGACCTCTTGCAAGGCTTACCTTAACCGTATGATAAAACCCTTCCAAGGCACTGCAGAAAGATCAAAGGACTGAGGATGTTTTGTGGGGAGGTATCTTCCTTACTGTGGGACACACAGCAACTACAAGTGTAGAACTGAGAAGGGTTGCCTTCAAAAGAGTATCCATTTTACTCTCTGAATAGCACCAGCAGAGATATCACCATGCCAACAAAAGTTCGCATAGTCAGGGCGATGGTGTTCCCAGTAGCAATGTATGGTTGCGAGAGTTGGACCATAAGGAAGGCTGAGCGCCAAAAAATAGATGCTTTCGAACTGTGGTGCTGGAGAAGACTCCTGAGGGTCCCTTGGACTGCTAGGAGATCAAATCAGTCAATCCTAAATGAAATCAACCCTGACTGTTCCCTGGAAGGACAGGTACTAAGGCTGAAACTCAAATATTTTGGCCACCTAACGCGAAGAGAGGACTCTCTGGAGAAGACTCTGATGCTGGGAAAGATTGAAGGCAAAAGGAGAAGGGGAAGGCAGAGGATGAGATGGTTAGACAGCATCACCGATGCAACGAACGTGAAAATATGCGAACTCAGGAAGATAGTGGAAGACAGGAAGGCCTGGCGGGATGTGGTTCTTGGGATCACGAAGGGTCGGACACGACTTAATGACTGAACAACAACAACAACAACAACAACAACAACATTGGTTACTTCACTGTGAACTGACCCTGCTAATAAGCCACAGTTCAACCCTTTGACGCTACCGAAGCAGGTCATAAGAGACCTTGCAATGGTTCGGGTAAAAGCACATATTTACCCTTCACACATTACGTAGCAACTAACCTGGGTTTGATAGCAAGAAGCGCACATTCAACAAGGCTCCACAGCAGGGCCAGCCCAAGTCCACCGGACACCTGAGGGGGCTTGCCAAATGCTGCCACCCTTACCCAACAATGTGCCAGCCTCTGCTCCTCCCACTCTCCAAAGTCTTAGCTCAGCACTCCCCTCCCCTCCACACTTCCTCTTCCTCTCCGTCCCCCTCTCCCTTTTCCAACCCTTGGGAAGAAAAGGCGGAGCAGTGGAGGCAAGTAGGTGGACAGAGATGGACATCCAGCACCAACCCGTAGCCCTGAGGCGACAGCTTCAGTTGGCCTCATGGGTGAGCCGGCCCTGCTCAGTTACAAGGGTTCTTGAGCAATAGTCACGTTTCCCAAAACCTGTTGGCCACATTCAAATGTGGCTACGTGAATGCCTAATACAAAACCATGTGTGAAAGGACCTTTTGACTACCGTGAAACCTAGACAGGAGTGGAAGATCACCGAGAGCTAAACACTCTCTCCCACCGTCCTCCTAACCCAGACTTCTGGTTCCTTTCTATGCAAGATTTATGGGTGGCTTCTTATCATCCAAGCACAGCCCACGTTCCACCTGGAGAGAGCATAGAGGGGCCCCATCCATCATGGGGTGGGGGGAGAGCTGTCATTGCAGGAGCTGGGTGAGGAGGGGGAAAGGAGGGGCCGCTCCCAGCCTCCCTGCCTTAAAAGGGGCTTCAGCATCATCTCCTCTCTGTGTGCTTTACTCATTTTTTCAGTCCTCTCCTCCCAGTTCATTCCGCAGCCCAGGAATACCCAGCACCAAAGCTCCATCCATTATCAAGCTCAGCCAAGCCAGCAATCTCCTGCAAAATAAATCTCCACAAAGAGGCAAGCCTTTGTCTTGGTACCTGCCTCTTCAATTTAACTCCTGCTCATCGTTCCCACAACAACTCTAACCACTAGTCCTCACTTCCTGCTGTCAGCTGCTGATACAGATGACAAGTGCTGGTTGATTACGGACCAGGGTACTGTTGCCTCCAGCGACAACAGCCTTTTTAATTTGGCTGGCATTGTAGGTGAGCCCATGCCTGCTTCCATCTACTCAAAATCCACTAGAAACAGGATACTTGGTCTGGTGCAAACATAGCACTATCTTTTTATGGACAAGGGGAATACGGGTACAGAAGCCATGTATAACACACACAAAGTCCAACTGGAATAAAAACAAAGATCAATCCTGTTTACGTTCTTCAAATTTCTTTGACAGTGCAGGCAGGCAGAAAATCATTAAAAATCCACAGCACAACCTTAGAAACCCGACGTTTCGTTTCTTTCAACCCAGAAACATTCTCGAGGAGCAGTCTGAAGACTGTTAGATGGATAGCACTATCTTCTCCGCTCAGCAGAGTGCAAACAAAACACTAGCTTCAGCAGTGACTCAGCAGGGTGTGCGCTCTCATCCTAAAGGCCTACATGGTGTAATCCAAACACAGAACACCATAGGCATGAAGCGATCAAGGAGCCACTTGCACACACACAAACACAAACACACACATACAACGTGCCATTTTCAAATAAATTGCCCAGTGATCGCCTAGCTGCAAATAGCCAAGCCTGGTTCTAAACAAGTTTTTGGCCTTGAATTGCAAGAGAGGTGTGACATTGCCAAGGGGTAACTAATCAGCATTGATGTGGCTGTGAACAGTCACCCTTAGCCGGTGATGTCTTTTTGGCCTCAGTCTTCCCTTCTGTAAAGTAGGGAGAAACCACGAGGCCCTCAAAGGTTGCTTTGTGAAGGTCAAGCCGGGATGATGTTGGAGCCTCAGGAGAAACAGGCCATCACCCTCACCATGTTTAAGCTATAAAACATTTTCTCCCCTCCTTTCCTCACCGGGCACCCAGCCAGGGTCTGCATTTAGCTGTAAAATCATCGTAAGGAGTGCCAGGGAACGGCCCACCTCCCTCTCCGCGGTACAGTCATTAAAAGCTTTCAGAACACTGTCCCCAAATTGGTACACAGCCGCCCACGCAGTGCCTAACACCATGTCCTTGCCGGTCGGTGCCCTTGCCAGGAAAGTCTCTCGTACCTGCAAACTGTTCAAACGGGACATTTTAATTTGCTCATTGTATTGGGCTCTTAGCCCACCCTATCCCATGGGCTTGGGACAAGTAACACAATGACGCTTGTATTTTTATGCAAATTTCTACCCCATTTCTTAGCCATGCAGGGCTCTCAAAGTGGGTAATAAATAAAATTATCCACAGGGGCCGCCCAGCCCACATGCCAGTGCCTGAGGTGGACTGCCAAATGCTGCCCCTCTGAGCTGTTGCTGTGCCAGCCCTGCCCCTCCCACTCCCTGGACTAGAAGAGGAAGAGGGGGGACAGAGAGGAGGAGGAGGAGGAGGATGCGGAAGTGTGGAGGATTGGTGCCTCCCCACCAATCTGCTGCCCGAGTTGAAAAATGCTCCCGCAAAGGATGCACTTCTCACATGGCCAGAGGCACTCTCAGCCTGAAGTGCCTGAATGTTCGGAAAGCAATGCTGGCAACCTTACAGGGAGGGTGCTAGCAGTGAGGGAGGTTTTCCTTTTGTACTTCTCAACGTTGATGCAAATCCACACACAAAGTGGATATTTTGGAGGGGGAAAAAATCTTAAAAAATGGGAGAGGGGAGAACTCTGTTCAACGCCAGAATCTGACACCAAAAGGAGGGACCCATTAAGGAATTAACACTTGAAAGCTGTCAAAGGCTTTTTTCCCCCTTTCCCTTAATGAGACGGCTCAATTAACCGCCTGGAGGAAGCCAGGCATGAAACACAGGGGGGGCCCGCCCCCCACCCACCCTCTCCGTGTCTCTGCTGACGGCTTAATTGCCCCCTCCTCTTTCCCCAGACATCCTCTGTCATTTTCACAGACCCCTCATTATGGTAGGGATGGATGATGGCGAAGTGCTCCTCTCCCCCCACCCAAAATTCAGACCCCCCCCCATCTTGCCTCTCTCCATTTCCCTTTCTGTTTGGCTTACTACCACCCCCCGTCCTCCAACATCTCCACCCAAATTCATCTTTCAAAGAAACGATGTACTGGTTTTTGGGGAGGGAGGGGGCAATACCTCTCCCCCTGGTGGTGTCTGCCTCACAGCTACACGAAACACATCTTCTAAGATCGCTGAACGCAGGTCAGTTTGTTAGTCCTTCCTTAGCACTTCTCAATCACCCTGCCTCACTCTCCACCAGGATGGTAAAACCATGGGGCTTTCCCCTTTTCTGTCAACATATGAAGCACTGATCCACATTTGCACAAGAACCCATGTGAATCAGGTTTCCTCTGGATTCAGAATTCACCCAGTACGAAAACCAAGAAGGCCCTGCCCACAGCCTTATTCTGGGGCAGGTTTCAAGAGCCAGTTGCCTGATCGCCTCTGTTGAGCAGAGATTGCTTCCAAGCGACTACTGGTGTATCAACATTCAGTGAATGTTGCTACACCACCAGTAGTCGCTTGGAAGCAATCTCTGCTCGGTACAGGTGATCAGGCTCAGTAGACAGGTTTTCAGCAAACGGCTATACTTCAGGATCTCCAGGCAAATGATTAACTCTCCATCACGGGAACTGCAAAACTAATTAGGACGTATCTTAGCCAATCAGGAGCTGCTCCATGTCAGGAGGAGATCCTGACATGGCAGTTTCCGACTCCCAACCTGTCTACCTTGCAGTCAGTCCCTAGCACAGAAACAGAGTTTGCTCATTGTTCCCTCTTGGGAGATCTTGAACTGGAGCAATTGTAGGCGAGGCTGAGAAGACAACCCCCCCCCCCCGGCCTGGAACCCAGAGGGTTGCTGCTGCTGCTGCTGCTACCAATCCTGGACCAGATAGACGAGTAGCCTGGCTCCGCAGGAGGTGGTTTCCTGGGTTCTTATTTTCGTTGGTTTCCATGGACTTCCATTTTGTAAGCCGCTTTGTCGGTTCTTTTTCTGCAAGCAGGATACAAGTCATTCCAGGAAGTCAGAGAATCCCTCCTCTTGCAATCCTGGGCCAGATAGACGAGTAGCCTGGCTCCGCAGGAGGTGGTTTCCTGGGTTCTTATTTTCGTTGGTTTCCATGGACTTCCATTTTGTAAGCCGCTTTGTCGGTTCTTTTTCTGCAAGCAGGATACAAGTCATTCCAGGAAGTCAGAGAATCCCTCCTCTTGCAATCCTGGGCCAGATAGACGAGTAGCCTGGCTCCGCAGGAGGTGGTTTCCTTGGTTCTTATTTTCGTTGGTTTCCTTGGACTTCCATTTTGTAAGCCGCTTTGTCGGTTCTTTTTCTGCAAGCAGGATACAAGTCATTCCAGGAAGTCAGAGAATCCCTCCTCTTGCAATCCTGGGCCAG
The DNA here is from genome assembly GCA_026170595.1 of Plestiodon gilberti rubricaudatus. NCBI lineage: Eukaryota > Metazoa > Chordata > Lepidosauria > Squamata > Scincidae > Plestiodon > Plestiodon gilberti. Next base: position 10,222,967 of record JANXHW010000011.1, read on the forward strand.
ATAGACGAGTAGCCTGGCTCCACAGGAGGTGTTTTCCTTGGTTCTTATTTTCGTTGGTTTCCTTGGACTTCCATTTTGTAAGCCGCTTTGTCGGTTCTTTTGCTGCAAGCAGGATACAAGTCATTCCAGGAAGTCAGAGAATCCCTCCTCTTGCAGAGCAGAGAATGGAATCCCTCCGCAATCCGCAGTCACTTCAGTCTTTGGATTAACCATCCTTTGGATAGATAGCAATCCATCAGTTATGAGAGAGAAATCTGGTGCCTGCTGCAGCCCCCCCCTCTCCCCCACTTTTTTTTTTTTAACAAAACAAATCTAGTGAAATTTCTACAGGCCATAAATCTGGCTAAGATTGAACTGCACTCGGCACCCATCAGCAGGGGCCATCCATCTTGCCAATGAAGTTTCATTCCAAGGGAAGAATGAATCGCGCTGCGAGGGTACCTGGTAATTAAATTCCGTTCGCCACCCGTTCCAGCCCGGGCCGGTCAATGGAGAAAACATTTGTCTTTAGGAAAACTGCCACCCTTCTCCAAACTCCAAATCAAGACTCCAGGACACTGTTTCCCATCGTATGGATTAAAGTCATTGATTACTGTCTGGGCACATTTATCATGGGAAATAGCTTTATATTGCAAAGTTTAGAGCCTTAATTTGTCATCCGCCCGTCCCCAGCGCTAATCATATTTTTATTCAGATTTAATTTGTTTTCTCTTTGCTTTCTTTCCCTGGCCCCACACCCCCTTTGCTCTGCAGTCTCTCCAAATTCCTCCTTTTGTGTTTGCAAATTTGGTCGCAGCTATGCCCCCCCCCCCTGCACACCACACCACACCACCCACAAGGTATTTATGGACAGAGGAAACTGTAAGATGTTCGGCAAGGCTGGGGGAACCACCAACTAGATTTGCAGAGCAGTCTGAAGTGCGCTTATTTGGATGTAGGGTTGCCAGCTTTTTTACTGGTGGTTGCTCCTCTGCCCTTAAGAGCAGCTCTCCAGGCATCCTTTCCCTCAGAACCAAAAGGAGGTAACTTGCTCACTTTCCTGTCCGGTCACCCTTTTCACTCTGGTGCTTAAACCCACGTGACGGGGGGCACCACGAGGGCGAGCAAGTCAGAGGACACCTTGCATTTTCAGAGCATGAAAAGTGCTTCGCGTACTGTATATTGACGTTGACCTTACAACAGGAACAACAGCCCTGTAATGTAGGCATGATCAGGCCCATGCTGCAGAGAAGGCAATTTTCCCCTAGAAATATGTGCCCTGGTCTGGCTCTGGCTTCAAGGTAGGTAGGTAGGTAGGTAGGTAGGTAGGTGTGTGTGTGTGTGTGTGAGAGAGAGAATCCAAAGGACTGCAACCTGGAGAGACGAAATCCACTTTCAGACACATTCCCACTGTTGTCCTTCATGTGTGGCACTTTCCATGGGATGTGCACCCCCCTCGCACGTGCTAGTGCGTGCAGCCAGTCCTGCTGCGTGACTGCGCAGGTTTTGAGCTGGATCCGGGCCCTCGTCCTTGCGCCGTGAGGCTTCTGCAGAACCTGTCATCATGGCCAAGTTAATTGCGCTTCTGAACGAGGAGGGGTGGAAAGGTCCCAAAATACGGCTGCTGCTCTCCTGGCTGCGTCTTTTGAGGAGAATGATGCCACTTTCCTGGAATCAGAGACGCCTGCTCGGCCATAATTCTTAATTATGCCGCTTAATGGAACAAAAGGGGAACTCCGACGTGGCTGAAGGTCACGCCGTGCCGTGGCGGAGAAAAATGTGGCCAGGGTCCCATATTGCATGTGACCTTCAAAGTTCCGGGAAGCAGGAGAGAGGAGGCAAGTCGGGGGGGGATGAGAAGTGAGTACTCATTGGTTGATAAAGGCAAGATTGTCCACGTCACGAGGCCATGTGGTCTGTTGCTGTTCTCAGGTTGTGAATGCTGTCCAAACACGGGATGAGGTGTGTGCAGTGCGCCAATACACAAGGGAGAACAGAGGGGTCTTAGCCCCCCTACCTTTGTGAAGACCTCCTTAGCTATTGCCTTGAGAAGTCTACAAAGGCATGTGTTTTGCTGAAAATGAGGAGGGGCCAGGGCTGACCCAAGACCTCTTGGCACCTGAGGCGGCCCCCTCTGCCACTCCTCCCTCTACAGATTTGAAAGGAAAGTGTGGAGGATAGAGCCCGCCTCTTTCCTTTACACTTCCTCTCTTGCTCCGTTCTGCCTTTCCTTACGGAATCCAGAAGTCCATCCCCCCACTTTGGTTTGCTGCCTCGGTTGACCTCGTAGCCAGGCTAGCCCTGCTGTGAGGTCAGGAGTAGGGCTTGAAGCTTTCATGAGGGAGCTTTCGCCCATCTCCTCACCCCATAATTCATGTCCTGGCCATGTGTTTGTGAGCTCTCTCATTCCTCCCCCCATTTGAAGGGCTTGGGACAAAGAACTGCTTTTTAAAATCAGTGGGACAAAGACTGAAACTGGGGCTGTCTGCATTTGCAATCTTGGTTAAAATGTCGGACTCATACTGGGAATTCCCAGCCTCAGTGGGCACATGTTTCATCGTGCCTTGGTGAATTGCTGAGAGGAAACCAAAAGGGATGAGGTTGCCCCAAGGCAGCCCAGCTGGCCTTCTTGTCAGCCATCTTGGATGCCCACTATCATGTCCACCTTCTTGTCAGCCATCTTGGAGGCCCACTACGTCCACCTCACCAAGGCTGGTCACCAAACGGGGGTGGCCCCAGACACATGACAGAGCACTTAAGGGCAGCCTCGTCCCTGCCTTGGTGGTCAGCCGCCGCCCCTCTAGACCCCAAACGTGTGTGCCTAGGCAGACTGCCCGGCTCTGGCCCTCAATCCTTGTCTCCAACCTCTTGGCCCCCTCGCGCTTTCTCCTTCTCTGGCACTTTTAATTTTCCAGGCTGCGCAGCTCCTGGGTCAACTGCAACATTTTTCTTCCCTTCTGTCAGCCGAGCCAGAGAGAGAGGCAAAGCCCAATCAACTGCTCTATGGATTGAAATCGTTGTTTACGGCTGGGGACCATTGATCACCTAAATGGCTTTATGTTAATGAAGGCGGTTTTCAGGTCCATTTTTCTTAGCTGCCTTCTGAAAACCTTTGACAGGTGCCGCAAAGCTGCGCGTGTTCGTCTTTCCCCCCTTTCTTTCTTTAAAGCTGTAGCAGTCCTTTCTCTCACTCCCTCTTTGTCCTTTAATAAAAATCATATTTTAGTTTTTTTTTTTAAAGAGAAGATTTCGTCACAATAAGAGATAAGTCCAGACCGAAAAGGAAAGATGCCAAAAAGGGCGACTCTTAAGGAGCTCCACAGTTGAATCAGAAATAGGTTGCAGATTACACACAGCCTGAGATGAGGCAGGATGGGATGCAATGCAACAATCTGAGCAACAAGCTCAGAGGCTTACCAAGAGTGGCTTGCCTGGATTCAGACTAGCGACAATATGTTTGCCCCTCAGGTAACAGAAAGTTACCGGGGGCAGGGATGGGGACTCGAGTCAAATGACTCGACTCGCAAGTGCGACTGAGTCACTTTTTCCCTGACTCATACTCGTACTCATACTCGTGACCCACTGACTCGCACTCGAACACGTGACCCACGGGACTCGCACTTGACTCGCACTCGTGGGGGTAACAACTTGCCATTTCCACGTCATTTTACAAGTCATAGGGGAAGCCAAGTGGGTGCTTTAAAAGCCTCAGAGGTCTCCACACACACCCCACACAGACACTCACCCACCCCATTTTCAGGGAAAAAAGCCATTTTCCCCAAAGTGACTTGACTCGTAACTTGTGACTCATGGTTTTTGGCCTTACTCGTACTCGACTCGCACTCGTGTAAAAATTACTCGCACTTGACTTGTACTTGCCCAAAAAAATTGACACTAACTCGCACTCGGACTTGCACTCGTGCAAAAATGACTTGTACTCGCACTCACACTCGTGACCTAGTTACTTAGATACATCACTGACCGGGGGGGTGGAAACGGGATGGGATACATTGTTTATTGCTAGTCTGAGTCCAAGCAAGCTACTCTTGTTCATTCTCTCACCTCCACGACGTGGGAATAATGACGTGGGTCAACCTTACAGGGCTGTTGTATGCATGTAAAGCACTTCGAGTATTCAAAAGTGCTATACAAATTATAAATACCAAGCAAAAAGTCATAAAGCTTCCTCAGTCAACGTTTCATGAGTTTGAATCATTTCATCTTCTCTGATGAATGTATTACTATTATTATTATTATTATTATTATTAATGCAAGATATACATTTATGGAAGGTGGAAAAACACTTTTGCTTCCAACGTTTTGGTTCTGGGGAGAGTTGCGACTCGTTCTAGAGGCACATTCATCCATCGAGAGCCGCAAAAAAAGACCCCAACGCTTAAATCCTGCAAAGACCCAAAGGAGATTGGCAAGAAACCTGTAGTTTGCCGCCTCTCCCAATTGCAAGTTCAAGGATTCCCCCGAGCAAACAATCTCTAAAGAGCTTAAATCAGGATTAACTTTTGGATGTTCCAGCCCTGGGATTAGGACTCCCAGAAGCCTAAAAAGGAAGAGAGACTCCGCTATTCCCAGGGTGGCAAGGAGAGACACAAATACTGCGGCCAGGAACAGAGAGAAAGGTGTTAGAGGGGTGGGTGGGAAGGGGAACTTGCTCTAACATTTTCTGTAGGCGAGGTCAAGGCCTAGTGTGGTATTATTTATATAAAATAATAAACCAATGGTGTCACTAGGGCTGCAACTTTTGATCCATTAATCCGAGTCCTACTCAGGTCGGGCCTGGATTTCTTTATTTTTACTTCTCATTTTAAAAAACAACAAGTTGTGTCACCACTCTGAAGCACAAAGTCCCATTTTACAGCTGGGGAATACCGAGGCCCAGAATGGCCAACAGATAAGCGTGTAATTGTACCGCACCCTTTTTGCTAGTCAAAAACCCCAGTGAAGAGATAGCAAATCACCCAGAGAGGTCTACCAATAGTGTCTGATATGTCTTCCACCTGCCCCCGTTACGTGCAAGAAAAACAGGTCTCTGCTGCCAAGAACCTTAAAAAGTAAAATAGACAGCACGGGGGAAACAACCGATGAAGGGAAGATCACATACTTCGCCGAGGGATGATCTTCGCCGAGGACTGGACAGGGGGAGTGCATCCCTGCTGGTCCTTTTGGACCTCTGCTTTGCAGTGGTTCCGTTCCTACTTGGCTGACAGGTCCCAGATGGTGATGCTGGGAGACGCCTGTTCGGCGCCCTGCCCTTTACAGTGTGGGGTGCCACAGGGTTCTATTCTGTCTCCCATGCTTTTCAACATCTACATGAAGCCATTGGGAGAGATCATCCGGGGATTTGGAGTTGGGTGTCACCAATATGCTGATGACACCCAGCTCTATTTCTCCTTGCCATCTCACTCCAGGGAGGCTGTGGAAGTCCTAGAGCACTGCCTGGAGGCGGTGGGGGTCTGGATGAGGGCTAATAGGTTGAGATTGAATCCAGAAAAGACAGAGGTCCTACTGGACAGGAAAGCTTCGATGCAGGTACTGAGTCATCTGCCCGTTCTGAATGGGGTTGCACTCCCCCTGCAGGAACGGGTGCACAGCTTGGGAGTACTTCTGGATTCACAGCTCTGCTGCGTCCGTACTTGAGTCGATCGGACCTGACCACGGTGGTCCACACCTTAGTGACTTCAAGACTGGATTACTGTAACGCTCTCTACGTGGGTCTGCCCTTGAAGACGGTTTGGAAGCTGCAATTAGTGCAGAATGCGGCGGCCCGGGTGGTCACCGGAGCTAGGCGGTTTGACTCTGTTGAGCCGCTGCTTCAGTGGCTGCACTGGCTGCCCATTTGTTTCCGGGCCCAATTCAAGGTGCTGGTAATGACCTTTAAAGCCCTTCACGGTTTGGGTCCAGGATATCTGAGGGACTGCCTTCTCCCATACATTCCGGCCCGCTCTCTTAGGTCATCTGAGGGGGCTCTCCTGCGGGTGTCACCTCTATCGCAAGTTAGGGGAGTGGCAACACATGGGCGAGCCTTCTCTGCTGTGGCGCCACAACTGTGGAACTCCCTGCCAGGGGATCTGAGAACCACCCCCTCCCTCATGATTTTTTGGCAAGGGCTCAAAACGTTTTTGTTTCGTCTAGCGTTTGGGTGATGGGTTGTGGTCTGCCTCCTGTGTCTCAAGATGCTCTGCCATGCTGCTTCTCTGCTCCATGCTGTCCCCCCCCCGTGGATTTTATTGTTTTAAAATTGTTATGTACAGTTATGTATTGTTTAAACTTTTTAATGTATTTTTTAAGTTATGTATTTTAACTTCTGTTGTAAGCCGCCTTGGGCATTTGCCTTCGGCATAGGAAAAGGCGGGATATAATTTTTTTAAATAAATAAATACTGTACTTTAAAAATCCTGTTTACAACTGGGAAGGAGGATTAGCCAAAGGGCACCCTAAAAAGGTATGTTTATTTATTTATTTTAATAGTATGTATAACGCACACTGGTAAAATTGCATCCCGACTTTGAAAAGAAGGCTCTCATATAATGTTCGTGAGCAAGACGTACCCCACACCTTCCAGTTTGGAGGGGAAATTGGAGAACTTTGAAATGAGATAAAATGAATCCAATCTGTGCTGCTGAGCATTGTGGATAGAGTACCCCCCCCCACGTACCACACGCCACGAAGGCCGCCACGCATGTCGCACCCACGCACAGCCTGCCTGCTCCTTCCACCTCCAGCCTTCTCTCTCTCACACACACACTCTCGACGCTGGCTTCCTAACCAAAACAATAGCCCTTTTGAACGTGGAGTGGGGCCAGATTCTCGCCCTCGATCTTGCTCTCATAGCCCCTCCCTCATGCCAATTATGCTGTGTCTGCCCTTTTGCAAAGTGGGGGGGGACCACTTGGATTTCGGCTGGTTCCTAAATGATGCTATTTGTACTGTTTAGTTTGGCAGTTAATGGAGCCAGCCAGGGTAGGAGCGACTGCCTGGGGGTCGCTCCCAGGCCTCCCCGCCTTTTCCTTGTCGCCTCCTTAGGCATGCGGTCACCAGGGGCTGACCCCCGGCTTCCTGTATTTAGTCTGGCCGGGACAATTACCCCGTGGCACAGAGCTCTCTAGCAAACGCCCCCACCCAGCCACCATTCCAGTCTCAGTGTGCTGTTGAGCTGGCTGGCACCGATGTGCCACCAACAGAACACATGTTTCTGCCACGGATGGGGGGGGGGGTAACAGCACCTCCTTTTTACAGAAGAGTGACCCCTAAAGTGACTGGATCACAATGTTGTGGGGGGGGGGAAGAAAGGGAGTGAATCCAACAGTCCCGTTCCAAAATTGGGACCCAAACTTCTGGAATTTCACCATGCGACACCTATGTATTTTGAAGCATATGTTCATAAACACAAGAGCTAGAACTTAATTTTTTTAAGTTAAAATGAAGATGATCAGGAAGCTGGATTTCATACCCAGGACGACACTCTGTGCTTTCCCTGCCACACAGCCTTGTCCACAGGAATTTTGAGACGAAATAAGCTCTCCCCCCACCCTTGTTTTCCCAACTGCTCATAAGAACCTGTGTAGTCGCAGAAGAATAAAGAATTAAAGAATAAGCCACGAATACAAAGCATAAAGGCTTTTTATTTCCACTTGGGGTGTCTTTGGGCCCCCATCCCATATGGCAGCGGTGGGGAACCTCAGGCCCCAGGGCCGGATCAGGCCCCCGAGGCCATCCGGTCCGGCCCCCGGAGAGATTGCCGGGAGGCCGCCCAACCAGCCACTGGAGGCTCCGCCGGGTCCGCGCGTCACCTCCGGAGGCCGGGAGAGAGCCTTTGCATGTCCTCCCCGGCCGCCGCCTCGACCCCTTCTCACCAGGCCGTTGGCCATTTTGCACATGCGTACCACGCCGATGAGGGCAAGCTCTTGCCTTCATCAGCATGGTACGCCGGAGGTGACATGCGGACCCGGCGGCGGCTTCGGACGGTGAGCGCGGAGCCTCCGGAGGCCGATGGGGGGCGGGGGCAAAAATTAATTAAATAAATAAAAATGGCGCCCGGCCTTATGGCCGGCCCTCAAGCAAATTTCTAATATTTAAAACGGCCCTCGCCAGGGAAAAGGTTCCCCGCCCCTGCCATATGGGAACGATCAATCCCACACGACACCAAAGGTGAAAGGCCAGCCCTTGGCCCATGTCACTGCCCAGGAAATAAGACCTTTCCCAATTACATGCAACTGACATGACCTCCACCATCTACCAGACTGCAAGCTCAGTCTCACCCCAGCTAACCTGACTGAGCAGCCCTGAAGTCCGAGTCAGAAATCAGTCTCTGCCCCCAAACCCCTACAGTGGAAACGGAGAGGATTCCGTTTTGGAACCTGTGGAAACCTCTGTAAATAAAGACATGGAATGGCGACAACCATAACAATATGGTGTGCGTTTGAAAATCGGCTTGAGAGCAATTGATGGGACTCGCTGCTCCCAAATGTGCTAATGGCTGCCAGCTTTCAAAGGGGATTGGACAAATTCATGAAGGAGGAAAGGCCAAACACTGCCCACTAGCCATGGCAGCTGAATGGAACCTCCTTGTTCAATGGTAGTCTACTTGGGAACAAACAGGGGAAAACTATTGTCCTCATGCCCTGCTTATGGGCATTCTGAAGACATCTGCCTGGCAGCTGTGGGAACCTAGATACATCTTACAGTACTACTTTCAGGTGGGCAAAATGCTTTACAAGTATTATTGTCTTATCCTTACAACAGTGTTGTATGGCGAGTATTATTATTCCCATATTGCAGATGGGGAAGACTGAGGCCGAGAGGGAGGGGCTTGCCTACTAGTACGTTCATGAGCAGGGGGAAGATTCAAACTAGGGAAGTTCCGATTGGCAGTTCAGTCCCTTAGGCTGCAATTGTACACACACTTTCATGGGAGTCAATACCACACTTTCTTCCATATCGGATTCAACTGTTATCGAGTTGGTGTAGTCTAGTGGCTAACTGTTACAATAGCAGTTGGGAAAGCCATCCAGAGGAGGCCATAGATCTCTCCTCCTGTTGTCAGCAAGAATCTTTCCCTTGTTCAATAGAACCTTGATTTTGCATGGATTCTTGTGATTTTGCCGCCAATCATGTGATCCCGGAATTTTTTTAAAAAGAGAATCGCCAACTTGAAAACAGCCAAGTCTCCATTTAAATGGCGTTTAGGTTCCTTTAAAAAAAAATTGAAAGAAAATGGGGAAAGTTTTCTCCATTACTTTTTAATATTATAATTATTTTATTTTATTTTATTTAAAAGGAGGACAGAAGCATGTCATTAGGGACAATGGGGAATTTTAATCAGGTCTGCTCGAAATAAAATATATATAGAACCAAGCTAAAAAGATTTGAATGAAGGTTTTAGGAGTACTGGCATCAAAGCCTGGTTGCCTTTTGAAGTTGTTAATCCCTCTTGGAAATCATATTTTGGGCATAAAAGCCTCACAATGGAAGGAGCTACGAAGGTCAGGTCCTGGATGTCGGCAAAATCATATCCCTCCGAGATGTCTCTATTATATCTCCCACTACGTCTTTCTGGGCTTCACAATCCTGCTATTGTTGCCAGAGGTCCCCACCGTTATCGTGTTATACGAAGCTGGGGTGAGACGGAGATGGGGGGGAGAAAAGAAGCTCGCAGAGGACAAATCAGGTCTAGCAAGGAGGTTGGAGGCAAAGACAGAAAGAGGGGGGGGGTTTGACCCACAAGGATGGCTTTGAGTCCAAGAAGGAAACCTTTGGAAGTCAAGCCCCCCACCTCTGGGAGTAAAAAATCCACCACACCCTTGCATCATGTTTACAGCTGTAGCGGAATCGTGAATTAGGGTAGCACGTGGAGGGTGGGAACGGCAAGGTGAAATGTAGATGAAGGCCTCTGCCCCAAAGAATCTACAATGTGGCTATAAAAAGCAGAGGGCCAGTAGGGCGACGGCACTCCTTTGCAATGGATAATTATTTTGTAGGATTTGCTACTGGGGCAATGTAGCGATGGCTACTGGGCTTACATGGCTTTGAAAGCGGATTTGACACATAGGAGGAGGAGGAGGAGGTGGTCTGTCCGGGGTGCTAACAACTATATGGAATCTCCGTATTCTGCTGCTGAATACCAGTTGCCAGAGAGCAACTGCATGAAGGCAATAGCCCCCCTCCCCATTTTGTGTGTCTCCCCAGCACCTCATGTTCACAGGTATACTGCCTCCATACACGGAGGTTCTACTCAACCATCATGCCTACTATCCTCCTATCTAATGCCTGGAATAGATTTTTCTCTTCTACTTACACCACTGACTGAGTGAGGCCGTGATGAGAGGTGGGATGACATTTGGATGTGGGGTGGGCAGTTGTGTGCTATGGTGCAGCCCCCTTACACTTTGTTTTCCCTCCCTGCCCCCTTTCCATGCTGCCTTTCTCCTGCCAGTTATCCTCCCTCCCCAGTCTCTACCTACTAGGCAGCAAAGGGCCCCAGGAATCTTTGATGGGTTTGCAGGGGAGAAGGGTGAACTCTTCTTACATTAAGCCCCCACCAACTTTAGGCTAGGGCACTGTGTAAGCCAAATAAATGTATGCCTCTTTCATATGGTCAAGTGACAGGCAGTTCCATAAGTTTTAGGTGTCAGACTAGGACCAGGGAGAACCGAGTTCAAGTCTCCTGCCATGAAGTTGATTGGGTGACCTTAGAGATAGAGAGCAAGTGCACCTGGTTGGCCTCTCTCCTGAACCTACCTTACAGAGTTGTTGAGGGGATAAAATGGGGTGGGTGGGTGGGGGGAGAGATAGCAAGAGCTGCTCTAGCCCACCACTCCGCTCCTCCATTTCCTCTTCCACTTCCTTTTCCAATCAGAGAGCAGAAGAGGAGGAACAGCAGCCATGGAGGCAAACAGGTAGTACTAATCCAATGCCTGAGGCGACCACTGAGGCAACTGTAAAAGGTAAAGGTAAAGGTGACCCCTGACAATTAAGTCCAGTCATGTCCGACTCTAGGGTGTGGTGCTCATCCCCATTTCAAAGCCGAAGAGCCAGCGTTGTCCGAAGACGCCTCCGTGGTCATGTGGCCGGCATGACTCTCCTTGCCGCAGCGCATAGCATGCGGCTGGAACATGGAGCGCTGTTTACCTTCCCGCAAGCGGTACCTATTTATCTACTCGCATTAACATGCTTTGGAACTGCTAGGTTGCAACTGCAACTGAGGGTCCTGCAATTCCCACAAGCAGGGACACATCCAAAATATCAGAAGACGACTCCATCTGGGCATTGCCAGGGCATTGCCCCTGCTAACTGGGCAAGAGGCACTTTTTCAATGGGTGCTCCTCTTATATTTCGCAGGGGGAGAGTAACTGCCCCCCATTCACCCCAGCACAGTGTCTTTTCTGGTGGCTGTTTGCTGGTGTTCTTCTGCATCCTTTTTTTAGATTGTGAGCCCTTTTGGGACAGGGAGCCATTTAATCATTTGATTTTGTCTGTAAACCACTTTGTGAACTTCTTTGTTGAAAAGTGGTACTGTATATAAATACTGAACATTGATTAATAAATAATGTTACGTTCTGTTTTCACAGTGTGACTCGGGAAGTAGAGTCTCCTGCCTCCCTGCTTTTGGATTTCCAGGCTTTGGGCACATTTGAGTGACGCTGACTAGGACTTCTGTCGGCCACATGGAAGGAATGCACGGTTTCTGGGAGACCTCCAGTGGCTACAGCTGAAAATAGCTGTTGGCTGCTGAGAGTTTCTGCTCTTCGGTCTGAGTTGGTCACAAGAGTGTGGTCATAGCTCTGTTCTTTTAAACAAACGTGACCAGGGAGTGAAGAGTTGAGAACTGGAGCTAGTGGAAGAGGGAGAGACTGGGGAGGGGGGAAAGGAGCAGCATTGAGGCCAGGCCAGGATGGTGTAGTGGTTTGGGAGTCGGACTTAGACCTGAAAGATCCAGGTTCAAATCCCCACTCAGTCACAAAGCTTCCTGGGTGACCTTGGGCCAGTCACCATCTCTCAGCCTCACCTACCGCACAGGGTTGTTGTGAGGACAAAAGGAGGGGAGGAACTATGTACACCACCCTGAGCTCCTTGCAAGCTCCTTATTTAATAAATAAATAAAATAAATAATAATAGCAGATAGTTGGCCTAGATTTTTGGTGGGATGGAGAAGCAGGCCTCGGCCTGCTCCACCCTCCTCCTCTTTCCACTCCCCAGGCCTCTGTTTGCCCCTTTCATCAGCCCCCCAAACGTCCTTGCCACCCTCCAAACCTTTACCTATTACCTCCTGGCAACTAGATTGCAGTGGGTCTCCTCCCTGCCCCCAGTGGGTCTCCTTTCTGCCCCCAAGAGAAGCATTTCTCACTCCCCCACTGTCCCAGAAAATCCCTTGTTTAATGCTAGGAAGCAGATGCCCACTTTAAGCCCATTAGTTCCCCCAATAACCCTAGCTCTGCCATGTACCCCAAAGGACCCCCACCAACCAGGTCACTCACCTGTTTGAGCCACAGAGGCCTGTTCCTCCTCCTCTCCGTCCAGTTGCTTCTCCTACTGCAGCAGCCACACCCTGAGGCCGGATTCACACTACACAAATCCAGGCGCGGATGCCCCTGCCCCTGCCTACGCGCTTGGAGCTGGGGAGTGCCTTCCCGCCTGTTGTCCCTCCTGCTGTCCCGCCTTCTTAAGAAAGCGCAGCTTACAGATTGGAAGTCATTCTGATTGGCATGCAACCACTCTCCCCCCTCTCATCCGATTGGTGGCTGCAGTAGCTCCGCGAACCCGCCCCCAAGCTCCGCGAACCCGCCCCCTCAAAAGATGGCTTTTCCACATCTTGTACAAGGGAGAGCGCAGCTGCTCCGCTTCCTTCTGAAATGCTGTCAAAGAGCTCCGCGCATCTCTGTAACGCGCCGGGATTCGTGTAGTGTGAATCTCAGGCGTCTCAGGAGCCCCTAGGCAAGGCAGCCACACCCCATCTTCTAGCAGGACTTAGTTCTTGTTTGGGAAGTCCATTGGCAAGCCCTCTCTCCAAACTCACTCCTCCTGCCCACCCCACCTGGTGCTGATTCCCTCATGATTATGTTCAAGGCCCTTGTCAGCCCTTCCTAAGCTACACTTGTGTGCGCCACACCCATGTGAGCACAGGCCCTGCGGTTAACCCTATATTCCCCAGGGGGATCCGCATCTTCCAATACACCTGCCCCAAGTGGCAGGGACATTTCAAGGCATCCTTACATAGTATCCTCTGTCTTGAGGAGAGATGTGGGTTGTTTTCCTAAGATCTGCTCATTTACAAATATACAGGTTGAGCAGGTGGAAAGCGACCAGGCAGGGAATGCTGGTCCTACTATAGCAACATCCACCCTCCCAAAGCAACAGCATACCTTTGTGGTGCCCCCCCCCCCAGCCGCTTCTTGCTCGCCATCATCAAAATGGTTTTTTCTCTCTCGGAGCAGATTCAAACTGTCTGACCTGTGCCTTTCAAGGCCAAGCCTACAGCAGCAGCAAAAGGACTCGATCGACTGACAGGCCTGTGTCAGAAACTGTTCGCCCCATCTCCCCATTCCTTCCTCTTCCTCTGTGATCTCCTTTTTCACATTTTAGACGGCAAGCCTTCTGGGCAAGGGACCTGTTCTCTCGTATTCTGTAAAGTGCCGTGCAGCTAGATGGAATCATGGGAATAATAAATAGCCTGCAGTTACTTTTGACAATGCCGTTTTTAGATCATGACGACTTAACGCAATGGGCTAATATGGTGGTTCCTGTTGTTCACCGAGGACTAGCAGGCTATAAAAGAACCTTGACGGAGTGCGAAATCTGCAAGGTTTCTTTTCCATCGCAGGTGCCAAGCCATGATGGGGATAAGCAACCTCCTGGTTTTAGTAATAGGCTATCTCTGAATGCCAGGTGCAAGGGAGTGGTAACGGGATACAGGTCTCTTGTTGTCTGTGTGCTCCCTGAGGTACCTGGTGGGCCACTGACTGTGAGACACAGGAAGCTGGACTAGAGGGGCCTTTGGCCTGATCCAGCAGGGCTCTTCTGAGGTTCGGGGGGGGAGCAGGAAGTGTGGCAGAGAGAGGCGGAGGCGAGTGCTCCATCTGGGCCAGGAGACGAGCGCAACAAAGAGCTGATTCCACCATGCGGAGAGAGAGCAAAGCTGCGGTTGGGCAAGATTCGCGGATCAACTCCTGTGTGGAGATTGTGCCCGAGTCTTGGTGCCACGTTAGTACGGCACACACCGAAATATGATGTTTACCATGTCCTGGGTGTGGGGGTGGTAGGAAAACTCTAAGTTTGTTGTTGTTTTTTCATTGGCCTTGTTGGCTCGCTTGGAATCCACCTTCCAGGCTTCCTCTCCATGTGTAGCGTCTCGAAGCAGTGAAGTCTCCTTTTCTTTGAACCCCTTCAAAGCCGGAGCAGGCCTCCATCTCCACTAATGCCGTTTGACACCCGTGGCCAAAAACCTACCTCCAAAATAGACGATTTCTCCTGCTTTAATTGGGGACACTTCTTCCTTAATTCCCTTTAATTAGACAAATTGGCCGCGGCCTCCAGCGACAGCAGAGAGGCCCTAACGGTGGGAGGCGGGAGGTTAATAGCAGCTATAAATAGATGGCTGGTAAGGAACTACAGGAGGAGTGCAGAGCAAAAGGCATTCTTCCCTAATTTGTAGCGGGGAAGAGGTGGGAGGTAATGTCTTGGAGGGCCTGGGGGTGCTTCTGGAGGGGACGGTCTTCTTGAACTCAGTGCTGCCTTCGTTTGTTTACCATCAAGCGACAGGATCATCTCCCTCCCTGAACACTTTGAATTCTTTAACAAAGTCTGCAGTTACACACAGCACAGAGGGGCTTATGAGCAAAGGAGTCTGCAAACTTTTTCCCCTGCATGCTGGTGAATTGGGGGTCCAGTGGGTGAAATGGGAGGAGCAACACTCCCATCTCTCCCCAGGCAGGCTGATTGGCTAGCTTTCAGTCACAGCTTTATGGGTTCATATTATGGAAGCAGAGCAAACCAAAGAAGACACCCACTCTTCCATGAGGTCTAGCAGCGTGTCCTGCTGGCTGCCTAGAGTTTAAACTCCTAAGTATACAGACCATGCCCAGCCAGGGCCTTGAATGAATGCTACAATGCATACATTCTGGCTCGAATAGAGTATCTCGCTCCCAGAAATCATGACATGCTCAGAACTTCGAGTTTCATCAAATAGAAGGGTTGGGAGACCCTGTTGCCCAAGCTGGATGAGACCGTGCCTGTCTGATAAGTAATAGCCAGCAGATAAGGGCCAGCATTCAGTACAAGAACATCTTCTGCATGTTTTAAAGTTAATAAATCCTCTTCAGTGTAACACAATCTACCATTTGCTGAATAAATACCCCCGTATTGTCCCGAGCATAAGACGCACCTGATTATAAGACGCACCCTTAAAGTTTGGTGCTATTAAAAAAAATTAATTAAATCACTGGCATTAAATTGCAACAGCCTGATTATAAGATGCACCCCTAGTTTAAAAACTTAAATTAGGAGAAAAAAGTGAGTCTTATACTCAGACCAATACGGTATTACCACACGTACAGGTCCCCTTCATGCATAACACCAAAAAAAAAGATGGAAACGACCCCGTTTTTCGGTACAATCCCCTCCTCCTCACACTCTGCTTAAGGCCCAATCCTGTTTGGATGCCGCACCGATGCCAGCACCACCTGTTGTATCCTAAGCCCGTCCACTCCTGGCAATGCCAAAGGGACTTTGGAAGTGAACAAGTTCAAGCCTCAGCAGTATGGGAGGGGACTTCTTCTGTTGTAAAAAGGGTACAGTATTCATAAACATTTCAAGCCTGCTTCTTATTGCTAGAAGGACGTCCTCCTAACCGTCAGCTCGCCCTGAATGCAAATGGGAAGGAAAAACCATCTTCCTTGTGGCATATATGGCTGTGGGCCCTTAGGTCAGCCCCACCAGTTGATGCGGATAAATGTGACTCTGTGATGCGGATAAATGTGACTCTGTGATGCAACGTGAGTTGATTCATCTACTGATTAAAAGGTGAAAGCGGCAATCCTAAACCGAATATTGCTCTCTCTCTCTCTCTCTCTCTCTCTCTCTCCCTGCCCCTTGGGCTTCGCCTTGTTCTGCTGGGCTTCAACTGGCTTTGCTCAGATAATTATTCACCCCCAAATGCCCATTAAGAGTTATTAGCCAATTTGGGATACATGCTGGAGCATTTACGGCGTCAAGTGGATCCAGATTGAGAATGGGGGGCTCTCCCCAGAGTACTGCCCATATCCTCCACTGTCTTACTGAAACCACAAGGTTGGGGTTGCCCCGGCTTCTGCGACACATGAAAAGTGCATTTCAACTGGGGTTCTTGTGGTGGAATAAAGAATTCATGTCCAGGGCTCCAAAGCGTGGTGTTAAAGTTACCTAGATTTGCATCTGTGGTTCCTGAGTTTTTAGTTTTCTAATCATATATCTTTTAAATGAATGGCTTGATTAACGTTAAATGCATTGTGTGTGTTACTGGGCCCTCAATAGGGTGCCTCTTTGAGACGGTGGAGGAAGTGAGAGATCTCCCCACTTCATGTATAAAGGCCTTTTGTTGATCTTGATTTCCAGCCCGGGACCAGAGAGAGCTTCCCAAAAAAATAAAACAGGCCTGCTCTTAACTCCGATTTCCCCTGCTTGCTGGGCAGAGACACCTTTATAAAGTGGTGGGCATCCAATATTTAGCACACCAGCTCTCCCAGTGGCCGTTGCTGGTATTTCCCCTTTTCAAGACGCCGAGCTTCTTTGGGACAGGGAACGATTATCTTATTCTTTTACTGTGAAAACCACTTTGGAAGACTCTTTTGTTGACAAGCAGTATCTCAAAAATAATAATCATAAAAATTGGGAAATGGCAATCAACTAAGCCTTGAGCCGAGAGCAGTTTTCATGGGCACAAGGAGACAAGGAGGTCATACAAACACACAAAGCCACCTTCTGTCGAGTCAGATCCCTGGTCCATCGAGATGAGTGTGCTCGGACTGGCGGGGTCCCAAGCAAGGCTCGTTCCCAGCACCCGCTACCTGAGATCCCTTTTAACTGACGATGCCAAGACTGAACCTCGAAGCCGGCAACCTTCTGCCTGCTGCAGAACAGGGGCCTGTTCTAGGCACAGCCCTGAGTCCTCTGGAAACCCTCCCCTGAGCTCTTATCACAAGCCACAACATTAAGTGTCCGGCCTTGGTGGAAAGCCCTGATTTGGCATCAGAAGCCCTGGAGGAACGGGAAGAGTGAATTACGCAATGCAGACGTGATAGCCTTTATCTTTTCTTGCCTCTCTCGCGCACACACTCACTTTCCTTCTTCTTTTGGGATTTCCAACCGAGCTGAAAAGGAGACCAAATAGTAGCAATGGGGAAGGGGGGGGCTATCTGAAAGCCCCTCCCAGCCCCCTTTATCTTTGAAAGAATGACTGTGGATTAATCAACAGCAGCCAGAGAAGAAAAGGAGCTGACCCTTGAAAGTCTGCTGGATGCAGACGCCTCTCTCTCTCTGGGTCCCTGGGGTCGGTAGTGTCACTAACTGCCAGCTGAGATGCTGAGATGCTGCTACCTACAGATAAAAGCCAAGCCCCACAGAGCCAGCGCCAGTTTGCAGAGATCTTGTCATGGAGATCCAACCAGGTTGCTGCTGGGATACAAGACACAGGAAAAAAGCAAAAGGGGGTGGAGGGAGCCAGTGCCTGGAGGGCTTGAGGCTTGGAATAGACCTCAAGCAGAGGGGGTTGGGCTCTGCAGAAGTGCTGGGGAGGCTACCGGCCTGCAGAGGTGCAATTATGCCAATTGGAGGGAGCCAATCGTACAGCGCCACGCTCCGAGGTTATTGAACGGCAACAGGCACTCCTGAGCAACGCAACAAGGGTTTATTGAACAGTGCAGTGTGACTCTGGAACCGCCAACGAGAACGAGTAACGAAATTAAGAGAGAAGCGAACACGGGATAAGAACACAACAAGGAGTCTTTGCTTATAGAAGGAGACAAACTGCCTGAACACGGGCTCACGTCTGTGGCAGCCACGAAGGAGAGACGGTCGCTGAGGCGGCAGCAGGGGCACGAGAGAGCAGAAGGGCACGTATTGGTAGAGACACAGGTTGCCCTGGTGGGGAACAGCACATGGAAACCGGAGACACCGACAGCACAGCCTTTCGGGGGAGTGGGCCCCGGCCCTGGAAACAAGCACCACTTCTCCTGTACTTGGCAAGGACCCTCCTGGGGTGAGGGGCCAAGAACAGGTCATCCCCGGACCCGTTCTCCCCATTGGCGCCTTTGCAGCTTCACAGAGGAGCAATGGAGAGATGGTTACGGGCAATCTGGTGAGCCCCAAAGATCTGTAGGCCATTTCCTGTGATCATCCCCTGCAAGCAGGCTGTGTGGGTGGCCCCGGCTTCCTGTCCCAGGGGATCCAGAAGTCATTCGGCTTTCACGAACCGATGTGTCCCAGCTGGCTTCTGCCCGGTTCACTCCAGGAGCCTCCTGCGCCAGGGAGCCAGGGGCAGAAAGGAGCCCTGCCTGCGCAGAGTTCAGTTGGAGTCACGGAGGAGGGATGACCAATCCGGAGAGAGGAACCGGCGACGGGAAGGAGAGGCCTGTGACGCGCAGCAGGGTTAGTGTGGTGCCAGGTGCGGCAGGTCGGGGTTCCCTTTGGAAGGGGTGTCGCTGGACGAGGAGGGGAAGTGGTGCAGGGACCCTTGGCTGGTGAATGAAGACGAGAAGGTGAGGCTGGACTCTGAAAGCAAAGGAAAGACAGAGATGCTGGCTGGAGGGGTTTCTGGAAACAGCTGGTTCCAGCTTAAACAACTTGTATGAAAGGAGAGGTCCGGGCGGCTGGCGTAGCAAACGGGAGTCTGCTCAGCCCCACTTTCGGGACAGACGGTGCCATGGAGGAAATAGGCAGGGCCTTGTCGATTTGGAGGCCCCCTGCCGGTTGCGCACACACACACTGCGAACTCACCGATTCGAGCAGCAAAGGCCTCCTCAAATCTCCGGACCATTCTGGAGACAAAGGCAACGACCACCGGGGCCAAGATGTAAATGAGAATGTATAAAGTGAGTGCGCCAAGTGTAACGCCGATGGAGACCTTGGGGACGGAGAAAGAGACAAAAGCGGTGTGTGTGTGTCTCAGTCCTTGGTGATAGTGCACCATGGCTGCAGGTGATTTGAAAGCCAAAAATGATGTCCTCTTTCTTTTCCACAGCCCACCACCCCTCTCCTCTTCTTCTTCTGCTCATTCCCCTCTTCCTTTTTTGGAATTCAGGGAGCGGGGGGGGGGGCAAGAGTGGTGGTGCCTGAGCTCCCCCCCCCAGTTGGAGATCTCAGTTGGCTTCATGGAAGGGCAGCCTTGATGATGATGATTAACAACAGTATTTACATACCGCTTTTCAACAAAAAGTGCACAAAGCGGTTTACAGACAAAATCAAATAATTAAGTGGCTCCCTGTCCCAAAAGGGCTCACAATCTTTTTTTTTTTTTTTTAAAGAGTGGGCAAGGCGGTTGCAGTCGCCTGTTAATCTGAACACCAGGCAGGCGTGTGTGTGTGTGTGTGCGCGCCTACTGGGAAGATGCTGCCAAGCTGGAGGAGGCCCCACCTGGCAACCTACAGACTGAATGGGGAGGGGGCCAGGTGCAGCCGCTGTTACCTTTAGCAGGTAGATGGCCCGGGAGGGACTGAGCCGCAGGCCGTGGACGTGGATGGTGAATTCCAAGGCGTAGTCGCAGTAGGTGGTCTGGTCCACACCCCTGTGGAAGCAACGCAGGGAAGGGCACAGGGTGAGCACCAAAGAGGGCCTCTGGCCCAGGTCTGTTCCTTGGGGAACCCCCCCCCCCACCTGCACATCAACACAACTAAAACTCTACTGGGGCGGAGCTGAAATCCCCACCCACAACCATGTGCAGGTGGCAGCGCTGGAGCAGGGGGGGGAAGAACCAGGCCTCTGCCCAGCCAGCGGCCCCCAGACGTTTCCCTCACGATAATGTTCCATGATGGTGACCGAGGCTGGCTTGAGATGAAACCACCAGCCCCTGAGGGAAGTGCTCTTGCAAAACAGACGTGCCGCTGGCAAAAAGGGGAGCCAGGGGAGCAGGTCATTTGGCAGGACCTCCCTGCCTCCTCCCCCCCCCCCCCGTACTGCCCTTCAACTCTTTCCAAGCTAAGGCCTGCAGGCATGTGGTGCCCTCAGCCCCCAGGTCCGGGCCTTGACTGGAGGCCGCATGGACAAAACGTGAAGTCAAAATACAGCAAGGGGGACCTGCAACAAAACGATGCGGGACAGAAGAAGCCCTTTTCTCCATCTCTCCGGAGCTGTCGAAGACCCCCCACACCAGGAATGAGTTGGCAGATCGATGAAAGGCCACCGTTACCTGTTTGACACCTTGACCACAAAGTAGTAATCGGGAGCAGACAGTCCTCTGGGAATGATATCGTAACAGGGGGAATTCTTCTGGCAAACCCACCTACGGGGGGGGGGGGGGGGAGAGAAACGGGTTGTGTGAAGGGCTGGTTCATGAATCGGGGGGGGGGGGAAACGGATGTCTTCTTGGCCAGGCCTCGGATGGCAGAGGGCCCAATGCGGGGGTGGGGAGGGAGAGAAACAAAAAGGATTGTTGGACTTCGACGGATGGAGATGATCAGGAGTGGGAGGAACAGACCACGACTGAAGGAGAATTCCGCGTGGAAGGACAATGAAGCAGAGTTACGCAAATAGGACGCAGCTGCTTCTTGCATTGGGGGCGCAGATTTGAGGTCAAAACCTGCCAGGGGGGTTCAGAGACCAGCAGCAGGGACGGGTCAGTTAGCTGCCAGAGCAGGAGGGCAGAGTGTCGAGGTGGGGCAGTTACGGAAGCAGCTCAAGCAGACGTCGAGGTCTAATGCAGAGAACGTTCGCTAGGGGGAGGAGGAGGCTGGTCAAGATCAGGCAGACATTCGAGTGCCAAAAAGTGGCAAAAGCGGGGAGGGGGATGCAGTCTGTGAGGCAACTCATTAGGAATAGGATAGAATCCAGCCTGACGCAACCGCTGTTTAGAGCTGGCCAGGGCCCTGTTGGTTCCCCAGATCACCTGACCTGGTTGGGCTGAAGAGTTGTAGTACCTTCTTTTGCCATCATCTGGGTGGCGCTGCAGCACAATGAAGGGAAGACCGCCAATTCTCTCTGCTGAGAACTTCACAGGCGGCCAAGGGAGCAAGCAGTCCGGGCCTGGCTGCTGGAGGCTCTGCTTGGACACACAGACACAGACACACACACACACGTCTTACAAGCATTTCCTTACACAATCCCAGACTGGTTGTGAGAGAAGACGTGAAAGCCTTGGGGGTCCAACATGTTCTTCGTGGCGTCATCCTCAGGGTTAGCCCTGAGCCAGATCAAACGTGATACTTCACTAGGAAGACAAAAAAGGGACCCGTTGGGGAAGGCACGCAACAGTCCAGCAAACGCTCCTAGTCAAATGGCCACCTTGACTGGTTTGGCCACACAGAGGCAGGGGGAGTGGGGGGGGCAGGGCTCGGAAGGGTCTCAGCCCCCCGCCACCTCGCAGGGCACTGGGGGCGGGGCTACCTTTTGTTCACGGTGTTGTAGAGCAGGATCTCCTTCTCGTTGAAGTAGCGGATGTTCTCCTCGGAATAGGCTCCCCCACCAATGATCTTTAAGATGTAGCTGTCGGCAGGGCAAGGAGAGCAAAGGTGGGGCAAAACGCATTTGCGTGGCGAAGAATATTCAGCAGACAAGGCTCAACCAGGGAGACCAGGAGCGGCCAGTTCCCCCCCCCCCCATTGGCTCCCTCCCCACCGTGCCTGGACACTTGGCCTGGCAGGTCAACCAGCAGCTTTGGGGAGGGGGAGATTCAGGTCGGGAAAACGGCGAAAAGGGAAAGGGTGGACCTTCCCCATCCCGAGCTGTGGTCCCAATCCAAACTGCTCTCCCACCCACAGCAGGTATTCAATTCTGAACAGAGCAGATTTTTGCCATTGCTAATATCTATTTATTTGAAAAACGTACATCTCGCCTTTCCCTTGCCAAGGCAAATGCCCAAGGCAGCCTACAAGTTTCCCTAAAAAATAACAATAACACATACAATAAAATGCTCATGCTGCTGCTGCTGCTGCTGCTGCTGCTGCTGCTACTACTACTACTACTACTACTACTACTAATAATAATAATAATAATAATAATAAATAGCAAGTAACAGCATCTGAGAGCACGGAACCAGAACGGTCCTTTCCCACCTGGACCAAGGGAAATGGCCTCCCTGTCTTCCAGTGTGGCCATCGGGCTTCTGCTCCTGAGATATCATGGGGCAACTGGACTTCCTCTGAGTAGCCTTCAGGCTAGCCTGGAAGCCTGCCAGCATATGATTGGGGGTGGGATAACCGAGGCGCCTCTGCCTTAGCCCCCAGGCTCCTGCACACCGTGTATCACGTGAGGTCCCACCAATCCCAGCACAGCATTGCTGTGATGTCAGGGAAAGCTCAGCTCAGCTCAGCTCTTACCTCCCCATGAACGGTCCCGAGTCTCCCGTCACCATGTCTTGGATCAAAAACAAAGGGTAGAACACTGCAAACGAAATAGCCACGTTTGGTCTCACATGTTGTTGCTGGGTCCCACATCCCGGTCCCCCCCTTCCCGTCCCCCCCGATCCCAATCAACTTCATTCCCCAGAGCGTCACATCCCGTGTGCCGGATGTGCTGCAGCTGGCCGGCCGGCCCAGTATTACCATCGCTGAAATAAAAGCAGGGCATCTCGGGATCCCGTTTGATGCAGTCAAAGTAGCGCTTGTTCTTCTTGGAGACCAAGTGCAAAGTGCCCGTGATGTCGAAAGCCAGCCTCTTGCCCGGGGGGCACCCAACATTCACGCCCACAACGTTGGTGCCCTGTGAAGCCAGTTTGTGAAGGGAGTTAAACAGGGTCTCGGTCCTTTGTTCTGGATGGACCAATGCTGCACAGCCCCCGTCCCCCGGCTTTTCACACTGAGCCACTGCAGTAGAGGGGCTGCACCCCAGGGGAGGCATTCTAGGGCACTCTCTCTGTTGGTGCCAGGCGCCAGAGCGGCCCATTTGGCTCGCCACTGCCCTGCACGGACGGAGAGTGTCTCCCAGAAGCCCCTGGCCCGTAGAGCCCGGGGGGGGGGAAGCCAGCCCAATAATGAATCAACATCATAACAACAAAATGATCAGAAAACAATCCAACCAAATTTCAAAACAGCAAGGGATCAACATGAAGAGAGTGTGTGATGAATGCCCTGTTTCCCTCCCCTATTTTTTTTTGGGGGGGGGGGCTATTTCTCCTTATTTTTGGACGCTTCTGATCCCCCAGAAGCTCCTGTGCTGGTCCAGCAGGCAGCCAAACAGCTTCTGGGACCTGCTCCTGCAGGCAGCAGCCCTTGTCCTTGGTCTGGAAATGCCCTTCCCAGGCAGCCACGTGCTGGTGTGGACTTGAGTCCTGCTGCTTCATGTGCGGAGGGAGGAGCCAAGCCTCCTCCTGCGCCGCCCGATTGGGCAGCCCAACCTGCCTGTCTGGGTCAAGGGGTGGGGTGGAGCGGCCAGGTGGGCTCCACTCCTCCATTCCACAACCTTTTGCTCAGGGACTCAAACCTGCCGTTACCTTCAGCTCCGGCCCCTGGGCTGTGTAGTGGTAACAGTTCATCCCCGAACGTGCAACCTGCGAATGGAAAGAAAACCTGCATGTGACGTCAGGGAAAGGGCATCTGCTAGCAGCCACTTGGACCACAGGGGAAAAAGCCACCACGGTCCAGTGGCGTGATGGAAGACGGCAGGAAGGAGGAGGTCAGGTGTCAGACTGGGCCCAACTGAGCATACAAGGTGGGTTATTAACCTGGCCCCACAGGGCAACCGGAGGACACCAGACCCCCGCGTTTTGGAGCTGGGGGAGAAGCAGCTTTCCTCTTTACCTTCATGACAAGTGAGCTCTTCAGAAGGTTCTTCCCACTGAGATCTTGCCGGGGGTAGAGGCCGGTATCGCGGACCTTCACCTGTGGGGAGAGGGAAAAGGGTCAGGAGCTGGGAGCCAGAGGCGTTTCTACGGTAGGGGCCCTACCATAAGTCGCGCCCCGTCCTAGTACCATGTTTACAAACCGGAACGAGGAGGCCCTGCCCCCCCGCCGGTGGAGCCATTCCGCGCTGCGAAGGCAAATGGGCAAGAGACTCCCTGTTCGTCACCTTCGCAGCGCAGAATGGATCCGCCAGCGAGGGGGCGGGGCTTCCTCATTCCAGTTTGTAAACATGGTACTAGGACGGGGCGCGACATACGGTAGGGCCCCTACCATAGAAACGCCTCTGCTGGGAGCCGGCTTCACCCTTGACGTCAGCCACTGATAGCTGCAGACCGACAGCCACAAACGGGCCCCAGCCTGTCCCCGATAGACACCCCTGGAAGCACTGCCTCCAACACCAATCTCACAACAGCAGCATCCCCTCCCTCAATAAAAGACGAAGCTGGATGCTGCTGGGCAGGAAGGGGTACAGAGACAGGCAAGTGGTCAGAATTGAAATACACAGGAAAAGTCATTTGGCCTGGGTGTGTGTGTGTGTGTGTGTGTGTGTGTGTGTGTGTGTGTGTGTGTGTGTGTGTGTGTGTGTGTGTGCTTGACACCAGGTTCCAAAACACATCTGGACTCTCTCCAGAGAGGAAAGGAAACCTTCCCTTCAGAAGAAAGGCATTCTTCACATGCTCAGAGACACTCTGCTCACAGGCCCCTTTTGACAGCGGCCCTTCTTCCACACGCAGGAGGCCCTCTGGACTCGTTCAGAGGGGCTCCAGTGCTTTTGTCAGCAGCTGTCCGGGTGTTCACATTTGAGGGTGCTGATCAGACCAGGTTCTGACTTTGCAGGGACGGCTCCGTTCCCCCCCCCCCCGAGACCTGAGGCGAGGCCCTTACCTCGTACAGCACGGACCCTCTGCTGATAAGCTCCTGCCGTTGCAGATGCGTGTTGACATATTCAGGGTGTGCTAAAATGACGGTCAGCCAGACAGCGTTGAGGGAATTTTCGTCCGCCGACTCCCCGACTGCAGCGAAAAGAGAAAACCCGCCAGTCCATACGAACCTGATAGGAATCTGATGGAGTGAGGTCACCTTGGGATTGCCGCGTGTCGTTCTGGTCATTTCATCCCGGAAAATGCATCGTAGGTCCAGGAAAGCTGGGGGGGGGGTCCCTACGACCCTCCTCCTCCCATGTCCTCTGCTCAACAACTGAGGTCCATCCCCCCCACCCCACTGACTGAAGCATGGCGAGGTGGCTACAAGAATCAGAGTCTCCAGGAGGGAGCCACCAACGTCAGGGCCCCTATCCACCAGTTCTGCAAGTCTGAAGGGCAGTCGAAATAACTTTGGAGGCTCTTGCAAGCCGCGTAACAAACAGCACCACACACTCCATTGTTACGTGTGCGCACATTACTGATGCCTGCGAGAGCATGTACTCCACTTTTCACTGCCACCCAAACGCAGCTTGGCTTCTGCGCCGGGCTCCAAAACAGACAATTCAATTATACATTTTTGGAATCCTCTCTCACTGAAGATGTGCCTTCCTTTGTCAGTTAAAACATGTTGATTTCCATCTAAATGGATGGAAGCCTTCAGATGGAAATCAACATGTTTTAACTGACAAAACCAGCCCTTTGTACCACTAATTGGTTGTGCTTTTGATTAGAAAATATCTTCAACTACAGATGGGAAACTAACAGCGCAATCCGACCCAACTTTTGTGCCGTTGTAGCCAACGGCCCAGCGAGAACGGGTGGCCCCAGAACGGAAAAGGGATTCAAATCCCGTTTGCAGTAGCGTAACGGGTTCAGTTGGCGCCGGGTTCAGGGGGGTATTTGGCGCCCTAGATATTTAATATTGGCTCCGGCTGGGGGCGCCGCACTCCGGGGGTGGGGGCGCTGCGGTCCGGGGGTGGGCGCTCCGCGCTCCGGGGGGGCGACCCGGCGGGACCCTGCACAGGGTACACACCCCCAGCGCGGACCCGGCCGGCTTACCTCGCTGGCTCGCTCCATTCCATTGTATTCCCGGCCAGTTCAGTTCAACTCAAGCGCTGGCCACAGCCGGCAGCGCGGCAGGCCGGCGCATCGGAAGTGACATGAGAGTGCCCGGCCGGCCCCCTCCTGCAATTCGCAGCGCAACGGAAGACAAGAAGATCAACAAGTATGAGTCCCCGCCCCCTCCTTCAGTTTCCCCGCGTGGGCCGCCTCGAGTAGGACTCGAGTGAGTCTCTCGGGACTCGAGTCGGACTTAAGTCTCCGAGTTGGACTCGAGTCTCTCGAGTCGGACTCGAGTCCGGCACCGGCACCGCAGCTTCGCCGCGGCGCCTCCACAGGGGTGGGCGCCTGGTTCGGCTGAACCACGCAAACCACCCTTGTTACGCTACTGCCCCTTTGAATTCCTCTTTTGGAAGGGATTTGAATCCCTTTTCCGTTCTGGGACCTCCCGTTCTCGCTGGGCCGCTGGTTACAACGGCACAAAAGTTGGGTCGGATTGCGCTGTTAATCAAACACTTAGTGCTACTTAGCATTTATATGGGACTTTCAGAGAGCACTCAAAGCCCACCACAGGCATGAGCTTACAGTTCAGCCTAGGCGTGTCTACTCAGGAGTAGGTCCCATGGTGTTCAATGGGGCTTACTCCCAGGAAAGTGTTATAGGACTGCAGTTTTACAATAGCGCAGCCTCCACTGCATGCCATGGGCCGGCCGGGGACCGGGCAGTGGCAGAGAGGGACCTCAAGGACTTTTACACTTACAGCCTCCTTTGCTGGCGTAACTCTGAGTAGGTCCAGGGGTGGGTGGCTGGTGAGTCCAGGTCGGGGGCATAGCATCTCAGCGCCGCCACTGCTGCCCAGATCTGCCCTAGCCTGCCCTCGAGGCGCCCCCGGCCCATCCCGATCCTCCCCCGAACTGGCCCCTCCACCACCTTACCCGCAACAGCGGAGCGCCCAGACAGTTCCGGCACATGCACAGAGCCTCCTCCGGCCGTTTCCGCTGGCAGATCCGTGACGTGTGCCAGTGGCACGACTTTTGGGCTGTTGCAAGGTGACTTGCGGCAGCGGATCGCTCGATCCACTGCTGTAAGTGGGCCACTGGATTGGGCAGTTAGTCATTTTTATGCCTACCCTATCAGGCAGGACAGAATCGGTGTGTCCCCCGTCCCGAGTCCCCCCATAATTCCATACAGGGGGTTGTGGCTGGGAGATGCTGGTTTGCCTGATGAGAATGTTGGCAGCCAGGAAGTCCCTGGCTGAAATCTCACTCCAGTCACGAGTGAAGCAAGATTGGAACAGGGGGACTTCCACATTCACAGCCCAGACTCTTAGTCGCAGCACGAGATTTTTAATTGACCCCGCCCCCTTTGCCGAGCCAATCCCTCCTCCCCCACTTGCTGTCACTGGGTACAGTAGCGGGACTTGAAACACCAGCGGCAGGCACATGGCAGGCACTCACTGCTCTGCTTGGTGGTCCGGATGCTCAGGTACACGGTAAAGGTGTAGACGTTGTTCTTGTCCAGGAAGATTGTGCCGGGCAGCTCGTTGTCGGGCCTCAAGCTGTAGACCTTGACGTACTTGTTCATGTCCACATAGACTCCTGCGGAGGAATTCCTGTTGCTGGCGACGTAGTAGTAGTATTCCTGAAAAGCAGGGAGGGGACAGGACAGGGCTGCGTTAGGTGGGAACCCACGTCCCTCAGTGGACTGTGGGCGTGTCCACCCTTCTGATTTTTTAAAAGAAAGAGGCAGAGCCCTTTCCCAAAAGGCAGGGCTGTGGGGGCCCTGATGAGATGAAGTTGTCCTCTCTTTGGTTCAGACAAGCCACGATCCTGTGACAAGAACAGCTGATATCGACAACTGAGCCCAGGGATGGCTTGACACCAACAACAGCCGGGCAACACAACACCGTAAGGCCTCTTTTTTTTGTTTTTTTAATCCTCGGGGATAAAGTGAATGGTTTCCCTTCTGTTTTGTTTTGTTAACTTCAAAAAGCAACTGAAAGTAGGCATGCCTACTCAGAAGTAAGTCCCACTGAGCCCACCGGGACCTACGCCCGGTCACACCTGGCAGGTGAAGCACACACAGGATTGCAGCCTAGGCTGAAGACAAAGGCTTGACATGGGGGGGGGGAGGTAGAACGGTTATTTCTGAAGAGCGCGAGAGGAGATCTTTTCTTACCGCATCTTGTTTCTTGTTCTTCCACCAGCGCCACGTGGGGTCATGGACAGGATCTGCATACGGCTAGAAAAGAAGACTCTGTGAGATGCCACTGAGCAGCGAGAGTGAGGAGGGCATCACCCCAGGAGGCTGCTGGCCACAGCGTGTTGCGAGCAAACGTTGACCAGGAGGGCAGAAGAGAAGAACAACGGACTTTTGGAGGGGGGGGGCAGCACAGAGGATAAAACGCCTCCCTTCACCAGGAGCAGTAATGGTCACTGGCCCAGGGTGACAGCAGCGCCCATGTTCACCCCCAGGCAGCAACAGCGATCCCAGCGACAGGAATCGGTACAAGACGGACACCTGAACTGCACCTGGTCAGACACGGGGAGGGCCTTCAGTGGTCGCACCCTGCTTTTGGAGCTCCCCCCCCCCCCCGGGAGATCTGCCCCGCTCCCTCCCACTGGCCTTCTGTCTCTCTGGCCGTCGCTTGCCTTGAAAGCGGATGGTACTGGATTAGGCCTGCGAGACTCACGCCTCCGATTTGGTCATTGTGTCCATATCATTAATTTTGTGGCTTCAGTTGTTCTTGAGCCATTTGACTATTAGAGCAGGGTGCACATTTTTGAAACAAACAAACAAATATCCCCGACCACCCCATTCGCCTTGGACCCGGTTGGGCCTTGCCACGGCCTTGCCCAGGACAGCTCGACCCGGAACCAGTGGCCAGCAGCAGCAGCGGTGGAAACAGTGGGAAAGAGGCCAGTGACGGACAGCCCTGGCAAGAACTCCAGCAGCCAGAGGGACACCCACGCAAAGTAGGGTGCCAGGTAAGTCAGCTGTGCTAGCAGACAGGAGGATCTTGTGAGCTTATGGCGGCCCCTGGTGGCCAATGGTGAGTGAGGCACCCCGCACTGGGAAGCAAGGATCCTGGGCACATAGGAGTGGGTGCTGGGTTGGGGATGCGCCTTCGGAGGCCCACTGTCCAGAGCCCAGCCCTCCTGCGCCAACCGCCAACACTCGCAACCCACCTTCTCCCACCACCAGCCACAGTGGGGAGACCGTGGACCCCCCAAACGCTCAGGGCACCTCACGGCTCAAGCACTCAACAGACCGCTGAAGAGGCCAGCCGCAGCCCCGCCGCCAAGGTGCCACTGGGGCAGCTGCGCTTCCCTGAGGCCCCAGGTGTGTGGTGCGACACCGAGGCTCGTGGGGGGCGCCTGCCTGCGTGGCTGGCTGGCTGCTCTTTGGGGGCGGAGGAGAGGGGGGGGACCGAGGACTCAGGGCCAGAGCAGAGCGGAAGCAGCACAGCTACAGACGGCAGCGGAGCAGCCCCTGGAGGCAGACTCTGGGGCCACAGCTGAGGTTCAAAGGGGTCTGCCAAGCGACAGGGGGGAGACCTGGCCCCCAGTCTCCCACCCCCAAGGCGGCCAAAGGGAAGCTGTCCTCACTCTGTTGTAGTCCGAGTGCAGCCAGAGCAGCTGGAATATCAGACCCTGGTACACGGCCAGCGCATCCTCGTCCAGAAAGCCGGCCTCGTCCATGACATCGGGGGGCTCCGCCGAGTAGTGCTCGACCCGCGTGAAGCGCTGCGGCAGAGGCAGGTCCACGATGCGCATGACAGCAAACGGGCAGTTGTGGCTGAACTGGATGTAGTCCGCTCCGCTGGGGACAACGAGGCACACTCAGAACGGGATCCCCCCCCAGGCCTGTGCCCCCTGCCTAGGCCTTCCTCAGAGCACAGTGCCTGACTGCCCCAGAAACTGCACTCCCAAGCAAGTCTGGCTGGGATTCCTTCTGATGGCCTTCAAACCTCCTGCACGGTTCCCTTGGAATTTGGCTTTTGGCAAAACGGGGGGGGGGGGGAGGGCACAGGCACGCTGCCCCCCCCCCTCAGCCTTAGAGGGCGCATTCTCCCCTGCCCGGAGACGTGGCTGCCGCATTTGGGAGCCGAGCCGTGCCAACGCTCACAGTGGCCCAGAGAACAGCTCTGTGGGGAGAGGGGGGGGCCCTCGCTGTGGCTGCTGCCATTGCAAAGGTGCCTAAGGAGGCTAGCAACGACCCCCCTCTCCTCAGCGTGAAACTGGGGCTGGCCATGCTTAAAGTCCTCGCACTGTACTTTGGAGCCCTGGGACAAGACCCCATCCCTGGGGGGAGCGGCCTGGCGACCACAGAGCCGGGCTGGCCACTGAGGCCAGTCGAACTGTGTTGGCCCCTGGCCCTTGTTCCGTGAACGTGGCTTCGGGGTGCTGCTCTGTCTTTGGGAGGTGGCTTGCGAATCAGCAAAGCCCTTCTGTTCCGGAGAAGCCCCACCACTTGGCTGTGCTGCAAATACAAGCTGGCTCTTACTGGGCTTCTGTGAAGGAACACACCAGCCCAAGAAGATGATTCTGCAAGCTGACAAACTGGGGCTTGGGCTAGGCCCATACACCAAGACAAGGAGAGCTTGCCCACAGGCAGCCGGCAGAGGGCGGCTTAGAGGCAACGCCCCCCCCGCCCGTTGCACTCACTCAAATTTGACCATCTTGTAGGCGATGCCGATGATCTGGTTGTAGGTCAGGACCTCGCCCAGAGGGAACGGCCGCCTGACCAACTTTTCATTGCCGCCTGGGTATTCTAAGTAGACCAGCTGAAAATAGAGGACACCCGGTTGGGAGGCTGCGGGTCCAACTAGATGGTGGCCTACCGTGTTTCCCCGAAAATAAGACAGTGTCTTATATTAATTTTGGCTCCAAAAAAATCAGTAGGTCTTATTTTCAGGGAGGCCTTATTTTCCCAACCTGTGGCATAACACCACCACCACCACCACCCCCGGCCAGCAAGGCCTGCAAGGAGGCTGCAACCTTGCGGAGTCTCGTCTAGCATGTCGTCTCCCTGGTGGAGGACTCAAGTGCAGGCCTTCCAGAGCCTTGCACCCGCGGGAAAGAATGAAGCTTTAATCAGTCAAAGTAAGTGCCGGGGGGGGGGGGGTCGCATCTGACTGGCTGATGATTCTAGCTAGGTCTTACTTTCGGGGAGGACTTACATTGATGAGTGCCAGCAAAAATCATGCAAAAATGATGGTAGGTCTTACTTTCGGGGGAGGTCTTATTTTAGGGGAAACAGGGTACCAGATGGTACACAGCCCGCCAGCAGTTTTGCGCCGCTTACAGCATGCTACAATGTCATGGCACGTTTCCCTGCACCGCTCCTCATGCCTGGCAGCCCTGGCACAAGAGTCCGGTCCTGGCAAGGCTCAGCCCACAGAAAGGGAAGAGGAACCAGGTTGCGCGAGTGCCAAGAAACCCGGTTCCCAGGCAGACTGCAGAACACGGTTCGCCAGAGACCGGTTCCTTCAGGACCCTGGACAGAGCTCTGCAAGGAGCAGCCAACTGGTGCCAAAGGACTCTGAGCTCCCACCCTGGGCGGACTGTACTCCTGCCGGGTTCCTTTTCCCTTCCTCGGGCGGGAAGAGGCCGCAGACCTCCACCGCACGAAGCGCATTGCGCTTGCGTCTGGAGATGCGCGAGCGTAGGGGACAGGACGCCCTGCCCGAAATGTTGCCCTGGTCTCCACCAGTTTCTTTATGCAAATAGTCCCTCCTGATTGTCCCATCTTCTAATAAATCTCAACGGTGATTGGCTGAAACAGAAGTGCGCTCCGATTGGCTCCAAGTCAACGTGCTGCGAGTCGGACCCCCGACGGGCCCCCTTGCAGCTAGCTGCACCCACCTCTTCCAGGCCGTCCTTGTCATAGAAAAGGCTGACCAGGCTATGTTTAACGCTGTAATCCTTTGAGCCTCCCATGACCTGCAGAGTGCTGTACATGTCCCACGCTTTCGACGGGTACACCCGCTTGATATCCGAGCCACTTTCAATAGAAACCCAGACCTGCAGGAGAAAAGACCGAAAGGCTGGACAGAGAGACGGAAAGGAAGCCAACGTCCCCCCCCCCCGGCTTCGTCCCCGCTCCCCTCCCACACAAACAGCCACCGGTTCGCACCTCTTCGTTGTCCGTCACGCAGGCAAACTCCCCGCTATACGACAGAACAAAATTTTTGATGACGGATGTGCTTGGGAAGTTGGAGAGGTATAAGTAACTCACCATGTCCTTGCTGCAAAGGAAAAGGAGGGAGAGCACAGGGGGGGGGGGTCTGCATTTTATTTTCTCCACTCTTTGCCCAACACTGTAAACAGGAGACATTTGAAGAAAGGCCACAAAGAGGTCCTTCCGCCATAATGGGAGCCCACCCCTCCCATCATGCACCTCTCTTCTCCTCCACACTTCCAGTTCTGCTCCGTTCCCCTCATCTGTTTTGAATTCAAGGTGAGCAGCAGAATCGGGGCCCACCTCTGGGGTGCACTTCAGGGGCCCCACACAGGGTCAGCCCCTGTCCCTCCTGCCCTACCAACCAGGCAAGCGACAGGTGTGTTTGTTTCCCTCGTCCTTTGCCACCTTGGCCTGCAAACAGAAACCCCGTCAGGGCCATTGCAAAACTGCTCTGGAGACTGGGTGCCCGCAGGGGCCATTCGCAGCCAGCTTTTGCGCAAAAGCAGCCTCCTCCACGCCGGAGAGGAGGCCCGTTGGCGCTGAAGGGAAGCGCCACGGCGCTTCCGAGGAACCAGCCTCGCCGCTCCATCCGCCTTGGCTCCACCAACCTCCTGCCCTCAGGCTTGAAGGCACAATCCACCAACTTGGGGGTCGAGAGCCCCACCTTTGCAAGATGGCATTCCCCCAGATGTACAGCATCCTGCTGAAGGGGTTCAGCGCCAAACCCCGCACCACGAGGCTGGTGTTGGTATACTGCTCGAGTCCCAGCAGCAGCACAAACCCTTGATCAGAGTCTGCAAAGGGGGAAAAAATAAGGGGAAGTAAGGCCAGGGGAATGGAAGATCCACCCGGTTTGGGAGGCTCTCAGTGGGACGGGGCGGGGTGCAAATTGTGGCTTGACAGCAACTACAAAAAGAGGGTGCGGTGAGAGGAATCCCATCGTTCCCCCCTTCCCCCTCTGTCCATTTCCAGGGCAACTCTTCTTCGAAGCGCCTTTTTGCTGAGATTCAGGGGTGTATACACCAGGCACACGCCATTTAAGCATGGGGGAGCAGACAAGCACCCAGACAGATAGCGCTACCTTGCAGAGCAGCAACAGTTCCCCCCAAAGCAAGCAGCATGCCTTTGAACTGGCGCACACACACACACACACACACACACACACACACACACACACACACACAGAGCTGCTGGCTTATGCGGGAAGACTTTGTGGCCTTTGGTCCCATTGGGTCTTTCGCATTGCAGCTTTGCCAGAGGCAGCAGAAGACTTCTGGGGTCGTGAGGCAGCTGCAGGACACTTGCGTTTCTCCCCACCCTTTCCATGCACCCCAACGGCTGAAGCTGGTCATGTGCAACGATGGCGGCACCCGGGAGTCTGGACCCTTTTTTCTGGCTTGAAGACTGCAGAGAGGGTGCAGGGGTCTCCCGAGCATGGCGCCAGACTCCCCCTTGGTTGTGTCCTGTGACAGTGATCTCGAGGGTCTTACCCTTGGGTACAAACTGAGGGAGCTGGTAAATCTGCTGAAAATACCCTCCGTCTGAAAAGGGAGCAGAGGAGACATCCCAGCATGAGGACAACGTGGCACAAACTGCTCCTCCGTGGCAGGCTGCTTTCTGTGGCCCCGGGTTCCTCCCCCACTGAGCAAGTGCTCAAGCGGTTTGGTGCTTCTGAAACACACCCCCACTTGCCCCTTCCAAGTGATGGGGGGCAGCGGCAGCAGGAGATGCCCGACTCTCTTCCCAACCGCAACAGCACCCACAGCGGGCGCTTGGATCGGCCACCGTTGCAGAAGTGCCAATGAGCCAACGTCCACGCAGGCGCACTCTCCACCTGACGGTTTGCACGCCGGCAGGAGCCACCATGCGTCCAACTTCATGACGCCCCACCAAGGTAGCTCACATGTGTGACGCCAGCCATCGAGCCCCGGGCAATCACACGGCGCACGCGTGTGCGTATGAGCTGGCCCTGTGACTCCAGGTGGGCCTGTGCCACATGGTGCTGCCCTTCCCACGCTTGGACAGCACAGCATCACAGGAAGGGGCAGGCCAATGCCAACTCGGCAGCCACCCCGGTCATCACACCAGTGAGGTCCCTCCCCTCCCAAGGCCCAGGTGGCGGCTTGGTCCCTCCCGCAGCGACCATCATCAGGACGGCGCCTGAGCCTGCTTGTTCCTCTCGGCTGTCCTTTTACCGCCTGGGTCATGACTGAGAGCCGTTGCTGGCTTGCCCGACAGCACTGAACTGTCTTTTAAATACTTCCACTACAACTCATGCTTAAGCCGCTACAGGTGCCGAGGAGCACACCCCCACCCCCCCCTCACCTCTGTAGTAAAAGACGATGTGGTTCATTTTCGTGTTCAAGTCGTTCACCAGCAGGATTATCTTGTTCTCTTGAATGGAAAAGACAGTCCACAAAATGCTGCACCTGGAGGCTGGGGGGGGAACGCCACAGGCTTGACCCCCGCACCACGTAAGCTCCCGGTGGCAGCCTCGGAGTGCGGAGGCTACCAGTGTGTGTGTGTTTGGGGGGGGGGAGATTTAAGAAAGCAAGGGCCAAAAGGACCCACTTTTCAGAAAGCTGCATACTGTCTGATCGCCAGACCTCAACGATTTGGAGACTTTCACAACTCCATCTGTGAAGGAAAGGAAATGATGGGCTGGGTGGCAAGGGCTGGCTGGCGTCCTCCCCCCTGGATGGCTCACCCGCTGCCCCAGGCCTCGCTGCCCCAAGCCGGCTTCACCCTTTCCTGGCCTCTCGATCTTGGATCCCAGGCTGACACCTTCGGAGGCCTCGCCCAGCGGCGCCCCCCAGTCTCCCAGCATGGCCACCGCAAGCGGGCCCTGCACACCAGGCGAGGTCCCCTCCAGACTGCCCCGCCAGCTGCACAGGACCAGCAACGCACCTGCGCAAGAAATCAGAAAGAATTCGCCTTCCTGCCAGCCACCACCCAGGGCGATCACGTACTCGCTGTCGTTCTTGGGAAAGTGCACCGGGTTCAACTTCTTCACACAGACGTTGTTCAAGATGCGTGTCCACAGCTCTAGAGAGAGGAGGGAGGACACCCCAAAGGACATGGAGAGCCCTGCTGAGTCAGACCACAGATCCCTCCAGCCCTGGGTCCTGTTTCCCACACGCCTCTGGGATGCCCACAGGAGACGCCGCAGAATGTTGCTGGAAAAGAGCCAGGCGACCCGGGGGGGGGGGGGGGAGCGACGGTCCCGGCAGCCTCCTCCTGTATCCGAGGACCAATCACAGGCTCCCCGGTGGAAGGGCCCAAGCCCTGCGAAGAGGACAGCGCTGCTTCCCCATGAACGCTGCAAGCAACACAGCGGTTCTGGGGGCGGGACACAGTCCTCTAGCTGGGGAGACACCCAGACGAAATGGAGCAGGGCAGTGTTTGGATGGGCGCCACCCCTGACCCGGGCGGTTCCAGGTCCTGCTCCTCCCCAGCTGTCCATTCTTGCCACACACCAGCATCATGTGCTGCCAGGGTCATTGGGGGGCTACTGCCCCACATCCTCAGGACCCACCAGCACGAAGGACGGAGCAGACTGCGCCCTGAAACTGGGGAAGGCCGGTCCCTCTCTTGCGGGAGACTCGGAGCCGTGGTTCGGAAGGGGAAGAGCTCTCTGCACCCTCCGCAAGCGGCAAGGCCCCCGCCCGCTTCCTGGAGGGGCGCGGCGGCAGCAGTCTGGCCAGGCCAGCCAGGCCAGGGCTCGCCTGGCCGGCTCACGTACCGGAGCCGGAGCTGTTCATGAACAAGGTGGCGTAGGTCCCTGTGAAGTAATACACCAGCTGGTTCTGGCGGATGAAGAGGGTGCTCTCCGTGGAGATGGTGTCCACGATGGACGAGGAGAACAGCGCCTGGGGGCAGGAGAGGGAGCCGATCCAGCAGCTGTCGATGCCCACCTGCAGCACAAGGGGGGGGGGGAGACGGACATAAGGGGCAGCAGCAGACCTCACCGCTGCAGGGCAGGGGCCAGAGGCGTGGCCTGGGGCTGGCTGCCAGCCAAGGGGGTCCACCACACGTGGTGTGCGGCCATCAGGCTTCTGGGAGCAGCAGGGGGAGGCACTGCTGCTGCCCAAGCGCACGGGAGCAGGCCACGGAAGAGACCTGCCACGCTGGGAGCCCTTTTCCCCTTTACCTCGATTGAAAAGAAATCTTCAAACTCCGTGTCCGTCATGAGGATGATCTTGCTGTTGGGGACACCCCCCAGGATGAGAACGGGGGCTCGCCTGTACGTGTGCCACAAAGGGCGCGACGGGTCTCCTAGCGCCATGAAGTCCCTCAGGTTGGTCAACTGGACGCGGCCGGCAGGGGCCAGAGGAAGAAGCACAACGACAAGGTGAGGGCTTCTCCATCGCACTCAGGTCCCACGGATGCCGTCCGCTGAATCACGACCCCCCCCCCCCCGCGTGACGGGACTGGCCAGTTCAGACTGCCTGCAGGAGTCGCCCGTGTCACAAGCATTCATGAGTCAAGAGGCCAGCAAATCCCAATTGCTGGAAAAGTCTGGGACGTGTTTACAGCAGACAGTCAAATGTGAGGAGGTGGTGGAGCCAGGTAGGTAGGAGCCAGGATGGTGTAGTGGCTTGGGAGTCGGACTTAGACCTGGAAGATCCAGGTTCAAATCCCCGCTCAGCCACAAAGCTTCCTGGGTGACCTTGGGCCAGTCACTATCTCTCAGCCCCACCTACCTCACAGGGTTGTTGTGAGGACAAAAAGGAGGGGAGGAAATATGTACACCATTCTGAGCTCCTTGGAGGAAGGGCGGTATAAAAATGTGAATAAATAAAATAAATAAAACTCGATCTCCTCACGGAGTGAGGAAATGCTGGCCTGGGGGGCCTTCGTACATTCCAGTCGACATTGCAGGACTTGCATCCCAGCACTCAACTGGGCGGAAATCCTGGGCTGGGGAGTCCTGCCCACCCCTTTGCACATGGGAATCAGAGGGGGGCTGTGTGTGCGGCGCCTTGTGGGCAGCTCATACCCTCCGCACAAGCAGAGGAGCCAGGCAGGCGCAGGCTGTGTTCCCTGGCCCCCCGTTCAGACCACATGCCCCAACTCGGAACCCCCCCTCCCCCGCTCCCACTGCTCACCCGAGATCCAACCTTGAACAAAATGTTGTTTTCAACGAGTGTCGCGTAGCCGTTGACGTTGATGGAGAACCTGGGGGCCAGGAGGAAGTTCACTGATTCCTCACCTTTGCATTGAGGGCATTTTCACCCACCACGCTCTCGAGGTGGCCTACTGCTGACCGCCCCCTCTTCCCCCCTGGCTTGGGCTGGAGCCTCTCCTGCCTCTTTTGTGTAGCTGGCGAGCCCTCTGGGGACAGGGAACTGCTTATTTATTTCATTGAACGACTTTGTGTGGAAAAGCAGTATATAAATATTCTGGATAAATGGCGGCTGACAGTCTGAGGCATACGGAAAAGGGATGGGGAAACGAAAAACCACTCGGTGGGTAACCGCTAGCGAAGTCACCCAATGATCACATGGAACCACCTCTGATGGCGGCAGCTGCCAGAGGGGCGGAGCCAAGCAGAAGAGGCCCCAGCCAGGCAAACAGAGGGGGCCTTGCCGCCTCCAGGCGCTTGGCTGAGCCAAACAACGCCTGGAAGCGTCCTTGCGACCGCTGCGCCTGCCGCGGCCCTCACCTCTTGTTGTCCACGACCAGACCGATGCCTTTGCTCCGGACCAACACGTCCATCACCACGCTGCCGTTCATCAAAGGCATCGGCACGTACCAGCACATCTTGCAAACCTCCTCGCTCTCGCATTTTTCTGGGGGAGAGGAGGG
The DNA here is from genome assembly GCA_026170595.1 of Plestiodon gilberti rubricaudatus. Lineage (NCBI taxonomy): Eukaryota > Metazoa > Chordata > Lepidosauria > Squamata > Scincidae > Plestiodon > Plestiodon gilberti. Next base: position 10,260,957 of record JANXHW010000011.1, read on the forward strand.
AGAGAGAACGGACTGAGGCACACAAAGACCTGTGAAGGGTCGCTCACCTGGTCGCCGGTGGCGAGCAGGAGGCCACTGCAGGGATTAATCTGCTGCCCCTTTAAGTTGCTGTTGATTTGAGGGGGAGGAGGGTTAGTCTATTGCAAAGTCGCTCATCGTGGTCGTCAATTGATGATGTTTCGATATTAGTGTTCACCACCATAGGGACATTTGAGCGGAGAGGCAATATCCAACCATGCCGCCGAAATCCTCCTATTTCAACTTGGCCGGGCACCGTGTTTTCCCGCTCCCATTCCCCGCTGGCACCCTGCTGGCCACCAAATACCTTGTCTAAACCTGTAGGGAGCAGCCTGCATTTCGATCTCCAACTCCTCATGCTTCTGAAGCACAGTGTGGACGGGGTCTTGGAACGAGACCGTCACGGTTGGCCGCAGCCCGTTGTAGTGAGCCTTCCGGATGGCTTTTAGCGATCTCTGGAAGGAAGAGGGCGGTCAGTCTCCCCTCGCCCCAGACTGCGCGTCAGTTCTCGCGTCAAGATTTCCTCGCAGGGCTTTCTCTGCACTGGCGCCTTGGGGCACGTGGATCTTTGTCTCCCAGAAACCGGGTTCTGTGCCAGGCCTGCCGGCCAGCGTGGCCAGAAGCAAGAGAACGTTTCAAACACACCGGAACAGGAGAGGAGCGAGTCGAAACGGCGCCTGAAATCAGGATTCCCCCGTATTCCCCACCAACGACCTGGTACTTGGGGGACTCTCCCAAAGCACAAGACTCTTCCGTTACCTGCGCATTGCATCTCAAGACAACTTTCAGGTAGTATGGAAATCCCAGGTAATGCTGAAAAAGAGGCAGTTATTTCAGGAGTGCTTGTCGCTTGGGAGTTTGACAACTTCATCACAAGGCTTAGGAATGTCAATGGACAAATGGCCGGCTTCGGCATCCACAGAGCCACACAACAAACGTTTTCACTGACTGCTGTACCAGTGAAGCCAACTGCACTCATAAACACAAAAGACCTGTCTTTAAAAAGAAACAGAGTCAGAACTGTGGAAATTCTAACAGCCCAATCCTATCCAAGGCCTGCCCGGCAGAACGCGTGTGCAGGCTGCCACAAAAGTGCCGTAAAGCGCACTGCAACAGTGCAGGGAGCCGGCGCACCAGCGAGAAGTCCAGAGCCTTTCCCCGTGTGCCAGCAGAGCGCCAGAGGCCCGCTAGAGCAGGTAAGCCTGGCGCAGGGGCCGGAACTGGGTGGGGGGAGGGAGGGGGGTTGAACAGGACAGGGGGGCGGTGGAACGGGAAGGAGACGGGGTGGGGGTGGGCGGATCGGGCCCAGGTTAGCAGGGTTGGCTCCCCACCAACTGGTATTTATTTAAAGCTTTCCTTGCCACTTCCATCTCGTTAATGTTGTACGCTTTTAACAGCAATCGTGAGACACTTATAGAGCTGAAAGGGGGCGGTGGTGGATGAGACCGACAGAAGCCTCGCAGCCGCCTCCAGGCATGAACCCCAGAGTCAACGTCTCTTCTCGAGATACCTCCTGCTCCCGAAGGAAAACAGCACACTCACTGCATTCTTGTCTTCGGAGTCTATGGCCGAGTCGACCAGCTTCTTGAAGACATCCATCACGCTGACTACGTGAGACTGCGTGACGAACACGCTTCGGTCGCCCCCGAGGTTCTTGTAGTGGTTGACTACAGCTGCCCACTGGCAATCCGACACCCCGAAGTAACATTTCATAGGCAGGAGGAGGAGGAAGAGGAGGAGGAGCAGGCGGGGCACCAAGGGATGCCACATGTTGCCTGCAAAGGAACCTGCCCAAAACAACAACAAACCTGGAACTCAGATTCTGATTTTAATTACCCCTTTTACATGGGTAAAAGGCCGTGAAGCCAGTTCCCAAGATTCTGTTGCATTTTGGCGTGGCCTGTCAAAAGAACCAAGAGGCAAAGGGACAGGCTCAGCACTCCGGGAAGGAGGCTCAAGGGAGTCTAAAAAAATAAACCCTTTGGGATGTAAGAGTCTGTTGCGCCTTCAGCTTTAATTCAGCAGGAAAAAATCTGCCCCAGTTATCAAAAGTTCAGGAAACAGCACAGGTAGCCCATATCAGGTGTGCCATTGAAGACTTCTGCGGATTTGGGCTGCCCTCTAGTGGGTGACTGTGGTAACAACGATCCAAGAAGAAGAAGAAAGCTTGACCAGGTGACAGGACAGAGGGAGTAGTCTGGAGGTTCAATAATAACTGTTCCCTTCTGTAGTTAAGAAAGTGGAATAAACATCGCACAACCAGGAAAGAATACAGATCTGTGTGGATTCAGTTTAAAGTACTGTACTGGTAATTAGGTAAAGGTAAAGGTGACCCCTGACAATTAAGTCCAGTCATGTCTGACTCTAGGGTGTGGTGCTCATCCCCATTTCAAAGCCGAAGAGCCAGCGTTGTCTGAAGACGCCTCTGTGGTCATGTGGCCGGCATGACTCTCCTTGCCGCAGCGCGTAGCATGCGGCTGGAACACGGAGCGCTGTTTACCTTCCCGCAAGTGGTACCTATTTATCTACTCGCATTAACATGCTTTGGAACTGCTAGGTTGGCAAGAGCTGGCCAAGCAACGAGAGCTCACCCCGTTGCAGATTCGAACAGCCGACCTTTCGATCAACAGCTCATGGTTCAACGGTTTAACCCACTGCGCCACCCACTGGCCTGTACTGGTAATTACTGGCCTTTAAAGGTCTAAGACTGGTTTGGGACCTGAGAATCTCAGGAATGGACCGGTCACCGTGCTTAACACCTTATCAGCGCAAACTTATGTAACCTTGGCAGAAATACACTTACAACGGTGCTTCTAGTGTTACACCAGTGCAAGGTTACACAGGATTGCGCTGAAAGTCAGCCTCAGAGGCCTTGTTCTCCACTGCACCATTGCAGGAGATCAAACTGATGGGTACCAGAGACAGACTTTTTAGCAGTAGCACCAAGGCAAAACTTTGGAACATGCTCCCAAATCTTTTTGCCAATGTTTTAAATGCCTTTGAAAGACTTTCTTGTTGTGGCCAGATTTTGATTTATAATTCTGAGCTATTTCTGCTATATAATTCTGCCATTTTAAGGAAAAGATCCACTATTTCGATTGGCTATTTAAGCGTGTTTTAGTGCTGCTGTTTCTGTATTCATTTTAAATTGTTGGATCTTATATTATTGCTATGGTATAATGTGTGATATTTATAAGTCCCTTGGGGTGATGATATAACCCCTACCCCTGCCATCCTGATATATATCCTATTATTATTACGGTATTAACAGTACAGTATTTATACTCGAGCCACACACCAAGGTCTTCTGTGTGCCTCTTTGACGGGAAGGCAGGGTTTAAAATCCATTTCTATACAAAAGAACTGAGAAAGGCTACAGGTGCTTCCGGCCTGGTACGGCTCTCTTTGCACACCCCTTGCAAGCAGCAAGTCGCCTTCCCGTGACGTCACAGGCCTAGGCGCGAGCCTCGCCCCGTGACGTCACCACTCGCTATACGAATATAATAATTAATAACGCCGCAGCTAGTCCACTCCTGGTGGCGCCACGTTTCTTCTCCGGGCACGCCTTCCCTAACCTTTGGGGTCCCTTCCCGAGGAGGAAAGGACTAAATTTTGGGCCCTTCCCACAGTCTCCGGGTCTCCGCCAACTCTGCCGCTCTCTGGAGCGGTTATTTCGCTTCGCGCATGCGTCCATCGAGGCCGTTGGTGTGTCACTGAGGGCGGGGCGGCTGTTGCCTGGAGACGAGAAGGCGGCCGTAAAGCGAGGTCGGCCGCGCGGCCTTTTGAGACTGCCGTAGCGGCTGTGCCGGGTGCCGATTCATGGCAGCGGCGGCCGCGACGATGATGGCGACGGCGGCGGCTGGCGGGCCGGTGCTGAATGGGGCGGACGCGGGCGCCGTGGGGTTGAAGGAGGCAGCGGGCATGTACGAGCAGCTGCGGGCCGAGTGGAACCGCAAGAACCTCAATCTGTGCAAATGCGGCGACTTGCTGGGGCGCCTGAAGGTAGGGCGGGGGCCTAGAAACCGCCACGGACTGGGGAGGAGGGAGCTTGAAACAGGCGCGGGACCCGCGAAGCCGGCCGAGCGAAGTGGGAAAGGGGGAGCCTGGAAACTGGTATTAGAAGGGGCTTGAAACAGGGACGGGGGGGCCCATCGGTGCGTGAAGTGGGCTGCTGGGGGGCCTGGAAACTGGCGTGTGATGTGGCGGGGGCCCAAAAACCAACATCTAAGAAGGGGTGTACTGGAGGGGATGGGCAAACTGGCATCGGGGAACAAGAAGGGCCCCTCCCTCCCTTCTGGGAGATGGCATTTAGAGGAGGGGGCCTGCTTGAAGCCAGAACTGGTTTATGGAGAGAGAACAATGGGAAGAGGAACAGTGAGAGGTGAAGTACCTGCTAGGATCAGTGACAGCTCAGGTGGGAGCAAAGGGGGACTTGAGAGTTAGTGATGGGGTAGCCTGTGATGTTGATGCCTGGGCTGAAGTAGGTGAGGGGGGGGACATAAACAGAAGCCCCTGCGTGGACCTGGCCGGCTGAGAAAGGGTAGCTGGTGGTGGCGTCAACAACTGTAGCATTTGGCCTTCCATCCTCGCAAAGCTGGCGGAAGGGAGGTGAATGACTCAGCTGGGGTGTTTTGCTCCAACTCAAATCTGTTTATGAGCCTCTCTTGGCTGAGTCAGTTGGCAAAGAATGACAGTAGCCAAGGCAGAATCCTGGTAAACCACTGCCGTATAGAGGTAAGACGGGACCCCACACTTCTGGTTCTTGATTGAAAGTCACCCTTTGTGACCCCCCCCAGCTCCATTTGCCTGGCATCGGTTGCCGTGCACCTAGTTGGACTTAGCTGGTGATCTGCTTACTGTGCTGGGGTGCCCATGCTGTGTGACCCTTGTTTTTTGTGTGTTTTTTCTAATTTCTGAGGAGTTAGCTGAAGCAAAAGTGTTATTTTTGAAATCGCAAAAAAGGCATCGGTGAGTGTTGGGCCAACTGGCAAAGGTGGTCTGGCTGGCTTTGCCCCCCCCCCAGCTGACAGTTGTCAATCAGTGGATTATAAATACCTATTATACGTTGTGAGCCTTTGAGATAAGAAAGTATCTTATGCTGCAGCTGTGTTTCTTATTGCCCTGACCTCTTGGGATTGGCAGAGCAAGTCTCGATTGTTGACAGCACAGCTTGCTTGTAACGTCTCTCCTCCTCCTCTGTTCCAGTTAGCTCTTCTTGAGCTCAACTTTCTGCCCACCACCGGCACAAAACTGACCAAGCAGCAGCTTATCTTGGCAAGTGAGTATCATCCAAGTGTGCAGAGCCCATTGCCTCTTCTCTCTCCCCCCCCCCCCCCCCGTTGAACTGACTGAATCGGGCAGGAAGGAAGTGTTTTATCTGTTGCAGAGAAGATACTGGGTTCATTACAGCTTCCTCTGCCCTAATTGCCTCTCTTCTTGTGTTTAATCTTCTGTCCCTCATGTCTTCTACCTTCCCTCTCAGGAGATATCCTAGAAATTGGAGCACAGTGGAGCATCCTGAAGAAAGATATCCCCTCCTTCGAGAGGTACATGGCCCAGCTGAAGTGCTACTACTTTGACTACAAGTAAGTGGTCCTTCCTGCTAAAGAATTGCTTTACTCCAAGCCTCAAATGCTATCGCAGAAAAGGTAGAGGAAGATGTGTTTTGAGTTCCACCATGATTTGGGTGGACATCTTGGGAGCAACAAGTTATTTCTTCACATAGAGAGCCTTGTTGCGAAAAGGGGCAAGATCAGAAGGGACTGAGGGGCAGGCCAGAAGCAGGCTTATGTGGCTTGCCTTGGTGGTGGGTCCAGGGTGCCTGTGGTTGGGAGCCACGTTGGCCCGCTAAAGTAACGTGGCCCAAACGGTCAACCCTCGTGTGAGGCTGGAGCGCAATGAGGCAGCGAGGGGCTTTTAAAAGGGAGTGTGTGCTGCTGCCGCCTCACCTGCATGCTTGGGGGGCGGGGGCGGGGGAGATGTCACTTTGCACGCTGAATTCTCAAAACGTTTGTGCCGCTCCGACCCCAGAAGTCTGGCACCCTGAGAGCGCTGACCTGCCTCTGTTGTGATGAAAATGGTGCCACGTCTGCGGCTGAAGTCATTTCCTTGACTTGCCTGCCCTGCTCTCTGCCTCCAGCCTCATAGTCCTGCAGCCAGGGTTGCACACACCTCTTCTCGGACGTCAATCCAGCGTCTCTCTTCCCCCCCCCCCTTTCTCACCTCTCAGGGATGAGTTACCAGAGTCGGCCTACATGCACCAGCTGCTGGGTTTGAACCTTCTTTTCCTGCTGTCCCAGAACCGCGTTGCAGAGTTTCACACTGAGCTCGAGAGGCTGCCGGCAAAGGACATCCAGACCAACGTCTACATCAAGCACCCTGTGTCCTTGGAGCAGGTAATCCTTCCCCTCCTGCCCTAGCCCTGCCTCCCAAGCGCAGATTAAATCCTTAACTAGCAAAGTGCCCCTCATTGAGTGAGTGAGTGTGTGTGTGTGTGTGTGTGTGTGTGTGTGTGTGTGTGTGTTGGGGGGAGGCTGGCTGTCGCATTCTTATACTTTTAACATGAATAACAATGTATTGGTACTTGAAAAAAATGTTAATACATATGCTGGTACCCAAAAACTGGCTTTGGCCACTTTTCTGGAAAGGCTGCTGACCTGTGTTTTCACCCCAAAAAACCCACCCTGCGATGTTGTCTTCTTTCTTTCAGTACCTGATGGAAGGCAGTTACAACAAAGTCTTCCTGGCAAAAGGGAACATCCCGGCAGAGAGCTACGCGTTCTTCATCGACATTTTACTGGACACGGTCAGGTTAGCCACACTCCCTCCGGCCTTGCTGGAGCGGGTGGTTTGAGCGAAGATGGCAGCTTGATCCGAGCCCCCCCACCACCACCACCAGGTGCCCTAGTAGGGGCCTCGCCTTGCCTGCAAGGCTCTTCTGCAAAGGCTGGCTGTGCCAAGGCCTGGCTCTGTGCTGTGGCCACTCTGCTCCTCCATTGCCTGGCTGATGGTCAAGCTCCCACCCCTCGGAAGCTGCCCCCTGTGGCTTTGCAGAGCTCTTTGGTCCCCGGCAGTTGATGTAGACATGCTGAGCTCCCAAGAGCAGAGTCCAGCCGCCGAGTGCTTTGCAGCCCCGTTGGTGTCTGTCTGGCGAGAGGAAACGCTTGCTGAACTCACCTGGGCCTCTGGGCCCCAAGTATCCCACCTGGGTGACCTGTCTCTTCTCTCCCGCCCAAGGGATGAAATTGCCAGCTGCATCGAGAAGGCTTATGGGAAGATCCTGTTCAATGAGGCCACGCGGATGCTCTTCTTCACCCCCAAGAAGATGACGGAGTATGCCAAGAAGGTGAGGTTGGCAGAGTGAAACTGCACCTCGCTCTGACCCACAGATGCTACTGCCGGGGGAGCCCAGCTTCCTCTCGGGGGGGGGGGGGTCCCTGGCACGACCTCCTGGGATTAATGGCTGCGAGGAGTAGGACTTCCTCGGTAGCAAGGTTACTCCTTTTGTGGAGTAGGCCCTGTCGCTGTCTTCCTCCAAGGGTCTAGTTGAGATCTCTTTCATTCATGGGCTTTGGGTTGAACTGGTGAGTTGGTAATGTAGAGGAGGCATTTCCGACACTGGTCTCTGAGCCCATCCCTGCTTTGGAGGTTTCTCTCTTTCAAAGGAGTCTTCAGGCCAACTTGTTTTGGGGAAGCTCACCTGCAAGGTATGAAGGCAATACCCCTCCCTTGCTGTCGCTCTCCCCGCTCCCATGGAGCAGTTCCTCCATGGCTTAGAAATGCATTCCACACGCAGGGAGATCCCAAGATGGCATCTATTGGCCAGGCTAGGTGAGGTTTCTTCCTGGAAACGGAAGATCCACCTTTTTTGTGGTCCTGCCGTTTTGGTGTGGAGATAGAAAGCCGCTTTCGAGGACATTGTGGGCCTCGACGTGTTTAGAATAAACTTCTTGCCGCTTATTCTTGCCCCCTCTTTCCCTTTGCAGCGTGGTTGGGTTCTAGGCCCAAACAACCACTACTGCTTCATGGCCCAGCAACAGAAGGCCGAAGACACCACCATCCCCTCGACGGAGCTCGCCAAACAAGTGATTGAATACGCTCGGCAGTTGGAGATGATCGTCTAGCCTGTTGGGACTGGGCTGCTTTTCCTCTTCTCCCCTCCCCCCCCCCCTTTTTTTTTTGTTACTCCAGTTCCCATCCATCCAGCAGACTATTGTATGGAACTGGTTGGGGTTTTGTTGGGGTTTTTGACTTTTCTCCCATCCTCCTACCCCCCCCCCCCCCCCATGGCAGAGTAAATGTGCAAACTGGGCTCGACCCCATGATGGGTGTTGAAGAGATGTTCTGAACGTGGCTGGTCGATCTTGAGCATCTTTGAAGGGATGGCAACTCCCAGCTTGTCTCTTGCTCACGTTCAGAAGCCATACCCAGTGCTTCTGGTGGTACTGGGAATGGGGAAAAGGTTCCTGCTCTTAACTAGCAGGCGAGTTTCAATTGGATCGGCGACTGTAATGATTAGTACCTTTTTGTCTTTTGATGCAAGTGGCTCAAAAGGACGGTTACAAAGTTAAATAAACAATGCCATTTCTTCTTCTACGCAGTTTTCTGACTGTTTTGTAAGCGAGTCCCAGCATGACAGGGAAGACTAGGCTGTTAGGAGGTCCTGTTGGCGGCTACAGGGCATGATGGCGAGGGAAAGCCCTCGTGTGTTCAGAGATGGTGCTGGAGGCAGGCAGGTGGCTGGGAGACGGCGCAGACTAAAAGGCGTCTGGGCGAAGCCTGAGTAAAGTCGGCAGTAGCATGTTGGCTTGAGCATGCATGTGTGAACTGCACATGGTCACTGAGCTTAAGCCTTTTTTTGAGAACATGTTGTGCATGTGTCTCCATGGTCACCTGGCATGGTAGTAGAAGACCAGAAGTGAGAGGAGGTGGTGGTGGCGGCGGCAGCGGCAGCAGCTGTTGGAACAGCTCTTGTACTTGCTACCCTGTGCTATAACCTGGCTGGGACAGTCTCCCTGCCACTGTCTGCCGTGAGGGTGAATAGAAAGCTTATGCTCTCCCCAGACTCCTTTTGAGATCACAAGTTAGTCGTCCTAGATTTAGCGAGGGATCTCGTATTGCCCAACCCACAACCATTATCAAAAGTGGGGGGGGGAGGGCTTGGCTGCCACAGTCAAGTTGTGTCGTCGTCCGTCTGTCCCCCCCGCATCTTTCCTGGCGAGAGTTCCTCATTGGCTTCGCCAAACATGAACAAAGGCTGAGTTGATACACAATGTTTATTGGGCGAGTAAGGGGGTTCAGTCCTCGTTGGCCATGCGCTGCTGTTCGTAAGAGTCCAGACAGAACTTGGTTCCGGCAACCAGCGAGACGGCCAGCATGGCGGTAGTAACCCAGGGTGGTTCTGCCAGGTGGTTGGTGGAAGGGTTGAGCCTAAACGGAAAGAGTTTAAAAGGAAAAGCAGAGAACAGACACTTCGCTAAACAACTGGAAGGTTTTTAATCTATTAAAAAAATAGGGGACAAGATGGCCCCTGTAAATATAGCTAGCAAATCAATTAAATGGCATAAGCATTCAGCTCTTTTTTTAAATCAGACCTTCCCCAGGGGTTGTCTTGAGTTTGAATCCCTATGGTCTCAATGCAGGAACGTTGCAACAGCTACTCTTATACTTGGATCATCTGTTGTCTATATGCTTTCAAACCTATCTCTGTAGTTATGAGGACTAGAAGCTCTTTTGGTTAAACAAAAACTGAGATTAACAGGATGCTGGGTTCTTTGCCCAGGACCATATTCTGTGCTCCTGTGTCATCGCAGAATGCCCACAGCTCTGTTTATAGTCTAAATTTAGATGGAGAACATGTTTGCACAATGAGATGAGGAATGGAGCAGCCATAAATAAAATGTGGGTGTTCTGGCCAAGCATTGGGCCATGGGGGGCTGCTGTGACTATGGGGGGGGGGGGGCTAAAGACTCTGCATCAGCCAGGGGGAGAAATTAGGGAAGTTGTTGCTAGGCAACCTCTGGCCTATGTGCAGTAGGAAAACCTGTGGGTGGTTGCTAAGCAACTGCCTCTGGAGTTCTCTTCCATTTGCAAGAAGAAGGCCTCAAACGTGCCCAAGCCTGAGGGTGGCGTGAACATGCCACAGGCTATGTGCTAGTACGCTGCATGCCCCCCTCACAAAAGAAGACATGCCGGAAGCCTGGTAGTTAAAAGCTAGAGCTAGAAGCTCCTAGTTTGAATCCTAGCCACAAAACTCACTGGGGGGGGGGGGGGCGCCTTGGGCAAACCAGCTTGCCTAGCCAACCTCGCAGGCTCATTGAGAGGATAAAACTCCTCTCTTGCGCACATAAGCTGCATCCTGACCTTGGAGGAAGAGTTATAAAAGTTATAATTCTAGAGTTATTTTAAAAAAATATGAGTCATCATATTTGCAATTGGGAAGGGGGGATTCCTCTTGACAGACTGGCTACTGAGCCCTCCTCTCGGCGTAGGGAGAAGGACTTTAAAGCACTTAAATTGCATTTTCTCCTTCTTTGCAGGGCATTGCATAGTTCTCCCACCCCACCCGCCTTTATCCTTACAACCACCGTGTGCGAGGTAGGTTAGGCTGAGGCTGGCCACCCATCTCCCAGCTGAGATTGGAACCCAGGTCTCTTATGCTTCCCCACAGTTGAGGAACATAGTTCTATGGAGACCTGCTCTTTGGCTGTGGCATCCTGGTTAGGATTCTTTGGGTTGCCTAGGGTGCGAACATCGGCAGGAGGGAAAGCCTTGCACATGTAGCCACAGTAGCATTTGAGTCTTTTGCAATTTTAATATGCGCTCCTTTCCCGGGAACTTCTGGGAGTGGTATCTGTCTTCAATTAATCTAATGCGTCTCGGCACCCTCGCCAAACTACACCTCCCAGGATTCTTTGCCTTGTTTAGAAGGTGGAGGGGGGGAGACTTAACCATCTTTGCCCCCACCCTGGTATAAAACAGTTCCAGAACAGGTGCACCCCTTTTTGGCGCATGAACTGCGGTGTGGAACTGGCGCTCCTGTTGCACTCACCAAGCGACAACGTTCTTGGGCAGCTTCCTCTGCTGCTGGTGTCTGCAGTAACACTTCCTGGAGCACGACTCCACCACCTGGAAAGCTGGCCACTGGTGGGCGGGGGAGCGGTCGGCCTCGCGGTCTTGCTTGGGACTAGGCTGGGTGGCGGGTGCAGCCTGCTCGATGCCGGCCGGTTTATCCTGAGAAAGGGGCACCTCCTGGACATATATTGATTGATTGGTGGGGTTAAAACATTCCTATGCCACGTGTTTTTTTTTTTCCCCTACCATACACAGAGATAAGGCATCAGAAAAAACAACAAGGGGGGAAAACATTGGGCAGGAGCTATCACCAAGACATTAAACTAAATGCAGCCAATCTACCAGACTCACCAGGGGCTCGCCGAAATAAAAAGGTCGCGCAACTTTTTCGAAAGGCGGAAAGAGAGGAACGCCTTCTAACCTCAGTGGGGGGGCCGTTCCGTAACTGCGGGGCCACAGCTTCCGCCCCTTCCCCTCCGGCGCTTTAACCGTGGGCTGCCCTGAGGCTTTCAGTTTCTCTTTTGACTTTGGAGCAGTAGTGGGGCCTTGTTTACGGATCTTGGGCCTTGCTTGGACCGTAGTTGGTGCCTTCTGGTCTGGAGGTGGCCCCGCAGGAGCACACGGGACCGGGCCGGTGGGGCTGAGCACCTCCAGTGCCTCAGTGGGAGAATGTGGGTTGGAGACTGGCAGCAGCGCTGGGGGTGGTGGTACTCTTTGGAAAGAGTGGGCGGCGGCCAGGGGGGTGAAAATGTCGCAAGGAGGGCTGTAGGGAGTCGACTTGGTGGTGGGAACCGTTTCTTGTGTATCCTCTTCCAAGAGCTGTGGCCGCCTTCGAGATCTCGGCGGAACCTCGTCTACTTCTGTTGCCTGTTCCTGCTCCAACGAGAGGGCTACAGCAGCTTCGGACAAGCCCATGGGGGCTTCGGCCCCTTTGTCACCGGTAGTGGGTGGGTCGACATGGTCTTTGCCCCCTTCTTCAGCAGCCATGGTGGCCTCGTCCAACGGCAGCTGGTTCTCGTCATGCACAAACCAATCGCACTTGGGGTCGCTGCCCAGAAAGGCCACAACCTGGGACACTGTGGTGCTGAACTTGGGTAGCTTCCTGCCCTGGCCTTTGCGGCGTTGAGGGTACGGCGTCGGGGGGCGGGGCCGTTGCCACTCGGGCCGCTTGGTGTTGGCAGTGGACAGTTCCTCCAGGAACGTGACCACCTGCTGGCCCGGAGGGTGGGGGGCCGCCTCTTTCGGCGTCACTTTCTTGAAGTGCTCCAGGAACAGCTGGCTGAGCGAAGAGAAGTCATCGGGGGGGCTCCTTTCCAGCCCTTTGAAGGACGAGATTTTCTTGCCCGCGGTGGTCAGATGGTGCAGGGCTTTGGGCAGCCCGGGGGCCCCAGCGGGGGCCTTCTTCTGAGGGCACTGCTTCAGAACGTCCGCGTAGGAGACGCCCGATGAAATGACGCTGGCTTTTTGCTTCACGGCCTTGATGCGGGGGGGCCACTGCCCCGGCTGGATGGTCACTTTGTACAGGAAGTTGAGACCTTTCTCCAGCAGCTCCTGCATCGTCTCGGAGCTGACCGCCTCGGCTCCTGGGGCTTCGCTCTTCGCCCCGGCCTTCACATCGCTCCCCAAGGCTTGCAGCTTCTCCATGGGGCTGCTCGACTCCTTCGCGCCCTCGGCCGGCGACTGGGAAGCGAGGGCAGGGCCTTTTGAGTCGCCATCGCTCCCGGGGGGTACCGCATCCCGTTGGCCTCCTTGCGCTCTCTCTCTTTGGCTAGCACCCCACGCCAGGAGGGCCTTTTTCCCTCCGGGTGGAGCCATGCAGCTGGACGGAGTGGGCCTGCTTGCGCTTCTCTCACTGGGGTACCTGGGGCCTGCCGAGGGCTCCTCCGTCAACTTTGGAGACTCCAGGCCGTCTGTCAAGCCTGCCGGCTGCTTCTTGGTGGAAGGCACGGGCTCCAGCAGTCGGCCCTCGCTCTCCAAATGTTCTTTTGCCCTCGCGGTGAGGGGCTGGCTCCAACAGACGTCTTTTTCCTTCGGGTCCTCAAACAGTGCTTGGCCTGGTTCCACCCATTTCTCTGGCAGGGGTGACGCCAGCAGCCCCCCTTTGGCAGCGAGGTGGTGGATGTTCTCCGGCTTGCCCTTCCCCCCTTTGGCAGCTGCTCTTTTAGCATTCAAGTCTTTGGGGTCCGAAGCCGCCACCTGGGGAGGGGGCCTGAGCGCCACCTTCAGCCCTTTGGGCTCCTCTTGGAGCACGCCCCCTGTGGAGCCCTGCCCGCTCTGGAGGTCAGCCCTGCTCAGACAGGCCAGGCCCCGCTTCTCCACCCCTGGCTCCTTCTCGCTGAGGCTGGCCTCTTTAATGCCACTGCTGGCCGCATTCTGGGCCCACATGGACGACAGTTTCAGCTTGGATTTTTTGGAATGATTCTTCCCCATCTCCCCGGCTGCCGTCGGCCTGTCCCCACCCCCAGGTTCGCTGCTGCTCAGTGGCTGAAGGGCAGCTTTTTGCTCAGTGGGCTGGCTCCCAAATTCATCTTTCGCGCCACTCAGGCCCCGATCCGGCTTGCTCCTGTCCGGGTTGGCTTTCTCCTCCCCCTCTCTGGCAGTCTCTGATTCTTGCGTTGTTTCTGATTGGACATTGCCCATTATATACAGTCATCCTGGAAAGAGAAGGAAAAGTTGGAGCTGGAGGAGGAGAGAAGGCAGAAAATGGAGGAGGAGAGAAGGCAGAAACTGGGGCTGCGCATATTTTGCTGCTGAGCACGGGGTAATTCAGCTGCCTCTGATCACCTCTGTATCACCACCAACCACAAAGCAAGGGAACGCCGCGTGGTTAGGGTGGAGGGAGTGGGTGGACTGAGCACCTAGGAGCCCGGACACCTGGGTTCTCTGTCTAGACTGGGGAGAGTCTTCTCTGGAATTGCCCTTTTTTGACCCCACCACCTCTCTGTGAATTAACAGCTGATCCCTCCCTCCCCACTGCATCCTACTCAGCGAGTAAAGCCTTTGAGCCTGCACAATGGGGTAAACCTCTTGTGCCGCCCCGCCCCTTTTTAGGCTTGCCCCTCCCCTCCCGGCTGGGCTCCTCCCCCTGCCCATATCACCCCTCCCCCTACTCCTCCGTCTCCCAATTGGTGCCCCTCCCACTCACAGCCTAGTTTTGCAGCTGCTCCCGGACGGAGCTGGGGAAATGGAACGAGTGGGCGGGGCTGCAACGGATATAACGGACGCTCCGCCCCCTTTCCCCTCCCTCCTCCTCCGCGTAGTAGGGGTGGCAGCCCGCGGGGAAACGAGATGCAACTCAGACCTATGCATGGTTACACTGAAGTAAGTCCCACTTTCGCTAAGGGGGTTTTACTCCCAGGTTACCCTGCACAGGATCATTGCTTGCAAGCCCAGTTTTTGCAAAAAAAAAAGATGCAAAAAGGAATATTTTGGAATAAGGGCTGTCGATCCGAAGGGGTGTGTGTGTGTGTGTAACTTATTTTATCTGCATTCCTTAGTTAAACTTTAGTTGTATTTGCATACTACCAAATGCAACAGGAGGACCTTTTTTGAGGTACTGAAATAAACTCCCCCCCCCCCGCGGACCTCAACTTGCAGTCCCCACACAGTATAATCTCCACGCGCGATTAATAACTAAAGCGTTAGTTACAGGAGTTGCTGTTTAATAATCGCGTTTTTGTTTTAACTATAGGGTCGCCTGTGTCTTTAATAGTTCGAAGAGAGGGGTGTTGTTAGCAGATGCAGCGCGTCATACCTGGAGGAGAAGAACTGCAGCTCCTGAAATGTCCTCTTTTACACAGCTATGACAGGCACAGAAGCCCCGTCTCCCTTTGCATGTGGTCACACTCTGTGTATCTCGCCTTCCTCTCCTGCCGGTCAGCGAGCATAGGGTTACTTCCTGTGCTTCGACTGCAAGCGCCTCTTCTAGACTAATAAAGCTCTCTAATTAGGAGATGCTGTCTTTCTGCATGCCGGGCTGCTCTAAAAGGTGCAGGAGCAGAGCCTAGGAAAAAAATTGGCAACCTTATAATACATAATTTATCTGTGACATGTATGTTCTTGTTTACTGTGTTTTAGGATAATATACTGATGATGATAGCATAAAAAGACCGTGAAGAGTTTCATAGAAGGGAGAGTAATGCTTTTGTGACCCCCTGGTGGTTCAGCCGTGGGCAATGCAAAAAGAGGAATCCTTCTGTGGAACTCTTAAGGAGCCAGTGTGGTGCTGCAGTGGTTAGTTGGCTGGGACTTAGATCATGAAGTCCTGGGTTCAAATCCTGCTCAGCCATGAAGCTTACTGGGTGATCTTACCCCAGTCACATTCTCTTAGCCAGGGTTGTAATGAGAATAAGGGGGGGGGGGGGAATCCTGTGCACTGCCTTTATTTCCCTAGAGACCAAGGGTGGGGTGAAAATTAGATTATAAAGAGTCAAGAAATTCAGATATCTCAAGCCAAATAGTCTCTTTGTATGTTCCTTTCTCTTTAAGGAGAATAAAAGGCTCCCCCCTTTAAAATGGATGTATGGGCAAAGCACCTCTGAGAATGTGCAGAGTGCTTTTCATTTTTGAAGGGAGCCTGCTTCTGCTTTAAAAACAAACAGAAGGGCACAGTGCTCCTGAGCATGTGTAAAGTGCACTTCTTAACACAAGCAGCTTATTAAAGAAAACTATAAGGGCACCCATTTGAAGTGTACTGGAATAGGAATTACTTCTAGATCCCTGGTTCTCCTGAATATCTGTTTCCCTTTTTCACAAGGCTGTTATAGAAAATATGCAAAATGGAATATTTTTTAAAATCCTGTAATGAATGAGAATTGTCTGTCTTCATCACAGCCGTTTAAAATAAATGTTCCTTATGCTAGTCTCATGGCAGTGAGTTCCGCAGGTTAATGATCTATGGAAAAGTGGTTTAAAACTTTAAAACAAGATCATTAACCTTTTGGAGCTCATTGTCAAAAGATGCCATGTTAGTTCATTGTCTTGTTGTAAAGAAAGTTAGGATTTGTTGTTCAGTCGTTAAGTCGTGTCTGACCCTTCGTGATCCCATGAACCATATCCCGCCAGGCCTTCCTGTCCTCCACTATCTTCCTGAGTTCGCTCATTTTCATGTTCGTTGCATCGGTGATGCTGTCTAACCATCTCATCCTTTGCCTTCCCCTTCTCCTTTTGCCTTCAATCTTTCCCAGCATCAGAGTCTTCTCCAGAGAGTCCTCTCTTTGCATTAGGTGGCCAGAATATACATGACTATACATGAATATACATGTGATGAGAGAGAATTACATTGCTGGGTCAGACTAAAGGCTACATTAGTCCAGCCAAGTGCCTCTGCAAAGTTCACAAACCAAGTGGCTTCCTCTCAGCATCTGGTACTCAGAGGTATTCTGTCTCCGACCATCTAGATCCCATTTAGCACTCCTGTGTAATACAAGCCATTGATAGGCCTGTGTCCACCCTGGATATATATCTGAGCCTTTCTTCATAACCAAGATCTATCCCTTCCTGTGATGTTCATGGGAAGAATTCTTGGGACAAAACGCTGAGCTAAAGGGACCTTCCGACTGATTCGTTATCAATGTTACGTGGAGATTTTCATGACTGTAATTTCATGGCTGCGGAACCCATACTTCAAAAAAAAACCCTGGCAATTGATTTGTTATCGCATTTCCTCTGTCCTTAAACACACGGCAAAACCTTCCTCAGAAATGACATTGGAAACATACAGTACAGTATTTTATTTTCCAATGAAGAAATTCAGCCCTGAAGAGTCTCTGCGGTTGTCTTCCAAATGCATTACTCAGGGTCGGTTCAGTCATGAGGCCAACTGAGGTGGCCGCCTCAGGTGGCGGATGGCAGGGGAGCCCACCTCCACCATTTCTCCTCCCTTGATTCTAAAATGAAGAGTGGAGTAGAGAGGAAGAGGAAATGCGAAGGAGAGGAGAGACTGGTTTATCTGGCTCAGTCAATGGTCATGCCTAAATCAGCCATGGGCAGACTTCACGCTTGTGGAATCATTTTAGGAGTAGGGTTTTTTTTTCCCCATAGAGCCCCGATGTCCACCTGCAAAATGGCGGTCCTGGAACACAAAGCCAGTTACCTGCTGCATTTCATGAGCTATACTCTGGGTTGATCTGCCTGTACAAATACAAATCTACATCTGGGTTACTCAGGGGTCAGATCACTAATTTGAACACCAAATTCTGTATCCAAACTGGGCTTTGATCAGAGCTGCGTTCACAGTTTCTTGTGGTGATGAGTTCCTCAGGCTCCTCAAGTGTTTGCTGTTGCTTTTTAATGTAGGGCCAAAGCGAGGACTCTAATCCGTGTTGCCCAGTGTGAGTACCGAACCAGAGGTGTGTGTGTGCTCCCATGGTTCTGATCGGTGGCCCCCGATTGATACATCAGAAGTTGGAAAGAACTGGTTTTGTGTGCCATCTCCTGAAATCCCATCTCTCTCCTTCTCTGCTACACACAGAACCTTTCTTTTCTGCCCAAGTCAGATTGCCAGCATTTAGTGAGCTCCCGATGAAGCATTGCTACTGTGCTCAAAACTGGTTTGCAGAGAAGTCGATTCTGATCAGGGTTGCACCTCCAATTTGCTTCTGTGTCAATGACATTTCTTTCAAGTCTGCATCTCTCTCTCCCCCCTCCTCTTCCTCCCCCCTTTTTTTCTTTTGATCTCTTCTCAGATTCTTTCAGGGCATTAGGACCAGGTGGAAACCACTTTCTCTCTTCCTTTCTCAGCTTTGGATTCTGTGTGCCCCCCCCCCATCTTCTGGCCCTGCACCATCGGTGTAAGAGACTCGATCCTTGCACCCAGTTTTTGGTTAGTATGAGGCTGGGGCTCAGAGCAGGTGCAGGAGAGGCGCGAGAGGGAGGGGGATGGCTAAGCAGAAGTGGGGAAAGGGGGGTGGGGGTGAGGAACGATGCTAATTTGTACTAGCTGGAAAAATGGCTGCTACTTTTTCATCCTCTTCGTGATGATGAGTTACGACCTATACATATGTTTGTGTGTACAGTATGTGCATATACACACATACATATGGGACGGGAATTGATGGGGAGGCGGTGGGGGGGCATTCCATCCATGTGAATATGCGAGTCTAACGTGCAGAGCTGAAACAGCCATCGATTCACAGTGAGTCGTTCCTTTGATGTATATATATATTTATATATATCCCCCACCCTAAGCCGCCCTCTCTTACAAATATATATATCTGGAAATTGCAGGGGGGGGGGCTGACATTCCCCCCCCCCCTTTCTTTGCACAGTAGTGAGAGGTTTTTCATTTTAATCTGCATCATCTGGGGCGGGAGGAACAGAAGAAAACATCACCTCCATTCATAAAAATCAAACAAACCTGTATGCTTGAAAAAAGACCCTTTTAAAATTGTATGTGTTTGTATAATGTTTTATCTTTCTTCATTTTTCATACGTGTGTGTGTGTGTGTGTGTATGTGTATGACACACATACATCTCGAGCTGTAATTTTTGTTTATTTTTAAAATTATGTTTATTTGTGTTTGTGTATATAGTACATATATGTATATCTAGGTATTATATCTCGGGGTTTGTGTGTGTGTGTGTGTGTGTGTGTGTGTGTGTACAGTATATTTATAAATAATATAAAAATTTTCAATGGAGGATTTCAGCCCTCCAGAGATGAAGGTGGGTCGTTTTTTATGAATGAAATTCAATCCCACCAGGAAAAAAAAAAACCCAGAGAGAAAGAGGGGTGGGGGTCTATTTGTTGCTGAATCAATGCTATTTGCATCCCGATTCATTCATAAAAAGGCCGGGTTGGGCTATAAGATCCATCATGGTGCCTTACATTTCTCTCTTCTTCCCTGTCAGTTTTGGATGGAGCAGGGGGGGGGCTACAAGGGGGGCTGTTAAGTCGGCTGTGTCATAGTGGAGGGATGTGGGATTGTTTTTTGGGGGGTGTTTTTTTTAATGGGGGGAGAAATTGTGATCTTCCATGTATATAAATATGTATTTTTCTTCTCATGTCCAAGTTTGATATATAAAATGTATAAACCTATATAAATATATATATTATATATAGACATATGAATTCTCCCCCCCCCCCTTTCACCTGTTGTTTATTCAAGAAACAGGGACAAAGAACCTAGTCTAGGTCATGTGACCCTCCATTCACAAAAATCCAGCCCAGGGTTTCCATTGAGATGGCCTGAAGAATCAGGCAGCTGGGCCATAGAGAGACAGAGTTTTTGCAAGCCCATTGCATTGCGCTGGCAAAAGGGGAGATAGTGGTTGTAGAGTGGGGAGGGGGGGCAGGGCGAGGCAGAGAGGGAGAGGGGTGGTGGTGGATGGGGGGGGGCTCCAGTTTTCAAGAAGAGAGTGTGATTTACAACCTGTACCATCATTCTGAGAGGGGGGTGCTCAGAGAGGGTGCGGACATCTTTTTTTATTATTTATTGCATCTAGACATCAAGAGACCACATTTCTGCGACAAGGTTTGAAACTTTCAATGTATGTCTTTCAATGGGGACTGCATAACCTTTTCTTGCGTGTTTGGGGAGATATATAAATGGATGGATCCTAAAAAAGGAAATTTAGATTGGACTGTTTGGAATTGTGTATCTTAATTTCCCTTTAAGCTATGGTTATAATTATAAATGGGCGAGCTTGGCTTTGCACAGAGTCCTGTGCAGCATGTCATGTTAATTTGGGAGCGGGGAAGAGGGGAATATGGATGAGGATTGATTTTTGTACCCCTTTTCCTATTGGAATTAAATACTTGCTTGTGTCAAGGCCAGAATGAGACATGAATGCGTGCCTCCGATTTCTTCCATAGTATGCTTATATGTCAGATTGTTGGCTCTGATGGAAAAGGGGTGGGTGGGTGAGTGAGTGATGGGTCAAGAAGAGCATGTAATGTTAAGGTCTTACTTAATTCTCTCCCCCCCCCCCTCCTTTTCATAATCATGGTGGCAGTTTTATTCAGAATTTGTGATTATGCTCGCTAGAGATGTTTACAGTTAAACAGGGGGTGTTATGTGTCTCTGTGTGTGTGTTTTAAAACAACTTTAGATTTTATACATTCACTTCCCTCCCCCCCTTTTGATGTAAAAAAGAGTGGGGTTAAATTTAAGGACCAAATGGAAGAGCATCATGAGGAAGAAGAGAGAAAAATCTGTTGCACTGAAAAATGGGGGATTTGTATTTTTTTTGTTTTTTGTTTTGCTATTGTACATGTTCGTGGAAGGAAAGCACATTTATGGTTCAGGAAAAAAGATTCCTTTTAATATATTTTTTTAAGCACCATTCTTCTCTCTTTTTTTTCTCAATTCCACCCCCCCGCCACCAAAATGAGGAATGCGTGTGTCTACTTTGCTTCCACATCTTCGATCTTGTAATACATAATGTCGTTTTCCATGGCAACGCGTTGTGATGTCACCTGTATGTTGAAAACACTTTGTGCTATATGTGTGTGTGTGTGTGTGTGTGCGTGTGAGAGAGTGAGGGTCTGATGCTTTATGCCTTTTGCTTTGACTTCTGTAGCAAATATCTTTTTTTTTCCTTTTGCGTAGAAAATAAATCTCAGTAGATATCCTGGACCATTGGGCATACAGGTAAGAATTCTTTGCAGTAGGGATGTGGACATTTCCTGTCTTCCATAGTGTGGGCCTGTGGTTTTATATTTCTTCCACTTTTCTTATTTCCACTTCCTTTTGCAGGGTGACCCTTCTTTGCGCCATTTAAAACAACAGAAAGAATCTGGAAGTACAAAGACAAAACATTTCCCCCCACCACCACCACCACCTCTCAATTTCTAGTTTTGCTATTTTAAAAGTTGGTGGTCTTCCTTCAATGGAGGATCAGAAAAGGCAACCACTTTTGCAGTGTGGTTGTAATCCGGCTTCTTTTACAAGGGAACGGTAAAATAGTGAGGTTACTAGGAGAGAAGGTTTTTCAGGTTGGTTGTTGACGCAGGAAAAGAATGTGGTTCAGTGGTTGGAGCCGGGAGATGGGTGGGAGGGGAAATCAGGCTGGCTTACGGAAGGTCTTTGACCGTTTTTGGGAAGCAGTCATATGGAGGAGTGGACATCTCGGACTTAAAATGGATTTAGCAAATATTCCTTGGCCACAGGGGCCTAGGAAGTATAGTTCTGTTAGCAGGGCTCTAACAGAATTCTTCGCCAAATGACAGTTTCTGGGAACCCTGGGGAAGCCATGACGGTTAAACCGGTACAGAACCGATTACATGTCGGCAGTGTGGATGTGCCCTCGACATTCGCGCTGCTGACTCACTGGGAAACCTTGCCCAGTCTTTTGTCCCCACTATACACCACAAGGGACTGAGTCAATTAATCGGTTAATAATCTATGAGAAATCACTCGATCAGTTAAAAAGATGCTCCCAATTAAATGAGCATTCCATTTTTATTTTATTTTTTTGGTAAATGTACAATTCTTTTTGATACAGGTACTTACAAAAACCACAGAGGACGTGCCACTTAGGAGAGGCTCTTCGTTCATGCAGGGATTGAAGGAACTACTCAGGCCTCTGGCCTCCTTTGACCAGTCCCTGCATCATCAAAAAAGAGAAAGTACCTTTTTTCCCTGAGGCGATTGTTTTTATTCATATGCAGATTTGGTCAATTAAGCAATAGAAACTCATAGGAGGATTTAGGACTGGACAGTCCTTCATTCTACCCATCTGTAGAATGGGTTTAGTAATGAAACCACAGCCCCAATGAGACAGGCTAACGTTGGAAAACAGAAACCCTTTTTTAGATGACTCTGGCTTATCATGGGCGATGGTGATGATGATTCAGAAAGTGCCTTTTCAGTAGCAAAGCTCTGCCTTTTGTTAAGAGAGACGTGATTTTTTTTTTAAACGTCCTTGAGAGCTGCTCCGGCGAGGCCTACCTCTGGCCACCAAGGCCAAGGGGCAATTTGGCCCCGCTGTGTGTTGAGAAAAGCCCCTCTCTCAGCCAGCCATGCATTTTGTGAGCTGCAGGGGAGAATTGGGAGCTCTTGGTCAAAGCAGGGAAGGGGGCAAGCAAGAACCCCAAAAAGAAGAAAATGGCTGGATCTGAGCAAATGGCCATCGAGTCCAGAGTCCGCTTTCTTCGGTGGCCTCCAGGACGGACGCCCTTGCTCTTTGTCCTCTGTATCTTGGCGATAGACTGCCCTTGAACATGGAAGTTTCATTTCATTTCATGGCAGCCAGGACTGAGTTGTCGGCAGCCCTTGTGAGCCACACGACCACGAAGGAACGCACAACAACACCTGAGGCCAGGTCAAGAGGGCACCCGCCCTGCTGCCTAGTTTAATCCAGCCCCTGGAATAAGCAGGGAGGAGAAAATAGCACATGGATCATGGGGCTTCCAACTCGAAGGTCAGCTCTGCGCTTGAACTGGTCTCACACTCATCCTCTCTCCCCTGGGAACTGTAGTTTTGTCAGGCAGGCTGACATCTAAACAGAGACTTCTTGGAACACTTGCCAAACTATAACTCCCAAGGTCCTGTGCGGGGGGAGCCATGGTGCTCTTAACTTGCTATAAAACCGATGCAAATTTATAGTGCAGAAATCTAAATCGCAGGTAGGTAGGTGTGTGTGTTTTCTTCCAGAGGTACTGTGAGGAGTATCTACAGCCTAATTCGGATATGCAGAGTGAGGGGTCACAGTTGTGCTTTTTGGGAGATGTGAAAAATGTGAGGTACCAGTAGGTCATATTCCAGCAACACTGGTACATGTGCAATCAATCACCATACTGAACGTTACACGGGCGTTGCGTTCTTTTCTTCCTTCCCTAGTTGTGTAGGAATCTTTTTGTGACTGAAGCGGTTGTAAGTCTTTTGCAGGAACTTCCCTTCCTTCTTAGCTTAGGAATATGTATCTGAAGCCCATGAGGACTAGAATCTTAGTTAGTTTGGTTAGTTGAAAGCTAAGAGTCTCGGCACCCAGCACAAACCACTGCAAGACAAATCGCCCCTACTGTGCTTCCCCACCTTTTAAGCCTGTGTTTGCCCCTTTTGTCGGTGCCGTGTTGGCGCAGTCGGAAAGCTGCGCCGCTCCTCAGCGTTCTCTTAATGCGTTGTTTCTTGGTGCCGCCATGCAGCATATTTCGTGAGCGGTGTGTGTCTTGAACCTGTGTTAACCATGCAATTTTTCGTGTCCCGTAACCTGGGCTGTTCTTTTCATTCCCCTTTGTTTTTATTTATATTTTTAAATTGTGCCATTTGCTTGCTGCCAGGAATGCCCCCCCTTTTAAATGCCCCCCGATGTACAGTGAACAAAAAGTGTGAGGAGGGGTGGGAGGGAGAAGAGGAGTGGGGAGAACTGCGAGCGTATGAACTGCACCACAAATTAGCTTCATAGGCTGCGATATGGCTAAGCCGAAGGTGTTGTCGTAAGCTCTGTTCTGGTTTCGTGTCGGTCGTGATGCGTCGTCTTTCGTGTTCAAGACGGACCAGATTGCTGAGCGAATCAGTTGATGGGGCCAGTTTTAACTGATGGGGCGTTTCGTTGAAGGGCCTGTGTGTTGGGTGACAGAGGCGATTTTGATTTTTGTGTGTCACCATAACGCCGACTGCAAAGTGGCCCTTTCCTCCTAATGACAAGTGGTAACTTGTGAATTCTCTTGCGTTTCTTTAAATCTCTCAAAGGGCCTTGTGGGTTTTTGGTGCCTTCAGTCGATTAAAATCCAGATAACGAATCCACTCAACGTTCTTTCATTGGTCAGTGGGCTCGGGTTTCAAAACTAACTCCATGAGTAATCCACAAATGACGACAGGTCGCAGTCTTTGGAGTAGTCCGTGCAGCCTGCCCGGTATAGAATAAATGGTGCAATTCTTCGTGCAGAAATACTTCCAAACCGCTCCAAATTCAGTGTGGACACCAGCACAGCGGCTGCACCAGGAATTTTTCTCAATCCTGTAGCTGATTTGCAGAGTAGCTTGTGCAGGTCTTTTCCATGCAACCGATCCTCAGAGACGCATTCCATTGCAGGTCACACCTTGAAGGAAAATGACTGCAGGCTGGCCGAAGAAGCCAGGGCCACTTTTGTGTGTGTGTGTTGATGCTCCTACACTGAGAAAACCAGAACAAAGCAACTTCTTGATTTGTGTGTTAGTGGCAAAGATGCACGTTTGCTGTTGTGTGTTTTCTCCTAGACGAAGGTTCAACGAGGAAGCCTGGGGCCCGTGACGTTCTTGCGATTGTAGTTGCTTCGGGGACTTATTCTGGATTCAGGAGGGCTGCCTTTGGTAGTATTTTTTTACTCGATAGAGACCCCTACCCCAGAGATCCAGCCAGGTCCTGATTTGGGGGGCTCATATGTGAAGCTGGAATGAAGTGGTAAGCTCTCAAACTATGAAAGATGTGGATTCTGTTGGGTATTTTTTTTAATATCGGTTTCGTGATTTTTTTTTTTTTACTCTGGTTCAGGCCTGAACTTTAAAAACACGTTTTGGTAACCAGCAGGGACGTTTTTATACAGGTTTTGATACTTTTTGTGCAGAATGACATCAGACTCTTTCATTTGCAGTGTAACTCTACAAATTGATAGAAAATGGTAAATATCGGGAAGAAGAAAAAAAACCTGTATTATTTTGAAAGCTGTTTACGTTTTGGGGTTTTGTGTTTTGGTTTTGTTGGTGTGGTTTTTTTAAAACTTTTAATAAACAGAATACATACAAGAGGATGCCCACTTGTATGTATTGCGTTAAAAACCCAGGAAAAGAAAAGACCAGTCAAATACTTGAAAGCGGATTACCTGAAAATTGAGCTGCTTATTTTGCAATGTGACCCCTTTTTGTGTTTGAGGTTTGCCCCTTCCAGTTCTGGTTCAAGGAGCTGAAAGATTTTGGGGTTTTTTCCAGTTCACAGGGGGGGGGGGGACCCAACAAATGTCTTGACTGGTTTTTAGGTTTTTGAGTCCACTTTCTGGGTGTAAGGATGTCAAATTGGGCCTGGCTGGACAACACCAAAATCTCAAGTCGAAACAGCAGCCAGCCAGTCGTTTGGGGCCCAGAGCCCGGGGCTGATTCCTGGTGCCCCTTTTCTGCCCAAAGCGTTTCTGTGACGGTGGAGGTGCACCACCGCCCTGTATCTTTTTATTTGTATGCTTATTTTATGAGACCAATCTCTAGTTACGCCGCTGCACAAATGGCATCTGCTTGGTTGTGTATCTGCCTGAGAAATGACTTCTTTCTGCGCTTGCACGTTATCGACAACTCGCGTCGTCGGCTATGCCACCTGGGCCAAGAGGCTCCGTTCCAAGGGGTGCCCTCCTGCATGCGGAGCAGAGGGGGAGCAACTGTCCCTCGTCACCCCCCCCCAGCGCAGCATCCTTTCGGGTGGCTGTTTGCTGGACTCTCTCTTGTGTCTCCTGTCCCCCCCCCCCCGGGAGGGACAGGGAGCCTTCAATTCATTTCTTTTGCTGTGTAAACTGCCTTGTGACCTTTTTTTCACCGCTGTTGAAAAGTCACATGTAAATATTTTTTTTAATACTAATAATTTGCGATTGTGGGGGGTTCCTGATCCTGTCGTCAACAATCTAGTTTTTTTTTCCCCTGGTAGAATTTGTTTGCGGGATTAGATACTTGTAGGTGTCATACTTTAATAAAAATGATCTATTATTGATGGAATACCGTTCTAATTTGTGTGTGTGTGTGTGTGTGTGTGTGTGTGTGTGTGTGTGTGTGTTCGCGGTTAGACTGCCAGTGCCTCTTTTAGACCTGGTCATCATCGTTGCATTTGTGTTATATACTGACTTAAGAACTGCGTACAGTTGAGGTTTTTGTGCTCCGAATTCTCTGCTTGGCCTTGGATTGAGTTACGTATCTCTCTGAGCTTCTGTTTTGCCATCTGTAAAACGGGCACAGTTGCTTCAGCGTCAGTGAATACATTGTGGAGACCTAGATCTAGAGCAGGGCTTTTCTACCTTTCTCCCCCTTCTTCTGTTTTTGCAAGTGCCACTTTTTGCGGGTGCTGCCCGAGGTGCTAGTTGTGTCTATGCTCCACAGCTGCAGCGAGGATTCGACCTGGAGTCTGGTGTGCGCTGGGGAGAAGGCGCTGCTCCACTGACCAGGCAAAGGCAGCCTCCAACTAGGCTTGGCCAGTCCACAGGCGTCCTGGAGGTTGCCCACTTCTCTGCCTCTTGCTCAGTGGTCGAGGCCCGGCTTCCCATGCCGAACCTGTTTTCCCAGTTCCATCCCCAGTAGCATCTCCCAGCGAGACTGGGAAAGACCCCCTGACCAAAAGGCCCTTGCTAGAAAAACCTGGACGCCAGTTAGCTGAGCACCTCTTAGGAAAGTGAAAAGGACGATGAGGTGAGGCACGCTGGAGCCTTCAAAGGTGGCCCAGCCAATCCTCTTTCTCGAATGCCCTGGGCAGCCTCTCCAGACCTTTTGGAGGGGGCGAAAAAGTCGTGGAGTTGGGGGCAGATCAGAAGAAGAGTGGCAGGCCAAAGAGGCTTTTACTGCAGGCGAGTGTGTGTGTCCCCCCAGCAGCCAGTATTCAGAGGTAGACTGCTTCTGCATCTGGAAGCTCCGTCCAGCCGTCCACAGGGCTTGTCTAGTCCCCCTTGAGCAGCAGTCTGTGCTCATCCCCAGCCAACGCCACACCCGTGATCGATGCCGAGTGGGGTGAAGCCGTCTTGGTTATGTCCTCTGCTGAATGCCCAGCTGGTTTCACCAGATGACTGGCCGGCAGACTGGTCCCCGTGGCCTCCAGCCTTCCTTTGCCAGCTCGCCGTAGCCGTCAGTGCCCCGTTCCGGGCCCCCACATTTCCCCGTGTCACCGCACATGTGCAACTGCCTTTCCGTGGTCTGCCCACGCACTCTGTTGTTTGGCTCCTTCCCTCGGCTGAGCCACGAGAGCTGCATTCAAAGGCCTCCATCGGCTTCTCCCACGAAATCAAAACCAACATTTTCTGCTCCCCTTCCTTCAACGCCCCCCCCTCCCTGCAAGCAGTTTAATTATTAACTTTGTGCGCTGCGAGAATCAGATTAGGCTGGGGTTTGCATAATGCTTGACAGCTGGGGCTGTTGTGAGCCAGGACGGAGGGACAATGGGGAGGGGTTGGGAAGCCACCGAAGACCCCTGTCGGCCCACTCTGAGGCCAGCTTTTGGTGCTCCCAGCAGGAGTTCTAACTTAATCTTTGTACGGTGCTTTTCTCTCTAAATACTGTTTCGCATATTGCTGGTACAACACTTTTATCCCACTTGTGTGGTGTGTGTGTGCGTGCGTGTGGGGTGCTTTACACAGAACGAGGAGGCAGTTCCCTGCCCCGAGGAGCTTACAGTCTAAAATCCGCCACAGAGGAAGGGAAGGGAAATGGAGGCAGTGCTCGATATGGGAAGGATGTGCAGTTATTTTGTGTGCACGCCCTTAAGCTTCGTTACAGAACGTACTCGATATACTCCCGCCCTGAGATGGGGCCTGTGTGGAACTCCTGGTTGCGCCCCCCTCTCCCCGCGGCCGGTGGGTCGGCCATTTGTCCCTAACTGCTCTCCCCCTCTTGCTCCCTCCCAGTTACATGGTTCGGGTGCGGGCTGTGGTGATGACCCGAGACGACTCGAGCGGCGGTTGGGTGCCCATGGGTGGCGGCGGACTGAGTCACGTGATGATCTGCAAGGTCCGCCACCCAGAGGAAGGGCGACATCGCCAGTACCTGATCAGCGGGGAGCGGCTTCGGGACCAAACGGTGAGGGGCCGGGGTCGGAGGTAGTTGTTGTTGATGGCGGGAGAAGATTATGAAGGCTCATCCGTTAAGCCAGTGTTACTTCCTGGCTCTCAGAAGGTCTCCCGTGCAGTGGTGGTGCTGAGGGATAGGGGGAGAGGTGCTGTCTCCTGTTTCTGAGGACTGGTATGGGTGTGGGGTATGGCCTCCCTCATCAGGGACGCACAGGGCTTATATGCACATGGGGGGTGGAGGCAGTTTCTCCCCATAGGTCCCCCATCAACATTTCCCCTAACCGCCTCCTGTCTGTATTGCAGACTATCTTGGAATGCACACTGAAGAGGGATCTTGTCTACAACAAGGTGAACCCCATTTTCCACCACTGGAAAGTGGGGGACAGCAAGTTTGGTCTCACTTTCCAGAGCCCTGCAGATGCCGTGGCCTTTGAGAGGGGTGTGCAAGCAGCCCTGGAGGAGATTGCTGAAGGTGAGGGGGGGACGGGACGGCGGCAGGAAAGCGGCAGGGGGTGTCAAGGGAGCATGGTGACTTGCAAAGGGACACGGTGACCTCCAAGGGGATGCACGGTGACTTGCATCGCGGGTGCTGACTCCCAATGGGTGCCACAGTATTTTCTGAGCTTGGTGCTTTCTGTATTATGCACCCACCGTGAGCTGTGGACTGTAGTGGTTGAGGGAGTAAGCTCTGAGCCAAGAAGTTCCTGGGTTCATCAAACCTCACCTCATCCACTAGCTCTCTGAGTCGCCTTAGGTAAGACGCTGGTCTCTCAACCGTAGGTCCCCCTTCCCTGCATTCGCAACATGATACTGGCCTTTCCTTCTACAGTTATTGTAACAATTACTGTGATTGCAAATGTATATAAAGTCCTCTAATTAATTAATTAAATTAATTGTTATCCTGGTCTGAGCAACACCTCACACTGCCTTGAAACACATCTGGGATCCTTCCCAAAACCCTTTGTGATGATCTCTCATATCTCTTCCAGGCTCAGTCTTAGTTTGCTTGGGGACTTGACCAGACCCAGAAGCCTTGGGCATATTTCTCTCTCTCTCTCTCTCTCTCTGTGTGTGTGTGTGTGTGTGTGTGTGTGTGTGTGTGTGTGTGTGTGTGTGTGTGTGTGTGTGTTTGGCTTTTTTTTTTTTAACATGGTTTTATCAGTGATATGATGTGAATTTATTCAACGGTCCCTTTTTGTTTCTTTCAGGTTCCCTCTCGCTTTCCTCCTCTTCCTCCTCCTCGCAGGATGAAGCAGACAGGACAGATGAAGCTCTGGCAGTAAGTCCAGCATTACCAGTTTTTGAATTCTGAGCATGTGCAGAGTGCCTTTCCCCTTTTTGTCAGGAAGCTGAAAAAAAAATTCCGCAGAAGCACAGAATTTGACATTGGCTGTACAATTCAGTAGAAGGTATCCCAGCATTTAAATGTGCACTTTCTGTTTTTAAAACAGAAGTCTCTGTCCCATACGGTTGTCAGCAGAGGCTTGAATGTGCAGGGTGAAATGCACATTATGAATGTGCTGCCCTCCCTAAATTTGTCCTAAATTTGAAAACTGCAGTCAAAAACACATTCTCACTGTCAAAATGTCTGTTGCCTGGACTGTTGGCAGGCTGAGTCACTATTTAAGTGCAGGTTTCTCTCCGCCATGGGTCTGCCAGTAGGGGGCACCGTGCTGCAGATTACCTGGGTGAGGGCAAATAGCCCGAGATGGGCAGCATCTTTATGAGGAAAGGCTTAAGCATTTTGAGACATTTTAGTTTAGGAAAAAAAGATGACGGGGGCACACACGATGAGGCGGATACAGTTTTGCTTGGTGTGGAGAAAGTGGATAGCACGAGATTTTCCTTTTCTCCTTTTACCATCGTACGAAAACTCAGGCTCATCCGATTGAAGGTTGCTTGGCAGCACATTCTGGACGGACCAAAGGAAGTCTTATCTGCACGCAACACGCGATTGATTGTGTGGGGCTGTCATGATGGAGGAGGAGCAGCAGCAGCAGAGGCCTATCGCTGGCCGTTAATCATGATGGCTATGTGGAACCTCCACGTTCAGAGGCACTCTACCTCTGAATGCCGGTTGCTGGGAAGCAGCAGTAGGACAGGCTGTTGCCTTCACAGTGTGCCTGTGGGCTTCTCGGAGGGAACTGGATTCTTGGGTCTGATCCAGCAGGGCTATTCTGAAGTTCTTATTAGGAGGGCACTAAGGGCAGTCTGTCATCCCGTCATCTCTAGAGTACTGCTTACTGTTTATTTTCCTCCCTCTCTAGGTGCATACAGACAGCGAGTCCTCATCCAACAGCCGAAAGGAAATGTTGCCTAAACCGATCACCATTGTGACCAGCGAGTCCTCCTCCAGTTGCTATATCCGTTCGCCCGTCTCCGAAGAGTTCTCTTTCGCCACGGCACAGGGTGCCACGTCAAGTGGGCCGGTACGTGTCCAGAGCGTGGCTGCCCCAGTGGCTTCTGGGTTAATTGACACGGGTCTTTCCAAACACTTTTTTTCAGGGAACCTCCTCCTGCTGAGGAGGGGGGAATGAGACTTCAATTTGTTTAGGTCCGAAGTGGAGGTATGCTTGGGGTGGCCTCCTAGCTAAGGGTCACGTTTCTCAAGACCCGAGTTCAAGTTCTGCCTTGGGCCACGAGCAATGGTCACTTCCGCTCTCTTCTTCTCCCTGTTGCAGGCACAGCCCCAACCCTTGCAGCAGCTGAGCCTCCCGGATGAAGACGAGCTGGAGAGCATCGCCCCCTGCAAAGACTTCTGGGTCACCAAAGGCTACGAGGACTACCGCCGGGCGGTGGTTCAAAAACGCCAGCCTGACCTCGACAAGATTGACATGTGCGTGCACTTTGAGAAGGGCGATGATGGTGGCGGCGGGGGCAAATCCCCGCGGGAGAAGAAGTATAGCTTCCCACCTGGGGCGGAAGGCCGGCTCAAGGACCCCAAGGCCTCTCCCTCCTGCCGCATCCAGGGTGCCCCCTCACCCCCCAAACATAAGGCCCCGAAGGAGCAGCAGCAGCAGCACCAGCAGCTGGGAGTGGAGGAGGACGCGGTGCCCTCCCGCTGCGTCTACTGCAGGGACGTCTTTAACCACGAGGAAAACGGGCGTGGGCAGTGCCAGGATGCCCCCGACCCCATTGGCCGCTGCGTCTACCAGTTCACCTGCATGTGGTGTGCCGAGAGCATGCTCTACCACTGCATGTCGGACTCTGAAGGAGAGTATTCGGACCCTTGCTCCTGCGACACCGGGCACCCGCACTTCTGCATCCGCTGGTTGGCCTTGGTCACCCTCTCCCTGGTGGTCCCTTGCATGTGCTGCTACCTGCCCCTGCACGCTTGCCACTGGTGCGGCGAGCACTGCGGCTGTTGTGGCGGGAAGCACAAGGCGGTGCGGTGAGCCTGGCGGGATCCAGCACAGGGTAACTCGCTTTCAGCCGTGGGGGCGGCAGGCAGGCGCCAGGCGGCTTTCAACAAAGCTGGAGGTTTGCTGGGGGTCAGATCTTCCCCGCTCCTATCTCTCTCTCTCTCTCTCTCTCTCTCTCTCTTCCCCCCCCCTTTGCGCCACTTTCGGAAAGAGGCTGTTGTGTTCTGAAGCTGGTCAGTGGAATTTTTGTTTTTTCATTTTCCCGTCTTGAAAACCGGGGGCCCTTTTCCAAAGGGAACACCGTTGAGAATTAGTTGCCAGCTCA
This sequence comes from Plestiodon gilberti rubricaudatus, assembly GCA_026170595.1. Taxonomy (NCBI): domain Eukaryota; kingdom Metazoa; phylum Chordata; class Lepidosauria; order Squamata; family Scincidae; genus Plestiodon; species Plestiodon gilberti. The sequence continues at coordinate 10,292,404 of JANXHW010000011.1, forward strand.
GTGGTCAGACATTATGGGGGAAGGAAGGCTGCAAGATGCTCTCTCCCTCCCTCCTGTTTCTGTTACCCCATGGGAAGGTGGAGGGAGGTTAAAAAAAAAGAAGAAGAAATCAATCAATTTTTGAAAGAGTGGGGAGGACACAGGAGGGGAGGGAACCATGTTTGTTTATGGGCTCGTCTTGAAAATTCTAAGACACAAATGCTACTCATCATATTCATAAAATATTAGAATAATATCCATGAAATAATAGCCACAAAATATTGGTGGGGGTGGGTTATCGCAGGCTCTTTGGTTTGCAGAGTTGTTTATTACTTTTTAAGATGATGTTGCCACCACGGGGGGCCTGCATGACTGGGAACGCCTCCAAGCAGGCTGGAAGCTCTCCGGCTCCACCATCCCACTCTTTGCAGTCCCAGCAGGAAAAAAGGACAACGAAACAGGAGATTGGATCAAATTCCTGGCAGGTGTGCTGTTGCTGGGTCACAGGTTGGAAGGTGAAACCCTGTCCTCCCCTTGCTCCATACACTCCCCATCACTTTGAACAGATTTGTTAAAAATTATTCTTAAGCTTTGTCCTCACCAGTCCAAAATATCCTCACGCTCCACTCAAAAGGTGTCTCCGTTCAGAGGCTACCCTGTTTCTCGTGAAGCAGTGACTTGATTCAGGCAGTGAAGGCATCAGTTTCCTGCCTTGGCGCTTTGTTCAAAAAGTGTGGAAGGCCAGGCATGTTATCTGGGCTCAGGGCAGCCTGCCACAAGTGCCACAACTCCCTGCCACAAGTGTCAGTCCAGCCTGAGACTGCAAATGAGAGGGGTTGTCAGGAACCCAGCGGAGAGTACTGGTCCCGGGAGGACTTCCAGAGGTCTGATGTTGGGCCCTGGTTCTTGTGCATTCACACACGGAGGCACAAATACCGGTACATAACCCAAGAAGCAGCAGCAGAAATGATGCCAAAATAATTCGGCATATGCAAATTGCTAGGGTTTGCATCACTTATCCCCAGTTCTGAATGTGGATTCCCCTTTGTGCAAAAAAACGAAAGAGTCTTTGTTCTTTTGAAGTCTGGGCTCAGAATATACGCTGCTGTGTTGCGTGGGGATCCAAGCTCCAGGCCCTTTTGTACCTGTGTCTTGAGCGACTAGATTCCCCCCAAATGGTAAGACTTTCTGAGCTGGTGGATTTGCCCCTTTTCCTTTATCCTGGGGAGGATTAAAAAAAAGGTTTTTTTCATTGGAATGACTCTAAATTGTTGATTTTTCAGCTGGAAATTTAAAGGAGGAAATGCAAAGTTTAAAAAAAAATTTTTTTTGAAGGATTTGCTTCTCCACTTTTTCATGTCCTCCATGGGGGGAACGGGACACACCCAAAAAGAAGTCAAACCGGAATCAGAAAGTATGAAAAATGAGTCAAAACGCCATCTTTTTCTTTCATTTCCACATGCACAAAATCAAAACAAGACATCATTTGCTGACTGGGCTTCGGATTAAAGACTCTCTCTGTAACATGTTAGAAGTTTTAAGGAATCTGCAAAAGAAGAGAGATAGTCAGTGCATTTTCTGATTTGCCTTGTTGGTGGGGTGTGTGTGTGTGTGCTGCATTATGAAATCTGTAATCCACAGTGGAGGAAGATCCGGGGAGAATTAAGACTGAAATGAAACTAAATTTCCAGTGTGGATTTGTGTTGGCATCGCGTGTTACTCTTCATATATGCATGGAGTGTAATGCCTGGGTGCGGGAAAGGGGGTCCTTATTGCCAGAACAAGGAGCCTAGGATAAATATGGTTTGTTGCAGAATACCGTATGGCAGAGGTTCCCAAACGTTTTCGACCTGTGGCTCCCTTGACCATTGTTGACCATTGGCCGTGGCTCCCCATTACATTATGTTGATGCCTGCCAATTGGCATTGCACTGCATTCCGAGAGGATTCCGTGGCACTCCGCGGCTCCCTTGGCTGGTTTCTGCGGCTCCCCTGGGAGCCGCGCCTCCCAGTTTGGGAACCACTGCCGTATGGCAACGTGCTTTGAATTGGGTGCTTATATGGACAGGGTTCGGTTTACAGGGTACGTGGTTGCCTTGGCCCCGTATTTTTTTGTTTGTGTGCGTGTGTCTGTGCGTGCGCACCGTTGTAGGATTGTAAATCTGAGACTAAGCTGGAGAAAACTGGAGTCATGGCTTGATAAATGAGACGGGTATTGTGCTAACTGGAAAGGAACGAGAGGTCCCCACTCCCCCATTTGATTGAGTTTATTGTCATATATACAGCCCTGTCTTCCTAAGGTCACTAGATGAGAGGTCCCACTGCTAATACCTTTTGTGCAATGAATTGAGCTGAGATAGATTGTGTGGCTTGCGCACCACATGTGAATGAGCTAAGGGGGGGAATCTGTGGTTGACTCCATGTACGATTAAAGTGAGCTGAGAGTGAGGCAGGTCTGGCTTTTGAAAGTGCTTCATTTCAAATAAATTCCCAAATGTGCCTGTCCCCTTCTAATGCTATCATCCCTCTCTGTTCCTGGGCAGGAGGTTGACCCCTAGTTCCAAAACTGTCCACAACTCATTAATGCATATCACTTTTATTCCCATTTTACTGACTGAGGAACTGAGGCCAATGCTAGATCAGTGTAATGACTCTCTTCAAGGGCATTCACTCTAAGGCATAAGCTAAAAAGTGAAGCTGAATTTCTCTTGTGTTCCATGCACATGTGAATGTTCTTCAACAGGGATAGAAAGCCAGTCGGGGGCCCTCCACATCAAATGCGTGGGTGTAGATTTCGCATCTAGAAGTGCATTATTGGAGGCAATAATATAATCCTTGGAGTAGGGGCAGGATATAAATGTAATCACATAAATAATTATCACGAGGGCTCATTCCCTCCCCATCAAATACTCAAGACTGTTAATTGTTTAAAGTGTATAATTATCGGTTCCATTTTGATCTGAATATAATGAATCCACCTCTGCTTCTAGCAACTGTTACCCTGGACGGTAACCGGCATTGAAACACTGGGGCTCACGACTGTGTAAAACATGAACAGGATCAGCGCAAGGCTGGCTCAAAGCATCTTGGCATGACTGAGATGGAAAATTCTAAGAAGGAAAAAATTACCAGAGGGTGGAAGAGTCAGGCATTTATTGCCTCCAAGTCTTGCAGAGAGACCCATTTCCCCCCCCCCAAAAGACCCCCATTTATTTTTTTAATTATGGACTGTTCATATTGCACCATCTCTGTGCATGGATCTGTGCAGAATAACCAGGAAGCAGATATGTGCCCCAAAGAGCTTACAATTGCAGATTTAACACAGTTTCAGAGAGGGGAGCATTGGGGGTTGATGCTCCCCAGTTCCTGGCAGCGGCACTATTAATGGCCCCATTCTCCCATTAATGGGGGCATGATCCATTGAATACTCCCGAAGTATTGTCCCCTGGATCTGATCGGTCAGACACCTGCAGCCGTTATGCACAAGTCCGGAGCGGTCTCTAGAATCCTAGGAGGAGTGTGTTTGTGGGCCTTAAACTTTGCACTATGGGCGGTTATATCACAGGAGAGTACACAAAACCCAGGAACAGGGAAGAGGGGCTGTTGCATCAAGGAGGGTTGTATATTGTTGCCTGGGATTGTTTTCATTCTATTTTATATATTTAAAAATAAAGGGAGGGTTTTAACGAGAACCAAAACAGAAGATGTGGGGAAGAAAGGCGGTTCCTATTACAAGCATCATCGTTTGATTATTTTATTTTTATTTTTTTGTGGTTGCCAATCTGATTTTCTCCCCCATTTTAGGTATTTTATCAGATTTGTATATTCGATATTGTAATTTCTGTGTATTTAAATTTTTTAAAAAGAGAGAGGTACAGAGTCCACTGGAAGAGAAATATTCTATTATTTAAAAAAATGTACGTTGTAAATTAAAAAGAAAACCACACACATAGAAACAGCCTGGTTTTCTGTTCATTTCTTCTCATGGGATATATGGTGGTGGTTGTTTTATCTGGATATACTGTATATTGTTAAAGCTGGTGGCAATCAGTGTGGTACAGATAGAAGGGAAAGATCTCGTGTGTGTGTGTGTGTGTGTGTGTAGACTAATATAGTGTATGCAGGGACCTTGTGTGTGTGTGTGTGTGTGTGTGTGTGTGTGTGTGTGTGTGTGTGTAGACTAATATAGTGTATGCAGGGACCTTCTTCTGAGCCAGCTCCAAAATAGCCCACAAACCCGCTTCTCTTTTTTTCTTGTTGTTCAGTCGTTAAGTCGTGTCCGACCCTTCGTGATCCCATGAACCACATCCCGCCAGGCCTTCCTGTCCTCCACTATCTTCCTGAGTTCGCTCATTTTCATGTTCGTTGCATCGGTGATGCTGTCTAACCATCTCATCCTTTGCCTTCCCCTTCTCCTTTTGCCTTCAGTCTTTCCCAGCATCAGTGTCTTCTCCAGAGAGTCCTCTCTTCCCATTAGGTGGCCAAAATATTTGAGCTTCAGCCTCAGTAAATTTTAAATCCATCTCCTGGGGGGGGGGGGGGCTCCCTGACAATGGAAGATGGACATATTCCATTGGTTGGATGTTTTGTTTCATAATTATGACTCAGCCGCCTCCAGTACAGTATCCGTAGGGAGGCAGGATATAAATTATAGTGATAATAAAATAAGCAGAATACAACCCTGGTGAAGTTATCTGCACATGCCCAGGGGCACTTTGCCCTTGCATCCTTTTTGGAAAGGGTGGAGCGAGTTTTTCCTTCGAAGGTCAGGAAGGGAAAACAACAAAGAGTCTTGTGCCGCTTTAAAGACTGCCCCATTTATTTCAGTGCAAGCTTTTGTGGACTATTTATTTTTATTTTATTTATTTTTCACATTTTTATACCGCCCTTCCTCCAAGGAGCTCAGAGTGGTGTACATATTTCCTCCCCTCCTTTTTGTCCTCACAACAACCCTGTGAGGTAGGTGGGGCTGAGAGATAGTGACTGGCCCAAGGTCACCCAGGAAGCTTCGTGGGATTTGAACTTGGTCGCTACACGCTCCACTTCATCAGACGCATGACGTGAAAACCTCAGCACTCGGCAGCAGCCAGGCGTGTATGAATACTGTAGGTAGAAGCACATTTTTCTTTTGCAAACAGCAAGAGGCAACGAAAGAAGGCTGTTCTGCAACAAGCTGGAACTGCTGCATGATAAGCGCGTGAACAATTCGCAATGGGCCACAAGGACATCGCAGCAGCGGCAGCTCAGTGTGCGAAGTGACTCAGGACAGGGGAAGGCGGATGCTGCACGCCAGCCCCCCTCCCTCCCCCCTTTACAAGGCAGGTAAAATCAGGTGGTGGCTGTGGGGAGGCTCTGATTGGATGGCAGGTGGGATTTGGATACCATAAACTGATGACTTGCTGGTTGCCATAGAGAAAAGGGAGGGGCGTACATTATGGTGGGGTCTGATTGGCTGAGGCCGGCTAAAAACCGACAGGAAACTCCTGAGTGGCCTGGAGGTGGGATTCTGTGGAGAACGGCATGAGCTATGGTTACTATGAGTGACTTTAGCCAATCAGAGACACTACCTGGTGGTAGGCGGTGTCGGTTATGTCAGAGGAGGATGGCATTGGCTGGGAGGCGGGCTTGATACGGCCAAGGCGAAGGCCGGTTGCTATGCTTAACGCTCAGCCAATGAAAAAGACTGCTCCTGTTTCTGGGGCGGGCCTTCGCCTACGCTTGAGCCAATTGACGCGAAGGGGCGGGGCCGGCCCGCTTCTAGTTGGGCGCTTGCGCTGTTGAGACGCGGAAGCTGGGAAAGGCTGGGCAACCTGAGCTGTGTTTCCGCAAGGCATGGAGGGTCTGGGAGGCGGAGTGGAGGGGTAAGGGGGGGGGGCATAGGTAGGGGTTACAAAAGAGGGTTGGCTTGGGGGAGCTTGGGGGAGTTGGGGAGTCTTAGCAAGAGTTTGGGGGCATGCAATCTGTGAGGGGCAAAGAGCTTTGGAACTCAGGGCTGCAGGACTGCAGCTCAGGAGGCTGCTGGTGCGCTGTTCCTCTGGGAGGGGTTAGACACGTTGGCAACTCTTGGGGTGACCGCTGCGGAATCGGGGAGGAGGGGGCTGCAGGGAGCAGGAAGCCACGGCAGTGGGGTGCCGGTGGAGAGCCTGAGCTGTGAGCCAGAACGCCCTGGGTTGCGCTCTCGCCTCTCTGCTGTGAACTCTGCAAGGTGAACAGACAGGCTGCTTGTCTCTCAGCCTTTGCTTGGTCCGTGGACGTGTTGCTGGTCTGCAGTATAAGGACCCAGACAAAGACTCCTGCCCCACAGAGCAGACTCCTGCCCCCCCCCGCTGCGCCTGGAGCAGGTTGGGGCGGGGGACCCCGGCGCCCCCCCCAATAAAACCCCCTGGTGCCCCCCCAGGTTTTTTTAGTTTTTTTTACTGTTTTCGGGGTTTTTAAGTGTTAACGGGGCATGTGTTTGTGTATGTGTGCTTTTCCCCCACTTATCTTGAATATAGGACGCTTCCAGCGACGATCTTCTTCCTGCGCCAGGCACATATTCTCCCGGCGCGAACTCCGTAAAGCGCCCAGCAACGCTTTCCAGAGTTTGCGCAGGCGCAGAACGTCGACTGGAAACTTCGTTGTTCTGCGCATGCGCAAGTCTTCCACAGTTCGCGCAAGCGCAGAACGACGAAGTTTCCAGTCGGCCTTCTGCGCCTGCACAAACTCTGGAAAGCGCTGCTGGGGGCTTAACGGAGTTCGCGCCCGGGCGCAGGGAGAAGATGTGCCCGGGCGCAGGAAGAAGATCGTCGCTGGAAGCGTCCTATATTCAAGATAAGGGGGGGGGGGAAAGCACACATATACAAACACATGTCCTGTTAACACTTAAAAAACCCCGAAAACAGTAAAAATAACCTCAGAAAAATACGAAAAAACCTGAAACCTAAGGAGCCCCGCCCTACCCCCTGCGCCCTGGGGCCCCCCGCCCCCTATCAGGTGACGCTTCTGCTGCCCCAAGGAGCTTACAGTCTAACTCAGTGACTTTCAACTACACGTGGTTTGCTGCAGGAGTTTTTTGGGGGGACCATTTATTAGTAGGGCCACTGGGGGATGTGACCCCCTACCAGCAGCACGGTGTGCCTTGTCAATTGCCAAAAAACACCCCAAAACTTGATGGTGTGCCTTGACAATTTTAGCACCTTGTCAGTGTGCTGTGAGATGAAAAAGGTTGAAAATCGCTGGTCAAACTATTGACAACGAGGAGAGACCAAGGAAGGGAAAAGAGCCCATGGATAATAAAGGATAAACTTTTTTTGTTAACTGACAGACAGTACCCTCCAGCTGAGGAGAGAAGGGGGGGGCAAGGGCAAGTGGACGTTCCACCCCCAGAAAGGTTTAAACAGCCTTTCTTCTTACCTTTTTTAGCTGAACTCTGTCTGCGTTAGCATATCCTGGTGCTCAAATACAGCTTGAGTAGGCAATAGGTGTGTCATTGAGGGCAGGTTGGCGAGGGGCTCCCTTGTGTGGGCTCTTGGAATGCCGCGGGTCCATGGATGCCTCTTCTTCCTTGTCTCTTCCTCCCAGGTGCCCATCCATGGAGACCTTTGCCCAGGTGGCTGAAGCAGGTGTGTCCAGCCCCCAGTTCACTTCCCTTTGCTCAGGGCTGGTTTCGGAGCTCCGAGCCCTCTGCCCATTGGAAGAGGACGTGAATCCCACTCAAGGTAGGCAACCTGGGTTCGTGGGGCGGGAGGAGCTGCAGGGCGAACGGGAGCCTGTAAGGAATAGCGCCTGTAGGCATGGTAGGCATGTATTGTTTTTAAATTATGTGTATTTTTTTAACTGTTGTAAGCATCACCAATGCAACGAACATGAAAATGAGCGAACTCAGGAAGATAGTGGAGGACAGGAAGGCCTGGCGGGATTTGGTTCATGGGATCACGAAGGGTCGGACACGACTTAACGACTGAACAACAACAAGCCGCCTTGGGCATTTGCCCTGGCATAGGGAAAGGCGGGTTATAAATTTTTTAAATAAATAATAAATGGACGCCATTGCTGGCTGTTCAGGTTGGAGGGGCAGCAAACGTAACCCGGCGTCTTTGCCGAGCTTCTTGCATCCTGCAAGGGGAAAGAGTCTGTTGAAAAAGTATTGCGAGAGCTGGCTGTTGTGGATCATTAATCCGTGTGCAAGATGCTCCTCTCCAAATCGTACTCGGTTCCTTTAATGTTTAGCTTTTTTTTGTGCTCAAGGCGGCTATGGTCTTTTGACCCTTTGGTTTCATCAGGTCCTGAAGACGCCGAGATGTTCCAGATTGAGGTGAGCGGCCTTCTGGGAGAGCTGCGCTGTCCGTACTCCTCCTTGACTACGGGGGATGTGACCTCCAGGCTCCGCACCCCAGACAGCTGCCTCCAGCTCCTGTGTAAGTTGCAATAGAAACCCCTTGCCATACAATTAGCCTCCTGGGCTTGGCTACTCCTGCAGGAGCTCTTCTTTTGGTGTGCCTTTGTCCTGTACACTTTGTATCACATGTAGGATAAGTTGATCATGTGGCAATTGGGATAGCTAGCAGAGCCTCCATGTCCCAGGGCAGACAACCTCTGAACAACACCGGATGCTCGGAGGATCTTTGCCTCTTTGTCCTCTTTCGACAGTTTCTGAGAGGCACCTGTGGGAAGTGAGATGCAGACTAGATGGAGACTTGGGTCGGAGTCATCGGGGTGGTTCTTACGTGTTTCCCAGCAAGAGACTGCGGCCCAAACATGCCCCACCCACCTTGCGTAGGTCTTTTGATGCCTCCTCCATGTCTTGGGGTGTACTCGCATTCCCCTTCCCTGCGTGTCAGGCTCTCCCCGTTACTCTGCCCACGTATCCTGAGGAGGCGCCCCTCTAGCATCCGGGCTGCGCTGCCCCCTGATGAGCCGCCTGCACAGGGACCCGTCGTTGCCCTACGTGAACGCTGCTTGCCACCCTGCAGCGCCACTTGCTGATGCCGTCGGGAGCACCCGCTGCCGGATCTGAGCCGCCCAGTCTTCTCTATTCACCAGAGCTTGGCAGATGGGGCTCTTTGTGAGTCGCTCTAAGTGCGCCTCTGGGAATCGCTTGTCCCTTTTGCGCCTGCCTCGAACATTGGACGTCGAAGCTGGCTGAAAAGTGAATCTGCTCCCCTTCCCTCTCTTTGTCATCCCCAGATTTCTTGAGTTCGGAACTCCTTGCCGCCCGACTCCAGGCCCGGAAAAAGCCCCGTTCGCCGGCAGAAGAGGACCGCGCCACGGAAGCCATGCATGAACTCCAGCGCATCTGCCAGACCCTGGGGATGCCCGTACCAGATCCGGGCTGCCCCATCCGCCAGCTCATGGCTGACATAGAGTCCAAGGTGGGAGCTGTGAGCCCCTCTTTGGGGCGCTTGTATGACTGGAGGAGCTTCTGGGAGCCGTGGAATGTGGGGGCTTCAGGTTTTGAGCAACTGGTGATTTCTTTTCTCTTTCCCCAAACAGCTAAACTTGTCATCTCCCTCTTAGATTTCGGAGGCGATTTCCACACTGCCCCCTGAGCAGCAGCAGATGCCGCCACTCCTGAAAGTCCCGCTGACCTCCGAGACATGGGTAGGGGCAAGCGGAGGCTGGTTTTTGAGGGGGGGGGGTCCTAACTCCTCGCGACGCCTTTGCTCCTTAGTTTGGACTGACCGGTTCCCCCGACACTGGTGTGGCGGGTGGGGTCAGCAGCAGATGGACACTGATCTGCTATGTCGCTGACTCGCACTTTCCCCCACCCCCAGAAAGCCTTGGAAGGGATCCATGGAGCGCTGAGTGCCGAGTATCTGTGCCGCAGACGCATGATGGTGACCCGTTTGGATGTCACCATCGAGTCCTTCCACTGGTCTGAGAGGGCAAAGGTGAGAGGTTAGGTAAGGGGGCCGCAGTGGTTCCAGTTGCCCTCATCTCCCCCTCTCCCCCCGAAATGGACCCTTGGCATCCTTGATATTGCGACTCTCCCTCGCTGCCATGCTCATTTGTTCTCGTCCCCTCTAGGGCTGCAGCACCGCCATGGCGGAGGCTGTCAAGCCTTTGCGGCAGGCGTTGCTGGGAGCAGGTTCCCTGGTCACCGTGGCCCATCTGCTGGCGGCCCGGGAGGACTTCTCGCGCATCACCAAGACCAGCAGCGGCACCTCGCGGGCCAAAACCAGTTGTGCTATCAACAAGGTGTGAGCTGTGGAGGAGTCCTTTGGGGCCATCATTTTCTAGGGGGTGAAAGACAGCCCGTGTGTGTGTGTGCAGACTCTCTCTGCAGGATTGCTTACAGAGTAATGGTTCCAGGTGATTTGTGGTTCGACTCATTTGCAGATCTTCTCCCTGCAAGGTCACTGGCCAATGAGATCAGTCACCACCTATGGTTAGAACCAGGATGGCTGATTCCCCCACCCCACCCCAAAGAAGGGGTGGGGAAATACCCAAGAGAGCCGATAGATTTTGTCATATTTGGACATGGGGAGGGGAACAATGACCACGCACCTAGGAAGGAATGTTGCACTTTGTTTCCCTCATCAATTTCTTGCTGCCCCCTGGTGGCTGCCTTTGAAATAACTCCTCTGTTCTCTTCCCCACAGGTGCTGATGGGTAGCGTTCCGGACCGGGGTGGGCGCCCAAATGAGATTGAACCCCCTATGCCCACATGGGAGAAGAGGCAAGAGGGAGGAGGTGGGCATCAGCGCTGGGGCAAACGAGGAAAGAAGAAGAAAAAATAAAGGAGGAATTCCTTTCCTCGCCGGAGCAGGGGCATGATCCAGATGTCGCCGGCCTACTTGGAGGTGGAGGCTCCACGAAGCGAACCGTGGAGGGAGGGTGGGCCGGGTCCTTGTCTCCCCCCCCCCTCCCCACCTTGGTCATGGCCTGCAGGCAGCTGCTCACCCTGCCTTTGCGAAGGTGGAGGCAGCGTTGCCCTTGACTCAGCACTGGGTGGGGGGGGAAGAAGCTTTAAAATACGTCGTGATTTTCGTCTTAGAGGTGAGACCGCAGCTTGGAGTGTGTGGGAAGGGAGAGTGCAACCCACCTTGCGCGGTGGGGTCCAGAAGACCCACTAACCTGACGCCATAGGAATTGTTTTTCTTTAGGTCGCTGTTGACTTCAGGGGAAACAACTGAATGTCTTTCGGGAATTGGATCACAGTTTCTACTCTTGTGTTTTGAGTGTGTTTTCTGTTTTTAAACAAGACAGCCTGTACGTAATAGAAACCTGCTGGGTGCTATGCATCTTCCATGTCCCCACAGCAGGGGCCGGCTCATCCATGAGGCTAGCTAAGGCAGTAGTTTAGGGGAGAGGCATAAACCTTTACTCGCCCTCTCTGGATTGAAAAAGGAAGAGGGGGCAGAGCAGAAGAAAAAGTTCCAATGCTCTTGCTCCACACTTCCGCTCTGTCCCCCTCTTATTTTTCCAGTCCAGGAAGTGGAGCAGAGGCTGGCATTGCCAGGTGAGAAGGGGGCAACAATTGACATGCCGCTTTAGGCACCCGGCTGTGTGTGTGTCTGTCTGAGACCTGCCCTCAGTTCTTGTGGGACAATGTGTATCTGAGCAACGTCGGGGGGACGGGACTGACTTTAAAACACAAACACACCCCTTTGCATCTCTTTCTCGCGATGATTTACAGGGTGGCCTGTTGGCCAAGGCAACGAATCGCACTTTTGATTTAAATTATGTAAATAAATGCATTCAGACATGCAATCCCTGCTTCAAGACGGAGAGGGCAGGGAGGCAGGATTGGAATTACAGGGCAGGTTCTGTGCAGGGTGATTTATAACTCTGGGATTAAACTTTCAATTAAAATGTATTTGTTTCAATGGTGGTTTTTTTTTGGGGGGGGGGTATCAGTTTTCTCTTCCCTGTGCTGTGCTGGAGCATTAACTAGTTGGTGCATGAAGGTGTTGGTGTTTTGGAAAACTCTCAGTGCTGTGGGGGGGGGGGTCGTCCAGATATCGGGGCTGTAGCAGGAACCTTGGAAAGGGCCGCCTTGAAGGGATTGTCTAGGCAAGTGGAATGTGAGAGAGTTGGATGCTGATCTTATGGAGAGGCAGCTTGGTTTTGGAAAAGGCCATGTGAAGACGTCCCCATCGCTTTGCTAAGAGCGCCCTCTTTGAATGCGGACAGGGCTGGAGGGGAGAAGGAGAGTAGCGGGGGGAGGCGGGGCGCTCTTCTCCCTGTCCAAACCTTTCAGGCTTCCTTCCCCCCCCCCCCAGCGCTTCAACCACACCCTTCCCAAGTTTCCACTCGCACTTGAAAGTCACCTGCTCGCCACACGCACACCACAGGTGACTAGCACGCTGCACTGGGGGGCGGTTCTGCTTCGCTACAGGCGTCGTGCGGTACGGAGCAAGCGAGGCGAGCTGCATCCTACCGCCGAAAGAAACAGACGGTTGCCGCCTGCCGCTCGCCTTCAATAAATTAGTCCTTTTTATTCGTTGCCTGGAACGAGTCTGACTTGCAAGCTGCACTGCTTGGCTTCTCTCTTCCCTTCCACCCCCCCCCCCTTAGGCCCTGGGCAGCTGCAGGCGGTCCATCTCTCCCAGCAGGAGCGTGACCGCGTGTTCGCTGTGGCTGGCCTCGGCCTCCCTCCGCAACCGGCTGTTCTCCGCCTTCAGCTCCGAGTTGTGGCTCTGGAGACCCCGATTGGCCAGGAGAAGCTCGTCCCGTTCCTGCAAAACAGGGTCGTAGGCCAGCAGCTTAAGGTGGGGAGGGGGGACAGCCCCGTTGGCTAAGGAGAGAGGGGGGCTGGTGCCCAGTGTCTTGAATTGTAACCACCAAGGGGTCCAGGAGATCCACACGTCTCCCCCTCTTTCCCCCACTACTAGAACCCTCTGCTTCCCCTCCCCCCTCCTCCAATCGCCAGCACAGGAGCCCATAATTGTAAACCTTCCAACATTTGAGTTTAGCCTCAGTCTTCTGTTCTGCTGAGCCGCCCATTGTGCTTCCCTGGAAATCAGCTCACCTTTTCCAATTCCTTCAGCTGTTCTGTTAGCTGCTTCCGGCTGTTTCTGTCCCCTGCCAAGCAGGACTCCTGGCACCGGTCGGCCACTGGGCTGACGGCCTCTGTTTGGGTGCCGGCGTGTTTCAGCCACCAACTGCCTGGGGAGCTTCCCAACCCGACGGTGGGGCTCTTGTTCAGTTCGCGTCCTGGTGGGAAGAGAAAAGTCTCTTCCTCCGAACCTGCAGCAGGGGAGAGGCAGAATTAGGAACTGGTCCCTCGTGCCCCAGGCAGATACCACGTCTATAAGCGCAGGACTAGTCATCTGCTTTAGCTGGTCCAAGGCCCCAGGAGAAGTGACTAAAAAGGAGACCCATTGGCTGGGCTGCGCTGATGCACAGCTAGAAGGACCAATCGGAGACATGGCTTGGAGGGAGATGGACTTGAGTGCCAAACAGGCTGTCGTGCCACAGAGGAGAGGAGTGGTGAGCTAGAGTGAGCAGCCCACCTCTCCTGTCTGGATTTCGGATGCCTGAATAAGGGGTAATCAACCTGTAGTAGCAGAAAATGGTTGGTTGGCTCTTTTTGCAAGCACTGGGGGTGTCCTGGGTCCCGGCCCACCCAGGCTTTCCTAGTCTGTCCGTCTCCACTCACCATAGCTGGGGTGCTTGGGGGGGGTTGGCATGGCGGCCTGAGACAGGCTGCTCTCAGAACTGCAGGAGTGAAAACGCCTCTGGCACTCCACTTCCACTTGGTCCTTGCACTGCTTGTGGCAGATCATGCTGCAGTCTGCGGGAGGCGAGAGGAGATACAGAGAGTTAATCCTGGTACCATTCCCTGGCTCTGTCTCCAACCAGGTCTAGGCAAGCAGCATACTGAGATGGCAACCTAGGCAGTGTTATTGCAGGGTGTAGATAACAATCTTTTAAAAAATGTTCTCTTAATTCTAAAAACTCATTGCAAGCAGAAAGTTAGGACAGGACTGGAATCTTTCATCTTGCAGTGCTGGTTTTCTACCTGCAGGGTTTTTTTCTCTCTCTTAATATGGGGGAAATGTTCATACGGGCTGTCATCTGAAAACGGAAGACTCAAGCTAGCATCCAAGCGCTGAGCTGAGTGAATTTTAAAGTTTCAAACATCCAAACACTTTCTAGCAGAGTTTGTAAAGGATGCAAGGATGCTGTGGGGCTCCTGGAGCACATTTGACTCGCTGCTCTCGGCTGCATCCTGTGGTCTGTGGTGTGGGAGGCTCAGAAGTCAGATAGGATCTGGGGCGGCAGATCTTGCAGCCGTGCAGTGTTGCGATGGTGTGCCTGGAACATGCAAAGCCCACTTCGAGCGAGGGGTGAGCGGGGAAGGGGCACACAGCCAGGGCAATGCTTAAACTGAACCCTATCGGCAGGAGCAGTAGCCAGCCATTTCTCGCTCAACTGTAGAGTGAGGCAAAAACAGGAGCTGCAAAACATCCAGGCCCACAGTCTACCGGTATTTATTACAGGTTGAGTAAGGATAAGCTGCTGGGAAGCCTCTAAAGACCTGGGTCCTTTCAGAATTCCTCTCTCCCTCAAGCCTGCACAGCCCTTTATTGCCAGAAGGGGGCATGCTTACCTCGACACCTGTATCCCTGTTTGGAGACTCCCCAGAGCTAGAACAGGAGGACAGAGAAGAAAGAGGACAGGCGTTAGGCGCAGTGGTCGTCGCTTCCTAGGCAAGTACATTGCAATCATTTGCTGAGCTCCGGCATGTTGTTGCTACGATAATTTATGTGTAAGTCCTTGATTTAGCTTGTTCCCAAAGCAGTCAAGTTCTAGGATTTAACAGCACAAACGCAGCAGCTGGATTCTAGTAGCGCAGCATCCGCCGCGTTCTGTTTTAAGTTATGGAAGACAGCAAGTTTCTAGGCCCCATGGTTGCCCAACAAAGGCAACAAGGCCAGCAAGGATCTTAGTAGAGGGAAGGAGACCTGCAAAAGCTCTCCTCCTATCCTCTTTCTGGAACTTTGGTTTCAGTTCTTCACCCCACGTACTGCTCGGTGCTCCCCCCCCCCCCAATTCTAATAACTGTCAGTCCTGCTGCTGTCTTATAGCAAGAGGAGCCAGGTGGACAATCTCATTCCAGATCAATCGCTGCCATTTCTGCCGACGTGGGGACTGTCGAGTGGCGGGCTGAGCACTCACAAAGCCATTACAGCTGTCGCAGAAGGTCGGTTTCTTGAACGTGGCTTCTTGGAAGTTGTGCAGGAAGCCGAGGCCCAGTTTGGAGAAGATGGCGCAGGCCCTCATGAAGTATTCGGAAAGCTCTTCCCGGCTCCAAGCGCCCTCGCTGCGGCGGAAGGGAGAGCATGAAGTTTAGGCCTAGTGCGTTCTGCCCTCCCAGAAATGGGGGTCTCCCCCCAGCTCCCCTCCAGGTGCTGCGTTACAAACTTTCTAGCTGCAGGGATCCTCTCTGAGACTTATCTTGGGGACCCCTTGCCTGCTGCAGAGGATTTGTGAAGCCTCGGTGGTGCCCTGAATGAATCAAGGGCACTCGGCAGCCAGACATTGCAGGGGGAGATCTGTCAGGTCAAGCAAACTGGTCTTGCTTGTCTGCAGTGAGCTCCACCCTGTTAGTCTCAACTGGCAACTTTGGCCCAATTCCCCCAGCTGCTGCTGCAACCCAAGAGTCCTGGGGTTCTGACCCTGCCCTTACGCCAGTTTGGGCACCCTCTGAGCCAAGCAATGGCATACAACTGGGGCCTTGCAGAGTGTGGCCATTCAGCTGGCAAGAATAAAATGTATCCAAGCCCCCTGCCATATCCGATTACTCAGGGACCCTGACGCTTCCTTAAACCCCTTCTGGCTAACCCTGATGTCATAGGAAGCTGCCTGAAACCGAGCCTCTCTCTGTCTTGCCTACACTGACTGGCAGCATCTCTCCTAGATTTCCAGCAAGAAGGCCCTTCCCAGCCCTATCAGGGATCGAACCTGGAACCTTCGGCATGGAAAGCAGTGATTTCCCCACTGACTGAGCTATAGCCCCTCTTGCAACCCAGGAGTTCTGATCCTCCGCTGCCTTGAGGCCCCAGTGCTTACCGATCTCTTTCCAGCCCGTAGAAGGAGAAGGGGAAACTCGTGGAAATGGTCTCAAAATCCTCCTGGGAGATGTAACCTTGTTGCTCAGGGTCGTAGTTCTTGAACACAGACTGGTGGTGGAGAAAGAGAGAGGCAGATGGGTGCTGGAGGACAAACAAGCATCATGCATGGCTGCAACCTTCGGTATCCTGACTGCAAAGCCAGGCCCAGGAGCTGTGCATGAGAACCCAGGGGGCAAGGCTGGCATGTGGCTTTGATGAAGCTGCTTCCGACCAAGTCAAGCCTTGATCCATCTAGCTCACGATTGTCAACACGGACTGGTAGCAGCAGCTCTTCAGGGTTTGAGACAGGGCTCTTTCCCTACCCGAGCTGGGGACGCTGAACTCAGGTACGTCTACATCAAGTGCTCTACCCACTGAGCAACAGGCCCTTCCCTTAGAACAAGCATCCCTTTTCAGTGTCTCTTCCCCACACTCCTCCCCCCCCTCCCATGCCCTCGCCAGCATGCACAGCCTGTTTCAGCAGCAAACATTTATTTGCAGAACAGGAAGTGGTTGGAGTGGCCGGATTTGAGCCTCTTCCTTCACAGAAGGGGCGTGTTGCGTGGAAGGGGGAGGAGAAAAGCGGGAACTGAGGGGGTCTGGTGTTCTTCTCTGGGGGTGCGCAGCAGCAAAACACGCCCCCCCCCTCGATCAGATCAGATCAGATCACAAACACCTCCCTCCCAACAGGTCACAAAACGCCTAACAGGGCATAGTCAAGGCCAGTAATTTGAACACAGCTCTGGGTGGAAACATGATGCAGCAGTTAACACAAACATGACTTCTGCTGCTCCTTCGCGGCACCGCAACACTGGCTGAGCAACATGGACCGCTTACGGTGCAGCGCCACGACGCAAAATCCTCGCAGCGCGCAGCATAGCAACCCAGTGATACAAAGGAAGGCTGAGTGCATCCCTCAGTTTTTGGGGGCAAGCAGACACAGGCTGACAGGACCTGGTCTCAGGCTGGAAAAACGGCCAACGCTTCACCCCGGTTTTCCCAGAGACAAAGGCCAGGTTGTTCTTACCTCAATCATTTGCTGGACGTGCCTCTTGATGGTGAGCCGGTCTGGCTTGGGGGCCACTCCAGGGGCCCATTCTACGACCACGGGGGACTTGAACTGCGTGGGTGGCTAGGAAACGAGAAAAAAAGTGTGGTGTTTCTGAGAGGGGGGAAGCTGTGCCAACCCCCCCCCCCTTGCAACCTGTCAGCTGGCAAACAGTCACCCTCTGCGCCTCTTGATCCTGGGATTTGAACAGAGAGGAACGGAGCAGAAGAGAAGTGTGGAGGAGAAGAGAGCGGTGGGCTAGAGAGTCCACCCTCTTCTCCTCCACACTTCCTCTTCCTCTTTGCTCACCTCTTTTTGAATCCAGGTCGTGGATGGAGACAAGACGACCACGCGCGCGCACCCCTCGCTCGCCCATCCTCCCCCCCCACCGCGACTGCTTCAGTCATTCCCATTCCACCAGCCCTGGAAAGGACTCTCCCCTCTTTGCCACTTCACCCTCCTCTCTTACCAGCGACTTGGGGCAGCGGGGCTCTCGGGCGTAGGAGAGAGTGTAGATCTCCTCGTCGGTGTAGTAGAGGTCAAGGGAGAGCTGAAAGGCACAGAGGAAAGATGCCGTAGGGGAAAAGGAAACACCACCAGGCCTCACAGATCACAGCAGTGGCTGCAAAGGCTGTTTTTCACGGTTCGCATTTATATCCCACCCTTCCTCCAAGGAGCTTGAGGCGGGGTCTGTGGGTCACCCCCATTAATCCTCACCATGCGTAGGGTAGGCAAAGAGAGAGAGAGAGAGATAGTGACAAAAGAGGTAGAGTTTATATAGGTTAAAAAGTCATGTAAAAAGATTTTTAAATATTGAACAATATTGAAAATCTTTTTACATTACTTTTTAACCTATATAAACTCTACCTCTTTTGTCATTATGTCTGGTCATGAAAATATCCATACTACAGAGTGATAGTGATTAGCCATAAGGCACCGTATGGTGAGCTTCATGGCTGGATTTGAACGCAGCACTCCAACCACTGCACCAGGCCGAGTCCCAGTTATGGCCACATGGATGGAGTAGCGTTCCCGTCATGGCAAGCGGTGCCATGTTGTTAGGGGGCGCGAGGGTGGGAGCAGCACCCTGCTGTTATCGTAGTTACTAGGCCGTGCAGAAGCCGGCAGCTCGGTCGATGACGCCATTTCCATGTAGTCAGGGTTGCTAGGCAACGCAGAGATTGTGGTCACTTAGAGACGCCATGACTGCCAGGCCAGATGGGGCCCCGGCTCTCTTTCCCTGGAGTGGGATGGTCACCAGGCAACACTGATGCTGCCGTGGCCCTTTCCGTTTCCGGAAGGGGTTGCTAAGCAACACAGACATGGTAACCGTCACACTCCCCCCTTTGCATCGTTGCCGGAGGACCAGAGAAGCAAGTGGAGACACCGGCCCAACGGCTACCGGGCTCTTGGGTTGTGTTGTAAGCTACCACACATTTTTCACATTTTTTTTATACCGCCCTTTCTCCAAGGAGCTCAAAGTGGTGTACATATTTCCTCCCCTCCTTTTTGTCCTCACAACAACCCTGTGAGGTAGGTGGGGCTGAGAGATAGTGACTGGCCCAAGGTCACCCTGGAAGCTTCGTGGCTGAGCGGGGATTTGAACCTGGATCTTCCAGGTCTAAGTCCGACTCCCAAACCACTACACCATCCTGGCTGAATGGCTTACACATTCAGGCCACACTAACCGAAAGGAAGGCTCTCAATCTAGAGAGAGGTATATAGGAGAATTGAGAAATCTATCAAAGGGGCCAGCAACTTGCTGTCTGCTCTAGTTCTTCTCAAGTTGCTGCACCTTTGATAATGCTGCTCCTCATGGTTTGGGAGCGAAATGTTAGGACAACCCCTTGTTCTCTTGTTCTTAACTTAATAAAACGACCAGAACCACCTGGAAAAGGTTTCCTTGTATTAACTCAAAGAGAGGCATTGTCCACCACGTCAACCACGGAGCGTGGCTCCTCACCGTGAGCAGATGCACGAGATCCTTGTTGGCTTGGAAGGGGGGCTCCGCCTGCTGCAGCGTCCTCAGCTCCCACGCCGGCTCGTACAGGCTCTGCAGCTTGCTCAGGTTGAGACGGCCCCCGTCCACGCGGTCAGGCAGGGCCTCGTGCAGCGACACCAGGTCCTTCAGGTGGACCCCCACGATGGGGATCTTGAAGCCGCTGCAGTCGGCATAGGCCCGCCGGTAAGCCCCATAATTTCCGCATGACGAGAGCAACTCGGTCATCTCGGACAGCACCTTGAGTCGGGACGCCAGAATGTGAGAGTGGGAAGGGGCCTTGCACGCCATCTAGTTGCACACAGGTCTACTCAGCGGTACACGGTGGCCCCGCCCACTCGCCGACAGAACCATTCTGAGCAGTGAAGGCAACGCACAGAGTCTCCTGCGTGTTGCCTTTGAGGTACCCTAGGTTATGGTTATGATTTTGCAATACTACTAGGTAACACTACCCTAATCACAAGTAAAGCTCCTCTCTGATTCTGAAGCAGAGGCCTGTAACTGTGAGAACTATTACTCCAATTCTTGCATTCCAGCACTAATCACGTAGAAGCAAGTGTCCTTGCACGCGCTGATCATGTACGCACATATGTAACCCTAATCAGAAAGTACAACCCCTCCTGTGCAGACTCAGCCATGAACAAGCCATGCTTTGTGAAACTGGACATTACTGGACACTATTTCATAGATAAGCATATATGGAGGCGTGAAGGTGATAGGCTAGAAAACACCGCAAACAGGAGGAGAAATTGTTGATTATGCATGACGTTTAATTTGCTATAAAAACTCTGAATGCCTCGTGTTCGGGGCCTCAGTCTTTTGGAACTGATTCCACTGTGGTCATTTGTTCCATGGAATAAAATCTATCCTGAATTCTATTATCTGTTTGCTGTGCTGTTATTGGACAACGTAGAGCCGGAATCCTGTACTACACCTTCACTGCTCAGAATGGCTCTGACGGCGAGTGGGTGGAGCCACTCTGTAATGCTGAGTGCACAACTTATAGTACCGCCCCCCCTCTAGGAACATCACTGCCACCAAGGGGCATACCAGGCAAGGACCATCTTCGCCACCCACCCCTCCATTTGTTCAACGTGGAAATATCGCGGCTTCCTAAATTGCATTTGTAGCTCCAAGCTCAAGTCCCGAAGCCCCCCACCAAGCACGCCGTCGGTTCCTTAGCTTGTTTTCAAAATGGCTGCCAAGGGACGGCAACTCTGGCTCTCCAACCAGAGGACAAGTCAGGCAGGACGGCACTCGGAGCAGCCAAGGGGGACAGAGGGCCTGGCTCTCCCTCCCTCCCTCCTTCTCGGACATCGCTGCCAGCCAGGCAAACATTTTTCTTTTTCCCCTCAGAGCAACCAACCAAGCACCATTTTCCTACCTTGGTGACCTCAGAGGGCAGGAGGGCGTGGGTGTCCTTGAGGCGAGCAATGGTACTGTGACATAGTCCTCCGACCACCGCCATGAGTGTGCTGAAATTCTGCAGTTGTTTTAACTTCTGCAAAGAGGGGGGGGAAAGGAGGTGGTTCATACGATTGCTGAGGGAACAGAGAGACCCCTGTCACTCAAAGCCTTCCCAGCTGCTGGAGAAGCTGCTGACTTTAAAACATTCCCCCCCCCTTCCCAATCTTAATTCACAGGGACGTCCAGGCCGACATCTTCTTTGACACCACATCACAAATCTGTGGCAGAGTTCCCTAATGGCTATGGTCTCTCAGAAGGAATGCACTTCAAACATGCTCAGAGCAGGCCCTCCCCTCTCTTGCTAGCAAGTAACATGTGTAGATTGCTGTTAATGCATGGTATGGGGGATTTTAGTTGTGGGGAGGCAAGGGGGCCGTTCAAACCACCACCAAAAGCTGGCCAGGCTGGGGAGGGGGCAGCTCTGCTGGACAGCATGGAAGCCCCCCCCCTCCTGCTGTCCTTTCTTTGAAGAAGCTGCATATTTTAGGTGAATTAAGAGCTTCTGAGCTGGGTTCTCCCCTCCTGCCCCAAACGTCTGGGCTCCATTTCTTGGTCCAGAGGGCCCCATCCCAATTCCACCCCCCCGCTGTGTCAAAATATCTTCTGTCGAGAGTTGGCAACCCTTGTTCTAAAGTCCCAACCAACGGCTGGTTCTGGGCACCTGGTTCTGGCTAAGCACTAATCTCCAACCGGGTGGGTTGCGACCTTTTCCCTCTTCACGTCCCTCCCCCCTGCAGCCAAGAAGGTAATCGCAACCTCACCTGTGTCACCTGGATGAATTTGTGGAAGACGTCAGATCGCTGCTGGGGTGTGGGCCGGTTGAGAATCATGACCTGGACCCACTGGGAGACGCTATTGCAGAGGGCGATGGCGCGCTCCAGTGCCGGGCTGCCATGCACCGATCCGCGCAGCACGTAATTCTGAAAGTCCAGGTACTGCCCAATACACAAGAGTCACAGGTAAAAGAAGGCCTGACTGAATCTATTCGTCCAGCATTTGGTTTCCAACAATCCGCAGCCCTAATGAAGACGCTTCCAAGCAGGCTACCCCTGTTGTTCATTCCCAGGGATTAGTTTTCAAAGATAGACTGCCTGTGGACTGGGAGGTTCCATTTAGTGATGCGGCTGATGGCCATTGCTAGACCGGTCCTCTATGCATTTATCAAATCCTTTCCTTCATCTTTTTTTTTTTTTTTAAACGTCAGCCAAGCGAGAGGCCATCTCTCCCTGTGGCAGCAACGTCCTTTAATTATGCGCTGCATAAAAAGGCATTTCATTTGGTCTCCCCCAATTTAAGGGGGGTGAAGGGAAAAGAGAGAGAAAGTGTGTGAGAGAGGTGGGGGTCTCTTCCGACAACAGAGCCGCTAAACCTACTACCCTAAAATCCCACCTCCGGGACCTGAAGCCAGCTCTAAAACCTCCCCAAAATGCTGGGGGTTGATCATGATGCTGGCTGTTGGGCTTCTGGTTTTGTCGCTGCTGGTAAATCTTTGTTCCTGGTCTCACATAGATTCCTCAGACTCTTGACCTCAGAGTCAAGCCCTGGCTTCCGGATCCTGTTTCTTACTTCCCTTTAGTCTGCCAGACTGTTTACTTGGCAGTGACCCCCACCGTGCCCACAGTGGTGAAACTGTGATTTTCCCCCAATCGCTTCAGCTATCCTGAGATTCTCCCTTAGGTCAGGTCTTACCAAAACTCATCAGCAAGAGCCTTAGCAGCCAATGAGTGTGGTGTGGTGGGAGGGGAGAAGCAGAACAGCTTGAAATTCTCTCTCTCTCTGCAATTATTGAGACAGGATTCGTGCGCGTGTAAGGGGGACACCTTTTGCAAGAAACCCCATCCCTGTCACTAGTCTATCTTCCACCACTGCAGAACGGAGGGGTGGCAGCTCCCTACCGAGATACGGCAGAATGCCTTGAACTCCAGGTAACTCAGGTGGGTGGCCAACTCGCCTGCGTCAAGGTGGTCGAAGAGCAGCGACACCTTCCTCTTCTTGCCACAGCCAGGGCTGCCGTGGTAGCTGAGCGACCGGGTCCACGTCCGGGAGAGCCTGGCAGGAAGGAAGGCCGAGTTACGACGCAACGCTAGGCACGGAACCGCCTCCATCGGCCTCGTAGACAAGATGGCTGATGGAGCCGCAGGTGGTGTAATTTCGGTAGGCGCACTCACGTGCTGGAGACGTCAAGCAGCTGGGCGTGTGCCTCTTGGCCCTCTTTCCTCACCACCTCCCAGATCTCACCGACAGCCTCTTCCAAATGCAGGTCCAGGCGGAAGGCCTCGGGGTAGTGGACAAGCCAGTATCTGAAGGCAGAGAGAGAGAGAGAGAGTGGTTCAGCTTGCACTGCGGTGAGGTCCTCCAGCCCACTTGGGGAGAAGGCACATCCAGCCAGGGAGGGGGGGAATTATGGGTGGGGGGGGAATTAAGTGACTAGGCCTCAAACCTGATAAAGTGGCAAATCCTCAGCTGGCGGTCCGACCACTCTTTCTTGGACGCTTCCTGGTATGTAGCGACGAGTTCGAGTTAAGGCTCCAACTAACTTCCCAGATCGTAGGGCAAAGAAGCCAGGAATTCTACTCTGCCAGAAACCCCTTTCAGAGTTATTAACTGTGTTCAGGGGGAACGTTTGCAGGGACAGGGTTCGATCAAGACCCCTGGAAAAGGCTGCTCGTGACAATCGTCTCCGGAGTGCCAAAGAAAGAGCTCAGCAGGGCTGTTCTGGCCAGAGTCAGCCATCAATTGAGAAAGATGCTCAGAGTGCTGGTAAACATGCGTTGTGGTCACTTTTTAAACTTGTGTGTCTGTAGCATGGCTGTTAATTAATCAAAAGGAGTTACGCCTCCGGGTCGCTTGGTTGGCTTTTCTCGGTCACCTCTTTAGAAATGATGGGCCTGCCCTGCAGGAGGGGGGAGATTGCAGTGGCGGGGGGGGGGGCTCCACCATTCCCCCCAAAGGAGGAGGAGTCGCCACAGAGTAGGCGACCAAGTGGTTGTAGCATATCTGACATTTGATTAGCTGCTATGCTGTAGTCACAGATTTTAAAAAGTGATCTCAAAGTTCAGTCGCAGCCCTTTACGCCTCCCTCCTTTGATATGTATCTGCCTCTGCTCTGAAGAGGAAATTCTCACCTCCTGCACAGACACCTAAGGCTCTCAGGGCTTCATGTACCCTGAGTTGAGAGATGAGCCTCTGACTTACAGAGCCTGTAGCCAGAGAGAGAGAGAGAGAGACCCACTTTTAACACCATCTCCCTGGACTCAACAGAGGCTCCTTTTCACCCAAGCCAAACAGAGAAGCAAAACTAAGAGAGCGTTCCTGTACTGTGAGAGATGCTGCAGCAGATACCCCCATGAGCCAGGATATAAAGTCAGGAGGAGGCGGGCCAGCTCTGCAGATGGTACCACCCAACTGTGGACTGTTAATGTCATGTTGACCATGAAATCGCTGGTGCACAGGCTCCCGTCCAAATCTAGAGGAGGAAGGAAAGGGTTCAGCTATTTGATTTGGGGGTGGGAGGGGAGGGGAGAAGAAAACCTGGGTTGTGACGTGGAATTAAAGGGTTGTCAGAAGAGCGATTGGGCTGAAACAGGCAGAAGACGTCCCCTAATATACAACAGCCAGGATGGTGTAGTGGTTTGGGAGTCGGACTTAGACCTGGAAGATCCAGGTTCAAATCCCCGCTCAGCCATGAAGCTTCCTGGGTGACCTTGGGCCAGTCACTATCTCTCAGCCCCACCTACCTCACAGGGTTGTTGTGAGGACAAAAAGGAGGGGAGGAAATATGTACACCACTCTGAGCTCCTTGGAGGAAGGGCGGTATAAAAATGTGAAAATAAACATCACTGTCATTAAGACGGCAGCAGTTATGTGGCGGAAAGTGCATTACAGTTAACTGGAAGTACTTAAGTGCATTGAAGCCACTTGTTCATTGCAATGCGTTAGACAAGGAATATTTGGGTGAAAACAATAAGCCTAACGAGGAGAAAAAATGAGGGGAAGCAGCCCAAGGATTTCCTCTGTGACAAGCCAAGCGCTAAGAGAAGCACGACCTAAAGCCTGCAGCTCGTACCCTTCCACTTGCACCAGGAGACCTGAACGACGGTCACAACAGCCCCATAGGGGTGTCTGAGCCAAGAGAGGAGTGCCCCCACCTTCAACCTCTCCCCCCGCACAGCCCCCGGTTACCAAAGGAGCTAAGACATTTCTCGATCAACTCATCGAGGGTGCAAGAGCGCCTCAGTTCTCCTAGACGGATGGAGGTCAAGGCCTGGTTGATTTCCCTGGGGTTAGGGCAGGTCTTCCGGCGTTGGCTCTTCCGCCGGCGGATCTTGCCGGCACCCGGGATGGTGCCGATATCTGCCAGGCTGGGGGTTTCGGCTCGCGATTTCCTGCAAAAGAAGCAACTCTTCAGAAGACCAAACGGATACGCTTTCGGCAAGGCCGTTGTGGATTTATGGAAGAAAAGTCCATCACAGTTTACAAGCCATGATGGGGATAAGCAACCTCCTGGTTGTAGGAGTAGGTTTTCTCTGTGCCAGGTGCAAGGGAGTGGTGATACAACCAACAAGATACAGGTATCTTGTTGTCTTGTGCTCCCTGAGGCAGCTGGTGGGGCCGCTGTGTGATACAGGAAGCTGGACTAGAGGGGCCTTTGGCCTGATCCAGCAGGGCGCTTCTGATGTTTGTTATGTCCCCTCCAGGCTGCGCTTTGGAAGCAAGGAAGGACCAATCTTGCAGGTTGCCCAAACCTAGTCGGGCTGGTTTGGAAACAGGCAGGGCGGCAGCAGCAGCAGCAGCAGCCCTACCCCAGAGGCCCCGCAGCAGCATCAAGCCTCAACTTTGCCATACAGAAGCCGTCACTTCCCCAGAAAGATTCCCCCGCTGGGCTTTCCATTCCTTTCTCTGGAGCTGGCAGAGAAGGTTGGCAAGCAAAGACATGCGACAGGACCCTGCTGGCTCCTCCTCGCTACCCAAACGCACAGGAGCCGCATTCTGCAGGGCAAGGGGCTCTACTCTGCTGATGCTCGTTTTGTAATTGGTTTGTGGAACTCCTTGCCACAGGATGTGGTGATGGCACCTGGCCTGGATGCCTTTAAAAGGGGATTGGACAGATTTATGGAGGAAAAGTCCATCACAGCTTACAAGCCATGATGGGGATAAGCAACCTCCTGGTTGTAGGAGTAGGTTTTCTTTGTGCCAGGTGCAAGGGAGTGGCAACTGGACACAGGTATCTTGTTGTCTTGTGTGCCCCTTGAGGCATCTGGTGGGGCCACTGTGAGATGCAGGAAGCTGGACTAGATGGGCCTTTGGCCTGATCCAGCAGGGCTCTTCTTATGTTCTTATGTTTATCCCTTGTCTCTTCGAATGCAAATGTATGAGAAGGTATTTTCTGTCTGATTTCATTTCTTTGTTTCAAAGATTTATATGCCGCTTTTCCTCATAAAAACGACGCTGTCTAAGGTCGGAGGCTCACAACAATACAATAGATACAAAAACAGACAAGTCCAGCACATATAAAACGAGAGCAGAATAAGAAACAAGGAAATGGCTGGGGGGGGGCACTAAAGGGAGACAGCCAACTTAGACAAAAAGGTCTTCCGCCCCTTTCACACGTTCACCAGGGAGGAGACCGTTCTCTTCGGACGCATCATCATCGTTTGGGCTTTGCTCTTCAAATTCTGAGCAAATTTAATTCTAAGGGTTGACCCAGCACCATGGGAAAGAGATGGAGCTAGACACCAGACATTCCCTGTTGTGGATCTCATCTCTGCCATGACCGCGGTAGGGCTGCGATCCCAGGCAAGCGTTCTCAAGAGTTCAAGACTGCAAGAAAATCTCCCCAACTCCCATATTTTGATTTTACCACAACAAACCTTTGGAGAATCGACAACATTTCCCCACTATTTTCCTTCTCCAGCTTTTCTTTCTGCTTGCCATCTAACCTGATGAAGGCATTGGATTGTGGATATTTCTGCCTAGGTTGGGTAATCTGGACCTATTTTTGCCTCGTTGCAAGGGACCCGGGGAATTGTAGTTCTGCAAAGAGGCTAGTCTGTTCCTAAGCAAACCTCCCTCTCTCTCTCGCTCTCTCTCTCTCTCTCTCGCTCTCTCTCTCTCTCTCTCTCTCTCTCTCTCTCTCTCTCTCTCTCTCTCTCACACACACACACACACACACACAGATGAGAGTCAGCACAAGCATTCTGTGCAGAAAAGCAACATGTGGCTCCTGAGAATCACAAGTGTTGTTTTTTTAAAACAAAAACCCACGTCTCTAGCTCTCATGACTTAGAGATGGGTCATGCTTGATAACCCCCCAGATGCGCAAATTCTCCTCCAAAGGTTAAATAAGGACAGTGATCAGGGGCTAGTAAATCAGAACTCTCCCTGGTCAACGGAGACCCTTGGGAGAATGTGGATCGCCTCTCTCGGAGCGCATGCCGCCGCCACCGCCGCCGCACTGAATCCTTATTTCGCCTTTGGAGCATGCACAGCATTCCACCTCGAGTCCTGTCCCAGAAGTTGCATTGGCCATCTCCTAGGAGAAGGCAAAACATTTATTCCGGCCTTTTTGCTAACCCCAACCTCACCCCAGCTTCTCCAGCGCACACATGCCTTGGCTTCCGCATTTCTCCACCTACATGCGCACTTCCCCACCTCACCCCCTTGCATTTCAGAGTCACCCACTCAGCCAGTAGCTGTACTTGGAAGCCCTGAGTTATACTAAGGAACTTCCTCCTCCCCCTTGCCCAACTTCCTTGCATATAGCACTGACTGCATTTCCCAGGCCGAAAAGCAATTTTCTCTGCAAGTGGTGAGGCCCATCTCTCTCCATCTGAAAGCTCATCTCCTCAATGTCGCTTTCATTCCGATTAGTTTTGCACCTGCCCTGTGACCAGCCTTTTATTTTCCAGAAGGTGACTTTACTAGATCAAAGAGAGACACTTCCGCAGCTCCTGAAATTAAGTCATGCTAGATTCCAGCAGGGCTCCTTTACAAAATCTCAGCTTCCCCTGCAAGTTAGTTAAGGTAAACTTTGCTCAACCTGAGCTACAGAAATAGACCTTTGCAGGACCTCAGCTCCTAGACTGCCAGCGACGCAAAACATGCCTAAAAATCATTAATTAAAAGAGATGCAGAATGACAATTATATAAATCTACTCTTTGGCCTTTAAGGCTAAGACGTTTCTGACATAAGTTGTAGGTATGTGATCTTAATAAAAGCAAATATTGAAATACATGTCCTGGTGTTTTTTTAATTCACAAGGTGGGGGGAGACTTCAAGGCAGGTGCTGTGCAAGACATTTTGCCTCCTCACACTACTGAGTCACACAAGCAGAGAGATGCACCCCACAATTCCTTCCTTGACATCTCCCAGGGGATCATGCCCCAGAATCTTCTGTAACAGATCTTGAGAGATCGGTCTCTGATCCTTCAAAATCCCAAGCAGTCGGTAAGGGTGTCCCTGCTTCCAACATCTCACAGTTTGTAATCTTTTTTTTTTAATTACTGATTAAAAAATTCATACAGCACTCTCTCAAACCCAGAAACGTGGGTATTTCTGATTCATACAGCACTCTCTACACTACAGCATGCATGGTGCAGGCCAGGTCTCTGCCCCGAGAAGCTTCCTATCTTTCAGCACAGAGGAGGAATGGAAGTGGGTTAAACAAATGGAGAACATGTGATTAGTTCTGTTAGTTGTCTGTTAAGTTCACACACTTAATTTCAGTTACAGTCAGGTATTATGGGGGATTAGGCCAGCGGATGGCGCCGTGGGTTAAACCGTTGAACCATGAGCTGTTGATCGAAAGGTCAGCTGTTCGAATCCGTGACGAGGTGAGCTCTCGTTGCTTGGCCAGCTCCTGCCAACCTAGCAGTTCTAAAGCATGTTAATGCGAGTAGATAAATAGGTACCGCTTGCGGGAAGGTAAACAGCGCTCTGTGTTCCAGCTGCATGCTACGCGCTGCGGCAAGGAGAGTCACGCCGGCCACATGACCATGGAGGTGTCTTCGGACAACGCTGGCTCTTCGGCTTTGAAATGGGGATGAGCACCACACCCTAGAGTCGGACACGACTGGACTTAATTGTCAGGGGTCACCTTTACCTTTATATGGGGGATTATGGAGTTGTGCAAAAGACTTTGTGGAAAAGATGAATTTTGGGGAAAAAAGAGAGAGGTGGTATATCAAGCGAGTGCCCTGGCAGGAGGCTCCGGGCATCATCAGGAGCAGCCAGGGAGTAGAGATGGAGATGTTTGAGGGAGCAGAAGCCCTTTGGACAGCTGAGACCAATTGCAGGGGAGGAACGAGAGATGAAAAAATTGAGACGCTCCGTGCAACACTTTCTCCCGCCGCAGTAGTGTGCCCTGCAGACGTGCCTTCTGCTGCAGCAGGCGTGCTAATTCACTGACCACAACAGTTTCCTTTTACCAAAAACAACAACTCAACCCCCCCCACACACACACACCTAATCTCACAAAGAATCTGGTTGTGCAACAGAGCTGCGACTCCAGGCTCATTTTCCACGTTTACCATTTTCTGCAGCCTGACCCCAGTCATCAGGGACAACTGGTGCCTACGTTACTTTCAAAACAGAAAAAGGAGCCAAAGGCTGCGTTCGACCCACAGTTAACGGGTCTCACCTGCAATCAGGGCGACACACCGCAAACATGCACAGAATTCGGCTATGGATCCTGGATCTGAAAACCAGGCAGCTGAGCGTCTCCCAGCTCAGAACTGGGATTTTTTTTTTCCCACCGTGGGACAAAGAGAAATTAACATCCCTGCTATCCAAGGGCAGGCGCGCTAAAAGGGCATCTCCGAGCTGTACGTCAGCAGAGGAAAAAGTCGCTCCCAAAACTTCTGTGCCTTTAGTAGCTGCCCAGCAGACAGAAGTTCAACAACGACAGCTTTTTCCTGTGCTTGATGGGGGCGAGCATCACCTGTCAAGTTTCTGCCTGCCACGGATCTTTTCAAACTTCCTTTATGAAAAATATTACACCCTCCTTAGAGAAACTTTGTTTCACCCAAAAGCAAGTGCCCATAGCGGGTAAGAATTGGTTTCTACAAAGCACTAAAAGACGGCAACGACGACAGCAACAAAATTTCCCTAGCTGAGAATGGCATGACAGTCGAGTGCCAGCAGGAAAATCCCAGCAACACCCCTGGCAAAGGGTTACAGTGAGAGAGTTTGTGCTTACCTCTTACTTTCTCGCCGGTTCAGGTTCATTTTTTCTTTCTCCAGCCCACCAGGGTCCTTTCTCAAACTCACTGTTTCGACCTGTCTTGGCCTTTTGCTGTTCTAGCTGAAATCCCTTTGCCAGATGTTGCTGGCGAAACCCACATCCATGCAAAGTGGCACCCTGCACGGCACGCTAGAGCGCTGTGCTCTGCAGGGCAGCTGAGTCAAAAAGAACCGGTTGCTTGTATGCAGATGTGCGGTTAAAAGGAACTGGGTTACACATGTGGTGTGTGTGTGTGTGTGCGCGCATGCATGTAAAAAAGAGATAGACAAGAGGGTGGGATTGTGGCTATGACATCATGGCCGTTGGTGGTTGGTGGGTGGGTGTTTTTTAAATGAACAGAGTCTGCTTTTGATAGCCACAAGGCAGGCATAAATTCAACTGGTGAAGCCTTCCTCCCCATTCTTGCACCTCTATGCCAGGACAAATTCCACCAGCTGAATTTCTGCTGGTCCCACAGCTGGGAAAGCTAGAGGGGGAGCAAATGGCAACTCCAGAATATGGCTGGAAAGAAAAGCAAAAAAAAAAAAAAAACGGAGAACGTAAATGTATAACGAGTGAAGCATCTTCGGGATAATGGTCATAAAATACAAGGATTAAAAAGTTTTTTTAAAAAGTTTTTTTAAAAAAATTAAGTTTTTTTTTTAAAAAGTTTTAAAAAGTTTTTTTTTTTAAAGCTTCACTCGTTGTACATTATAACTGGCTCCTAACAGTTTCAGAACGTAAATGGCTCCTCCCTACCCACCATGCTCAAACCTCTTGGCATGACTACTGCAGGAACAGAATTAAGGAGCTTAGACTGTCCCACCCTTTATTCTAACTCGCTCCAGTCCCAGTTCTGTTCAGTGGCTCCAGAACAGAACTGGAGCCCGCATTGCTACACCCGCCGCTCACCAGAAAACACAGCTCCCATCTCAGAGCCAAGAGGGGAACCTGGGAGTTGTGGTGCCGCTCTGGCTTGTTGCAACTCCAAGACCCTCTCCCCCGTGCTGTGAAGCAGGACTTGGCACATGTCCTGGCAACCCAAGGACCCCCCCCCCCAAAAAAAAATTGGTGAGTGTATCAGCTGCTGCTGGTGCAACTCCCTGGATTGGAAAAGGAAGAGAAGGATGGTGTGAAAGCAGAAGTGCGGAGGGTGCTTGAGCAGCCCACCACTGTCCTCTCCTCTCCTCCATGCTTCCTCTTTCAATCCAGAAATGGGTGGGCACTCCCTGCCAAGTCACTGCCTGAGGCAACCGTCTCAGTTGGCCGCCCAGATGGGCCAACCCTGCAATGCATATACACCCTGGAGCCAGGGAAGCAGGAAAGGGCTTCTCCTCTCCCCTGCACCCCCTTTTTATCACCACCACCACCACCACCAGAGAGCTACGAATACAGAACCCAGTCATGATTCATGACTTATTATCTAGTGCCCAGGGTTGCCAGTTTTTCAATCTGCCTCTGTAGCTGTGCTTCTAAGAACAGCTTGATCTGACCACAGTGTCATCTGAAGCTGTGATAAGGTCTCCCTTGGTGTTGAGGAACACTCCCTTTGCTGTTTTCTACAGAGCAGGCTGCTGTTAAAAGATGCAAGAGCAGGTCCCTGCCTCTAGGAGTTTACAGTGCAGAAGAAAACAGAAGGGAGGGAAGGGAGAGGCACATGGAATCGGGGATCCTGGCTTCCAGGTCATTTGTACACTCTGAGACCCCATTCATCCCCCCCAAAAAAAACTAGCGACTAGGAAGCAGAATCCAAGCACCCTGATTTTTACATCCCCTACATCAGCATATAGACCCCATAATAACCACCCCACTGTCACCAAGCTTTTCCCTAAGAATCTAAGATTCAATGCTTTCTTTAGAGGTGCATGTCCCTTTAAATATTGTATTTGCCTCCCAGAGAGAACTTATAAATGGCTTGATGCTGTTCCCCTTTGTAACTTTTTCTCCCCACCCCCGGTTGTTATAGTAGGTGGGGAGACAGCACTGAAAGACAGTTTCTGTTTGGTGGGAGAGTATAGCAAGAGAGAGGTACTGGCACAGATAAAATCTTGTGTGAGTTAAGGAGATGAAGTTTTTAAATTAGGCTGAAGATATTAAGGGGCAGAGTAAAGGATATTTGGTGGCCAGTACTGTAGCTTTACAAGTAGAACAAATGGGAATGAACATTTGGGGAGGATAAACCCCAAAGAAGTTTCACATTTCACTCTGAAAGGATGAGCCCCTTATTCTGTTGGGCTCCTCCAGATATGGTGGGACTGCTTGGTTAATCTGGAAAGTGATGAGGACATGTATTTATAATTTTAAGTGTTTTCCCAAGAAGACAGACCTGGGTTATGATTACCTCTTACCTTGAGCTGGGTTATTTTGGTGTATTCTCCCCATCCCCTATTTAGTGATTTGCCTATTTTTTTTTTTTGCATGCTTTAACTCCAAACTCTAAAGAGCTTTACAAACAAAACAATACAAATAGTTGTGAGAAGAGGTGCGGTTGAGGTGGTTTTTCTGGGCTTTTGAAACCTTACTATGTGAAAGTGTGCAAGCTGCACAAGAATGAGGTCTAGCCCAGAGAAAGGGGAGTTTTTGCCTGCCATTATCCATTACCTCAAAAGTGTTGGGGTTCACGTTCAGCATTGGAAGACTAGTCCTAGCCAGGTGAGTGGCTGAGTGCCTTGCCCAGTGTGTGTGCATGTGCGTGCACGTAAATTAAAATGAAAATAAACTTGTAACCATCCCTGTGGCCCTATGAGCTTCAGGACCTATGGATTGTCAAGGGCTCTTGAACCCTGTAGGTATCAGGTGGTTTAGAAAGGAAAAGGGAGTGCGGGGGGGGGGGGGGAGAGAAGGAATCCACCTGTATAAGCCTCTAGCAATTTATAGTAAGTATCCTAGAGAGGGGCAATTAAGGAGAAAAGGATATGCCTCTGAGCTTGTGCAGATTGCCAGGCTGTAGACTCCAGCCTGGTGCAGTCAATGAAATGCCAGGGCTGAGCCCTGCAGCATGCAAAATGTTCACTCACAAGGCGTGCCTCTGAGCATGTGCAAAGTGCTTTTGTTCCACCATGAATAAGCAGCAAAACAAAAACACGCCTCTGATTATGAAGGACTTTCTGGCTTTGAGGCAGGGTTGGGCTCTAAGAATTTAAATGCTAGCGGAATGAATGTTTCGGCAAGACAAACAGGTCCTGTCTTGTGGTGATCTGCCTCACTTTGTGAGTACCAACCCGGATATTTCCCTTTGGTTCCCCAAGGGGACCTTTCCCCCAAAATTCACGTTCCCCCCCTGTGGTTGAGCTCTCGGGGGCTGAAGGGGTGTGTGGAGCTGCCCTCCCTGAAACCATTCACCCACCTACAGTATCTCTGGGAGAAAAAAACCTTCAAAAACTATTGATTGATTTGCTGTTTGCGGTGTGTGGGCTGTTCAATAATCTGTCTCAAAGGGGTGCCATAAGGATCTCTGAAAATAGGTGATTTTTTTGCACCTTCAAGAGAAGGAAACTGCTTGTGAGTCACTTAATAGGGGACAGATTTTGCCTTAATAGACACTGATGTCCTCAGTTGGGGAAAGGCTGATTGCAGCTCCAGGACAGTGAGAATCTGCAGTTGGAGAGACAGTGGGGTCATTTTAAATAGAGCCTTGGAGGACAAGAGTTTATTTATTTATTTGTCACATTTTTATACCGCCCTTCCTCCAAGGAGCTCAGAGTGGTGTACATATTTCCTCCCCTCCTTTTTGTCCTCACAACAACCCTGTGAGGTAGGTGGGGCTGAGAGATAGTGACTGGCCCAAGGTCACCCAGGAAGCTTCGTGGCTGAGCGGGGATTTGAACCTGGATCTTCCAGGTCTAAGTCCGACTCCCAAACCACGACACCATCCTGGCTCACTTGACTGTTGAGTTGAGTTGACTGCAAGCAGTAGCCTTACGTAGAGGAGGCCTGGTTGGTGTTTGCTTGGCAGCTAGTCTGCTAAGTTTTTGGCCTGAGGTTCTGGAAAGCCATCCTGCGTTCTCCAGCTAGGCTCCCAGATTTAAAAGAAGTCTGCATATGCCATATGCTCAAAGGCACATTTGTCCCTGCTGTTTCCCATGGCACTGAGGACAGGCTCCACACCAGAGATCTCCTGATTTGTTGCTGTTTTTCAAACAGAGTTGAAGAAAACTGCGTAATTATTGGTTTTTTTAAAACATTTCTATAGTGCTGGCAGTTTAGAGTAATGTGAATGTGGTCTGTGCCCCAAGGAGCTTACAAACAAAATATCTGCCTAGTTTAATACCCGCTGGGCAGTTCAATCTATGCCTGCTGTCTTGCAGGAGAAGGCTGCTGTGCCCGCTTCGTCCAGGGGTGTCTTCGGCGTTCCACTCCACCTGTTGCCCCTTTCAGAGCAGGCAGAGGGGGTTCCACAGTGAGTAAAGGCACCTCTGCTTTTTGGGTTGCCCGTTCTTGAAGCCGCTTCGAAGGAGCCTCTTTTTCCGTTCTCTGTGAAAGTCAGGAATCCTCTTTGGAGGCTGTGGACGTCGGCAGAAGAGGGGCCTCCTCCACCACTTCCCAGCATGCTGTTCTCTGCGGCAAAAAAGGGGGGTGCTTTCTGCAGAGCACATAGGGTACCAGCTCTGACAAAGGCAAAGATGGGTTTTTCCCCCTCCAGCGTGATGTAATGCCATTAAGCCAAGGAGGCCCTGTCATTAATCTCCAGGATGGCTTCAGTCGTTGCTGATCCTCAGAGAGGGCCGGCCCATTCAATAGGCAGATTGAGGTTCTTGCCTCAGGTAGAAGATTGGTGGGGCCTGCCCTCCTCCATTTGCCCACATGCCTCCGCTGCTGCTCCTCTTTCCAATTCAGGTAGTGGGAGAAGCAGAAGCCGATGCATCACCAGGTAAGGGGGGGGGAGGTAGCATTTGGCACAGGTGCCAGGAGGTCTACCTTCCATAAGCAAGAGTGTCCCAGCAAGATTTCTTTTCTGCTGCCCCCTCTAAGCAGACCCCAGAGATTCCCCGTAGGTTTTTTTTGGCAGCCTCTTTGCTCTCACATCCTTAGGTTCCTCGTGGCCGCGTGTGAACTGCTCCGACCCCACCTTCACGTGGAGGGGCTCTTCCGAAAATGTGGCTCCATGACCCGCATCAGAGCTTTGAAGGTAAAACGTCTCATTGGAAATCTACGGTGCTGGGGGCTTCGACTCTGTCGATACACGTGTACAATCAAATGTCTGACGTTGTAACTTTCCAACCCCTCGTATCTGGAGGGTTTCCAATGCCTCTTTGGCCAGTTGACAACATTTGGCCTTCCTGCTTCTTATTTTTGCATTCAGCGCTTCTACTTTCAGAATGGGTTACAGGTCTCTCCCCCCCCTTCTCAACAGCTCTGCAAGGTTAGTAGCTGCTGACATGGCTTTAATGTTCAAAGTACAAGCTTATTGATGTTGTGATCCACTTTGGGGAACTCCGTTCAAAAAGTGGGATAGGAATTTTAATGAACAAACATTCCCATTTTACAGACAGGACCACTGAGGAGGTGTAGGCCACCTGCTCAGTCCAAGACCATTGCAGTGAATTCTTAGCAGAGGGTGGGGCTGGGTCAGATGCAACTCTCCTTTCCGTTGGGCTAGACATCCAGAGACTCTGGAAATCTGTCCTAGTTGGGTCTATGTCCGGATTCTGTAAGGCACTGAGACACTCTAGCCCTCCACTCTTCTTCCACAATTCCTCTCCATCTCTAGGGCATTGAGACACTCTAGCCCACCACTCTCTTCCACACTTCCTCTCCACCTCCCTCTGCCTTTTCCAATCCAGGGAGTGGGAGAAGGAGGGAGAAGAGCAGTGGAGGTTAGCGGGTGGGCAGAGGTGGATGCCCCCCACCAATCTGCTGCCTGACCCAAAGTAGCTCTGTTTCCCAAGATTTCGGGTTTCACATTCTTAGAGAGGCACTGAGTCTAAGAGAACCTGTGGTGAGAGACATTCCGCTGCCGGCTTTCCTGTTGGTGAAGCCAGCCTGCATTTGGGGTGGGGGTGTTGAAATGCATACCAGGAGAGGTTGCTTAAACCTATGGGAACTTGAGTCATCCTTTTACCAGTAACCCTTTTGCATTTTACAATTCTGCTGTTCTCCCTGCCATGGGGGGGGGGGGGGAACGGGACCCAGAATTGTAACATGTCTTGGAAGGAGTGGAATTTTTTTTAGTAGCAACTTTGACGCAGGCAATACTACATTTCTTACTGCGATTTGCGTGCATTTCTACAACTGTTTGGGGGCTTAATAACAGTAAGACATAAGCCACGTCCTCTTTCTTGAAAAGAGACCGTGCTTTTCTTCTGTTTGGCGTGACATGACATCTGGCTGACCACTGTTGGAAGCAGGATACAGGGCAGTTCTTGGCAAAGAATTGGGACTTGGGGGTTCTGCTGACAGCTGGGGTGTTGTTGGGCTTCGCTGCAGCCTGGGCGATGCGTTCCTTGTGGTTGTCTTTTCAGACCCGGTTGGAGGCTGGCGAAAACTGCCTGGAGATGGCTCTCCCGTGCGATTTGGCCACCCTCGTGAAGCAGTTCCTGAGGGATCTGCCTGAGCCGCTGATCCCAACCGAGCTGCAGAGGCCGTTGTGCGAAGTGCAGCAACGAGAAGACCGTGATCTTCGGGGCCCGCTGACTGTCCTCCTCACCTGCCTCCTCCCTCCGGGAAGTGCCCCCACCCTCCGCTACTTCTTCACCTTCCTGCAGGAAGTGGCAAGCAGGTGGGCACTGTAGGGAGTCGGCCTCCATCTCAGATCCTCTCCTCATTGCCTGCCGCTTACAATAAACCGGAGCTCCCATCTACTCCCACCCTAGATGATTTATCAGCCTTGCCCCACTACTGCTGCTCTTCTATGGGGTGGGTGGACGGACAGATATCGATTTATGTAGCCCTCTTCTGCCGAAGGGCTCAGGGGGAGTAGCAAAGTTCTGACCCTTGCTCCTCCTAAGCGTTTGATGCTGCCTAAGGAAACGGGCACCAACACGATACTGTGAACCTTGGCATTAAAAAAACAAAAGGAGGTATCCGATCTAGCAGGGTTGTGCAAGCAATACACGTTGCACCGACAAATTGGCATGATTTTTTCGTTGAGTAATAAACTTCAGAATGAGCTATTCTGTGGAAATGACCCTTGTTCCTGCTTGTTCCGAGGTGGGGCAAGCAAGGAGCACCAAACACCTCTGACCAATGAAAAGCCGCAATCAGCCATGTACCCGTATTGTCCCGAGTATAAGACGCACCTGATTATAAGACGCACCCTTAAAGTTTGGTGCTATTAAAAAAATTTAATTAAATCACTGGCATTAAATTGCAACAGCCTGATGATAAGACGCACCCCTAGTTTAAAAACTTAAATTAGGAGAAAAAAGTGAGTCTTAGACCAATACGGTATATCATTGATGGGATTTTATCAGGTGTTCCCCACTCGAATTTTCATGCATATCTTTACAACCATGACGACTAGGAGCACTTTATTTTTTTTAAATGGAAGTGGAGGTTCGTAGAAAGCAGAATTCTGGCACTTGGTGAGAAGAAAACAGGCTTCAGGGTTGTAGTTAGTTTTGTTGTGGTTTAAGAGGCAGGAGTCTCTCAACAGTTTCTGCAGCCGGGAGGCTGGGGCTTCCTTTCCCCCCCTCTGTTTCTCAGGTGGAGTCAACCCGCCTGCGCTCGGAGCCTTCCCAACAGCTGCCAATTTGTCCCCAATGGTTCCCTCCCTCCTGGAAAGAGGAAACTGTACAAAGGGCCATAGGAGCGGTTTGGGAGGGGCCGGATTCCCAAATTTTGTTGTTGTTGTTCAGTCGTTAAGTCGTGTCCGACCCTTCGTGATCCCATGAACCATATCCCGCCAGGCCTTCCTGTCCTCCACTATCTTCCTGAGTTCGCTCATTTTCATGTTGGTTGCATCGGTGATGCTGTCTAACCATCTCATCCGTTGCCTTCCCCTTCTCCTTTTGCCTTCAGTCTTTCCCAGCATCAGAGTCTTCTCCAGAGAGTCCTCTCTTTGCATTAGGTGGCCAAAATATTCGAGCTTCAGCCTCAGTACCTGTCCTTCCAGGGAACAGTCAGGGTTGACTTCATTTAGGATTGACTGATTTGATCTCTTAGCAGTCCAAGGGACTCTCAGGAGTCTTCTCCAGCACCACAGTTCGAAAGCATCTATTCTTCGGCGCTCAGCCTTCCTTATGGTCCAACTCTCGCAACCATACATTGCTACTGGGAACACCATCGCCCTGACTATGCGAACTTTTGTTGGCATGGTGATATCTCTGCTTTTTATTATGCTGTCTAAGTTTGCCATAGCTTTCCTTCCAAGGAGTAAGCGTCTTTTAATTTCATGGCTGCTGTCTCCGTCTGCAGTGATCTTGGAACCCAAAAAAGTAAAATCTGTTACTGCTTCCATTTCTGCCCCTTCTATTTGCCAGGAATTGATGGGACCAGATGCCATGATCTTAGTTTTATTAATGTTGAGTTTCAAGCCAACTTTTGCACTCTCCTCTTTCACTCTCATCAAGAGGCTCTTTAGTTCTTCTTCACTTTCTGCCATTAGGGTGGTATCGTCTGCATATCTGCATATCTGAGGTTGTTGATATTTCTCCCGGCAATCTTGATTCCGGCTTGCGATTCATTC
Organism: Plestiodon gilberti rubricaudatus; assembly: GCA_026170595.1. Taxonomy (NCBI): domain Eukaryota; kingdom Metazoa; phylum Chordata; class Lepidosauria; order Squamata; family Scincidae; genus Plestiodon; species Plestiodon gilberti. The sequence goes on from JANXHW010000011.1 coordinate 10,330,783, forward strand.
AGCCCTGCATTTCTCATAATGTACTCTGCATATAAGTTAAATAAGCAGGGTGACAATATACAGCCTTGCCGTACTCCCTTCCCAATTTTGAACCAATCAGTTGTTCCATGGCCGGTTCGAACTGTTGCTTCTTGACCCGCATACAGGTTTCTCAGGAGACAGGTAAGGTGGTCTGGTACCCCCATCTCTTTAAGAATTTGCCACATAGGATTCCCAAATACCTATAGCAATTCCTTGGAAATGGGATGAGCTAGAGCTTGCTATAATTTACGAAGGATCACAGAAGTGCACTGGGTGGGAACCAATTCCCAAACATCTGCAGAACGAAGTGTGCTGGAAATGGGAATAAGACTCTTTAGTCTTCTGCAGCACTTTCCAGTGATTTTAGCACGAATTGAATTTAGCACCAGTGAATTGCTACAGGCAGGCGTTACAGAAAACGGGTCCCTCCCCATTCATTCCTATGATGTCCCTTTTGGGGCAGCAATAATCCAAGATGAATAATAGTTGCCCAAGTCACTTCGTGGGGAGGTGGGGGGGGGAAGATGTGTTTCAAGTCATTTGGTTTGATATATCCTGGCTGTGCTTTCAGGGGCTGTAACTGAATGACAGATCAAATGCGTTGCATGCCGAAGATCTCTCCAGTTTTAATTTCCAGCATCTCCAGCTACAAGGGTCAGGGGATGGCAGGGGATGGGAAGAGTACAGGTGGGCCCCCATATCCACTGATTCGCTATCCACGGTTTCAGTTATCCACGGATCATGGGGACCCCCCCCCCCAGGCTTTTACTTTTTCCCCAGTAAGCTTTGTTTCTTCCTTAAAGAAACAGGAGAAACCTTGCAGAGCCTCTCTAGGACTTAGTCTCGTTCTATTTGCCTGCAATGGAGGCTGCTTCTCTGTTTGTTTTAAGGAAGAAACAAAGCTTGCTGAAACAAAAATAAGAGCTGGGGGAGGGTAAACATGCCTGCCTGCAGGGGAGGCAGGGTGGGGGGGGGCCCTCAGGAAACCATGGAGGGGGTGTTCGCTCTTATCCACGGTTTCAAGTATCCACGGAGGGGCCTGGAACATATCCCCAGCGGATATGGGGGCCCACCTGTATTCCCTGACTGAGAGCCTGTGGAGCTGCTGCCAAGCAGAACAGATGACTGTCTAGATGGCTGAGTTGGAACTTGAACCCAGGTCTCCCTGTGCCTTGGTCTAAAACAGCTATGCTGGCTTGTGTGGGTTGCATGGGATGCAATGTCCTTGTTAACAGGGCACAACAACACACACAGGCGTCCCCTCTTCCTTGCCCTGTTACAGATCTCAAGACCCTCCTCTTTCTCCTTTTCAGGTGCGCTCAGAACAAGATGGATTTGGCCAACCTGGCTGTCGTTTTTGCACCCAACCTCTTCTCCAGCGAGCTTTGCAGCAAACTGGACAGCAGAGCTGAGGAGCAGCTGCAGAGACAGGCGGCAGTGATTCAGGCTTTGATTGGCCATGCGTCTGAGATCGGTACTTCTGTGGCACCCAGGAGGATGGGGAGGAGGGCTCCAGTTGGATCGTGTATACACACACACACACACACACACACACACACACACACACACACACAGACACACAGACACACAGACACACACACACACACACACACACACACCTGTCCCTTGTGGGGAGAACAGGCACTGAGATAAGGGAGATATATGGGACATATACCGTATTGCTCTGAGTATAAGACTCACTTTTTTCTCCTAATTTAAGTTTTTTAAACTAGGGGTGCGTCTTATAATCAGGCTGTTGCAATTTAATGCCAGTGATTTAATTAATTTTTTTTAATAGCACCAAACTTTAAGGGTGCGTCTTATAATCAGGTGCGTCTTATACTCGGGACAATACGGGGGTATATTTTGTACAGCACCTAGCGCAGCAAAAACCATTAACAAGGAAAAGGAAGGGGTGCTGAGTACCCCTTTGTGTGCTAACTGAAGCACACCTGCTGCCCTCTGCTGGGTGGAGGTGGGGCAGCAGTGCTGTCTTGGCAAATCCACGAACACTAGGCTGGACAGCTGAAGAGTGAAATGAAAGGGCTGATCTGATTGCATCGGCTTAAGGAGGCTCGCTTGGCAAGCATAAGAGCAAAAGAGGCAGGCAGAAAACTCAGAGATGGGTGGTAAAGAAGGAACAGTACGGTGGCTAAAACTTTAGGTACAGGAAGCTCCTAGTTTGCATCTTGCCTCTGCAATGAGCTCCCTAGGTTGTGTGTTTTAGGCAAAGCACTGGCTCGTTTCTCTCAGCCTCTCTTCTGCAATACGAGGGCCGTAACCTTGCACTGGATTGTTGTAAGGGTGACGACAGGATAATGGACGTGAAGGTGCCATTAATTGTACAGGAGGAGGCATAAGGATGCTTATGCATATAAGAACATAAGAACATCAGAAGAGCCCTGCTGGATCAGGCCAAAAGCCCATCTAGTCCAGCTTCCTGTATCACACAGCGGCTCCACCAGATGCCGCAGGGAGTACAAGACAACAAGATACTTGTATCCTGTCGCCACTCCCTTGCACCTGGCACAAAGAAAACCTACTCCTACAACCAGGAGGTTGCTTTTCCCCATCATGGCTTGTAAGCTGTGATGGACTTTTCCTCCATAAATCTGTCCAATCCCTTTTTAAAGGCATCCAGGCCAGGTGCCATCACCACCTCCTGTGGCAAGGAGTTCCACAAACCAATTACACGCTGGGTAAAGAAATGTATTAGATTGTCACTAAAATATGATTAAGGACTGCCTTGGATATTTGCCCCCACCCTCCCCTTTGGTCTCTTAGGCACAGTTCCCCAGCCTCTCTTGGAAAAAGTACAGGCTGCCTTTTCAGACATTGAAAGCCAAAAACTGTCCCCTTCTGGGTCAGAAGATGCTCGACACAGGGGTGCAGAAGCCAGGAAGAGGAGGAGTCAGCGCCGCCGCAGTGTGAGCGGTGAGTGTACCAGAGCAATGGCTGCCCAATGAATCAAGGGTTTTTTTGAAGGGGGGGGGGGAAGCTGAAGTGTTCCACCCCCCTATGCCATCTTATCTCTGGGTTCCATAGGTTTTTCTAGATTTTGGGGAAGGAATCGGGACCTTTTGTCACCCTAGGATGTTGCAGTGTGATCTACATGCAGTTCCTTGCAGTGTTGCTGAGGAAGCATCCAAACACTGTTTGAATTGTCTGTGTGTTGTGTAGTCTTGCTGTTGTGGAATTAAGGTGTTTCTGAAATTCTCCTAGGCCAGACCTCTCCCTCAGTTTGAATTCCAAATTATCTGGTTTGGGTTCCAAAGTGAAATCGATGCACTAGGAATTCTCCATTGATCGGTTTTCTTACCATAATTTCCCGAGGTTATTGCTGAGTCGACATGCCAGGCGCTAGCCAGTAGGTGCCTTTCCCCATAACTGGGCTTTTTCCTGATTCAAACTGAGTCATGCTGAAAGCCTGCAGAGCAAGTTTTTCAGAATGTGTCCTGCAACAGAAAGATAGACATCTTCATAAATGTACATCTTCTCATCCTATTTTACAATGCGGGTTTTTGTGAGGAAGCGGCTACCCATTTGTTACTGCAAATGCCGTCATTCAGTATTCGTTTCTTCCCCTGCTGAACTCGGTTGGGTTCACGAATCGTTGAGCTGGTGCTCGAGTTGAGTTGGGTTGAAAGTGGCCAAATGTGGTGACCTAATTTCTCTCCCAAAAACATTTCTTCCCCCAAAACACCTACTTCTGCTTCATTGACTACGCAAACGCCTTTGATTGTGTGGATCACAACAAACTGTGGCAAATCCTTAAAGAGATGGGGGTACCAGACCACCTTACCTGTCTCCTGAGAAACCTGTATGCGGGTCAAGAAGCAACAGTTCGAACCGGCCATGGAACAACCGATTGGTTCAAAATTGGGAAGGGAGTGCGGCAAGGCTGTATATTGTCACCCTGCCTATTTAACTTATATGCAGAGTACATTATGAGAAATGCAGAGCTGAATGAATCGCAAGCCGGAATCAAGATTGCCGGGAGAAATATCAACAGCCTCAGATATGCAGACGATACCACCCTAATGGCAGAAAGTGAAGAAGAACTAAAGAGCCTCTTGATGAGGGTGAAAGAGGAGAGTGCAAAAGTTGGCTTGAAACTCAACATTAATAAAACGAACATGAAAATGAGCGAACTGAGGAAGATAGTGGAGGCCAGGAAGGCCTGGTGGGATATGGTTCATGGGATCACAAAGGGTCGGACACGACTTAACGACTGAACAACAACAACAAATTTCTCTCCCATCATGCATTTGGGAGCCCACAGTTGTCACTAGTTGTCATTATTCATTTCCATTACGTTATTTGGGTAGCAGTACTTTTAAAAAAAGGCCAGCGGGTGGCGCAGCGGGTTAAACCGCTGAACCATAAGCTGTCGATCGAAAGGTTGGCAGTTCGATTCCCGCGATGGGGTGAGTGCTCGTTGCTTGGCCAGCTCCTGCCAACCTAGCAGTTCCAAAGCATGTCAATGCGAGTAGATAAATAGGTACCGCTTGCGGGAAGGTAAACAGCGCTCCGTGTTCTAGCCGCATGCTATGCGCTGCAGCAAGGAGAGTCATGCCGGCCACATGACCACGGAGGCGTCTTCGGACAACGCTGGCTCTTCGGCTTTGAAATGGGGATGAGCACCACACCCTAGAGTCGGACACAACTGGACTTAATTGTCAGGGGTCACCTTTACCTTTTTACTTTTAAAAAATGGCTCTTTGAAATGAGATGCCTGTACCAAGGTGGTGGTGGGGGGAGAGATGTTGAATATTGGGGGACTTGAAGTGGGGTAACCTTCCCTCCTGCTTTTTCCTCTTGCAGATATTGTCACCGAAACCCTGAGTAAATTGAAGACGGGTCGAGCCCTTTGCACTACTCCTTGCCAAGAGACCAAAGAGGGTACGTGGAGAGGACGGGAGAGGGGGAGCGACCAAGAGGAAGGGTGGTGGGCTAGAATTGTCTTGAAAGAATTCATCAACAGAGCCCTTCATATTGGGGATGCGTCCGTCAATGCGGGTTCAGAGTGAGAAGTGAGATTGTTTCAGTGTCAGTTTGAAGGTCAGTTTTTCCTGTCTTTCTCCACCAGACTTCCCAAGTAACGCATCTCTGAAAGTCTCCTTCAACTCCAAGCGAAAAGCTTCTGATGATGCTAGCTGCTGGGTTTCTGAACTTTCAGCCAAGAAGAGGTAACAATTTGGGACTCTCCATGCAAATAAAGCAGCAGCAAGGCTTGGACTCTGGGGGGGAAACAGCATATGGGCTCTGTTGGAGCCAGGATAGTGTAGTGGTTTGGGAGTCGGACTTAGACCTGGAAGATCCAGGTTCAAATCCCCACTCAGCCACGAAGCTTCCTGGGTGACCTTGGACCAGTCACTATCTCTCAGCCCCACCTACCTCACAGGGTTGTTGTGAGGACAAAAAGGAGGGGAGGAAATATGTACACCACTCTGAGCTCCTTGGAGGAAGGGCGGTATAAAAATGTGAAAATAAATAAATAAATAAATAAATATGGGAGAGATGGGAGAATGAGATTCTCCAAAGGGACAGCAAATTATTATTAAGAATATTTATATTCCGCTTCTCAACGGAGTACTTCACAAAGCATTTTGCATAGAAAGAAATCGATAAATGGTTCCCTGTTCCCAAAGGGCTCACACTCTTAAAAAAAAAAAATACAGGAGAGACACCAGCAATAGCCACTGCAAAAGACGCCATACTGGGGTGAAGAAGAGGGACCATTAAAAATCTTAAAATAACCAGAACATAGTAGTTTTTTAAAAACCCTCATTCATAGCTCTTTCCTGTTGCCCATTGCAGGAGATCAATCTTGGATTCAGCCAGCTCAGATTCCCTGGAAGATGCTGGAGACCCATTTGATCAACCCACAAGTGCAGGTGGTGGTTTACTCTCTCCCCCCCCCCCTCCTGTTATAACTTGTTGAATGCATTTCTGCTGGAAGGCTTGCTACTTCCTGAAGTGCCTGCGGCAGTATGCAAACTGAAGCTTAATTGACCTATTTAATTGCTTTAAAAGGCAGGGTGACAGACGTTTATTTCAGGCATTTCATATAGTAGCCCAAGCTTTCAAAAACCGCTTCCGAAAGATAAAACCATAAAACAGACTAGCAATAATAAAGTGCATTTATTAGACGATCAAACAAATCGGTGACAAGATTTGAGCGTGACAAACCAGGGCTGAGGTGAAATCCCTGTGTGTGTGTGTGTGTGTGTGTGTGTGTGTGTGTGTGTGTGTGTGTGTGTGTGTGTGTGTGTGTGTGTGTGTGTGTGTGTGTGTGTGTCCCATTAGGAGGCCTCATTTGTGGGCTATGAAATGGCAGGGGGATGTGGCAGTTTTGGAAGGTGGAGTGGGGGGGGGGCTTACTAGTGGAACTCCTCCTTTCCCCCAGAAATTCCTCGGAGAATGACGCTGTCATGCATGCAGATCTGAGAGGACTCTTTGTGCAGCCCCTTCCCCACTTTCCCAGAGCCTGCTGAAGAATTTCCTATTTCTAAGGGACCCTTATAACAACACTTGCTCCTATGGAAGTCAGCACTGGCCCGAGGGGATTCAATCTTAAGGCAGCCCCTTCCCCACAAGCGGAAGTGTGGGTTAGGGTCCGCCTGGCATCTGGAGTCCGCCTGGTGGGACGGTGGTGGTGTGAGGGTTTGGAAGACCTAACATGCATTCAGGTTTTTTTTGTTTTTTGAGAAGGAAGACAAAGAAATCAGTTTAGCATTTTAAATTAAAAGCTGAATCCTGGTGGTGGGCTCCTCAGTCCCTTTGCTAATGTATCCCCACATGCCCCAGTCTTCTCCAGCAGCCCCTCAAATCCAGTCTCCGATGCAGGAAGCCGGGTCAGCAGCCCCCGAGTCCCGGCGGTGACAGTTCAGAGGAAACGGAACAGCTGTAGGAACCAACCTCAGAGGTAGGTGGGGGGGCCGTGGTTGATGGAGGGAGAGGGGGCTGCCTAACAGGGGGCTGTGATGATGGGTCATGATAAAGCCAGTTAGGCTTATTGTGGAAATTCCTTTTTCCTGCTACTGGGGTTGGCGGGAGGCTGTTAAATAACTGGTGAAGCCATTCCCAGAACAGCAGCTTTGTGTTGGGTGAAGCTGCACCTGTTGGATTACTGCCATGATCCATATGCATGATGCTTATAAGTTATATACAGCTGAAGAAGGGCAGGTCCCTGCCTTGAGGGGTCATCATTCAGCTCCTCTTACTACAGCATCTGATCCCCTGGCCTTGCCCAGAAGCAAATGGGGCGCACTCACCCCACTCCTCGCTTGTCACTTTCCCTTCTCCATCAGTAGCACAAACCGGTCCGGATCCAGACTCGCCTCGTCTGGCGGATCTGCAGGAGAGCACAGGCAGGGGATGGATGTGGCCGGGTGCATGGGTTCAGGCCTCCGGAGTCTGCAGAGTCGGGGGCCCGGGGGAGGGGAGTAAGTTACTCCTGAATTGCACCACAGGGCAGAAAGTGTGACCCACACTTCCAAAGAGGGGGAGGAGCAACCCTCCCAGTGGGAGGACCAGGCCAGGGGGTGGAGAAGGGGCCGAAGGGGCGGGGACAGCAGGCCCCTTGCTGGGTTCAACAAGCCTCAGTCCTGCAGGCCAGGGATGAAGTTGGCTGGGTTGAGCCCGAGGGGGGCAATTGGCTGGGGAGGGTCCAGAAAGGGGGTAAGACTCCCCCCCCCAGGCCAGGGCCACTGAGAGGAATTTTATCAGGGGTACAAAGTTTCTTTTGGGCCCCTTTCCTTCATGTGAATTTGGCTCCTGGGCCCCCTTTTTTTTGCTCCTGGGCCCCCCTTTTGACCCATTTTAGGCCCGGGTATGATTGTACCCCCTTAAGTTTAACCCCCCTCTCCGAGGTCCTGCCCAAGGCTGTGGAGGACGGGACAGCTGCGTCCTAGCGGGGACGGCAGGCAGAGCAGGACCACCCCAAAAGAGGTGGGGGGGCAGGTGGAATTGGGGGAGCCGGGACTTAGAGGGGTGCAGTCCTTTTGCTACGCCCCCCTTCCCTTGTGGGTCGCACAGACGTCTTCAGACTAATCAGCCCAATTTCCTTGAGCCACCGCAGACTAGCAGCTAGAAAGTTCCATTCGGATCTGGCAGCCTTGGGTTCGAATTACACCCCTGCCATGAAGCTGAGGGCAGGTTCCCCACTGTCCGACGCCAGCTGTCTTGCTTAGCATCCTGCTCAATCTAACCGAAAAGGTCTCCTTAGGACCAGATATTTTCCCTAACGGCAGCCAGCTGGCTGCTTCCAGAAGCTCCCAATTAGGTGGGTTGCCGTGTCGTGGCTGTCCCTTGTTTGTCCCTTCTGGGCCTCCATGCTCTGTCTGAGGTACCCTAGGTTATGGTTATGATTTTGCAATACTGCTAGGTAACACTACCCTAATCACAAGTAAAGCTCCTCTCTGATTCTGAAGCAGAGGCCTGTAACTATGAGAACTATTACTCCAATTCTTGCATTCCAGCACTAATCACGTAGAAGCAAGTGTCCTTGCACGCGCTGATCATGTACGCACATATGTAACCCTAATCAGAAAGTACAACCCCTCCTGTGCAGACTCAGCCATGAACAAGCCATGCTTTGTGAAACTGGACATTACTGGACACTATTTCATAGATAAGCATATATGGAGGTGTGAAGGTGATAGGCTAGAAAACACCGCAAACAGGAGGAGAAATTGTTGATTATGCATGACATGTTAGTTTCCTATAAAAGCTTTGTATGCCTTGTGATCGGGGCCTCAGTCTTTTGGAACTGATTCCACTGTGGTCATTTCTTCCATGGAATAAATCTATCCTGAATTCTATTATCTGTCGCTGTGCTGTTATTAAACAACGTGGAGCTGGAATCCAGTACTACTTTATGGTGTACTACATGTCTACTACAGAGTTTCTGTTTAGCTATCCTGGCGTATGGTCTGTTGATAAAGGTGCATCTCAGGCTAAGCAAAATACTGTGACCACCACCCTATATCGCTTTTCCTTTCAGGAAACGCTCTTTCCAAGCCACCCCTGCCTGCTCCCCAGCTCCTCTTCAGCGGAAAGACACGGGGCGCAAATCTTTGTGCATCTTCTTTCGCAGCAGCAAATATCCAGTGACTCCTCTGGAGGTGAGTGGTTCTGGTGTCCACCAAGGGCCAGACGTCCCCTGTTTGCCGGGCATACAGCTCCCACTCTGTCCAGTAATACACACCAACATCAAGGCCTGACTTAGGATGATAGAGACGGGGGGACGGGACTGGAAAACCAGTTCAATTTCAGACTGGAATTTCAGTAAGGACCTGCTGGGACTGAAACTTCTTGCCTAGGAATTGTTTACAGCATCTCATTGCAGCTCAAATATATTAATAATAATAATAATATTAATATATGTATACCCCGCTTTCCCCCATAGGGCGGACCCAAAGCGACTTACAATAAAAACAAATCTTAAAATACAAAATTGATACATAGAAATTATAAAAACAAAAACAGTTAAACCCAGGAATGTGCTATTGGCCTTCCTCTTGGCTCTCCTTTTGTTTTTTCCCCTTTCCCCCAGCAACCACACCCTGACAAGGCTGCAGAACCAGGTGGCTGCCTTCTGATGAAGAAGACTGTGATGGAGTCGCTGGAGGGCCCCACATCGCAACAGAGATGGGCCCAGCTACCCTCCTACAAGCTGAAGGAAAGTGAAAAGGGTATGGATTGTTTCTAGGACAATTGTGTGATGTAGTGGTTAGTGTGAGAGGGAGTTCCGGGTTCATATTCTCCTCTGCTGTGAAGCGCATGGGGTGACTTGCTATCTCTGGCTTAACCTACTTTGCAGCGTGGTTGTGAGGGTAAAAGTGGGGGAGGGGAGAGAGCTCAGTGTGCTGCCTTGGTCTCCTATAAAAAAAATGGGATAAAAAGCAACCCCTTTGGTATCTATTTCTTAGGCTCTCCAAATCCGCCATCCAGTGAAGACCCTTATTATGCCCCTCCTTGCAAAGACCTAGAGGTCCTAGATACTATTGGGAATGGTCAACAAGGTGCTGGGCTGAGCCCTGGCTTGGATGGCATCGGTGGTTTGCAGCAGGAGCCAGATCTGGATGTCCAACCAGGAAGCCAAAGGCTGCTGGATAAGACTGAAGGCTTGGTGGCAGAGGACAGACTGCCTGCTCCTCCGCTCTGGCGCCACGGAGTCCTTCGTCGGTCACTCAGTTGGCCTGAAGACCTGTCAGTGGCTGCGGAACAAAAGGAAATGGCTTCCTCTCCAGATGAGGCTCTGATCAGTCCTGGAGGGCCTGAGACGCAGATGTACAGTCTAGCTGAGCCAGCTCCGCCTGGCGTGGAAGAAATCGTGGCAGGGATGAGGCAACTGGGCATTCCTGCGCTGTGTGTCACGCGGGCAGGCGACGACAGGGTGGATTGCCCAGTGAACGAGCCTAGCCCTCTTCCATCCAGGCCGGAGCCACCTGAAGCCTGTGTCACTCTTGTCAACCGCCTTCGCCACCTCAACGAGGTGCCCAAAAACAGCCTGAAGCGCCTCGCCCTCACCTTCCAGCGTGCCTCGTCCCAGGCAAATGAAGGGCTGAACGCCCCTCCCAAGCGCAAGGGCGGGCGCCGGTTCGGCAGGTCTGTAAGCCACGAGAGCAACCTGCCCCTGCAGGCCCAGCAGGAGGAGAAGCAGCAGACTGGTAGTGCGGCAAAGAGGGGGGCCACCACCGGGCTGCCCACCAAGAGCCCCTTGCAGTCCTTCAGGGCCTGTGGGCAGCAAATCGTCCTCACCCGCAAGCACATTGCCATGTCCTTTGCTGGGCTGCGGAGAAAGAAGGAGGTGTTGCCGCCAAGCCCTCAAAATCCAGCACTGCCAGCGGCAGTTTCCCAGGAACCTGTGTTGGAGCGTCGGAATCTCTGTCCTGCCAAATCCCCCTTTGCGGAAATGCAGTTTTCTTCAGCCCACCACGATTCTCTGAATTTATAGCAAACGCTGGGCAAGGCTGGCGCATGAGCAACAGCTGGCCTAGCTGGGCGGGATTAGCCTCCCACCCCGGCAACTGTTACTGGTGATCCCACCGAAGTTTAGCTGCTCTGTCCTATCCAAAGGGAGTCTTCTCTCATCCTAGCCATTGGTATCCGTGAGCAGGTGATTGAGGAGCCAGAAATTCTCAAGTCAGTTCAAGTAACACAGTTCTCTTCCCCGTCAATAACTTCCCCTTTCGCTAATATTGACACCAATTCCACTTCATTCTGGTATTTCAGACTCACTTTGTCCACTGTCTGTTTTCCTACCCTTTAACGTGTTCCCATTCAAAAGTTTGTGTATGAAATCTTTTTGATCAGAAACGTAAAAAGTATTTATCAGGTTCCTGCTTCTCCTTGCTCTCCATAATCTGCCGGCTCCAGCAGCCTTAAAAGAGCCAGGGATGAAAGAGTCTGGGGACAAGACTGCCTTTCTGCCTCTACTATTCCCAGATTCAAATAGGGAGGAAGAGGAAGCATGGAGGAGAAGAGAGGAGCTTGCTAGAGCGTCTCACTGCCAGTTTAAAGGAGCAGCCGTGAAAATAACTGATCTGCCTTCGTTTGTATATGCTCCTCACAATCTTCCCCTGTGGACTATGGTATCCACAGGGTCAGGGTTCAATTCTGATGGCCACAAGCAGGAACGTGGGGCAGGGTTGGGGAAATGACTGTTTACTTTCTCAAAACTGTTTTTGTATTGCTGTTTAAAGCAAAAGGAGTCTGGTCTGGCTTGTTTCCATTCCACCCACTCTTTGCCGTATAGCTGGAAATGGACCCAAGAAGACAGACTTTCCAATCTTGTGTTTGTACAGTATGCATCAGTTTCCTCAGTTGCCCTCCAGGGGGCAGTCAAGGTCCTCCCTTCTTTCCAATACACTGTATTTTTTAAAAAGATTTTCTGAAGCTTTCTGGTTTTTCTGGTTTGCATTTTTGTGTCTTTTTCCTAATTCTACCACTAAATAATTAAAAGTAAGAAATAACCACATGGCTCTTTTTTTTTTTAACGACTTCTTCTTCCTTAACATGTTTTTCAAATGACTTTTAATTCCCTTTTGGCTTCAAACTAAAGGCCCAGTAACTCTCAGATGGGGAGGGGAAGACTTCAGGTATACCAATACTATAATATAGTGGCTAAAAGTCATGAATCGGGAGACTCCTGATTCAAATATTTCCAAAGTCAGAAACTTCTTGCTAGATAGAAGGTAGATTGGTGATACATCCCTGCCTCCTGCATCCTACCCTCCTGCATATACCATCCCAGTGGTATAGTCCTAACATGGCTGTACTATTCTGTATGTGTAGATTGGCCCAGTGTAGTTTAGCTGGTATAAGAAACAAATTGGGAAGCCCCTGATTCGAATGTTACCTCTCCTCTGAAGTCATTAGGTGTCGCTCAGCCAAGCAACGTTTTTCTCCCACAGCCTCAGTCTTCCCAGCTGCAATATGGGACAATACTGACCTCCCTTACAAGGCTATTACAAGATAGATAAATACCTGTCTTGTATACTCGTATTGTCCCGAGTATAAGACGCACCTGATTATAAGACGTGCCCTTAAAGTTTGGTGCTATTAAAAATTTTTAATTAAATCACTGGCATTAAATTGCAACAGCCTGATTATAAGACGCACCCCTAGTTTAAAAACTTAAATTAGGAGAAAAAAGTGAGTCTTATACTCAGACCAATATGGTATGTCCAAAGCTTTACATTTTCAAAGCTCTATATAAATGCACACATCTTTTGGAAGTAACCCCTGTTAGTCCCCAATGAAACATTAATAATTTGCATTTATTTAGAGTACTCAAAGTATGTTGTATAATGTTATTGTCTTGTGAATCTTGCAACAAGGTGCTGGTCTCTCATCTCCTTTTCCTTGATCTGTCCCAATGCCCCAGGGCCAAAATCGGTAGACTTCACTGCCAGCACAAGGACAAAGCCAGGAAGGGTGCGATTTTGAACCACCCACAGAAACCTTCCTCCCTATTGTGTGGAAAATTCCCCTAAAGGGTAGCAGCTAGTCAAGGGTTCAGCAGAACCATAGGGCAAAGCTCTGCATTCAACTGACAACAGGCAAGTGAAAAGTTAAAACCATAAAAAGAGTATTAAGACACACACAAAAGGTTGGAGGCGCTGGAAAGAATCGAACAAAGCAGGCTTGAAAAACGACTTGGGCTTTGCTCAAGTGCAGACAAAAATGAAAAGCAAGTAATGTTGACCATGGTCCTTAATCCTAGAAATGTTATTTGTTCTGTGAAATTAGTTGCCGGCCATGAAAGCCTGAAATCTTATCCGGCATTGCATACAGAAGTATAGTTTACAGGTTTAAAAGCCATGTTATTGGACAGGTTTATTAAAAATTTCTGAAGTTAAAACTGGATGAAACAGCCACAAGACTGTATCAAAAGGATACATAAGAACATCAGAAGAGCCCTGCTGGATCAGGCCAAAAGCCCATCTAGTCCAGCATCCTGTATCACACAGTGGCCCCACCAGGTGCCTCGGAGAGCACACAAGATACCTGTTTCCTGTTGCCACTCCCTTGCACCAGGCACAGAGAGAACCTACTTCCAAAGCCAGGAGGTTGCTTATGGCTTGTATACACAGGATAAAACACAGTGTAAAATCCACGTTCTAAAATCAGAAAAATCCGGCCATGAAAGCATTTGAACATTCTTATCCAGCAATGTATTTATTTATTTATTTGTTTAAAGAATTTAATACCCTGGCCTTTCTTCCGACAGGGCAACCAAGGCGGCTTACAGAATTAAAACATGTTAAAATAATACAAAGTACAATTGAAACAATTAAAAACAAGCAATTCTAACAGACAAACACCAGTGGGTCACCTTACGATTGCCTTTGGTTTTTTTTAAAAAATAAAAGCGCCAGCCTACCATGTCAGCCATCAAACGCCAACCTAAATAAAAACGTCTTGAGGCCCCGCCGAAAGGTCTCTAAAGAGGGAGCCGTTCTTAATTCCAGGGGGAGGGAATTCTATAATTGTCCTTGAGGTCACCCCCTCACTCGCTCAACTGGGAGGACAGCAGCCCCAAGGAGAGGAGTCAGGTGATGAGGAAGACCCTGTCTTGATTTGACTCCAAATCTTTGGGTGGGAATCCAAATTTCTTCCTTTTGAGCAGCTTGATTTGTGGTTTGGCCAGCATTGTCCTTACCCAGGCTTCCTAAAATCGCTCTTCTCCAATGCTGCTTCATAGCCTGGTTTCTCTGTTGCTAAATTTGCTATTTTTTTTTAAGGGGGGAGGGAGAGCACACAAATGGACTAATTTCAGAGATGCTCTCTAATAGTCTTTGGGGCATAGAGAAAAGAACCTAAATTTGGAAAGTCATAAGTATTGGAGTTCAGGAAGCCACGGTGATTAATTTAGGATTTCAAAAGTCATGATGTGGAGGAGAATGAAAAATCTGTTGCCCCTGTAAGTCCCCCCCCCCTCCGGGAATCAGTTTAATACACTAGACCAATAAAAAGCTTTGTGTGCCCGACTGTAATTTTTTCCTCTCTGCAATTTTGCTCCTGTTGGACTGCTTTATTTTCTTTCCCTTTGATAAAGTAATGGATTTTTAAAAAATAAGTTCTTACGTAACTAGCACTCTTGATTCAAGTGGCAAATATTTCTAACTCTTTTTAAAATGGTATTGTATTTTTATTTACTGTATCGACCCGTTGGGGTTGCAAAAGAGCTTGATGGCAACTTGGACATTTGGCATTCCTGTGAAAATTTGATGAGGCTGGAAGTCATGTCAGCCTGCCTAGGAGTGGCAGCACACTGGGGGGGGGGGCTCCCCTCCACCTCCCCGGATTAGAAGGGGAAAGAGTAGGAGAAGACTGGCAGTGGGCTTGCGCCCTTTTTTAAAACCCGGAGCAGGAGGGGAGGCTGCAGGAGGGAGAGATGGCTGGCATTCCTCTCGTTTGCAGGGGGCAGGATTTGGCATGCTGCTCCTGGTGCCAAGAGGGCCTGGGCTAACCCGAGTGGATGCTGGCGTGATATCAAGATACCCTTGATGAATAATATGGTGGTGAGTGGTGTTGTAGTGAAATCCCAAATACCTGGCTATCTCATCTCTGATTGGTAGCTGCCCGGCAGAGGATGGCGCTGGTTCTCCATTGTACAGATGGTTTGTTTGTTGCTAGAAAATGTGTTTACAGAGCCAATTATTATTTTTTTTCCTCCCCTTGGCCAACTCGCATCAGCTCTCCTTTCTTTGCAAAAACTATTGCTTTTTCAAAACTGGAGTACACATAATGACCAGAAGGGTATTTGCTTTACAGCTTACAAGTGGGCAAAGTGAACCCACGCAAACCACAGCATGGAGGCCGTGGTTAATTCCTGGATTCCGTGTACTATTATCACGGCTGTGAATAACTTTGCCTTTCTTATGGAGGCTGACTTTTAGCCTTCCGAGTACTTAATATCCATTCTCTCAGTAATTCTTGCAGGAATTGTGTGCTGTGGGGCTGAGGCCTGACTGATGACAGCTTGCCTAGGCTGCTGGGGGGCAGGCGGGGGCAGGGGGGCTGTGGGCACATGCTTTATCAAATCTCATAGAACCTGCTACATTCTTTGCAGTTATGATGAAGTAGCACCTATTATACCCTGCTTGTTGCTATGTCTGGGAAGCCTTTCTTCCTAATTGCAGCATGCAGGGGGAAATGCGATCTGCATGTTCCAGGGGGCAGGTTCCTGGGCCTGAGCTTGCAGATCATCGCAGGCGGAGAGCATTTCTTCCGTTGCTCAAGGCTGACTGTCAGCTGCTTCGTCGCCAAGTTTTTTTGCTAAGCGTCTTTGGATATCAAGGGAAACGCTAAAGACTGGACCCTAGGTCCTCATATTACATGCGGGGTGCGAATCGTCCAGTGTGCGGGGGTCCAGCCTTAAATTGAGCCCCATGGTTTGCTTGCTCCCCCCCCCCGCTTTGGTCTGTGTGGATGTGCCTCTTTCCTGCCATTCTCAATTATTTGGCAGGATTTATTTAGCTTCTTGTCATCTTTTGGCTACTCCGGCTTAGTCCAGAACTGTCTTGCCAGGCTCCAGCCTTGCAAACATGGCCATTTTCTTTTCTTTTGACATGTTCAGCATTTTCAGTGCTATCCAACACTTTCCCTCAGAGATGAGAAATCAGGATTATTAACTGCTTGGAGTTTTTACCAACCTCTCTGGATTGTTCTTTTCCTGGCTGGGGAACAGAATGGGACGGGGGGGGGGGGGGGAGAGAGGAATGTACGTTCAGTTTGTCTTCCTTACTTTAATTGAGAGAGAGAGAGAGAGAGAGAGAGAACTATTGGAGGTGGCATTTTGTATGTGGAGCAGAAGAGAAAGCACAGCAGTGGGCTAGAGTAGAGGTTCTCAACCTGTGGTATGGATACCCCTAGGGGTACGCGGACCTCTTGCTGGGGTTACGCCAAGCCCTGTCCCTTATCTGCCCCATCAGCAGCTAATTAAGTGTTAATTAACGAGGATTTTAAACTGTAATTATTTTTGGAGCCCTTCTGTCTCTGATTTTGGTTCTGGGCTTATTTTTGTACTTTGGAAAATGTACTTTGGTGGGGTGGGGGAGGGAGGAGCTGATTTTGGAAAGTGTGATGGAGAAAAAAAAGAGATCCATCCATCTCTCAGAGAGAGAGAGAGAGAGAGAGAGAGAGAGAGAGAGAGAGTTAAACAAGACATTTTTTACATTTAAAATTGTTTTAGTACTTTTTATTTAACAATTAATTACCTAATATTACCATATTGTCCCGAGTATAAGACGCACCTGATTATAAGATGCACCCTTAAAGTTTGGTGCTATTAAAAAATGTAATTAAATCACTGGCATTAAATTGCAACAGCCTGATTATAAGACGCACCCCTAGTTTAAAAACTTAAATTAGGAGAAAAAAGTGAGTCTTATACTCAGACCAATACGGTAATTAGCAGGGGGTACTTCAGAAAATTGGACCGTGATAGGGGGTACCCGGAACTCCAAAGGTTGAGAACCCCTGGGCTAGAGTGTACCTGACACTCTAGCCCATTGCTCTCTCTTCCTCCCTGTTTCCTCTTCCTCTCTTTTGGAATCCAAGGAGTCCCTGCAGGAGCAGCAAAGGAGATGGGCCTCAGTTCATGGACAGGCCTGCTGTACTAAAACAATTTTAAATGTAAATTAGATTAAATGCTAATGGATTCTGCTTCCGTTGCTAATTAGCATTTTAACTGAAGGCTCAATAGCAGTTCTTTTTTCCATCTTCAATCTCTGGGTTGTACCCAAGAAGAAGTTCCAAGAATTGGAACGAAACGTTGGTTTTACCACCTTCTTTCTTTCCTCGGACTTTAAATAGTATTCTTGGCTGTCAGTGAAGACTCTGCAAGCAAGTTTCCTCGGACAGTTCTGAATATTGTTTTAATACGTTCTGGAAGGATATTAAACATTACATGGCATCTTCACCAGTATTCTGCAAATCTTTTCCTATAACTCTTTTTTTTTTTTTTTTTACTAGTGCAGCCCCAGGTGAGTGCCTTATCTATTTTGGAGGCTTATGCTTTCCTGGGAGTAAGCCCCATTGAGCACACTGGGGCTTACTTCTGAGTAAACATGCCCAGGATTGTGCTGCGTGTCAGAATTCCACTTCTCTCCCCTGTTCCTGGGGTGTGGTAGGCTAGGCATAAGAACCCAGGTGTCCGAGCAGCTGCTTGCTAGAGAGTCCAGCTGCTCCGACTGCTGCCAGGCCCCAGAATTGCAGGTGGGCTCAGTTTTCCCGGACAGATTGTTGTGCCTTTGGTGCGACAGCGACAGAGGCTGTTAGGATGCTTGCGACCATAACGGGCTGCCAAAAGGTTTTATGGATGCAACACGTTGTTGTCAGTCGGATAATGTTGAGCGGCTTTGAGAGCCCCCAAAAGGGTCACTTTGAAGCGTGTCGGTTTTGCTGGTTTGCCTGCTTAATAGATAAAGCGCCAGGGCATCAGTGTGCTGCTGGATCAGGCCAAGGCGCCCTCAGATCTAGCAGGATGATGACCCTAACCCTTTCCCCGCCACCCACATAGAAAAGCAGCAGGTGGGGGTGGTTGGTAGGAAGGCAACAGTTGTCTGTCTTAAGGTAAACTGCCCCTGGCTGTGGAGGCTCAGTTAGTTCTTGTCTGTGACCCTGCTGGGGAGATCAAATGAGGTATCGGGCGGAGGAGTGGCTCCGGCTCCACATCGCCTCCTTTTCCCTTTCATTCATTCTCCGCGCTCTCGCTCCCTCCACCCGCCGCTTCTTTCCCTCCTAGGGGCGGTCCGGGGGCGGGGAGCCGGCTGGCCGGCGCTGCCTGAGTCTGGGACGCTCGGTTAGTGTCTCCGCGGCTCCCGGCAGCTGCGAACGAGCCAAGCCGGGCGGCCCCTATCCATCCCCGCTGCCCGATCCCCCGCCCGCCCGCCGCCACCCTCCCCGCAAGCTAAGCCCAGTCCAGCCATGGCCGAAGGCGGAGGGGAAGGGGAGGACGACGTGCAATTTCTTCGGACGGTGAGTGGGGGGGAGGAAGGAAGAATGCGGGGGGGGGAGATCAGAGAGGGGGGGCCGCCGGGAAGGAGGGCAAGGGGAAAAGGGAGGAGAGGTCAGGATCAGGGGGGAGTGGGGAAGAAGGATCGGAGACATGATCGAGGAGAGGGGAAGGGGGGGAAAGGACAGCAGCGGAGGAGGAGTGCAAAGGAGAACGGGGAGAAGGAGGGAAGGCGAAAGTCTAGCAGAGGAGAGAGAGAGAGAGATGGCTTTGGAGGAGATGGGGGCAAATAGGGATGGGAGGAGGAGAAGGCCGGGGAGAAAGGAGATGGGAGGGAAGTTGGGGTGAAGAAGGGAGGGTTGAAGGACAGACCTTTTTGGTTTGGGGAGGGGGAGGAAAGCAAGGATGTACGTGGGGTGGTGGAGAAGATCCAAAGGGAGATGGAAAGTTTGTGATGTCAAAGGTGGGGGGGGGAGTTTTGGGAGCAGCCAGATTTCCGAGGAAGAGGGGGAGGCCTTGGCTGGTATAGCACCTCCTGGGGATAGAAGGAGGAGATGGGGACTATGGGGGGCAGGTGTGGAGGGGTGTAACCCTTGCCTGTGCGAAGAAGCCCTCCCCCCCCGCTTGTGCTTCTGTGTGTCAACAGCTTGCCATGATCAAGGGCACCCCCAGGTTTCTTGCTTCTGCGGTCACACAGTTGGGGGGGGGCTGGGGAGGGAGGCTGGGCACAGTTGAAAAAGGTGTTTGGAGGTTAAATGCTTGAGGGCCTATTTTTGGAAAGACTTGGATGCTGCTGGGGTTGGGGGCAGAACTCTGGTACAGAAGAGAAAGAATTAACCCCAGAATGCCGCCTTCCAGCATAGCCTTGAACAATCCGGGAAGACCTTTTTCCTCCCATCTCTGATGCCCCCCCCCCCGACTTAGGGGCCTTTCCCTCCTCCTCTTGTGTTCGGGTGGGAGCTAAAATTAGAGGGGCGAGTCGTGTTGTCAGTGGGACGCCAGCCACCGATCTGCTGGAGAACAGGTGGTGTCTGTAGGGCTTCGGGCGGGGGGGGGGGGGGAGATGGTTGGGTTGGTCCCTGTTCCTTTTCTCCACCCCCCAGTCCCCCCCTGGGTTTGGACATGAGACATACCAAGAGCCTTGCTGGATTGTATCAAAGCTTCATCGGAGTCCGGCACCCTGTTTCAACACTGACTTACCAGATGCTTCTGGAAAGTTCAAATGCAGGCCCTGAAGATAGCACTTGGTGGTTGCCATTGCCTGGTCCCCGGAGGTATACTGCCTCTGCCCATGGAAGTTCCACTTAGCCACCCTGGCTCATAGTTGATAGCCGTCGATCTTCCATGAACTTGTTTGCTCTAAGGCTGTTCTGTCCCACTGCCAAAACTGATTAGGAACCAGAGGTCCTTGAGGCAGGAGTACCATCTCTTTTCTGGGCTGGGGGGGGGGGAGAGAGAGAGAGATCTTGACAAGGTAGCTAATTTTGTGCTTATGCATGAGGAGGAAAAAATGTCCTTGGGCAGAGGGGAGGATGCAGGGTTGCAAATGCTGAACATGTGCAAAGAGGGGGTGCACCACCAACAAGGTGCGTTGTGAAGCATGGCGGCAAGGCAAGTTGTGTACGTATACCGTGGGCAGGAGGGGGTTAACACCGATCCTCTCCCTAGGCAGCCTCTCCAGTTACGAACCTTTATTTATCCCTGGCTGACAGCTGAGCGCCATTCATCATGGGGTGGCACCTTGGGTTTTGGGGAGGCGGGGGTGGCATATGTCGGTGGGCACAGCTTTGCTGCCGTTGGGGGGGGGGAGGAAGATGTTTGCTTGTGGGGTGGTGGCTCCCTCAAAGGGTTAAGTCAGGTCTGCCTGAACATGCTGCGAACAGGGTAACCTTCTCTTGCTCCTGCTTCAGGCCTGTAGCAGCGATTTGCGCAAAGTTGGAGCAAGCAAACACTGCTGTGCAGAGTGATGGCTGCAGCAGGTTGTGGCAGTGCGCTGAGCTGTCGGATGCATGGCCAGATCTGGGATATTTGGGCCAGTAGGGGTGATGAAGTCTTGTTGATGGTGTGGTGTGGGGGGGAGAGGAAGATACCCTACTGTGGGCCTTGAAAGCCTTCCACCCTGCCCAGCATCCCCCATTCCCTGGTGGAGCGACAGGCAAAGACTTGTTAACTCTTTCTTCCCTGCTGCTGTGAATGGCAGCAGAGATCCTCCATGCCCCACAACTGTGTGTGGTTGTGCCTTTCTCATAGCTTGTGCATGGTAGGAAGCAGCTGAGGCGCATAAGGAGAGGGCGACCGAGTGAGCTGAAGTACCCCTTACTTGCCCAGACGGGAGGAAATACAGGTGGGCCCCCATATCCACTGATTCGCTATCCACGGTTTCAGTTATCCACGGATTGCAGGGCCCCCCCCCCCAGGCTTTTACTTTTTCCCCAGTAAGCTTCATTTCTTCCTTTAAAGAAACAGGAGAAGCAGCCTCTGGCTGCTTATTGCAGGCAAGTAGAACGAGACTAAGTCCTAGAGAGGCTCTGCAAGGTTAAGAGAAACCTTGCAGAGCCTCTCTAGGACTTAATCTCATTCTACTTGCCTGCAATGGAGGCTGCTTCTCTGTTTGTTTTAAGGAAGAAACAAAGCTTGCTGAAAGAAAAATAAGAGCTGGGGCAGGGGAGGCAGGGCAGGGGCCCCTCAGGAAACCATGGAGGGGGTGTTCGTTCCTATCCACGGTTTCAAGTATCCACTTGATGGTGGATACCATCACTCCGGATAAGTATGGAGGGGCCTGGAACATATCCCCAGCAGATATGGGGGGAGTACTGTATTGGTGTGTGATGGCTATGTTGGAGAGAGATAGAGACTGTATAGGTAAATGAGGGTCTGGGAGAATTTGGGGTGCTGTTTAGGGCAGAAGAGCTCTGAGTCAAGAGTCTCTTATGTATCTCCTGGTCCTTTCAAGGAGGTTTATGCAGGAGAACCTTTCAGTGGATCATGCCCTGGGTTAATGCAGATGTATATAGTGTTTTTGGTGCGTGTGTGTGGGATATCATCTGGACTTTCTGTCAAGACTCAAATATCATCCGCAGTGGCTTAGTGGTTAAGACGCTGAACTGCAGACCGAAAGGTCGGTAGGGCAGCAGTTCGAGACCCGAGTGCCGCGTGATGGAGTGAGCTCCCGTCTCCTGCCCCAGCTCCTGCCAACCTAGCAGTTTGAAAGCAAGACATTGCAAGTAGACAAATAGGTACTGCTGCGGCGGGAAGGTAACAGAGTTCCGTTAGTCATGCCGGCCACGTGACCAACGGAAGCGTCTTCGGACAGCGCTGGCTCTGCGGCCTTAGAAACAGAGATGAGCACCGCACCCTAGAATCGGACACGACTGGCTTTCGAGCAGGGGAGACCTGTACCTTTACCTATACAGAAACTCTACCCCTTGAACCTGCTTTCAAGCTGCTATTCAGAACCATGGGGACCAGGAACTTACTTTTTATCATTAGAAAAAGCAAACGGCTAATAAAGTTGAGCTGATCTAGATGCGGTGTGTACTGCCACCTATAGGACAGCCCCAAATAGGCATAGGTGGACTTGGAATGATATACCATACATAGCAGGGGTGTTGTATTTGTGATGCCAAAGTATACAGATGTTGGTGTGCTGGGCTCTGCACAGATGTTGTGCACATAACACAGACCTATGAAGCTGTCTTCGATAGAGTCCATCAAGCTCAGTACATGGGCTGATAACGTCTCCCCAGGGTTTTCGGGACATTCCCAGCCCTAACTGCCAGGGACTGATTCGATATACAAGTAAGAACAGTATATTTGTAGTACAGGAAGAGTAGATAGTATAGTAGGTCTTTTATCTGCTTGTAGTAAGAAAGGGCAGAGCTAAGCAAGAGTTCTGTGTGGAAGGAGAACAAAAGAGGCTTTCAGGTTTCTGTAGCGGAGCAAGGATTTGCGGGCGGGGGAGAGGTTCACAGGTATATACTCCGGGATATACTCCAACATTAAATTGCAAGAAAGAGAATGTGCTTCAAGATGTTTGCCTTGGAGGGGTTGTCTGTTTGCAGGGATCCCCTCTTTTCCCAAGGTTCAAACAGCAGCATTTTCTCATTGGGAAAATACAATTTCTTCCTCCTCGAGTAGTTCATTAGGTTTGACCGCTCGTGCTGTACGCTTGTTCCTCACTGTGTCCCCTATCCATTACATGGCCATGGAACGTCTCAGTTCCTGGGCTTGCCATCTCTTTGACAGGCGAAGGGCACCCTGTATTTTAATAGCCACACAACAGGCAAATGTTCAACTGGTAAGTCTGCAACTGCATGCTTGAAAGAGCTTCATCTGTCTTTTGCTGCTTGTCATGTGGCTGTTAAGAGTGCAGTATCCTCTCCCTCCCCCACAAAGGATTTATCTTTGGTTTCCTAGAAGTAGAATGAAAATGAGATTTAGGAAATACTGGTTGCCATTAAATAGACCCTGCTCTTGTGCTTTTAAAAGCAACCTGACATGCAGAAATTCATCAGACATTTCCATCATTTCATCTCTATGGCCATTTCATCTCTTATGCATCTCCCAGAGCCTAGCAGGTACTGGGGACTGATGTGTGGTAATTTGTGGTTTTGCTTCCAGGTCAGAGGTCATGCCATCCAGACACATTTAAGCCCCGGCGCCTCTTGCTTTAGACAGAGCATGGAGGGCATAGAAATTCTCTGTTGAGCGTGCTCTCTCTTCAGCCGTAACACTGTAGATAGCTCGAAAAATCTCCTTAAGTCCTGGGGATCTGCTACCAGTCAAAGTAGGCGATAGTTGCCTAGATGTCCCACCCTGTATGAAGTAGCTTCATATGTTTAATCTGTCGTTCAGGTGGCTTGTCCTCGGTGTCCTAGCAGCTTACAGTGTATAGCTGCAAGGGAACGTTGGGCGTGTGTTCTTGACTATGCACTCAGTTTGCACAGATCAATGGTGAGATGTGGCCCCCAGCCCAAATGGAAAATGCAACCCGGGACACGTCCCCGAGTTAGGGCTGTCAGCCCTCCAACCTTGGCTTGGGTTCTCCAGGAATCGGTATCCATCTCCAAGTAACGGCTGCAAAGAATCCTGGAGATTTTAACGGTGCCTCCTTGACTTGATGACATTACACCACGTTGGAGGGAAAACGTCTCCAGGAATATCTTCAGTCAGGTCGGCAACCTGACCCAGAATCCTTTGCAGCAAGGGTTCCGCAGCAGGCGGACCACTGTGGAACGGTTTCCCTGTGGGTAGAAGGGTTGGAACTCATCTGTGGAACTCCTTGCCACAGGATGTGGTGATGATGGCACCTGGCCTAGATGCCTTTAAAAGGGGTTTGGACAGATTCATGGAGGAAAAGACCATCACAGGTTACAAGCCATAAGCAACCTCCTGGTTTTAGAAGTAGGTTTTCTCTGTGCCAGGTGCAAGGGAGTGGCAGCAGGAAACAGGTTATCTTGTTGGCTGTGTGCTCCCTGAGGCATCTGATGGGGCCACTGTGTGATACAGTAAGCTGGACTAGAGGGGCCTTTGGCCTGATCCAGCAGGGCTCTTCTGATGTTCTTAAAGAAGCGGGGGGGGGGGAGAGGCTTTGGGTGCCCGACCCATCCTCTCCTCCTCCATCTCGCTAAACCCGGTGTCGTTCTCCAGGGATCCTGGAGGTTTTATACTGCGTGCTTATCGAAAGTCCTGAAGTGCTGAACATCATCCAAGAAAACCACATCAAGTCCATCATCTCGCTGTTGGACAAACATGGGCGTAACCACAAGGTGACATGATTGAGACTTATAAAATTATGCATGGGATGGAGAGAGTGGATAGAGGGAAATTCTTTTCCCTCTCGCACAACACCAGAACCAGGGGACACACACTAAAATTGAGTGGAGGGAGAGTTAGAACAGACAAAAGAAAATATTTCTTTACCCAGCGTGTGATTCATCTGTGGAACTCCTTGCCACAGGATGTGGTGATGGCACCTGGCCTAGATGCCTTTAAAAGGGGTTTGGACAAATTCATGGAGGAAAAGACCATCACAGGTTACAAGCCATAAGCAACCTCCTGGTTTTAGCAGTGGGTTTTCTCTGTGCCAGGTGCAAGGGAGTGGCGACTGGACACAGGTTATCTTGTTGTCTTGTGTGCTCCCTGAGGCATCTGGTGGGGCCACTGTGTGATACAGGAAGCTGGACTAGAGGGGCTTTTGGCCTGATCCAGCAGGGCTCTTCTTATGTTCGGCTCCTTGTCACGGAGAGCTCCTGTGTTTTTTAGTCGTTGTAGTACGTAGTAGAAGAGGGACGTTTTGGAAGGCGCAACTTGGCACCGGTCACAGTTCCTCCTCCTATGCCAACTTCTGCTCACACCTGGTCATCCTTCCTCCTTGCTTGGGTGGGCGGGTGGGAGGGTATCTGGTTCTAGGCAACGCTGTCTTTCTGCCGAGTTCTCTAGGAGAGCGTTTTCTGTCCGTGTTTTTGCAAAGAGGCATTCCTGACCTGCCCGTGTCGGTTTGTGTGTCAGCAAGTTCGGCGGCTTTAAGCTATGTGCTTACCCAGCCTTGGCAGGAATGCTTTGAACAGGTGCAGTCTCCAAAAATACGAGTCTCCTCTCCCTCCCGAATCCTGCGGGACTGGCAGGCAAGGGAGGGTGAGATGGGGCAGGGTTGACCCAGGGTGGTGAGAGAAAGGGGGGGGGCTGTTCCCTCTCTGTTTCCAGCACAAGACTCAACTTGGGAAATCACCCGCAAACTTCTTGTTTCCTCAAAGACCCTTTAGCCCCCCCCCCCCATCACTACTGGTGATTTTTTTAACCTTTTTCCAAGCTGGCTGCCATCTTGTCCTGAATACCTGTTCTTTGAGGGTGCTTCCCCACGGTGGGGGGGGGGGGGAAGGCAGAAACAAAAAGGCCAATGTCTGCCTAATTGCTTTTTGGGAACATGAATAGCTAGCTATTCCTCCTGGGGAGCGATTTCCTATTTTAAGCCATCTGTGTGCCCTTAACAAGGAAAGTTGGAGAGAGACTGAGATTCTCCCCCCCCCCCCAAAACCAATAAGACTTTTTTGCTTTGGGGGATTTTTTTTCATGGATGTGAAACCGGGGGGGGGGGGGAAATGTGTTATACTATATTGGATTCCCCTCCAAATCTCTTTTTTTTCTGACTGGTTTCTGAGGGGTTTCGTACCTGACAAAAACTCCCAATTTTTCCCCCTTGAGACCGCCTGTACAGGAACAGATGGGGGAGGGGGAGAGAGAGAGAACGGGAAAAGACAACTGCTTATGCCAACTTGGGGCTGCTTGGATAGCTGCAAGACCAAACGGGTCATTTTTATGCGTGACTTAGGGAGAGAACGTCCCTCTCGCCTCGGATGGGAAGCTGTTCAGCACACTTGGGTCACACTTGTGAAATGGAGTGACTTGTGCACTCTCGTGAACAGGCCCTTGGGGCGCCCGTTGCTTGCATGAATCCCTCGCTTAACGAGGGGGGGGTTCAAACCCCTTCCCCCCCTGACGCGATGATGAAGGTCGCACAAACTGGTGTGCATCTTGACACGCCGCTGGGCGTGCAACTGACCTGCGAACGTTCTCTGCTGCCGAAGCCGCCTGACCCACCGGATTCTGCTGTGGCATCGCAGCGCTTCCTTTTCTGGGCTTCTTCCCTGCGTCCTAAATTATGCTGTCCTGCTCGGGTGCCCATGCAGCTAATCCCTCTGTGGCTTTTGCTGTGCCCAGCACTGTGCTGGTAGGTCCTGTTGTGTTCCACGAAGGAAACCTACGGATTCAGGTGGTCACAGATTTGGACAGCTCGGTAATCTGTTTTCAGTTCCACGCATGTGGATGGAGCAAGGTTCTAGTCCACTGTGTGTTTCCCCGACACAGAATGCCCTCCTAGCCAGTGGGATATTGCTCTGGGCATAAGAACAACAATAGAGGTCGGCAACTGATGCCAGAATGAGACTCTGCTAACCTCGTGCCAAAAACACATGTTTTGGGCCGTCAGGAAAGGGCTGCTTGTGATCACGGGTGGCTGACTGACTGGCTAGCTAGCAGACCTGAGGAGCTAGCAGACCTACCCCCCACCAGGACCTACCCCCCCACCCAAGACAGTGGTGCCTAACTGTTGGCAGTGCCCCCTGGGGTTGGTTTTTGGCAGTGCACAGCCCTGGCCCACCCCACTTCACATCCAGCTCTGTGGGTTAGTGTGCCTGGCTACCCTCTTGCTTCTGTGGGGAGAGAGGCTGTGAAGATCTCTCTGTAAATGGAGCGCAGGCTCTGCGCTGAGGCTGCGCATTCCTTGGGCAGAAATAGGTCTTGCTGTGAAACCCAACCTTCTGGGAAGGGTGAGCCCAGAGTGGGTGGCGAGATGAGTTGGGAGGGCTGCATAAGTGGAATGTAAAGAGGGCAGAGGGATGGGGTGGGGGGTGGCGGCAAAGAGGAGAGAGAAAGAGAGAAGGGTTGTGGGCAGCTGAGGATAGGGTTGTATCACAAAAGGAAGGTGAACATTACAGCTGACACTCCCCAGTTCAGTGCAAAGTGTTTTATTTGCGCTCGCTACTGTGTGTGCCCTTGCCGTGGCTGTGTGGGGTGGGCTGTGGGTCTACCGCTGAGCTGCGACCCATCCTCAGGGCCCCCTATTTTGGAGTTCATGGCTGAGGCAGGGCACGAAACCAGGCTTCCCAAGTCACTCCGTCTCTTTCTGTCCGACCTCTTCCAGCTCTATATACACCAACTGTTTCGGTAGCCACGCTTGATTTTAAGTCGGCACGCATAGGCTGGCTCATTTGCTAAGTGCAATGTAAATAGCAGACATGATCTTTCTGAGGAGAATCCTGCTTATTAATAAAACCAGGTCGTCTGCTGCGTCGTCTTTGGCTCGCTCTGAGAAATAGTTTGAAGAACTGTCAGTTTGGTTGTCTCCCAAACCTGACTTAACTGCCTTTGTGGCACATCCCCTGCCGGGGGGGGGGAGCATTTGGCAGACTGCCTCATGTGGGGGGAGGCCTTGGGTGGCCCTGGTCTGTTCTCGCATCTCTCAAGCAATATCGGCGTGTCTGGGAGCTTCATTTCCCTCCTAGAGTCTTCAACAGGAAGTTCCAAAGGTCTTACTGTGTTTCCCCGAAAACAAGACCGTGTCTTATATTAATTTTGGCTCCAAAAAATGCAGTAGGTCTTATTTTCAGGGAGGTCTTATTTTCCCAACCTGTGGTGCGACCCCCGGCACCCCCCACGATCTCCCCGGCACTTACTTTGACCGATTAAAGCTTCATTCTTTCCCGAGGGTGCAAGGCCTGTACGGCCTGTACTCGAGTTCTCCACCATGGAGACAACATGCTAGAGAGACTCTGCAAGGTTGCAGCCTCCTTGCAGGCCTTGCTGGCCTCTCTAGCATGTTGTCTCTATGTTGGAGGACTCCAGTGCAGGCCTTGCAGAGCCTTGCACCCTTGGGAAAGAACGAAGCTTAAATCGGTCAAAGTAAGGGCCGGGGAGGTCGCGTCTGGCTGATGATCCTAGCTAGGTCATATTTTCAGGGGAGGACTTATATTGACGAGTGCCAGCAAAAATCATGCAAAAATGACAGTAGGTCTTATTTTCAGGGTAGGTCTTATTTTTGGGGAAACAGGTTATTGACTAAGCTCCATGGACCATGGAGGAAGATTGTATGTAGTTGTCTTGCAGCCAGTCGGATCATTGGTCCCCGTGGCCCAGTATCTTCTCCTGTAGTTACCAGCAGTAATTTCCATCCTTTAACTCAGGTGGCCATGAATCAGACGAAGGGCCTTTTTGCATGCAGAGCATGTCAGCTACTACTAAGCTATGACCCGTATTTCATCCTGAACTGTATCATTAATAGATATCTTTTTTTTCCCCTTCCTGCCTGTATAAATGAATGTGGGGCTGGAACCTTTGGAAAGGAGACAGACTATGTATTTTGAACTCATTGCCAACTCTTGTTTCCCAGGCATTGCATTAACACACTCCTCCCGCCTTGCCTTATTAATAAATACATATTTATATGCCACTTTTCATCCACTGCAAGTGTCTAGAGACAGTGATCCAGATAAATGAGACCTGCGCTTCTGTGCTAGGGGTAAGAGTGCCTTCCTCAACAAAGACAAAAGGGTGCGTCTCTTCCCCAGAGACAGCAGCATTGCAAGCTCAGGCATTCCTGTTTTAAGCAGCTGCCCCTTCCCCAGAGCCAGCTGCAAGCCTTTTTGCTCATGGCTCACCAAGTTGTCTGGGACCGGTGGAATGAGAGGAATGGACGCTTACGTTACACACACACACACACACACACACACACACACACACACACACACACACACACCCTGCCATCCAGAGTTTGCTCTTCCCTTCCTCCTTTCTGGTAAGAAAGAGCCAGGATGGTGTAGTGATTTGGGAGTTGGACTTAGACCTGGAAGATCCAGGTTCAAATCCCCCGCTCAGCCACGAAGCTTCCTGGGTGACCTTGGGCCAGTCACTATCTCTCAGCCCCACCTACCTCACAGGGTTGTTGTGAGGACAAAAAGGAGGGGAGGAAATATGTACACCACTCTGAGCTCCTTGGAGGAAGGGTGGTATAAAAATATGAAAAATAAATAAATAAGAAGGCTCATTAGCACAGAAAGGTTGTGGAGGAGGGAGGGCAGCTGTTCTCCTAGCTCAAGTCTCCAACTGAGACCATTCCCTGCTTCTTGTTTTGTGAAGCCCCTGGGGGAAAAAAATGTGGCTTTTTCCTCCCAAGGGGGCGGGTGAAATGGATGCGGGTTGTGGAAGCACATGCCATTATTTCCAGTGTTGGCTTCCACCCTCTTCGTTGATCCTGCTGTTAGGGTAGAATGGGAGCCGTGGGGAAGGGGCGGCGGAAGGACCTTGGTGAGGTTGTGGAAGCGAAGCGAGCTCTGGCCGGGAGCAGCCCCTTCTCCCCCCTCCCCTAGGGGTGCAGCTCTGGTGTTCTAAATCCCCAGCCCAGTTTTTGGCCTGTGTCAGTGTTTCCTCCTCTGGAGACAGCTGACAAACGGGTCACATATTCTGTGTTATTTCCCGGATGATTTCTGAGTCACCGTTCTCCCCCCCCCCCCATTTGGCTGCCCGCCAGGGTCCCCGCTGTTCTCCCTCCTCCCCATTCTTTGGTCAATGTGTCGTTTCTCTGCTTAATTTCCAGCACGGAGGCAGCTCTGTCATGCTTCCTTGTCCTTAATCGATCGGCAGCTGGAGGAAGTAACAGAATCCGGGCTGTTGGGCCTGCTGCTGATCAGTACGTCTCATGTCGTGGTTCTTGCCCTTCAGTAATTCGAGGCTTTTTGCACCCAAAGCGCATCACGGTCCTTACCTCTGGTATGAGCGTCTCCTAAAGGAAGACAACTAGGGCTGGAGAGTGTGCCCTGTGATGCATAGAAGACCTTCCCTTTTATCCCTATGTGTGGGGTTTGACATTGGTTGCCCAGTCGTCTTGAGGGAAGGGCACTTAGCACATGCTCAGAGGCACCTTCCTCACGTAACATGTTCTGAAGCTGAGCCCCACTTCAGCGTAAGCCTTGATCTCATCTCCCTCATCATCCTCACAATTCCTCATGTGGCCGTCGTCTCAGACAGCAGATTGATAGGGTGCTCTCACCTTGGCTTGGAAAAGGCAGAGAGGGACAGGCCAGAAGAGGAAGTGTGGAGGAGAGGAGAGGGGTGGACTAGAGCAGGGGTTCTCAACCTTTGAAGGCCTGGGTACTCCCTATCACAGTCTAATTTTCTGAAGTGCCCCTTGCTAATTAACTGCTAATTAATTGGATTAATCAATCAATCAATTAATTAATTAGATAATTAATCGTTAAATAAAGTACTAAAACAATTTTAAATGTGAAAAAATGTCTTATTTAAATCTGTGTGTGTGTGAGTGAGTGACAGACAGTGAATTAGCAGGGGGTACTTCAGAAAATTGGACCGTGATAGGGGGGGATCCTGTCTGTCTATTTTTTCCTCCAAGTCACACTTCCCAAAATCAGCTCCTCCCTCCCCCACCCCAAAAGTACACTTTCCAAAGTACAAAAATAAGCCCAAAACCAAAATCAGATTGACAGACGGGCGATGAAAATAAAAAATTAAAATCCATGTTCATTAACACTTAATTAGCTGCTTATGGGGTAGATAAGGGGCAGGGCTTGGCGTACCCCCCAGCAAGAGGTCCGCGTACCCCTAGGGCTACCCATACCACAGGTTGAGAACCTCTGGACTAGAGCTTTAGATAGTTTAACAATCAGATTCCCCAACTGCAGTATTAGTTATTCCTCAGTTGTACCTCTCCTTCATTTATTTATAGGAATGTTCGACCAGGGGGAGAATGACATTTTTACCTCCTTGGTTCAAAATTGGGTACAGAGATTTTGTATCTTAACATGCCAAGTTGCCCCAAGAAGCTTCTGATAGCCACTGCTCAGTCAAAGAGCATCACTTTTTGCAATCATCTCTTTCATAATCTAAAGAGATTTCTCCGGGCTAGGCAAGGGAACATACCAGACATAAGTGGCTTAAAGGGGAGAGAGATTCAAGATGTTGAACAAAAATTAAAATCCAGACGCACGCACACACAGACACACACACACATATGAGTCTGAAGTTCCTGGAGAAGCCTGCTCTCCCTTGGTTTGGATGTAAACAAGCTGCTGGGACCCACCTGCCTTGGCCCGTCCTGTTAAGGAATCTGTTCCGTTCCTGGCTGGGGAGAGATGGGGCAGCATATATTCCAGCAATGTCTTTTTCTGAGCATTAAGAAGGTTGCCTGGCCCAGATTGCAGCATGAATTGGGGACTGGGAGAGAAGAATGGGGTCGAGCCGCATGTGCGAGAGACATTTGAACAATTGATTTTTTTTCAGAAGATGAGAGAGAGAGAGAGAGCGCCGCAGAAACACCACCCAAGTCTCACCTTTTCTTAATAGATATTTTTATGCTGTTTCAAAAACTCGCCACACCTGTTTGATCAGAGAGGGCAGGGAGACAAACAAAAGTCATGTGTGTATCATGGTCGACAACACTCACAAACTACTTTCAGCTTCCCTAACAATGAAGACCGCCCTCCAGCCCAAGGTCCATGTTTTCTTTCGGTGACATTGCCAAACAACCCTGTGACTGCCCCAATCCATCCTTAACAATCAGCCCACAGAATTTGCTAGCAACAAAACATTTCCCCCCCCCTAGCTCACCTGCCCTCACACACCTATTTTTGGGGTGATTGTGGTATAAAAGGAGACAAAAAAGTGACAAAATTTGTAAAGCTTCCCTGCCTGATCACCTGGAGGAGATAGCTGGACTCGCCACAGGTGACTTGATGAGCGGTTATTTACATGTCAGTTGTATTGAAATGAAACATTGCAGGTGAGACAATGAGGGTTTGTTGTTGTTGTTCAGTCGTTAAGTCGTGTCCGACCCTTCGTGATCCCATGAACCATATCCCGCCAGGCCTTCCTGTCCTCCACTATCTTCCTGAGTTCGCTCATTTTCATGTTTGTTGCATCGGTGATGCTGTCTAACCATCTGATCCTTGGCCTTCCCCTTCTCCTTTTGCCTTCAATCTTTCCCAGCATCAGAGTCTTCTCCAGAGAGTCCTCTCTTCGCATTAGGTGGCCAAAATATTTGAGTTTCAGCCTTAGTACCTGTCCTTCCAGGGAACAGTCAGGCTTGATTTCATTTAGAATTGACTGATTTGATCTCCTAGCAGTCCAAGGGACTCTCAGGAGTCTTCTCCAGCACCACAGTTCAAAAGCATCTATTCTTCGGCGCTCAGCCTTCCTTATGGTCCAACTCTCGCAACCATACATTGCTACTGGGAACACCATCGCCCTGACTATACGAACTTTTGTTGGCATGGTGATATCTCTGCTTTTTATTATGCTGTCTAAGTTTGCCATAGCTTTCCTTCCAAGGAGTAAGCGTCTTTTAATTTCATGGCTGCTGTCTCCGTCTGCAGTGATCTTGGAACCCAGAAAAGTAAAATCTGTTACTGCTTCCATTTCTGCCCCTTCTATTTGCCAGGAATTGATGGGACCCGATGCCATGATCTTAGTTTTATTAATGTTGAGTTTCAAGCCAACTTTTGCACTCTCCTCTTTCACTCTCATCAAGAGGCTCTTTAGTTCTTCTTCACTTTCTGCCATTAGGGTGGTATCGTCTGCATATCTGAGGTTGTTGATATTTCTCCCGGCAATCTTGATTCCGGCTTGCGATTCATTCAGCCCTGCATTTCTCATAATGTACTCTGCATATAAGTTAAATAAGCAGGGTGACAATATACAGCCTTGCCGTACTCCCTTCCCAATTTTGAACCAATCAGTTGTTCCATGGCCGGTTCGAACTGTTGCTTCTTGACCCGCATACAGGTTTCTCAGGAGACAGGTAAGGTGGTCTGGTACCCCCATCTCTTTAAGCAGTATTGCTCCTTGCAGCATTGGATTTTCCTTTCAACCTCAGACACATCCACAGCTGGACGTCCTTTCGGCTTTGGCCCAGCCGCTTCACTCTTTCTGGGTCTACTTGGAATAGTCCTCCGCTCTTCCTCAGTAGCATATTGGACACCTTCCGACCTGAGGGGCTCATCTTCCGGCGTCATATCTTTTAGCCTTTTGGTACTGTTCATGGGATTTTCTTGGCAAAGTTACTGGAGTGGGTTGCCATTTCCTTCTCCAGTGGATCACTTTTAGTCAGAACTCTCTGCTACGACCTGTCCGTCTTGGGTGTCCCTGCACGGCATAGCTCATGGCTTCATTGAGTTACGCAAGCCCCTTCGCCACGACAAGGCAATGATCCATGAAGGAGACAATGAGGGTTACATAAGAGCATAAGAAGAGCCCAGCTGGATCAGGCCAAAGGCCCATCTAGTCCAGCTTCCTGTATCACACAGTGGCCCCACCAGATGCCTCAGGGTTGTGTCACTCACACTAATTCTTTATAACAACATAGCACTTTTCCATACATCCACAAAGGTGCTTCTGGTACGTTTTCTCAGGGTGGGCATGGCATACATGGGTTTGTATAAACAGTGCGCATAACTGGAATGCACGACTCCTTGCATGTGATTCTTCACATGGATTCCTGCATGAATATGATTTCCAATCGAGGTCTTATGTTAAAGAAAAACAAGGTTGCAACATGAGAAGGGTCTGAAAGGAACTGGTTCGGTGAGGCCTAGAGAAAAGGAGACAGGGGGGACAAAGATCACCATTTTTAAAAAACAGAAAGGCAAATATAGGCTGGTCTCAGGAAGTCCTCTTCACTAGAAGGCCAGTTTGCAAAGCTAACTAGGACGGTGTCAGAATCACCTTCTGAGGTTTTCAAGAAAAATTTGGCCAGGCCACCCAGGAATGGCTTTGGGGTTAGTATCTTCTGTTGTATGCCAAGGGTTTGGAGTAAGTGTTCCAGACTGCCTTAACCCTTTGGTAGCAGCATGACTCTGAACCTTTCTCTCCCTCAGGAAGATGAAGTCGTCCTTCAATGCTCAGCCACGATCCTGAAGGAGCAACTGAAATTATGTCTGGCTGCGGAAGGCTTCGGAAACCGGCTCTGTTTTCTGGAACCGACCTCGAATGCTCAGGTACGTTCTGAAGAAAGGGGGCTGCGATGGAAATGCAGGTAGTAGGTTCCCCCCCCCCCAGGCGGGTTGGTGGTCGGTAAGAGGCATTGCGGGTGCTGGTGTTACGATATGTGTGCTTCTCAGCCGAAAAATGGACCCTGAGAAAAAGTGTTGAATCAGGTCTTGCATCAGAAGGGGCAAGCCACTCTCAGCGTTTACTGAGAGTGATTTTGCGCAAGTGGACAGTCTTAGTTTCAGTTTGTTATCTTCCCTGGGTGAGGCTGGCCCAACATCTCTGGCACCTGAGGCAAATACTGCCCCCCTTTACCTAACCAGTGGTGAAAGTGGGTGGACACAGGTGCCCTGCCCTCGCCAGTCTGTTGCCTGAGCCGGCCTCCTGCACAGGCCCCTCCGGTCACTGGGACGTGATGGGGTGAGACTGGGGCAGAGGAAAAGGCAGAAAGAGCCTATAAAGATTGGACCTGACTGATAATTATCCAGAACTCTGCTGCCTCATATCAGTATCAATAATCCATTTATTAGAATGTCGTCCTCTGCAACCCCAGAGTGCCTGCGCACCTGTGCTTTCAATCACCATCAGGCTCCTCCAGCTGTAACTTTAGCAGCTGCACAGTACTCCACTTCTGTGCCCCCCACCTTGCCAAAATAGTGGGGAATCCACTGTGCTGGTTTCCTTTGGTGCATCTCCCAGATTCCGCATGAAGAAACCATTGCGTGGGGAAATGACCATGTCTTGCCTCCAGCATCTGGGAGATCCGCAGAATACTAATCTCTTGATCTCTGTGTTCTCTCCCCTACGCAGAAAGTCCCCCCGGATCTAGCAATATGTTGCCTGAGCCTGGAACAATCCTTGTCTGTCCGAGCCCTGCAGGAGATGTTGGCCAACACGGTGGAGGTGGGCTCCGAGGTAGGAGCTGCAAACTTTCCTTCCTTTCGAGGCAGCCATGGTGGGTGGGTGAGTTGGGATGTAGCGATGTGTTCTGGAGGGGGAGGGACTGCTGGCGGGGCATGCGGGTGAAGTCTGAGGGGTGTGCATTTGTCCTGTGCCCCCCAGCATCAAGGTGAGCGGATGATAGGTGTGTCTCTTGCGCATCTGAGCATCACAGCTGGACCTGGAACAGGGTTGGAATTGTGGGCTGAACTGCTGCATCCATACAGCCGCAGCCCTCCTAGATAACTGGCCGTTCTCCTTCCTTTTATTGGTTGCTTCCAGAGGCTGCACCTGATGATGCTTGTAGTCCCCACCCCCTTGCAGCGCCAACT
Source organism: Plestiodon gilberti rubricaudatus (assembly GCA_026170595.1). Classification (NCBI taxonomy): domain Eukaryota; kingdom Metazoa; phylum Chordata; class Lepidosauria; order Squamata; family Scincidae; genus Plestiodon; species Plestiodon gilberti. Next base: position 10,366,099 of record JANXHW010000011.1, read on the forward strand.
AGGGTTGCCAGCTGACCAGGCAGCCAATCTGACCTGCTCCTGTGCGTTCAACAGAAATCGGCACGTGAAGCTTTTTGCAGTTTGGCGATTAAAATAAAAACGACTGTCAGTGTGGCTTCTGTCTGTGGACCAAGCTGCTGTTAAAGGTGCAGGAGCATGGGCTGGTGAAAGAGTTGGCAACCCTGAGCCATTGACAGATACCCTTCCTGGCTGTATCCTGATAGTCTCCTGGTGGGGTTGAGGCTGCTCTGTGGCTTTTACTGTTGGCAGACAGGCAAAAGCAGACAGGCAGAGCTCTCCCCAGTCCCCATCACCTCATTGCTGCCCAGAGCTGGTCGCAGCCTCCCTCTGCCCACTTAAGATAGCATCGTGGCTGTTCCTAGCACAAGGTTTGGGACCACTTGAGGATCTCCACCCAGTAGGCTGGCTCGCTGCTCCCAGGTGTGTGTAAGAAGATTCCCACGTGCCTGCAGCACATAGAGATGGGGTGAGAGAACCACAGCGGCCACTAGGGGGAGGTATGAGTGTGGGTGCGTGGTAGGGGGAGCTGCATTCTCAGGATGCTTTGGGGTGGCTGGTAGCTAGCTCCCAGGGATCCTGCCCACCCCCACCCCCCGTTCTCGCCCGTTGCAAGTCTCCAGAGTTGGCTTCATCTTCTCTTCCTCTTCTTTCCTTTGGCTTCTCAATTCTGCCGGCTGCCTCTCTAGGGTGTTGACTTGGACAAGTGGGTAGGTGCTGCCTTCACTGCTGTGATCCCACCACACCTGTTTCCCATCTAAACTCCGCCTCTCCTGTCTCCTTGCCCTGTTTTGGTGTGTGCATCCATCTCCTCTCCTTCTCCTGAGGTTCCCACTGTCCCGTGTTTCTGTGGAGTTAGCCGGAAACTAACTAGAGAAGCTGGTGGAGCTCAGAGGCTGTGCTGTGCCTGCAGAGCCCCCTAACCCCCTGGGTCAGCCCAGTCTCAGAGCTGCAAGATGACTCTCTGCTCTTGGCTGTTCCCAGGAAGGAACCCACATCAGAATCCGACTGTTTGGCGATCACCCTCCAAGTGAGATGGCCACTGCTCCTTGATCATTAAAGTGCCAGCGGAGGAGGAACCCGTCCTTTGCCAGCGGAGGAACCCGTGCCATCAGGATGACTGATGAGAGAAGGCAGTCGATATTCCAATATTCCTGTTCTATAGAACAGAGTTGCCATCTTGTTTTACTGATCGTGCTCCTGTGCCGTTAAACGCAGTCCTGAGATGCAGCAGTTTAGCAAGTGAAACTTTTCCTGACATGGAAATAATGCTGGGGGGGAAGTTCCACTGCTGAATTTCTGTAGCTCGGGCTGCTGTTAAAGGCGCAGGAACAAGGTCAGTAAAAAATGTGGCAACCTTATTAGGCGAATGGGGAGGAAAGAAGGAGAAACTGGGTTTCTTCTGTCCCCTCCCCTTTCAAGAAATCCCAGCAGTAGCGGGGCCAGAAAAACGAATTAGGTGGATGGGGGCATAGAAGGGGGCAATGCAATTTTTTTTGGGGGGGGTGTAAGCTTTGTGTTGGCTGCCCTCCAGTTCCAAAGTTCTCTACCCCACTGAACTGACAGGCAGAAGTGAGCCCATGATAATAAAGAAAAGTCCTCTGAGCACGTGAAGAATGCACAGGAGTCCAGCAATTGGGGGAGGTGAGCTACTTGTTTGGGGCAGTGCCTGCCCCTCTTCCGGGGCTACCAGTGACCCCATGGAAGTTAGCACCAAGCGACGTCTCTCTGTATGAACAAATTTCCACCAGCCCAAAAGGAGCTGTGCTATGTTTTAGTTACAACATTGTTTATTTAAAAATATTTACACCCTGACTTTCCCTTCCCAATATAGGAAGGTGCCTGAGGTGGCCGACAGTATTTTAAAATAATAAATACAACAAGATACCTTAAAAGCAAAAGGTGAAGTGCAGCGTCAATCAAAAGCAAAGCCAGTCATAGCTTAAATTAGTACGAAAACCACAAGGCTCACCAATACCCACCCCCAGGTTTAGAGGGGCCCCGCCATGCTAAACCAAACAAGTCGCTGAGGGAGCCAATCTCAAATCCAGAGACTAAGGTGTCTGTATTTCCCAATTCTGTTTATTGCATTGGTTGAACTTTTTGGGAAACCCTTGCTGAAACGGAGGTTAGTAAGGCGCCCCAGAGTGGTCTCTGCCTTGCCTCCCTTGAGCAAAACCAGGTGGAAACTGCGTTGCCTTTTTTCCTCATAATCTGCCTTTTCCTACATCCCTCAGCTTCCCCATCCCTCACTGCATCTCCCCAACACTCCTCCTCTCCCACTAGATTTCTCCTTCCTTGGCTGTGGATTCTCCCTCCCCAACCCAGCCCATCCTCCACCCCTTCTCACCTCGTTGCATGGTTCCTAAACGTGAACAGGGAGAAATCCCCCTCCCACTCTTTCCACAGTGTGCGGAAATGGGCGTGGGGACGTGGTTTTGCGCTGTGAGATGGCGCAGTTGTCGGGGGAAGCGCCGCAGAGGTGTTTGATCAGGTGATCTTGGCCAGCCAAGTTGGATCCACTGTGGGCACCCTCCTCCCCGGCTGCCTTGTGTTTTGTTGTTCCTCTTGGTTTGCAAGCTTCCAAAACCTTGGCTGTGGTCCAACATCCCTCTACCTCCCCTGCAACTGTTGGGGCACCGCTTGGGAACAGCGCTCATTCCCACGACGGCTGGCCGTGTGCCTTCTACGGGCAACCGGAGTCGCCGTGCTCACGGAATGCAGCCTTCCTGACGGTGATCATGTGCCTCTTCCCAGTAGGGGATTCTGGGAAGAATGCCCATGAAATCTTGGCCATAAGCAACCCACCTTGGCCGTATCCAGCCACGGGGCATGTGCTCTAATGGCTATATTGGGATAAAAGGAGGTACAACTATCCTGAGCCCCCAGAGGACGGGAAGTTTACCAGTTGTGGAAGTTAAACAAACACGTCGCAAGGCCCTTGGGTTCTGAGGTTGGATATATGGTCCAGATGAACTCTTATGGTTGTATGTGCTGCAGTAGTTTGAACTGTACTGTGACAACTACGTGTGCTGTCGTAATATGGACCAGAGAGGCTCTGGGGCTAAGACCTAAACAGTTGTTGGGTATATGGACCTGCTGTCTTGACCACACAGACATCGCGTTTTAATGCAGACCAGAAAACTGCCAGCGTGCCTCAGCTGTTGCAGGTTTAGGAGAGAGGCTGCCATACAAACCATAATGCAATAACATGGCCCAAGTATTTACTTCCATCTCTTCTGCGGTCATGTGGTCCGTTTGCCCGTGGTCATATACAGTATCCAGTCGCAGTAACATGGTCTAACTATCATAACCGTCACTGTTGCAGAAACGCAAGTCATGCGCCAAGCGACTGTGCAGGCTGCCTTAACGCAGTGCTTCTGGCCATTTGTACCGCAGATGTACCGCATACCCAAGCAACAGTGGCCATAAACACTGTCGTAAAACAGCCTAAGTCGTTAGTACCATGTTTACTGTAGTAACGTGACCTGTGCAATTTAGGACCTTATATTTTGTAGTGGTGTGTGGCCCATGGAATATTTACCACCCAGAAATGTCTTGCAGTGACACAACGCCTGTTGTTTTTAATGACCGCAAAAACAGACGCCGATAAAAGAATGAGTTTCCGGGAATGCCATGTAATAACAGCATCGGTGTGTGGGGGCAGGGGATGGGGTAACCCTCTTCCTTGGCTTGGTTGATAGATATATACTTTGTGTGTGCGCGCGAGGGAGAAAGAGATGGATAGAAAGGTGGTATTTGCAAAAGTCTTCATAGACCTATCTTTTGGCATGTATGCAGAGGACTGCCGAACCCCTTCTGGTCGTGATCCCTGATTGTGGGGAAGGTTGATCTTTGCTGGCTCCTTCTGAGGCTGATAAGCAAACTCCAATACTGGTGAATGCCTTGCACAAGATCTCCTGGCCTGTGAGGCGGTTGCCAAATGCAGCCCCATTTTCCCAGGACTGTGCCAGTTGCTGCCTCTGCTGCTGTCCCTTCTCCTCCTGCTCCTTGGATTTGAGAAGGAAGAGGAGACTGGAGTGGAAGAGGAAGTGTGGAGGAGAGGAGAGGGGTGGGCTAGAGTGACTCTAGAGTGACGTTCTGGCCCATCTCTCTCCTCTCCTCTCCTCCACACAACTTCTTCTGCTCCGTCGTTCCCATCTTCCTTTTTGAGTCCAGGGGAGGAAGAGGGGCAACGGAAGAAAGTGGGCAGCTGGAGGCAGGCGCCCCTTGCCGATCCGTCGCCAGCGGTAATTGTCTCTGTCGATCCTGCAACCTTATTTCTGTTGGGTGCCTTGGAAGAAACTTTCCAGAAGCAATTCGTGCTGGAAATATGCACGGCAGGTAAAACAAAATATGTGTTGCCATCGCTTTTGCTATGGTCTGAGAATGATTAGGAATCTGGTAGGCCTCACAGCAGCCTTTATTTCTGGGTTGCCAGATCCTGGAGCTGGTGGGGTGTTAGACAGTGCGTTCTCCATATCTGCAAGGGAAGGAGCCGGCAGTTTGTATTGTTGTGGGATAGGGCAGGAGGTGACGGGGCTCCTGCGACGGAACCATCCACAAGCGGGGTTGCTGAATTCACAAACTGACTTGGGTTTATCTTTTGCCTAGTCTTCTCAAGGTGGTGGACACCGGACTCTGCTGTACGGACATGCTATTCTCCTCCGGCATTCCCACAGTGGCATGGTAAGGACATTCGGGGGGGGGGGGGGTCGGGAGCGTTGCAGAGGGGAGGGGCCTTTCGGGGGGCGGAAGGCTTGGGAGCACCCTCCTGTTTATTCATTTAAAAATGTATACCCTTCCTTTCTCAAAAAAACCCGATTCAATGCTGCTTACGGGACAGAGTTAGAAAATAGCATCAAAACTAAAAAGATCCATATTAATAGCAGCGTGACAGAAGAACAACTGGGCATGGAGAAGAAAGAGAACAAACTACAAAATCAGAATAACCAGGGAGAAGTTTACAATAAACTAGGAAAGGGCTGTTGGAATACAAAGGCCTTCAGCTGGGGCTGAAAAGCTGGCAAGTAGGGTGCGGATCACATTATTCCACAGAGCAGCAGGGAATGTGCTGCATGGCGGCGGGGGTCACCACCAAGAAAGAAGACCTTTTTGATGAAACCCCTGGATTTCCCCCTATTTTTCACCTGGTTTGGATCTTTCTCGGCTTCTGCGATGTCTCAGCATCCTGACGGGGCGGCAGGCTGCGGTGTCACGTCAAGCCAGTTACGCCAGTGTGCCCTGTTGTGGTGGTCTGCAACGTGTTTAACTCCTCTTTAACTTTATTTCTCAGATTATCAAAATTTATACAAATGTTCATTAAAGTTCAGAAGATAGATGCCCACATAATCCATCTTCACGTTACCCTTGTTTTCTCTGCCACTTTTCTCACCTTGAGAAATAATATAGCAGTGTTATTCCTGTCTTTGATTGATTACTGTAATTCTATATCCAGCAATTTTTACCATCATCTTCCATGATATTCCCAGTTCATTCCCAGCTCACCCAGTTAGAAGGGTGATGCAGGGAGGTGGGTGCTGGTCCCTAACCACTAGGTGCTACGCCCATCTTGCCCTCTGTCTGTCTTTACAACTTCCCAGGAGTTGTCACCAGCTGACCCTTAGAAGGTGGTGGATCCCACCAGAGGGCTTCCCTAAAAGATCTGACAGGGTGCGTAGATTTACATGGAGGAAGTTGGTCCTTAATAATAATAATAATAATAATAATAATAATAATAATAATAATAATAATAATAATAATAATAATAATAATAAACGGTATTTATATACCGCCTTTCTTGGTCATTGGATTTCTCCTCTCTTTAATCCAAGGCGGTTTACATGGGCAGGCTTTCCCAAACCCCCTCACTGGGATTTTTACAATTATATAAATATTCAATCTGGCATGAACAACTTCATTCCAGATGGTTTCTTTCTCAGTCTGGCCTCTCACTGGCCTTCGCCTCCGAGTCACCTTGGCCCCAACCTGTGTAGGGCTTTAGCGGTAATAACCAGCGCCTGGAAATTGCACCCGCAAACAGACTGGCGACTCCACAGCCCAGCGGGATCGAGACCGGTGTGCCCGCTGCACGGCTGAAGCGAGGCCATTTTATTGTAACGCCCCCGTCCCTGGGCCAAGCAGATTATTTTCAAGCCTGCATCATGTGTCCTCTGCCTGGGATGCAGACATTGCAAGGAATCTAAAAAGGGATTTGGGGAGGTGGGGGCTGTTCTCTGCCAAAAAGGTGTCAACCGTCAAAAGGGCTGGAAGGCATGCCGGAGACCAAATTTCAGCTCCAAGTCAAGAGTCTGAGGTCATCTGGGGTGGGTATCAGCTGTACTTTCCTTCTGTGTCAATGTTCCTGGGAGGGCCGTGTGTGTGTGTGTGTGTATAGACTAGGAACAGGGTAATGATTGGTCACCCTTTCGGCCGAGTGTGTGTGTCCGAGTGTGTGTGTGTGTGTGTGTGCACACACTGGCTTTCCCTTGTGATTTACTGCTAGAACTACTGCTTGAGATGTCCCTACTGCTGTAAGGTTTCATTAGGTCAGTAGTAGCTCGGTGTTAAATTACTGCTGGAGGACGCAGCAGTAAGAATGTGAGAATCGGTGTGCTGGATCAACGGTCCACCTGTCTCCAACCCCAGTGGTCTGAGAGTCTGTCTCTGAGAAGCTCACAAGCCAGTCTGAAGGTGGTGGTGGTGGTACTGCCTTGGATTATGGAAGCTCCATTTCGCAGTGGTTGCTAATAGCTATTTGCAGACCTATCCTCCGTTAATTTGGAGCACATTTCAGTGTATGGCGCTGGAGGGGAGTGGAATTGCTGTTGTCCTCCTGGGCAGAAAAGCTTGGCTAGAGTGTCTTTCCCCCCCCCCCCATCATAGAGCTAAGAAAAACTACACAGTCCTCAAGTCACTTCCTGTTCCTTTTTCAAAGTTGCAATTTTGTGGTAGGTCCATGACATGGGGGAATCATTCTACTACCCCCACATCTATATGGGGCAAGCCCTATTTGCCTAGCTTTGGTTACCAGAAAGATGTGGGGGAATGACAGAAGCAGTGACTGGTGTGCTGCTGAATAAGGGGGGGGGGGGGTTGGCATTTGATACCCCCGCCAAGAGCCAGGAGGTCTTGGACCGCCCCTGTCGATGATGCAGGAATAATAAGCAGTTTGAATTGATAACTGGACCTACTGTAAGAACTAGAACTAGTTCTAGTTTACACCAGAACTAGGGGAAATCCACTAAAACAGAGTGGCAGGAGAATTAGAGCAGACAAAAGAAAATATTTATTTACCCAGCGTGTAATTAATCTGTGGAACTCCTTGCCACAGGATATAAGTATGTGTGTGGCACATAGATAGAATTCGGAAGCCTGAGGTGCCACTTCACATGTTACACGATTCCAAAGCGGAAGCCACGTCTTTCTCGGAATTAATGTGTTTCCCACTTGTCGATTGTCATGCGGGACAACTCCACACATGCATGTAAGCTGTGGTGCGCATACACCTTCTGGGAAGCCACGGCCGACAGTAGCACCGTCATGACTGCAGTGATAAAGTTATCTGATTCCCCCCCCCCCCCCTGTGATTTGCAGAACTGAGTTTAGGGTGCTTTTTTGTTTGTTTCTTTTTACGTGAGTTTCAGAGACTGTTAACTTGGTTTTCTTTCTGCCTCATTTTTAGTATTTAAGCTGCCTCACCACATCCCGTTCCCTGACAGATAAACTCGCCTTTGACGTAGGCCTTCAGGAGGATGCAACAGGTACGTGGCTATGTGCATCACTACTGTTGGGCAGTGGCCCCGGGAGAAGAAAGAGTCTCCCGGCCTTCTCCTAAATTCTTGAAGCAGCAGAGCGGGAGAAACAAAACAGAGAGGAAGACAGGTCTCTGCCCCAAAGAGGTTACAGTGTAAGAGGAGGGAGGGAGTTGAATTTCAGCGGATACACCCTAGAGAAGGTCCTGCAATGGATGCAACGACTCAGGACTATCTGTACTCCCACATTTAAAAAAAAACAAAAAACCAGGCAATTGGAAGTTCTGTGCCAAGAAAAAATGGTTTGATTTTCATAAATTCTACAGATCAAGAAGACTTGCCTAATTCCACAGATTTTGCCTCATGAATGTGACTTTGTTAGTCACAAGGAGGAGGAGCAAAGAGCTGAAGTCCTACCCTCGAATCCCTGGACATTTGATTCAGCCCCACCTTGATTTCCGAGACCTTATATACCAGCTATTCACGTTCAAGCATATCTTTGCAGCCATGAGCACTAGAAACTTGAATGCTGACATCCTTAAGACACAATACCACAGTCTGTGATTTCCGGTACTCCTGGAGAATTGCAGTAGACACCCATGCCTTGGCTGCCCCTTCTCTGTCGAAATTTCAGGGAATCCTGACCCCTAGAACCTTTGTGTTGTGTTTGTGTACACCAGCCAGGATGGTGTAGTGGTTTGGGAGTCGGACTTAGACCTGGAAGATCCAGGTTCAAATCCCCGCCCAGCCATGAAGCTTCCTGGGTGACCTTGGGCCAGTCACTATCTCTCAGCCCCACCTACCTCACAGGGTTGTTGTGAGGACAAAAAAGAGGGGAGGAAATATGTACACCACTCTGAGCTCCTTGGAGGAAGGGCGGTATAAAAATGTGAAAAATAAATAAAATAATAAAGTGTGTGTGTGTGTGTGTGTGTGTGTGTGTGTGTGTGTGTGTGAGAGAGAGAGAGAGAGAGAGAGAGAGAGAGAGAGAGAGAGCTCTCTCCCCTGCCAAATCCCTCTCTCCCCTGCCAGGGGAAGCATGTTGGTGGACTATTCACCCAGCCTCCAAGCAGCGATCGGAAGGGGAGAAGGTTCGTGTGGGGGATGACCTCATCCTCGTCAGCGTCTCCTCTGAGCGGTACCTGGTGAGTGGGGGGCATGGGGGGCACAGCCGTACAGGGGACCTATACTTGATGGTGTGTGTGTTTGTGCCTCTGCCCCAGGCTTGTAGGGAAATAGGTTGCTGTGATGGGGCCTGGGGGAGCAATGCAAACGCTGGTGAGACCGTGCGAGCTTGGATGACCTTTTGAGAGTGGAATCGCTGGAGAGAAATCTTCAAGCCCAACGATGTCCAAGCTGATGAGGTCCCTGGGAGACTCTTCAATCTCCGCAACCTTCTCCACCTCCACCACTCCCCAGCCTCCCGTTTTCCTCGTCTGGCCTCACGCTTTTCTTTACTGTGCCCCAGCACCTGTCTACGGCCAGCGGAGAATTGCAAGTGGACGCCTCCTTCATGCAGACGCTTTGGAACATGAACCCCATCTGCTCAGGCTGCGAGGAAGGTGGGTGATTCCTTCCCTCGTCCACATTGGCCCAGCTGTGTCTGGCTCAGTTGGTAAAGTTGTTGCCTCGTAAGCCTGAAGACCTGTGAACGGCAGTTTGAGACATGCTGTGACCCCTCTGTGAGGAGAGATAAAGCTGCCAGCTGCACCTGCGTGGGAGGCAGAGTGCTGTTGGCCGAGTGTGGGAGGCGAAGGCCAGTGAGAGGCCAGACTGCGAAGGAAACCATTTAGAATGAAGTTGTTCATGAGAGATTGAACCTTTATATATAACTGTAAAAATCCCCGTTAGAAGATATGGGAAAGCCTGCCTATGTAAACCGCCTATGTAAACCGCCTTGGATTAAAGTCGGAGGAGAAATCCAATGACCAAGAAAGGCGGTATATAAATAATATTGTTATATTATTATTATTATTATTATTATTATTATTATGCCAAAACGGTGTGTGCCAAGGAGCGCCAAATGTGCCCTGAGTGCTGATGGTGCCTCAGCCCAAATTCCACCTCAACTCGACTTATTCCTTTGCCTGCCCCACAATATGGAAGGGACATCCTGGCTACCTCGCAGGACTGTTGTAAGGCTCCTGAGATAATTCCCAACACAGCTATTCAGATACGCAATATGTGCACTCCCGTGTCAGTGTGCCCTTGGCTCACTCCCTTCTTCCTTTTCCGTTCCTTTCCTGTCTACGCAGGATGCGTCACCGGCGGCCATGTCATGCGCCTCTTCCACGGCCACATGGACGAATGCCTCACCATCTCCACCACGGACCAGAACGAAGAAGAGCGCAAGTGGGTATTATACCTGGGGGCCATCCGCTGATGCGTGGGGGTTTACAGAGCGGGAGAAACAAAACAGAGAGGAAGATAGTTCTCTGGCCCAAAGAGGTTACAGTGTAAGAGGAGGGAGGGAGGGAAAGGTCCCTGCCCCGAAGAGGTTACAGTGTAAGAGGAGGGAGGGAGGGAAAGGTCCCTGCCCCAAAGAGGTTACAGTGTAAGGGGAGGGAAAGGAGGGGTAACAATGGGGGAAAAAAACAATGCGGATTCAGTTACGTGTCCTCGGCTCAGGTGGAAATGGGGTTAGGCCCAAGGCTTCATGGAAGAGATGGGTTTTGAGGAAGGATTCGAGAAGAGGAAGAGAGAAGGGGAGGAGGTTGCCCCTCGGTACCCGCCTTCCCCTTTCTCTTCTCCCACCCTTTGATCCACACAGGCTGCCCCTTCCTCCTGTGGGGTGGAGATGGGGGCTGTTCGCTCTCTAGCCATGAAGTTTCATGCGGGTGGTTTTGGGGGTCGTGCTGAATGCTTACTTGCAACTCCCGTCAAAGCCAAAATCCTCTTAAATGGCGAGGGGAGCGTAGGCCGGGGGGAGTGGATGGGGCATGTCCCAAGCTGGCTGGCTGGTTTTGGATGCTCCTTGAGGACGGCTACCCCCAACCATCTCCCCCCTTCCCCACTCCTTCTGCAGGGTGGTGAACTATGAAGGCGGAGCCGTCTGTTCCCAGGCTCGCTCCCTCTGGCGCCTGGAGCCCTTGCGCATCAGGTAAGACAGGGCGGGGCTTCTCCTTCCGGAAACACTTCCTGCCGCGTCTTCTCAGAACCCCTTTAGCTGCCTGGCGGGGAACAAGACCGTATTTCTCTCCTTCCGTTCCGACAGCTGGAGCGGCAGCCACATGAAATGGGGACAGCCCTTCCGGGTTCGCCATGTGACCACCGGCCGCTACCTGGCGCTGACGGAGGAGAAGGGCCTGGTGGTGGTGGACGCCGAAAAAGCCCACACCAAAGCCACCGCCTTTTGCTTCCGTGCCTCCAAGGTGAGGGGGGGGGGCTGTCCTGGACGCCTTCCTGTGATCCGAATTGCACCCAAGCCTTCCACGCTCATTCCGCACCCTTTTCCGGTCTCTTTTAGGAAAAGCTGGACGTGGCCCCCAAGCGAGACGTGGAGGGGATGGGGGCCGCCGAGATCAAGTATGGCGAGTCCATGTGCTTTGTGCAGCATGTCGACAGCGGCCTTTGGGTGACCTATGCAGCCGCCGATGCCAAGGCGCTGCGCCTGGGGCTACTCAAGAGGAGGGTGAGGCGACTGGCTGGCTGGGCTTTCTCGCGGGGTTGGAGGTCTGGGCAGGCAGGGTGTGAGTAACGCACGAGAGGAAACCTGTTGACTCATTGTGACACCTGCATTGGGTCAACACCTGCAGGATCAGCCTCTGGTCGCCTGCAGTGGAGATACTGCAGCCCGGCGGAGAGCAGTCCAGGGGTCCCTTCTGTTGCCGCAGTGGCACAGAGTGGCACAGAGTTCCAGCTTCAAGACCTTGAGTGTCCTGCTATGCTGAGCCTTTCTTCACACCTGTCCCTCTGTCTGCCCACCCGACAGGCCATCTTGCATCAAGAGGGGCACATGGACGATGCCCTCTCGCTGACCCGCTGCCAGCACGAGGAATCGCAAGCTGCCAGGATGATCTACAGCACCTCCGGCCTTTACAACCAGTTCATCAAGTGGGTGCTGCTGCTATGGCCGCCGAGCAAATTTTCCTCCGAGGAAGATGAGAAACTCATGACTTGAGTTGCAAATTGTCTTCTGCTTATAAGAGGCCCTAAAGATCTGGCTGTCACCAATCCTCTCTTGCCTGTTTCTGACTCAACCCCACCATGGGCTGATCGGTTGTGATGGGGTAGAATGTTCACAAACATTCCAATTGCTCTGCAGCTCAGATGAAGGAAGGGGAAAGGTTGTTTTGGCTAGAATTGGAATACAGGACTTAGCTCTCAGGCATGTCCAGTTCGAGGGATCTCGGGTAGTAGGTGATGGGAAATTAGTTTGCAGTCTCTTAGAAGAATCTTCTCTAGCAGCAGCCTTCCTGTCCCAGCTCCTCTGCTCCTTTCCCCACCTTCCAGGGGCCTGGACACCCTGAGCGGAAAGACCAAGTCAAGCACCCCGGTGACTCTTCCCATCGATGGGATGATTCTGAGCTTGCAGGATCTGATCAACTACTTCCAGCACCCGGAGGAAGAGCTGCAGCACGAGGAGAAACAGACCAAGCTCCGTTCCCTCAAGAACAGGCAGAACCTCTTCCAGGAGGAGGTGAGCGCTGGGAGGGAGGCTGCTGTGTGCTGGCAAGCGGGCTGGGTTAGGTAGAGGGTCTGTTGCCACAACATTTCCTGGCCTGGTGGGCTAAGCCCGGGTGTGTGTGTGTCGTGCTTGCTTTTCTCCCTCTGGCCAACGTCTGCTGCTTCTCCCTGCAATCGAAGCCCAAGTTCTCCTACTCCACTGGGGCAGGGGGTGGAGAAGGTGGGCAGTCCAGCCCCGAGCCCTGAACGCCCCTCCACTTCCTTCTCGCAGGGCATGATCACGCTGGTCCTGAACTGCATCGACCGCCTCAACGTCTACAGCACCGCCGCCCACTTTGCCGAGTACGCCGGCGAGGAAGCGGCTGAGTCTTGGAAGGAGATCGTCAACCTGCTGTACGAGCTGCTTGGTATGGTGGCCAAGAGTGGGGCTCGGGCTGCTGGGGCCCACTTTCGACCGAGCACGACTCCTGAAAGGCTCCCCAAGAGTGTGGGGATCTCTTGTGTGACCAGGAGGCTTGGAGCCTGAGGTGGGGGGGGGGGGAGGCATCAATTCCTAGCCCTGATATGGTCTGCGTCTCATTTGTGTCCACCTGTGTGGCTTGGCTGTCTTCTCCAAGCACTGGGCAAGTTGTCTAGCAGGACAGTAGCAGCAGCAGCAGCAGCAGCAGCAGCAGGTTCTAGGCAAGATGCACGGAATTAGCCGGGCGCCGTCCAGCCAAGGAGAGCTGGCGGAGCTCAAGAAGCTGGGCAGAAGGTGATGTTGCACCGTAACGGAGCAGCAACGTCCCGGACCCCACGGAGAGCCAGGGGCGTGAATGTGGGTGCCCAGTCAAGGTGGTTCCCTGATCCTGCAGCCTCCCTAGGTGGGATGGCATTTGGAGTGGCAGTCTTTATTTTTATTTTATTTATTTTTCACATTTTTATACCACCCTCCCTCCAAGGAGCTCAGAGTGGTGTACATATTTCCTCCCCTCCTTTTTGTCCTCACAACAACCCTGTGAGGTAGGTGGGGCTGAGAGATAGTGACTGGCCCAAGGTCACCCAGGAAGCTTCGTGGCTGAGCGGGGGATTTGAACTTGGATCTTCCAGGTCTAAGTCCGACTCCCAAACCACGACACCATCCTGGCTCAGTCTTGGGGTACGTCCGTTTCCCCTCATTCCCAGTTAGACCTTGGGAGCAGCCCTCCACCTTCAGGGTCTGAGTCTGGGGACAGATTGGTTGCAACCGTAGTCTGGCTTTCTTTGGCTTCACAAACAGCTTTCGCAAACAGTCTCCCCAGTTGGAGAGAACTGCAGACCCCAAGGACTTCTTGGTGAAGCTCACTCCTCTGCCTGTATGTGCATGATGTGGGTGCAGACGATGGAGCAAGCTGAGATGCTGTTAGCAGCTCTGTTTACATCCCCACTCCCCTGACAAGGACGATTACAGCACTCACCAGCCAGGCTCTAACCATTACCCCCTCCTTCCCTCTTTGTGACCAGCTTCCTTGATCCGTGGGAACCGTGCCAACTGCGCCCTTTTCTCCAACAACCTGGACTGGCTGGTCAGCAAGTTGGACCGACTGGAGGCTTCTTCAGGTGAGTGGATTGGGTGATAAGTCTCCCTCGTCTCCACCTTGGGCTTTGGGTGCCCGACCCATCCTCTCCTCCTCCGTCTCGCTAAACCCGGTGTCGTTCTCCAGGGATCCTGGAGGTTTTATACTGCGTGCTTATCGAAAGTCCTGAAGTGCTGAACATCATCCAAGAAAACCACATCAAGTCCATCATCTCGCTGTTGGACAAACATGGGCGTAACCACAAGGTGACATGATTGAGACTTATAAAATTATGCATGGGATGGAGAGAGTGGATAGAGGGAAATTCTTCTCCCTCTCGCACAACAGCAGAACTAGGGGACATGCACTAAAACTGAGTGGAGGGAGAGTTAGAACGGACAAAAGAAAATATTTATTTACCCAGCATGTAATTCATCTGTGGAACTCCTTGCCACAGGATGTGGTGATGGCATCTGGCCTAGATGCCTTTAAAAGGGGTTTGGACAGATTCATGGAGGAAAAGACCATCACAGGTTACAAGCCATAAGCAACCTCCTGGTTTTAGAAGTGGGTTTTCTCTGTGCCAGGTGCAAGGGAGTGTCAACGGGAAACAGGTTATCTTGTTGTCTTGTGCTCCCTGAGGCATCTGGTGGGGCCACTGTGTGACACAGGAAGCTGGACTAGATGGGCTTTTGGCCTGATCCAGCAGGGCTCTTCTTATGTTCTTATGTTCTTAAGGTATGGTCAGTGGCCCTCCTCCAAGCAGAAAGGCATCATCCAGAAAGGTGCTGTCTCTCTGCGAGGTGCTGGACGCAGGGAGGGTGTGGATGCTAACACAGTATCTTTGGAAGAGGAAAGAGTTGCATGGTCTCTGTTCCGCGAAATACCTACGTCTTTACACAATACATCATGCGGATAAAATTCACCCCCCTGTGTTCCCCTAATTTAGTCGTCTTCCACATATCCGGTGAATTTAGATTTTTGAAACGAGGCTAGAAAAATTGATGGGGACTAGCGACTTGCCCTTTTTATTTTGAAATCAAAAGGAAGGGGTCTTCGCATTATGCGTATGTTGCCCGATTCCGCACCATTCAGCCAGGTTCTGTGCAGGTGGTGCAGTTGGTTGAGCCAGAGGAAAGAGAGAGAATTATTCCCAATTAGAGGTGGGGAGGGGAGCACTCTCCTTGGGGTTTAAGGCTCGCTCCCCTCTCTCTCGCCCAACTGCAGTTTAAATCTGGGCGGTGAGAACTCCGCCTTCGCTTCCGTCCTTTTCATCTGCTCTAAATGTGCCGCACTCAGGCTCCAATTCTAGCATTCTAGCATCGAACTCTTCCTTCCCCATCTTGGCAGGTCTTGGACGTCCTCTGCTCTCTGTGTGTCTGCAACGGTGTGGCTGTGCGCTCGAACCAAAACCTCATCACGGAGAACCTGCTCCCACGGAGGAACCTGCTCCTGCAAACCAAACTCATCAACTATGTGACCAGGTTGATATTTTGATAGCAGGTTGATAGCTGGGGACCGGCAGGATGAATCCGATTTCCCACTGACTGGGGCTGGGTGCTTCATTGCCTTGCCCCTTCCCTGCGACTGGAATAACGGATGCAAAATATTTCAAAATAAACGGAACACAAATAAGCGGGCTTCTCATCTCCCCTCCTTTTCTGACCCTTCCTCTTTCCCCCTTTCGACAGCATGCGCCCCAACCTCTTCCTGGGCACCCACGAGGGCTCCACCCAGTACAAGAAGTGGTACTACGAGCTGATTGTGGATTACGTGGAACCATTCGTGACCTCCCAGGCCACCCACTTGCGGGTCGGCTGGGCCATGACGGAAGGCTACAGCCCCTACCCTGGAGGTGGGGAAGGCTGGGGGGGCAACGGCGTCGGGGATGACCTCTACTCCTTCGCCTTTGATGGCCTGCACCTCTGGTCAGGTAGGAGTCTGGATGGGATGGGGGTCACATGTACCTGGGCGCCCTCCTTGGTGGGCAAACTAATGCCACTGAAGAACAAAGCAGGGGATGCCACTCCAAACACCCCCGGTTTTATCTCTGGCTCCATCTCTCTTTGTGTGTAATTGGTTTGTGGAACTCCTTGCCACAGGATGTGGTGATGGCACCTGGCCTGGATGCCTTTAAAAGGGGATTGGACAGATTGATGGAGGAAAAGTCCATCACAGCTTACAAGCCATGATGGGGATAAGCAACCTCCTGGTTTTAGAAGTAGGTTTTCTCTGTGCCAGGTGCAAGGGAGCGACAACAGGATACAGGTCTCTTGTGCTCCCTGAGGCATCTGGTGGGGCCACTGTGAGATACAGGAAGCTGGACTCGGTGGGCCTTTGGCCTGATCCAGCAGGGCTCTTCTGATGTTCTGATGTTCTTATGACGCAGGCCGTGTGGCCCGGCCGGTGACGTCTCCTGGGCAGCACGTGCTGGGGGCGGATGACGTGGTGAGCTGCTGCCTGGACCTGAGCGTACCCAGCATCTCCTTCCGCATCAACGGCTTCCCGGTGCAGGGCATGTTTGAGAACTTCAACCTGGACGGGCTCTTCTTCCCGGTGGTGAGCTTCTCAGCTGGCATCAAGTAAGTTAAGACGGTGGGGTAGAAAGGGGATTTCAAATCCTATGCACGCTTGCTAGGGTGGGAGCAAGCGCCACTGACCTGAGCTCTGAATAAACATTATTATTGTTATGAATATTAATCTGCACGGCCTGAGAATGGCTCAGGTTCTCTTTCTGTGGAGGCCAGCACCGGACATTCTCTCTCTTTTCCTCCCCCCTCCTTCTGCCAGAGTACGGTTCCTCCTGGGGGGGCGCCACGGGGATTTCAAATTCCTGCCCCCGCCAGGCTATGCCCCCTGCTATGAGGCCCTCTTGCCGCGGGAGAAGATGCGCGTGGAGCCCATCAAGGAGTACAAGCACGACTTCAACGGGTTCCGGAACCTGCTGGGCCCGACGCAGTCTCTGTCCCACACCTCTTTCACGCCATATCCCGTTGACACCATCCAGGTGAGGGCCGGGTCTTCGCGGCTGGGAGGGGCCTCCTGTGACCACAGCCCCGCTCCTACCGCTGACTTTCCTCCTCCCCTTCTTCGTAGATTGTGCTGCCCCCCCATCTTGAACGGATCCGGGAGAAACTGGCCGAGAATATCCACGAGCTTTGGGCCCTGACCCGCATTGAGCAAGGATGGACGTACGGATCTGTGAGTGTTTCCCGCCCCACCCCGGCACCAGTATGGATAGTCTTGGAATCCGCGAGGACGTCCTCCTTTCCCACTCAACATCTAAGCCCAGGAGGCGCCATGTCCTCTATCCGCCTGCCCCACGGTCCATCGCCGGACTAGTTGAGCCACGTTGCAAGTGGGGGAAGACTGTGACGGGAGGGTTCCTGAGCGGTGTTTTGTGGCTGTGCCCCTTTTCAGATCCGGGATGATAACAAGCGCTTGCACCCCTGCTTGCTGGATTTCCACAGCCTGCCTGAACCAGAACGCAATTACAACCTGCAGATGTCGGGAGAGACACTCAAGTGAGTGGACTGTATTGAGTCTAGAGGGAAAAGTAACTCCCAGGGGACATTTCAGTTTCCTTTTGAATGTCCGACAAATGCCCAAGCGATCCCTGTGTGAGTCCCGCGAGGCAGTTGAAATGTGCTGTCCCTGACTGACAGCTGTCCGCTGAGAGGCGGATTGGGAGGATCTTTGACAGAATGGTGTAGTGGTTTGGGAGTCGGACTTAGACCTGGAAGATCCAGGTTCAAATCCCCGCTCAGCCACGAAGCTTCCTGGGTGACCTTGGGCCAGTCACTATCTCTCAGCCCCACCTACCTCACAGGGTTGTTGTGAGGACAAAAAAAGGAGGGGAGGAAATATGTACACCACTCTGAGCTCCTTGGAGGAAGGGCGGTATAAAAATGTGAAAAATAAAATAAATAATAAAATATTGACACCTGCAGAGAACTGACTTTATTTCCCCTCCTGCAGGACTTTGCTTGCTTTAGGGTGCCATGTGGGGATGGCGGATGAGAAGGCCGAGGAGAACCTCAAGAAGACGAAGCTCCCCAAAACGTAGGTGGTTCCACGGCAGGTGGCAGACAGAAGCCAACTCTGGGTGTCTGTCCGGGAGTGGAGGGCGGGGAGCGTGTGCCCAAAGGGCTTGCCCGGTGTGTGCGAGTGGGCAGGAAAGTTGGATTTGGAGAGGCAGGTCTTGTTCTCAAGTCCCACTTGACCCATTCCCTTGAAAGGTACATGATGTCCAATGGCTACAAACCGGCCCCCCTGGATCTCAACCACGTCAAGCTGACTCCAGCCCAGAATACTCTGGTGGACAGGCTGGCTGAGAACGGCCACAACGTCTGGGCAAGAGACCGTGTACAGCAGGGGTGGACTTACAGCGTGGTGCAGGTATGAGAGTCCAGAGAATTGGCGCTGGGCAGGGGGTCGGCATCTGGTGGGCTTCCGTGGAGTAGAGTGGGTTGACTTCAATTAGCAGCTGTGTGGGTTTCAATCCATTCTTTAAAAGTTCATCTCTCTCTTTTTTTTTTTTCTTGGTGATCTAAATCAAAAGTTTCCATTTGTATTGCGTTGATAGATCTTGAAACAACATTGCATATTGATTGCTATGACCATAAAAAAAACAATTGATTTGGAACAGAATAGAGCTGTTCCGCAGGGAAGGAGAGGAACTATTAGGATAATAATAAGGGGGAGCGGGGAGAGATCTTGTGGTTTAAGGCAGGGAGGGGTGTGCAAGCCCGGACGGCGGGGTTCCGTCTCCTGGTCCAAGAGGGAGCTTGTCTGCCCTGTTGCCTTTCCAAGCAGCCTCACTTTGCTCCGTGGCTGTTGTGTACCGTATCTGCCCTGGGGTTGTCGAGTGTGGGTGCCTGTCTAGGATTCTCACTCTCTGTTGCGTCTCTTAGGACATCAAAAACAAGCGCAACCCCCGCTTGGTGCCCTACAGCCTGCTGGATGAGAAGACCAAGAAAACGAACCGGGACAGTTTGCGGGAGGCGGTGCGCACCCTGATCGGCTACGGGTACAATATTGAGCCGCCGGACCAGGAAGCCAGTGAGTGTCTGTCCTGGTGCTACTCACTCGCCCTGCGTTTGGCTGTTCTACTCCTTTGACTGGGAGAGCAAAGAGCCTCAGGCCGCAATCCTTCCTACACACACTTTCCTGGGAGAAAGCCCCACTGAACGCAAAGCGACTGACTGTAGTGGATTGTGCCATTACAGTCAGGAGTACCACATGACCTGAATCTGTCAGGCTGCTGCAGTGGCCTTACCATGGATCTCCTCGCCTTCGCGGCTTTGACAGACCGCAGCCAGGAGCAGGGCCTTGTTGGTGGTGGTGCCCTGTTTCCATTCCGTCTTTTAGGTGGCAGGTTAAGGCAGTTTTATTTTCCTCAGTCTCATTCCATTTCAGGCAGCAGTTTTGCATTTTTATTTTTTGTTTTTTTTTATCTCCCACCATCAAAATCTCCCTGCTGGTGGAAAACTAGCATGTCAGGTGGGGAGATGATGGTGACGATGATGATGATGATGATGATGATAAAGCTGCTGCCTGAAATGGAATGAGACTGAGTCAGAGATTTCAGGAGGCTAGTAAGCAGATGAATTGCACACCCCTTCATCTCTCTTTCTTCCCGGTCTAGGTCAAGAGCTGACCAAGGCCCGGTCAGAGAAGGTCCGCATCTTCCGGGCTGAGCAGTTCTATGCCGTGAAGTCGGGCAAGTGGTACTTTGAGTTTGAGGCTGTCACCACGGGCGAGATGCGTGTAGGGTGGGCACGACCAAACGTGCGACCCGACGTGGAGCTGGGAGCGGATGAGCTGTCCTACGTTTTCAACGGGCACCGGGTGAGTCGGGGCTGGCTGGCTGGCTGGCTGGCTGGCTGTTCTTCTAATCCCACGGCATTTCTCCGAGGTGGGCCCAACCGTACACCCCTCCCATCTCCCCTTCTGTCGTGTGACACCCTTGCCTGCCTCTCCCTGTAGGGCCAACGCTGGCACGTGGGCAGTGAGCCCTTCGGCCGCCCATGGCAGCCAGGCGACGTGGTTG
Organism: Plestiodon gilberti rubricaudatus; assembly: GCA_026170595.1. Taxonomy (NCBI): domain Eukaryota; kingdom Metazoa; phylum Chordata; class Lepidosauria; order Squamata; family Scincidae; genus Plestiodon; species Plestiodon gilberti. The sequence continues at coordinate 10,386,084 of JANXHW010000011.1, forward strand.
GCTGCATGATAGACCTCACCGACAACAACATCATGTTTACGCTCAACGGGGAGATGTTGATCAGCGACTCAGGCTCAGAGTTGGCCTTCAAAGACATTGAAATTGGTGACGGTAAGCAGAAGGTTACCCCATGACATCTGAGTCCTCCTCTTCCTCCTCCATTGGGTGTGTGAAGAGATCTAGAGTCGGGGAGCATGGGTTCCTTTGCCAGCTGTAAGGAGGACGGAAGTCAGAACTGGTTTGAGTCTGGGAGCGGGGAGCCCGGGCTTCTGGGATGTTGCTCTGGTTGTTGGTGGCAGCGGGGAGAGATTTGCTGGGCTTCCCTTGGGATGCTGTTTCATAGTCTGCTGTTATTCAGAGCAGCTATGGATGGGGGGCCTGGCAGGATAAAACTGGGCGGAGGCAGGAACCAGGAGGCCTGAGTTCGGTTCTCTCCCATCCCTTGCAGGCTTCATTCCAGTATGCAGTCTGGGCCTGTCCCAGGTTGGGCGCCTCAATTTGGGCCAAAATGTCAGCAGCCTGCGCTACTTCACCATCTGCGGCCTGCAGGAGGGCTTCGAGCCCTTTGCCATCAACATGAAGCGGGACATCACCATGTGGTTCAGCAAGAGCCTGCCTCAGTTCTCCCCGGTGCCAATGGAACACCCGCATTACGAGGCGAGTGGCTTGGGAGAGCGGTGCCTGGCGCCTGCTTGGGAGAGATGTGGGGGGCAGGGGCGCTTGTTCTGTGGAGAGAAGCATGGCGACTGAGGGAAAGCTCCAGAATGGTGCTTGTGAGGGAACGGCTGACGATGGGAACTTTTGAAAAAGGGCACGGTTTGGAGTTGAAATGTGAGGGAACTTCAGAAAGGAATTTGAGGCCACGAGGAAGGTAGCAGGTCGGAGGGAGGGAGGCGTCTGAGAGAAGTATAGAGAAAGAAAGAGCTTGGCTGCGGCCTAGCCACGAGGAGACATGTGAGGGAGCTGGTGGGATTTGTGAGGTGAGACCCCTGGAGTGAAAGCGGATCATAAATTTGGAGAATAAGGGAACTGGCATTCTTAAGAAGTTACGGAAACAAATGACGTGGAGCCCATGGGTGGACTGTGTGGAAGAGAGCAGCCACGTCTCTTCAGCTCCAGCACCTCCAACTCTCTGATTTCTCCCTCCCCTTGCAGGTCTCCCGGATCGACGGCACTGTGGACAACCCGCCCTGCCTCAAGCTGACGCACCGGACATTTGGCTCCCAGAACGCGGTCGTAGAGCTCCTTTTCCTGCGCCTCAGCATGCCCGTGGAGTTCCACGAGAAATTCAAGTTCCCGGCGGGCACCACGCCCCTCACCCGCACCCTCACCATCCCCGAAGACGACGTCAAGGACGTTGACCTCGACTCGGAGTTCGAGCAGCTGAAGAAAAGCGCCAGCCCCAAGGAGGCTGAGGAGGCCGAAAAGGAGAAGCAGGGCCCTGCTCCGCCTGGTGCCCAGAAGGAGCCCCCCAAAGAGCCCCCCAAGGCCGAGAATGAAAAGGATTCCTCCACAGAAAAGAGCAAGACCAAGCGAGGGTGAGAGGTGTACTGGATAAGGAGGGGCTGTGGGAGCTTTTCCTGTACCGGGTGGACAGAGGGACAGATCAGGCACAGTGCTTAGGAGTTAGTGGTGGCGCCCACCTCTCTGTCCCCCCCCCCCACTTTACTCTTTTTACTGGATAAACTGGGATTGGAATGGGGGGGGTGTAGGTTTTGCTGCCACCACCCAAAGTTAGAAAGCCAGACAGAAGAACAATTTGGGGGACGGAGCACCACCAGCTGCGTGTCATGATTGTGTGTTCCCCTCCTCCCGATGGTCTTCTCCAGTTTCCTGTTCAAAGCCAAGAAGGCTACCACGTTCATCAATCCCCCTCCTGTGGTACCCACGGTTCCTCGGCTGGAAGAGGAGGTGGTTCCGGATGACCGAGACGACCCGGAGATCATCATGAACACCACAACGGTAACCGGAACTCAGTTGGGCTTTTTCTCTTGAGAGAAGCGGGTTCTGCACCGCCATCTTGTGATGCCAGAAAGTGCTTTGTCACATAAGAATCAGATGGAAGTCATTTGGGGATGTAGCAAGCCTTCTTGTAGCCTCTTCTCCTATGTTTTAAACTCATGGATGCAAAGTGCTTAAATAAAATTGAGATGAGTTTTGAATCATTTCAATAAAATTGAAATGAGAGCCATAGGCACAGATTTTAACACGGTCCGAGATTCAACATCAGACCCTATGTAGAAAATGGGAAGTTTATTTTTTTAAAAAAGACGACAGAAGTGCTTCTGGGCATTTGCAGAATTTCTGTCCTTGATGACGTATCACAGAATTCAGAAGCTGAACGAAAGCTATCATGGCCAGCCACAATTTGCAGAGAAATAGGAATTACGGGTATAGAAGCCATATAAGAACAAAGTCCAGCCGAGATAAAAACAACAATCGATCCTGTCAGCAATCTCCGAATTTCTTCAACAATGCAGACAGGCAGAAAATCATTAAAATCCGAAGCCAAAACTAGTGTAGTCCGACGTTTCGTTTCTTTCCAGCCAGAAACATTTTCTTAGGACAGTCTGAAGACTGATAGATGGTACACGAAGCAAGGCTGGACTTTGTTCTTATATGGCTTCTATACCCGTAATTCCTATTTCTCTGCGAATTCAGAAGCCTTTATTGGCGTTTCATACAACATATAGAATATCTTAACAAACCACTTGGCAGAAGTCCTACGGTATATCCATGCCTGCCACAGATTCACTTCTGATGACGACTTCTCTACTTCCTGCTCTCTCTTCTCCCCCAGTATTACTACTCAGTCCGGGTCTTCGCGGGCCAGGAGCCTACCTGCGTCTGGGTGGGCTGGGTCACACCTGACTACCATCAGCATGACATGAACTTTGACCTCACCAAAGTGCGCAATGTCACAGTCACCATGGGGGACGACAAAGGAAACATTCACGACAGGTGAGCATCCGCCCAACCTGGTATGCCTATCAAAAGAGGATTTTGCACCCTTGCCTGACCAGAAGCGGGGGGTGGGTGGGGGCTGAAGACAGGCATCTGGGGTGTGTCTTGGATGCTGGAGGGGAGATTGAGGTTCCTCGGGAAAGACTTCGTGGTCAGGATTCCTCAACCCCTTTGCTCTTCAACAGCATCAAGAGAAGCAATTGCTACATGGTCTGGGGAGGGGACTTTGTCAGCAGTACCCAGCAGACTCGGGTCAGCACCGTGGATCTGGTGATTGGCTGCCTCATTGACCTGGCAACCGGCCTGATGACCTTCACAGCCAACGGCAAAGAGGTCAACACTTTCTTCCAGGTGAGCTTCAGAACATCTAAATGCTTTGGGGCAGCCTCTCTTTTGAGTTTTCTTACACGTCTACCTCCTGCCCCAGGTGGAGCCAAACACCAAGCTGTTTCCTGCGGTCGTCGTTCTCCCGACCAGCCAGAACGTGATCCAGTTTGAACTGGGCAAACTGAAGGTAAGGCGCACCCCGCGAAAGGCGCAGTGTTAGGTTAGAGGCGGAAGTCACCGAGGCGGAAGCCTGCAGGTGGGATCCCCCAAATTGCCTTCTTCTGCCTCACCCTCTCCTCCCCTGACAGAACATCATGCCCATCTCGGCCGCCATGTTCCGCAGCGAGCGGAAGAACCCGGAGCCCCAGTGCCCCCCTCGGCTCATCATCCAGATGTTGGCGCCCATGACCTGGAGCCGCATGCCCAGTGACTTCCTGCGGGTGGACGTTGGCCGTTTCAGCGACCGACACGGCTGGATGGTGGAGTGCACAGACCCCAACATCATGATGGCCCTTCATATTCCCGAGGAAAGTCGGTGAGTATCTGGTGAGCCCCCCAGGGAGCGGAACTGAATAGGCCACGTTCTGCAGCAGGCCACGGTGCCTGGTCTCTTCTCGGTCACCTCCTTGGCTCCACTGTGATGTGTAGTTTAGTCTTCGAGTCCCATGGCTGGCAAAGCTGAGAGAGGCCCGCACGGAACACAAAGCCCATCAGGCAGTCTGGCTGGCTGGTTTCCCACAGCACTGAAGATGCCCACTTTCCCCAAGGACGCTTCCTGTTCATGCCAAACAGCACGGGCAGACAAAAAAAGGTTGATCACGATCCACTGGTAGGTCTGTGGTTCATTTGCAACAGATTGGCAAGGCGTGGGGGGAAATCAGGAATGGATTTGACTGCAGAAGTGTGAGCCCAGTTCTGGTACTGAACAGAAATTCCTGGGCTGAGCCTCTGTTCTGGAGAGGTACCTCTTTCCTTCCTTGTCTTCCCGTGGTGGAAGAGAAAGGAGGGGGCAGAACAGGCGCAGGACTAGTGGTTAAAGACAACCATTTCTCCCCTTATGTTCTGCTCTACCCTTCCTGCTGGTCAGATTGGAATTTACTGGGAAAAGCAATAGCTTTCCCTGCCACCACCAAATAAATAGGCAAAACAGTAGGGGAAAATCAGAGATCTTTTATCGTACCCCCTGAGGCCGTACTTTGCATCTGGCTCTGGTTGTGGGAGCGCCGGTTGCTTGTAAAAATTAAGGGAGCAGCAGGAAAGACCCTCATACGAAACCAGGGGTGGCCAACCTTCCACCACTGGGGCCTCTGCGTTCTTCAGAGGTGTGTAGAAGACAGAATCTGGGCAGCTGCCAGTGCTGATGGTGCTGCTAAAGCAGCTGCACCTGCTGAAATGCCCTCACCTAGACAACCATGAAAGGGCCAGGAGCATTCAGGTGGAAAGGTTGGCCACCCCTGTCCTAAACCCTGGGGGGCCACTGCCAATCAGTGTTGACCATTTGGAGCGAGGTGGACCAAGGGCCTGACTCTACGCAGGGCAGATTCATCGGTGCATGGGGAATCTGCCCGCCCCTGCCCTCCGGTGCCCAGCTGGAAATGCCACCGCCTGTGCCCTAATGCTTGACCCGGTCTCACTCCTCTTCAGGTGCATCGACATCCTGGAGCTGTCGGAGAGGTTAGACCTGCTGAAGTTCCACTCGCACACCCTGAAGCTGTACTGCGCCGTGTGCGCCCTGGGCAACAACCGGGTGGCACACGCCCTGTGCAGCCACGTGGACGAGTCCCAGCTGCTGTACACCATCGAGAGCAACCACCTGCCGGGCCTGCTCCGCAGCGGCTACTACGACCTGCTCATCGGCATGCACCTGGAGTCGGCCAAGCGCGGCCGCCTCATGATGAACAGCGAGTTCATCGTCCCCATGACGGACGAGACCAAGAGCATCACGCTCTTTCCGGTCGGGACCAAGAAGCCCGGCTTGCCCGGGGTGGGCATGAGCACCTGCCTCCGCCCCCCTCTGCACTTCGCGGACACCTGCTTCGTCAGCACGAGCTCCGAGCTGTACCAGCTGAGTCCGTCCATCCCCTTGGACGTGCTGAAAGTCAAGGCCATCAACATGCTGACCGAGGCGGTCCAAGACGGGGGGCAGCACACCCGCGACCCCGTGGGGGGCAGCGTGGAGTTCCAGTTTGTGCCGGTGCTGAAGCTGATCTGCACCCTCCTCATCATGGGCGTCTTCGAGGACGAGGATGTGCGCCACATCCTGAAGATGATCGAGCCCAACGTCTTTAGTGAGGCCAAGGAGGAGGAGGAGGAGGAGGCGCCAGCAGCCAGCGAAGAAGGGGAAGAGCCGCTTCTCGCGGAGGAGGGGGAAGAGGGGCTGTTGGAGGAGGAGGAGGAGGAGGAAGAAGAAGAGGGGATGGAGAAGGAGGCTGGAGGGGAGCAGAAGGAGGAGGCCGAGGAAGGGGAGAAGCAGGAGCTGAAGGCCATCGAGGCTGGAGAAGCGGAGGAGGAGGAGGGGCTGGAAGAAGGCTTGCTGCAGATGACGCTGCCCGAATCTGTGAAACTGCAGGTACACATCTTTATCTATCTATCTATCTATCTATCTATCTATCTATCTATCTATCTATCTATCTATCTATCTATCTATCTATCTATCTATCTATCTGTTTGCTGGTTTGAAGCCAGCCAAATCAGCCGCTATGGGGATCCCCAGGGTGGGGCTGAGAAGGAACGTGGCGCACCCCTGCGCATCTGACCTTCCTCCGCACTCTTGAGCCATGTTTGGATGTGCAGCCACGCACCCCCTGCATACGGTAGATTTCTGCTGCCACTAGGCAGGCCACGTTTTTCTCCCAGCCTGGGGTCTGTCCATTAGCTGGTTGCCATCCATGTTGTTTTACCTGCAAAGAAGGACGTTCCTGAGACCCATGTGCCCCGACCAGCCCCCTCGCCTCTCTCTCCCTCTCCCTTTCTTCCTCTTCTGTACGCGTACACAGAAGCCACTCTGAGTGGCACTGGCTAGAAATGTCTGAAGGAGACATGAGGCCCTTGCAGCCTCTGGTTTAAAGAATTAGGCAGGTGGCTTATTCAAAGCAAGGAACAGGTTTATTGAAACTCACACAACACTAGAACCAGGGGACATGCACTAAAATTGAGTGGAGGGAGAGTTAGAACGGACAAAAGAAAATTTTTCTTTACCCAGCGTGTAATTCATCTGTGGAACTCCTTGCCACAGGATGTGGTGATGATGGCACCTGGCCTAGATGCCTTTAAAAGGGGTTTAATTCATGGAGATGGACAGATTCATGGAGGAAAAGACCATCACAGGTTACAAGCCATAAGCAACCTCCTGGTTTTAGAAGTAGGTTTTCTCTGTGCCAGGTGCAGGGGAGTGACAACGGGAAACAGGTTATCTTGTTTTCTTGTGTGCTCCCTGAGGCATCCGGTGGGGCCACTGTGTGATACAGGAAGCTGGACTAGATGGGCCTTTGGCCTGATCCAGCAGGGCTCTTCTTATGTTCTTATGTTCTTATTAAAGGAGAAAAGGAAGATGGAAGACAAACAACTGAGATAAGAGGCCAAATTCAAAAGAAAAAAACAAGCCAGTTCCTAATTAAACTCCCCTAGCTGACTTCACTTACGCTCGAGACCCCTTGGCTTGTACCGCTCTCCTGGAACTGAAAGGGTTGGTCGGGCACCTCAGGAATTAACCCTATCCTCTGCCTTCCTCCTGACCCAGCAGAAACCTCCTTCACCAACACTAGGGCCAAAGAACCTTCTCCACGGTCCCTGACACAACCCCCCTCTCCCCACAGATGTGCAATCTGCTGCAGTTCTTCTGCGACCGCGAGCTGCAGCACCGCGTGGAAGCCATGATTGCCTTCTCGGAGCGCTATGTGGACAACATGCAGACCAACCAGCGGCAGCGCTATAACACGCTGATGCAGGCTTTCACCATGTCCGCTGCGGAGACAGCCCGCCGGACCCGGGAATTCCGCTCACCTCCGCAGGAGCAGGTACTGGGCGGGGCCACTGGGCAGAATGGGGTGGGGCCACAGCACTGGGAAAGAGAGCTTTGGTCCATAGTAACTTGCAATTTCCTGTGGCGCCCAGATTTCCTGTGGCAACCAGGAAAAGATGGGGTTAAGCAGGACAGCAAGTCAGCCTCCCTCCTCGTCCTTTTTAGATCTCTGAGTGAACAAAACACTCCTTCTCTAGTAGTACAAAGGTTTTCAACAGGGAGCACTTCCCATCTCAGTATCTGCCACAGAAGGTCTGCCTGTTGCAGAGGATTCTGGGACTCGTGCCTCTCGCTGACGTGACCCCAACAGAAGCCCGTGACACTTGCAAATGACATTTCTGTTCAAGGCTCCAGAGAGCCAGCATGTTCTCCTGATGGTGGAATTACAGTGCGGAGCGTAAACATGTGGAACTCCTTGCCACAGGATGTGGTGATGGCACCTGGCCTAGATGCCTTTTAAAAGGGGTTTGGATAGATTCATGGAGGAAAAGACCATCACAGGTTACAAGCCATAAGCAACCTCCTGGTTTTAGAAGTAGGTTTTCTCTGTGCCAGGTGCAAGGGAGTGACAATAGGAAACAGGTTATCTTGTTGGCTGTGTGCACCTGGTGGGGCCTGAGGCACCTGGTGGGGCCACTGTGAGATGCAGGAAGCTGGACTAGATGGGCCTTTGGTCTGATCCAGCAGCCGGGCTCTTCTGAGGTTCTTATGTTCTTATGTGCTGGTGCATTCAACACATTGCTAAGCATGGAAGTATCACATAGTTTCTGAAACTATGTTTTTATAATGGCTAAACGGTAAAAAATGAACAGGAGCAACAACAAAAAAAATAGAAAAGGCATCACATCACCTTTATGATGCTGTGTGCGCTGCAGTCAACAGATGTGGACCTGCTCCTTATTAGTTTCCCACCCTAAGCACCAACAGTGTGCTAGGCGCTGTACAGGACATAGAGCGAGCTCCTTGACCAGAGGATGTACATACAGCCTGTGACCTGCATCCACCACAGCATTTATCTTCTTTTCATGGTAGATTAACATGCTGCTGCATTTTAAGAATGGTGCTGACGAGGAAGAATGCCCGCTACCGGATGAGATCCGCGATGAGCTGCTGGAGTTCCACACTGACTTGCTGACTCATTGTGGTAAGGGACACTTCCCCACTGCATTCCCCCCCCCCTGACACGCCCCCCCCACACACACACACTCACAATGAAAATCAGTCTGTCCATTGCACAGAATTAGGTGGTAGAATTCCAGACCATACCACTTCATACTGCTGGGGAGAAGGGAGGACTGGAGTGTAATATTTTTGAATGCTCCCCTACATCAAGGTGCTCCCTGCATGTAGTCATCTAGCACACTGTTCTTCAATGGGGACCCCAATGGGGTTACAAAGACTCATTGGTGGGGTCGCGTCAACTTGTTGTGTTGTTGTTCAGTCGTTAAGTCGTGTCCGACCCTTCGTGATCCCATGAACCATATCCCGCCAGGCCTTCCTGTCCTCCACTATCTTCCTGAGTTCGCTCATTTTCATGTTCGTTGCATCGGTGATGCTGTCTAACCATCTCATCCTTGGCCTTCCCCTTCTCCTTTTGCCTTCAATCTTTCCCAGCATCAGAGTCTTCTCCAGAGAGTCCTCTCTTCGCATTAGGTGGCCAAAGTATTTGAGTTTCAGCCTTAGTACCTGTCCTTCCAGGGAACAGTCAGGCTTGATTTCATTTAGAATTGACTGATTTGATCTCCTAGCAGTCCAAGGGACTCTCAGGAGTCTTCTCCAGCACCACAGTTCAAAAGCATCTATTCTTCGGCGCTCAGCCTTCCTTATGGTCCAACTCTCGCAACCATACATTGCTACTGGGAACACCATCGCCCTGACTATACGAACTTTTGTTGGCATGGTGATATCTCTGCTTTTTATTATGCTGTCTAAGTTTGCCATAGCTTTCCTTCCAAGGAGTAAGCGTCTTTTAATTTCATGGCTGCTGTCTCCGTCTGCAGTGATCTTGGAGCCCAGAAAAGTAAAATCTGTTACTGCTTCCATTTCTGCCCCTTCTATTTGCCAGGAATTGATGGGACCCGATGCCATGATCTTAGTTTTATTAATGTTGAGTTTCAAGCCAACTTTTGCACTCTCCTCTTTCACCCTCATCAAGAGGCTCTTCAGTTCTTCTTCCTTGCAAATGCAAACCTCGCGTCAACTTACGGGAACCAAAATGGCTGCTGGGTGGCGGCGGCTGGGAACCTGCTGGGGGGGCTTCCACAGGGATTCCCTCCCCCTCCTCCCCCTCTTTTGATTTGCTGGGGAAGCCCCCTGCTCTAGAATGCCCCCGCTGCAGGTGGTGTGGGCCGGGCAAGCTCAGCAGGATGAGGCTGGGTGGGGGCGGGCGACCTAGGTCCTGGGAGGGGGGGCAGGGTCAATGGTGGGTCCCCAGCCTCCTACTTTATTTATTTATTTATCGAGGTCGTGGCACAAAACAGGTTGAAGACCACTGATCTAGCACAGATCTAGAGAGAGCTCGTTTACTTTGCATGTTGTCCAACAGGTATCCAATCGGAGGGTGAGGAGGAGGAGCAGGAGCAGGACACGTCGTTCCGCCGCCGGCTGATGAGCCTAGTGGAGAAAGTGGCAAGTTTCCGCAAGAAGAAGGAGGACGCCGAAGAAGAGCAGCCCGCAGAGGAGGAGCCAAAGCCCAGTGGGTCTAACGAAGAAGTCGGGAGGGTGGGAGAGAGCGGCGCTTGCCTTGCCCTCCAGGCCCCCCCCCCCAACTGCTCAGCTCAGGGGTGATGATACCTGTGCAAACTTCCAACTCAGGGAAGTGATACCTGTGGCTTCTCCTAAAGGATTCTGGGAATCGTAGTTTCCTGAGGGCATTGAGGATTCTTTGTGAAAGATCTGGCCACGTTGCTCCTGGGTGCCTGAGGGGGCAGGGACTGGAGGGGACGCACTAGGGCAGAGGTGGCTGCAAGATGGGGCAATGGAATGGAGAGGCAGGCCAGGTTAGGATAAGGTCTAGCAGCAGGGAGCTGGACGTTCCAGCACCCATGGAGGGGGTGAGTTCCAGGGCCAGGTCCTGATAGGAGCTGAGGCCATCTGCAGGTCCTGACTCCCACTCCCTCCTTCTTCTGAGTTGGAGTCAGAGGCTCCAACTCCAGGCCCCAGGTTCTCTGGGGAGAGGGAGTAATTGCTAGGCTGATGGAAGCGGTGTGTATATATTAGAGTGTAGCTATACACCGTGTTTCGAGTCGACCGACCTTCCTTGTTTCTGGCCGTCCCTGTTGGTGTGGCTGACCTGCCCCTCTCTCCGACTGCGCAGGCACGCTGCAGGAGCTGATCTCGCACACCATGGTTCACTGGGCCCAGGAGTCGTTCGTCCAAAGCCCAGAGCTGGTGCGGGTCATGTTCAGCCTCCTCCACCGGCAGTATGACGGCCTGGGGGAGTTGATCCGTGCCCTGCCCAAAGCCTACACCATCAACGCCAACTCGGTGGAAGACACCATGAGCCTGCTGGAGTGCTTGGGCCAGATCCGCTCGCTGCTCATCGTCCAGATGGGGCCTGAGGAGGAGAACCTGATGATCCAGAGTATTGGGTATGTGCCTCCACCCCCTTGAATACTCCTCCCCTTGAATTGCAGTCCCCTTTTCCACCCAGACGCCAGCGGGTGGTGCAGTGGGTTAAACCGCTGAACCATGAGCTGTCGATCGAAAGGTCGGCAGTTCGAATCCGCCACGGGGTGAGCTCTCGTTGCTTGGCCAGCTCCTGCCAACCTAGCCGTTCCTTTTGTCATTTTGTCCCTCCCAAATAGCTGTCTTGCACTCCCATTCTCAGTTTCCTCTCCCAGCCCTAGCTCCAAAGCTGCATCCCCCTCCCAACACGCAGACCTGCTTCCTTCCCTCCACTCTCGCACTGAGCACCTCTGGCGTTCTGCGATGCTCAGTGGCCCACACCCCTGTGTGTTTGTCTCCTTGGCAGCAACATTATGAACAACAAAGTCTTCTACCAGCATCCCAACCTGATGAGGGCCCTGGGGATGCACGAGACGGTCATGGAGGTGATGGTGAACGTGCTGGGAGGAGGGGACTCCAAGGTAAGGAAGCCGGCGTTCGAGGGGCACAGTCGATCCATCCACAGCCCTGACTGCCAGGCCTAGAGAACACACATGATCAACAGAGGGGTCAAATGCACACAACATGCAAGAAACGCAGCCTGGGACCATTCTGTGTCCAGCTTAAATGTTTTCAAGATAACGTGGTCTGACAGTTCACAGCCACACTCATTGACGACCCTTCTTCCTAGCTCTGCCAAGTTAATTTTTGTAGCGGGAAAGGAAACGAAATGGATCGGATCAAACTTTCTAATGACTTCTGAAGCAGACATTTCTCTCACCGCCGTCTCCTTTTGGAGCTCCTTTGCTGAAGGAATGGGCCAGCCAGTTGGAGAGGCTTGAGGGTTCTTTGTATTTATTTTCATCTTATTAAAAAAAAATGTTTATGTATTTCACTTTTCTAAAAAGAGACGTTGAAAGCACCATCTTGGGCCAACAGTGGGGGGGACGGGGGGACGGACGGACGGACAGGGGCTAATACGACAAGGCAGACATTCAGCCGCGTTTTCACGGGAGCTCTCTGATCCCCGAGCAGGAAATCCGCTTCCCCAAGATGGTGACAAACTGCTGCCGTTTCCTGTGCTACTTCTGCCGCATCAGCCGCCAGAACCAGCGCTCCATGTTTGACCACCTCAGCTACCTTCTGGAAAACAGTGGCATCGGGCTGGGTGAGCCAGGGTGCCCAGGACAAGAACTGGGGTGGGTGGGTTAGGGTTGACTCCCATGGGTTGGTTTACATTGTGGGGTGCATTATTAGGGAACGTGGGTCTGCCCCATGGGAGGAAAAGTGTCTCTCCAGCCACCTTCAATGCTCTGAAAATCAGTTGTCTGTCTGCAGACAACTGTGTTTTGCATTGTGCCAGCAAAGCTATTGGTTCCCGCCTCTAGAGGGAAGAGGCAAAGAGGGATTTCAGCCCTAGGGGAAAAAAATGGGGGATCTAGAGGTTGTTCTCATACAGGTGAACTCTGCTCCCCCCTTTTCAGGTGTACCTGGTATCACAGGTAAAGGGTGTCTCAGCTCCATTCTGTGGAATTCTGTTTTGGGGCCAGTTAAATATCTAAAATTTGAGGTTTAGTTTTTTCAAACAAGCGCCCATCCTTTAAATGCTTTTTTGCATTGAAATGCATTTTGCATTTAAAGGCAATGCTGCTGAAAAAGCAGTTTTGAAAAGTTTTTAAGTTTGAGATCTGTCTGAAATGTCATTTTACCTTTGAAGGCAAACAGATCCTGGTGGTTCATTGATCTTCTTCCCTGTGTTGTGTCGTCTTGGCTTCGCCCTCTGGAGGGCGCTGCTGTGTTCTCTGGCCGGTTGCTTTGCCATTCACTGGTTCCCTTGCTTTCCTAGGCATGCGGGGATCCACCCCCTTGGATGTGGCCGCGGCGTCTGTCATTGATAACAACGAGTTGGCCTTAGCCCTGCAGGAGCAAGATCTGGAGAAGGTAGGGGGCACGGCAGGAAAGTTGCCAAACACAGGCAATAAATAGGTGGGGCAGTATGACCAGCCCTAGATATTTGGACATGGTGTAGCAGCAGAATGAGATGGAAAGAATCCTGAGGGGGTAGAGTGGACTGTGCCATTTGAGGCCACAGGTAGGGGCACCCATTTTGAATGCTCTTTCATGTGAACCCAACTCCCTGTATGTAAAATTGCACATTTGGGAGAGAGGCCCTAGCCCAGCTCATTCCCTGTGGTGCTAGTTTTCTCCTTGCAGGGAGCATTCAACAATACCATTCTCCTCATCCAGTCGGATGTCATACAGCCCATTCCTCCACCAGGCCTTTCTGTGCGTAGGAGCAGCTGTGTCAGGATTGGGGCCGAGTTCTCAGTCTGTGCTCTTCTCCTTGCCTCCCCAGGTGGTGACGTATCTGGCAGGGGCCGGCCTCCAGAGCTGCTCTATGCTGCTCTCCAAGGGATACCCGGACATTGGCTGGAACCCCTGCGGGGGCGAGCGCTATCTGGACTTCCTGCGCTTCACGGTCTTTGTCAATGGTGAGGGTGGCAGTGCAGAGGGCAGTCGGGCAAAGGATGGGCTCCCCTAGTGGCGGGATGGGGATTGTCACGACCACAAGGCCTCGAACGCTTCTTGGAGCAAGCAGAAATGTGCACCCTGTCTTTCTTTTGTGGCGAAAGTGGGCAGCGCCTGTTTTTGGCGGGGCCACGCTCCTCCTGCTGGCTCACGTGGCTTCCCCTTCTCCTGACCTACAGGTGAGAGTGTGGAAGAGAATGCCAATGTGGTGGTGCGGCTCCTGATCCGACGCCCCGAGTGTTTTGGCCCGGCCCTGCGGGGTGAAGGTGGGAACGGGCTGCTGGCTGCCATCGAAGAGGCCATCCAGATCTCGCAGGATCCTGCCCGGGACGGGCCCACAGTCAAGAAAGACCGCCGCCGGGAGCTGTGCGTGAAGAGCGGGGGGGGGGTCACATTTGGGGTGGGGAGAGGCACAATGCGTAGTTTGGGCAGGTGAGGTGGTGGGTTAATTCTTCTGAACTGGGTCACCTGCCCCAGAGCTGAGAGCCTCAGATTAAGTCCTGGTTTCTGTGTCTGCAGTACTAAACTGCTCCTCCCACTTTTTCCTACCTCCATGAGGGTTGGGAACTTGATGTGTGTTTTTTAATGAACATTTTGGTGGCACTGGCTTTGGTTTGCTCACACTTCCTGCACACATTCACTCCTGCCTCCTGCCTTTTTGGTTTGGGGACAGGACCTTGTCATGTTTCCCCTCCCCCCCCCGCTCTCTGCCTTTGCTGCATGGATTCTTGATGCTCCCTCTCTGCCCCCCACCCACCCAACCCCTACCCCCTCTTTTTGTTTCTCTCTGCCAGGTTTGGGGGAGAGGAAACTCACGAGGAGAACCGGGTCCATTTGGGCAATGCAGTCATGTCTTTCTATGCAGCCCTCATCGACTTGCTGGGGCGCTGTGCCCCCGAAATGCATGTAAGCACCACCCCGCCCCCTTCCCTGTCCACGGTTTCAGGGAGAAAGGCACCTTCTCCCCAACCCAACTTGCATGATTTGGGCATTTGGTGCATCTCTGCATCAGTTCTCACCCCACCATCTGGCACGGCCCCCAGCTCTCACCCTCCCCTTCTGCTTCCTTTCCTCCCAAACCGGCATTGGGTCGAGCACCTCCCCAGCCAGCTCACACCCCAAACTTTGCCTCCTCTTTGAACAGCTCATCCAAGCCGGGAAGGGTGAAGCCCTCCGGATCAGGGCCATTTTGCGCTCCTTGGTGCCCATCGAGGACCTGGTCGGAGTCATCAGTCTCCCGCTTCAGATTCCTGCGTTCGGCAAAGGTACAGTGTCAGATTGGGGCAGAAAAGATGGAGAGTTTTTTTTCATTTCTCACCCTGATTGTGTTCTAGGCGTGAACTAGCAGCATCCCCAGAACAAGCTTGGGATGAAACCCAGAACTGTTTTCTGCACGGAGAGAAGGGAAAGAGATAGCCCAGTCCTCACCAACTTTCCAGGGCCGATGCAGCCCTGAGGGAAGGGAACAAACGTTCCCTTACCTTGAGGAGGCTTCCCTGACTACCCACCACCACCACAGAAAGCAGCGCACCCCCCCATTGGCATGCTGGAAAGTTGCTTAGGGTTGGGTTGAGGGTCTTCCTGGTTGACTGATGACTTCTACTCTGCCTCTCCTGCTGTTCATGACAGCTTGCAAAAATGAAAATCAAAAGCACTATTAATTAAACAACCTAATTAAAAAAAACACTCAAAATATTTTTTTTTAAAAGCAGTGTGTCTGCTAAGAACATGGTTATCCACCAAATTAGAAGAGTGACCCAAGGCTCTAGTGCAAGCAGGTGGGGCTGGCATTTTTCCTGGAAGGCCAGCTGTGCGTAGCTAACAGGCCACTCCCAGAAGGTCTCTCTGAAGCCTCAGGGCCATGCCCGAGAAGGCCCTGCTCCTTCCAGTTTTAGCCTGTCTGGAAGGCTGGAGCCGCTGTCCCTGCTCAGTTGGCACTTGCCCCAGGTGTCCGGGGCTAACACGGAAAGAGCAGCCCTGCAGGCCATCGTTCTTAAGCAGGCTTTGCGTCTCCCTCCCTGCTGTGGTGGAAAAGGGTGGCCAACTTTTAAACTGGCCGTGTAGTCGACGAGTTGCTCTTTAAGGCACAAGAGAATGCCAGGTGGCCACCCACCCTACCGATGACTGGATTTCCTCCAACGTGTGTGTCCACCCACAGAGAGTCTCCACAGCGCCACCTACAGCTTGAGCTGCTTGGCGAGGGCTTCCGGCACCCCCACCTGCTGCTCCTCCCTCTGCCCCGCTTGCTCCGGCCCCCAAGCTGGCCTCAGGCTTGCTCTGCCACTCTAGCCCACCACTCTCCTCTCCTCCCCACCACACATCCTCAGCCTTCTGCTTCTCTCCTCTCTGACCCTCACTAGACGGCAGCGTGATCGAGCCCAAGATGTCCGCCAGCTTTGTGCCAGACCACAAGGCCCCCATGGTTCTGTTCCTGGACCGCGTCTACGGCATTGATAACCAGGACTTCCTCCTCCACGTGCTGGAGGTGGGCTTCTTGCCGGACATGCGAGCCGCTGCCTCGTTGGACACGGTAAGTGCGGGAGCGGGAAGAGAAGGGAGAACCACCCCCTCCCTCATGACTTTTCAGCGAGGGCTAAAAACATTTTTGTTTCGTCTAGCGTTTGGGTGATGGGTTGTGGTCTCTGCCTCCTGTGTCTCAAGATGTTCTGCCATGCTGCTTCTCTGCTCCATACTGTCGCCCCCCCCCAGTGGATTTTATTGTTTTTTAAATTTGTTTATGTTTCGTTATGTATTGTTTAAACTTATTTTATGTATTTTAAATTATGTGTTTTAATTTTTGTTGTAAGCCGCCTTGGGCATTTCCCTTTCGGCATAGGAAAAGGCGGGATTTTTTTTTAATAAATAAATAAATAAATAAATAAATAAAATTAAATAAAGGAGCAGGCTCCGTTTGCACAGAAATTAGAAGGAGCCCTCGCAGTGAAATTAGCTCTTTCTGGTGTGTGTGAGTGTGTGTATGTATGTGTGTGTGTGTGTGTGTGTGTGTGTGTGTGTGTGTGTGTGTGTGTGTGAGTGAGTGAGGGGAGGTTGGTCTCCTTCTTTGGACATTTTCAAGTAGAAGCAGTCCTTCCACATTTGCAGGGCTTCAATTCGGAAGTGAAGGTGTGTTTCTGGTGACAGCCAGGAACACAAAGTCAAGCTGTATTTTCACAAGCCAACTCCCTTGGGAGTTTAATTCCTTGGGAGAAATGGAGTGTCCCATGATGCACTTGGCCTTGCCCACTGCTCTGAGGGCCGCCCTCCTCTCTGATCCGCCCTCCTCCTCCCCCCGCTGCAGGCCTCCTTCAGCACCACAGAGATGGCGCTGGCCATGAACCGCTACCTATGCTCGGCTGTGCTGCCCCTCATCACCAAGTGTGCGCCTCTCTTTGCGGGCACTGAGCACCGGGCCATCATGGTGGACTCCATGCTGCACACCATCTACCGGCTCTCGCGTGGGCGCTCCCTCACCAAGGCGCAGCGCGATGTAATCGAGGAGTGCCTCATGGCTCTGTGCAGGTAGGGAGGATAGACACTAACCTGAGGGGAGGGCGACCAATAGTCCTCATGACCCTTCCCCGGCCGTTCTGCGGAAATGTGACTTTTTTGTACAAACACACCAAAGATGGCTGCCGTCTTAACATCACCCCAAATGCAACCTCCAATTATCCCACAGAAGAGAGAATCACGCCTGCTTAAAGTGCCCTTGTCTAGTCCTTGGGTGATCATTTCGGCCATATATTGCGGTGGGTGCTTCTGTGGGCTACTTCCTTCTTCCCACAATGCTTTGTGTTGGACCTTCCTGATCATTTCCTGCTCTCCTTCTAGGTATATCCGTCCCTCCATGCTCCAACATCTTCTGCGCCGGCTGGTGTTTGATGTGCCTATTCTCAATGAGTTTGCGAAGATGTCCCTGAAGGTGAGTGGTTTGTCATAGGGAACATGCCAGAGTGTTTGGAAGAGGACAAACCAAGCATGTCTTTCTATTGGAGGGTACAGCCTTCAATGTTAAGTATCTCCCTCCCTTCATCTTCTCCAGCTCCTGACCAATCATTACGAGCGATGCTGGAAGTATTACTGCCTGCCCACTGGCTGGGCCAACTATGGGGTCACCTCCGAGGAAGAGCTGCACTTGACCCGGAAGCTGTTCTGGGGCATCTTTGAGTCATTGTCCCACAAGGTGAGCTGTGTGCACCTTTACTGTCAAGTAGGGTAACTGCGACCAGCTGGAAAGAGGGTGACAGGATTCCGGAAAGAGCAGGGGGTTCTTGGAGGTATGTCTGTGAACCCATGCTGTGCTCAATAGGAGGGTGGCCATTTACCGCATTGTCCCGAGTATAAGACACACCTGATTATAAGACGCACCCTTAAAGTTTGGTGATATTAAACAAATTTAACTAAATCACTGGCATTAAATTTATGCCTGTGATTTAACAAACAGTGCAATCCTGTGCATGTCTACTCAGAAGCAAGCCCCACTGTTCTCAATGGAGCTTACTCTCAGGAAAGTGTGCACAGGATTGCAGCCTAAACGATTCATTGCCTGCTGAGTCTGGGGGAGGGGCGGCTGCAAACCCGATGCTGGCTAGGCCCAGCATCACCATTTTTGCAACAGCCTGATTATAAGACGCACCCCTAGTTTAAAAACTTAAATTGGGGGGGGGGGGAAGTGAGTCTTATACTCAGGACAATACGGTATTTAATTATATTTGTAAGCCACCTGTCTTCCATCATGGAGCTCGAGGTGGCATACATGGTCTTCCCAGGCAAGTCACCCATCCAGGAAATGAGGAGATCTAGATCTGCTAAGCGTCAGCAAATTGGCTGCTTCGTGTGCCCTGGGGCTGAGGAGGTGTCCTTCAGCAGTGGGCGTAAACTGGGAGTTCTGTGGGTTGGATACTGGTTCTCTGCTTCCAGTGTCACTGGGGCTGCTGGTCTGAGGAGAGAAAATTACAGGCAGTTCCAGCTAGGATATTCACACCGTAACCCAGAATCCTCCTGGCTTGGGAAGTCAGGTGACACCAGAGGGCCAATCTGGTGCCACTGGCTGATATATAAAGTTCTCAGAGCTGCTGTCTCCCCATTCTGAGGTATCTTCACTGAGGGAAGCTACTCAGCTACTCCTTCTGTGCACTGGGCTACCTGCCTTCCACCTGCCTGATGTTGGCCTCCAGCTTCTGCCTTTCACCTGTCTCCTGCCCGCAGTACTTGCCCACCCTCAGGCCTGGTGCCTGATGGGAAGCATTGCTGCCATTAGTAGCAAAATTGTGAAGAAATGGCTAAGGGCTGGAATGGCGTTATTTCTCGGCCTTACTGGGTCTCTTTTCTTCCTGCCCAGAAATTTGACTCTGACCTCTACAAGCTCGCCATGCCCTGCCTGTGTGCCATCGCAGGCGCCATACCGCCTGACTACGTGGACGCCAGCTACTCCTCCAAGACCGAGAAGAAGGCTTCTGTGGATGCCGAGGGCAACTTTGACCCCAAGCCTGTGGAGACCCTCAAGTGAGAGACTTTGGGAGCAGGGGAGGCAACTCCTCCACCCTGGGCCAGGCGTGCAATGCTCATAGCATGGTCACTGAGGTCAAGTCTGTAGCTCTGCCAGAAAAGAAAAAAAAAGGATTGCCCCAGTTTTTGAGCCAGGAATCTCTCCTCCTGAATGTAGAAGAGCAAACTATTCCAACGCAGGGGCAGAATGGGGCACTTAGGAGAGAGTGGGAGGGAGGGAGCGAGGGAGGGAGGGGTACACAAGCTCTCGAACACCTGCTCATTTTGTCTAGCAAATGCTCCTCTTCTATGACAGGTTAAACCCCCCCCTCCCTCTCTCCCTCCCCGAAGCTGGGTTTAATTGGAGCTTCAGAACCCACCTGAGAAAATGATGGGAGGGAGAGAGATTTAGCAGGGAGAACTGGCGGTGAATACAGTCTGGATTGTTCCCCATGAAGACAACGTTTTGCGCTTCCTGTTCTAAGCCTGTGTCAATGATTGGCAGGGTTGGCCCATCCATGAGAGTGGCGGGGTGGGTGGGTGGGGACCTTCTTGGCTGTTTCTCCTCCTCGTCAGACACTCTAGCCCACCACTCTCCTCTCCTCCTCCACACTTCCTCTTTCATGCTATTCCTCTCTTCTTTTCCAAATCCGGGGAATGGGAGAAGTAGCATAAGAGGCAGCTGGCACACTGCTGGGTAAGGGGCCATGGCTCTTGATGTGCTGCCGCCTTAGACACCAGGAGATCTTAGACCAGCCCTGAAGACTGGCTTCCCGTAATACCGTATTGGTCTGAGTATAAGACTCACTTTTTTCTCCTAATTTAAGTTTTTAAACTAGGGGTGCGTCTTATAAGCCGGCTGTTGCAATTTAATGCCAGTGGTTTAATTGAATTTTTTTAATAGCACCAAACTTTAAGGGTGCGTCTTATAATCAGGTGCGTCTTATACTCGGGACAATACGGTATATCTGTTATGTCAGTCTTCTGTTAGTGTGCCACCTGCAAGAAGGATTCCAACTTCCATCCCCTGTAGAGGCAGAGCACACCCAACCCCATAAATGCCCTTTCTTCTCTCTCTCTCTCTTTCTCACACACAGTGTCATGGTTCCTGAGAAGCTGGACTCTTTCGTGAACAAGTATGCAGAGTACACTCATGAGAAATGGGCCTTTGATAAGGTAGGAGGCCCTCGCTTGACCTCTCCGGGTTGCTGTCATGTGGTCACGGAACCCCTTGCTCGCCCCTTATGCATCCTGAGCATCAGGATGGCGTAGTGGTTTGGGAGTCAGACTTAGACCTGGAAGATCCAGGTTCAAATCCCCACTCAGCCATGAAGCTTCCTGGGTGACCGTGGGCCCAGTCATTCTCTCTCAGCCTCACCTACCTCACAGGGCTGTTGTGAGGACAAAAAGGAGGGGAGGAACCATGTACACCACTCTGAGCTCCTTAGAGGAAGGGCGGTATAAACATCTGGAAAAATAAATAAATCTCCCAGCTACCTCTTGATCTCACCTGCAGATTCAGAACAACTGGCAGTTCGGGGAGACGGTTGATGAGGAGGCCAAGACGAACCCCATGTTGCGCCCCTATAAAACATTCTCGGAAAAGGTAACGCCACCCCACCCGCCCACTGCTAAAAAAACAGGAGAATGTTGCAGGATTCTCACATTCAGAAAAGACCTGAAGGCAAATGTCACTCAAGTCTGAGATGTAAGAAAGTCAGATCTGAGATTCTGAATTTCTCAACCCGCATGTGTGCCACCTTGAATGAAAGGCATATTACAGACAGACAGCAAACTCTCGATTTAACGGACTAATAGAAGGGAAGGGGTGTCTAAAGGTCCTTTACATCTGAATGCGTTTAGACAAGGCACATGCGTTGCGCAACAGGTGGTTTTTTTGGGGGGGTGGGGAATCCATAAGCTATTGGTGCACCTTGTAAGAGAGCCTGTCTCTTGTTGTGAACAGGATTGGACCATCTTGGTGTCCGATAAGTGTCCGAGAATTCGTCCTCCCTACACATCTCTCATAGATGACGGGCATCTCACCCTCAGTTGCCACCTGGAGACTAGTTCTTTCCTTTGCCCTTCTCCAGCTGGTCGCTCACGGTTCTGCTTCCTTCCTTTAGGATAAGGAAATCTACCGCTGGCCCATCAAGGAATCTCTGAAGGCCATGATCGCTTGGGAGTGGACAGTTGAGAAGGCCCGCGAGGGCGAGGAGGAGAAGACTGAGAAAAAGAAGACACGCAAGATCTCGCAGACCCAGGTTTGCTTCATTGATCTTAGGAGGAAAACCACTCGGGGTGGGGGGGTCTGTTGTTTCCTGCTAAAAGGTGACAGCGAGTGCGGACCGTAAACCATGTGGCTTGTGTTTGGTTACTTACTTCCTCACCCCTCCACAATACTCAAAGAGAGCATTGTCTGGCCGGTTACAGAGGGGATGGGAAGGACTGAAGGCCATGACTCCTGGGAAGGGATTGAGGACATTAAAAATGGGGGACAACAACTTGGAATCAGGACTTCTGGGTTCTGTCCCCTGTTCATGGGTGGGGGGCATTTGGCGAATTGACCTAGTTTGGAAAAAGAAGCAGGCTGGAACATAGCACTGAGCTTCGACCCTTCACACATGCAGGGATCCATGGATGCCAACTGCCCTTGTTTTTTTTTTTATGTTCTGCCCTAGACTTATGACCCCAGCCATGGCTACAACCCCCAGCCCATAGACCTGTCCGGAGTGACCCTTTCCAGAGAACTGCAGGTGAGTGGACACAAATTGAGCTCTAGGGATGGGTCGCCCGGGGGAAAAAATGGTTTTTCTCCTACTAGAAAATGAAAATGTTGCAATCAGGATTAATCGTGCAAGTGTAAAACACGTGATGTGTAAAAACAACCAACCCCAAAACAAAGACTTTTAGTTGCAAGATTTGTCGAGGAGACGCTCTTTGAAAACACAGAATTGGGAGACTGGAGGAGATTGGGAAGAGGATAAGCAAGAGGGACATTGGATCAAGGAGCACGAGGAGAGAGGAGAGTTCCCTTTTCCCGCCTCATGCCCTGCCCCAATTTTAATATGATCTTCTATGAAGATCCCTCCTCGTTCCTGCGTCCCTTATCAGATACTGCCTGCTTGTTTTGACAGACGTCCCACACCCCACCCCACCCCACCCCGCAGCCATGAGAGCTAGAAGCTTAACCGGCTATTTCTAAAAAAGAAAAATTGAGATTCTGTCTCAGTGTCACAATAGGCAGCTAAACGTGTGTTCCGCTTGGTGTGCCTTTCACATTCTCGAACTTCTGTCCTTTCCTACCACCCCGGTCTCTCGCCACAGGCCATGGCAGAACAGCTAGCTGAGAACTACCACAACACCTGGGGCCGCAAGAAGAAACTGGAACTGGAAGCCAAAGGTGAGTCTGTGCATCTGTACCTTTTACTTGTGCTGGTCCTCTTTTTGGGGGGGGCAGCAGGCTTTATGCCTCCCCCACCCTCTCTCTCTTTCTCATTTCCGAAGGTGGCGGCACCCACCCCCTGCTGGTGCCTTACGACACTCTAACGGCCAAGGAGAAGGCCCGGGACCGAGAGAAAGCCCAAGAGTTGCTCAAATTCCTACAGCTGAATGGCTACGCAGTGACCAGGTGAGCCTGGAATGAGCATGAGCTGCGGACGAACAGGGAGACAATGATTTGGTATCAGAGCCGTCAAGCAAATGTTTGCATGCAGGGGATCCCCGCCTCAGTCACTCTCACATCATAGTGATTCTGTGACGATCTCTTGACCCCGAATCCTGTCGTTACTGATAGGGGCTTGAAGGACATGGAGCTAGACACGTCGTCCATCGAGAAACGCTTTGCCTATGGGTTCCTGCAGCAGTTGCTGAAATGGATGGACGTCTCGCAGGAGTTCATTGCCCACCTGGGTGAGGCCCCCTTGTGCCGGTTTGGAACGGCTACTTTCCCCTCCCAGCAGCTGTGTTGGGAGGCCAGACGCTCAGCCCTTGGTCCAGTGGAAGACGTGGGGGGACGGAGGGGAGAAGGAGGGTTTGCATTGGGGCTCCTGTGTTAAGAGAGTAAAAGAGGTTCTCTTCTGATATGGGGAAGTCTAGTGGCTAAAACAGGTAAGGAAGAGGAGTTGGGACTCCTGGGGGAAGGTGAGAGAGCTGCACTCTCCTCCTTCCAGGCTGTGCAATGGAGTGGGGAAGGGGTGTGTGCGTGTGTGTGTGTGTTCATTGTGTGTGTGTGTGTCTCTGTCCCCCTCCCTTGATGCTGCTCACCATGTTCCGTCCTTCCTCAGAGGCTGTGGTGAGCAGTGGGCGGGTGGAGAAATCCCCCCATGAGCAAGAGATCAAGTTCTTTGCTAAGGTCAGTCTCTCTTCCTGCTTCGATGCTGGCCGGGGCAAGGAGGCTAAATGGGAGGAGGGAAGCAACTGCCCTCTATCTGCCCTCCCTAAATTGAGCACCAGCTATACAGCGCTTTGCACAACAGTGGTGCAAAAAGCCGTGTTGGATAGCAGCTCTAGGCAGACTATGTTGTGATTTGTATCTTGCCCGATCCCAACGTCTCGGGGCTCCCTGACAGGTGGGATCTTTGCTCTGCTGACTTGTGTTCCCCTTTCAGATCCTCTTACCCCTGATCAACCAGTACTTTACCAACCACTGCCTGTACTTCCTGTCTACGCCGGCCAAAGTTCTCGGCAGCGGGGGCCACGCCTCCAACAAGGAGAAGGAGATGATAACTAGGTGAGGAGCAAGAAATGCCAGCAAGGCCTGGAGCGCATGTGCATGTGTAGGGTGATTCCCATGTTACATTTTCAAGTGTACCCTTAACATGCACCTAAACAAACATAATGTGTGAACAAGAAGTTGAAACAAACTTGTATTTCATACGCATACATTCATTTGGATTGTCAGCCAGGATTGGCTCTAGCTCTCCGTCGAGGGAAATTTCAAGAGCAAACCTGGAGTTGCTGCTCTTGGGTTGAAAATGTTGAAAACGCCCCCTGTTTTATAGCTGAAACAAAACTTCTTTGCACATTTTAAAGTTCAGCAGAATTGGGCTGCTTTTTTTTTTTTTTGAATTTGAGCATTTACATGTCACCGTTGCAATATGACTTTGAGAGATGTTCTTGAGAAAAGAAAGCAAACCCCTCCAGTCTTATTCATTCACAGTAAGGCAATCACCACGTAAGAATCAGATTTCTCCGTTTTCAGACTCGGTTTCACCATTCCGTCAAACCATCTCGGTCAGATGATTGAGGATGTTGGGGGGGGGGGGGGGAGGAAAAGCAAATGGCAAGAATATAAAACCGATTCAAAAGAAGAGAATTGCCTTTGACAAGTCTCACTCCAACCCTGCCCATACAGGGTGCATATACAGTATATACAGGGGCATATACTGTTTCCTCTTACTCCTGTGGTGTAGGGTGGAGATGGGTGGAGAATCACAGCCTCCCTGGCACATACTCCGGAGTATGTCATCCGAAATGGACAGCTGTGATTTTTGTGAACAGTTCCTCCGCTCCTCACCCTGTCTGTTTCCCCAGCACGTGGGTTGAATGTCTGAATGGGAGGAGGAAAGAGCGCAAACAAACACCATCCTCTCCAGGCAGCTCTCGGAGACACACAGACGCCTCTTCCCTCACTCCCCTCCTGCCTGTTCCCTCTGTGCACGCTACCTTCCGACAATCTCTTTCATTCTCTCTTTTGCCTCTCTTTTCCCCCTGCCCTTCAGCCTTTTCTGCAAACTGGCAGCCTTGGTCAGGCACCGGGTTTCTCTCTTTGGTAAGCAGCATCCTTCCTCTGCTCTGTCCTGGGGGGCGGTGGGGGGCGAAGAGGGACGTTGGCTTCCTTCATTCTCTCCTTTTAAGTTCTTCTGCTCCCATTATTGGCTCAGTGGAGTTCAAACTCTTCCCCACAGGTCTGCTCTTTATCCTGTGTCCTCCTCACTTCCCCCATTCTGTACTTTTTTATCCTTGGACAAACCTGGTCTCCCTCCTTCTGTCCATAATGCTGGATCTCTCTTGTCCCGTTGTGCCTCGATTCCATCATGTCTCCTAACCTGAGACTTAAACATGCCTACCTGTCTCCCTCCAGGCACAGACGCTGCTGCTGTTGTTAACTGCCTGCATATCCTGGCTCGCTCTTTAGATGCCAGGTGGGTAGCTTTTGCTCATCTCTCCTAAATAATTCATCTCACATTTTTAGTGGGGGGGGGGGGCGGCGGCTATAAAATAATGCATGTGTGGAGAACGCAAATCAGTCTTCTCCCACTCTCACAGTACTAGCATTCAGGGTTGTCCAATGAAATGTATTGGCAGTAGACTCAGGACAAGGAAGCATTTCTTCACACAGCACATAACTGACTTGTGGAACTCACAGCCACAAGATGTGGTGATGGCCAGTAGCTTAGATGGCTTTAAAAGGGGATCAGACAAGTACATGATGGAGAAGCCTGTCGGTGGTTCTAAGCCAGGATACAGAACCTCCCAGTACAGGGGCAGTGTATCTTTGAATATTAGTTGCTGGGTACAAGGAACAGGGATGCCCTGCTTGTGGACAGAGAAACCAAATTCTGGGCTAAGAAAAGTAGAGTCTCAATTCTGTCATTTTGCTACCCAGGCTTGTGGGTGGGGTTGCTGGAGAGCAGCAGGGAAGAAGGGGTGGAGGGAACATAGGATGAGACTGGGGTGTGTGTGTCTCCTTCCTTGTAAGCAAGCAGGAATCTGATCCGGGGCCCTCTTTTCTGCAGGACGGTGATGAAATCGGGCCCTGAGATTGTGAAGGCTGGGCTGCGCTCCTTCTTCGAGGGCGCCTCGGATGACATTGAGAAGATGGTGGAGAACCTCAAGCTGGGCAAAGTGTCGCAGTCCCGCACCCAGGTCAAGGGGGTGGGCCAGAACATCACCTACACCACCGTGGCCCTGCTACCCGTCCTCACCTCCCTCTTCGAGCACATTGCCCAGCACCAGTTTGGGGACGACGTCATCTGTGAGCAAGCGGGGCGAGAGCGGGCGGAGCTGTGGCCTCCTGGAGTGGCTCGGCCTGCAGCTGGTTGCCATGGGCAACCGAAGCCGGCCCTGAATGAGCCAAAAAGACTTGGCCTGGTCCTCAAAATCAAGGATTTTGAATGGGGCCCAGCAGTTTATAGGTGCAGGTGATGGGTTGGCGGTCATTGCGGAAGCCTAGGGCCAATTCAAGATGGCTGCTCTTTTGAGGCAAGATGTGGCCCAGGGCGTTGGTGGAGAAAGGATGGCTACGTCTCTCGTGACAGCAGAGGGTGGTTGGTGTGAAGGGGAAGCCATCATAACTTGAGTCCCAAACCCAATCCTTCTTCCTCTGTGTTTTTTGTACTCCCTCAGTGGATGACGTCCAGGTCTCCTGCTACCGAACGCTGTGCAGCATTTATTCCTTGGGCACCACCAAAAATCCTTATGTGGAGAGGTGAGTTGGGAGACTTGAGAAGCCTGCCGCAAAGCGGTTGTGCAGGGGTTGTACCCCATCCCTGCACGCTATCTTCATGCAAGTAGGCCTTGGGTCGCTCCTGCTTTAGAAAGGAGCGCCTTTCAGCAGTGGCGGGATTGCAGCCGGCCCTGTCGTGGGGCAGTGAGGCATGGCCTGGGCAAAACGTGTCATCTGGTCTTCCGCCTTGTTTGTCTCCTTTATCCTCTGCAGGCAACGCCCGCAGCTTGGAGAGTGCTTGGCAAGGCTGGCAGCTGCAATGCCAGTGGCTTTCCTGGAGCCCCACATCAACGAATACAACCCCTACTCTGTCTACACCACCAAATCGCCGAGGGAGCGAGCAAGTGAGTGAGAGAGGAGGGGGAGACCACAAGTCCTCCCCGGCCTCGAAGCAGCTTCCATTTCTTTTGTGTGCTTGATGGTGCTCTTGGCTCCAACTTGAGACGCCTTCCTGCCTTTCGTTTGTCTTTCCCCATACGCCTCCCTTCACTCAAATGTGCGGGTCGCGTTAGCATATCCAGAACTCCCAATATTAGCTACCATATTAGCTACCAATACATCACACTGGCTCTGCAGAAGTCCATCAAATCCCACTGTTTTTTCTGATGTTTGGCCCCAGAATCTGATATAACCAGGTGCAGTGCCCCTGAGCTTGGAGGTTCCATTCCTAGTTTATGATAGACCTAACTTCCATCAATTTGTCTAATCCCTTCTACAGTGAGATGTGGAACTTTCACCCAAATACCATTCCCTGCCCCATGAACCTCTTAGACAGCCTATATATTGTTTGGTTGTTGTTGTTTTGGCCATCTTGAGGGCTAGAAGATTGATCTTGAAACAAACGTTAACGCAGGATTTTGCATGCAAGTGCCATATTCTCTGTGGGAGGCCACTGAATGTGAATTGCCGGGGAGGGGAAGGGTGTGGCCCTTGGGTATACCCTGTTGGAACTTTAAGTTTGTGAAACGCCCTTTCCTTTAAACCCCCCTCCCCAGTCCTTGGCCTGCCAAATTATGTGGAGGAGATGTGCCCAGACATCCCTGTTCTAGAGAAGCTCATGAAGGACATTGGCGGACTGGCGGAATCGGGAGCCCGCTACACCGAGATGCCCCACGTCATCGAGGTCACCCTTCCCATGCTCTGCAACTACTTGCCCCGATGGTGGGAGCGGGGCCCCGAGACCAACCCCCAGGGTCCCTGGTGCACAGAAGTTACGTCAGACCACCTGAACTCCTTGCTGGGTAACATCCTGAAGATCATTGTCAACAACCTGGGCATCGATGAGGCTTCCTGGATGAAGCGCTTGGCTGGTATGAAGGGGCAGAGGTCGGGGAGAATGTGAGATCTGAGAAGCATAGAGCTAAGAAGAGTCTAGAATGACACACAGCCTGAACAGCCGGCAGCAAATGGAACACTTCCATTGGAGTTGCAGGCCTGACAGAGGAGCTGCTCCCCACACACACACCCCGTGAGCCCCCTGTTCCTAGCACTGGTCACTATTCAGTGTGACCACATGCAGTCTGATTCCTGAAGTATCACTCAAACCATAGTCAGGCCCCTCTGGGTAACTGGTAAGAGGTTCAAGGAATGGAATCTAGGAATCCTGGGGAAATGCCGTTCTTTATTAATTTTACGTACATGGTGCTTTATGAAGGACAGGTCGCTGCCCCAAGGAGTCTGCAATCTAAAGAAAAAAAAACATGGCAGAACGAAGGAAGAGGAAGGAAATGGAGGGAGGGGTAAATGGGGCAGCAACATACAACTGTAATGATGAGGAGTATATAGGCAGGGGCAATATAGAATTGCTACGTTTGGAGGCCTGTTACATCCAGCGCAGCCCTAGAATTCTGTGTGCCAGAAAGCAAGACTGGAAAACCATCTCCTGTTTCCAGCTTCGAATGCTTCCCTGCCAGAACTGGAGAAAATGTTTCCATTCGTAGCTGTTGACATTACAACTTTGAGGCCCCTAAATTGCTTCCACACACTAATAGCTTAGTCTGAATCACCGTCATGTGTTTACTCACTTTTTACGGGGTATCCAGATTATACTCTTACCAGACTGTTGTTTGTATTTAAGTGTTTTCCATTTCAGATGTGATTTGTGGCAGTTAAAAAAAAAATATGAAAGCATTGTGGTATCACCAGCCTGTCTAGTGTAGACTGGCAAGTGGTTATTGAGACTTTTCAAGGCTATTGTGCCTTTAATTAAAAGCTTCCGATGAGTGGGACAGCAAAAATTACTGATATAGATATCAAGGCTATTGTGCCTTTAATTAAAAGCTTCCGATGAGTGGGACAGCAAAAATTACTGATATAGATACCTTTGTAATTGCTCTGTTTTGTCAGTTCTGGTTCTGTGATCTGGGAGGCGCTCTAATGACCAATGTTCTCTCATGTTTACAGCAGTAATTAAAGTAGACTATTAAAGCTCCATCTCTTTTCTTCCTTCCTGCCCAGTCTTTGCCCAGCCCATCGTCAGCAAGGCCAAGCCGGAGCTGCTGCGCTCCCACTTCATCCCCACCATGGAGAAACTGAAGAAGCGTTCTGGGAAAGTGGTGGCCGAGGAGGAGCAGCTGCGGCTGGAGGCCAAATCGGAATCGGAGGACGCTGAACTGCTGATCCGAGATGAGTTCTCCGTGCTCTGCAGGGATCTCTACGCCCTTTACCCCCTTCTCATCCGCTACGTGGACAACAGCAGGTGCTGTTAAGCTTTTGCATGCTTGCTCACTTTTTTTTTCCAGAGAGTCCTGGCAATGTCATTGCAAATCTTTGCGTTCCGGTATTTCACAGTGTATCGGGTATACGGGCAATACCCGAATATACGGGTTCTGGTATTTGTGGTTTTTTGAGGGGGTCCCCACGATCCGCGGATAATTGAATTCGCGGATAATTGAATTCGCGGATAGCTGATCCGCGGATAGCAGGGGGGACACACTGTACTTAAATGTGACAATTTTCTAACGTACCCAGTTTTGGGGGGTGGGGGAAGAGGCCTGTCTCATGCCCTTGCTGGATTTTCACCAAAGAAGTCCTGTTAGCTAAGACCCCCACTGATGGTTCTGTTTGGCTCTGCAGGGCCAACTGGCTGACAGAGCCGAACTCGGATGCCGAGGAACTGTTCCGGATGGTCGGGGAGGTGTTCATTTACTGGTCAAAGTCGCACGTGAGTGAAGCCGTTGACAGGTGGTCATGTGGGCGCCCGAGAGGAAGGATGTTGTCTAGCTAATAGCCGTTGTGAAGATCCGTTTATAAATAGTGATTTAAAAAAACATTGTAAAGCTGTTCCCTTATTCAGTTACGTTTTGTGGGGATAATCATGCCAAGGGTCAGATACTGGATAATGGGGAAGAAGTTGCATCAGCAGAAGGAGGCATCTGTCTGACAGAGGTGCCTGGGATGATCTTTTGGAGCACAGCACAACTCTCCTGGAACGTGCCTCTCGGATCCCCTGCTAATAGAACAGCAAAATGTATTTAATCACCATTGACCTCTAAGAGGCAGTTGTCTCCTGTGGCTTGTGTGGGAGGCTTGTCAGGAAGAAAATTTGGAAACGGCCACGAGGGAGAAGAGATTATCCTTTGTGGCATTTGCTTACGGTTCCTAGTCGGGGCTGTGACCGTGTCTGTTGTGGACAGATGCCACGAGTTCAGCTCCCCCAAGGGCATCTGCCAGAGTTTGGCTGTGGAGCTCAGGAGTGACGCCTGTCTTTCTTTCCCATCCCCAGAACTTCAAACGGGAAGAGCAGAACTTCGTGGTGCAGAATGAAATCAACAACATGTCCTTCCTGACAGCCGACAGCAAGAGCAAAATGTCCAAGGTAAGAGGAGTGCTGGGGTTTCCCACCAGGGCTGGCGGGAGGGGACCGAGGACCTACCCCCCCACCACCTGGGTTTCTCTGTGCCTTGAGCCAGGGCGTTGTCGCCCTGCGAGGCGGAACCGAGGAGCCTCTGTGCTTCTTCCCCTCCTCAGAGCTGGCGTAGTAGTGCAGCCCTTAACAAGGTGAGCTGTGGTGGGACGTCCCAAAACAGAGCAATTACAAAGATATCGATATCAGTAATTTTTGCTGTCCCACTCATGGGCGTCGACAGGGGGAAGCGCGGGGGGCGGGCCGCCGGGGGGCATCGCGCGCACAGGGGTGACGCGCGACCCCCCCCACTTACAGTGTGGTGGCGGAGCTGGGCCCACCCTCCCTCCCCTGTGTCTGTTTGGCTCGAAAATGAGCCTAAAACGGAGCAGGGAGGGTGCTCTGCTCCTGCGCGTGACGTCACGCGCGGGGGCGGAGCCTTTCCCTTAAAGGCGACGCGCGCCCCCCGCTCTGGGGTGTCGCGCATCGTAGCGACGCGACTGGTCCCACTCATCGGAAGCTTTTAATTAAAGGCACAATAGCCTTGAAAAGTCTCAATAAAACCTCACCGCTCACTAGGTGACCTTAGGCAAACTTCCACCGCTCAGCTTTGGTCTGCCTCGTCCCCATTTCTAACTTGGCAGCAATAATACTGGCATAACCAAGAAGCCTGTTTAGATCACTGCGGTAAGGAATGTAAGTGCTTTGAAAGTACCCAAATGCTTCCCCGTTTGTGAGCAGTGGACCTGGCTGGGGGAATATTTTGACAATTTTGCAGAGGGTGGAGGGTGAAAGCTGGGGAGGGGGACCTGCAAGAACACCAAACACCATCATTGCCAGTTTTGTGGTGTTAAAAAAAAGAGAGAAGTAAACAAGTTTCTCTCTCTCTCTCTGTCTCTCTCTCTCTCTCTCTCACACACACACACACACACACACACACACACACACACACACTTTTGCCTTCTCCTTCTCCAAAAAAGTGAGTCAAAATCCTCCACTGGGAGTGTTCTGGGGTACCTATCCTGTCTTGGAGGGCCTGCTCCCCCAAGTCAGGTAACAAGAACAAAACGCCCTTCCACCCAACCCTCCCGCCAGCCAACAGAGCCGGCTGCTCCACAGTCAGTGTTTGGTTTGTGTCACTTGTTGCACGTTTCCCCCAGTGTTATAGACTATCCCAAAAGTCACTGAATTGAAGATCGGAATAGGATGGGCTTCTTCTTTGAACCATTGCCTGGGCTGGGGGTATTCACCCCGCCTCTGTGCCCAAATACGCATAATTTCAATTTTTATGTGTTTTTGCAGCATTTGGGAACTCTGGACAAGTGATAAAGAGCAAATTCAGGGGAGACAGCAAGAGGGCGGAAGAAGCAAATAACAGTTTAGATCGGGCCGGGGAGCTTGTATGACATCTTGCTTTTGCTAAATTCTGAGTGGCGGATTCTTTTTCTGAGTCCATGCTTGGGGGATTGCCTCTTCACCTAACCTTCTCTTTCTCCTCTTCTGTCTTGTTTCCCTCTTCTCCTCGCGCCGTGTGTGAGTTTAGTCTGGAGACAGCCAGGTTAGAGAAACTACGGCCATCCCGCCGCCCCTTTTTGGTTGTCGTTTTTGGGCCACATGGAGACAGCATGGCGCAATGCGCACTTTGCCGCAACCCTCCCCTCCCTCCCCATGGGAAATAATCAGGGTTCCAGAGTCATTGGGAGCGGGAGGGGGAGGGAAGGGGACGCGGCTGCATGGACGATGGCAAGAGCACAGCGGCTTTCTGCAGCTCTGGCAGCAACGCATCACGCATCCGATGGGTTGGCATAGCTGAGCCATCAAGCGCCCCGTTGGCATGACGACCCACCTCCCATCATGCACCTGGGCAAGACAGAGGCCATGTTGTAGGGGCAGCCCTGCTTCTGGAGACATCCTGCTATGACATGCCGTTCATCTGACTGGGCAGGCTGTCCTCCCTGTGGCCCCTCCCTTTTTTCTTCTGGGAAGCCCCGCTCCTTTCCCAGCATGCTTTGGGCCATCTGCTAGACCCCCCCCCTTCCCCTGCTCTAGATCCACACCCTCTGGGTTCTTCTGCCTGCCAGAATCCCACCTCTATTTCCCACCCCCATCCTGTGGATCTGATGTGACGTCCCTTGCTACCCTCTGTGGCCCCCCCTGCCACCCCGAGGGAGGGAGCGGGTGCCCGCGAAGCCACACATGGCAGAGCATATGTCTTGGCTCCCAACAACGGTGCTGTGTGTCTTGTGTGCAGTCTTGTGTAGAGATTAGAAAGGCTCTTCCGCAAGGTGGACCGTCGGAGGGCAAAGGCAGTGGGGATTGGGGTGGTCTTGCTTTTGGTGTTCTGTGTTCCTTTTTGTCAGGATGGAGGTCAGGGTACTGACAGCTCCGTTTTGTGCCAGTATTCCACTCCTACCCCTCCTGGCACAATTCCACCTCTCGTTCCCTTCTGCAGGGCTAGCGGAATCCCAGGCAGCGGGTTACCCAAGAATGGGATGGGAGAACCCTCGAGATGGGGCTTCATCTCTCCAGCTGTGCCCGCTGTGAGACCTCTGACAGATCCCAAACACAACTGGGAGTGTCCCGGATTCGGTCTCCTTGGCCTTGCAACCCTGAGATGGAATCACCCTCTTTTATGTACCTCTGAGATGACCCCCCCTCCCACTGAGCCCCTGCGCTCTTCTCCACCCCTGAACCTACACTCTGAGATCTCCTCCACCATCCAACCCACCCATGACTCTCCTCCAGTCAGCTGCTGCTGCCATGGGCTGAATGCCAGCTGCCTTTCCCTCTTCACCTCCCAATGCCTCCTCCTCCTCCTCCTCTTCAAAGGCTGCTGTTATTATGGGATGTGTCCTCTGTACATGGCGATATCTCCCATGTAGGAAAAGCAGTGTGCATTGCCACTTTGGAAATCCAGTGCAAGGCGTTATTTCCTCTCCAGGTCATGGATCAAGAAGCTGGTGCATGTGGTGGCTTTTTGATCCATGTACTCGTGGCAGAGCACCTTGGACCTCCTTCCAGTGGACACGTGGCTTTTCCCCCTCGGAGTTTCTATCTGCGTATTGAAAGTGTGCTGTTTTGGGAGTAGGCGTCAGGCATCCTCGGGCACATGCCTGCAGCGGGTTCTCTTGTGTCGGGAGCGAGGAGTTGGCGCTCACTCTTCCCTCTCTTCTGTAAAGGAGGCCCCTCCCTCTTTCCCCAGAGGAGAGGAGCTTGAAGCCACCGCCCACCCTGCCTCCACCTCACAGGACCCCCACGTCCGAGCGGCGCTTGGCCGTTAAGCTTTTGCCCAGCCGGTCTCTTGGCATGCCGTGGAGTAGCCAGCACTTCCAGGCCTTGCCCATGCTAACTCCCCCCTTCCTCTCCTCTTCCTTCTCCCAGTCCGGCGGCTCGGATCAGGAGCGGACCAAGAAGAAGCGCCGCGGGGATCGCTACTCGGTGCAGACCTCGCTCATCGTGGCCACGCTCAAGAAGATGCTCCCCATCGGTTTGAACATGTGCTCCCCCACGGACCAAGAGTTGATCAACATGGCCAAGATACGCTATGCGCTGGTGAGGGGGTGCGGGGAGAGGGAGGAGGGTGCAAGGTGCTCTCGCTACCTCCTTGCCGTAGGGTGAGTGGGGGCCAAGTCTCCCGCATCCATGGACCAGTTTACATGACACTTGGGGTGAGATAGAAGAATTGGCATCTTCAGAGGTCATTGGCCGAGCCCTGCAGGATCGGACCATCTCGCCCAGCATCCTGTTTCCCATAGTGCAGTGGTTCCCAAACTGGGAGACATGGCTCCCAGGGGAGCCGCGGATACCAGCCAGGGGAGCCGTGGAGTGCCACGGAATCCTCTCGGAAAACAGTTCAATGCCAATTGAACCTTCCCTGGAGGGAAACGTACTCCGGTCTCTGAAACATATGTGAACAGGACAGATCTCAGGCGCTCATTCCTGAATAATGTAGGAGTGACCACGGCTGTTATCCTTTGTTCACGCAAACGTACTCTCTCTCTCTTTCTCTGTTTACAGAAAGACACTGATGAGGAGGTGCGTGAATTCCTCAACAACAACCTGCACCTTCAGGGCAAGGTGAGCATAAGGGTGGAATCACCTCCAAGGCTCTCAGACCCACTTTGAAGGCCTTTGGGTCTCCCCTATCCAGCCGCTGCAACATTGGCCTGGGACCAAACATGCCTCTGCCCATAGACTCCCTCTGAAAGGCAGCCGCTGAAGGGCAACACCAAATAGTGACTGGGGGACAGACCAAGGGCAAGGTTGGGAAATTCTGCCTCCACAGTGCTGGCAGTGATGTGGAAGTCGCGCTATTTCTGCTTTGAATGGGATTTCTTGTGCGGACATTTTGTAAGACCCTCTTGGGGTTATAAAGTGGGATATAGATTTGTAAATGAATGCTGCCCACTGGGAGAAATTTGACTTCCTTCCTGTGTCCAGGAGACGCCTCCGCTGCCTTTTTGCAGAAGATGCCTGGAAGATGGAGGGTGGGTGGTTATGGGGCAGCCCTCCCCCTTTTACTCCCATCGAGGGACGGCTCCTCCTCAGCCGTGCCGACAACCTCCGTTTTCCTTGCAGTGCGAGAATGAGTCGTCCATGCGCTGGCAGATGGCGCTCTACAAGGAGATGTCGGGCAAAGCCGAGGACTGCAACAACCCCGAGAAGATTGTCAAACGGGTTCAGGAGGTCTCAGCCGTGCTGTACCACCTGGAGCAGGTATGTGCAGGGGGGGGCAGTGGAGCTTACTGGGGAGACAAATACGGCCAAATTAACCCACCGTTGAAGGGAACTGCCCACTGTTTTGAGAACTCTAACCCAAGTTGACATTTCTTTTGCTATTCCTAAATGCTCTTTAGAATAGAGCTGGTTAAAGCCGCCTTGATTGCCCTGTTGGGAGAAAGGCAGGGTAAAAATTCTTTACATAAATGAAGTAATTACCATATTTCTTTGAGTCTAAGGCGCCATCAGTTCTAAGGCGCACCTTAATTTCAGGAACACCAGCAGAAAAAAAACAAAAACCATCGATTGCAAGATGCACCACCTTCCTTCAATTTCTCTACTCAGCACCAACTCTCCCCAGCTTGCCTGCCGCTCCATTTCGCTGATCTGATTATTACCTTGCCATTTTGCCCCCTCTGCTCAGCGGCGAGCTCTCTCTCTCTTCCTGAACCTGAGAGCTCGCCCCAGCATGCCCCACGCGCTGCAGCTGACGATCACCTTGCTGCCTTTGAGCAGTGCCTTTGCGGTCCGCCAGAAAATTCAATTTCTTTACTTATCTGGGCTTTGGGGGGCTTTCACCATTTTTCGCTGAACTGAAGATCGGGGAGGCCTGCAGTGGGTCGCACAGGCCTCCCTGAAGCTCCCCCAAGCCCCGGTAAGTAAGAAGATGGCATTTGGGGGGGCTTTTTTGAGACCTTCGATTCTAAGACGCACCCCATTTTTTGAAATGCTTAATTGGGAAAAAACATACGTCTTAGAATCGAAGAAATACGGTACGTAAATGAAGCGATAGTTTGTTCGTGTGGACAGCTTGAAGGCATAACCACACACAGCAATTCAGTTGCCTTTGGGGTTGTCTAGTTAACTCTGCTGCATTTGGAATGACTCCCACATTCC
This sequence comes from Plestiodon gilberti rubricaudatus, assembly GCA_026170595.1. Taxonomy (NCBI): domain Eukaryota; kingdom Metazoa; phylum Chordata; class Lepidosauria; order Squamata; family Scincidae; genus Plestiodon; species Plestiodon gilberti. Next base: position 10,421,925 of record JANXHW010000011.1, read on the forward strand.
AGTTGGGGTGGATGGAATACTGTATCCGAGCATTTCCTTCCCTGAATATCTCGAACAACCCTTCATCAGGCCCTTCACCAGGGTGAGAGAGAGAGAGAGGGGGGGGCAGTTCAGGAGCAGAAGAAGCAGATGGGGAAGAGGGTGCTGGCAGCCTTCCCTTGACCTCCAACGATCCTTGTTTGCGCCCCACAGACGGAGCACCCATACAAGTCCAAGAAGGCCGTGTGGCACAAGCTGCTCTCCAAGCAGCGCCGGCGTGCCGTGGTGGCCTGCTTCCGCATGACGCCGCTGTACAACTTGCCCAGGTGAGCAAGAGGCGGAGGAGGTTGCAGGAGCCAATCCGCACATCGCCCCTTCCCCCTCACGGTCCAATCCACCAGAAGGATCTGTGGTCCCGCGGATGTTTCATATCTGTGGTCCCGCGGATGTTTCATATCTGTGGTCCCGCGGATGTTTCATATCTGTGGTCCCGCGGATGTTTCATATCTGTGATCCCGCGGATGTTTCATTGCTGAGCCTGGCGCTTCCAAAGTGGTAGAGGCAGGACTCTCGGCAGCTGAGCTACCAACCAGCTGAACTACCCTTCGGCTTTCTAGGCACCGGGCCTGCAACATGTTCCTGGAGAGCTACAAATTGTCTTGGATCCTGACGGAGGAGCACCCCTTTGAAGACAGGATGATCGACGACCTCTCTGTAAGTCCTGGGAAGGGATTAGAGCGACGCACGGCCTGGACGTCCGGCGTGGCATTGAAAGCTGACATTTGGCCGTGGGTGCAGAGAAGGGCATCTTCCCATCTCGGCATCTCTCTGGCGAAAGAGCCCCGTAAGCCTGGCACACTGGCTGTGAAGAGTGCCAACCTCTGTTCCGTTTCATAGCGGAAAGGCCAAAACTTTGCAACTGGAATCCCTGGGCTGGGGGGGGGTTGTGGCAACTGGGAGGCACACCCTGCGGGGTTACTGTGGGTGTGGAATGGTTTTTCTAGATCAGCCAGAAAAAGTTTCTAAAGTGGAAGAAGGATAAAGGTAGGCTAAGCCCCCCCCCCCAGGAAGAGGGTTTCCTAGGGCTCCTCTTCCCTGTCCCAGTGGAAGCAGCCCCTCCCTTGTGGATCTGCTCTTTGAGAGATGCCCCGTTCTCAGAACTCTCTGAAGCCCAGCCTCTAATGCTGTGTTGCCTTTTTTCTTCGGATGTGGTGGGGTGTAGAAACCGGGGGAAGAGGAGGAGGAGGAGGAAGAGGAGGCCGAGAAAAAGCCGGACCCTTTGCACCAACTCGTCCTGCATTTCAGTAGGACTGCGCTGACCGAGAAGAGGTGAGTCGCCGGCCAGGGGAGGGCTCTCTGCGGAGCACAACCTACTGCACAGTGACCAGCTGTTAATATTCCACTGGTCAAACCCTTTGCTTCGTCAACGTGACCGAGGCGATCCAAATTGGCCTGTGGTCTGATGATGATGATGATGATGATGATGATGAGAGGCGACCCAGTCCGCCAAGAAGGTTTTCTGCACATGGCCTGTTGCCACGAATGAGGGTTGCGCAGGGCAAAGTCAACTGACGCATTTCGCCCTTCCTTTGCTTCAGCAAACTGGATGAAGACTACCTGTACATGGCATATGCAGACATCATGGCAAAGGTGAGTGAGAGAGACCCAGGTGCCCCTTTTTGGGGGGGGGGTGTTGATTTCTCTGCCGTTGAAAAAGAAGGGGGATGAATCCTGCAAGGGGGCAGAGTGAAGCCCCCAAAGCACTGGCTCCATCTGTATAATGGCGCCACCCTATTTGGACTGCTGCTGTATCTTGGCAGACAGAAGATGGAGGAGGGGAGGGGCAGGAAAAGCTGCCCCTGCTTCTTTGCTGGGTGGCAGGCAAGAGGGAGAGATGGCAGCAGCCCACACTGCCCCTCGAAGGAAGGAAGGTTTTGATCTGGTTTCACCGCCACGGTGGGCGAGGAGGGTGCTGAGAAGTCTCTTTTGCAAACTCCCGAGATGCCATGCAGAATTGCCGTTCCTCCCGAGCTCCCTTGAGAGAGAGAGGTCAAGGCTGCGACGCCACTTCCAGGTGTGTGCCGCAGCCTCACTCGCCCATCTTCTGCAGCAGCTTCCTCTCCAGTCCTGCTTGGTCCCACTTAGCACCAGTGGCGTCTTTCCCCTTTTCAGACGCCTTTTCTTCAGCTCTGAAGGGTCACACGAATGAGCGTTTATTGCCAATCCCAGTGTCCTCTGGAGGAACGATTGGGCCTGGATGCTTTTAAAAGGGGATTGGACAGATTGATGATGGAGGAAAAGACCATCACAGGTTACAAGCCATAAGCAACCTCCTGGTGGTAGGAGTAGGTTTTCTTTGTGCCAGGTGCAAGGGAGTGGCGACAGGATACAAGTATCTTGTTGGCTGTGTGCTCCCTGAGGCATCTGGTGGGGACACTGTGGGATACAGGAAGCTGGACTAGAGGGGCTTTTGGCCTGATCCAGCAGCCAGGCTCTTCTGAGGTTCTTATGTGAAGTGTCAGAGCAACTTGATTCTGATGTTTAAATCTCTTTGGCACAATAGCATTTCACCCATAACCTCCTCGTAGCTCTTCTTCCCTGCTCTCTGCACTGCTGCTGCTGCAGCTACTCACCCCAACTTTCTTTTGTCCCCTGGACCCCAGAGTTGCCATATAAATGAAGATGAAGGCGGAGGTGACGGTGAAGGTGAAGATGGGGAAGAGGCAGAAGTTTCCTTTGAGGTCAGCAATTCATGCTGTACTATCCTTTCCTCCATCAATCCACTGTCCTGGCAGTGCAGGACCTGGGAAGTCAGTCGCTTATCCAGCGGCTCCCGGTTCAGATCCAGCAAGAGGGACATGTTTGCGACTGATCCATAGCCTTCAACCTGTGCTCTGCCTCACCCCCCTGCAGGAGAAGGAGATGGAGAAACAGAAGCTACTGTATCAACAATCTCGCCTGCACAACCGGGGAGCGGCTGAGATGGTTCTACAGATGATTAGCGCCTGCAAAGGTCGGAGATCAGCCCTCTCCCCCCCCCCCAGCACATAATGGGCAGGAAAAGTTTTAGTTCAGCAACAGTCTGTTCCCAAAATGAGAAACCCCTGGTGGCCTGAGACGTCGGCACACGCTCTGGTGGTAGATTCGGAGCCAGGTGGCTTCAAGACTACTCAGCTCGTTTTTTTTATCTTCAGTCCTAATGCCTTGTTGTCGAAGAAGAAACGCCAAACATGACCTTCCCAGGATCCTGGCCAAATTTCAGATTCCATGCTGGCAATCATAGAGACACGCACACAAAAAAGACAGCCCTGCCCAGGGCTCGAGAAATGTTTCAAGTTCCTAAAGCAGGGGTTCCCAACCCCTTCCCAGCCGAGTACCACCTCCAGCGCCACCCTCCTGCTGTGTACCACCGGAAGTGACTAGCAATGACATCGTCGCCGGTTACTTCCGGGTTTTCAGAGGCCAGAAAACACAGGGCGGAGGCTCTGGGCAGGTGGGAGGGCCCTGCTCAGCGTTCCCGAGAGGCTCAGCCAAAGGCAGGAGCTTCTTGGGAGCAAAAATGCGCCACCAAAAGCTCTACATCAGAGCAGGACCAGTGGTCCGAGTACCACCAGCAGTTGGCCGAAGCACCACTGGTGGTACTACCAACAGGTTGGGTACCCCTGTCCTAGACCATTGCAACAAATGTTTCAGAACCAACATTGCAGTTGTATGCTCTGTGTCCCGGCTTTATGTGTTATGCTCAGTCTAGCTAGCATAAGGCTGGAATGGAAGTTAAACTGCTTTCTAGGGCCCAGAGTCAAGTTTTTACCTTCCCATCTGGCCCTGGGTTCCTTGCCTGGAGCCGAATGTCCTGGATGTCAAGGAATATGGGGTGGAAGCAAGAGGGCGATTCCAGTCCCAAACTTCCAAGATGTGAGAAGTTACTGCAATAATAATGCACCTTGTTGTATTGGCAGGAGAACCGGGTGCCATGGTATCCTCCACCCTGAAACTGGGCATCTCTATCCTGAACGGCGGCAATGAAGAAGTGCAGCAGGTATGGAGAGGGGCGACAGTTTCTGACAAGTTACTCATTCCTTACTATGTGGTGGTGGAATCAGTTGTCCTCATGGTTGGGCCTTACTTCTTCCTTACTAACCCTTTTCTCATTCTCTATTATTAGTTTCTGACAAGTTACTCATTCCTTACTATGTGGTGGTGGAATTAGTTGTCCTCATGGTTGGGCCTTACTTCTTCCTTACTAATCCTTTTCTCTTTCTCTATTATTAGTTTCTGACAAGTTACTCATTCCTTACTATGTGGTGGTGGAATTAGTTGTCCTCATGGTTGGGCCTTACTTCTTCCTTACTAATCCTTTTCTCATTTTCTATTATTAGTTTCTGACAAGTTACTCATTCCTTACTATGTGCTTGTTCCTTACTAATCCTTTTCTCATTCTCTATTTACTTACTAAGCTAAGGAGTATATTGATGAGCCTCATTGGTGTAAGACGCTAGCAGCTATGCGACTGATTTTTCAAAAAGGAAAAACAATTCAGTACTGAGTAAGGAGTGAGCAGCCTGTGTGTAGGATTTGGTGCAAATGTTTGGGAAAGAAATAAGTGAAGAACTGGGAACTGAAAGGGAATGGGGCACAGGGTGGAGGGGTTCGAGGCTGTCAGGGTGGGAGAACCAGAATATGGTCAGTTCGAGATTTGGGGTCAGAGGGAGGGCAAATTGTGGAAGGCAAACGTGGCGGAGAACAGGATGCGAGAGGCGAAGGGTGGTGTGTGTTTGATATCAGAATTGGAGCTGCCCTTCCCAGATCACCTCCCAACACTGGCTTTCCTCCCTTTCTTTAGAAAATGCTGGATTATCTGAAAGAGAAACGGGAAGTGGGATTCTTCCAGAGCGTTCAGGTGCTAATGCAGACATGCAGGTGCGTTATAGCGTCTGTCTTGTATTGTTTTGCCTTCCTCCCGACTTGTCTCCTTCTTTCGCTCTTCTTCCTCCATGCTTTTCTAAGCTGCAAAAACTCCCTCAGTGAAATGACCTCAGAGTCTGAGGGCCAAATTGGACATGACAGTTGCCCTCCAGAGCAGGGCCTTTTTGGTGGTGGTGGTGGAATGAGTTGTCCTCATGGATGGACCTTCCTGGCTCCATTCACCTTCTGTCTCTTTCCTCTCTGTGCAGCGTGCTGGACCTCAACGCCTTTGAGAGGCAAAACAAAGCTGAAGGGCTGGGTATGGTGACGGAGGACGGAACGAGTAAGTCGCCTTCTACCCCCTTTCAACCTGCTCCAGCAAGGCGCCAGAGTGTAGGCCCACCTGTCCCATCTCGATCAGCTCTCTTGCCCCACAGGGCAGTTTGGCAGACCAGACCAGTCCCTGGATCTCCCACCCCAAAGTCTGCCTCCTTGCTACTCCCAGTGGCACCCGCCAGGTTTCTTTATGCTCCTGATGTGGAGGAGCCAAGTGTTGGAAACAGCGCCGTCCCCTGGGTAGTGCATGCTGGGAAAATCTGGACTTGGCTCCCATCTGAGCTCCTGGAAAGCCCTTGCCCCCCCCCCTTCTCTGTCTCCGGAAAGGAACAGTCTGTCTGTCGGTGACAGTAGCAGTTGGCGGGCGGACAGAGCTGGGATTTGGATTCCTGGGTTATTTTCACACCTCTAGGCAAGGGGGGGGCATTCTGGTGGGTTGCAATCTGGGCCTTCCCCCCGTCTCTGGAAGGGGGTGTGAGTGAGCATGAATGCTGGGGGCCCCGATCCTGGCCCAGGTCGGATTCCCCTCCCCAGCCTCCTGTTTCCCAGTGCGCTGCGTATTCTCTTTTCGTTCACAGCTTCCTCCTGGTGAGACGTGGATTAATTGAGATTTCTAAAACCAATAATGGATTCTCACCCTCCCAACCCGCCCGACTCCCTTTGCTTTGGGTTTTCCGGTCTCATCCGTTTCTCCATTCCACATTAATGTCATTTTAATACACGCTGGGGTTTTCCTGGCTTCTTTTCTTTTTCTTTTTTGACTTTTGTTTTTAATCATCTCCTTTTCCTTCTTTGCTGTGATGTGTTGCACTCACCTCCTCTCTCCCCCTCCCTCCTTCTCTTCCCTCCCCTCCCCTCTCCTGGTCTCATTGATGCCCCTCCCTCAGTCATCAGTCGTGAAAATGGTAAATAATCCTTCTGCTTTTGTTAAGTTTAATTTTTTTTTTGATGGTCAGTTTCCTGGTCTGTTTTTATTTTTAATTTCTAACCTTATGGGTCTAAAAGGTTTGAGAACTGATCAGAACTCCCGCTGCCGACCTGGCTTAGGAGTAAAATCTGCTGCTCCTGTGTGGTAAATGTTAAGAAAGCACGAAGGGCCCAGGCAGGCGTTTAGAAGTCAGGGTGAGGGCCAAGAATCGGGACCCCCAGATATACCGTATTGGTCTGAGTATAAGACTCACTTTTTTCTCCTAATTTAAGTTTTTTAACTAGGGGTGCGTCTTATAATCAGGCTGTTGCAATTTAATGCCAGTGATTTAGTTAATTTTTTTTAATAGCACCAAACTTTAAGGGTGTGTCTTATAATCAGGTGCGTCTTATACCCGGGACAATACGGTAAGTCTCAGCAGGAGACGGAGCGGATCTATCAGCAGGTCAGTTGGGGGGAAGGATTCCGGGGGTTGAAGAGATCATGTGCTCCAACAATGTTTTGCTTGGGGTGCCCCAGTGTCCCTATGTTTTGTTCCTGGTTGCCATGTTTGGGGTCAGGCAGGGATTTTAGAAGGTTACCTTACACACAAAGAAAGGCCAGGCTCCTCCTATTTATAGTAGCTCTGGCCAATCCAGCGGCTTCATACTGGCTGCCAATCACAGGGCCTGATGTTGCTCCTCTCTGTTCCCCTCTGTTCTGGGCTCCTTGGCAGTTCCTGAGGCTAGTAAGTACTCTCAGGGAATGGGAGGACATCTGGTTCAAGCCCACTAAGTCCCTGGCACCCACCCACGAGCCCCCCCCCCTTCCCCACTTTCTTCTTGACCTTGGGAGAAGAAGGTCATGCTGGAAATATGGCCCTAGGTTGATCTTCCTCTCCTGAAGTGGGGAAGCACCTACATTCCCAACTCTGATGCTGATAGAGGATAGTTGCATTTGGATTTTTCTGCCACGGAGGAGCTACATGCGGACGACTCCACCAGCCTCCTGCACTCCTCGCAGAATGTCCCTATCTATAGGCCAGAGTGGAAGGGTAGGGAGTCTCTGACGGAAACCTTGCCCCAGCTGGCAAGGGTTTGCTTCTGTCATCCCCTGTTTTTTTCTAAGAAAAAGTTTCTTAGAGGGGAAGAAGTCCGATAAAGATGTGCAATAAGATTTTTTTTCTAGCTTGTTTCCCCCCCCCCCTGCCAGTTTTTTTTAGGGGGTGGGGTGGCTGCGGCATTTTAGTTAGAAACTTGTGTTTCCTGCACCATCTTGTATTTTGAGCTCCTTCCTCTGAGGGCATCGGGGCTCTCAACCCGATGGAGCGAACTGCACAACTGTTTGGATTTGTGTCAGTCTCTCCCCCAGCTCCCATATCAGCCGGCTGGCTTGAGGGGGTTCTGATCAGTCTTGGGTGAGGAGGGGGCTAGGGACGGTATCCTCTTGTCCACTTAGCGCATGCCCGTCGGCTAGCAAAATGTCCCCAGCAGGGCCCTCCAAATTGATGTTGAGCCCACTAACTGCACACTGTTTACCCAACCAAATGCTTTGACTGTGGTCTCCGGGCCTGCGCTGTTCTCAGTCAGGACCTCTCCCAGAATCCTTCACTCTATAAAGTTCACCAAGAAGGTATCCCAGTTAGGCTTGTGCTAGTCTTGGTAGGCAGTAAAATGTTAGTCAGAACTTTTATTGCCAGAATGCATTGCCTGCTCATCCTCAGCCAGTTCTCAAAGGACTCGTAGAACGTTAAGAGGTGGAAGGGACCTTCGAGGTCATCTAATCCAGCCCCCTGCTCAGGGCATACGACTGCTACAGACCTAAGTGTGTACGCACATCATTTCTCCCCCCCCCATTTTGTAGCAAGCATAGTTCTTCACTAGTCATTACTTCAGCCCATACTATATGCGTAATAGGCTATGTGGAATAGTAACAATTCAGTCTACTAAGCATAAGTGTGGTTTTCTCGTTGCAAACGACTTAGTAGCAATGTGATGTCTGTGACAGTTTTGCTGTTAAAATAGCATGTTCTGACATAGAAGCGTTCTGGGGTTTTTTGTCTCTTGAAGAGAGGTTCTTGCAGTGCATCTTTACGTGTGTGGAGCACAGTATATTTATAGTAGCCAAGTAGTAGCTATGTAGCATAGAAATACTGCAGAGTAAAAGTGCAGTATTGTTGTTGCAATGTCTTCTTTAGTAACAGTGTGGCATCTGTGTAGCATCTTTCCTGTCGAAAAATGTGTGTAAGCAGTGAATGTGAGTACAATGACAAGGTGCTAGTATTTGTTTATTAAATTTGAAGTGTTCGTAATATATACGCAGAATCTTTATAACAATTGAGTGTAGTAATGGTAGTATCCAAGATGTTGCAATGATGCAACGTCTTTCTGGTCAGATTTCAAAGTGTACTGTATATTAGAGTAGCCATTCTGTAATTTTGTAGTAATGATGACATTGTTATTAACAGTGTAACCATTTTGTTAGATGCTTTCAAGATGTAATTGAATTGTCTTTTTAGTTACCTATTTAGATGTGGTATTTTAGGACCACTCTTGTTTAATGTTGTTGTGTCTGTGTTGGTAGTCTTACAGTAATAGTGGTAGTAGTCCCTTAGTAACAGCATTTTCCATGTAACTCTTTTTAGTCATCCTTGCAGTAGCTCTGTTTCACTCTTGTTTAATGTTCTAGTGTCTGTAATTGTCGTCTCTTACTATAAATGTGCTCTCTTTATAGTAACCTTGTAGTAACTGTATTATAATCTTTAGGTGTCTGTCTGGCAGCTTTGTTTTGTTTTGTTTTTCTTAATATTCTATGGTTGGTCGCTGTAGTCCCTCTGTACCAGCACTGTTCATGCAATATCCCTATAGTACCTGTATTGTCCTTGTAGTATCCCTATAGTAACCATATTGTCCATGTAATACTTTGCTTCACTGCTCCAGAGTCTGTCATCAAATCGTCTCTTCAGTCAATATGCTGCCCCTGTAGTATCCTTGTAGTAATCATGTTGTCCTGTTGAGCTGCTTTTTTCCAGGTTGCTGCTGTTTTTAATGTTCTATCTAGGGCCTTTCTAATTCAAACTAGATAAATAAATCTCACTGAGATGACTTTGGGCAGCATCTTTTCCTGACCTACCCACACTCTCTACCCAACCCCCAAGCACCATGACTGCCCAAATTCACAGGGAAGACAAGCAAGAGGGGGAAAGATATCAGGTGATTTTGGCTTCATCATCCATGAAGTAGAGGAGGCAACTTCATGAAAAATGGAAAAGGGGCTGGTCATTAATGCCAGGTGGGCCAGTATGAATCCACCAGGAGGCAATGGGGATGTTCCTTGTGAATGGGGGGCCCCATTCATCATTCTTGCCCTCCCCACACCGTTGGATTCATATGTTCATTAATGACCAATGCCACAGAACAGATGGTGTGACCTGGTCAATGACCTTCTGCAACTAATTCTATTAACCTTCAAGGATAGGGTGTATCTTAATTACTGCATATCTTACTCTTGTTTTACTCCAAGTTTACTCTTATTCTTAATCTTCCATTTCCTGCTGCTGCTGCTGCTCATACATTACTCTGATCTCTTACCTGGAATTTACTCCAACCTTATTTGACTTTTGTACCATATCAAGCCCTTACTCATGCCTTGCCTGTATTTTACCAGATCATATCTCCATTATCTTTAGAAGGGAGCGTTTCCTAGAATTATTCTTCAAAAGGTTGCCTCATACACACAGTTATTTAAAATGGAGCTAGAGTAAACCAGTCATTAACATTTATAATGTTTAATCAAATTCTTCCTATCTACCTACATACACTTCCTTGTTCCAGGTTCAAAACCTTTTTGGCGCCCACTGTACCACATATCCAGAGATCTTGGCAAGGGATCAAATCTGTTGACATTGAGCATTTGCTGAAATGTCACAGATGGTTGGTAATTCCCCCCCCCCCCCAGCAACAATATTCTACACACCACAACCCCACCTTCCCTACACAAAGGAGCCACAGAGTTACCTCATTAACTGCATGGCACCCATGATCTTACTAACTCTGGGTTAAATTCTGCAGTCCTCACTTCAGTTCACCTCCCATTGATACCAATTATTTTCTTTATATCTTAATTCCTTTCTCTGGATTAACTCTTCTCTCTGCTCTGAAAAGAATTCTTGAGATCCACAGCTTAAGTATCTGTGGGAGGGAATGCTCTTACTCAAGGGCTTTTTCTCTCATTGTACTGCAGGTTGCTGGTCTCTTTATTCTTTTGATATTATACCATAATGTAGGAAAGGGCACTTAAAAGGGGTCTGGATTAAAAGTGCAATTGCTGCATTTGTCTGCTGTGGCCACAATCCAGCAAAGTTTTGTGTGCTCAGAGGGAGTTCTTTCAAGTTTCTACTACAGTAATTTGTGCTGCTGAAGAGGCAAGCTGCTTTTCAGTAGAATACGTTTAAACCATGGGTAGCCTCTTCAGCCTTGATGGAAAGCTGAAGAAAGCTTTGGCTCTTCCGTATTTTCCTCTCCTCAAAATGCAGCAGGGACAAACTGGGTGGCCTCCACATTTCAATTTAAGAAGTGCCATTTTTTTAAAATGTGGGCAAGCCTTCTAAAATGCTGTCTCCCGCTGGCAGTGCCCCAGCCCAGGATTCTACCACCTCCCCAGTCTGTGTAATGTGCAGATTGGTCCGCCCTCAATAGGAGCATCCCTTAAAACAAGCAGCCAAGACCTCGAGGCCCTGGCGTCACCTTCGTTCAGTCCTCCTTCAGCAACTTCCGTGGGAGCTCAGCCCTCGTGAGGCCTGCAGAATTGCACCCCTGTTCTGTGTGTAGCCGAGTTCTTGCAGTGTGGTTGCCAAGCCCATTTCCCCTGCTCAAGCCCAGCGCCGGACGTTCTGTACTAACTGCACCTCCCCCTGGTCCCATCACCCCCCATTGTCACCCCCCTGCCCCCTCTCTTTGCCCTTCCTTCTGTTGCTCCTGCTAATGTTGGCCAGTTCTGTCTCTTCCCTTGACCCCTTCCCCACTCTAGGAGAGAAGGTGATGGCCGACGACTTGTTCACACAGGACCTCTTTCGGTTCCTGCAGCTCCTTTGTGAAGGACACAACAATGGTAAGCTCTGAACCCAACCCGGCTCAGTTGGGACACCTGTATAACTGAAGCCTCATTTCTCCCAGAGACAGGGTGGCTTGGAGTACTTTGGTCAGGTGCTCCCTCACCTTTGACAATGCCTGCCAAAGATGTGAGATAAACAAGAAAGGGATGGGGGGGGGGAAACAAGGAAGTGATGTCACTGGCAGGAAGTGCACCACCATCACACCTCTGCCTTTTAACCCCAGATTTCCAGAACTACCTGCGGACGCAGACAGGTAACACGAACACCATCAACATTATCATCTGCACCGTTGACTACCTTCTGCGTCTGCAGGTGAGAGAGAGCCCTTTGTGCATCCCGAGAGCCCTTTGCGCATCCGAGAGCCCTTTGCGCATCCCGAGAGCCCTTTGCGCATCCCGAGAGCCCTTTGCGCATCCCGGGAGCCCTTTGCGCTTCCCAAGAGCCCTTTGTTCATCCCAAGAGCTCTTTGTTCATTCCAGGTCTGGCCTGTCCAGGCATTACAGATCCAGCAGAGCTCCATAGCTGGCTGTACCTGACCTCCCTCAACTGCCGCTGTAAGCTAGGGTTGCCCCCTGGCTGGAATCCTATCAGCTTGTCCAGAATGTCATCCTCAATGTCATTCAACGGTGTCCTTCAGGCCTGCTTTTAAAACAGAATCTGGTTTCTTTTGCAAGGGAAAGCCACTCTGTGCATGCTTATATTCACTTTGTCCTTAGACTTAAAAAAAACAAAAAACTAAATACAGACTTTCTTTCCGGGGGGTGGGGGGTGGCACTCTGCTTGTGCTCAGAAGCACTCTGCCCTTGGCACCAGCATTCTTGAAATTGGAGGATGGGCAACTCTATTCCCAAATATTGTGATGATCGTTGCCTCACCTGTTTCTTAGGGACACAGCTTGTGTTCAGCAGGGCTGTCAAGGGCCGAACGTGAACCTTGCACTGAAGGGGGGAAGGCCCTTGATGTACCTGTTCCAGTAGGTCACATGTTCCATGTGGGTTCAGAAACATCTTTGGATTCTGCCACAGGTCTCATTGCTTGCTACGCACCTTAGGTGGGAAATGGGGCGGGTGAAACTTGTTACCCGTTGCTCTTTCCCCCCAACTCCCAGGAGTCCATCAGCGATTTCTACTGGTATTACTCTGGCAAAGACGTGATCGATGAACAGGGCAAGCGCAACTTCTCCAAGGCCATGGCTGTGGCGAAACAAGTCTTCAACAGCCTCACCGAATACATCCAGGTAGGGCCTCTGGAGCCTCTGCCATCACGAGGGGTCCTCCGTCCCAGAAGTGGCTGGGAACGGAGTGCTCTGCGGAACGTAGCACCTGCCCTTCCGGTTCCGTGGCCCAGCATGAGCTCCTTCCGACATCCAAAACGACCTTGCTGTTCCCTTCCCCAGTTGCACTGATTGCCACCATTCTGCGTCAGACCTCCCCTCTCCGCAACTATGGATCTCCGAGAGGGCCCTGCTCGTGTTTAGCAGTGGCGTCCTGACAGCAGGCTATGGCGGACAGCCTCTTTGGTCCCCTGCTGCGGGTGACTGTTGCGAGCGTTCCCAGCCCTCTTTTTTCCTCCCCCAGGGCCCGTGCACCGGGAATCAGCAGAGCTTAGCTCACAGCAGACTGTGGGATGCTGTCATTGGGTTCCTCCATGTCTTTGCACACATGATGATGAAGCTGGCTCAGGTAAAAAGAACAAGTCTTTGTCTGAACCCCTGGAAAGGGCGATGGGTGGGAGCCTCTAAAACTCCCAGCTGACCGCTGCCCCCACCCTCCCCGAGTCTTTCTCACTCTCTGTGCCAGTTTGGGCTGTCGCCTTGGATTCGTGCAATAATCACAGGGTTTTCGGAGTTGGGTGGGGCCCCTTCTGACGGTATCCCGAGTCGGGAGGGGCTAGAGGGGAAGAAGAACTTTGCCCAGTGGTTTCTGACGCCCCGGGGAAGTGGGAGGAGGGGTTGCGTGTGGGGCGGTCTCCCTTGTAATCTCCGCACTAACCTCAGGCTCGTCTGTTCTGTACCTCTCCTCCCCCCCCACCCCCCAAACTCAGCAACAGCTTTGGGCATTCCTTTCCCAAAAAGAACCATTTTTGTATTTCACCATCCGGCCTTCTTTTCCACCGCCACAGCATCCTCTTCCCCCTCCACTGTCCTGTGTTCCAAGGCCTCCCCTTCCCCCTGGAATCCACCCAGTCGCTGGGAGAGAAGTTGGCTCTGCTTCCAGAAACGCTCTAGACAGTTGCCATGATGGAGAGAAAAGGGAGACTGCGCCGGCTCGGAGCCAGAGGAGGAGAGGCGCTCTGCAGGGAGCAGGCCTCTGCTGCGGTTGTACCTGCCAGAAACAGACAGCCCCAGCTTTCTGGTCTTGCCCTTATCTCGGAGGAGTTGCTCCAAGAGCATCACTGTGCTGCTCTGCTGGGTTTTTCCAAGGCTAAAGTGGGGAGGAGCCTGGGCTAGAAAGGGTCTGAAAGGGGCGAAGACAAAGGGGCAGAGTCCAAACCCAACCCTGTCTGTCTCTGCAGCCAGTGAGCCAAAGGCATAGAAGAACCTGGGGAGGGGGGGGATTCTGCGATTCAGAGCAGTCGGAAAGGAGCGAGTAGGGGCAGCAAGCAGGAGCCCCATTCAGCCCTCCAGTGCAGGCAGTGGACAGCCTGTCTTGCAGCCAGGGGCGTCGCGACGACGCGCGACACCCCTGAGCGGGGGCGCGCGTCACCCTTAAGGGGGAGGCTCCGCCCCCGCGCGTGACGTCACGCGCAGGAGCGGAGCGCCCTCCCTGCTCCGTTTTTGGCTCATTTTGGAGCCAAACGGACCCAGGGGAGGGCGGACGGGCCCACCTCCGCCGCAAAAATGTAAGTGAGGGGCGCCACGCGTCACCCCTATACGCGCGACGCCCCCCGGTGGCCCGCCCCCCCGCTTCCCCCCGTCGACGCTAGTGCTTGCAGCACCAAGAGAGCCTCCGAGATCTCTTCCTTTCCCATGCAAGCGAAGCCCTGGATCTTGTTTTGTTTTCGTTTTGGGGAAGGGGGGTCATCCAGGGCCTCCCAACGGACTCAGTGGAGGTGTAGGGATCCCAGCAGGAGAGTCCAAGGGCTCTTCTGGCTTCTCTCCCCTATAGCAGCAGAAGAACCTAATGGGCTCTGGAGCCTGGGCTCCTGCTGCCACTTGCCTGTGGACTCGGGGAGAGAATGGCATCTAGTGGTTAGAGCACAGGAAGTCAATGCTCATGGTTCTCTGCCCCTCCCAAGGTAGAGATTTCCTCTGCCTTTCCTTCCCCACATCCCATCTCCAGCACACACACCCCTTAGTTTCCCCCAAACGTGGAGGGCACCCAACGGAAACCCAAGCCTAAAGAAACATGCTGGATGGTAAACCTGGCAAAATACAAAAATGTTCTTAAAAAATGTTTCTGAATAACATTTTTATTCTGATGTGTGACAGATGACCCAACCCCCTGGACTTCGAAATGGCGTAAGAACCTTTTATGTAGCACTTGGCCATCTCACGCCAACGCGCTCTGCCTGCTCCCTCCCTCCCTCCCTCCCTCCCTCCCTCCCTCTCTCTTTCTTTCTTTCTTTCTTTCTTTCTTTCTTTCTTTCTTTCTTTCTTTCTTTCTTTCTTTCTTTCTTTCTTTCTTTCTATTTCTTCTCTGTCCCCACTCACTGCTCCGCTTTCCCCGAGGCTCTCCTTTTCGCCACCCTCCCTTTTCTCAGGCCGGACCAACTTGGCACCCTCCCCACAAAAGACGGCCCCACTCCGCAACCTGTGGGGCTTCCCTGCGGGGGTCTGCATCGTGATTAACCTCACCTAGACCCCTCCTCCCCAGAGCTCTCCTCCCTTGCGTGCAGGCCGCCTGGGGGGGATGCGCACAGTGGCAGAGCAGGCCTGGGTGGAGTCCAGGCACAAAACAAAATCGAGGCTCCGACAGTGGGGCAGTCTGGGGGGGGGGGGGAAATCCCTAGATGTTGTGTCTTCTCTGTGTGTTCGCACAGACGCATTGAGCAGCTTCCGTAACTCTCTCTGTTGAATGCGTTTTATTTATTTAAATATTTAGAACCCACCTTTCTGTGAGAACGCGCTCCAGGTGGCTAGTGGCAACAACAGAATTTAAAATTTAGAACCCTATCAATACCACGTCAACGTAGAGAAAAAAATAAAATAAAAGAAGAAAAACTGACCTGACTGATAAAACAGGCTGTTTCAAATGATCCCAGGGACCATCCTAAAAAGCCACAGTTGCGCTCCAGAAAGTGTGAGTTGGACACACAAACTTCTTAGGGAAGAATGTCCCACAACCGAGGTGCTGCCACCGAGAAGACCCTGTTGTTTCTGCCACCTGTTGTACCTTGGCCAGTTCTTCACGTCAGAAAGGCTCTAGGGCAGCCAGAACTATTCCTGCAAAATCTTTCCTTTCTGCTGTAGTGTCACCAACCTTCCCCCCCCCCCACCCCGGCCACCCTTTATGTCCTCCTTCTGGAAACCTTGTTCCCCGCAAACTCACCCAAAGCCCCCACCCCTGCTTAAAAAGTCAAGAGGGCAAGAAAGCTCCGCCCTTTCCCAGCATCCCTCAGTGCAGAGACGTGTTTGGGTTGCTCGGGCCTCGTTTCCTCCCTCGTTTCCTCCTTCCTCCCGTTCTGCCCCCCTCTGCTTCTCCTTGCCCCTCCTCTCCCACCCCGTCCTCCGGCCACCATTCTGAATGGGGTTGGCAACGACTGTGTCAGCCATCGCTTTGGCTTGCTGGCTCACGCCCCATCCTAGCTCATGTTGTCCTACCTCGAGCGTTGAGGGGAGGGCGATGGGGAGGGCTCCGTAGATACCCCTTGTGTGTCCCAAACCTTGTGCCCCTGTTCTCGGTTTCCACCAGTTGGGACTAGTTGTATCTGGTGAAGTTCCTGTTCAGCATGGTTGTCTTAGAACAAAACTGCTGCTACTTATGTATGTACAGTATGTATATATCATTTAAGCATTAAATGTGGAGGTGACCATTGGGCGTCATCCCTACACTCCAGACTTTAAACTGGGTTGTCCTTCCCTCTCCCAGAGAGCCCTGGGGAATTGTAGTTCTGCAGGGGAGGCCATTGATACCTACCAAAATTCTCCGCACAGCACTCTCACCAAACTATAGTTCCCATCATTCTTCCTGGGAAGATATGCCTGGAATAAACCTGCTCTCGGTTTCTGGCATCGATATCCCTGGGTTCTTAGTTGCTGGAGAGAGCAGTGGTGGAAATGGATTGAATTCAGAGCGTTCCGTCCCTGCAGCCTCCTCCTAAGAGGCAAGATGGTAGAGCAGAGGCAGGGGTTGGCCATGGAAAGCCTTGCGGGGGGGAGGCACCCGGGGATATTTCCTCCCCTCACCAACATTATCTCTCTGTTGCGCTGCCCACGAGGATCATTTTCGGAGTGAATCCTACCCTGAGGTAAGAGGAGGTTCACCACCTCTCCAGAAGAAGGCATGTGGCCCCTTTCACGCCCCCTTTTCCTGGCTCTTGGAGGGACTCTCTAAGGGCTCTTCCAGGGAGGGGCCACCTTGAGATGTTGGCATCGGAGGAAGTGGCAGAGTGGCAGCAGCATCACCCCATAGCTGGCTGTACCCGGGCAGACTCTGGGTCCCTGAGCCTCTAGTCTAGGTTCAGATTCCAGGTGCCACGAGACCTGGCGCTCAAAGGCCTCGCGGTCCGAGGGGCGGGGCCTGGTTTCCATGGTTTGTCTAGGTTGGAGCAGGCTGATACGGTGAAAAAAAGACCCGTGGGACGTGGCGTGTGAACGGGAAGGGAAGATGCGCATTTTGTATAGACGGGGTGTGTGTGTGTGCATGTACACCGTCAAAGGGGGGGTTCTTGGGGGAGGCATCTCCTTTCCATAGCACTTAATCAGTCCTGCTCTCCCCCCCCCCCTCCAGGATTCCAGCCAAATTGGGCTTCTGAAGGAGCTGCTGGACCTGCAGAAGGACATGGTGGTGATGCTGCTGTCTCTGCTGGAAGGTGAGAATCCGGGGCCAGGCCAGGCCAGGGGGCCGCTGCTGCTCTTCACGGTCAACTCCAGCTGCCCACGGCACTGGCACAGCCTCGTGGGGGAGCCAGGGTGGAAGGAGCCTCAGCTTGGTGCTCCTGGCAAGGAGGTTCCAGAGCCTGAGGGTGCCACCTGGTATATAGAGCGATATATCAATATTCATCATCATCTCAGGTGCTGAACCAGCCTGCCTGACCATCCAGGAAGCTGACCTCAAGGGCCAGTCCATGGATCTGTACCATGGATCTGTACCCCATAGCACACCCATCCATCATACCCCTTTCTACCCCACTCATTCCCATTGCTGACTTGTTCCCTTTCTCCCCTGTCTGGGTTTTCAGGGAACGTGGTAAATGGCACCATTGCTCGGCAGATGGTGGACATGTTGGTGGAGTCCTCAAGCAACGTGGAGATGATTCTCAAGTTCTTCGATATGTTCTTGAAGCTGAAGGACATTGTGGCCTCAGATGCCTTCCGGGACTACATCACAGATCCCCGGGGGCTCATCTCCAAGAAGGATTTCCAGAAGGCCATGGACAGCCAGAAGCAATACACGCCGTCCGAGATCCAGTTCTTGCTGTCCTGCTCGGAGGCGGATGAGAACGAGATGATTGACTACGAGGAGTTTGCCAACCGCTTCCAAGAACCCGCCAAAGACATCGGCTTCAACATTGCCGTGCTGCTGACCAACCTCTCGGAGCACATCCCTCACGACAACCGTCTCAAGACCTTCCTGGAGCTTGCGGAGTGCATCCTCAACTACTTCCGCCCCTACCTCGGCCGCATTGAGATCATGGGTGCCAGCAAGCGCATCGAGCGCATCTACTTTGAGATCAGCGAGACCAACAAGACCCAGTGGGAGATGCCCCAAGTCAAGGAGTCCAAGCGGCAGTTCATCTTCGACGTCGTCAATGAGGGGGGAGAGTCGGAGAAGATGGAGCTGTTCATAAACTTCTGCGAGGACACCATCTTTGAGATGCAGATTGCAGCGCAGATTTCGGAGGAGGAGGGGCAGGAGGAGGAGGAGGAAGAGGAGGAAGGAGAAGGGGCGGAAGGCGGGGAAAGCGAGAAGGTGTCGGTGCCATCAGAGGCATCCTCGGCCTTCGGGGAGTTTGTGGAGAGCGTCCTGAACTTCTTCCGCATGTTCACCTACCGCAACATCCGGCGGCAGTTCCGCAAAGTCAAGAAGATGACGGTCAAGGAGATGGCCATGGGCGTGGCCTCCTTCATCTACACCGTCTTCATGGGCATCCTCTTCTTCTTCTATGGCATCTTCAAGGGCATCTTCCTCCTCATCTGGCACACTCTCTTTGGCGGCGGCTTGGTGGAGGAGGCAAAGAAGATGACCGTGACCGAACTGCTGGCCAGCATGCCGGACCCCACGCAGGACGAGGTGCATGGAGACGTCTCCCCCTCTCAGGAGGTTGAGCAGGTTGTCGAAGAAGGCGAAGAGGTGGAAATAGCGGAGCCTGGCAAGGAGGAAGCCCCTGCGGAAGGGGGGGAATTTGACCTGAAGAAAGAGCACTTCCGGTCCATGGCACCTGACGCACCTGGTGGGCTTGGAGATATGGGGGACACGACCCCAGTCGAACCCCCTACGCCTGAAGGATCACCCATCCTCAAGAGGAAACTGGGAGTATGTTTGGGGCTAGAGGTGGGGTCTGTATAGCGGCCAACATTTCTGGGCTCTAGCTAGAAAGAATATGGTTCTGTGCTTGGATCAAGCTCAGGGGGTCATGATTTGGGGTGGGTGGGTCTGTGATCTAGGAAGGGGAGGGGTTAAAGGAGCTGGAACCCTTCAATTCAATCCTCGGTTTTTGATGGGGAACAGAGCCCTGTATGAGCCAGAGAGTGCTTGCACCCCATTTGCTCTCCACCCTCTTTTGACACCAACTCATCAGTCCAAATTCTTGCTCTACCCTCCAGGTGGAAGGCGAAGAAGAGTTGCCAGAGCTGGAGAAGATTGAAGAACCTCCTGTGGAAGCCGAGAAAGCTGAGTGAGTGGCGTGTGTGTGTGTGTGTGTGTGTGTGTGTGAGAGTGAGTGAGTGAGTGAGTGAGTGAGTGAGTGAGTGAGTGAGTGGCATCTGTGTTTGTGTGTCTGTGTGTGTTAGAGAGAGAGAGAAAGTCGGGTTAGATTGAGGGGGGGTGCATGAGCGCACGCATGCTGCAATTCCCCAGGAGCACAGGAAAGCCCCAGAATGTGGTACTGAGCACCTTCTCCTTCCTGAGCATCTCAACGTTCATCTATGTTTTCTTTTCCATGCAAATGTGCCACCCCATGGTGGAGAAGTTGCTCTTGAAAGTCTGTCAACCATCTCCGTGAGAGAGGGCACGCACTGCAGAAGATGTGGGGGTGATACAATTTGCAGAGTTTGGGTTCGACCCAGAGCTACCTTTCTCCCCAGAGCTTACCTACACCCTTGGGGGAGGGGATTTGTCCCAGCCTCCTCCTGGCTACCCAAAAGGGAGGGATTCTTGAGAGGCCTGCTGCTGCCCTGCATCGTGCAGCGGAGGGACGAGCTGTGCTCAAGGAGACCGACGAGGGTCGCAGCAGCTGTTTCTCTCTCCTTGCTTCTTCCAGTGCTGAAAATGGGGAGAAGGCGGCAAAGGAGGAAGAAGAGGAGAAGAAAGAGGAAGAGCCCAAGGAGGAGAAGGAGCCAGAAGCACCTCCCAAGGAGAAGAAGAAGGTGACCCAGCGGGAGAAGAAGGAGCCCGAAACAGGGGCCTATGAGTTTTGGAATGAGCTGGAGGTCCAGAGAATCAAGTTTCTGGTAGGTCTGTTTGGGTTGGGGGGCTCTGGAAAAGCAGGGAGCCCAGGCGGCCTTCCGGACCCAGACTTAGCCTGGCTTACCAGTCATTCCTCCTCCCCAAGGAGCCCTCCGAAATGTCGTCCTGGCAGGGTTGGGAAGGGAGGGCTCTGGGTCCCCGACCCCGAATTCTCAGCACCTTCACTGAGCTCCGATTCCCAGGATTCATGAGGAGAAGCCATGATGGTTAAGCTGCTGCAAAACCAAAGACCAGGAGGAATCCTGGGATTCTGTGCATGACGTGTGTGTTTAACTGACGGGACTCTCAGTCAGCGCTTTGCATGTGGAAGGTCCAGGGCTGGGTGAGGCAGGAGCTGCGCCTCGGATCTGGGAATGCTGCTGCCAGACAGAGTCAGGCAGACCGACCGTTGATTCAGGAGGAGGCTGGCAGCGTCATCAACAGGAAGGAACCCTCTGTCAGTGGCCTTTGGGGAGCAAGGGGTGGACTCTTCCTTTGGGGTAGGCCTTCTAGTTTTGGCAAGGCCTGGGCGGACGGGGAGTCCCGTTAGTTGGTCCGAATCCGCACAGATGCTGCCAGTTCCGGAATTCCGCTTCCCTTGGGACGTTCTGGGGCCACTCCATCCTTTGTGTCTGGAGCATTCATGTCACCCCCTGGGTCTTCTCTTCTTCTCCCAGAATTACCTGTCCAGGAATTTCTACAACCTGCGCTTCCTCGCCCTCTTCCTGGCCTTTGCCATCAACTTCATCTTGCTTTTCTACAAGGTAATTGGCCTCTCAAAGGCGAGGCCCACCCTGGAGTCGCAGCGCAGGGTTGCAGGACAGGATTATTGGGGCTCCTTGTTTTCTGCCTCCAGATTCGAGAGAGGAGCACGGGACAAAGTCTGGCAGCTGGGAAGGCCAGAGAGCCAGACAAACGGGTTCGGCCCTTAGTTCTGCGGGGAACGGGGATCTCTTGGAGTGTAGCCCGGCGTTCTGGAAGCGATGAGGCAGAGACTGGGACCAGCTGGGGCCAGAAGGCAGGATTCCCCGCCTGAGAGGGCAGCGGGCATCGCGATTAGAGCAGACGCCTGGAAGTGATGCCGTCCAGCCCCAGTCTCCTGCCTCCGCTGTGCGCATTGGCCAGGCCCAAGGGCTTCCCCTCCCTGGGTTCGGGATGCCTCCTTCCCAGCCCAGCCACTGTCTTTTCTCCTGCCCAGGTATCGGACACTCCGCCAGGCGAGGAGGAGTTTGAGGGCTCTGGGTTCGAGGGGGAGCTGGACGCCGGCTCTGGCTCTGGCTTTGGCGGGGGGGACGACGATGGCGGGGACGGCAGCGGCAACGGGGACGAGGACGAGGAGGATAGCGTGGTCTACTACTTCCTGGAGGAGAGTACGGGCTACATGCAGCCGGCCTTGCAGTTCCTCTCCATCGTCCACACGCTGGTGGCTTTCCTCTGCATCATCGGCTACAACTGCCTCAAGGTGCCGCTGGTCATCTTCAAGCGCGAGAAGGAGCTGGCGCGCAAGCTGGAGTTTGATGGCTTCTACATCACGGAGCAGCCGGAGGACGATGACATAAAGGGCCAATGGGATCGCCTGGTGCTCAACGCGCCGTAAGTCCCTCTGCGGGACCTGGGGAGGGGCTAAGTAGTGGCCCCGCCTCTGCAAAGTCTAGAATTCTGAGCGGTAAAAAAAAGGCTCCCAGGGTGCGACTGGGCTAAACTCTGGACAGACCCACCAAAACACTCATCGTATTTATTTACTGCTACAATTAACTGTTCTTGAGCATCAATAGTATGCCGGGTGCTGTTTGGAGCATCGTAAGGAGAAAGAGACGTCGTTCTCCCTCTGATGATAAAATGAGCCCTGCTGGGTGGGAGAAAAGGGACTCCATCTAGTCCGGCGCCCGGTTTCCTGACAGTGGCCAACCACGAGCAGGACCTCTGGGGGCCGAGGCAGGGGGGTGCTGAGTGCTGAGGAAGAAAGCAGGAGAAGGATGTGGCCCCTTCCTTCCCCGCTTTCTGAGCTCCGCACCTGGTTGCTGGTTGCGTTTGGAAAGCGAAGGCTGGACTAGACGGACTGACCAGGAGGTCGCAGGGCTGGGAAACGACCGGATGGTAAGCGAGGCCAGAGTCTGGGTTCGCCAAATGACTGGGGGTGGAAAAGGGGAGAAGCAGACGCTTTGGGACCAGGCTGGCGCAGGAAGAGCTTTGCGGGAGAAGTGGGGTTTTCAGAGAAGCAACAGTGCATGCTGGGAGTGGGGAGGCTGTTCCGGGTGTGGAGGAAACAGCAGGGAGGAAGAGGCTGCAGTCCTGAGAGTGTCTCCCTGTTCTGTCTCCTTGCCAGGTCGTTCCCAAGCAATTACTGGGATAAATTCATCAAGAGAAAGGTGAGATCCTCTGCCGATTACGTGGGGCGGCCAGAACGAGGACTTGGGGCCTCCCCAGTCAAAACGGAGCCGGTTCACTTGCCCAAGGCCCAGGGACTGGCCCGCCACAGGAGGAGACTGGATGTGGCCTCCCTATCACAGCAGTTTCCCCACCCCACCCCTCCCTCCTCCAGGTGCTGGAGAAATACGGCGACATCTACGGGCGGGAGAGAATCGCAGAGCTGCTGGGGATGGATTTGGCCAGTCTGGAAATCTCGGCTCAGAATGAGAAGAGGCCGGAGCCGGACAACTCTTTCCTGACTTGGTGAGAAGGGGGGGGGGGGGTTGAGCTGGTGTCAGCGGTAGTAGTGATGGCAGGGCACCTGGCTCTGCTGCTGCTGAGAAGGAAACCCGGCCAGTCTTCATGAGTGGATGTCTACCACAAGATCTGCTTGCTTGCAAACACAACTTTGTTCCCTGCTATTGTTCAAGCTTAAACCCTCTTTCGTGTACGCCTGACAGTGCTAGTTTTGTGAATCCACCGGCACACGGCCTCCTCCATCTTGCCCCTTTCCCTTTCAGGATCACCTCCATTGACATCAAGTACAAGATCTGGAAATTCGGAGTGATCTTCACCGATAACGTGAGTGAGACCATGGAGCCGATGGGAATGGGCCAGGAATCGTGGGAGCCACCCACCCACGGGAGGGGAACCCTCTGGAACCCTGGACCTTCTGCCCCCCAGCCGCGGAAGGGGGACCTCGGAGTTTCATTGGAGACTGTAGTCTGTGGATCTAGGGCATGGAGTCAGATTCCCACAGCAAAAAACGGGCATATTGTGTGAATTCCACCTAATGCAGAACTCGGCATGCTTAGGTTGTCAAATTCTTTTTTTTAAAAAAAAAGAGTTTCTAGGCCTCACGGTGGTGCCAAAAAGGATGGCAACGCCTCTGTATTTTTCTCCTTTCTCTGTGCTAAATTTGCTACCTCTTCCGAAGTTTCCAAACGTCCAAGTTGCTTGAAACCCAGACTAATCAAAGCAGACTAACCTATTCAAAATGAATCGGGGTAAATAGAGCAGTAATATCAATAACTAACCCAGTTATCTGATTGTGCTGGTGAGTTCCCCAGGTCCGTCTGGCTGATGTTTGTTCTGACCAGGGTGTGGCCCTGCTCAGCAACTAGTTTTCCTGGGGTGGCACTTTGACATGGGGTGGTGGTGCAAGGACCCCTCCTCCAAATGGCTTCCTACCGCTCCCCATTATTACAGAGACTCATCCATACCCTTGTTTTCTATCTGGGATTGGCAACGGAGGGGGCCAGGTGATGCTCTAGGACTAGCAGTTGCTGAGCCCTCCAGTGCGCCGGTTCTTACAGCAGCGTCATCTGCTCTGTGCAGCTATGAAGCGGAATGAATGGAAACAAGAATGTAGCATGGAAGTTTCATCCCTGCTGGTGTCATCCAGCAGCCCAGTCGTGCTGCTTGTGCTTTGATAATGTCCCGTGGGAGGGAGGAAACGTCAGCAAGGGATTAAAAGTTTTTGTGCCTATTGGTTTGATTCCTTTAAATTGTATACTTTTAAAGAACGTTTGAACCACTCTGGGCATTTTTAAACCTTTTACCGAGTATAAGACGCACCTGATTATAAGACGCACCCTTAAAGTTTGGTGCTATTAAAAAATTTTAATTAAATCACCGGCATTAAATTGCAACAGCCTGATTATAAGATGCACCCCTAGTTTAAAAACTTAAATTAGGAGAAAAAGTGAGTCTTATACTCAGACCAATACGGTATTTCCTCAACATTAAATTTTACATGGCTTCCGAACCCATATACCCGATCTCTTTGGAAACAAGAATGTTTGCTCCCACTTCCTGCAACCCTTTCTCTCTCTCTCTCTCTCTCTCTCTCTCTCTCTCTCTCTCTCTCTCTCTCTCTCTCTCTCTCTCCCCCACTGCAGTCGTTCCTGTATCTCTTCTGGTATATGGTGATGTCCGTCCTCGGCCATTACAACAACTTCTTCTTTGCCTGTCACCTTCTGGACATCGCCATGGGCGTCAAGACGCTGAGGACCATCCTGTCATCGGTCACTCACAATGGCAAACAGGTAGGGCATGAGGGGCTGGGCTGGCTGCTTGGGCAGATAGGTAGATGGGGTGGGGGGGAACAGGACAGAAACTGCCCCTTCTATTGAAAAAATACCAGGAGATTCAACTGAGCAATGTTGGATAGGGAATTGCAGAATGCAGGCGTGGGGCTCAGTTGTGGGGCACTGGAACCAAACACGGGACCAGCCCTGTTCTGGATCTGCCGGTACCTCCGCCCTTTTCCCCTGCCTTTCACCCAAGTTTTAATTAGCATTAAAATTCCGACTGTTGCTAACATTTTCCGCATCTTATTGTGGCAACGTTGTCTGGTCAGAGAGGGTTTTCTGCACCTCCATCTGTTAACAACCTAGCTGCAGTAAGAAGCAAAACCCATTTTCTCCCAGCCCACAGGTGTACACATTTCACTCCTATTGTGTATATACACCCTTGGGTAAAAATAATCTCTCCTAAGTGCTGGAATACCAGAGAGAGAGAGAGAGAGAGAGAGAGAGAGAGAGAGATATCTTTGCTGCCCTTGCAGAGCTGCATTCTGGCACGTCCCCTAACTCTTCCCCCCTCTCTGCAGCTGATGATGACGGTGGGGCTGCTGGCTGTGGTCGTGTACCTCTACACTGTCGTCGCCTTCAACTTTTTCCGCAAGTTCTATAACAAGAGTGAGGATGAAGACGAGCCGGACATGAAATGTGACGACATGATGACGGTGAGGCTGGCAAGGGGCCGTGAGCAGTGAGAGCCCTGGGCCTTTGGGGCTGTTGTGGGGCAGCAAAGCGAAAGCCAGGGGTTGCTCAAAGGCACCGGCACCTCTCCTCTGGTTTGGGGGAGGCTTTGCTCCCCATGGAACGTGTCTTGTGTCCCACTGTCATCGCTGGTCAAACAGGTTTGGCAGGCTTTTGAGACATTACAGAAAACCTGCCAGACCTTTGAATAGATGCTCAGGTGGGATGAGCGTGCTCAGCCCCTCTTTCAAAGTGCCGTAAGTTCTCTGAAAGCCCTTTCTCCCTGCCCTCTCGTCCCAACACAGTGCTACCTGTTCCATATGTATGTGGGGGTACGTGCTGGCGGGGGCATCGGTGACGAGATTGAGGACCCCGCTGGCGACGAGTACGAACTTTACCGCGTCATCTTTGACATCACCTTCTTCTTCTTTGTCATTGTCATCCTACTGGCCATCATCCAAGGTGAGCCACGCAGGTCCATCTCCGCGGACAAATCTATTGTTGTAGGACAGCGCTAGGAAGGCGCTACAAATGGGTCTGTTCCTCCTCCGTTTTGGGTGATATTAGTATGGGAAAAATGCTAAAGCATCCTGTGGCACCTTCACAACACACTTATTTTAAATCCGGGGTTAAGTAGGTGGTTGAGCATGAGGTCCAATCTCTCAGGAGCCTTACCGTGAAACTTGACTTTTGATACCAGGTGTCATCCGTTCTTAGAACATATAATGCAGGGGTGCCTTTGAGCATGTGCAGAATGCCCTTGCCACCAACTGAGCAGGGCTCTCCACAGTTGTGTTTGCAAAGGCAGGTGTGCACCTGTAGGGTTGTACTGGCCTTTGCACACAGCCGTGGCCTCCTCTCAAACGGTGACATTTCCAGCTCAGAAAGGGGGGGTGGAGGCTGAGCCGGGGGCTTCTGGGCCTCCTGTCTCCGTCATCTTATCTCTGTGACCCCCCTGCTTCCCCCCCCCCAGGTTTAATCATAGATGCCTTTGGAGAGCTGAGAGACCAGCAGGAGCAGGTGAAGGAGGACATGGAGGTAAGCAGACCCAAACCCTTTTCTCCAGCTTCCAGGCTAAATGGCGTGTGTGTGTTTGTGCGCGCATGTGTGTGTGTGTGTGTGTGTGTGTGCGCACACATGCAGGCTAAACTCTTGCAAGCCACTGGTCTGGGGGTGTCTGTAGCAGCCTCAGGTATTGCGGGGTCCCTCCAGCTTGCGTTTGGCCTGCTCCCATCTGGAAGAGGCTCCCTGTGGGGTCTGCAGCTGGCTTGAGAGCTGGCAGGAGGACGGTGGAAGCAGCGCCTGGGGCTTGGGTGGGACCTCGGCCCCAGAGCGAGAGATGGGGCAGCAGGGCCCACACGCCGCCTGCCGGCCTCCCCTCACTGTTGCTTGTGCCCCTGCAGACCAAATGCTTCATCTGTGGAATTGGCAGTGACTATTTCGACACGACGCCCCACGGCTTTGACACCCACACGCTGGAGGAACATAACTTGGCAAATTACATGTGAGTGGCTGACTGCCTGGGGGGGGGGGGAGAAGAGGCCACTCCTGGCCCGCGGAGACCCTCGGAGCTCTGCACTGACCTTCCTGGCTCTGTGCGCTGGGTGTTGCCGGCCCAGCCCGTGGGGTTCAAAAGGAGCAAGTCGCTCTGCACATAGCTCTCCGCTGACCTTGGGGAGCAGGTGCTGGAGGGGATGAGATGGGAGCCGTTTGTGACCGGCGTTCTGTGCATGGGAAGAGCAGCCTGGCTCACCTCGCAGGGTGGTTGTGCGGATCAAAGTCAGCAGGAGGGCTGCCAGAAGCCAGGCGCGAAGGGGGCTCTGAGCTGCTCGCTCTCTCCCCCCGACAGGTTCTTCCTCATGTACCTCATCAACAAGGATGAAACGGAGCACACCGGCCAGGTGAGAGGAGCTCCCTAGTCCTGCTGGAGGTGGAGGGGGGGATGCCGGGTGCTCACCCAGCAGGGGCGGAGTTAGGGGTCTGCCACAGGCAGCCTTGACCCACATCTGCGCCAGCCCTAGAGGCAGCAGAAGCCTTGGGTTGAGCAACAGCTGCAGCAAGGGAACTGGGCAACTGGATGCGGCAGGGGCCAGGAGGGGCGCAGAGGCCCTGGGGACACCTCAGTGGTTGACAGGTCGAGGGGGCAGTGAACATGAGCTCCTGTGTGTGTCCCCCCCTCCCAGTGCTGTTTGCCCAGGTGACGTGGTGGCCTCAGGCAGCGGAGGGCAAGGGATGCCCCCCCATCTCCAGGGGGGCGGAGCGGAAGAGGATGTGTGGAGGAGAGAGGGCTGGGCTAGAGCATCTCTAAGACCCCCCTCCCTCCCCCTCTTCCACCCCAGAAGCAGCAGAGGCTGGCACAGTGCCAGTTAGGGGGGGGGGGCATTGTGATCTGGGGTCAGCCCTGCTTGCAGGTTTCGCCCCTGCTGCGCCTTAGCAGGACCCCTGCCTGCCCTCCAACCCGCATCCCTTCTCCCCCCCCCCCCCCCAGGAGTCCTACGTCTGGAAGATGTACCAAGAGCGCTGCTGGGACTTCTTCCCTGCCGGGGACTGTTTCCGCAAGCAGTACGAGGATCAGCTCGGCTAAACGCCTCCCCACTGCGCCAAGCCGGGGCAGAGGCCCCCTCGCCGAGTCCACGCTCCTCTGCCCTCTTCCTCCTGCCCTGGGGGGGGGGGGGGCAGCAATGATGCACAGTGATACACCCCATCTGGCATTTTTAAAAGCACCCGGGGGGGGGGGGAGAGCAAATCGCCTGCCAGCCCCATCGTTGTCTCTGTGTCCTGCTGCTGCTACTGCCCCCCGAGTCTCCCCCCCATAGCCAGTCCGGATTTTCTCGACAGCTGGGCCAAAGAGACGAGTCTTCTTCCTGCCCCCTGGAGAAATGGGTCACCATCCGCTTCACACCTGGCCAGTAACTCTTTCTGTAGGTCTTTGCACCTACTTCCTGCCCCCTAGGGGCGTCCATGCAATAGTTCCCTTCCTGGGTCAAGGGCCCCCCGTTTCAAGTGCCTTTTTACAGACTCTTACCCCTAGGGAGGGCCTTTGGGGTGGGGGAGAGGAATCAGATGCTGTTTTAGATGAAGGAGGAGGGTGAAGTTATTTTGTGCCTGTCCACCAATCATGGAACAATTGCGCATTGTGGCGAGGAAGCAGGCTGGTTTTCTGGCCCTGTGTGGCTCTGGGTTCGCAAGGGGGGGCCCCACCAACACAGCCCCCGCCCACTTCAGTCTCCCCTGCCGTGTTGCCCTACACTGTGTCTCATTTGTGGGGCTTATGCTGTTTGTGGTGTGTTGGGGGGGGCATGTTCCTCAGTGCCATGGCTTCCCTCTGGAGCTGGGGAGGCACCTGTACACCCCCCCCCCCGGGTCTGCGTGTCTGTCTGTAGCAGGTTCAGCTGCACCTTGTGCTCCTGGGAGCTGTCGGGCCCTCTTCTTCCTGTCTGCTACCAGAGCCGTAGGACGTCTGAAGCCGGGCCTCTGTGCTGGGGGGGGGGGGGGCACAGCTGGGAATCCAGACCCCTGCCTGCCAATAAAACCATAGATTGCTGCACCAGGCCAGAGAGAGACCGTCATCCTTGTGCGCGCAGCCCACCAGCCCACTGTCCTCTTGCAGGCAGTCCTGCCCCCCCTCTGCCGCAGGAGGGGGGGGCACGTTCCTACTGCCCAGTTCCGCCATCAGGGGGGAGAGGCAGGTGCCGCCTGGATCCTAGCGAGGATTTGAACAGCCCCCATTTCCCTCCCGGCTGTTCTATGTAGATGCCCAGCCCAAGCAGCTGCTTGTGCCCAATTGGCTCTCAAGGGACGTGTCCCGTGCTCCCCCCCCCCCGGTTCATTCTGCAGGGAAACACCAGAGCTTGGCAGTGCCAGCGCTGTGCCCAGCCAGGGCGTAGCCACACTGGGGCACCACTCCGCTTCAAAAACATCCTACGCTTACACAGGCCCTGCAGGATCAGGCCACAGGCCCAGGCAGTCCCTCCTCTGTCTAGTGGCTGCCTCCAGGAAGCCCTCAGCTACCCAGGGATAGAGTGCCTCTGCACCTGGAGGTTCTGTACAAGCTTTGCAGCTGATCCCTGCGGAAAGCTCTTTTCTCAGAAGAAAGCAAGACGCCGTCTCAAAGGGGAAGTAACGGAACAGCCTTTATTGAGGTGGGCCTTGTGTGTAAGAGGAGAATCTCCAGCCAGGAAACTGACAATTGCTACACGGCTGTTGAAAAGAAGCTGAAGAGGCAGAACCCAAATGGCGGCGCCAGCCAGGCTGGGCCCCTGTCCCCACTGGCCTCTTTTCACGGCGGCTTCAGGAGCAGCCCTGAGACGTGGGGCAGGCTGCTCCTGTTTGAGATATGTGCCTTCGAGCCTTTGCCCCAGCAGCCCCCTAGGAGACAGCCCCGTGGGGCAAGACATGGAGCGCAGGTGGGCACCAACTTGCAGGTCGCTCTTTGCCGAGGGTCATTCTGGCACATAGAGGTTGCTGGCGGAGCTGGGACTGTCCACAGGCCGGGTCTCCAACACAACGGTGCTGGGGGAGGAAGAAGAAGAGAAATCAGCAGGGCTGGTGCGGGGGGGGGGAAGGCAGGACTCCTTGAGGTGCCACAGGGGGAGGGGACACTGCGCACAACCCCAGAGCCCTGTGTAGCACTGCGAAGAATTGCAAACGTGCGCATCTCCGACAGGTGTGGTGGAGCTGCTTCGGGCAGCCCTGAAAATGTGCTGAGCTGGGTCAACCACCCTCCCTGCGCCTCTACGGTGGGGCAGGCGGCGCCTGGTGGACTTTCTGCCCCAGTGTAAGCGGGTGGGAAGAGAGCGCAAGGAGATTTTGCGAGCTGCCCATGAACCGTGTCTAGTCCTCTCCGCTATATCAAGGTTCCCTGATACAAAACAGGGACAGGGTAAAGGCAAGGGAAAGGGAAGAGCAGTTTGGGGGTTGCCATGAGGCGGGGGAAGGGTGGTGTGTGCCTGGAGGCCAGGGAAACCGCGGGGGGGGGGAAGGGGTCTTTTTGTACCTGGAGGCGCCCAGTGAGCGGAAGGTCCAGCGCTGATCCCACAGGTCCTGTACTAACTGAGGAGGGGGGGGGGCGCCATGTCAGGGGCAGCTGCACCGGAAGGTGAACCAGCCCCCCAAGTCAGAGGCCGTCCTCCGAGCCCTGGCTTCACCACCTCCCCTGCCCTGAAACACGCCCATGGGGTGGAGAAAGGGTTCTGGGCTGTATGGGGCAGGAACGCCATGCCCTCCGTCAGGACCCCTGCCCTGCAGCCTGGAAGGGGGCGGTCTCCTCCCGTACCTGTCCGGATCCAAGAGTCCGTGTCTGCACACCGTGGCGCCAAAAGGCATGCAGGTGGTTCTGCACCACCGCTGGGGAGAGAGAAGGGGGGCGTTCAGAGCCGCCGTCTTCGCGTTTCCCTTTCCCCAGACAAACGGCGGCCAGGCCAAGCGGCGCAGACGCCTTGTTCTCTCAGAGAATGTCACCTCCTCCGGCTGAAAGGGACCCCAAACCTCAGCGAAGGTCCTGCGTGGTATTCAACCCCCATCTACACCTCCCAGATGAACCACTCTAGCCCACGGGGGGGGGGGGGGCACCAGCTTGGTTCAGCTCTGCCAACAGCCTTGCAGCCACCTCAGGCTGGGGGAAGCAGAAGCTCCCTCAGGGTCCCTGGTCTGAAGCTGCTCCCTGGGGGGGGCTCTGTGACCCCCGTGGGCAGGCGGGAGTAGGGCTGGGGGAGAGGACAATGAACCTACCGGCCGATTCCACAGCTACGTCAAAGGAGGCTTCTGGGGGGCATCGGAGCAGCTCCCCCTGGAGGCTGACAAAGCGGATGGTCCCTGGGAAACAAGACCGCTCTGAAGGCAGCCAGGCAGCCCATGGGGCAACAGGTGGGTCTGGCTGCAACAGACCGGCCCCTGGGAGACAAGGCCAGCAAGGAACCCGCTCCTCGCCCCACGCAGGTGGCCTGCCCCCCTTCTCCGCACTTACTGCCCATCAGCACCAGCACCGTCCTGCTGTCCAACTGCGTCACCTGGACCGGCCCAGAGCACACGGCTTCTGCGGGGAAACACAAGGCGTCGTAGGGCAACCCGGCCTTTTTCCGTGGATCCGGAACCCAAAGAACCCACCTCCTCTTGGGCTGGAAACCCACGGAGGGGAGACTTCTGCGGAACAGATGGACACAGCAGACGGAGGAGAGACCTGCGCGGGGGTGGTCTTGGGCAGGGCCCCCTGGAAGCAGAATCCCAGCACGGTGCCCTGGGTGCTGCTGCTGCCTGCCCTAGGGGCACACAAGCGGAGCACAACCCACATACGCCCCAGCCTGGTCAGGGTCTCCAAGGCAGGAGGCTTGTCCGGGGAATGGGCCTACTGAGCCAGGAGCCCTCCTGGCCGGACCTGCAAGGGCTGCCTCTGGCCTCAGACTGCTGCCTGCCTGCCCCCCCCCCCTTACCGCTGCGGTCATCGATGAACCAGGAGGTGAGGGAATTGAGGTTGATGATCTGGAACTGCACCGCCTGCCCAGGGGGGCTCCTGCTCGCTCCGATGCAGACGACCGGATACTCCTGCTCGGGCGCCACCAGCATCTCAAAGACGGGCAGCGGCGAGGGCAGCGGGAAATCAAAGTACTGTGACAGAAGAAGGGGAAACAGAGGGGAGGGGGAGGGCGGGTTTCCTGGCAAAGCTGGGTCCATCACCACAAACACCGCAGAACCCCCCAACTTCAGAGGGGGCTGCCTGTCGTCTCCCTGCACGAGTCACTGCTCTGGCTTGCCTCCTGCCACTCAGAGAGATACCCGGGGGTGTGTGTGTGTGTGTTTCTAGTTCGAGGTTTGGTGCAACGGGTTCTCACGGTCTCTGTGCCAGAAAGCCCCCGAAGTTCCCTCCCCTGCCCACCCAAAGGCAAAGATTCAGCCAATGGGGATCAGGGGAAGGAAGGGGATGGCCTTACCTTCACCAGCATGAATTTCTGCATGGGTTCATACCACTGCAGCAGCATGACCCCAGCCTCCAGCGCCCCGCAGAGGTAGTGGCAGCTGGTCTGCACGTTCTGGGCTGCAACCAGAGGAAAGGCACTGCATTTCCTGGGAAAGGAGCAGCTCTCAAGAGCCCACGGTTGGGGTCGGCCATTACCCCAGAACGCTGGCACCCCCTGCAGGAACAGGCTGGAACTGCACTCACCCACGGTACATTTCTGACATCCTTTGGTGTCTGGGATCTTGGTCGTGGTGGCGTTTTTTCTGGGGGGAGGGGAGGCAATAACAAGAGAAATGGTCAGCTGATCCACATACCGGAGAGACATGAGGAGGGAGGGCAGGTCCATCATATTGCAAACCATGACCCTAGGTCAGGCCTGAAGAGCAGCTGCTGGGCTTGTATCAGGCTCCCCTCCTGCTTGACTCGAGTTCCAAAATTGTGCAGTGCCCCCCCAGTCCTATCCTCCCACACCCCAGCATTTTGTTCCCATAGAGTTGCCAACATCTCCTCCCCCCCCCCCCCGGGCTCCTATTCCTCAACTGCTGCCTAGCAGGCAGAAATCTACCAGGCAAAGCCTGCCCCAACCTGCAAGTGCAGCAACATGGGCGAATAGGGAGAAACTTCACTCGCTGACTGTTCTGTCTGTCAGGAGCTGTGGAAGGAGCAGGAGCCCTGCTAGAAAAAAAGCTGGCAACCCAAATTCCTGATTAATATTGAAGGTGCACCACACACAAACACACAGCCTGTCCCAGGTCCCTTGTGTGTGTGTGTGTGTGTGTGTGTGTGTGTGTGTGTGTGTGTGTGTGTGTGTGTGTGTGTGTGTGTCGCAGCGAAGGGGTTACCTGGGCAAGAGCCTGTGAGGGGAAATGTACGCTCCAGCGCGCTGGTCTCGCTTGCTCTGCTCGTACAGGCCCAGCAGATGGTGGGAGAAGAGCTGGGGGCATTTGCCTGAAGAGAGAAAAGGGGGGGGGTTGCGGGAGAAGAAATGGCCTCCTGATTAGTTCTCTGGGTGAAGCTGCTGTTAAAAGCACAGGAGCCGGCCAGCTATTTTCCTGGTCAGTTGGCAACCCTATCCAGGGCTGCCCAAGCCCTCCAGCGCCTGGGGCAGAGGAGTTGGGTGGGCTAGAGTGTCCACTCTGACGCTCTAGTCCACCACTCTCCTCTAAGTTGTTCTTCCCCACACACTTCCTCTTCCTTTCCAAATCCAGGGAGCAGAGCAGTGGAGCTGCACCGCCCAAAGTAGGTGCCTTCCGCAAAGCCTTCCTCCTGCTTTCCCCACCTCTGTGCTCCAGTTGCTTTGACCCTCCTCCGCTCCGCCCCACTTTCTCCGCTCCTCCTCGCAGTGCCTGCTCCCTCCGTGTCACCGACTCACCTGAAAGGGACATGAGGACATTCCCAATGCAGTACACCCAGGTCGTGCGGCTGTGGTAGAGCTTTGGGAGAAGCAGGAAAGAGGAAAAAGATCACCATCTCAGGGCCGGATCACAACGTTGCTTTGCAGGGCTTTCGCAGGGGTGGCTCCTGTCCTCGGACTCTCTCCAGCTCACTCGGGGAGGCCAGGAGAAGGCTGGAGGCGGGTGCTGTAAACCCCCCTTCCCTGGACCCACATCTGAGGCCTTGGGAAGCACGCACCTCGTGGGGACGCCGGCTGAAGGGCACCCCTCCCCCCCCCCGGGGAGCAGACAAGTGGGTAACTAATTCAAGTTAAATCCATGCCCCAGCATGTTAGCATTATGGTGTTACTGTTGGCCCCCCTTTTATTTTCTGTTCCCTCCCCTCTCAGTGCTGCCCTTCAGACCCTCCCAGCAGCACCCTGTCCCGACTCTCACCAGCTCCAGGGTGGGCTCGGACTCGCTCCGGTTCAAGGCAAAGACCCCCTCTTCGGCACCCAGGATTAGGTGCAGCTCTATAAAGGGAGAGGGGAATGCAGGGGGTGGGGGTGGGTGGGGGTAAAACAGCACAACACCATTAATGTATGGCATTCATTTCTGCATAGAGTGCTTTCTGGCAATTTATGGCTAGATGTGGTGATGGCTCTGGGCTTAGATGACTTTAAAAAGCAGTTCGATAACTTCACAGAGAAGGGACCCTACTGCCCCATCAAACTCCCTTGTCCCAGTACACTGAGACACAGGCCACCGCTGTGTAGGGTGGCATGACAGGGAAATGGCCCCTGTGACCTGAGGCCCTGGTGCGAATGAGGCCACTGCGAGCCGGAAAAGGAGATGAACAGTAGATGGGCTCGTACAAACAGGAGGGCGAAATGGGGAGCCAACCAGAGCAGAGTCAGACTTAACAAGGAGCAGCGAGATTCGGAAATGATGACTAGAGGCCTGAAGCAAACGTAGAACATCGACGAGTCGCAGACATAAGAGAATGATAACCTGAACCCGAGTCAGGCTGCCCTTCCCTCCCTAGGAAAACAGGGGCCCCCAGACAGATCTCGCTGCCACCCCCACCCCTACCATTGGTGTTTGGGTGGGTCCAAGTCGTAGCTGAGGTGATGTGTAACGGGCACTCGTTAAACACCTTCTTGAAGAGCTTCCTGTCCTGGAGAGAGAGGGAGACAGTCATGCATGGGGGGGAGGCATCCGTCAGAAGCACGTGAGGACTGCACCGTGGGATCGCGAGGTTTCTCTCTCCGATTCGTAGCAGCGCTGTCACAGCTTTGCCTGCGACTGTCGGCTGCTTGAAAACGCTCTCAGTAATGTGAAGCGAACCGTTGCACCTTATGTAGGATTCGACTTTTTACAAGTTTTTTATCCTGTTCTGAAACGTGTCTTGTGTGTGTGTGTTGTGTTTTTAACCAATACAGGTTTTTTTCTACGTAGAATCACCGGATATAGGTACTTGTTTTTATGGGTTCTTATATTTTATGACATGGCTTGTCACCCGTTAAGACTCTTCTTACTGTAAAATCAGAAGGTTGATAGATGCGCTTACCGGTTTCTGCTTCTTTTCGGGCTTGGGTGGAAGGGTGGGGGGTTCCTGCGCCTGGGAAACCGGCCGCAGCTCAGGGACTGCAAGGAATAAGATTCAAATCGGTCAGCCCCACCCAGGCGGGTTTCCAGGCCAAAGATGGCCACCGTTACCACTACCCCCAGTTGGCTGCTTAGGGTGGCACTAGGAAGAGGGGGGTTTGCTTGCTGCAGCAAGGTAGGTAAAGGTAAAGGTGACCCCCCTGACAATTAAGTCCAGTCGTGTCCGGCTCTAGGGTGCGGTGCTCATCCATCCCATTTCAAAGCCGAAGAGCCAGTGTTGTCCGAAGACGCCTCCGTGGTCATGTGGCTGGCATGACTCTCCTTGCCGCAGCGCGTAGCATGCGGCTGGAACACGGAGCGCTGTTTACCTTCCCGCAAGCGGTACCTATTTATCTACTCGCATTAACATGCTTTGGAACTGCTAGGTTGGCAGGAGCTGGCCAAGCAACGAGAGCTCACCCTGTTGCGGGAATCGAACTGCCGACCTTTCGATCGACAGCTTATGGTTCAGCGGTTTCAACGTGTGTCTTATTTCATAGCCTGTGTGCATTTGCCTGGTCTAACAGGTTTACCTTCCAGTTGCTTGACTTAATTTCAGTCATAATGCTGCTTCTGCTTCTGTAACACCGCAGACATTCAAAGCACGTCAAGACACATTATCTCGTTCGTGGTGGTCACCCTAGACTTGAAAATGTGGGCTCCCCAAGCGACTTGGCGACTGTGGATAGAACCCGGATGGCCTCTTGGTCCAGCACAATCGGATGTATAAACACAACGGACTGGAAGAGGACTCCATCGAGAGGGTGGTTGCATTCCCCCCTCAAGGAAATGACTGCCTTCAGATTTCAGTTAATTACCACTTCCGCACCAGGCAGACAGATAGCAAAACAATCCAGATAAATTTGTGGCTTTGTGTCTTCAAAAGCAATAACTGCAGCCAGGATTGATTCCTTGATGGCTTCATGGCCACCTGTCTCTATATACAAGGGATACATTACTTTTGACAGTGTGTGTGTTTTATAATTATAGATGCTGCCCAGATGAGATCTCCAAAGGGAAGATTTTCTTCTTGCCAATGGGAACATGGTAAATCTCAAACACAACAGCATGTCATCATCATCATCATGGAATCGGCAAGATCATTGGGTCAGCCTCCCAAAGGCCTCCGTGACAGGACTAAACAGCCTCTTTTTGAGGGAGGCTACTCTAGACCAGGGGTTCCCAACCTGTGGTATTAGTACAACCACCAGTGGTACTTTGTCCGATTGCTGGTGGTACTCGGACCGCTGGACCACCGGAACCCCACTCGATGTGGCGCTTTTAGCGGCGCATTTTTGCTCCCAAGAAGCTCCTGCCTTTGGTCAATCCTCTTGGGAATGCTGAGAATGGCCCTTCCCACCCACCCAGCGTTTTCTGGCCTCTGAAAACCCGGACGTAACTGGCAATGATGTCATCGCCAGTCACTTCCGGTGGTACTCAGAAGGAGAGTGGCGCCGGAGGTGGTACTTGGCCGGGAAGGGGTTGGGAACCCCTGCTCTAGACTAGAGCGTCAACACAACTGAAACATGACCTTCTGTAATATAGCAGACATGGACTTTGGTCTGACTACCAAGAAGCGGTCATGGCTTGCATGCCCTAGTACTGGGGCTCTTCCTTCCTTAAAAACCTCTTCCTACGCTTCCTCCCATACCTGATTTGGCGGCGAGGTGGGACGCCTGGGCTCCCACCTGCTGAGGGGTCTGGCCTGTCACAGGCCCGCTGGAGCACCGGCCGCGGAATACGGGCTTGGGAGAGCACCGCGGGGGATATCTGTCTGCCGCAGTCTCATCGGAGGAGGTCCAGAGCTTGGGCTGCAGAGGGAAGATGGGGGGAGAGGGAGACAGGGGGGTGACTGGTGGTGTCACCAGTCACCCAAGAAGGCAGACAATGGGAGCTGGCAAATGGCAACCCCTGGGCCAGATCTGCTGGGCCCCCAAAGCCCAGAGGGGAGAGAAAGGTTGTAGTTGCTGAACTGTATCTGGGCAATGGAGGGGCAGGAGGCCACTGGGGGGCCACAGCATGGAGCCTTTCCCACCCTTGGCCCTTCCTTTGTCCGACCTTTGTAGCGTTTAGCATATGTCTGATTGCATGACGCGTGCGTGTGTGTGGGGTCACGTATTTAAGAAAGGCATCTGTCCCTTTCGTTTTACATGTACTGGACGTTCGGTTCCTTTTGTTTGGGGACTGGAGTGGCCTTTGTGAAGCTCATGCAATTTGTCTAACTTATTGGGATCCCACCAATGGCTTACCTTGGGGGGCAGCGGGGGTGGGAGATTAGCAGATGAGGTGTCACTGAAAGGAAAACAGAAGGGTCACCTTCGAGGAGGGGGGGGCAGGATCCTGTTGGCCTCTTTCTTCCAGTCAGCCCTCAACCCAGCACAGATTCTTTGCCAAGATATCCCTCAGCTAATTTTCTTCCTTTCCTCGCAGTAACCAGATGACCAGCATTCTGTCACTGGCCCTTCCCTTTAGCAGTTAGAAAAATTCTCATGAACATCCTGTGACATCACAGCAATTCAGCCAATGGTCTGAAAGATGGCAGCCACAAGTAGCAGTCAGCCAAGATTTTTCTATCCCACCCACACACTATAGAAAATAGATAGAAAAGGCATTGTTACCTGCTTGTGTTGCATCCACTGCTGGGGCTGAAGAGAGAAACAGTGCCCCAAGGGAAGGAAAATGAAAACAAAGTTACCTATTTTTATATGCTACTGACGATATGAAAAAATACTGTAAGCAGCCTTGGGCACCTCCCCACCAAAGAGAGGAAAGAAGGGGGTATACATATTTTAAATCAATATGTTATTGGTGCCTGGTTTTGATTTTGGCTTCCCCAAGTTGTTACTTTATTTTGTTATGTGGTTTTTCGTTTTTATCGCAACTGATTTTTCTGGTCTGAATTTGCCCGATCGATATTGCTCTTTAAAGGCTGTAAGCCAATTTGTGCCACAGCCTATGGAAAAAGTGGGATACAGTTTTGGTAGCATGGACCCAAAAATAAAGTTCCATGCTGGGGGTGGGGGGGGGGAGATGCCGCCCCTTACACATCCACGTCATCGTAATCGTCATCGGAGTCTTCGGCGTCCTTGCTGGAGAGGAAAAGGGAAACAAACAGGAAAGCAGGTGATGCGTCTGTGGGGGACAACCGGCCAGAGGAGTCTGGTGTGTCCTGGTGACGGTCAAATGAATCCTGCGAGTAGGAGGACCATTACCTGGTGTTCTCTGATGAGCCATAGAGATGGCTGCCGGTCCCGTAACCAGGGTCTGGAGAGACCTGCAGGGAGAAAGCAGAGACCAGAGAAAGCGGGGCTGGTGAGGCACCCAAAGCAAACCATGGGGAGGTTGTAGTGTGGTATAGACGTTCACTGCCTTTCAGTCACTCCAAAGCATCTCAACCTTCCCTACCCAAAGCACCTGCAGACGGATAAGAATGCCCCCCATTATCCTTTTAGTACCCTCCTCTTTCCCTCTCTCAACCCCCCACAAGGCTAACAATAGAGACCACCACCACCACCCCAATGAGTCCCTGTGAACTTCAGAGCCAAAACAGTCCTAAAGGGATGGGGTTTTCTAATATAAGCCTCATCCTTAGATATCATCATCACCAGTGATCCTAGGATTCGGTTTGGCGGGAGAGTAAAAAACGGAGCGAGGCATTTCTGCAGGAAGATCTCTTGGGTCATGCGAATGCTTTCAAAGAGGGTGGAAGGATGAGGCTCACCCCAAAAAGACAAACGTAGTGACCCTCTCAAGCCAGCAGTGGATTAACAAAGAAGTGCATTGAAAGGGACAACAGCCCTTTGTCAGTTTGGAGAAGACAGAATTGGGGAGGAGGGGGGGAGGAGGCAGGGGGTACCGTGAAGTTTGGGGACTCCAGACTCCTCCTGCTTCTCGGACTGAGGCCAAAATGCTGCTCTGCAATGAGACAGAGGAAAGGAATTTAGAACAGGAAAGAGAGGCCAGGAGGTGGGAATCCAGCATGCAAAGGGTGGCTGGTCAGGAGGAGGAGAGGGGAACGTCAGGTTGGTTTCACTAACAGTGGAAGTCCAGTGGGCCGGGCAGGGGGAGGCAGACGACAAGTATTCCCAGGCTGAGTCGAGCCGGGGGACGTACCCTGGGGATCGGAAGACCTGGGCGAGGTCACAGCCTGCCGTTGGCTGGAGCGGATTCTTCGGGGCACCGGAGGAGGAGGTGGCTGTGGACAAGAAAGAGCAGGTGAGTTGGGGTGATGATGGTTGGTTCTGCTCCATAACCCTTGACGGAGCAGTCCTGGACCAGTGCCTCCTTCTGGCCCTGGAGGACAGACACGGTGGGGTTGCATTTTCCAACCCAAGAGGCATTCCGCTTTGTCCAATAATAATAATAATAATAATTATTATTATTATTATTATTATTATTATTATTATTTCAGTTAAGTATTTCAGTTAAGTATTAGTTCAGCTCTTCATTCAGCACCATCAGTGTGTGCACATTGGTGCTTTCTGCAGGGTGAAAAGACAGATCCCTGCTCCAGAGAGGCAGACGCCCTAGATATTGACACCGGGGAGACAACTGAGGAACAGCTTGCTATTGTGAATGGTGCTGGGCTGTTGCACGACAGACTGAATTACTTTTTTGTGGTTGTGGATCTGTGAGAACCATTCAGAAACCAGGTTGCTTGATTCAGGACACTTATCCAGAGCTGCAAATATGCGACTTTCACTTCACATTCATTGCAGACCTGTGTAAATAGCCCCAGTGTGTACTTGCAGTGTGTGTGTGTGGGGGGGGGGGGGAACAGGTGTCCTTACCGCTGGCACTGATTGGACAACAGCAGGGCCTTGTGGGTGACATCAGGCAGCCAGGGGGGGGGGGTTGTCAGGGAGAAAAGAAGGTGGTCCCGTATTCTGTTTCCCACAGTTCTCCCATCTCATTTGCTCTCACCTCTTGTTCCTCTTCATCCGCCTCGCCTTTGCAACGAGGGAGTTTGTCGGGATCACGCAATTTCTCCAGTAGGTCAAGGGTCAGGCTGCGACTCAACCCCGGCTGGGCAACTAGCTGGTGCTGCAGGAAGGAAGGCCATGTGCTTGGAGCCCAGCTGTGGGGTACAGCCACGCTGGGGTGGATGTGTGTCTTTCCGGATGCTGAAGAGGCAAGCCACGCCGGACGCTGAAGAGGCAAGCCACTTTGATTTGGGTGTTGCCAATCCAAGGAGCAGCTGGCCTCCTCTCAGCAAGTGCTGCCCTATTGTGAGCCTTATGCAGAGGGGGACGGTTGTACTCACAGTCAGCATCTTGAAAGCAGTGGGCCGTTTCTTGGGGTTCTTAGTTAGCGTCACCTTGACAAAATTGTTGAAGGCTGGAGACCTGCAGGAATAGCAGAATCCATGAGGAAGGGAAACGCGAGGTTGTTCTAAGGAGCCAGGGGACTCTGGAAGGAAGGGGAGGAGTGATGATTGGTCCAAGCCCCGCCAGGGGTTTTTGGGAAAGGGTGGGGGCTCGGACTCACTTCTCCAAGGCCAATGCAGCTCTCAGCAGAAACACCCACCCTTCCTCCCAGAAGCCCCTTCAAACCGGCAAGCCTCTCACATGCACAAATGCACCTCATGGGATCAGGGGCAGCATTTTGTGACCAGGTGAAGGGTGTCGTCGGCAAGGACGGGGGGGGGGGGCAGAGGATAGTACTCACCACCTGGCTTTCTCCTTGAGTTTGGGGGGCTGGTAGCCACTCTTGGTCATCAGAACCAGGACTCTGAGAGGCGACAGACAAGAAGGGACACTCCTTCAGCTACTCAGCCACCTCCCCTCCCAGTTTCTGAGGGCTGCTGCATCCATTATGTAACACGAGCAGAATTTCTCTTTCTTTTGCCTATATTCTGAGTGTCACCGGGAAGGGGGGGGGGGCAAGGAACTGGACCGGATCCTCAGAGGTCAATGAAATGGCTGCCCTGGAGCCAAAGGTCAGGGCCAGGTCAGGGCGGGGCTGGATCCTTGCAGGGTCTACATGACTCTTCCCCCCCCCACCAACCCCCCTTCCATCTGCCATGTTAGAGTTCCCTCTTTTCCTTCTCTCATGGTCCGGAGAGGGAAGGGAATAAATTATCTCTTTCCAAGGGGGGGGGAACTCACCGCAAGGGGTGCACATCAAAGAGGGGGGGCTGAAGCTCTGCCAGCTCAATAGCTGTGATCCCCACAGACCAGATATCACACAGTTCATTATACCCTCCTTTCAGCTCCACCGCGGCCACCTCCGGGGCCATCCTGGAAGAGAGACGAAGGGGTCTGAGTGTCTGGGGCCGGACTTACCAG
The DNA here is from genome assembly GCA_026170595.1 of Plestiodon gilberti rubricaudatus. NCBI lineage: Eukaryota > Metazoa > Chordata > Lepidosauria > Squamata > Scincidae > Plestiodon > Plestiodon gilberti. Next base: position 10,463,366 of record JANXHW010000011.1, read on the forward strand.
CCGCAGGGTGGGAGCAGGCCTAGGGCCAGGTGCAGGCCGGGAGAGGCAGGCAGGGAAGACCTCAGCTGGGCAGGGGGTGGGCTATGGGCCAGTGGAGCAGAATGCACCAGTCCATGCTGCAAGTATCTTCAGGGCAGGGCCTCCTCCCCACCCCCACGGCGAGTACCTGCAGGAGCTTTCCCGTCCCCTGGAAGAGGAGGTTTGGGACCCAGAGGGCGACCAGGCAAGGAGGATGGAACCAGGAAGGGGAGGAGGGACCAGCCAAGACCAGGAGAATATAAGGAGCAGCTGGCTGAGGGCTGGAGGCTGCCTGCAAGAGAGACTCCGGAGCCCTGGGAGGCTGGAGAAGGACCAGAGGCTGTGGCCAACCCCCTCCCTCCCTACCTTTCCTCGTCTGAGGCCCAGGGGAAGAAGAGGGGAGACAAGCCTGGAGGATGTGGCCCAGGAAGCCTTATGGAGAGGGCTAAGCCGAGACCGCTGGAGACCCCAGGGGCAGGTAAGGTGTATGACATAAATGAATTTCATGGTTAGAACTTGGGTCCCATCCCCAAGGTGGCTCCTTATGTACTGAGGCTGAAACTCAAATATTTTGGCCACCTAATGCGAAGAGAGGACTCTCTGGAGAAGACTCTGATGCTGGGAAAGATTGAAGGCAAAAGGAGAAGGAGAAGGCAAAGGATGAGATGGTTAGACAGCATCACCGATGCAACGAACATGAAAATGAGCGAACTCAGGAAGATAGTGGAGGACAGAAAGGCCTGGCGGGATATGGTTCATGGGATCACAAAGGGTCGGACACGACTTAACGACTGAACAACAACAATTCCAAAATTTAGACAAATCCTAAATCAGACAACTTCCCATCCCAAGCAGTCCAGATAAGGGATACTCACCCTGTCCCACCAACACTGAGACAAGCCAGCCCCCCCGCCACCCTGCCAAACAGGGAGCCCTTTTTACCAGTAAGGGGTGCCGATGAAAGACATTCTTCGGGCAAATGTAGCGCTGATTTGAGCTGAGATTCCAAAATCCGCTGGGGGTGCAGAAACGGAATGAGAGAGAGAACAAAAGGGAGAGAGTTTATAAACCACCACTTGGTGAACAGTCTGGATGGAGGGGGTGGGGGTGGTTGTGAATCCCAGTGGGAGAAAGAAGTCCTGGGCTTGCGGAACATACCTAGCTTGACTTTCCCATGGTCATTGAGGAGGATGTTGGCTCCCTGAAATGCCAAAGGACACAAACAAATGCAAGGGGGGTAGGAGAGTCTTCCCCCAAGCAGCTGGGCTTAACTCCTCTCCTCTGTGCTCTGAAGAGGTGCTGGGGCACAGACCTTCTGAACTGCCCTGCCAGTTTTGTAGAGGCTAGCTATGGTTTAGGGAAAGGTACTCTGCACATGTTCAGAGACACCATCACTAGAAGCTTCCAGCCCAAGATTTGGCTGGTTATTTGAAATCCATGGGCAAAGCTCGCCTCTCGGCTACTGGGCCATCTGAGCCGCTACACTCTGCCCATTTTCGCTCCCTGTTTTTCTTCTCCATCCAGACTTTTCCTCGTCCCTCTGAGCCTCTTCAAATGATTCCTGTGTCTGTCACCCCCCCCCCACCATGTTGCCTCCTCCTTTCCTATACCCTATTCCAACTTTCCTATTTCCAGGTGTCTTCTACCACCCCTCCTTGCCCCCCCCTAGGATCAGATCTGCCAATGGCAGCCAAAGCCCCTGCTATCAGCTCAGCCCCTCCCTGACATCACTGCCAGAGATTTGATCGTGCCAATCACTACCAATGCTTGCTTTTAATTTTAATTTCACTTTGTCGATTTTGGACCATCTTCCTTGCTTAACCGTCTTTTGCATCCTGACCCTGAGTATGCAAATAATAATAAGGTGGTTAACAAAAAATTTCCTTTACATTTGAAGAAAAAGACAACAGCCAGCAGCATGAACTACCGTAGGCACATCAGGACAGTGGTGTCACACAATTCTGGGTACACCCGGTTTCACTTTCAGGAGGGAAATAGAACAGTCCTGTGTTTTGACGCGTGCACGGTCTACATTTCCGGGCCAGCAGTAAAAATATTGCAGAATGATGAAGGAGCTGATCTGACTGCTCCAAGGGAGCCGTCCTTTCCCATCCCATTCCTGAACCAGGGCGGGGGAAGAGATAATTAGAAGAATAACTAGAATAATTAGAAGAGAGTCAGGGGCTGAGAGAGAGTGACTGGCCCAAGGTCCCCCAAGAAGCTTCATGGCTGAGAGGGGTCCTCCTCCACGGACAGCATGGTCCCTGTGCAGTGGCAACCGTGGGCCTTATTATTTACCTTGATGTCTCGGTGGATCTTCCCCTGGCTGTGAAGATAAGACAGGCCCTGGTGGGAGAAAGAAAGCCAATGGGTCTTGCATTCATTCCAGCACAAGTTAGCCTTGAAAATTGACCAGTGCAACATGCAGTGGCCAACAACTTGGTGGAAGAAGAGGGATACCCGAAGGAGACAAACTGGGTGCTCTGGTGATGGCTCTTCGGGTTTCCGACTCTCTTCTGAGCACACAATTCGAGGTGCGGAGGGGGTTCACTCACAAAGCCCCAAACCACCGGAGCCCAGCAAACTAGGGGTGACCTCTTTCCTGTCCTCTCCATTTCCAGGGTTCCCTTCTACGCTGGCCCTTTTCTCTGGAATGACCAACCTTTGTTCATACCATAGTGTTTGAACCTCATATCCTCTGATTGGCTACCAGTGTGTCACATGTGTGGAGGGGAGGGGCAAACCCTTCCACTTTCCTTACTGGCCAACCGGCAAGCATAGCCACCACGACACACCTAAGCAAGCCCCTTCCTTTCCGGCTCTGCGAAGTGGGGCAATTGGAGGTAAAAACGTACGTCGAGTTTCATACTTACTTGTAACGTTTCTCGGCACACATAGGCAATTTGCAGCTCTGACAGGGGCCCGGTGACTACAAAGGCAAAGGGGCAGAGTAGTGACCTTCCACTGCCTTTTAAAAAGAGAAGTTTCTAGTCCTTAAGGTGACGTTAGGCTTGAAAGGGAAATTTCTGGCTCAACCTCAGAAGCTGGTTGCAGGCAGGGAGTAGGATTGAAAAGCTGTGAAATGAGAGTCCAGCCTGATTTCCAAAACAGGCAGGTCGTGTCAGGCTTTTCAGTGTCCAGAATCCTCTTTGACCCTCCTTGTGGCTACACTGGAAGCAGAATCAACTATGCAAAAAGTAGCACAAGATTCTGAGCAACACAGCCTGACCTTGAGTGGGGGGAGCTCCCTTCCTTTCACACAGGTGCTGCCTGAAACGGTAGAGAAAGCGACCCGACCGCTCTCGGTTTCGCTTCTGCATTTCAGAACTGGCTGCTTGCTATCCAATTCCCCCTCAGAAAGAACACACCACTGCACTGCTGGAGGTTACTGAACCGAAGGGATGGGGGCGGGATGAGGAAAAGCCCAGTGCCTGACTCCATGTTGCTTGCAAGCAGGGGCTCTACGTCTTTACCTTGGTAGACATCCTGAAGAGAGCCTCCCCCACAGAACTCCATGCAAATCCACAGCTTATTCATCCTGAAAAGACACCAGAGAGGAAAGAGTCAATGGTGCTACTAGAGAGAGTCAATGGAGGGGGGATCTCAGGGGCATGAGTGAGCCCAACTGCGCCAGAAAGCCGAGGACGCTGAGTTGGGACTCCTAGAGCGCCAGCAAGACAACGGCCCCAATGGAGGCTCCTTAGGGCCGCCAAATGCTGGCCCTGACTGGGGGTGTTGTTGGGGAACCTTTTCCCGTCTCTCACCTGAGGTAACTCCCGTAATAGGCTACAATGTTGTGGTGCTTGCAGGTCTTCACCATCACGATCTCTTGCTGAATGGTAGCACAGTCATCATCTGGGAGGGGCGGGGAGGAAGAGCATTGGACTGTCACATGTGATGCAAGTCAAATATACTGTTAGCGGTACGACAGCCTGGCTTACAGCACAATCCTGTGTAAAGATACATGGCCGGCCTAAAGGGATGGCCGCCGTATCCTATATGGCCATTGCTGGGCCTGCCCCAGGCCTGCTAGTCCGCACCTTAGGAGAAGGGGATGTTCGTCCCCTTCCCCGGGTGTAAACGAGCCCAGGGCCTATGGGCCTCCTCGAACGCATTTCAGGTCCAGACCTGGCATACATTTGGGAAGGCGGTGTCAGGGCAGCCTGGGCCCCACTGATATCCCCACCCCTCGCCACCCTGTCCCGCCCTTGCACCAAGCGGTGTGGGACTCGCTTGCGACGGCCAAAATCGGGTGAGTTCTACGGCAGTGTGAGTGGCTTCGGCCTCCGCACCAGCACCGCTTACACTCAAGTCATCAAAAATGTGCTTTCCGGCACATTTGTGACACTTTAGGCCAGTGGAGCGTGTGCTCCTCCGGTCTAAAGTTACACAGGATTGTACCGTTAGACTGTGTTTGCCCTGCCACCTTCACAAACTTTCCTGTTTCAATAAGTGACAATTTTAAAGTTCATCATCATCCCAGGGCATCACAGACGCATCACAGGGCTTATACTGAGCCAGGGTTTAGTCACCCTTTGCCCCCATCCGTTTCTCCCCTGGGAGGGGAGATATTATAGACAGTGCTCCTGAGCATAAACAGACCACTTGGCACATTCGAGTTAGTTAGGACACAATGCCCAACCAAAAGGGACCCGAACTTACCAGCCTCCATCTTTACAATCTTGATAGCAGCCAGTTTATTTGTCTCCTTGTTCCTTGCCTGGGAAAACACACACAGAGAGAAGTACTACAGGTGGGCCCCCATATCTGCTGGGGATATGTTCCAGGCCCCTCCGTGGATACTTGAAACCGTGGATAAGAGCGAACACCCCCTCCATGGTTTCCTGAGGGGACCCCCCCCACCCTGCCTCCCCTGCAGGCAGGCATGCTTGCCCCCCCCCCAGCTCTTATTTTTCTTTCAGCAAGCTTTGTTTCTTCCTTAAAACAAACAGAGAAGCAGCCTCCATTGCAGGCAAGTAGACCGAGACTAAGTCCTAGAGAGGCTCTGCAAGGTTTCTGTTAACCTTGCAGAGCCTCTCTAGTGCTTAGTCTCGTTCTACTTGCCTGTAATAAGCAGCCAGAGGCTGCTTCTCCTGTTTCTTTAAGGAAGAAACGAAGCTTACTGGGAGAAAAGTAAAAGCCTGGGGGGGTCCCCATGATCCGTGGATAACTGAAACAGTGGATAGCGAATCAGTGGATATGGGGGCCCACCTGTATTTGTTAAAAGAGATTCAAATGGCCCAACCAAGGGGAGGTTCTGAAACGGACTGGGTTACTGGGCAGACCCTGGCGCTTAGTATACCACTGGTGTGCAGTATGTGCAGCCTGAAGGAAAAATGGCCTCCAGGGACTGGTGCCAAACTGGGCGGAAGGGTCCCCTTCACCCTACCGAAAAGCCTGTGTGTGTGTGTGTGTGTGTGTGTGTGTGTGTGTGTGTGTGTGTGTGTGTGTGTGCGCGCAACGTGATGGCATTGGCTCGCTTTGGTCGGCCAGTGCAGCCCGCCACCATCACGACCCCCGCAGTAACCTGCACAGGACAAGCATAACCTGTTTTGCAACACCTGGCCCTCCCTATGAGAGCTGAGGGCCGGGAAGAAAATGGGACTTTCTCCCAGGTAACTGTGCTTAGGACTGCAGACTTACAATGCAATCCTATGCTTGTCTACTCAGAAGCTAGTCCCACTACTACGTTAAATGGGGCTTACTCCCAGGAAAGTGTATATAGGACTGCAGCCAGGAAATAATCTTATTCCATTTGCTGTGCAAACTGCCTAGCATAGCAATCTCGTCTTTCTTGAAAAGCAGAATATAAAGATTCTAGAACAACAGCGGGGCAAATAGTAGCTGGAGAGGGGAATTTTTACTGAGAAAATGGCACCGGGGAAAGGGCTCACACTCGCACACGTACAGAGTGCTGCAGTCCTGCTCCAAATCGGAGATCTCTGCTGTTGATGCTCTTTCCACAAATGTCAAAAGCTGGGATACCCAGGGTTCCCTGTTGTCTTGCCTGGTTTATCCTTCAGTTTCTCAAGTTGAAAGGGAATATGAAAAAGAGGAAGCTAAAAACGGAACCCAAGCTGAGAACTTGGCAGCAAAAAAAGATTTGGCAGAGGATAGGGTTGCAACGCTCAGCTCTGTCGATTGTTATCATCGAGCCAGAGTGCTGTTAAGGCAAGAGGGTTTTTTTTATTTTGCTCCATACATCGGGGAACAACCCAAGCTGCGCTGCCCTTCTTTTCCTCGGTTCAAGCAGACCAGCCTTGAGCAAAACCGGCAGAGCAAGGGTAGGGATCCGCACTGGTGTTTCCAGGTGTGAAACCATGAGGAATATTGTGGGAAAGTTGGTGCCTCTTTCTTTAACAGCGCACTCGCTTCCTGGCAAGGAGTGCCCTAATCAGGACAAGGCGGGGTCTGTGTTGCCATTCCAGCTATGTCCTGGGACACATTTTTGGGGGAAATCGGTATTGCAGATGCACCATTAGACCGAGCCTTAAAACAATGACATTTCACACTTCATCTACATATGGAGGCACCCCCATTATAAACTGATGACCACTTCCTGAACCACTGTTTCTGAAAGGCAGTGTTAGGTTTCGTGTTCAAAAAACAGAAACCAAAAAAGGCGTAGGGTTTATTATATCTGCCTTGATGCTATCTACTCCAGATGTGTGGAGTGGACTCTGGCTGCTCCGGGGATAAGGGAAAGGCACTCTGCACATGCTCAGAAGAATGTCACTTCAAGATTATTATTCCTCCTCCTGTGCTGTTAAATGTAAGGTTTTGTATCTCTGCAGATGATGTCATGGAACACCGAGCTGCATTTGTTGATGTGGACACCGCTCACAAGAAGATAAGACACAGATATCTAGAAGAGCTTCGTGCCAGGGCTGGTAACTGCTCAAACCAACAGCCATAGATATACATCACTGATGTATATCTTTGAAGCTGGACGGGGGTACCAAGGGTGCTGTTAGGGCTTTTAAAAGGAAGTGAGCCTTTAAACCAGCGGTTCTCAAACTTTTTGGAGCCCTCTACACTCCTAAATGGAGTCGTGGGGATGACCTGCCGGTGCATACACAGAATCTTGGGGAGCCCAGGGTGCTGGCGCATGCACAGAGTGGCGCAGTGCCAAGCAGATCTGTTGAGTTCATGGCAAAGATATGATTCAAACCAGAGAGCTCCTGATCCAGAGTGCAGCCTCTAACAATGCAATCCTATGCATATCTACTTAGAAGGAAGTCTTATTGAGTTTCATGGAGCTTACTCCCAGGTAAGAATGCATAGGATTGTGGCTTTAGCCATTACACTACACCAGCTCTACTACAACAGTTCCTTTTGTCACCCATATGTGCGTGTGTTAAATTACTGTTGTCATTTTCCTCTCTTTTTGCAGCCATTTTTCTGCTTAAAATACTAACTAAATAAGGGGCAATAATTAAGGGGCAATTCAGCAGTTTTGCTGATCTGCCATGCTGATCTGATAAGCAATAAAATGGGCTGAACTTGCAACCAAGAAGCTTTCAACTAGCACTGGAAAGAACCTTTGCTAAATGGGAGTTTGCTTGTGATTAGACACTATAAAAGAATCAGGGCCATGAAGCACGCCTTTGCTGAATAAAATAGTGGTATATATTGTGTGAAACCTCCATTTTGATTCACGGCTCAGCAGCGCCACAGACCTTTAGGCTACGATCTCTTTCACTTCCCTAAGACCTATTGAAAATAGTGGGTCTTTCTTCTGAGTGAACATAGGATTGCACTCCCTGTGTGGAAGCAACCTGAATGTATTTTGACATCCAGTATCCTGTTAATCAAGTCATGGTTTTTATCACAATCGGCGATCCATCCAAGCATTATCGATCTGTTTCACCTTTTGAACGAAAAAAGATCTCTACTTCAAATCCAAACAATGAAAAAAAAACAAAAAAAACAGGCAGCTCATTCATTGGCTTCTTGGATTCTGTTGTAATGTCGCTGTTAAAAGTTAGGGCCAAACACATTTACTTGCTTGCTTCCTACTAACAAACTCCGGGCACTGAAAAGAAATTCCAGGTCTGAACCCTAGACTGGGAGCGAGGAGGAGAAGGTTACAAGAGGGATCAGCAACTGGAATCCCCCAGAGTCAAATCCGGCCCTTAGAAAGCGCCAAGCTGCACTCACAGAGGCTGTGGCAAGGGGATTTTCCAGGAGTCTACATGGCAGAGAAGGATGCTTTGGTCCACCAGCCTCTCTTCCAAGTGACCATCCCATAAATCTAGTTGCTGACCAGGAGTTTACAAAATCTCTTATGTTTTCCATGTGAAGAGTTCCATTTCTTTTTTTAAAAAGAAGATTCTGTGCCGTTAGTAGACACGTGGCAGGCAGAAATGTAACAGGCGTAGTTTTTTTAGGCACAGAGAAGAAGCAATGCAAAAAGCTGCACCTGTGGCAGTATGGCCTATCTTGCAGCTGCTAAAAGTACAGTGCTCTTAAGCCCCACAGCCAGCATGGGCTCGGAAACAGGGTATTGTTGGACAGTTCAACAAATCTCCACTCAGCCCACAACAGTTCAGGAGGGTTTCTGTCCTATGTGCTGGGAAGTAAGCCCCTTCACACAGGGGCACACTTACTTCTGAGTAAGCATGCATAGGTCTGGGCTCTCTGTGACGTTGGGCCACTTTCTCTCAGCCACATCGACCTCCCATGGTTGTTGTGAAAATAAAACGTGGTGGAGAGAGCCAAGGGTACCACCCTGAACTCTTTGGAGGAAAGCTGGGATAAAAATGCAACCAGTGCATAAGGCACACACTTGTCAGCTTTCCCAATATCCAGTAGCTATGAGTTCCACATGTTAATGCTATCTCTCTCTCTTTCTTTCCTTTAAAATGCATTTATTTTGTTGCTTTTAAGCCTGATCCTGATTTCATTCATTTTATGGCATGACACCAATCCGGGTGTGATAAAAAAGAAGGCTGTGAAAGGCACCACCCAAAGATGCCCCCCCCCAAATGCCCACCTCACACGGGTTCTCCAGGAAGGAATGGCGCGGTTACCTTATAGACTTCCCCGTAGGTCCCGCCGCCAACTCTCTGCAGCAGTTCAAAGTCCTCCTGGGGGTTTCTGGTGGAAATATCTAAGGCTGCTCTTTCTTGGGCATCCATTGTTCACCGCTTCCCCCTCTCGCGAGGCAGAGGTTGCAGAGCTTGTGTCTGTCAGTGTGCGTAGGCGTTCGGCAGCAATGTGGTCAGGGCACCGATACATTGCTCAGAGTTCTGCTTCCTGATTTGAAGTGTGATTGGCTTGTAAGCTCCTCCATGGTCTTCAGACAGAGCGAGCCCTGCACTATACACCACCTACCACATAGTTTTGTCCCCCGTCCACCTTTCCTGAATCGGAGGAGAGGTGCTAGACCACGATAATGATGCTTTTGCAGACTTGTTATGAATGAATGTTGAGCAGGTAGCAAGCAAGCACACAGGCAGGACCAGCCTGAAGCAAGATCAGTCCAGCACAGGGAGCTCTAATTAAGCAGAAACCAGAGTTGTATAATAATAATAATAATAATAATTAATATACAGTATTTATATACCGCCTTTCTTGGTCATTGGATTTCTCCTCTGACTTTAATCCAAGGCAGCGTATATGGGCAGGCTGTCCTAACCCCCCTTGAGTTTTTTTACAATATATATAAATGTCCAGTCTTTCATGAACGGCTACTTTCCAGGTGGTATCCTTTTTACAGTCTGACAATTCAGCTGGCTGGCACCTCCCACACTCGACCAACGCAGCTGGAAGCTCTTATCTCTCCTCCTGGAGGCTTTCACAGCTTTTTGCCGGCGGCGTGTCTCGAACTTATCAAGTTCACCGGTCTTCGGGCTTTGAAGGCAGCAGCTCTCCCAACTGAGCCAGACTCTTCTGCCCCCTCTTCTGTGTAGATTGGGTGGATTTTTTAAATAGTGAAAATATAAGAGTGTTTTTTTCCCCCACATTATTTTGCATAAAATATTTATGCATAAAACATTTTCCCGCATTGTTTTGCATAAAATCAAAACGTATTTTGTTTTTCTCATCCAAGTTCGCACAGGTGCCTCCACTTTTCTTTTACTAAGGAAAACACAAAAGTGGCCCACAATGGAGACAAACAGGTCAACATTTTTAAAAAAATAATCATGGTAACAACAGAAAAAATATATCGAACAAATAATTGAATAAGCACACCAACTCATATTAATATACCCCAACATTTCAAGAGCAAGACCCTCACTGGCTAAATATAACGGATATGTTGTTGAGTCATCTTGAGTGCCTCCTTTGCGGGAAGTTAAAGGAGGGAATATTTTAAATTATTATTATTAACATTTATAAACTGCTTTTCAACCAACAAAGTTCACAAAGCAGTTAACAGAGAAAATCAAATAAACAGCTCCATGTCTCCAAAAGGGCTCACAATCTAAAAAGATGCAAAAGAAACACCCACCAAAAGCCACTAGTATAAAGACACGGTGCTGGGGTCTACTTACTCTCCCGCTGCTAAATATAAGAGGAGCACCACTTGAAAAGGTGCCTCTTCTTTGCCCAATGAAGCGGGTGCATGAAACCAAATTAAATCAATTCAATAAATAATAAGCGTAATGACAGTGACATTTCAGTAACGTGATGCCAGTATTTAGGTAACGAAGAGTGCAATTCTACGAATAAGGATTCTGAGAGAATCTCATGCTTGACTTGAAAAGCAAAGCAAATGACAAGTTTCTAGTCCCCGCGGCTGTAGAACAGCGACAAACGTGGAATGGGAATTTGCAACTCAGGGGGCGGGGTCGCTGTTGTGGGCGTGGCCAGAAGCATATATGCGGAGTCGGCGTCTTCCCGCTTCTGCTTGCAGCGCATGCGCGCCCGCCTCTTGGCGGACGGTCTCTCGCGTGTCTATGGTCTGTCGAGCCGATAGCGCCTCCCCTGTGCTGTCATGCCTCGGCGGAAGCGGAAATCGACGGCCACACGGCCGGAAGTGTCCTCTGTTCCGGCTCCTTCCGTTTCCCCCTCCGCGGTTCCGCCTCCCCAGCCTCCACCCCCGGTTCCGCGTGCCATGGCGCTTTTCGAGCAGATGCGAGCGAACGTGGGGAAGCTGCTGAAGGGCATCGACAGGTAGCAGACCTGAGAGGGTGGAAGGGAGCGGGCTAGGCGTTGCCATGGCAATCCCCGGCAAGGAGCGTCACGTGGGGCAATGCTTTTCATTGGGTCCTTATTTGTCTTAGTGTAAGGGGCGCTCTGTGCGTGCTCAGAGGCACTGTGTTCTTGGACTGTTCGTCTCTTGCAGCTTCCCAATAACCCCCCCCCCACCCCAGGCAGGTTCTTTTGATGCTTTTGGCAATGCCAGGTATGAGACTAGCAATTTAGCCACCTAGCAAATGGTCGAGTTCCATCCTTTTACACGTTTTATCTCCCCATTTCCCCAAGGCAGTGGTTCCCAAAGTGCCACAGATTCCTCTCGGAAAACAGTGCAATGCCAATTGGCAGGCATCCACATAATGTAATGGGGAGCCACAGCCAATGGTTGCCAATGGTCAAGGGAGCCACAGGTTGAAAAAAGTTTTGGAAACACTGCTCCCAGGGGTTGAAGTGGCCTTGAATGATGTCCCTCCTCCTCTGTCCTCACAAAATCTCTGTGCGGTCATTTAGGCTGAGAGCTAGTGACAGTGAGTTCCGCATGCAGCCAGGATTTGAGCCTGGGTTTCAGTTTAAGTGCAACCTTCTTAACTGTGCTTTTCGTCCGCTCCCAAATAGATGTTTCCTCATGACAATCTTGTGTTTCAGGTACAACCCAGAGAATCTGGCCACGCTGGAGCGCTATGTAGAGACTCAGGCTAAGGAGAATGCTTATGATCTGGAGGCTAACCTAGCGGTGCTCAAACTGTGAGTGACTGTTTGCCTGCCCTTCTGGTGTGTGTGTGTGTGTGTGGGGTACTGAGGCAGCCTTGAGAAGTAATGGGGTGGTGGGGAGAAAATGTGTGTACTGTGTTGGTACAGCAGCAGACATGGCATTGAGATCAAATCCTGGCCCAACTGTAGACTTGCCTTGGGACTTCTCAGCCTCGGTTACTCTTCTGTGAAATGAGCGTGTGACTGCAGTGCCTCGTGTGATCCTTGTAGAGGATGATAACGCTCTTGATGTTGTGGAACTAATTGCTGCAGTGAGAGGGAGTGAGGCCCTCACTAGTGGGCTAGCAGCCCTCTGAATCATGTCCTTCCTCTCTGGCGAGATTCCCCTTTCCTTCCAGGTACCAGTTTAACCCAGCCTTCTTCCAAACTACGGTGACAGCCCAGATTTTGCTGAAAGCTCTGACCAACCTACCCCACACGGACTTCACGCTCTGCAAATGCATGATTGACCAGGCTCATGTATCCTTTTCTCGGAGGGGATGCTAGTGTGGCAGAGGGGCAAAGGCTGTGAACCCAGAAGTCTTGCAGCCTTGAGCTCGTAGGTGGCTTCAGCAAAGCCATTGTCCTCTGCCTCAAGCTTCCATCTGCGATATGGGTGTAATAATACTGATTTGCGTTACAAGGTGGTTGGATTACGGCTCCCTCGTTAGAGACCTTTTGGCGGGGCCTGAAGACGTTTTTATTTTAGGTCAGCTTTCGATGTCTGACATCATGGTGGCTTTTTAACAAATGGCTTTTAACAAATGTAAATACAGGTGACCCACTGGGGTTGTTTGTTTTAATTGTTTTAATTATTTGTTTTTAATTATTTTAATGTACATGTTTGTTTTAATGTTGTAAGCCGCCTTGAGTGCCCTTGCTGGGAGAAAGGCGGGATACAAATTCTTTAAATAAATAAATAAATTAAGGAGAAAATCTATGCGTAGTACTATGGCTGTTTAAAAATGCAACCTAAACGCCAAACGTTAGCCTCCTAGAACAGGACCATTGCAAAGCAGCAAACAGGCTTTTGAGTTCCCCAGTTCTCTTCATGAGGCTGGATTTGGTGGCGGTCTGTTTTTTTTCTCTTCATCTCCTCTATCCTTTTTCTTAAACTTCAAGGAAAAAGTGATAGTGCAGCCCCCCTTAAGTCAGGGGCAGGGCTACTAAACTTTGAGTTGTGTCTTACTCATAACAGACAGGAAGCTCTGGGATTCTTTGCCTGTCTCCTCCTATGGGTGTGGGGGTCTCGACAGAAATGAACTGCTAAGTTTAGATTCATAGTCTTTCCTATGGTAACAGAAACCCCCTCTCCTGGACATGTGACATAGCAAAGGTAGTATGTATTGGCCTGTTCCATTTCTAAGGCCTAGTAAAAAAACAAAAAACTTCTTCCTTGACAAATTCCATTCAGCAAGAGGAAAGACCCATCCGCCAGATCCTGTACCTAGGCGAGCTGTTGGAAACCTGTCACTTCCAAGCCTTCTGGGTAACCTGGGTCCATTTGTTGCCAACCATTATTTGCGCTTGCAAAGTTCTTTTGTAGCAATCACATGCTCAAGGGAGGCCAGCCGGGTTCATCAAGGCTCGTAACGCCCCTTTTTGTATTCTGCTACCTGTTAAAACTTTGATTGCTGGGAGGGGGGGAGAGAGTTTAAAATCATTCTGTAAATGCACAGTTGTAGTGATGGCTTAGCTGATTGTGAGCCTTTTCGAGAATTAGTTCCCTGAAATAGGAAGGTGGTGTGAGAATTTCAGCTCCTCCTCTAGCCTTGCTAATGCGGGGAGTGGCGGAGGCGATCTCCACCGCCATGAACCAGAACTGTCGTACTAGGATGTGTGTACAGAAGCTCTCTTGCTTTGGTTTCTTGAATAGCAAGCGCTAGATGAAAACATGGACCTCCTGGATGGGATCACAGGATTTGAGGATTCGGTTCGGAAATGTAAGTGGGCCTCCCTATGCAGCTGTGTTCTTCTTCACTCCTTCCTCTCCAAACTCTGACAGCCTGGCTGTGTTAATTTTGCCTGGCCAGTTTTTGGGCAGAAGGCCTGGGGGCTCCAGAAATTCTGCATGTGAAATGCCAACGGAGGAGGAGGAGGAGGATGGAAGCGTGCTTCACTTTGCCTACCATCTCTCTCAATAGCCTTCCTGGTCATTTTCACCCCATGCTGCCCTGAGGAATTGAGCGGTCCTCTCCAGCTTGGCCGTTGTCTCCCAGTCCCATCGTTGGCCCTCGGTGGCCAGGGCAAATGGACTGCTGGCTCCCTGTCAACTGGTTTCATAAATGGCATGCTCTGTCCTTCAGCCCCTCCAAACTGAATCCACCCTACTGGTCTCTCCCCCACGATCTCTGTGAGCTCAGCCTATGGTTTGAAAAGAGATGCCTACGCCAGTACCGCTGCAGGCCCAGTTTCCAGTCGTGCAGAGCGCCAACACTTGTCCACAGGGCGTTTTGTGAGCGTTGGGCTAGCAGACACCACATCAGCTGTCAAGGCAGAGCTAGTGGCACCATTCCACATTCCTCTCTCTGATCCTCATGTGAACACGTGGACAAGGAAGCCTGAACCAGTACCCCAGGTCCTAGCCCCTGTCGACTGCCACCCTGAACCTGTCTCCTTGTTTCTTGCAGTCATCTGCCACGTGGTGGGCATCACCTACCAACACATCGACCGGTGGCTGCTGGCCAAAATGTTGGGTGACCTCACAGGTGAGTGTCTCTTTCCATGGATGTCAAGCAATGTTTCATAAGAACATAAGAGCCCTGCTGGATCAGGCCAAAAGCCCCTCTAGTCCAGCTTCCTGTATCACACAGTGGCCCCACCAGATGCCTCCGGGAGCACACAGCCAACAAGATAACCTGTTTCCCGTTGTCACTCCCTTGCACCTAGCACAGAGAAAACCCACTTCTAAAACCAGGAGGTTGCTTATGGCTTGTCACCTGTGATGGTCTTTTACTCCATGAATCTGTCCAAACCCCTTTTAAAGGCATCTAGGCCAGGTGCCATCACCACATCCTGTGGCAAGGAGTTCCACAGATGAATTGTGAATTATTCTAAATTGTGTGGTCTTGCTTCCAGCTCTGATTTACAAGCTTGGGAACTGACCAATCTGGTGCAAGTGAGAGCTTGGCCATGTTAGGGATGGTGACCAGAGGACTCCTGTTGTCCCCAGATTAGAATATGGGGTGAGCCATTGTTCCAGAAAGAATTACCGTATTGTCCCGAGTATGACACACCTGATTATAAGACGCACCCTTAAAGTTTGGTGCTATTAAAAAAATTTAATTAAATCACTGGCATTAAATTGCAACAGCCTGATTATAAGACGCACCCCTAGTTTAAAAACTTAAATTAGGAGAAAAAAGTGAATCTTATACTCAGACCAATACGGTATTTAGCTTCCTTGGCAATCTAATGAGTAGGAGGAAGACCAGTTGCTGCTTTTCTTATACTGTTTGGCCAGCAGGTGGCGCAGTGGGTTAAACCGCTGAACATGAGCTGTCGATCGAAAGGTCAGCAGTTCGATTCCCGCCACGGGGTGAGCTCTCGTTGCTTGGCCAGCTCCTGCCAACCTAGCAGTTCCAAAGCATGTCAATGCGAGTAGATAAATAGGTACCGCTTGCGGGAAGGTAAACAGCGCTCCGTGTTCCAGCTGCATGCTACGCGCTGCGGCAAGGAGAGTCATGCCGGCCACATGACCACGGAGGCGTCTTCGGACAACACTGGCTCTTCGGCTTTGAAATGGAGATGAGCACCACACCCTAGAGTCGGACACGACTGGACTTGATTGTCAGGGGATACCTTTACCTATATACTGTTTACACTTGTGTGATTGACATACATACTTACAAACCAGTGCAGAAACATATTAATCTAATACAAAACTTAAAGTATCTACTACTTCAGCCAAGTCTTCTGAATTCAACCAGAGTGTAAGATTTAAAGAAAAAAGCAGAATTTTCTGAGTTCAACCGATGTGTAAGAATTATGTTATTGGTTACCTCAACCAAAATCCTATAGATCTGACTAAGGCCTAAAGTTAAAGGCTAAAGCCAGGATGGTGTAGTGGTTTGGGAGTCGGACTTAAGACCTGGAAGATCCAGGTTCAAATCCCCGCTCAGCCACGAAGCTTCCTGGGTGACCTTGGGCCAGTCACTATCTCTCAGCCCCACCTACCTCACAGGGTTGTTGTGAGGACAAAAAGGAGGGGAGGAAATATGTACACCATCACTCTGAGCTCGTTGGAGGAAGGGCGGTATAAAAATGTGGGGGGGGGAAATAAATCCAACCCAAATAATGAGGTTTAAATATGTTATGTGTCTTAACCTGCTTCCATTCAGAGCAGCTCAAATGTATGCATCGGTGATCACACTATTCAGATCTACTGAACATACAAAGTTTAAATGAAATGGCACAAAAAGCCAGCTGCCAAACCAGTCTGTTCCCCCCCCCCCCCCGCACCTTGGATGACATATACTAGCTGGCCCTCCTCAAAATACCAAAGACGGCAAAAAAGTAGAAAGATGGGTAAGAGGGGAGATTTAAAAAAAAAAACACATCTTGGGCAAGGTAAGTATTCTTAACTACATCGAGAACCTGGGCAGGCGGGTTTGGGTTTTCCTTCGGTTGTGGAGGGTAGGATTCTCCCCATTTTGCATTGATTTGGGTCTGCTTAAACTCCTGGGTGTTACCTGGGTCCTTGCTACCCGAGGTTCCTTGACTGTTCTACACTTCCACTCTCCTTATCCGTATCTCTTTCCTGGCAGACAACCAGCTCAAGTCCTGGATGAGCAAGTACGGCTGGACCGAGTCGGAGCCGGGGACGATCTTCATCTGCAACCAAGAAGAGAGCATCAAACCCAAAAACATTGTGGAGAAAATTGACTTTGACAGTGAGTGTCTGTCTGTCTCCTTGTCTGCCTGCCCACCTCTTTTAATAGTTGCCATCCATAGTTTCTGTTCTGACTCTTTTTTTTGGGGGGGGGGGTTCGCCAAGATTTAAAAATAAAATAACCCCCTGCAGGAAGAAACACAGGTCCTAGCACAGGTCCTAGCATTTAGTATCTAAATTATACAGATTTGCATAACCCGTTTTGTGATCTAATAATTTAGAGCAAGGGTGGGGAACCTATTTGTGGTGGAGGGCCATTTTCCCATGGGGGAAATTTGTTGCAGGCTGGCCATTAGGCCGACCAAAATTTTTACCCCCACACCACAAATCCCCCCCCCCCAGATTGGGCCCCCCCATCGCTCTCCTTACCTTCCAGGCTCCGGGCCGCCGGCTCCGCACTCACCTCGGCGCCTCCACCTTCTGAAATCGGCGGTTCTGTACATGCGCAGAACGCCACTGAGGCCAAGAGATTGCCCTCTCTTGGCCTTAGCAGCGTTCTGTGCATGTACAGAACCGCCGGTTTCAGAAGGTGGAGGCGCCGAGGTGAGCGGAGCCTCCGGTCTGGTCTCATGCGGGCCGGACCTGGTGGACTCGGGGGTCAGAAACGGCCCGCTGGCCGGAGGTTCCCCACTGCTGATTTAGAGAGAGGAAGGAAGCTATGTAAGGCCTTGAAGCCTTGCCCCTCCCTACTGGAAATGGCAGAGGGTTAGCCCAAGGGGAGGGGGGTGCATTTGCATGCAGAAGTGCCCAGGCTCATTCCCTGGCATCTGCAGGTGGGGCTGGGAAAGACGTGAGGCCTGGAGAGATGCTCTTAAGGGCGTGTGTCATATGTGCCTCTTTCCTTCTGTGTGACTTTTTTTTTCCTTCCCCTTTCAGGCGTCTCCAGTATAATGGCTTCTTCACAGTGAGGCGTGGCCCTACTGCACCTTATTTTAAACGCTTCCCTTTTTAAACATAAACCTGGCTAATAAAGGACTCTTCAGCAGCCTGTCCTTCTGTTGCTGTGGGCTTTGCCGGTCGTTGGCAGTAGCTCTGCTGGGGATACAGAACAAAGTGCTGTGGTAAAGGGAAGTGCGCTTGGGCTTCGGAGAATTACGAAGGCAGAGGTGGAGGAGCGCTGCAAGTCTTGCCTGCAGTTGTGGGCCAAAGCAGGGGGTGGGGTGGGGGTGCCACTCTTGCGCTGAGACCCAAAAGTATTCAACAAGGAGTGTGGGAGCGATTTTGGGCAAACCGCTAGTAAGGTGGCTGAGACAAAGAGAACAACATGAATTCGCTCACTCTCCTTCCAGCAGCTACTTCGCTGGAGGCAACTCTTTTTTTGTGGGGATTGGGACCGCTCTGTCCTCCCAAAGGGCTATCCTCTGGCCCCCTTGTTTGCTTTCTTCTGTGATGGGTTTGGCCCAGAGTCTGCTAGTTGCTGACCCTTAATCTAGGCCCTATTTTGAGTTTTCTTGAACTGATCTGTAGTGTTTGGGGAGGGGACTCACACTCGCACACACACTCTCTATAAAAAAAAACAAAGCTGGTCCAACGTTTGCCTTTTAGCTGCCCTTTCACGAATGGGGCTCGATACTGTACAGAATGCTTGTCTCAAACAGTGGTGCAAAGGCCTGTCTTCACGCCTCGCTTCACATTGCTGGCTATAGGCTAGAAAAGACAGACTTAGAAATCCTCTCTTGCATTGCTTCCGAAGCCCAGTGCTGTGGTGGGGTATCTTTCCCTGCCCAGCAATTAACAGTCCCGTTCTTGTTTGTGTTCATGTTAAACCTCTGATCTATCTAAATTGGCATCGTCAGCACTTTCCTATGGTTGCCGCTAGATGGTGCAGGAGAACCAGACAAGACTGAACCCGAGCTGTTAACTCTGCCCCTGCTCCTTATGATGAAAGGCTGACAGCCCCTTAAGCTGTCCCCTAATCACTGGCAATCTTGCTGAACCTGCGGTGTGTGATGGGCCATTGCTCATGTGTTTTCCAGTCTTAAGAGCTAGAAACTTGAGGGTGTTCTCCCCCCCCCCCCCCCCCAAGCTGTATTTCACAAGCTCCTGAACTGGGCGTGACTGTCTTGCCTCTGCACAATGTCGCTCGAATCCACGTGCTTCTGTCTGTAGTGTGATGAGCAGTGTGTGTGTGTGTGTGTGTGTGTGTGTGTGTGTGTGTGTGTGTGTGTGTGTGTGGTCCTTGTGTCAATGGCTTACAGTCTGTCACCCTTGCCAGGACAGGGGCGAGGAGATTGGGGGCCTTCAGGAGTTCTGATAGCGGGAGGGAAGGTTGGCCTCCCAGGGGCTCTAGGGCACAGGGCTGGCTCACGAAGAAGGCCAGAGTATTGCTGGAGGGCGCCTACCTGTGGCCATCCACTTCCTGGACTGGCAAAGGAGAAGAGGATGGAGCAAAAGAAAAGAGGGCTCCCTCTCATAACACCAGAACCAGGGGACATGCACTAAAATTGAGTGGAGGGAGAGTTAGAACAGACAAAAGAAAATATTTCTTTACCCAGCGTGTAATTCATCTGTGGAACTCCTTGCCACAGGATGTGGTGATGGCACCTGGCCTAGATGCCTTTAAAAGGGGTTTGGACAGATTCATGGAGGAAAAGACCATCACAGGTTACAAGCCATAAGCAACCTGGTGGGTTTTCTCTGTGCCTGGTGCAAGGGAGTGACAACGGGAGACAGGTTATCTTGTTGTCTTGTGATCCGTGAGGCACCTGGTGGGGCCACTGTGTGATACAGGAAGCTGGACTAGATGGGCTTTTGGCCTGATCCAGCAGGGCTCGTCTTATGTTCTTATGTTTGTTATGAGGGGAGCAGTGAGCTAGAACCCTTCTCCAGACTTCCTCTTCCAATGCCATTCCAGGGAGAGGGCGGGCAGGGGCTGGCGCACTGCCAGCTAAGGGGGCAACAAACATTCGGCATGTTGCCTCCGGTTCCAGGAGGTCCTGGGAGTAAGTGGGACTTGCTGAATAATGCAGAGGGAGATGCCGGTCCATGTAAAACAGTTCTTGGCACAGGTGAGCCCGGTGGCAGGGAAGATGGGGGTGCAAGGTGGGCGGAGTTTCAGGAAGACGCTCCAACCGCGCCAGTGCCGCTTTCACCAGACGAGAGTTAGCTTTGTAACCACCCCAGCTTTGATGCTAACGACAGGCAAGGAAGCCCTGCAGGAGCATCTGGTTGCTACCCTTCCCTGGCTGGCTGGCTGAAAGAAGGGTTCCATGCTGCTGCCCCACTGCCGGTCTCTTCTAATGCCAGCGCTGGCTTTGTTTCTCCATCCTCGCAGCAAGGGGCTGCATACGGACAGCTGTATGCAAAGACTGTGCACGTCTGTCTGCCGCTACAACGAGTGCTGGGGCTGTGCCTCCGGGGCAGGGGAGGAACAGGGATTTGAGAAGCACAGAGGTTAAGGGAGCAATGAGAGGTGGCACTTGGAGAGGATGAGGAAAATTCTCCAGCCTCGTGAGTCACAACACATTTCTGGTGTCTCCCGTCCACCTCTTCTCTCCTCCCAAGTCCGGTGTTAATCTTGCCCAGTAAATCAAAACCATACTTTTTTTCCCCTGCGTGCCTCTTCTCTCTTCTTCTCTTCCCCCCCCCCCCCCCGGCTCCCCGTCAAATGCATTTTGTAATCTGTCTTGATTCCCGTCTGGGAACTTGCCTGAATAAAGTTTCTCGTTGGCTGCCTGTGCTACTGGAAACGGGCCCAAAACTTGAGGAATAAGAATAAAGGCCACTCTGTTCCTTGTAGGGTGACTATACCTGGGCAAACGTGAGAGAGGCTTGCTTGGGAACGGCCCAACGGGCTTTAATGAGGGCCTCTTATACACAGCACCTGCCCCCAGCACCCTTTCAGCCAAGGCAAAGCCCATTGTAACTTCTCTTTCCTTTGCTGGTTACTGTTGTTCGTTTAAAGGTGTGTGTGTGTGTTCGTTCGTTCTGCTATGTCTTCAATTGGGCTTGGAGGCGTCCTCTGAACTGAGCTCCCGATGCTCTCTGGTACTGGCCTCTCTCTGGAGCTGGCTGCTCTCGGTATTAATCTAGAACCATCTCATCCCCTGGAGTCACTGCTGCAGAGAAGGCCCCCGCGGGGCTGTGCACTTTGCAAGACCTGAGGCGGGTCTTCTAGCCCAACTTCCCAAATTGCATTCCTCCTGGAACGATGTTGCCTAATCGCCATCACAGCCGGTGCTTGGGGTGTGTGTGGGGGTGGTGGTGAAGAGAATTGTCAGCATCGAGACACTCGCCTAACCTGCTGTGATCTTGTTGAATTGCTTTGGGGGTTTTCTTCCTTTTCTCTGTCTTTTCCCTGCCCCACCTCCTTCCTTTTAATTTTTTTTCTTATTATGTGTTTTATGGGCAGGGACATAGTTGCATTGAGCATGTGACAGTCTCTCAGCTTGGCCTACCTCACAGGCTTGTTGTGGAGCTTAAAATAGGACGTTTCTTTTCCTCCTATCTGCTCTGCCCTCAGCCTTGAGAGGAAGTGACAGCCCTCAAATCTCTCGAGTGGCTTCTGGTCTGCCCCTGGGTACTAGCCTCCACAGCCTACCATATGGGCCTTGTCCCCCCCCCCCCTGCTCCCTCTGTATTTCCTATATCTGATACTGCCCTGCCTCTAACTGGCGTCCTTCAGCTCCTCCTTAAAACCCCACCATTTCCGTGAAGCCTTCAGCACAGACCCCGATTCCCTACACTGGCCTGAGAATAACCCTAAGTACGTCTACATTGCATCATTGTGTGTTCTTCCCCAGTTTGTTCCTACCTCCCCTTCCTCTCTTGCCCTGTCCCTATCTTTATACTGGAAGCCTTCGAGGGCACAGATTATTATTATTATTATTATTATTAAGAACAACAACAACAGTATTTATATACCGCTTTTCAACAAAGTTCACAAAGCGGTTTACAGACAAAATCAAATGATTACATGGCTGGTCTAATCAAATGATTAGATTGGTCTTCCTGTGTGTCAAATGCCCTCTGCCTTGAGGGTGCAACAGAAGTCTATAGAATACAAGGGAGGGCTTGCAGGGAATTATGGGAGCAAACACAGTGTGGAAACCTGGGATATCCCGAGGTGACTTGTGAACACAGTTTTCCTTAGTGTGGAAAAAAGCAGGGCAGGAAAGAAAATGCGTCTTGTTGGGTCTGGCGAAAGCACAGCGCCTCGCCACCAGTGGCCTCTGCGCATGAACCCAAAGCTGCTCTGCCTGTGTCCATGTGAATGCAGCCTGTCTGGAACGGCTCCTGCTCCCAGCAGCCAGATGGCCGTAGATCAGACGCTGTCGTTTTTCTCCCTGCCGCACATCTCGCTTTGCGCAGGCTGAGACCGTCTGGCTTGTAGGTGCTGCTGCTGCGGCTGCAATTTCCGCAGATTGCAAAGAAGGGGGGAGACGAGTTCCAGAAGGCAGCCATATAAAGCCCGTCTCCAGATGTAGAGATTCTCCACTAGGGCTGGGAATTTGGCAGTGGACCAAATGAGCACATTCTGGGCCTGTTTTAAGCTTGGCTGTAGTGCTGCCGCCTCTCCTTGCCATTTACAGTTCCATCAACATTTTTGCTGCCCCCCCCCTTTTGTTTTCCACTTAGTGGTCCAGCCGGGGTCATGCTCTCTCCTTTCCTGTCCGCCAAGATGCTGAACATTCCGGAGATGCGTGTGCATTTAGAGGCTGGCTGGGATTCCACCGTCCATCTACGCAGGGGGGCTGCTTGGCTTGTTGCACGGGGAGAGGGGAGTCGGATTGTACGGAAAGGAAACGGCTCAGTGGTTAGAGCTGGGATCTCCAAATGAGTCTAGCTTGGTGAGAGTCTTTTTTCCAATCACCTTGTCTGTAAGTCAGCAGAAGAGCATCTCCAAGCCAGGCTGGGAAAGATCCTTTGCTGAAACCCTGGAGCAGAACAACAGCACTGCTGGACAAGCTCTTCCAGGAATGTGCCCACAATGACAGATCTTCTCATGGCCCAATCCTGATAAACATATGAAAAGGCCTCCTAGTGAGCCAGCCCTGTGGGACTGTCTCACTCAGTACCACTGAAACTCACTGGCCCTTTCCAGGGTTTCGGCCAGGGGGCTCTCTCAGCCCGCCCTGGGGACTGAATCTGGGTCCTCTGCTTGCAAAATCTCCAAATGCCAGTCAAGGCACTCCACGTGTACAACAGTCGCAAAACCAAGCTGTTTTGGGGATTCGTTACAGCTGCCAGGGGTCTGACCCATACCACGCCTGCTGCAACAAGGCAGAATAGAAAAGTGGGTCGGCTCAAGTACAAAGGTCTTTGTGCCAGTGTAAGATTTTATTGATTTTTCATATTGTTCTACTGCCCTTCCTCCAAGGAGCTCAGAGTGGTGGTGTACATGGTTCCTCCCCTCCTTTTTGTCCTCACAACAACCCTGTGAGGTAGGTGGGGCTGAGAGATAGTGACTGGCCCAAGGTCACCCAGGAAGCTTTATGGCTGAGCGGGGATTTGAACTTGGATCTTCCAGGTCTAAGTCCAACTCCCGAACCACTACACCATCCTGTCACTCCAGTTCCACTTGGGATGAACCATACAAGATTTTGGACAAGTCAGATTGTGCGCAGAGAGGGGACATGTTAGACTTAAGCAGCCTGGCACTCTTCTCCCTGGCCCCTGGTCATCTCTCACCTTTGCTCTTTCAGAGGTCTCCGGACAAGCCTTTTACGGTGTGATCCTGGCCAGCCCTGTCTCTCTTGAAGTAGCCCCACCTAGTATTGTCTCTTGCCTTCCAGCACTGCTCCAGGGTGGGATGCTGGAATGCAGATGGGTCACATGAACTGGAAGGGAAAAAATGTATAATACCGGGTGGTTACCAACAACGATGTGTCATTGAGTTGGCATTTTGTATCATCTTAACTTCTCTCTCTCTCTCTCTCTCCCTAGGCAGGGCTGAGTGACACATACCCGCGCCCGCACACACAAAACCAGGTTGATCAGTTGGCAGACAGAATGGACATTGCCCAGGGAGCAGCAACGCCCAGAGGAAGTCGTCAAAGAATGCAGATTGTCAAAACCAACCATCCCCCAAAGGGCATCTTTTGTCCACACAGGTGGAACAGGAACAGACTAGAGGGAACTAAGGCGATACTTGCATTCTCGACTGATGCAAGACAGAACATCCAAAAGGACTTGAAAGGTCCTGCAAGGGCGTAAACGCATTCCTAGGCCCAAGGGCTTAATTTCTGGGAAGTTTTTTCCTAGTCCTACCTGGACTCTTTTTGAGGGGCCATCATCATTATCATCTTTATTAGTGCAGTCAAAGACCAAACACAGTTTACCAAAGTTCGGCATGTAAACCACCTACACGTATTGCATGCCGATCCAAAAAAAAAATAAAAATTAAAAACCCTTTACTCCCACGGAATCATGTCTACTATTCATCATATATTAATCAAATTACAGATTGTGTTATTTATTTGACATACTTAAAACTCTAATTAACAAATAAAACTTTCATCCTTCTGTCTAAAAGGAGCTACAATTCGAATCTCCTCTCTTGGCTGATGATGGGGTCTTTTTCTCAGCCTTAACTGGAGACGTTAGAGACTGAGTAGGCTTTCCAGTTGTTGGGGGTACAAAGATTTGATGTCCCACCCCTGGATTAGCTCCTCCCTGTAGCTGGCTGAATATGTGATGCAAAACTCAGGGAAATTGTGCTTTATTTGCATGGCGTAGATCAGCTGCATTACTCACCATCTTTGGGCCCTAAATCTGGTTTACTTTGGGTCAGGATTTTGTGTGTTTTTTCTTAGCACAAAGACCTGGCTATGCCTTGTTCTCAAACAGGCTCTTCCCATTATCCCTGGGATGCTGTTGCTTCCAGGGTAGGCTGAGTGAGTTTGCAGCTTGAGTTGTCGGCCGGCCACGGTGGTGCTGCACAGATGTGATGAAGCCTGCGAATTGCTTGGATCTCAGGGAAGCTCTCCCCAGGCTCCCTTGCGCATTTGTCTGATCATTTCGGGGTCATGTGATTACACAAAACGGAATGCATGAGCCATGAGGAAGGAATGCACCGCTCCAGCCATGAACCTCTATCCAGGTGGACAGAACTAATTGGTTCCTACTGCAGGACTGTCTACACCAGCCTATTTTTGGAAAGTCTCCTGGGGGCACTCAACAACTGGATGCGCCAGTGGTAGTTTAGCACACTTTCAGCACACATTTAGGATGGAACGTGTGCAAACGCTCCCCAGGTGAGGGTCATTGGCTTTGCTTATATAGTAAAGGTCTCCCCTTCTCGAAAGCCAGTCGGTCCGACTCTAGGGTGCGGTGCTCATCTGTTTCTAAGGCCGAAGAGCCAGCGCTGTCCAAAGACGCTTCTGTGGTCATGTGGCCGGCATGACTAATGGAATGCTGTTACTTGTGGGGAATAACAACCATGATTTACCTTACAATATTCATTGTAATAAGGACTCTTGATATAACGTGTAGTTTTTCAGCATGCAGGAAAAGTGATATACAAGTTCTAAGCATAGAGTGACACAGCTGTAATTCATTGCATTTTGGAATTAATAGTGCATCTCATAAACCGAGCCACCGCCATCTGGCTGCAGGGCTCCAGGGGTTTCTGGCGACCTCTCCTGGCCCCAGGAGTAGCCACCTTTTATTTCCTGGCAGGCCTCCTATGCCTTCAACGGCCGCAAGAGAACCAGTAATTCAACAGGTACAGCACCAGACCAGATAAATGCCCCACCACCCCAGCTTGAAGCCGTAGAAGGTGCAGGAGCTGTGTCAGAACAAAAAGTTGGCAACAGCGTGACTCTGATGATCAGTCACGCTGGTGGATAGAAGACAACCACTTCCTTTCTTGGTGCAAAGCTGAGGTTACAATTTAGGGAACTTGTGGCTAGAAACAACTTGAGGCTGTTTCTGTTTCCCTGATATATGCTCCAGTGGTACTCACAGCTGGAGGCCTGTGGCACTGGTGGGAAGGGGTGTTCATGTGGCACTCGTGGGAAGGGGTGTTCATTTCTCTCTCTAAACCAAGGATCATGGGATCTCCTCGAGTGGCTGGAACTGAGCAAATTGCACGTGGCAGTAATTCTTCCTTTGGCCATTGCCTGGAGAAAGCTGAATTAATGATGATGATGATGGTTATGCTCATGAAAAAGGGAGAGAGCCAAGACTCATGTCTTGTTATCTCAGTTTCCCCCAATTTCTGATAACTGATGTGAAGAGGGAAGGCACATTTCTTTCTCACCCCTAAAAAGATGTAAAGAGTAAGATTGACCTGCCTTCAGAGGAGCCAGCCTACTTTGCTTCTGCACGAGTCACTGTTCCAAGTCTGCCCACTGACTAGAAGAAGGCAAGTTTAGAGGAGGGATTTTTACAGAGACACAGCAGACAGCCTCCTCTGCAGGCAGGTAAAAATCTGTATTGGGAACAATAAATCCCTTCCTACCCTTGGCAGACATTCTACAGAATTTCAGATGAGACAGATTGAAAAGGCCAGAATTACTCATGCAGAGAGGCAACGGCCAGTCCTGTAGCTCGCATCAGCAGAGAACCCTTTAACGAAGGATTTCTCTCTCATAGTGCACCAGCCGTTCTCATGTAACACACTCACTTGGAAATGGTGGATTCACCCTAATCCTAGCTGGTATCCTCTGGGGAGGGGAGCTTCAGCTGGGGGCCTGCCTGAGCACTTGAGTTAATGCTCTTGTTTTGTGGTCATAATATTGCATAAGTGGCTTCTGGTTCAGGAGCCAACTTTTGACTTCAAAAGGGCTGGTATAGCTTATGATGACATTTTTAATATGGATGTGAATAAAAGTCACCAAGCAGGTTAACCACATGAATATTCCTGGTGGGGGTTTTTGTGTGTGGTTTTTTGGGGCCTCTTGCAGCATCTCAACAGTCATTCATTATGAGGTTCAAATAAAATATTGAGATTATTTACAAACTGGGTGTGGCTATGCAGGAAGAAAATCTGGCACCGAAGTCGGCATCTGACGCGGGTGCTTACCTTTATGGTTTTGATCCAGGATATGGGCGGGACTGGAGTGCCTTTTGGCTTATGTTCCCACTCTGCAAGGGCAAAATCCCTTGACAGCCACCTGGTCTGTGCGGCCAACTATGCTGACAGATAGGTGTAGTGGTGTAGGATGGTGTAGTGGTTTGGGAGTCGGACTTAGACCTGGAAGATCCAGGTTCAAATCCCCGCTCAGCCACGAAGCTTCCTGGGTGACCTTGGGCCAGTCACTATCTCTCAGCCCCACCTACTTCACAGGGTTGTTGTGAGGACAAAAAGGAGGGGAGGAAATATGTACACCACTCTGAGCTCCTTGGAGGAAGGGCGGTATAAAAATGTGAAAAATAAATAAATAAAATAGGCAGCAGGGGGCACTTGCTGAAGCCTACCTATCTCTCTATGTCTGCTCCCTGGATTCACCATCTATTGGACTATTAAATGGTCTTTTTTTATGGCGGCCCTCAACCTCAGCAGTTGGTTAACAAGCCTGGTGCAACAGGTTCAGAAGTTCAGCCCTTTTTCATCTCTCGCCTCCTTGCTTTGTAAAATGGAGATGCTGTTTGTCATCTGCCCCCGTTGCGATGTTGTATTGTTATTGCTGGAATGTTGTTATTATTATTATTATTATTATTATTATTATTATTAACAACAGTATTTATATACCGCTTTTCAACAAAAAGTTCTCAAAGACAAAATCTTACAGACAAAATCAAATGATTAAATGTCTCCCTGTCCCCAAAGGGCTCACAATCTAAAAAAAGATGCAGAAGACCACCAGCAAACAGCCACCAGAAAAGAGATTGTGCTGGGGTGAAAGGGGAGCAGTTGGTCTCCCCCTGCTAAATATAAGAGGACCACCAATTGAAAAAGTGCCTCTTGCCCAGTTAGCAGGGAATATTCTTGGAATCTTATTTATCTTTTCAATTGCAACCTGCTTCGTGAGCAAATGTGTTCATTTGCCAAAATATATGCATAAACAATATTCCATATTAATATTAATAACAGCAACAATAGCTTTCGAATTTCATTAAAATGAACGTGGGCGCCAATGACACGTTTATTACTTGCTAAGTTGACATCGTGAATAGTATCTGTAAAATAACATGATGACTACTATTGCAGATAAAGTAAAAAATCACAGGGGAGCTGTTAAATTGACAGTGTTAATAATAAACGAGGCGCTCATAGAAATGGTATTGATTTAGAATTAAAGAAGCAATAATGTAATGATATTATTACCAATAAATATGCAGCATTTGTATTAAGAATTAATGCAATATTAATAAACATGGGGTGGGAAGCACAGATCTCTCTTCACTCAACTCTCCGCAACTAGGAAGCCAGCCGCGCATGCGCAATGCCTCAGGAGTAAGCGCCTCAGGAGCGCGCTCTGCAACTACCACCAAGCGGGAGTTCTCTAGCGCAGGCGCACTGAGGTTTCTGCGTGGTTGAACGTGCGGAGAGCGGTAGGAGCAAGCGCAATCTCCATATACGTATTCTCTAGGGGTGGTTCTTCTTCATAGAGGTAGAAAGATCTAGAGTGAATCACATAACAAATACAGACACGCTTAACTTTCGAGAAACATCGCAAGCAGCTACTTATTCATCTTTGCACATCCTCCTCCTACCGTAGGAGGATGTAGGAGTCCTACATTTAAAAAAAAAAAAACCAACACCATACATTTCCAAATACAAAACAACTTTATTTTCCTCACACGAAAGGAGCCGTGTTTCCTCGCGCAGGAACTCCTGGCTGATAACGTTGGTTTACGAGAGAAAACGCTGATGACTCAAAACAACAGCTATAAGACGGCCTGAACAGCATCCCAGAGGAAAGCGAGTGAGAGAAAGAGAGTGAGAGGTTTCCTATTTTCAACAATGAGTTGGTGATTCTGGCGTGCTCGTAGCTCTGCATTCTTTCCCTTCCCCCTCCCGAGCCCGCTCACACCAGGCGCAGGCGCCTTGCCGCGAGCGAGGAGGCGTGGCCGCGCGCGGGGCGGTGGTGGTGGTGCTTGCGCAGGCGCGGTGGCTGCCGCTGGGTCGCATCGTGCCCGTCGTCGTCAGTCGGTCAAGTGCCGCCGTCTCGGTCGGAGCTGGGCGCTCCTCCTCCTGGTAGACCCGCGCACGGACAGCGAGACAGGACCCGCCCGCCCGCCCGCCCCGAGCCAGCCAGAACAGCATGGTGGACTATCACGCAGCCGGACAACCTTCATATCAGTACGGCGGCAACGGCCCGGGCATCGGCGACTACATGGCTCAGGAGGACGACTGGGATCGGGACCTCTTGCTCGACCCCGCGTGGGAGAAGCAGCAGCGCAAGGTGAGCCGCCGCCTCTTAAGTCGGGACCTGTGGCCAAGAGGAGAGCGTGCCTCGGGGCATGTGCAGAGCGCTCGCTCCTCTTTCTCCCTCACCTCCCCCCCCCCGATCACGTCAGGGAGACAAGAAAGGCCGGGGGGGGGCGGGTTAAACGGGAGAGGGAATTGGTGCAAGACGGGCAGCTTTTTTTTTTTTTTTTAAGGCATGATATTCACGTTATTTGCTGTTTGGATCTTATGTTTTGATATATTTTTGTTTGATATATTTGGATACCTTTTTTATTCCAGCAAATCGTGGGGTGCTCAGAAGTGAAGGGTCAGCAGTGTGGGGGGGGGATCTGAACTGATATAGCATTGCATTAAAAAATAGACATATAGAGTGATCCACCGTCTGGGGTGTATGTTCAGTGGAAGGTGGAGAGGAGAGGTGGTTCTGCTTGTCGTGGGGGGGAAGGGCTGGGGGAGAAGCTACGAGGAAGGGGGACAAATTGGGTTTTGAGGGGGGTGTCTGCAGGTGGAGGTTGCTGGGAGTCGAGCTCTACCCCGCTTAATGCAGTGTGCTGATTTTTATTAAAGAATAAATAAAGCGGCTAATGTTGGGCCAGGTGTTGTGCAGATTTACCTGCGCAGGCAGGTCCCTGCTGGTCGCTCACAGTTTTTAAGAACTGGTGAGGGGCTTTGGCCTGGGCAGTTGGTGCCCCTTTAGGCTGGGGGGAGGGTCTCTCTGCCCTTTTTGGAGCAGGCAGGTCTTGATCCTGAATGGGATAGGCTGGGGGGGGGCTGGAGAAAGGGGGTGTGCTGGGGTTTGCAAGAACGGGAACGGTGACTCTTGGGGTTCTGGCCTTGGCGAGCCAGCAAGAGGGGGCTGGTGACAGGTCACCCGAAGTGGTTTTTCCGGGGCTGAGGCATGAGATGGGTGTGCAGGGGGGGGGATATCTGGGGAGCTGGATGGGTGTAATTTAGTGTGTCTGCGGTGGAATCTGGTGTAAGGAATGGGGGGGTCATGGAGGGGGAAGTGCAGTAGTGTGGGGAATGAGGGTCCACTCCTTCTTGGTCTAGTATAGAGCCTGGTCCTGCTAGATGATCTCTTGCTACAACTTATTGGGGGGGTTGCAGTAGATTTCTTGTGCAATGGGGGCAGGCAGGGGGGGCAGGCAGGGGGGGCAGGCAGGGGGCTGTGGGCCCTCTTCTCTAGGCCTTGCATTCTGAGGTTGCCCAAGGGCAGGTGCGGGCCTAAGGAGGGCCGGGTGGGAATGCTGAAGAGCCAGGTGGCGTTTGCCTGTGGAACTGCTGGCAAGAGGAGGGCGAGGCGCAAGGGTGCTGGGTGGGGCAGCCGAACTTGCCTGCGGAGGAGCACATGTTGCCATCTCTTTCTCTCTCCCCCCCCCCCCAGCATTCTCCCTTGATTGATTCATCCTGCGGAGGGGGAAGTGACTGCTTTGTCCCATTCTCCGAACCTTTGGAATTTAAAAAGGGCTCTTCTCCCCCCCCCCCCCAGCTCTTGGCCTCTTGGAATTGGTTCACACATCTAAATGTCACCTGCTGGGTTTTGGGGTGACAGGCAGCTCTTCCCCTGGGGGCTGCCCTCCTCCCATCCAGTGCCCTGGCCCCAGAAGGAAGGGGGGGGTGAGTGGGTCTCCGCTCTCTGTGTGGCAGCTTAACGCAAGTCATCTTCATGGCGCTGGTTTCCTGGATACACCTTCTGGCCGGCCCCCGGCCCCCCCTGCTGTGTTGGAGCCACGTCCCGAGGTCAGCTGTCATCTCCAGGCCTGCTGGCCGGGATTGCTCTGGGTCCCCCGCTAGGCCTGTGGCCTGCGATGTGGAAACATTTGTGTGTGTGAGGGGGCTGATGGCATTCTCCAGCGGCCTGTCTTGTTACTGTGGCAAAGTTGCGTGTGTGTGTGTGGGGGGGAATACCCAGGCTAACGCAAACAGCCCGGTTTGGTCCTGCATCTGCTCTTTCCGCTGGCTTGTGCCTCTTGGATCCGAGACGCGTCTGTGTCGGCCTCTAACTGTCGTAGCATGTGTGTTTCTGGGGAGCAAGGGCTACTGTCGGGAGGAAGCTGAGCCGGGACCAGGCCGTGTCTGCCTGGAGGTTTTGCCTTTTCCGGGGACTCGTTGGGTGGCCTGGAAGCCAACCGTCGCTCAGCCTCGGCCCCTCCCCCACTGGCAGTAATAGGGACCCACCTTACGGGGTCATGTTCCTGAGCTCGCTGCGGCCGTGCGATGCTCGGCACAGTCCAGTGATTGCAAGGGAATACAGCAGGGTGCTTTCTGACAAACGGGATCTTCAGATTGATCGATAGCAGCAGCCGCCGCCCTGTCCTGATTTCATGCTTTTCCCAATAATCCCTTTTGATGGGCATGAACTGTCAGCCCCCCTCCCAACCCTAAGTCGCAGTGGGTTGGGCCCTGGCTTCCTCTTCCCTCCTGCTGCATTGTTGCTGCAGACCTAGATGTTTTGGGTGCAGGAGGGGGGAAATGTACTCTTTTCTCCCCCCCCCAGGCCCAACCCACTCCTGGACCTCGGGGTGTGCAACTTCCTTGGAAGTTTCCAAGCGCTTGCGGATGTTGCATTTCTGCCGCCTGGCACCGCGTTTGCGTTTTAGCTTCTGTAGGGCAAGCAGCAGCCCAGCCGAGGTGGCCCTCTGCTATTTAGTGTGTCTTAATTGCCTGCTGTCTTTAGGGCTGAGCTCGGAACGGCAGAGCCAAACTCTCTGAGGCCCCGGAGCCTTGGAGCTCTGAGTTGGCGGCGGGAAGCGGTGCTGGGCATAGAATGAGCCTGTGTTGCTCCGCAAAGACATGCACCGAAGCCCCAGCGTTCAAGTCCTTCTCTGGGCGTCCCACCCCCTCCGAGCAAGATACCGTCGTGGTAGCCGCTAGACTGCTGAACCGGAGCCAGCTCAGCGCTCTTAATGACTTTCCCATGTTTTCTGGCATAGCTGCGGCCTGGAGAAAATGCAGATGTCTCTCTTCCAAACCCCTGTTCATGTAACAGTTGCTGGGGGAGGGGGTGCGGCCTCTTCAACCCTGCACAGTAGCACCCACTACACCTAGTTGTGGGCTGCTGACTCCACCTTGTCCCTGTGACGTGGCACCGAAGCTATTTTTATGGGAGAGAACAGCGAAGAGCGGAGCGCTGCAAGCAACATGTGGTTTCCACACTGGAGCAGTCTTGTCCTCCTGGTTCTCTTTCCTGCCAAAGTTTTGCGTAGCTTGCATCTTTCCTGCACTCTCTGCTGCTGCTCTTTCCTCCCCCCCCCCATGTAAAATTTGGAACACTTTCTACAAGCGGAGTCGTAAAATGTCCTGGCCTGTACCACTTTAGACTATACATGGGCGTGTATATTTGAAGTTCTTGCTCACAAAGCCATCCCTCATTGCACATAGAAAAATAGCGTCTCAAGGGGAAAGGCTAGACTTGCTTCCTGAGGTGCTAGTTTGCTCGCTGCAGGGAATTTCGAATAGACATACGCTGTACCCCCACCACCACCTGCAGTCCAGAAAAGCTTTATGGTGTCGTTTTGCTGAGCTCCCCTCCCCTGCCACCTTTCTAGTTTCCCCCGAGGAAAATTGAAGATGTGACAGGGCAACAGGGTCCGTCTCCCTCTTCCAGCGCTCGAGTCCTGCACACCGGCTTGGGAGGTTAGAGAGGAGCAAGGACCGTAACACGCAGGAGTATGCTGGGTTCAAAGCACCTCTCAAGTAGTAATCCTTAAGGCCTGTATTGCTGCCGCTGCCCCATTGCGGATTGAGGCAGAAGCGGTTTGCCCCAGAGAGTTGAAGGCGGACGTGTACAGCTGTCCACAGCTGCCTTTTGAGCTGCCTGCTTTGTGCTCGGAGAAGAGCGTCTCCCTTTCCTCCTCCAGTCGGCCACTACGCCGCTTCCTGATGCGCACAGGCCGGGCCTCCCTTCCCTGACTCCGGCTTGCAGCTCGACGGGCATCTGGAATCGATTCCGAAGAGCCGCTTCAGTCCTGCTGGGCTGAAGCTATGCCTGGTATCGCGCTTGTGGGCAGAGAGGGGCTCGGCCCTCGCCCAACGGCACACCGTTGCGGCCACTTGTCGGGCTGGTGAGGCTCCTGCGTGCTCAATCAGACTCTTGCAAACATCTTCTCTGTCAAAACTCAGATTTCCTTTTTCTTTAAATGTTTTGTTCGCTTCTGGGTTCTCTCCGTGCCGCTTCTCTTGGAAGTGAAATCTGGCTATCGGCAGACATTCCTTTCCCATGTGGCTGAAAGACCCAGAGAGGGGGAGGAGTTGAACAACTCGTGAGGGTCAGTTCCCACCCCCCCAAAAAATGGTACCAGAACTGGCCTTTCTCTTCTCCCCCCCTGCCCCTCCCCGCAAGATTATCAAAGCCTCAAAGGTTGGTTCGGCCTCCGGTTTATGCCTCCTCTCCCAACCAATGCTGGGGCTGCAGAATATCACAGAGACAGGGAGCAGGGGACGTTTCTGAGACGTTGAGTCCAACAAGGTCAAGGGCGGCTGTGTCGCCACCCTCCCACTCTGAGCGTCACGCGCTAGTGCCAATATTTGAACAGTGGGTGACATTCCTGTGTCGTGTGGCCTGCTGCCGCCTGCGGCTGGGCTCGGTGGTGTTAGAATGTCAGTGTACATCGGTGGCTTGCTAAGGCCCGCTGGGTTTGGGCGACACTGTGGGTAACGGGAGCGTCTTACTGAAAGGTAACAGCGACGGTTCGGAACCGAGCAGGCCAATAAGCTTTGAGCCTCCAGCTCTCCAGTCTCACTGTTTCTAAGCCGATACATAGATTTGAGGTTCCAATTTGGTGGTCTTCAATGGTGGAGCGTAATTTTTCGGAGAAGTTGCCAGCCCTGCTTGGAAGCGACGCATCTGCTTGAAAACTCTGCAAAAATCCCTGCAGTTCAACATTGTAATTTGTTTTTGTGTCAAGTTGTTGAGGATAATAAAGTTGCAAGAAAGTTCCCTCTCTTGTTCCCTCTCCAACCAGGCTGGCTGCTCCCCCTTCTCCTTGCAAGAATGTATCTCTTTTGGCACAAGTCCTGGAAGAGCTAAGCATGCAGCTGGCTGTGTTTCTGGCTTGGAAGTAGCCGCGGAAGGAGGTCTGTGTTCTCGTCAGTCCAGGTTCTCGTGAGCTTGGCCAGGCTGTCCGGGAATGTGGTTGTGCAGACAGGGCATCCTTGGGTGCCCAGTAGCCAGAGGTAGGAGGCAACTGGCGCACCTGTCCTGCTGAATTTGTGGCGAGGTGCAAGTGCGGCCTGGCAGGTAACATGCCCAAGATGCAGCTGTGGGGGTCACATTGGCAGAGCTCAGGTGGTGCCAAAATGGCCACTGCGCCCCACCGAGCTACTGAGTTGGCTTCCAGCAAGTGCTTGCCAAGTCATGCAGCCTGTTGGAGGCCTCCCTAGAGGGCGACTGTTGGGCTGAAAGAGCAACAGGCCTGGTAGCCTGGCAGACGCGATGAGACTGCGCGGGGGAAGGCGTGCATCTGGGTGTGTACAGGCGGAGCGGGTTTGACGCTTCGTTTGCGTCCCGTTTTAAGAGCCGAGAAGAGGCCTGCTGGCCACCCTTCAGCAGCTGCACGCAGCCCCTGTGTGCCTCTCCCGGCTCTCCCTGCGCAGAGGGTGGCAAACGAGCAGCTGCTTTGAAGCCGAATTCTCTCCTCGTGGCGTGTTCCCCAGACTTCCCAAACTGGGAAGAACGGCCATCTTCTGGGAGGGGAGTGTGCTGACCAGAACGACCTGGATGTTGTGTCTGGACCAGTACTATAAAGTAAATTTTGCAAAGCACCCGACTTCTCTAGTAGATGAACCTTTTTCCCCCTCCCCCTTTTTTTTTTGCAAGGCTGGGGCCTTAAATGGTATAGGTACGTTTTGGTGACCCGCTTCCAAGTTTCTGGCCGTTTGGCAGCCGTGGCCCAGCATCGCATGAAAGGGTTTTCGTCGCTCGAGTCGGTTTGGAGGGGCAAGGCAATGAATCATCTCCTGCTAGCTCACTGGTGTAACAAATCATGATTTAAATTTCATTGGACTGGAGCGTGTCCAGGAAGTGAGACTTCCCGCCTGAGGCGGGCTGCCCGATCACCCTTCTTGGGGTGCCAAGTTACAACCATGCCGCGTGGCCTGTTCGGTGCTGAGCAGGGTGGTTGTGGAGGATTCGGGTTCATTAACTGCCTTGCTGAACAGGTTGGAAGCGGCCTTCTTTCTCCCCCCCCCCCCACCACCACCCCATTCGACGCTGACAAGCCACATTAAAAGCAAGAGCGCAGGCAGAAATTCTGAGGGGAAGCTTCAAGAGGTGTCAGCAACTACAGGTTCTAATCCGTATGCTTGACTCAGAGTAGAGCCACCCGCTGAACTTGGGCTCAGGGTCATGTGCTCTTTCCTGTTGGTCGCAGTCTGCCAAGCGTGCTTCTTGTCTAGGTGGCATCGGCTGTGCCCACTGCTAGCCCTGAGTTGGACCAGCGGTCCGTCTGCTGTCCAGCAAGCACTGCAGACCCCCCCAAGCCTGTGGGGGGCAGTTCTTGGGGTGCTCGTTGTAGGGGGCACATGTCCTGCTGCCGCTGAACCAAGGGCCCCCCTCCACTGGGCGAGCTGGGGAGACTTGCTCCATGCAAGATTGCTGGAGGAGACCACTAGCAGCCTCCTGTTCCAGCTACGGCCTGTCGGCGCCTCCAAGTAAGCAGACCATGCAAAAATCAGCGCTTGGCACGCAGTGACCCAGACAAAGGAAACCAAGAACTGGGATGTCCATGGGCCGTTTGGATCCGCCTTGCCAAGAAGTCCATGGGGTTTGCTAGCCCACTCGCCAGATCGTCCCGGTGAGGGTCACTTCTGACCTGAAAGCAGAGCTGGCTTTTGTCAAGCCCTCTTGCCTAGTCGCCTGCGGCCAGTTCTGAACTCTGCATAGGCGAGTGGCTGTTTCCAAGCCCGCTGCCAACCACTTCTGTTCCCCGTTGAGAAAGTCGTAGAAAAGGTTGATGAGTCACAGCCGTTTTCCAGTCCCGCTTGCGAGGCGGAAGGGGCTGTGCCCTCCTGTTTAGTCATCTCCAGAATTCCAGTGACAGCCCCCCCCCCCGTTCCTCCTTGATTCAACACAGAGCCCCATGCTGCGGGTTTCTCCTAGAACACTCCCTATGTACCTGCTTGAAGTGCCGAAAGATCTACCTGTATGCAGCTGCCGGGGGGGGGGGAGAGAAGTACCCCTCACCCTGGTTGCTTGGCGTCCCTTTTGCTTTTGGCTCCTGTCTGAGGTCTGCACTCCTCTTCCATATAAGGAGAGAGCCACATCCTTTCACAGGACAGGTAGAGCAACTTCTTGTACAAAGATCAGATGGTGGGTTTTTTTCCCCTGAATGCTCCCTCTGTTCTGAGAAGCTTTTGTGTTGAAACTTTCTCATCTCCTGCTCCTCAGACGGGTATTCAGGTGTCCTGTTGCAGCAGGAAGAGCGCCAGATCCAGAAGTCGAATGTGGGGGGGAGCAAAACAACAGACCAGGGTGACCTGATTGCAGCACTTTGCTTCTCGCTTTCTCTCCCCCCCCCCCCCCCCGCATTGGGACTTGACAATCTCATCTTGCTTTTAATGGTATCTAGGCCAGCCAGTTCAGTTTCACACCCCATTTGAAAAGAGCAATGCCGAGAGGAGAAGAGAAAATATCCGCCAAGGCAGACTTTGACCCCCGTTCTAGCGGAGAGTGCTGACAACCTGAAAAACATTCACAGAATCAGGAAGTGAAGTCAAAGATCACCCTAATCCAGGGTAGAAATCGCCCAGACTGCAGGCCTTATTTGGTCAGTTTAAGGACGTTGTGTTTTTTCTCCTCCCCCCCCCCCCGAAATGGTTCGGGGCAGGGCTGAGTCGCTGGCTCCTGCACACCCCAGCCCTGCCCTTCTCTTAGCACCTCCAGCTTTCACGGTCTGTCGTGCCTTTGGAACCAGGTGTGCGAGGAACGGAAAGTGGTGCAGAGTTGCCTAATGTCCGCGCAAGTGTGTGTTCCTGGTCGCACCTTTTGTGAAACCCAATGCATCCCAGTGTGGTAGGCGTTCGATGCCTGAGCACCTGATTGGAGCATTGTGGTCTAAGAAATATTTTCGGGGGTGCCGAAAAGTGTGGCTGTCCTCCTCTCAGCAGCTGGAGTGTTCCAGCCCCAAGTGAATAACTTCCCTAATCTGCCATCCAAGTGCCTCTTCATCTGATCATTGAGACACCGGGAGTCTCACCTGTTGTCCCTAAACTGGGAGGGTGCGAGGCTGAGAATTTAAGTCCCGCGGCCTTCATGTTTCTACAGGTGGCTGCAGCGCAACCTTGTTGCGTTGTGCTTTGGGCCTTTCCATACGGAGGAAAGGCAGAGTGAAATTTACTCTTTCGCATTGCAGATGTGTAACGAAATACAATAAATCTGTTCCTCCTTCTGTTCGTCCTTTATAA
Organism: Plestiodon gilberti rubricaudatus; assembly: GCA_026170595.1. NCBI lineage: Eukaryota > Metazoa > Chordata > Lepidosauria > Squamata > Scincidae > Plestiodon > Plestiodon gilberti. Next base: position 10,500,871 of record JANXHW010000011.1, read on the forward strand.
TGATTTTGCAAAGAGAAGCGATTGCAAAACACGCTAATTTCTGTCCAGCCAGACTGGCGGTCAACAACCAAAACACACTGTTCTGTTTAAGTATAATGACTCCCTAGTAATAAGTGATAGACTGGAAAAAAACATCCTGGTTCTGAATTCCAGTACTTTATAAATATACTCCATCCCTCTCGAAATCTGTTCTCTGCTTGCTGGCCCGAGTAATAAAAGTTATAGAAACATGCTATTATGGAGCTTACTCTGGTGTGCTAGGGTCTAGGGGCATAAGCAACGGTCAAAGCAGTTACAGGAATTGTGGCTTGAAGCTCTCATTCCGAGAGACTCCGTTTTCATATGAAAAGCACGTTTCTAGCCCTCATGGTTACAGAGAGATGCTTGAGAGAGTGTGGGCTGGTGCCCAGTTAGCATCTTGGAAGCTCCAGCAGATTTCCAGGGTGTTTGGGCTCCTCTGACAACTTGCTATTTGGAGGGAGGGAGGAGGAGACCAGCACATTCTGCCAAACAAGACGACCATGTTAATGTGCGTAGTTTGTGGAATTGCACCAAGCTTGTTGCAGAGCCTGGGGTCGCAAAGCGTTCAACGTGGCATTTATGAAGCAGGAGTCCAAGCAGCTCTTAAGGTGAGACACACCTTACCTGAAAGATGCCCTCTCTTCAGCCTTCTCAAAATGGATCGGGGGGGGGGGGAGGCAAGGCATGCTGCCTTTGGGGGGCTGTTCTACAGTCTGTGTGCCACAACTGAAAAACTCCCCCCCCCACTCACCCACTGAACTGTTGATGTGGGGAGCAGCAGAGAGGAGGACCGTGAAAGTAGAGCTAAGTTCTTGGGCAAGCTTGCCTGGCGATCCTGGAGCCCCTCCGCCCCAGACCATGGAGGGGGCGCTGAAGGCTCAAACCAGTACCTCGAATTGAGCCTGGATGGGGGGAGGTCTCTCTTCCTGTGCCACATTGTGTGGCATCTTCTCTTCCCCCTCCCCTCAAAGTTATGTACTATAGCAAGCGATTATGAATGTGCAGTTTATGAATGAACAGCTTCCATGTTCTGCACCTGGCTCTGTTTGGTGAGCTTTGGGGTTCTAGGAAAAAGTACACTACCCCCCCCCAGTCCTAAAGTCTGCCTCTCCCCCCCTCTTCCTCCAACATAAGCAATACAATTTCTGCCAAATATGGCGGTTTTTGGCTTTTCAGACTCTCTCGTTCCTCGTTGCGTCCTTTTGCTTCCTGAAGACGACGTCAGACTCGCCAAGTCTCGTCTACTAAAACTTTCATAGCTGGGATGTATAATTCAAAGCAGCGTTTCTGCACAGCGTGCTTTGTAACCTAAATCCAGTTTTCCTCTCTTCTCTCCTCTTTCCCCCAGCAAACGGCGAGGATTACCTTTTCTGATTTCCCATGATGTAACTCTGGAAATATTGTTAAACGTTATATTTAGATCTTTATATTTACATAATATCTTTTTATATTTAGACCTTGAAATGTGCAGCTTTCTAAGGAAGGGAAAAAAATTCTTCTTGGGGGAAGATCATGAGAATTTGGAAACCCACCCACCCACCCACCCACCCCTGCTTCCAAAGCAACTGCGACTGTTGCCTTGTTTGAATGTAAGCAGCAATTATGGCATCAAACTGCAGAGCAAAAGAGGACCCCAGATGAAGAAGGCAATTAGCTGTGCTGGTGGGTCTCCCTTAATTGAGCCGACGCTGCGCCACTGCAGGAATCCCACCTACGCAGCCCTGGGTCCTAGGGCCCTGTCTGTACACAGATCGCGCTGGTGCAGTTCAGGGGATGGCGGGGTTGTGATTTCATCTGAAACGGGACTGTGTGCTGCGAGAGCCCCAGTTGTGGACTTGCAACCCTAGTTTGGTCTGTCCAGTCTCTGCCTGCCCCATGCACGCGTTTCCCAAGGCCTCTTCAAAGAGCCACGAGACACACTTCCGAGTCCAGGTCTCGCCTTTGCCGTGGAGTCGTTGGGTGGCCTTAAGCACGCCAGTCCCTCTTAGTTTGGCTCGGGGGGCAGCCGTGTGGCCCCCTCGTGGGCAGCAGAGCGGGGGGGGTCATGGGTCTGGCTCCTGGGGGCACAGAGCCCCTTGGGCAGTTCTCCTGTGCCAAGACCCCTTGAGGCGAACAGGAGCTGCCTTTCCCCCTTCCGTGGCCAAGGCAGAGAGGAGGCAGGCGCCTTCCAAGTGGCCCTTGAAATCGGCACAACACAAGAGTAAACTCGCTGAAGTGCCTTGGCCAGCTTCCCTCGGCGCTGCTGAGTGGGCGGCTTTCTCGGAGCCGGTCGTCTTGCGGGAGATAAATAGCCAAGTGAGCCATCGGCTGCCAGCCCTGAGCTGTGGAGGGTTCAAAGTCTTTGATGTCCATTTTTGATGATTCTCGTGGCAACCTTCTAAGGTGCATAAAAACGTGGTGTCCTTTAGTTTGTGTGTTCTTTATGCGCAAGAGGGGACCCAGCCTAGGATCAGAAAGCTGTGGATAGCGTACACAGATTGGGCTTCATCTGACACCATTTGCAGCCCAGTCTTGTGACTGTATCCTGAGAAGTCTCACTGTGCTCAGTGGGATTTACTCCCAGGTAAGCGCGCATAGGAGTGCCGCCTTCGTGCGCTCATGGCTGCGGGGGAGAGAAGTAGTGCTCTGGGATTGATCTGCCCAGTAGCCGAAAACACAGGTGCCTAAAAGGGACCGATTGAGCCCCCTCCCTCTGCCCTCACACTTCAAGGAGCTGGGCCAAATTCTCCCCGACCTCTCTGCTGTGTGCGGAAGCGTTTGATGCTCGGCGTTGGTGCTTACCTGAGTGGCTTTGGCGGTCTGCGCACAGGCCTGAAGTGCTCTTGACAGCGCAAGGTGGACGCACCTGTTGCAAAGGCTGGGGCATTCCTGAGCAAGAAGGCCAGACTTCTGGCCGAGGGGGGGGGGGAAAGCCCAGACTGCCTTTCCAGCGGTCTGCCTCCCTTCCCCTTCATCTCCCCAAAAGCCGTTTCCTGCAAAACGCTATCCAGGCCGCATCCTAATAAGGCAAAAGAATGACGGGAATCCTTGCGGCCAGCGTTCCCCTGGAGCTCTTTTCTGCGGCCTGAAGTGAAGCAGGAGGGGGGAATGTACCCAAAGGGGCGGGAGCCAGCGGTTGCAGTGTCTGTGGGGCACCCCAGGAAACAGAGCATCGCCCTCAGGCGGATGGTGCATTCCTGGCTGGGGCATGTGATCCACTGGAGGAGAGCGCTGTTGAAGGGACGCGGCGTGCTCTTCCTCACCTCTTCCAGGCGGTTTCTAGAGGTCTGTGCGCAGGCCTCGTGTTGCGTGGGGAGCCTCTCCCCGTGTCGCTCGCTGCTGGTCCAGGCCAGGGAGGGGCAGGATAGCAGGAGCAGGTCTTGAGTGTCTTCCTTAAACAGGAAGTGTCTGTTGCCCCAAGGGGTGTCTGGCCGTGGAAAGCAGGCAAGCTTCTGGGGCTGAATCTACACTTGCAGCAGGTGGGGAGTGGGTTGTACCACTGCAGGTGGGGGGGGGGTTCAGGCTACCCTCCCCGGTTGTGCAGTGCTGGTACCTGTTTGTGCGTGCCCCGAACAGGTGTGGGGTTGCCAGAGTGCACCTGTCCTTCCAGAGTTTGGTCTGCTGCTGAGGTGGCGGAGAGGCTTGCCTGCTCTCGACCACCCAAAGTTCAATTCGAAATGCCGTCTGACCCTTCTTGGTATGTGTTCCAAATTGCACATACGTACTTCAGGAAGTGGGTGTCCTCACTGTGTGAGCTTGGATGTCGCTGGAAGCGCCCAGGACTCGGGGAGCAGGTGGGCACGGGCCCCTCCCTCGGCCACACCTGTGACTGCTGCAAAGCAAAACACGCCTGGGGTCTGGCCACCTCTTCTGCACGGTGAGGCTCTAATTAGCAGGGGAGCTCATTAAGGCTCATCAGGGATGGAACTGGAGCCTGAGCAACTGGTTGCACTCTTTCCCCCCCCCCCCGGCTCTATTTGTCTCCAGTCAAACCAGTGTATAACTGGCCTTCTCGAGCAATTCCATCCCTCCTCTTTCGACAAGTCGGCAATATCGGCCCAGCATCATGAGCCTCTCCTCTGGCGCTCAGATCCTTGCAGGCTGCCTTCACCACAGTTATGGTTGAGTCTAGCCAGGGTTCTTGGCTCCAGACCGGTGAGGCAAGCTTGGCTTCCAGTCTTTACTGAGTGGGAGCCCTGGATAGCCATAAGGCTGGCGCACCTTTGCACAGAGGTGTGGCGGGAGGTCGGGGTCCTGGCAGCTGCCAACCCCCTCCCAAAACTGTGATGCCTTTGCATACCGGGGAGTAGTGGGCGCTGGAGCCCAACGCTGGGAGTTTTATGGAAAGTTGGCCGATCCTGCTTGCGCTCATCGCGGTCTTCAAGTCTCTGGAACTGTGTGTGGCCTGCAGTCTCTCTCCCCTCAGGAACGGTGGCGCGACTTAAGCTGCCACCGCGCACATGTTGCCAAGGCCTCTGTCGCCTAATCTGATTACATGGCAAATCTTCCGAACATCCCCCACACCAGTCCTTGGTGGCTCCTCGACCAGGATGTCTCGGAACGGGGCCGGGACCAGAGCCGCCCACCTGCACCAAAGCCGAGTGGCAGGTTCGGAAGCATCTGTCGAATCGGTGAAATATTCCAGCGCTGGTGGCCAAGCGTGTCTTAGTCATGGATTTTCAGGGAAAGAGGAGGGGGGAAAAAATCTGCTCGTTCTGCAGCTATATTTAACAATAACAGTGTAAAAAAAAACACCTCGTGCCATGAGGTCAGCTGCTCCTTGGCAGGGTTGCAGGAATAACTGTGGTACATGACAAGTCAAAACTGTTGTGTTTGTTCCACTCTGCTCCGTTCCAGAGGGGGGCTGTGTCGGAATCTAGACCTCCCCGTTGCAAGCACAAGAAGAGCCCTGCCAGGCCCAGGATTCGAATCCTGCAGCCTTCTTTCCACAGTGATCACTCACAAGCAGGTCACAAAGGCCACGGTTCATGTGGTAGCGGCCTCCTCGGAGAGACCTTTGTAAGGCAGCAGCAGGAAACTTTGGCCGCTCAGTCGTCCAGGGACTCCTCCTGTGCGCCTGCCCCCAGGTCGGGGAGCTTGCTAGGATGCAGAAGGAAGGCAGGTTGTGGAGTGGCAGCTAGTCGGCTTTGCGTGGCCCTCTGTCATTCTGCCGCCACTGCTACCTTTGTCCTGAGAGCAGAACTGTTAGCAGGAAGGCCCTTGCGCGAGCCCTTGAGGCTGGGAGCCCCCCCCCTCAGAGGGAGGAGCAAGCGCCAGTTTCTGGATTCCACAGCTCTAACTGTTTCCAAGGTTGCTCTGCACAGGTCTTTCCAGTGGACAGCTGACTGCTTGACCGCCTGTGCCAGGTAAGTGACCCGGTTTTGCGGGTTCCTTGTCTGATTGATTGTCTTGCCGGTCGGTCAGGTTTGGAGGCATCCAGCAGCAGCAGCAGCAGCTTTCTGGGCTGTTTCTCCGGCACCTTGTGCCGTCCCTGCAGAGCTCGTTCAGCCTGCCTTAAAGTCCAGCTTGTCCCGCGCTGCCTTCGGCAACTCTTCCCTGAGGGCACGAGGCCAAGCCGTGGCGGGCGGGCGGTGGATCGAGACCAAAAACGCCCACCGCTCTGGAAAAATATCCCATCTGGTGCTCACTTGGGCCAGTTGCTCTTCTGCTGTCTCTGCAGCTGGCGCATCTGTGGCACAGCCCTGCCGCTGGGCTCAGGGCATGGGAAGCGTGGTGGGCGGGGAAGTGGCCACGGGGAATGTGGCGTGTGGCCCAGCCTCTGGAAACCAGTTCCTGACCGGGGATCTGGTGTTTGATGCGCTCTGAATTCAAACGTTGCGTCGGTCTGAAGCTGGTTTGCGCTACCTGTGTGTTGCTGCTGCTGCTGCTGCTGCTTCCCGATTCACCACCCACGCTCTTGGCTGTTGCGCCTCTCAGGAGGCGGCTGCGCCCTGGTAGTGGGAGTGAGCCATGGGCGCGAGTTTAGGAAGCCGAGCTGATGCCGCTCCAAACCGTGGCGGGTGGGTTAACGACTCAGATCAAACGCACCCAGGTTGATACAGGGTCTGGTTTAAGCCACTGTGGGGAGAGGTGGAAGATTCCTCGGCAGCCCCTTGCTCCAAAGGTAGCGCATAACTGTTGTGTTGCATCTCTGATGGCATATGAATTCTTCGTTCTGTCAGGGGCCGGGTGTGCAGCAGGAGTGACTGCGGGGGGGGGGGTCTGTGAGAGAAGATGGCTTCATGGGGCATGAACCTGACCCCCTTCCTCCCACTGGATTGCCTCACAGGATCCCAACCAGTCAGCAAAAGCTGGACCCAGTCAGGCAAGGGTTAAGCACTTCTTCACGGCTTGGGCCCTGAAGGGAGCCAACTCAAAGGAGACCCTGTTTTACTACGACTTGCAAATAAGTGTAGAAAAGTCACGTGCTGACCTGTCTCCTCTTCCCACCACCTCTGTGTCTCTTTACTCTCGGCACTGTCCATCCGTCCGTCCCCCGGGACTCTTGTAGGAGGTGAAGCCAAGTGACTGTTGGCAAGTCGCTTGTTTGTCCACTGAGCTCTCTGCTCCCTCGTTCGTCCTGGCAGTGGTCCCTTGAGGTAGGTTTGCATTCCTGGTCCATAGATGGGAGGACTGAGGCGAAGAGCTTTTTTTTTTTGCTCAAGTCCACTCAGTGCATCCAGGACATGAACCCAGGCCCAAGCCCAGCAGTTGAATCACATGGACCTGGTTGCCTTAGCTTATACTATACTACAGCGTTTCATGGTGGGGATGAAGCCTCTGCAGTGGTTGGCTGAGCAGCCCTGATGTCACAGAGGGTGCAGGCTAAGCAGAAAGGGGCTCTGCCTACAGACGGATGATCTTCTTGGCTAGGATACCAGGGGGCTCATGCAAATGCCCCCCTTCTTAGCCCACCGTTAAGACCAGGCAGTCTTTTTGTGTACATGTGCTTACCGAGTGACTTAAAACACATGCACACACAATTTTCTTGAAGCTGTAGAAAAGGAAGCCTCTCTTAGAACGAAAACAGAAGGGAGGGGGAAAGCCCACTCTCTTTTCCCTTCTCTTCTCCCCACCATGCATCCGCCTAGCGCCATCTGCCTCTGTTTATGGAATCCCCCAGACTGGCGTTTAACGCTTGGCGAATGTCTGCACTCCGCAGCGTCTGACCATCTTGATAATTGCTACTTGCTGCAAAATAGTTAAGAGCTGGGGGGGGGGGGGGAATCCAATCCGTGTGCCTGTCAGGGGGAGGTGTATGGTCGAGCGAGGAATTGATATCTCTCCCCCCCCCCCATGATGGTTTTGGGATGGTTTGCGAGCCTGCACAATATACCTATTTCATGCCTCTCTCCTTTGGGAGAAAGGGTTGCTATGTGAACTTGGATGCCTGGGGATAGCAATCTGTCAGGCAGACAGGTGGTTGCGGGAAGGAGTCTGCCTTGGTGCAAACTAGCAGGTCGCTTTGCACCGTAACATCGGACCCCTCTGTCAGGGGTTTGCTGCATGGCCTCAGACAAGTCTCTCTGCTATGCAGAGAGTGAAATTCTGTTGAAATTGGGTGCTTGCACAGCCTTGCAAATAAAATTACCAGCCCACAGTTTGTTTTAAACTAACCTGCCCTCCATACTTGAGTAATTTGTGGCTTCAAATGGAGAGGGTGGGGGAGAGAAACGATTTCTGTAAAGTGTCTCTGCTTAGTCGCCTGGAAGTGATCCTTACTCACCCCAGGCGAATGGCTCTTTATTACACCTTGAATCAAGGGTGCAGTTTCCCTGGATGGTGCCCAGTGTCTCCAAAGAATGTGCTGAGCGGGGGGAGTAGCAGCAGCAGCGCTCAGCCCTGGTCCTGCATGTATAGCCTTGGCTGCCCCTCCCACAGAGCCAGCCAGCACTCTCTTCCCTTCTTCTGCCAAAATATATATTTAAAAAGCTACACATTGAAGAAGCTGGATTAACTGGAAATTCCTCCGGACCCCCCCCACCCCACCCCTTTTTTGATGTAGAACTTGGAACCGCTGTAAGTAGACGTCTACAAATGGCCTATACGGTGACTAGCTCCTGCCTCCCGCTAAGTTGCACCTCTCCAGGGCTGGTGGGTAATTCAAAATGGCGCCTGCCCCTTCTGCAAACCACCTATGCAGCACAGGTGCATGCACATAGCTGTGCATGCCGCAATGAGGGGTCCTCCGTTCCCCATTGCAAAAGCCCCACTGCAGCAGACGCGGGCCCATGGGCTCGTTCCATCGGGGCTCCTGCGTGGGAGTTGCCTAGTGGTCAGATCTCCTCGTTTCGTGGCACCGCTGTTTCTCTCCGGCTACCGATACATATAGGTATTTACCGATGGGCTGTCTGCTGTGGGAGGCTCCCGCCTGCATTCTTTTCCAGGCAAGCGTGAACTGGAATGGAAACGTATTAACTGCTGAATAGGTAAACTTGTTTTCTGACAGTGCCGCCTCTTAATTGTCCTGCCTCTTTTTCTTCTCCTTGCCTGAAGAACTGCTAGACTTTGAATGTATGGAGACTCCTCCCAAACGAAGAAACTTGGGCTGCTGTCTAAAAACACAGCCATAAGGGTTAGAAACTTGGGGGGGGGGGGGGAGAGAAAGAGATGGAGAGCTGAGGTTGGCACAGAATTTGGCTTCCTAAGAAATCTCATACTGGGTTTTTTTTTTTGTTTGGAAGGGTTTTTTTTGGGGGGGGGGGCGTACTTGCAGCCCTGATAATGTAGCCCTAGAAATCAGAGTTGAAACGTTGGCAGTTGGTTTTTAACCTTTCTAATGGAGCTTAATTGCTTTGCAATCTAGAAGAGCAGGAGTATTGGTTAGTACAGCGGTACCCCAAAGTGCAGCTGTTGTCAGCGTCCTCTTTGGATGTCCAAAATGGCCGCCTCTCAAGGTTTTATAGTCTGATCTGGTGGCTGAAGGTGCCTGTTCCTGGTCCTTTGGCTTGTGCCAGCTAGCTACTGGACACCCCATATTTTGGATAGGAGCATTTAGCTCTTTGTATATAACCAGCAAGTGAGAAACGAGTAATGAATATTTTTGCATCTGACTGGCCAGAAGCAGAATTCATGGTGGGGTAGGCTTTTCAGTGCATGCTGTTTGCTTCTGGGTTAACTGATGTTGCTTTATAGATTATGATCTGCTTTGGTAACACCTTCCCCTCCTACTCCACTTGTATGGTTCTAAGCCACTCGCTCCTTGTTGACCCTGTAGTGACTGATCCCCGTAGTGTCTTGCCACATGCGAACCTTGATTGTGTACATTTCATTGTTTCATTTTTTCGTGGTGTAGTGGCTCAGAGACTGAGCTATGAATGAGGACTTCCCTGGGTTCAGACTCACCTCTGCCATGAGTTCTTGCCAGGTGGCCTTAGGCAAACCACTCCCTCTTAGCCTCGGTCTTCCCCATCTGCAATATGGGTATAATACTTGCCTTACAGGGTTGTACATTGCAATAACAATGTAACACACGTGAGACACTTTGCACCCTCAGATATCATTATGCAAATACTAATTATTATTTTTCCCAAGCTTGGGTTTGATTGGAGGAATATGTTCCCCTGCTGCTGTTACTCTTAATTGGCTCTAGTTTTTAACTGTCTCATTGTTAATTTGTGATTGTAAACCTTGGTGCTCCAGAGGGGGAGAATGTTTTAAAAAATAAATAGGAATCAACGCCTGCATCCATTTGGAGAGAGAGCTTCCGTCGGCGGGAACAGAACTCGTGAACGCAGCCTTCCCTTTCATCTCTGGTCAGTTCCATTGACAGTAGTGTGGCCTGGCAGCAAGAGGGTTAACGATATGATGGGCACATGGGTGGCGTGAAGTCACTGGTGGGGCCTTGCAGGTGAAATCTGTGGGGCGTGGCTGGGCCACCCTAGCTTGTGTTATAGAGGGAAGAAAACTTGGGGGTTGCTGGAATCACTGCTGCTGCGCTTGTCTTCCGCCTCTGGAAGCTGGGGTGGAGCCTTCCTGTTCAGTGGCAGTGTACCTTTTTCCATTCTTGTTGCTGGGGAGCACCAGTAAAAGCTGTTGTCTTCAGAGTCCTCCTTGTGGGCTTTCCCAAAACCGCCTGGTTGGTCATCCTGGGCGCAGGACGCTAGGCTGGGCTGGTCCTTTGGTCTGATCCAGCAAGGGTGCTGTTCTGTCCTTAGGGAAGCAGCAGCAGGAAGGCGGACTTTGCGGCTTCTGAATGCCCGCCTTTCCTTCCCCTTCCAGGGTGTCTCCTTCCTCCTGTTGACGGAAGGGCACTTTAGCATGACCCAGAAAACGTTGGGAAGGCGGCTGCCTTGATGAGGCTTGCAGAGCCGTCCCTGTTCCGCATGCAGCTGTACCCAACCCTTCACACAGACCAGATGTCTCAATGCGATTAGCTTGAAACGGCTTCAAACCTGTTTGGCAAAGACGCGATGAATCTCGTTCTCTGGACAAAAAAAATATACCTGCCTCCATTGGTGGAGTTGGCAGCAAGGGTGGTGGCCCATCCCCCCCCCCGGTTTAAATTCAGTTCTGGAGTGTTAAATCTCCCCATCACTGTGACTCAGCAGACAGACTCATTAAGGTGAGTGCGAAGTCGACTTCTGAACTCGGGATGCTAATTGAGCAGGCTTAAGTGTAATGTAGACGTTTCCCCTGCGCCCCGGTCCAAACGTCTTTGCCAAGGAAACCTAAATCCTGTGCTTAGAATAGAACTGATTTGGTTCATGAAAGGCAGTGTTGCCTCTGGGCCTGGATTCAAGTGCCACCTTGCCCCTGGTTTCTCTAGGTGGCCTGGGCGCAGCCTCAGTTCCCTCGCCCTTAAAATGGGAATAAGAGTGACCTATTTGGAAATGATGCCTGTATGGGCGGGAGTGTTTTCCTCCCTCTTTCAGGGCTAGAACTCGGGGAGATTCAGGACAGACAAAAGAGAGTTGCTTGCACGGCACCTTGACAACATTGCTGCCAAGGGGTGTGGTGGGGGCTACACACATTTGGGGAGGGGGAGTATTGCTGGCGATTAGTTCTGCAGGCTCTGTGGAGCCTCAGGCAGCATGTCACTGGGTACTAGTGATGGGGGGGGAACAGGGGCAGGTCTTGTGGGCTTCCCAGAGGTTGCCACTGGGGAGTGGGATGCTGGACCAGATGGACCCCTTGGTCTGGTCCTGCCAGGCTCTCCTTATGTCCTGCCTCACAGGGTGTTGTAGGGAAGGACGAGTAGCTCACGTGAGTAAGTCAAGCTGCACGGCCCAGGAGCAATATCATTGCTGCCGGCCCCCTCGACACATTCCCTGAACCCCAGTCTGGGCAGCTTCCTTTTCCAGTGCACCTCGCGTGATCCTGCGCTTTCGGGGTCGGGGGAGAGAAGCCTGTCCAGCTCCTCCGGCATCCTTCTCTTGCCGCCACTTGTTCCAGCTGCCTGTTCTCCGCAGTCCTGGCTGTCCGAGGAAGTCCAGCCACATCCAGTTAAGGCTCGGGTTCGCCGTGCGCTTTTCCAGGTGGGCACGTGCAGCGCGTCACGGCTTTTAGAGGAAGCCGCCAGGCCACGGTGGCAGCTCCCCCCCCCCCCGGTTGCTGCTGCCGCCGGCCCCAAGTTGAAAGAGTCCGCAGCAAACATGCCTCTTCCGGCTGTGGCTGTGGCCAAGAGCAGCTCGCGGTTGTCTGCACATTGTGCAAGCTGCAGGGAGTCCAGCGTGCTTTTGTGAGGACGGATGAGGCCCGACCGGCAGGAAGCCTTGTGCCGCCAGGGTTCAGCAGGAGCTGCCAGGCCTGCTTCTTCCCAGCCTGCGGAATGGAGCCACGGCCTGGGCTCCTCTCCTCCAGCATCCTGTTTTCGACAGCCCCCCCCCCCCGGCCCCTGTCCCTGAACGTGGAGCTTCTCTCCTCCTCAGATGTGTCTCATTCCCCCTCTAGACCACGGCCCACATCTTTTGGCAGCGCCTTCTATCAGAACAGGCGGCCTGTTTGCCAAAGTCCGTCTCGCCAGCTCAGGCCTGCCACCAAGGTTGGTAGCTGGTGGAGCAGAGAGGCTGGGAGCTTTGCATGATGGGTTTCTTTGTTTTTTTAAGCGTGCCCCTCTCTTGGCCTCCCCCCTCGACCCATAGCGATACCTGGGGGGGGGGGGCTTCTGGCTCCTACTTAGCTGTTATAGTCTTCCAGCTCTCCGATAGCAGCAGACCTTCAGTTTTGGAGTGTGAGCACTTTGATGGAAAGATACAAGTGGGGGGTTGACTTCCACGTCAAGGAAGATCTCATTTTCTCCCCCCCCCCACGCATGCTGTCCAGGCAGCTTGGTGGGTGTTTGGCTTTTTTGCCAGCACTGATTAGGTGGCAGACGTCCTCCTCCTCCCCCCCCCCCCGCACTGCCCATCCATCTATCCATCCATCCTGCTCTTCCCTCTCTCCTCTTGTCACTGTCCATTATCAAGGTAACTGCATAACAGGCTTTCTCTGTTCTTAATCTGGCTGATCCAGGCGAGTACCTGTCACAGGGTGGTGTATGGGTGGCATTTGTCACTCCACCACGGACTGGCCCTTGGCCGCCTGCCTCATGCGAAGGAGCTGGCAGCTTTTCAGGACGCCAGGAGTTGAAGCCGCCTTCTTGCTCCCCCCCCTCTATATATTGTAGGAGATCAAATCAGTCAATCCTAAATGAAATCAACCCTGACTGTTCCCTGGAAGGACAGGTACTGATGCTGAAGCTCAAATATTTTGGCCACCTAATGCGAAGAGAGGACTCCCTGGAGAAGACTCTGATGCTGGGAAAGACTGAAGGCAAAAGGAGAAGGGGAAGGCAAAGGATGAGATGGTTAGACAGCATCACCGATGCAACGAACATGAAAATGAGCAAACTCAGGAAGATAGTGGAGGACAGGAAGGCCTGGCGGGATATGGTTCATGGGATCACGAAGGGTCGGACACGACTTAACGACCGAACAACAACAATATAGTGACTGTCCCAAGCTGCCCCCCCCCCCCCCCCCGTGACCTTCATGGCTGAGTGGAGATTTGAACCCCTGTCTCCCTAGTCGTAGTCCGGCACTTCTAACCATCACACCACACTGGCTCATAGGATGTATACAGATTGCAGATTCTCTTGTTGCGGAATTGGGAGTTTCCTTGGTGCAGAATTCTGGGGTGTGAGTGCGTGTTCAAAGCACAGGATATGCACAATTTGAGGAGGTGAACTAGATGGCAAATACAATTCAGGTTTAAAAAAAGGGGGCTGCAAGGCAATGGGATGCCTATCCAGACTGATAATACTAATAATACGGTCCTATTTCTACAGCATTTTCTCAAGTGTCCCAAAAGCTTGCTGTACATAATCTCAGTCCTCCTTACAAAGAGCCCTGCAAGGTAGGCTGGGAGAACTGTGCCTTGCCCAAAGCTTCACAGAGTTGTGACCCGGATGAGTTCTGAACAAAGAACGTCCCGGTTCCTGTCCGTAGCTTTGTACTGTTCCTGCTGTCCAAAGGCTGGGCAGGGATTGCGTCGGTTTCAGTCAGGAAGGGCACTGAGGCTGGGTGTGTTTGCATGGACGCAAAATCGCCGCCCCTTTGCCACTGGAGTAAAGATTCGGGCATCCTTGCAAAGAAGGGCAGTTTCTGCAGCTGCTCCGTCATGAGAGACCCGGGCGAGGCGTGCCAGGAAGCGAGCACAGCTTTCCGCGCTCGGAAGAAGGGCAGGGCTGGGCTCCTCCTGGAAGGGTGATTGAAACAGCGCAGCGAAGGTGTGGCCCTCCACCTGGCAGCGAGTGGGCAAGCGTGTGAGCACGCCTCCCAGTGTTAAAGGCGCAAAATGGCTTGTGGGGGGGGGGACCCTTCTTTCCCAGCAGTGGTCTGACAGCTCCTTGGAACTGGAAATTTGGCGTAACGTACAATGTGTAGCCATTGGGCCCACAAGCTCTCGGATGGAAATGGTCTCCCTGGTAGGCACCGTTGCAGCACATGCTCACCTGGGGGGGGGGGGGGGAAGAACTCTGACTTTTTATAGTAACTTGAGTAATAGAAATGCCTGGCTCTGGGGTGGGGTGGGGGAAGAGGCACACACCACATGTGGAAATTCTGGATCTGCAAGCGCCAAGTGTCTTGTACGCTGAAGGGGGAAGGGAAGGGATTGAACTGGCTGGCCAGTTAAACTTGGCTGCTTTGTTCTCTCCAGCACCACGCGTTTGACGGATCTTCCCGTTTCTCTCTCTCGACTCCGGCATGATTCATCTCTTGCCTCTCCTTTTTTCCAGGCGTTGGAACAAGTAGCTGCAGGCTTCCTCCTGGAAACCGAAATGTAGGTGTGCGTATGGGCCGTCCCTCGAAATGCCTTGGCAGGCTTGAGCTCATGGCGGCTGGAGGCCTCACCCTTGCATGGCGATGCGGGGCGGCTGGCGGTGGGTGGGTGGGTGGGTGAGAGCGAGGCTGCTTGGCACACTGTCTAGTCCAGTTCTCTGTGCTGGTGTGGCTTGAACCCCGAGCCGCCTCTGCATGAGTTAGAGAGGCAAGCCTGGCTTTGCCCTGAAAGCCCCTTGGCAGGACGCCGCAATCCATCGGGGCTCCCCAGCGAATGTGTGCGTGTGTAATGCATGAGTGTGCACATGCAAAGCGCCCCCCCCGCTTGTTCGCATTTTTAAGGATGCCCTTAAAACACAAGTGTGGACTCAAGCCAAACAGTGTGTGAGTTGACCCCCAGTTCTAGCCGCTAAACCGCTCTTGCTCCCCTGGTCTGGTCCTGTGCTTCCAAACTGCCCCTCTGGTTATTCCGGCTCAAGCCGCCTTGTGCGCTGCTGAAAGAGAGGCGGCGGCGGCGGCGCCTCTGCCACGGACCCTATCCACCCGCCTCGCCCGCCCAGAGGCGGCACCCTGCGGCTGCAGCAGGAATGTCAAGGTGAGGGGGCTGCCTGGGTGCAGCTTGGTGCGTCGCCTCCTCCTCCTCCTCCTCAGCAGGAGGTAATCGCAGGGCTTGGCGGTGTTGGGTTTCAGCATGTTCAAATGAGCAGCACTTACTGGTTCCTCCTCCACCCTCCCCCTTGGGGGCTTTGGAGGTGGATGCTGTGAGGAGTGAGTCTCCTTTTGTGGGCAACCTTTGGAGGGGCGGGGCATAGGAGGGGAGGGGCGGAGTGCTCCCTGGTGAGTGCCTGACCCTCCTAAGCATGCTGCGGTGCGGTCATGCCCCCGCCCCGCCCTCATGCTCCCATTGGAGAGCATGTTGCTTTCCTGGGTCTGGCGTCCAGAGAGTGTGGCCTGCCCAGGTCCGAGAATCAGGGCAGGAAAGGGCTCTCTTCTTCTCCCCCCCCCCTTCCTTCTCCCTGCCTTGTCTCTGTTGATTTTCTGTGTGCAAAACAAGCCGTCCTCTGGCTCAGCAGTGTTTGCCCCTAGGGCAGGCAGTCGTGGGGGGGGGGTCTTTAGGGCTTCACAAGAAGGGGAGGTAGCGGTGCTTTCAATGGGCCAGGCCATCCTTTGAGAAATAACACAACATTCTAGGAGCCAGTGTTGGATTAGGCCGGGCTGTGCTCTGGGTGCCCCGGTATGTGGGTTTGCCCGTAGGAAATGCAAAAGGACGAGTCAGCGCACTTTGGAACGGATCATGCAGGATGGGAGGGGATTGTTTGGAGCACCCAAACTGGCCCCCTCCGCTTCAAAGAGAGAGAGCGCGGACGCTGCGTGTGGACTCGGAAGTGCCTGCTCTGCGGAAGGAAGGAGCTTTGCTTGGAACGGGGGCCGGACTCTGGCTGCAGCATCCCTGCTCTGCCTGCTGCTTTCCTGAGACGGGGCCAAAGGGCTCTTGGGTTGCTGCCGCCTCCAACTGGTACAGCCACCGAGGCCTTGGCAGAGCACCTCTTCTCACCCCCACCACCCTCACCCCTGGCTCGGAGAGACAAACGAGTGACCCACCGAGGCGCCCAGCGGGGAGAATTCGGCCCAGCTGGGGGCCCAAGAGGCCTTTGCCTGATGATAGCACAGGACAGGAGGGCTGTGCCAGAGCTGGCGAGGAAGTGGATGAGGAGGCCTTTGCTTGTATCTTCACAAAAGAAGCGGAGGGGTTGGAGGGGGTGCGGAGGCCACACGGCTGACCGGACCCCTGGGCTGCCAGTTGCCTCTGCGGGGCAGTTTGCTTCTCTGCTGTGGCGGCGGTGGGTCCGTACTTCTTCCCCTTTGGCTCAGGGAAGCGTCCGGCACTTTCTGTTTTGGTCCCTTGCGGATGGCAAAGCTCTGGCTTTGCCTCCCACACACCACTCTTAACCCAAGCTATAGCTGGCCGCTTCTGGGTATTTTGGGCTGTAGGATGTCGCCAATTAAGGCGCCTTTGACTTGCTCTCCCGCTCCGGCCTCTGCTTGTGGTGTGCCTGTGACCGAGGGCACCCTTGGGGTCCCGTTTGCCGGTGCTTCAAATAGCCGGCTCTTTTGTCGCCCAGCTCCTTCCTGTTCCTGCCAGGCCTCCCACCTCCAAATGTTCGGGTTCTCCACCAAATCGGCACTTGCGAAGCGACTCCCTTCCAGAGACTTGCTGCACAGAGCTTCCTCTCTCCCTGATTTAGATGGGAGGCTCCCCTTTTAGCCTCGGCAGGAAGTTGGAATAGCAGAGGCGAGGCCGTTCCCAACGGCAGTGCCGCTCACCTGTCGCAGCCGGGCCAAGCCCTTTTTCCGGTTCTGAGCAGGGCCAGCGACTTTGGACGTCCCAGCCCTTTTCGCCCTTGCCCCCCCCAGCCCTGCAGTTCCGCAGGCTGGTTGGGAAGGGAGCCATTCCCTCCCCCCCGCCCTGTTTGCTCTCAGCATCGGCCCCAAAGTCCAGAGGATCGGCCTTGGGAGTCCCTCGGCCCTCCGCACTCCGTGTTGCAAGCGTGTCAGGGGTTGCTGGGCAACCTGAGAGCGGATTACCAGTGGAGGCTCCAGGCCCCTGACCTCCCAGGTTAATGAGAGAGCGGCGATTGCACAAAGCCGGCCCTCGCCCAGTGTGTGGCGGGTTAGGCGCTCCTGGGCCTGGGGTTGCTTTTCTCCCCCCCCCCAGTGTTTAGCCCTGTCTGCGGGGGCGGGGGGAGAGCTTTGGTTCAACTGGGATCGGAGCTAGCAGAACTCCAGCGGGGGTGGTGGTGCCCGCCTGAGCAATGCCATGAAGGCCCTGAGGCGGATCACTCGGTTTGGCTGGGCAAGCCTTTAAAATCGCCCTCGGTTCAGTAGGTGACACGGTTTCAGGGCCTGTCGCCTTGAGGGCCGCGTGAGCCTGCAGTAGCTTCGGAAGCCAGTGGTGCTTGTGTGCCGTATCGTCCCCCAATTCTCAAAGACCAGAGAGCCCGGGCATTGTAGTAGAGAGAATATTTGACGTGGCCCAGGGAGGACCTGGGTTCAAATCCCCACTTGGGTCACTGGCTGATGTTGGCCTGCCAATGACAGTTGCCGACCCTACCCTACATCGCAAGGTGTTTGTGAGGATGCAACAAGAGAGAGCCCCTGGGCCCGCTGCCCTTGGAGGAGGAAGGACAAGATAACAGTGCGATAAAATAAAGTCAGAGTGGGCTTGATTTTGATTAGTATTAGTGTTGTTGTTGTTGTTGTTGTTGTGAGCGAGGGGGCTGCCCCCCTAATCGGCATGCTGCACTCCCAGTTTCTGCAGCCTGTCCTAGAGGAAGAAAATAGGAAAAATGTGTCTTGGAATAACCCCTGCTCCTGCCCATTATTGCAGCTGGCTAAACAATGCAAATGCAGCCCATGCAAAAACCAGGGTTCTTGTTTGCGACATTTGGGGCGGGGTGTGGAGTTCTGGGTCCCTCCATCCTGGGAGTCTGAACTGCAGGTAAGGCGTCGGTGTCATCCAAGGTGACTGAGGGGCCTGGAAGAGCACGAACAGGCTGCTGTGCTAGAGGGCCTGCGGCGTGTGTGTTGTGATCTGTTTAGGGGTGTGATAGTGGTGACTGCCAGGAAAGGGGAGAGATTGCTGTGGACGAGACAACGCGTCATGCCTGCACAGGAGTGGGGCTCGGGGTCTGTCATGCGCTGGTGGACCCCTCGCCTGGCATGCATGGGGCGCAATCCCCGGTATTTCCAGGTAAAAGGAGGGTGAGCGTCAAGGCTGAGAGAGGCTTCTCTCTGCTCGAGACCCTGGAGGCCAGGCAGACCACGATCTTCAGGTGCGCATGTAATTTGTGCAGGATGGGCATGCGCTCAGTGGCAGCAGGCAGCCCTGGGTTGAACATTTTCCCCCTTGGGTACGAGAATTTGGAATTGCTTGGAAAGGACGGAATGACTGTCGCTGGCTTGCTCCAATTTGCAAGCGGCTGGAGGAGCGGGCGCCAGGCCCCCCCCCCCCCGGCGACCATCAGGCTGCCATTAAACTCTGGAAGCGGCAGTCAAGCTTTGATTGACCCAGGGAAATGTCTGCATTCCGGGGGCGTGGCGGGGAAGTTAATGGTTTTAAAATGTGTCGAGCTGTTCAGATAGAAAACTGCCAAATGCACTTCCCCCTCCTATCAGCCTCTGCCGTTGAAGTGCCGCCCCGCACTGCTGCTTGGGTGCGCCCTTCGGCCTCCAGCAGGCGCAGCAACCGTGGCAAATGAGGGCAAGCAGGGGTCGCTTGGCATTAGGGCTGTTCTCGCAGTTCTTTGCTCCAGGCAGGGCTTGTAAACCGCCGCTCACCTATGGCGAGTCAGAGGAAACCCAGCTAGATGGGGCCAAATGTCCATCTCGTCCCTCTTCCCATAGTGGCCAGCAGGAAGTCCCTGGGAAGGCCGCAGGCAGGGCCCAAAGACAGTAGCTCTGCCCTGTTGGTTGCCAGCAACTGGTATGCAGAGGTAGACTGCCTCTGAACAGGGAGGTTCTGGAAAGCCACAAGTAAGAATTGCCTTCTGCTCGTCGTGGAGGAACGGTCCTATCAAACCGCCAGAGTTGGCTTGTGCATTTTCTGCCTGGAAGTCGAGATGGAGCTTCCCAGCTCAACTTTGCAAGCCTCTCTGCTACTCGGCCACTTCTCCGGTGGTCCTGGAGAGGTCCTCAAGGCCAAAAGGCGCCGCTAGGAGCCCTGTGGCGTGGTTCCTGCCCACCACGGTCTCCCAGTCTGCACGTGCAGCAGGAGGCGGTAGAGTGGACCGGGCTTGAGCTGCAGGTGGTGGGGGTGGGGGGTATTAGTTTTGAATGCTCTCCCATCTGAGAAACTTGTCACTCGAAGAACAAAAACTGCTACGTTAACCGACAGGTCGGATTTCTGCTTGCGGGGACTTCTCTGTGTAGGGGAGCCTCCCAAAACATGCTGGCTGAAGTGGTATAGCCCACTATATCACATCGCTCCCATTGCATTTTGGGGTGTGTGTGTGTGTGTGTGTAAGAGAGAGAGAAAGATCAGGCCTACTGTTGGCTAAAGTTGTCATTTCGTGTTTGCAGCTGTAATGTGGCATTTTTAGGTAGGCTGAGCACCTTCCATGCCCCAAATCGGGTCCCAAATGGCACGCAAAGTGGAGTGGCTGCCCCTCGCCCTTGGGATGATCTCCCCTCCTCTGAATTGGGTCCTGTGTTAGGTGCCGGCTTGCCTTGGCCTGCCCTGCGGCCGAGCACAGAGTATCCCCAGCTCCGGCCATTTCTGTGGAGTAAACATTCCTTTACTCGACCGGTGAAAAGGCTCATTTGGTCCCCTTTTTTTTTCTTTTTCCCCCCCTTCGGCTAGAGCAGAAGCTTTTCTTAATTCCTTCTGCCACAGCGGCTCGTCTTCCTCCTGGGGTGGAATCTAAATTTCCTGACAATAAGCTTGTGGTCTGGGGAGGCCGGGGAAGGAAGAGGTCACAAACGTGCTGCTCTCTCGATTGTCCAGAGTTTGACGCCAGCGTGAATGGAAACAGCTTTGAGGGTACTTCAGGAGTTTTCAAAACACACACACACAACTTGAGAATTCCCTTGTTCTTGTTTTTCAGGGTTCATTAGAAACTGTCAAAGCGACATTCTTGGTTGCTTAGCTCACCGAAGCCTGTTTGGATTGGCCAACAGTGTGCCGGGAAAAGGGGCGGCGCAGGGAGCAGTGGGGGGGGGGCGAGCAGCACTGAGGAATGAGACACAGCATGCCCTGTTGGCTCGCGCAATCTTCTGGTGCCAGCCGGCAGTGCACGGAGAGGCTCTGCCCCATGATGCGCCAGGCTTTGCTGCGCAGTTCTTCCAGGGCGCTGGGGTGGGTCTCCTCGGAGCGTGGGAACGAGGGATGAGAGGTGAGGCTCCGGGGCCCAGCCTCCCTCCTCTGAAGCCGCAGTGATGCAACCTGCGTTGGGAAAGGCTTCTTGTCGCTCCTGTTTGCTACCTGCCCTGCTTGGGGGGGGGGGTCTTTTGGCCTCTGGCCGGCCGTCGTTATCCGTGTTCTTCCTCCTGTTCCTTGACCGCCTGAAGGCCCTCGGGCCAGCGGGTGACAATCCCCTCTTTGACGCTGCAGTAATGATACCCGCAGCTCCCGCTTCCCGCGGATCGTTCTTGCCTGAGGGTCCAGAGAAGTGACCCAAATGTCATCTCGGTCACCTTGGCGATAGTCCTGCTCACCAATCACACGTTGGCAGGGGCGGCTTTCCTTTCTGCCAAGCTCCATCCATGGGCCAGCCTGACATGCTGTCTCCATCCCAGCCTGGGAGCCGCTAGCCATGGTTGCTGGCCACAACCCCGCCCCATCCTGTGCGCCGCGCACGCTGCCGTGTCCTCCGATGGCGTGAGGGAGACCTGCCCCCCTCTGCAGCTGTTCTTTCCCAGTTCTTTGCAGGGCCTGTCGCTGGCCACTGTGACCGCGGGTGCTCCAGCGCTGGCCTTTGCAAGGACAAAGGGGCGAGCCCAGTGCCGTTGGCTCCTTGCCGCTTGCTCTTCCTCCGCCAGAGCCCGTGTCCATTTCCGCTTGAAGTGGAATCCGTCCCTCCAAAGAGGGGGCAGGGGGCAGGCTCTCTCTCGGAGAGCTCTCGAAACTGGCACGGCTCCTCTTTTCGTAGCTCCCCGTGCTGCTTCGCCCAGCCATATTGGCCGACCCCGATAACTGCATGTGGCAGAACCGCTCCATTAATCAGCTGCCGTCTCTCTCGGCTTCCGAATGAATGGGTTTCGCAGCAGTTGTCCAAACAGGGCCTCTCCCACAGACGGCTTCTCCGGCTTGCCATTTCTGGCGCTGCAAACCGCTCTCCCTGCTCCGTCGTCCGGCCACGCCGATGCCCCTGCAAGGTGGGGGAGCTGGAGCGTGCGGATAAGACTTGAGCCAAAAGATAGCTGCTCCCCAGACCCAGGAGCGCAGTGTTGTCTTACAGTAGCAGCCGCGCCTGCGGTCTATGTACATGGATTTATTTTATGTTTAAAAGGCTGCAGAGGGAAAATGGGGCCTGTAACTGCATCGCCTGCTACATAGGAATGGCTGGGGCAAGGAGGGCAGATGAAATCTGCGTTCTCTGCGTCGTTGCGGGTGGCTGCAGCAGTCGGAGGAGGCAGGCAAAGCGCAAGTTCTGGCAGAGTGTGGGGGGGAGCTGTCCTTCCAAGACACCTTGATGCTGATCCTGGGAGGAAGGGGGCCTGGCTGCCTGGAGCACGGATGATTGGCACCAGGGGAGAGGCTGGTTTCGTCCGGATGTGGGGAAAGCCCTTGTGGGTTTAGCAGTGAGCGACATCTCGTGCTGATGGCCTGGGACCCTCGGGATTGCCTCCCTTTAAGACAAATGCGCACGGATCTCTCGTCCTCTGTGTCGGTGTGCTTGACAGTGTCCAGGCTAAGGGCCTGCTGAAATGTCAGAAGCTGCGAGGAGTCTTGTTCGGAAGCACCTCGCGGTATCTGTGTCTGTCTAGCGGGTCAGGAAGTGGAATCCGGCATGCGTTTCCCCCGCCTTGTTTTTGGGCTTCTGCTCCTTCCGACAGCTGACCAGGGGAGCTCGATGGGGCAGGACCAGCAAGATTTGGGAATCCTCTCTAAAATCAAGACCTGCAAGCAGACGCTCCTAAACGTTTCAAATGGAATAAAAGGGGTCAAACTGGGAAGAGACCCTTCCGAAATTCCACTGGTGTCGTTCCGCACGTGTTTCCAGAAGGACAGGGGCAGGGATGAGAACAGGCAGGGACCAGACCTGGGCCTGTCCTGCTGTTCAAGGAGCAGAAACAGTCTTCCTGCTGCTCTTCAACATGAGGGCTAGGAACTTGACTTCTTTTCCCAAAGGAAGCTGAGGGTTGCAGACAGGCCTTGGCTTGATGTTTCAGAGCCACATTCCCTGCCCTCTGTTGTGGAATCGTAGAGCTCCAAGCTGCAAAGCCATTGACTACGTAGAATGAAGATCTGGCACTGCGCTTTCCATGCCCAAAATTGGCTAATGTGCTTTTTGTCTCGGCAGGGAGCCAGAGATTGCAAGGTTGGCCCTAGCGTGCATGTGTTGGGTCTACTCATTGCAGGGCCTAATCTATTGTGTGTGTGTGTGTGTTTTTTCCATCAGACTTTCACAGCATGGTGCAATTCCCACCTGCGGAAAGCCGGCACACAGATCGAGAACATCGACGAAGATTTCCGCGATGGCCTCAAACTCATGTTGCTGCTGGAGGTCATTTCAGGTGAGGCTCCAAGCGGCTCCTGCTGCTTTTTGATGCTCCTTGAAGGGCAATATTTCTGCACTCTGTTATGAGGACCAGAGTAGCCAGCCACTTGGCTCTGGGTAATGAATGCTCAGGGGTACCACAAAGAGATCTGGGGGGGGGGGCAGGCTGGGCATACCCTCCTCTCCCCCTTGTCCAATTCCACATTGTCACTTAATTGCACATACTGTATTTCTTCAATTCTAAGACGCATGTTTTTTCCCAATTAAGCATTTCAAAAAATGGGGTGCGTCTTAGAATCGAAGGTCTACAAAAAGCACCCCAAAATGCTATCTTCTTACTTACTGGGGCTTGCGGGAGCTTCAGGGAGGCCTGCGCAACTCTCTGCAGGCCTCCCTGATCTTCAGTTCGGCAAAAACCGGTTTTTGCAAAAACCAGAAATGCCCAAAAATCGCTGTTTTTCGCCGAACTGAAGATCAGGGAGGCCTGCAGATGGTTGCGCAGGCCTCCCTGAAGCTCCCCCAAGCCCAGGTAACGAAGGAAATTGCACTTTCTGGCGGGGCCAGAAATGCTATGCAAAGGCAGTGCACTCAGTCATCCTCAGCTGCAGGAGACATGCTGGGGAGAGTTGGTGCTGAGCGGGTAGATTCAATGAAGGGAGGCGAGTCTTACAATGATGGATTTTTTTCCCCTGCTGGTGGTACTGAAAGTAAAGGTGCGCCTTAGAATCGATGGCACCTTAGACTCGAAGAAATACGGTACTTCAGTTTGCATAATCAGAATGATTTATTCAGCTTGCAAAGCTTGGTTTGAAGGAGGGGTTTGGAGTAGACCCACGCTGACGGGTTACGCTGGCATTGGCTGCTGGCTTCTTGTTGCACCTTCTTGGGCTCGCCTGGCTTGGTTAAAGGTTTGTGCAACTCCAGAGCTCGCCTGTGCAATTGGCCCCAAATGCCCCTTCTCTCTTGTGGAAGAGGCAAAAATAGATGAATGCCAACAAGCCAACCTGGAGTAACGTGGAAAGACTTTCCATTCCTCTTAGGCCAGCAAAAGTGCGTTCGTAGCCGGCCCTGTTGACCTTTCTTGTGTCCTGCTAAGCTTGCACTCTGTGGTAAAAAGGAAACTAACTTTTCTCTCTCTTCTTCCCCCCCCCAATCTTTTCCAGGGGAGCGGTTACCAAAACCGGAGAGGGGAAAGATGAGGGTACACAAGATCAACAATGTAAACAAAGCGCTCGATTTCATTGCTAGCAAAGGAGTCAAGTTGGTTTCCATAGGAGCCGAAGGTAAGCTCCAAGCTGGCTTGGAGGCGTGGTGTGTTCCAAGCTTTTGCAGTTGTATTCTGTGCCCATGTTAAAGCAACTGTGAATGCTGTGTCGATTGTAATCCCCTCAAGGCAGGGGCCTAGCGCACCTTGGTGGCACTGTAGAAACAGTTCACGATGTCGGCAAAACATCATCTGATGAAGCTGCCCTCTAGCCCCAGTCGTGTCTGTGCTGATTGCCAGGGGCTTTGCAAGGACTAGGGTAGGAAGAAGACTTCCCCATCGTCTGCTACCTGAATCGTTTCACTACTAATATCGAGGTTTGAACCTGGGGGCCTTCTGCGTGGAAGGCACGTGGCCTGCCGTGGAACAGCAGTTCCTCCCTGTTTCTAAGCGGGCAAACTGAGTGTGGGGGACGTGGGAGAAACTAGGTTCCACACTGAGAGGAAAGGTTAATTCTGCAGGAGGCGAGTCGTGCGGCTTGACACATCTGCAGCCCCCTCCACGAGGAAAGGGTTCTTGACCTCGGTTTGATCCAGAGCTCGGCTCTGCAGCCTGCAAAAAAATGCAAAAAAAGGGCGCCTCCAAATGATATCTCCATATATTAAAGACGGAGTCTGATTAGCAGGGATCCATTTGTATTGATGGATCCCTTGCTAATCAGGCTCCATCTTTTATATGCCAAGATTCTGCAGGAGCAGCACAGAATCTGGCGAAAGATGCAGAATTCCACATAGGAGAATCTCCAGGCCCAAGGAGACGTGCTGGGGGCCGAGAATGGTTCACTTCCCTAGTCTAGATTATGTATAAAAAAGGGCAAATTTTGTCACCGGAAGGGGTGTGGCGCAGAGGGGAGCTGAAAGACATTTCTAGTCCTTATGGCTACAAAGAGATGCTTTGAAGCGCACGAGCAATGTCTGCTGCGCTCTCAGAAGCTGGGGAGGGGCATTAAGAATTCCAGCAATTGGGGGAGCGGGCAATTCCAGTGCCCAGTTTGCCCCCTTGCCTCTTCCCGCGACTGATAAAACTGGAATAAATGGAACAGAAGGCAGAACTGCTCCGTTTTTGTACCGGTTGCAGAATTCCAGCGTGTTCCAGACAGTGTCCACAGACAGGTTTTGGTGTCAGGCATTGACCAGAACTCACAGCTGCGGTTGGCCAAGTGCCTGGCACAGGCTCTCTGGAAAGACGTAAATCTCATCCCTTCTCGCTGGTTGCCCGTGTCTGCAGGAAGTCCGATACGTGCGAGGTGGTTTTTAAAAGCCGTTTGGGAGCTGGAGGAAGGCGCACAAAGTCAGCGCTATCTCTCTGAAGCTGTGGAATTGTTTGTCCTCCGCAGCAGGATTCCTTTTCCCCTGCAACTGGTCATCTGGGGGCATGTTGTTGGCGTTTCCGAACGGCTCGGATCCCGCCACACAAGTCCCCCCCCCCCCCGGATCCAAATATTTGCCTTCATCATTCCAAGCCTCCGTGACTCATATTCCTTTGAACTTTGGCCAGATTTACATGCTGGCAGTAAACTTGTTACACGCTTTAAAAAAAAAAAAGAATCCCACAGATTTTTCCCCCCTCCGCTCTGCAATTTCTTCCTGCTGGACCAGCTCTGTCTCCAGCGTGCTGTGTGGAGCTTGGTGTGTGCTAGAAGAACAACACCTTGGAGCAGAGGGGCCTGGCTGGTCAAGCCTATCGCTGATTTCGCATCTGTATTTAGTCTGTAAGGATTGCACAGATTGAGTTAGCCGAGCTTCTGCAATCGAAGGCTTGGCTGGTTATCACGACTCAAGAAGTCCACTTCACCTGTTCAGCAGTTCTTGGTCGTTCGTGTGTGTGTGTGTGTGTGTGTGTCCTTCCAACCCTCCCTCCCTAGCCCCCCCCCCGCGCCTGCCTTCTTTGGACCCCTCTACTTCCTTCTGCCATAAACTTGCCAGGTCCTCTTAGGCAAAATGGTATTTTCTGGAACCATATAGAAAAAGAGAGGCTTTCCCCCTCTCTTGCTATCACTGCCTCTATCTGCAGTATGGGCATAAAACTGCCCTACCTTTCAGGGCTGCTCCAAAGAGTCCTGAAGCTTTGTGAAGTGCCTTACCACTTAAAGCACAATATAAATGCAAAAATGTGGAGCGCTGGAATGTTGCTGCGCACTCTCCCTTTTAAAGGAATCTTGCTCCACTCCTTGCATCATCCACCAGCTTCTCACCGTAGTCTAACAAGACTGCTAGCCTGACCCGAAATGGCAGCTCTGGCTCTTTGAACAAACCAAGGACGAGGGAGACCCTAGATTTCTGACAGCTATTATCCCTGACCGAATGGAGCCTCCCTTCTTGGGGGCAGTCTACCAGATGCCAGGGACAAACGGGAGAAGGCCATCTCCTTCTTGGCCTGTTTGTGAATGGCCCCAGGTGGGTCTTTAGTCTGGCCTAGCAGGGCAGCACTGATTCTTTGTGTGTGAGCTGTTAGTGGCCAGAGAAATGGCCTCAAGTTCCTCCAAACCGTCCTGAGGGTGCCGAGTAGACGTTGCTGCCTTTGAGACCTCGCCTGGGAAAAGGAGCTGCCCTTTGAAACCAGAGCGTGTTCTGACAAGCGCCCTGTTTAATTCATCAGGTGTGGCATCTCCAGTTACAGAAGTGAAGGTTCACCCAACCCGCCGCCCTCCTGCTCCTCCCCCCCCCACGCCCAACATCGGTGCTCTTTCGGCGCCTCTGCTGGGCACCGTCTCCATCTCGGCTTTCATCCTTTCCACTCCTGAGCGCAGCGTCATGGGAGCGACGCGAGCTGTCCAGGGCACCTGCGAGTTCCGCGGTTGGGCTGCTCCTAGGGCCTTGCGTCACCCACTTTGCTTGGCCCTCTCGCTAACCTTTGCAGGGGTTGAAATGGTCTGGCCTCCTCTGTTATCTCCCACATCAGTGGGGAAAGGCAGGGTAGAAACATATTAAACGTCTGCCATTGGTGAACTGGGGGACCAATACTGTTCATGTTCTGAAAGTTTTCTTGGGGCTACAGCTATACCAGCCCAACCGTGTGTTACAATTCTGTGTCCAGATTTTACACCACAGACGGTTTAATTCTGGGAAGGGCATGTATTGGGTAAATTGAACCTACTGCAGAATCCTGCCGGTTTTGCATTGCTGCTGCTGTTCCTGGGGAATTGTCCTAGCAAGCCGCTGTGCAGAACTCAGAACCACGACCTCCCAGCCACTCCTCTGAAGCCATATGGGCATTGCTGGCTGTAATCTCGGAGGCCAACACAACATAAGGACTAGAAACTTGTTTCTCTCTCTCTCTCTCTCTCTCTCTCTCTCTCTCTCTCTCTCTCTCTCTCTCTCTTTTTTTTTTTTTACAAATAACCGAAATTCACAGAATGCTGAACTCTGTGCCCGATATCAAGCATTAGCTGCGCTGGTCTTTTGAGGCAGACCCCCCCCCCCCACCAGACTCTTAGCTATCAATCAGTGGATTGATGATAAATAAAGAATTGCAGGGTGTGAACTAGCTGCAGCAAAGCCGTTTTCCTCCCCGGTGACAACTCTTTCCCTCTCCCCTTCCAGAGATCGTCGACGGCAATGCAAAGATGACCCTCGGCATGATTTGGACGATCATCCTCCGGTTTGCCATTCAGGACATCTCCGTGGAAGGTAAGGGCCTCTTCCAAGCGCCGGCACCGCGCCCTGCACGCTCTGTGCATTTAATATCGGCTGTGAAAAGAAGGCGAGGATCCCAGGCAGCGAAGCGTTGCGGTGATCCGAGCCGATGCGTCTGCTTCCCGCTGGATGGGCTCCAGTCAGTCATTTGCTCGACCTCTGCTCAGTCAGTTGCAGTAGAGAGCATGTGGCTCTGGCTGGCTGTCCAGGTATACTTGCTCTGGGAGTGCCTATAAAGCAGCGATAGGCGACTGGAAGCTTTGAAGCTAGATCTGCCCCCCCCCCCCAAGCCTCCCCGTCTGGTCCTTGCCTCAGCCCCGATCCCAGGGGCATCCTTCTCCCTGCGTACTGCAATGTTACCTCGGTCACCTCCAAGCCTAGATACAGGCAAAGGGCTCCTTCCCCCCTTCCCCCCATCCAGTGGTGTGATGAGGCTTTGGCAGAGCCCTTTGCCCTGATTGCGCCTCTCAGGAGCTCCCTTCCACGCCTAAGCCAAGGCACAGGGGCCAGCGGCAAGCAGGCAGCCGAGGTGCCTGCCAAGCCCCTCTCCACGAGAGGGTTAAAGAGGCCTTTGCCCGTGCGGGAATGAGCCGGTATTGCTGGTCCTCCTGGGCTCCGTTCAGGGCCCCTACACCCAAGGCGGGCCACTCCTTGTATAGATGGCTACTGTAAAGGAAGGAAAACACACACACATGCGCACGTTGTGATGTGTGCGCGCTGTCGTCCTTGGTGGAAGCAGGGGTGGCCTGGTGTTACTCGGTCTGCAAACCGGATCCTGTACTTCCGGGTGTACAGGCTGGCATTGGTTCCGTCCTGCGGCCCCTTTCTGGGCTTGAATATCCATGTGTGTGTCTTTATCGTGTCCCGCGGATAGCGTTGTCATGTCCTTTTTCCTCTGTGTGCAGAGACTTCAGCCAAGGAAGGCCTGTTGCTCTGGTGCCAGAGGAAGACGGCCCCCTACAAGAACGTTAATGTCCAGAACTTCCACATAAGGTAACTCTTTGACGCCCAAGCCGCCGCTTGGCTTTGCAAAGGAGTTCGGCTGATTCAAGGAGGAGGGCAGATCTGCCTCTTTACTTCCAAACTTGCCACCTTATCCAATAATGCCGGAGACTGCCAAACCGCAGAGGCATCAATTTAACGTGAATCTAAAACACAAGTTTAAAAAGCCGGACACCAGCAGACATCCAAAATATACCCGATAAGCTTTGGTTGCGCTGAAAGGAAACGTTATCTATTTGCTCTTATAATTAAATGGCGCCCCCATTTCGGGGGCAGTGTCCCCCTCTGAATGCCTGCTGCTGAAGAGGGCTCTGTGCCCTGTGCGTGGGCTTCCCAGGGGCTTGTGGGGTCCCCTTGGCAAGCAGGATGCTGGACTTGGAAGAACCTTCTCTTTGGTCCGACAAGGCTCTCGATGTCCTTTTTTTCATACCGTTAACGGCTGGTCGCGGTGTTGCATGTCTTTAGTATTTAATTGAATGGAGGGAGAATTAGAACGGACGAAAGAAAATATTTCTTCGCCCAGCGTGTCATTCATCTGTGGAACTCCTTGCCACAGGATGTGGCGATGACACCTTTCCTAGATGCCTTTAAAAGGGGGTTGGATAGATTCATGGAGGAAAAGTCCATCACAGGTTACAAGCCATAAGCAACCTCCTAGCTTTAGAAGTAAGTTTTTCTCTGTATGCCAGGTGCAAGGGAGTGACAACAGGAAGCAGGTTATCCGTGCCAGCTGCAAGGGAATGACATCAGGAAATGGGTCTCTTGTTGTCTTGTGTGCTCCCTGAGGCAACTGGTGGGGCCACTGTGAGATGCAGGAAGCTGGACTAGAGGGGCCTTTGGCCTGATCCAGCAGGGCTCTTCTGAGGTTCGTATGTGCATACGCGCACCAAACTTAAAAGAAGAGGTCTCGGTGCTGAGAGATGCTGTGCTGTAACCACAGCCTGGAGAGCAGCCTAACCATCTCCTTGTGCTTCCTTTCACAGCTGGAAGGATGGCCTTGCTTTTAATGCCTTGATCCACAGACACAGACCCGAACTCATTGAATACGACAAGCTCAGAAAGGTACAGCGGGGGGGGGGGGGGGGCAGGTGGCTTCCTGCCTTGTCATACGTGGATGTCAAAAGTACTGTTTTTGTATTGTCCCACTGGATCATCCCAGCAACGCCAGAAAATGGGATCAAATCCTGCCTTGATCAGGCTCTCCCTGGGTGGTGCTAGTCATGATTTCTTCTCCCCCAAGATGGGAATAGCAAAAAATCTGGCACAGGGTAGAAAAAGGCCGCCAAGCATTTTGTGCACCACTATATCAGAGTTTATTTTATATCAGGTGTCATTGTTTTTATTCAGAATGTGTGAGGACCAGGGTGTTTTTTTTTTTTTCCACTGAGACTCTGCAGTTCAGTTGCCTTGAGTGGACATTGCTGTTTAAAAGGGAGGAGGCAAACCTGCAATATTCCAATGATAAAACCGTTCCAGAGTACAGGTGGGCACCCATATCCGTTGGAGATATGTTCCAGGCCCCTCCGTGGATACTTGAAACCGTGGATAAGATAACACCCCCTCCATGGTTTCCTGAGGACCCTGCCTCCCCTGCAGGCAGGCATGCTTGCCCTCCCCCCAGCTCTTATTTTTCTTTCAGCAAGCTTTGTTTCTTCCTTAAAACAAACAGAGAAGCAGCCTCCATTGCAGGCAAGTAGAACGAGACTAAGTCCTAGAGAGGCTCTGCAAGGTTTCTGTTAACCTTGCAGAGCCTCTCTAGTACTTAGTCTCGTTCTACTTGCCTGTAATAAGCAGCTAGAGGCTGCTTCTCCTGTTTCTTTAAGGAAGAAACGAAGCTTACTGGGAAAAAAATAAAAGCCTGGGGGGGGTCCCCATGATCCGTGGATAACTGAAACTGGATAGCGAATCAGTGGAAATGGGGGCCCACCTGTACCACCTTTGACTCCTTTAGAAAATATTACAATATTGCAATCCTAGGCGCGCTTTCTTGGGAGTAGGCTCCATTGAAATCAGTGAGATCTTGCATTGACTCAGGCTGTACAATGCATTGAGATTTGCTTAACGTCTCTCTTTGGCCAATTCCCTTCTTCCAGGATGATCCGGTCACCAATTTGAACAATGCCTTTGAGGTGGCCGAAAAATACCTCGATATTCCCAAGATGTTGGATGCAGAAGGTAAGCTGGAAAGTGCTTAGTCTCTGAGCGGCTTGAGGCTTCTTTGATTCTCCAGAACACTTTCGGATTCTTTTTTTGCTGAATTTCACTACAGCATCTGGGCTGTTAAGCAACTAATTCCCATAGTAAGGGTCTCTTGGCACTGCAGGACATTTTCTGCTTTTTCATGAGCAGGATTCGGCTGCGGAAGCCAAGCGGAGCTGTTCAGCCCTGCCTTGCTCAGGGCAACCGATGCCATGTTAACCTGCTTCGCAAACCATTTGTTGCAAAGCGGTTTTTGTTTTCTATAAAATAACAGTCGACGTTCCTTAAAGGGAACGTGCGCTTCGCTAGTCGTCTCCGCAGCCAAATACAAGTTCCTTCAGGTCGCACATTTCCCAGATCCACCGCTTCACCTATGCAGCGTGCGACGCAGGCTAGAACTACTTGTCGTATTTGCTTCTATACGGTCACGTTTTTTCCCCCACTGAACCCTTCTCTGCAGGAGGATATCGGAGCCGGCGGAGATCTGGTCCCTCGCTGATGCCCGAGCCCCCGCATGTATTTAATGGTTGTCATTCACTTTTCAGACATTGTCAACACAGCCCGTCCTGACGAGAAGGCTATTATGACCTATGTCTCCAGCTTCTACCATGCCTTCTCTGGCGCTCAGAAGGTACCGGACGCGGCGGCCACCACGCCTTCGCCGTAACAGCGCCTGTTCTTCCCGGTGGCCTTGCACTCTCCTGACTTCTCTTTGCAGGGGGCAGCAATTTCCAGGAAACCCAGATCTCGGCTAGCTCAGGGCGTGTGTACGGAGGGCCCTCCCTTCCTTAGCTCCGCACAAGATCGTTTGCCGCAGGACAAATTAACCGTATTGCCTATTTTAAAGTCTCTGTTGCACGTGCCTTTTGAAGAGGCTGAATGAAGTGAGAGAACCTGCGATGTAATGCACCAAAGCTTCTTTATACTCTCCTTTTCTCCGTCCCTATTTGGCACGACCAGAACCAAAGCAGGCTCTCAAAAATAAAAGGGCGAACTCCTCAACTCTCAGCCCTGCCAGTTAATCAACTAGATCGTTAGTTGGTTAAACCAATTAATCCTGCAGTCCTGCGCATGCT
This sequence comes from Plestiodon gilberti rubricaudatus, assembly GCA_026170595.1. Lineage (NCBI taxonomy): Eukaryota > Metazoa > Chordata > Lepidosauria > Squamata > Scincidae > Plestiodon > Plestiodon gilberti. Next base: position 10,532,527 of record JANXHW010000011.1, read on the forward strand.
TGCTGGCGAGTCGGCCCGCATGGATTCAGCGGAGCCGTTCCACATAGGCAGGCATGCGATCACGCTGCACATTTCGCAGGCCTGACGCGCAACGCTTCTTTGAGAAAGAGATGCGGGGACTTTTTCCCCCAGGTCCCCCTGAATGCAGGAGGTGACCTGGATCCGTGGCGTCCTCTTCCAGCTGAGATTTGGGTCCCTGTCCAGAGCAGGAAAGGCTTGCCGCCCCCTTTCTGCTGCATGCCGGAGCAGGTCTGCTGGGTCGTGACTCTGCCTCCCTCTTCTTTGTCCTCCTTGCGCAGATATTGTGGGCACGCTGAGGCCCGACGAGAAGGCCATCATGACCTACGTTTCCTGCTTCTATCACGCTTTCTCGGGGGCTCAGAAGGTGAGCTTTGGCCGGGTGGGGCTGCTGCTGGGCACTGCTTCTGGGGCAACGGTGCCGGACTAGCTCCGCGCTGCCACTAACCCGTTCCCTGAGCACCCTTTCTGGAGCATGGCACTGTGATACTGGCATGAGACACCTATGGAAAGGCTCCCTTTGAGTCTGGAGCGCTGGGACTGCCGGCCAGCTCACTGGCGGGAGCCCGCAAGAGGGCTCAGTCTCGGCTGGCGCCAGGGCTCGCAATGGCCTCTCCGTCGCTCCTCGAGGGATGTGAGGCCCAAACCTCCCAAGGCTGACGTTTCCCCTTAAGCTGTCAGCGCCCTTTTCCTTGGGCTGTTCTCCTTGTCCAGCATCCTTTGGATGCAAAGAAACCGCCCTTATCTAAGACCTTCCAGAGGAGTGACTGAGTTGCAGCAAAAAAAAAAAGCAGACTCCATCATAAGGGATGGAGCACCTCCCTTATGAGGAAAGGTTACAGCGTCTGGGGCTTTTCAGCCTAGAAAAAAGGCGCCTGAGGGGGGACATGATTGAGACTTATAAAATTATGCATGGGATGGAGAGAGTGGATAGAGGGAAATTCTTCTCCCTCTCGCACAACACCAGAACCGGGGGACGTGCACTAAAATTGAGTGGAGGGAGAGTTAGAACAGACAAAAGAAAATATTTCTTTACCCAGCGTGTAATTCATCTGTGGAACTCCTTGCCACAGGATGTGGTGATGGCACCTGGCCTGGATGCCTTTAAAAGGGGCTTGGACAGATTCATGGAGGAAAAGACCATCACAGGTTACAAGCCATAAGCAACCTCCAGGTTTTAGAAGTGGGTTTTCTCTGTGCCAGGTGCAAGGGAGTGTCAACGGGAAACAGGTTGTCTTGTTGGCTGTGTGCTCCCTGAGGCATCTGGTGGGGCCACTGTGTGATACAGGAAGCTGGACTAGAGGGGCTTTTGGCCTGATCCAGCAGGGCTCTTATGTTCTTATGACTCCAAGTCACTTTAAAGGCTAGTACATATATTTCCTTCTTATCTTACAGGTGCCATCGTTTCAGCTAGGCTTTGGGGAATCAATCTCCTGGGGGAATTTGGCACATCTTCTCAAAATGTCTAGCTTCCGATAATCTTTCCGGGTCTTCACCCACGCAGGAGCTCCCCGTCCGCCGGCTGCTTTGAGTTTAGCTTTTTAGGCTGAATTCGATGACAGCCGGTGGGCTGGTGGAAGACCTGGCCGATTCTGCTAGCTAAAAAACCCCACGTTCCCCAGATGAGAAGCATAGTTTGGTGGGAATTTGGTGGGAACTGGCAGATGCCTTCTGTGAGCAGTGACGGTTCCAGACTGAGTGAGCGACCTTCCAGGCAGACCTCAGTGCCTGGAACCAGTGGCTGCCTCTTGTCCCTTCTGGCTGTGGAAGTGGTGCCACAAACTCTGCTGGGAGGGAGGCACTGTTGCTCTGGCAGAGTGTAAGCTTTTCTACAGAAGGTCCCCGGTTCAGTCCCTGCTGCCATCTTTGGTCGAAAAGGATCTTGGCTTTCAGGATTGTTTGTGTTGAACTGCTGCCCGCCAGAGCCGAGCGTGCTGAGGTCAATACACTAAAGGCCTGACTCAGTCGGCAGCTTTTATAACATTGGCTGTCAGGGGTCGTAACTATAGGCAGATCCAATTCAGCCTTCTCGAGTATCCCAGGAGACCAGGAGTCAATATCCTGATGCAGGTGCAGAGTTGGAATCCCAGCCGCGAGTATTCTGATAGATCTGCGCTTTAACGTCCCACTAGGTTGATTATGGAACTGAGCGATGAGGCGGGTAAGGCAGACAGTGCCTCCGAACGAACTGCAGGCCGTCCAAGCTTCTAGTCCTTTAGGGCCGCAAAGGCCAGCTGGGTAGCATCTGGCCCAACACTTCAGACGTTCGAGGCCGAAGCATGGATTTTTTTTCTGGGTGTCAAAAGTCAGGCCTTTGTTAATCCAGCCAAAGCAAAACAGGCAAATATTCCAAATGCTCGCTAGGCTTAGTACAATGAAATGCATTGTGTGGAGAATATTTGCTTTGGGGTTATTAGCAAGCCTCTTTAGCTCTCCCCAGAGAGCATCCAGCTCTTCTGACCATCTGCATCACAATTAATCACGGCACACATGCAGCTCTCTTTATCCTCCTCCTGTGGCCCACACCAGTATATACCCCCCTGCTGTAACCCCCCCTTTCCCCCCCCCTTCCTCTGCCCAGGTTCCCTGCCCTTCTGAGCCGACTTCTCATTTCTGGAAAGGTTTAATCTGTCTCTTTCCACATCAAGCTACTCCTTAAATTTCCCTGGTGTGTAGTGTCTTTAGCTCATGTTCCCTGTTTATTTTACAGACATTTCTGCTCTCGCTTTTCCGCTTGAATCCTCCTCTTCCCCCCCCCCCTCGATTGCACCCCACCCAGAACCTTTTATAAGAGCTAAACTCCCAACTCGCCCCTTATATTGGTTCCATTTTTGGGATTGTGTCGCAATTCATCATAGGAGTTTTAGCGCATGCAGGTTGCTGGCTGTCCTGGCAAAAAAGGAAGTCCCCGTTTTAACCAGGAACTGCAGGAAGGTTACGCAGAGAAGCAAATCGCCTTGCTCCGAAGTTTGACGGTCTGCCTCCGACTGCCAGCGAGTCCCAAGAGCTCATCTCAGCCCCTCGGCATGAAAGGCGAAACAGCCGAGCCGTGCCTAATGCGGAGGGGAGAGGGGAGTGCCGTCACCTCCGTGCTGGGGGGGTGCTTTGAAAGAGCCAAGCGTTGTGTCGACTTAGGGGTCTCTCTTTTTTTTTTTTTTCCCAGGCAGCTCCCAACACGTGAGATCCGCTGCCGCAGAATGTTTTCCATTAAAGCGGAGTGTTAATTTATTGGCTCCGATCGTGTAAATCCTTTTCTGGGCAGGAAGCGGAGCTGTTGTTCCCAGACCAGCCACCCCCTTCCACATATCTCAGCTGGACGGGGGGGGGTTGGTTTTCCCCTCCCCTGATTGCCCCCATGTGGTGTCCGCAAGCAGGCGTGTGGGTGGGGATTGTGGGGGTGCTGTACTCCCCGCCTGGCCGGTCTCCCTTTCCATGCCTGTCCTTTGTGTCTGGTCCCAGGCCTTGGGCGCTCGGCTGGCAGGCTGGGATTGATTAGCCACCTTGCAGCAGCCTCCCGCCGGCTCTGTGCGTTGTGGTGTCGGCCCGTCTGTGCCTGAGCAGGCCGGATGAGCTGACCAGAGTGGCGGCTTCCCGTGTTTCCATTCCTGCTTGTTTCTAACCCGCCTGCGCTTGGCGAATCAGACTCTGGGATCAGGGACATAATACCCCCAGTTAAGTCCTGGCATTGAGGTGCAGGTGGACTTAGGGGACAAAGATCTGACGTTGTAGTCAGGGGTGGCTCTTAAAGCCCAGGGGAAGGAACAGAGGGCCACAAACGGTGGCTATCCTTGAATGTGTGGCCCCAGGACCCTGCTCCGTGCCTTCAGCGCCTGCTTGTGGGCACGTTGACTCCAAGTAAGGCCCGTGGTGTTCAGTGGAGCTTTGGATCCCAGTACTGTCCCGATCTCAGTGCTGTGTCTTCACGTGAGATCAGGAACAGCTTCCCCAAGGGCTGGGGCAGGGATCACCCCACTGCAGGGGGCCTAGAAGCCCAGTGCAACCGCTGAGATGACAGCCGGTCTTCTCCCCCCCCCCCCCCGCTCCAAATTTGGATCTGGAGCGGGAAAGGCTGAGGCTTCCTTGGGCAGAAAGAGGGTCCCGATCCTGCTGGCATCCCAGCGCTACTCGCTTCAGCACTGGTGCTCCCCAAACAAATCTCTTGACTGCGCAAAATCAGCCAAAGCGACCCCCCCCCTGTCCCTTTCTCGGCCACCCAACCGCAGTCTGAAAAAGCAGCCCCCTCCCGGCGTCACCGAGGACCAGCACCCTTGTGTCTCCCGTCATGAAGGTCACACAGTTCCTAAATGGAACTGTTTCTGCCCTTCTCCCCCAACCCTTTGCCCTAAGTCAGCCCCATAAGACGAACATGGGAAGGATCCCTTCGGCAGGCTCCAGCAACCCATAGCATGTGGCTTTTTTCCTAATAGAACACACAAGTTTTTTCTTTTGACGATTCAGTTTTGTTGGCAACTCATCTCTCCCGTGGCTCTCTTCCTCTCCCCCCCCTTCTGTAGACCCTCTTCAACCCTTTCTGTTGATGTCTGGCTTCCATCTCCTCCCCCTTGGACTCTCTCTCTGCTCCTTGCAAGGTACTCAATCTCTTGACTATTTTCCCTTCTCCCGTGACTTCTACGTCCTCCTGCTCTCCAGTCAGCAGGCTCCTGTTGCATTGTGGGAGTCTTCTCCCCTTGCTATCCCTGCAGCTGAGTCAAAGGTGCCCGTGTGCTGCGCAAGCATACCCCAGAAGTAGACCAGGTTGTGCTCCCTGGAGTGTCCGGAAACGGTTGCATTGATTAGGACTGAACCAATGCAAAGGTTTAGAGAGCAGAGCTATCTGGATCTGTGGAGTGGCATTCAAATGACTGTGTAGACAGCAAGGGGGGGGAGTGTGTAATGGAAGTAATGCAGAAGGGACTGTAAGAACAAACGCACACAGTAGCCCGATCTCAGTCCATTCGGCAGATACCAAATCCTAGGCAAGAACACAACGGCTGCCCTCAGACCGTGTGCCAAGTCGTGGTTCGTTCTTGTCTCCCAAACCACCGTTGGCAAAGGACTCCTGAACTACGATATCAACACCGCTTTTTGCGGCTGGCTCACAAACCGCCGTTTTGCACTAGCTGTGGTCTGCCGTTGCTTCGGGATTTGCAAATCCCATTTCCAGCCGTTGCTTCTCCTCAAGAGGCTGGTTGCATCAGTGGAGATTTGGGTGAATCTTGTGCTGAGCAGGTGGAAAGCTAAAGCAGACAGGCAGCTCTCTTAGCCATGGTTTGTCTGTTGTACAGCCTGGAAGCTCAGCCTATGATGTGGGTTCTCTAACCACGGTTAGCACAAACCATGGTTTGGTGTGATGTCATTGGCCCAGAACAAATGCAGCAAAAAACAACTCCTCAAAGAGGGATCCAACTTGTGCTGGTTGTGTAGTTCAGTGGAAGGTCAACGGGTCGGCCCGTTTCACGGGATCTTAATTGGGTGCACAAATGCCAAAGTCACACAGGTCTGTTTAATAATCTTGTACCTACTTCGTCAGCACCAGTAGTACTTCGGGCTGTCCTGACAGGCTGGAGCTGCCTTCTCCGTAACGAAGAGAGCTTGTGGGGTTTCGGGGGGGGGGAGGCCCATGCATCATCCAGGTAACACTTGGGAGATGCCACAACAGTCTCGGGCCCAGTGCACGCGCTCTCTCTCTCTCTCTCTCTCCTGCCCGGTTTGGTGGGCTCTGTGGGTTCCTCTGTCAAAGTCTTGCGTTCCTGCTGTGCCTTCGCTTCAGCAGGTCTCGCATTTTGAGTTGCTTCTCTCATCCCTCCTCAGGCCGAGACTGCAGCAAACAGGATTTGCAAAGTGCTGGCCGTGAACCAGGAGAACGAGCACCTGATGGAAGACTACGAGAAGCTGGCTTCGGATGTAAGTTTTGCTGGCCCTTCCCTCTTGTGCACATGGCTGGGGTGGGGAGGTGCGCAAGTCAGTTACGCAGATCCAGAAAACGCCCAGTATCACTCGTGCCCCGAAAAACACCAGAATTGCAAGTTTGGACTACTGTGCGATGTAAGTCATAAAGACTTCATGCGGTTCCACGAAGTCTGCTCCTTTAGAAATTTGTCTCCGTGCACCCCACACTCCACCTTGGTCTTTCAGCTTGACACTAAGCTTGGGGGGGGGAGGGGAAGGGGAATGCATCCAGGCTGAAATTTAACAGGTGCAGCTTTCCCAAACATCTGCGACAGCCGCCCTTAATTTCTACCCGATAATCCATAGAAGGCGCAGTGCGTCTGCAGGAGGTGCAGCAGAAGTAGTAAAGTGTCCAGGCAGAAATTCTAATGGTGCAGCTTCCCTGGTCACTTGCCCAGCACAAGAACACTGCGACAGTGCTTGGGCCTGTGACCTTCCGGAGCAGGTGGTCTTGTTTGGGACCGGGTTGCTCTGGCTTCTGACAGCCACTCGGGCGACGGGGCTTCAGGGAAGCCCCCTGCCGTACTGGCATTTCCCGGCCCGCCGTTTTTCCCATCGTAACCCCGTGTCCCCCTGCTTGGCCAGCTGCTGGAGTGGATTCAGCGCACCATTCCCTGGCTGGAGAACCGCGTCCCCCAGAAGACTATGCAAGAGATGCAGCAGAAGCTGGAGGACTTCCGCGACTACCGGCGGGTCCACAAGCCTCCCAAGGTGCAGGAGAAGTGCCAGCTGGAGATCAACTTCAACACGCTGCAGACCAAGTTGAGATTGAGCAACCGGCCGGCCTTCATGCCCTCCGAGGGGAAAATGGTTTCGGTGAGTGGGCTGGGGGGCCGCTGGGGTGGCACTTCAAGGTGGCGTTGAGCCTCTGCTAATGGAAAAGCTCGTTTTGCAACTTTAACCACGGTCTTTAACCACGATTAGCACAAACCATGGTTTGGTGTGATGTCATTGGCCCAGAACAAATGCAGCAAAAAAAAATTCTGATCCTCAAAGAGGGATCCTAACGGAGCCGTATCCATTTAGCAGAACGATTGGAAATGAGCTGGTTATTGGCTGAGATGCGAGTCGCTGAGTCCGCACTTCCAGTCCTGCCATAGCCGCAAACTTGCTCGGTGGGCTTTAATGTCTGCCTCGGCTTTCTCCCACCTCAATCTGCGATATGGGGATAATGATCTTGCCTCCTTTTTATAGGGATGTTGTAAAGGTTGTCTTGCTAGAATTGTCTTGAAATTGTGGTTCTGCTTCTTGCTCATGATGGCTTCAGGGTGTTCCCAATTGATGCTGCGTTAATTGGGGACTATCTGTTCCATAGCCTCAGATCTCGAAGTCGACGCTTGCAGCCACCTTTTGAGAGCTTCTTGGCCAAGTGGCTGATTAAATGTGTAGAAGCCCATGTTCTGGCTGTGCGCTTTGTGGTCTTGCTGACGTCTTCTGTGTGTGCGTGTTTCCCACGCCGACCCCCCCCCCCCTCCCCATCTCTCCAGGATATCAACAATGGCTGGCAACACTTGGAGCAGGCAGAGAAAGGGTATGAAGAGTGGCTGCTGAACGAGATCCGGAGGCTGGAGAGGTTGGACCACTTGGCTGAGAAGTTCCGGCAGAAGGCCTCCATCCATGAATCCTGGACCGAAGGTGAGCACAGGCAGCGGCGGTGGTGGTGGTGGGAGCTGGCCTCCTGCGGGGTGGTTGCTCCGAATTGACCCTGGAGCTCTCCGCACCTGAGAAGGGCGGGCTCTGGCATTGAGTGACAGGCCCCGAGAAGGATGGGCTCTGGCATTGAGTGACAGGCCCCACCCAGCAGTGCCAGGATGCCTCGGGGTGTGTGTGAGAGAGAGAGAGAGAGAGCGCGCCTGTCGGCGGCTTGTTCACAGCAGGCCGGTCGAGCAAATCATTTTGTTCCTTTCCTGACTGATGCAAGGCGAGGGAAGTGACCGGACGGCCATAGCTGCTGCCTCTGACAGGCTGGAAAAGCTTTCCGCGGCGGATTTTGGGGCGAGGCTGTGCTCCTGCATCCCCAAAGGGAGGGGGGTGAACATCTTGCACCCAGGAGATCCCGGTTCTGCCATCTGCCTAACCTCCTGCAGACTGAGCCAATGTACCCACTTCTGTTTCTGGTCAGAGGGGGGAGAGGTGAAGAGTCTCGTTCCAGCCTCTGCTAGTCCTGCTTGGCAAGGCGCAAGGGCCAGGCTTTCCAACAGGGCAGCTGCACAACTTGTTCCACCGAAAAATGCCCTAATCCCCCTTTTCGGTCCTGGAAAGAATGTTGTTCTCACAGCCCGGGTGGGAGAAACGACACGCGGAATGTGAAAGGACTTGTCGGGAAAGGGGGGGGGTGTAGCCTGTGAAGCAAGGACAGGAGAAGGAAGGGGGTTGCAGCCATGCCGAAGACAATCGGTGCTTCACCTGGGTCAAATAATGGCTCCGGGGGCCTTGGGAACAGGGTTCTGGGGGTTCCGGCAGCTGGGGATGTAGAAATGAGACTTTTTCTTGGGGGCTTTTTCTTGGGGGGCAGCAGTCAGAGATCCTACAGAGCTGCTGTCCACAGTGTGGAATGGGGGGCTTTTCTGAGTGCTCGGGAAGAGTCTGGCCAAGGCTTAGAGGGCCCCAGCGCCTGTTTGGGTTCTGGAAATGGTGGCACAGAGTGTTGTGGTAGCAACCGGCACAGGGGGATTTTTGACTGGCTGGGTTCCTGGGGGTCGCGCTTTACAGATACGCTGTGGGCGTATTCGTCTTCCGGTTCAGGGGACCGAAGCCCTTTTGCAAGGGTGGTCTGTCCACGCTGTCCTGCCTGTGAACAGCGGTGGCCAGCCACATTCCCCCCCCCCCCCTCCCCAGGGCGAAGTCTGTGCTGGACTAGTTGAACGTTGGGTTCGACCCAGTCTGGCCCGGCCACCCTCTTTCCTTTCTCTGGCTTAATGCCGGCAGGGAGTGATGCTTGAGCCAGTATGGTCAGTTTTTCATCTCTCTCCCTTCCTTCCCCCCCCCCCCCCCAGAAACCAGCCGCTTGCCCAGGAGCCCAACAGAGCCCATCTATGTGCCTCCTCTTCGGCTCAGCTGCCGCTGTTTGGTTTTTAAGCTGTTTACCTCCTTCCAGGCCAGAGTCTTTGTTTTTTTTTTCCACCGGCCAAGGCAGGAAAAAATTTTTTATCGGTGTCCTTGCTGCTTCCTGTTGCCCATGGTCAGAGGCACGACAAATTCTTTTCTCTGTAGAGTGTGTGTGTGTGGGGGGGGAGGGTGAAGGCAGCAGTCCCAGCCACACCCTCCAGGCTGTTGTTCTTTCTCTCCCCCCCCCCCCCCCGGCTTCATCCATCAAAGCGGGCAGGCAGTTGCTATGGGAGTTGCCGCCTGTCTTTCAACTGCTCCTTGGGGATGGGTGAGGGAGGGAAGTCGAAGGAGCTGGAAACACAGCAGCCCTCGCGATCCCGCCTGGACTTCGGCAGACAAAGGATGCCAGAGTTCAGAAAGCAGCCAAGCTGTGCTTTAATGCGTGATCGGTCCACATCAGACAACCCAAGCCGGTTCTAGCTGCTTGGTTTTTCCAAGCCAAGGTTCTAGCCCTTAATGTCTGAGGGTCTCTTGGTTCCCAAGGGGAACTGAGCAGGACTTGGCTCTTGAATCTGTCCACGTCTTGCTTTCGTAAAGCAAATTATAAGGTTGACCAATAAGTTTTTTTTCTCTCTCTGTAGATCAGTTCCCCCCCCCCCCATGTACAACTTTGCATGTCACAGCAACAAAAGGAAACTAGTCCAGTCACTTCCATGAGCAAGGGTTGGATCCTGGCCTCAAACAGCAAGACCAGCCTTTTCTCTCAAGCTGTGTTTACCCAGCTTGTTGATGATCACGGGTAGCTTGTGTGCACTCAGAAAGATGCACGTATGTCTTACCCTTTCGCTCCTGCCACAAGAAGCGGGCAACCTCCTGGCAACAGCAGAAATAAATAGCCCTGCTAACATTGCCTCTTGCCCCGTCGGTCAGAGCTCAGGGATCAGACTAGGATTTTTTCTGGGCAGCAGTGATGATGTGTTTGGAATTCCCTGACACCTACCAGCTGTTTCAGGGAATCCCGATGCATCCTCAGTCGCTCTCATTGTATGACGTCACTGTCTTGAGATTGCAGAAGGGGGGGGGGGAATCGGTGTTGTGCAGGGGTCTTCTTGCCTCAAGGGCTGTAGGAGGATGGCCAGTTTGGTTTCCCCAGTATGGCAGCCTGCTTTCTGAAGGCGCAAGCGTTAGCTTTTCTCCTGGCCAGTGCCCACTTTAGGGGGATCGACTGGCCTCCAGCTCAGCATGGTAAGCTCTGTCCCAGGCCCCTTGCAGCCAGCCAGCCTGCCTGCCTGTCTGTGCAGATCGCAACCCTCTGCTTGTCGGGTCCCCTTGCCTGGCCGGCAGCCAAGGGGGAATTTTCCGAGCCAACCGTGTCCCAGGGAACAGCTGATTGGAACAAAAGAGCATTTTCAAAACCCCAGCAGCTTCTCTGCTCCCAACGCAAATAGCTTTTGAATTAGCGCAGAAACGCCAGCTCGGTGCCCGGTTGCAAATGGAGGTGGTTTGTTCGGCCCCAGACCAAGGCTGGGAAGTGGGGGGGGAGTGGAATTCCAGGGAGTCTGGGGCTGGCTGAACAGCTCCGTCCTCTGAAACCGAGTCTTCCTCATTGCAAGCAATTCTCTTCTTTCCTGTGTAACACTAGAGGAAGCCTGAATTGCACTTCCGGTGTCTGGCTTCTGTTTGGAGGGGCGGTGGAAGGTGTTTGTAGCAACGCTTGCGCCAAGCAGCTGCCGGGGAGTTCTGCATCACCCGAGAGCCGTGGGAAGCCGAGTGGCCAGAGCAGTTGGGGGAGCCGAGGCAGCTGACCACGTCAAGAAGGCAGTTGCCAAGGCTTTGAGGTGGCCCGGGACTCCGGGAGGCCGCAGCCAGGCCTCTTGGAAGTGTGCTGGGGGCCGGCAGGCGCAGGGCCTGTAGCGGGGAAGGCCTCCTCAAGGCAGCAAGTCATCAAGAGAGCCAGCGCAGCACAACCAAAGAGAGTGAGACTCGGGTTCAAATCCCTGCTCGGCTGTGAGGCTCGCTAGATGGCCTTGGGCCATCCAAATGTAGCCCTGTTGTCTCAGCCCTGACAGGGTGGTTGTGAGGAGAAAGGGAGGGGGGGCGGCTGGCCGGTTTATGCCACCCTGAGCGGCTTTCAAGGGAAGAGGGAATGAAAATGCAGTGAATTGGGTGTGGAGATACGGCACTCCCAAGCGATTCCCTTTTGCGCAGCCAGACGAGCATCTCCAAATGCAGTGGGGGTTGTAGCAGTGGCAGGCAGGAGACGAGGGATCTTGCTTTCCCATGATGCTTCAGGGCAGCTCCCAGCGTGTGGGTTTATGATGCTTGGAATCCAGTTAGCAGCTTCCAGCCAAAGTGCTTGTCCTGTTTCCATTTGTGGGCACCGTTGTCGATGGGCAGGATTCCTCTCCCGTGCCTGTTGCTTATGCCTCACATACCCTCCCTCTGTCCCGCTCCAGGTAAAGAGGCCATGTTGAGGCAGAAGGACTACGAGACGGCCACCTTGTCGGACATCAAAGCCCTGATCCGGAAGCACGAGGCCTTTGAGAGCGACCTGGCGGCCCATCAGGACCGCGTGGAGCAGATCGCAGCCATCGCGCAAGAGCTGAAGTAGGCCTTCCTCTGGGCTGGGTTTTTCAAGCTGCTCTTTTCCAGGGGGGGGGAGGGGGGAAGCATCTCCTATCCTGGGCTGCAGTCGCTGTGTGCAAGTCTGGAATGGATCTTGGCTATGGAATCTGAGCAGCCTGAGAATCGCGACGGCTTCCATGTTTTAAAGCCGCAGAAAAACACCGCAGGGTATGTTTAGGGCGAGGATAAAGCCTGCGGTGCGAAATGGAGGTCCAAAGTGTTCCACTTTCGCTGTCGTCGTTTGGGCGCCGAGAATCTCCTCTTAGATCCTTAATGTCCTCCCTTCCTGCAAAACTGCAATGCCTGGGTTTCCCTGCGGAGAGAGGGTGGCTGAAAACCATTTTGAAGTCTTTGGTGTGGGTATCCCCAGAGTCTCGGCCACCCTTGCTCTTTCCAGTCACTCCTCGGCATCAGCCAGAAATCTGGAAGCCACCCTCGGTTTACGCAGACCGGCCCCTGCACAACGGGCGAAATCAGGTGGTCAAGCTTTTCCTTGACCGTACCATTTCACACTGCAGGGGGTTGCTCTATGTTTGAAGGCTCCCTCCCAACTCAGGTAGAAAACTAGCTCTTTCCATGACATGCTAGCTTTCTGTGGGCAGGGTTCTTTTTTTTTTTTTTCTTCCGTGGGGAGCATTCAAATATGCCACCCACATCTGCAGTGGTCGACGCAAGATTTTTCCAATTATTCTGCTGGCGGTATAACCACACTCTTTCTCCTCCCGTTTTAATTCCAAAAAGCTGAACGTTGCGCAGAAATCCACATTTTTTTTCTCTCCAAAACATGAAAGGGCAAAGGTGACATCAGAGCTTGGCCCTGAAATACAGGCAGGCCTGGAGAGGGGGAACCTCTCCCCCCCCCCCCCCCGCCAGCCCTAACAGCTGGTCCACTGCCTCCTTGCAGAAGCTGTCAGGGCCTCTTGCCACCCCTGCAGGCTCCTTCTGGCTCCCCCCCCCCTTCTGAGATCCCGGTTCTTTTTGGACCAGCCGTCGCCTCCAATGTGGACTGTCCACTCGCCACCCGTTGCGCCAGGGCGTTCTTTGCATCCTATACAGGAGGAAGCCGCCGTTTCTGAGCCGTTTGCAAGTGTACGTTCCGCACAAAAAATAGCCCTGGGTTGGTTGCCGTAGTGCCTGGCCCAGGAGCCTGTGCAACTCGGGTTGTCTTGCATACAAAGAGAGACTGTGCGATATTTTTGACAAATCCAAAATAGCAGTCTCACTCTCTCTCTCTCCCCCCTCCCCTCCCCATTTGTCACTTAGGATCTCTTTCCAAGCCATCCTTGGCTCTTGCAGAGTCTGCGGGGATCACACCTCTTTGGAAAGAGTTCCTAACACAGGTTCTTCTCCCCCACACACACACATACACCCTAAATACACAGTACCCCTTTTGTTCTCCTTCCCTCCCCTCCCTTTTTATGTGGCTAGAATACGGTTTTTGTAAGAGTTTGCTGCGGACTTTTTTTTTTTCCCACCCAGATAAACTCGCATACAATTAGTACACACAGAGGCGAGAGCCTGGCCGGGCTATGAATGGAGCCTCTTATTCCAGGGGCTGGGAATAGCAGAAAACACGGCCGTGTGTGTGTGTGTGTGTGTGTGTGTGTGTGTGTGTGTGTGTGTGTGTGTGGCCAGCAGCATGACTTCATGGAGAGAACTCGCTCGCTCAGCCTGAAATAGGACGCGAGCTGTTGCTGCGTTTAAGGCGATGCTGGGAATATTTTGGCGTCTTTTCTCCCAGTCGCCCCTGGGCCTGGCTGCTGCCTCTGTGCATTGAAGAGCCACACTTTTCGCTTTGGGGCCATTCGCAGACACACCCTTTGCAGCTTCTCTGACTTGTTGCAACTGGTTTCCTCCTAAGTGTTTTGCTGGGTGACAAATGCCCTTCGTGGCACTTCCTGGGCATCTTGGCTCCATCTCCTACGTCGACATATCTGTGCCTGGCCTTTCCAGAGGCAATCTGCTAAAACATCGCCCTGGGGGGTGGCTGGGGACCCACTGAGGAGGCAGAGTGCTCCGCCACCCAGCCAAAGATCCCCACCACATCCCCACGCAGGAATTGGGGAGACCAATTACAAGGGAGGTGTCGCCCTCCAGTGCCCAAGAGCTGTTACTGCAGTACTTAAAACGTGTTCATTAATCAAAGGGCTCATATACCACACGTAGGCAGAGTAATTAAAGTGACACGCCTGTCCCTCTTTGTTGCGGTTGGGGGAATATTTGCAGATAGGAAACTGGTTCTCAGGTGGAGAGGGGAAGGAATATCCCCCGCAATCACACTCTGATCACTTGGATCAAACAGGCTTCACTATCTAGTGCCTGCCCCAAAGCACACAACTCTCTCCATTGGCTGGCCAGATTAGCCCCATAATTCAGACTCAAGGCTGCCTCTAGCCAGGAAGCAGGGACTCTCTTGCAACAGACTTCGTCTTGGGGGGGTTGTCTGTTTCTCCCCCATCCTCCTTAACCAGCTGTGCCCGAGGTGTTCATGGCAAGATGATGGTTCTAGGCAGGGCTCCCATCCTCCCCCAACACGGGTCCGGCCTGGACTAAAGCTGCCCTTCTTTTGCCCCTGCAGTGAGCTGGACTACTACGATTCCCCCAGCGTCAACGCCCGGTGCCAGAAGATCTGCGACCAGTGGGACTCGCTGGGGTCCCTGACGCACACCAGGAGGGAGGCGCTGGAGGTGAGCAGGAAGCCCCCCCCCCCGGTGGCTCGTCCCATTGTTCTCGATGCCTGTCCTGAACTCTTTTGACCTGACTGATCCTTGCAACCTCCCCCCCCATGCAGAAAACAGAGAAGCAGCTGGAGACCATTGACCAGCTGCACCTGGAGTATGCCAAGAGGGCCGCGCCCTTCAACAACTGGATGGAGAGCGCCATGGAGGACCTGCAGGACATGTTCATCGTCCACACCATCGAGGAAATCGAGGTAGGAGGAGGGAGGTGTCGGCAGGGAGGGGCTGTCGCTGGGAGGTGGAGAATGTGCTGCCTGCACTCTTCTCGGGCATCTCTCTTTCGGTGAACCTTGGGCCGCAGGGACCTTGGTTTTACCCAACGGTGCATATACGCAACAGGAGTTAAATGTGGACACCTGTAGGCTGGGAGAAAATGGGTTTTTAATTGAAGTTCTCTTGTAATCTGGGCTGTGTGTGTGTGTGTGTCCCTTTTTTTAACTGTTTGTGAGCTACCGGCATAAACACGCTTTTATAAATAGAATCAAAGGAGAGTGAGCCGGGCAGACAGCAGGCTACCTAGCTGTTTGTGCAGCGTTCAAGGGAGGAGGGTGCAGGGGCCGGGATTCAATCTGGCTTGGGGGGGGGGGGGGAAACGCAGCTCACTTCCTAACCCAGCCACACGAGGCGCACTAGAGCAATTCCTGGTCCATGCTGGGCAGCGATGAGCTTTGGCCTCCAGTGTCGGGTCTGCCACCTGCATCCCATTGGCGGAGTTTCATCCTCGGTGCCCATCAGACTCAGTGCCCTTGTTTCCACCCAAGCATCTTCTCTCTTGCAGGGCCTGATCGCCGCCCACGACCAGTTCAAATCCACCCTGCCCGACGCAGACAAAGAGCGCGAGGCCATCCTGGGCATCCAGAGCGAAGCGCAGAGGATCGCCGACTACAACAACATCAAGCTTTCCGGGAACAACCCGTACACTTCGGTCACTCCCCAGATCATCAACTCCAAGTGGGAAAGGGTGCGTGGATGTTGGGGTTGGCCGGGGGGGGGGAGGGAGGCAGGCCGGCCGGCCAGGGGAGAGAGTGGCTGGTGGGTGGCTCCGAGGCACAGCACTGAATCGCGGCTCTTTCTTCGCCTGAGCAGGTCCAGCAGCTAGTGCCAAAGAGAGATCACGCCCTGATGGACGAGCAGAGCAAGCAGCAGTCCAACGAACACTTGCGCAGGCAGTTTGCCAGCCAAGCCAACATCGTTGGGCCTTGGATCCAGACCAAAATGGAGGTGAGAGGCTTGGGGCGTCTGGAAACAGGCCCCCCAGAATTGCAGCAGGATGGGGTCTCTGCTGCTGCTGCGAATTCACTCGGTGGCCTTGAGCAAGCCGTTCCTCCTCAGTCTTCCCCATCTGCAATATGGGGATAATAACACTTACCAAACTGGTGAAACGGCTGTGAAGCACTTTGCGCTGGACAAAGTGACGGCTCTCTACCGGCCTGTCCGGGGCGAGGAAGGCCCGGCTAGCTCTTGTTTGCGGCTTCTGAGGCTGTGCCGCTTTCCGCCCCCCTGCCCAGGAGATCGGGCGCATCTCCATCGAGATGAACGGCACCTTGGAGGACCAGCTCAACCACTTGAAGCAGTATGAGCAGAGCATCGTCGACTACAAGCCCAACATCGACGTCCTGGAGCAACAGCACCAGCTCATCCAGGAGGCCCTCATCTTCGACAACAAACACACCAACTACACCATGGAGGTAGGGAAGGGGGCGGGGCTTGGGCTGCCAGGCTTAACTCTTCAGGCACTGGAATGCCTGCGTCCCCAGGGGGCTCACGTTCTGGGTCCTTTTTGCTGCAGACCTGCCAAGGAAAAGGAGGTGATTTGGAGCCTGGCCCGGGGGGGGGGGGGGGGACAGGACCTGGCCTTGTGTATCACCTTGGTGTCCTCTCTAACGAGGTGTCTCATTAACATATCTAATTTTTTTTTTAATGGAGCAAGTCTCGGAGACCTGCCATGTCCTGGCAAGGCTGAGCCCCTACTAGGTCTTGAGGGCGAGACTGGCTGGTCTCAATCGCTGCTTTCTCTCCCCCCCCCCACCCCAGCACATCCGCGTCGGATGGGAACAGCTCCTCACCACCATCACCCGGAACATCAACGAGGTGGAGAACCAGATCTTGACCCGGGACGCAAAGGGCATCAGCCAGGAGCAGATGCAGGAATTCCGGGCCTCCTTCAACCACTTCGACAAGGTAACCTGGGTCAGGCGACGGTTCCCGTCTCCAGTATTTCTTGGAAGTGCCAAAGTACTTTTTCAGGAGCGCCAGCCGGGCTGCTGTCGGGCGCCCACGTCTTTATGCTGCCTTCCTCCGCGAAACGGGGGGGGCAGCGCACGTCCCCCTTGCCTGGAGCGCTGCCCTCATTCCGCACTGCAGCGCCATTGGGGGGGGGAAGCGGCCGATCCCCACCTCGTCTGTATCCGTGCTAATTTTGAAGGGTGCCTCTGCACCTCAGTCTTGCTTTCCCGCCTTGGCCATTCAGAGCAGGGGTGAGAGTCTTTTTTGCCCAGAGGAAATCGGCTGGGGGTTGATGCGTTGGCCTGTCGGATAGAGCAGTGGAGGGAGCGTAGTGGGGAGAGTCGGTGCGTGTGTGTCGCTGGCTCCTTGTCCCGGTTGTCGCACGGGTTCCGGCTCTTGCCGTTTTCGTATCCTGACTCCCAGGTTCATGTGCAAAGTAGTTTGCACATGCTTGCAGGTCGCTCGATGCCTTGCGGGGGAGCGTGCCAGCGGCGTCCCCTGAGAAGCCCGGGTTTTGTGATGCGCAGTCTGTGGCGGCTCCTTCACACACATGCCGGTAACCGCCTCAAGTGGCGACCAGGCGTGCGTGAACCAGCCCTGGAGGGGGGAGACATGTGGCGGTGTCTGAGCGACTTCCAAGTCACTCCCCCTGGCTGAGGGTCCATAGGGCTCCTTCCTTCCCCGAGCAGCCAGCGTTGAACTAACGGCGTGTCTTTTCCCTTCCCCCCCCCTCCCTTGCCGTGCGCACGTGGGCCACCCTCTGCCCGTCCCTGTGTGTGGCCCGGTGGCAGGACCACGGTGGCTCCCTGGGACCCGAGGAGTTCAAAGCCTGCTTGATCAGCTTGGGATACGATGTGGAGAATGACAGACAGGTACCTGGCGCCCGTCCAGCCGCCCACCCGCCTCCTGGTGATGGTGCAATTAACGCTGTCTCCTTTCTCTCTTCCTTCACCCGCCTCCTTTTCCTCCGCCCATCCCGTTGTGACTGTTTGTGTCCGGTTTTTGTCCCCACGCCTGTCCATCTTCTGGTGACTTGGCATCTCGATGACTTTCCTGACTGACTTTCTCTGCGTCTCTTTTTTCCTTCCTTCCTCCATGGGGCTGTTGCTCTGTCCTCCCTTTCATCTGTGCATGCCCTTCTCCATTCTGGGCCCTCCTGGGCTGCCCCTTCTTCCGCTGCTGCGGTGGCCTCCTCCTTCCCTCCCCCCCTCCCTGTCTTCCTCCTCCTCCTCCTGTCGGAATAGAAGCGTACGGGGAGCATGGACACCGATGACTACCGCGCCCTCCTTATCTCCACGGGATACAGCCTGGTACGCCGCTTTCTCTGCTTGTCCCTGTCTCTGCCTTGCGCTGTCCTTGATGGTACAACCCAGAGTGCTGTGTTTGTGTGTCCCCTGTTGCTGCTGACCGGGGGGGGGGGCAGGGGGGGTACAATGGGATTTAAAGTTCATGGTGGGGGTGGGAAATGCATGTAACTTGCAAATATCCTGCAAATATCCCCCGTATGCCTATTTCCAAATATCAATGCAGGGGCTTTTTTAAAGCAACCAAGGGAAAGGGGGGGGGGGGGGGAGAATCCTTTACTCTTAGAGCAGCAACAGACCTCCCTTTCCACCAGACACATTGCCAGACTCCGCTTCCCATGAGCTCCTGACCTGGCGAGGGGCTTTTTCAAAAATGGGGTCACTGGTCCGAGCGCTTTGGCATGTTGCGGGGATGGGCGGAGTTCCAGAAATGCGGCAAGCGCTTGTCCAAAGCTGGGGTCTTTCGGGGGGTTTGTGTTGAATGCCTCTTTCCTCCTCTCCCCCCCCCCCCCCCCGGCTAGGGAGACGCAGAGTTCAACCGGATCATGAGCGTCGTGGACCCCAACAACAGCGGTGTTGTCACCTTCCAAGCCTTTATCGACTTCATGTCCCGGGAGACGACAGACACGGACACGGCGGATCAGGTCATCGCCTCCTTCAAGGTCCTGGCGGGAGACAAGGTGAGTTTGCCGAGGAGGCGGGGGGGGGGCCGAGAGGGGCTCTGCTAGGGCTCCCTCTGCCAGCCGACAGCTGTCGAGGAGGGCAGGGTGGTGGGCATTGTCTGTCTGAAATCTCGCAAGCCAGAGAGGTGGCTAGGTATGAAAGCGCCCAGGGGTCGGGGGGGCTTCCTCGTGCGTCGGTGTGTCTGCTGTGCTGCTTGCTCCAGTCTCCTGTTGTGCGTTTGGGTCGAACCCGGTTGCCAGCCCCCTTGCTGGGGGCAGCATGGCCAGCTGTGAGCAGCCCTTGGGTCCGTCCCGCCAGAGCCAGCGTGCGACCGCTCAGGCCACCCCTCTCTCTCCCCCGTCTTTCTTGCTCAGAACTACATTACGGCGGAAGAGTTGCGGCGAGAGCTGCCTCCGGACCAGGCCGAGTACTGCATTGCCCGCATGGCCCCTTACCAGGGCCCCGATGCCATCCCGGGAGCCCTCGACTACAAGTCCTTCTCCACGGCGCTGTACGGCGAGAGCGACCTGTGAGGCGGAGGTGGCAGCGGCGACGGCGGCGGCAACAGCAAGCGCTGGCGCTTTTTGGGGGTGGGAGCAGCAGTTAGGTTTCCCTCCATGCTGTATTTACACACACACACTCTCTCTCTCTCTCTTTCACACACAGACCCAGCAGCGGGGACGTTTCTCTCTCTTTCCTCTCCTGTTTTTTCTCTCTCTTGAGGACAGAATGCTGCCTCTACGCTGGGCAACTGCGGGAGCAGACCGGCGTCACTCTCTCTCTTTTTAATGCGCATCCTACAGGCACTGTTACCTATGCAATGGTCGCGATTCTCTTCCTTTCCTCGGGTGTTTGACTGGGGAGAGGCTTGACAGGTCTGTCTCCCCCCCCCCCACCACCCCCTTTACCTTTTTATTGCGTTGCAGTGGAGAGAGAAGGGAGGTCCATGGGCTGCCAGCCAAGGGGGGGGGGGAGAGTCCAGGAAACGTCCGGCCCTGCGATTCAGATGGCTATTTTTGTTAAATACAGATCCCGGTTTATTTTTGTTTTTCCTGTCATGTTGAAGGGCGGAAAAAAAAGAGCGTTTTGCTACTGGTTGGCATGTTTTCTCTCCCCCCCCCCCCCGGTGCTTTTGTTTTGTTTTTCTTAATTTATGCGCCTGAGTAGCAGAAATCCCGGCACAGCGCAATAATAACGCCCCCAGCAGCGTCTAGATTGGGAGGCTTGCAAGTGTCTTCCCCCCCCCCCAGTGGAATGGGCTCTCCTGTCTGTTTCTGTTCCTCAACAGCTAGCTGTGCTAGACGGACTGTGGGAACTCGCCCCTTCTTGTGGGTCTCTCCCCCCACCCCACCCCCAGGTGGGCCCCAGGGAACACGCGTTCATCACAGCCACCCGTTTCGCTCACATAGTCCTTGCCCCTCCACTTTTGGACTCAGCCAGGGCAAATCTGCCCAGGGCAGGAGCTGCTTCCAGACTTCTGATTCGAACTCGGCTCTGCCCTTCTGTCGTTCCTGGTGCTGGGCACCCCCTTTGCACCCTGCTTGAGGAAAGGGGCCCTTCTCCGCTTGGGGGCTAGCCTCTTTTTGGAGAGGGCGGAGGAGGAGAGACTGCGCTGGGCTCTGGGGAGGGAAGCACCACACCTCCTTGCGCACGTCCCAGACCTCCAATGTGGAGGCCGTGCCTCTCCTTGGGGGGCATCTCTCGTGGCTGGCTGTTTGCTCCCTGGCGCTCGCAGGGGAAGCAAGCGCAGCATTCAGAGAGACGCCTGCTGCCCTCTCACTCTCCCTTACACACGAGGCCTCTCTCGCCCGGGTCGTAGCAGTCACGCCTCCTCTCTCCCGCCACCTTTTGTGTGCTGCTCGGGTTTTTCACTCAGCAATACCGGCCCCCAGACGGAGGGGGAAGCGCCACACGGGGGCCTTCCGAGAAGAGAGACGCCCCTACAAGATGACCGACAGCTTCCCGTTTGAGGGACGGGGGAATCGAGGAGCGCCACCGTCTTAGCCTTCAGGCCGCCTCTTGAGTGGGCAACGATTTGTCCAGTCTGCTTTTCTTTAGCGCACCGTTTTCACAGTCGGGTGTGTGTGTGTATGTGTGAGGGGCGAGAGACGCTTTCTCCCCAACCGGAGAAGTGAAATGGGGAGAAGCTTGATTCACAGGGGATCTCAACTCTTGATGCTTTGGGAGGGAAATTTGGAACGGCGGGGGGAAAGGCAGCCCCAAGGTCTTGCTTGCCCGCATCCGTGGACTGCAGGAAAGCGGAGCAGGACGTCTGGTTCGCCAACGGGACAGGAGCGCAAGGCGCAGACACAGGCGTCCACGTTTTTTCGGGGTGCCTCTGAAACTGCTTCCTCCTCCCCGTAGGGCAGAAGCTACTCTCTCGTTCAGTCTTCCTCTTCCCCCCCCTTCTCCTTCTCTCTCTCCCTCTTTCCCTGAACAACTCTTTAAATCCATCGCTTCATGCTTATATATAAATATATATATATATCTATTTTTTTGTAATTTCTTCATCATGGTGCAGGGTTTTCCGAGGACCAAATTTCAGCGAAAGAGAACCATGCAAAGATCTTTTTTTTTAAAAAAAGAGAAATTAAAAACACAGCAAAACTGTTGCAATTTAATAACGTCCAGATTTATTATTATTAAATATATATATTCATCTAGCATCGTATATTGCCGATGGGTGTTTTTTTTTTTTTCCTCCTCTTGTCTCTTCATCATGTAATTACACGGCTGACTGTAGCACTGGAAAACTGTAACATTCCCATGTCCCTTTTCTCCTCCTCCTCCCTTTTTTTGTGTTTTGGTTTTTTTAACTTTATTTTTTGTCTTCGGAAGGTTAGCTTATTTTATTGCGTTTTGCTACTGAACGCCCGTCCCTCGGAGCTCTGAAGGGCGGCGCGTTTCAGCCGATAGGGAATAGCCAGCTTTTTTCTGCCTCTGTTCAACATCACCATCATCATCGTCAATGTCTTCTAAAAATTTCCAAGCTTTCTGGGGAATCCAGCCCTCCTTCTCACTTTTGGGAGTAAGACAATAAAATGTAATATTTTTAAGGATGATTCTCTTCTGTCGTTTTTGTTCCCCTGCAACCTGTCGCATTTTTTTTCTTCCCTTGTTCTTAATGCGGGGGGGGGGGGGCATGCAGGCCTGTGTGGTCATTTGGGCAAAGGGCTTTGCTCCATGCGCAACTGCTTTGCAGAAGGAACTGCTCTAAATATCAGGTTGGAGAGCGTTTCCGGAAACCTTCTTGATCGGGCCTCAAAGAGGCCAATTTATCACACACGAATCACGAGGCTTGGCCACAATCCTCCACAAACCAGTTTGACTGGCAGAACTTGGGAGTGAATCCAGTTTTACCCTGGAGCGGATGAAGTTTTGTCAGGTCCTCCCCACTGTTCTTGACTAGCAGCTGTTCCCTGTGGGTCTTGAGCAGATGGGTCTTCTGCCTCTCCCACCCCCACTCTGAAATTCTTTAACTGGAGAGTCCAGGGTTTGAACCCTGAGACCTTGTGTGAGCGAGGGCAGACACCCGTGGCATTGACTTAACCCTTTTGCTTTTCTGGAAACGTATGACTCCATGATGACCACCACTGTGGCCCAGAGCCTTCCTGGCTCCCCAGCGGAGAGAATGAGGAGCGTGTCATGTGAGGTTTGAAAAGTCCTCCTAACGTAGGGAAGGTAAGTGCTCGGTTTTCAGATGTACGTGCCGGGTTTCTCTGCCACAAAAATGGCACCCCCGTCCATCGGTGTAGTCAGTTGCTTTTGAGAATTGCGGATCTGGTGGTTGGCACCTCTAGCGTGGGACAAAGCTGCCTCTGGGCTCTTTGGCATTCCAGGCAGAAATCCCAAGTTGTACCCTTGAAAGAAGCAATGCATGTCCATTTGCTACCTTCTGTCTAGAATTTATCTGTCGAGCACACGCAATTGGAGCATTTAACGGGTTTATTGTGGTGACGGCTTTCCTTGAAAGAGTCCAGGTGGCACAGTTACTGCAGAGTTTTGTCCTTTGTGTACAAACCGTCTTGATCTTTGGGTGCCGCTCACACGGCCCAGATGTCGCGTCGGCCTGCTTTCCTAGTTCAGGGTCAGGGTCGAGAGCGTGACTTCGCCCCCCATCTGCAAGACGCGTACCGACTGTGGCGAGATGCGGTGGGGCAGCTCCCACAGCACTCTGTTGTTCTCCATTATCTGGGAAAGAAAAGGGGGATGAACTAGGGGGACCCTCAACCATGGCAGGACAACAACTCCAAATATTTTGGAGGGCTGGTGGCCGTCCTGTTTTCCTACCCACACCCCCACGTAAGCCTAGAATAGTTTTGCTTGGTCAGAGCAAGGACGGTCTGACCTACCACTCTTGGGTGCTCCCAAACAGAGCAGGGACGTAATGGTCTTCCCTGTTGGTTGTCTGTCATCTGGTATTCAGAGGTAGAGTGCCTCCATACAGGGAGGTTCCATCGTGGCTTCTGGCTTTTGGAAGATCTCTTAATGCATTTGGCGGAATAACCCTGAAACCCTTTAAAAACTAATGGTCTTGAGTCCTATAAGTTTTTTTTTTTTTTGGTCTGGCTTGTGCCTACTGCCAGGCAGTTTAATTTTGGTGACTCTCTGTTTCATGGACCAGGACAGAACGGCATTCTCAAGTTGCATGAATCTTTTTCTCCTCCCTCTGCTCCAAAAGCCTCAAATGCTGGTAGCTTCTCCTGGAGCAAATGGTGGCCTGGTCCCCTTCCTTCCTAAATGCATCATTTTAATGTAAAAAATTCAGTATTGCAGATTGTAGCTGTGGTCACAGTCTTAGATGGCTTTAAAATGGAATTAAACCAGTTTATGGAATACAGTTGATAGGCCTGTACTATTAGCCAGGATAGCCATGTGGAACCTCTGTGTTCAGGAGCAGTATACCACCGTTTCTGGGGGGGAAGGCCGCTCATATTCTTACCTAAAGAGGCTTCCTGGTTCCCACCCACCTCCACCACCACCCCAGTGTTGGGATGGGGTATCCTGACTCCCTCTTCTCCCCTCCCACAACCTCACTGAGGACTAGAGCCCCCTACAACCTTGTAGCCAGTGCTGGTGACGGCGAACTGCATCTCGAAGTGTTGCCCTTGCCGTAAGGTGCTCAGCGTCGTCACCTCTTTTCCCCACTGCCTGTCCTGGCGGCTGTTGAGCGTCACAATGGCAGAAGAGGACGGCGGGGGCCCTTCGAAGCGGATGTGGAACTTGAGGGGGACGTCGGCCCCAATATATTGTCCGCAAACAAAGTCGACGTTGAACCTGAGGAAAGAGACTGGAGTCATTCAGCGGCCTGTCTGTTGTTCAAGCCCTTTTTTCAGATTGAACCCTGCAGTGGTGGTAAGAGTCAAAATAGCGTTTGTAAAATTCTGCCAACCTTTTCTGGCTCTCTCATTGCGCCATTCACAGCCACCTGCCTGATGAACGCGATAATAATGATGGGCAAAAGAGTCACCTGCTAAATGTCTGGGGGACTGATGTGTTCTTCTTAAGGGTACAGGAGCTAGACCAGCAAAAAAAAGTTGGCAACTTTTGTTCAAGGTTTGGCTTAGGTTAGGAGGCTTATGGTTTGACCGTGGGCAAATCACTTCTCTCTCAGCTTTGCTGTTGAAAAGGAGGTCGTTGGGGTCTCTCTCAAATCCCATCAGTTATGTGGGTTGGCGATGATTCCCCAGAAAAGAAGGGATGACACTCTGCACATGATCAGAAACATCTTGAAGTAGTGCTCCACAAGTCTCAAGCCTGAGTACAGCTGTTGCAGGGTGAGGGTTAGCCCTGCCTCGTCTCAGATTAATTTTGCCCAGCGTTTTGGGCAAAAGGCAAAAAACATTCTCTTCATGTCTTTTATGCAATTAGTACTGGGCATTGAATCCATTCCCTACATACAAGATTTGTGCAAACTTACCCTTTGCTCTGTTGTGGAATGAAACCTTTCAGCCTCATTACTGACCCTGTGCGCAGGCCCAGTGGGATAGCTCTGTTGTACGGCATCTCCTGCAAGGGAGAAAAAAACAAATTGAGGAGCTTTGTAATTGCTGTTCACATGTTTCTAGTCCTCTTGAGGACTGGAAAAAAAGACAGTTTAATCTCAGAACACACTCGTGGTCCAGTCCATGAACAGTTGGGCCGGGGTTCTGGATTCGAGTAGCATCTGGCCTTACTTCCTGTGTCTTGTTTCCTAATCGGCTGTGGTACAGATGCAGAAATATAGTTGAGTATCCCTCTTCATGTTGTGGATTGGTTACATTTTACTCCTGCCTTTCTTCCAAGGAGCTCAAGTTAGCATATCTGGTCTGTCTTTACCTGTGAGGTGGTTTTCACTGAGAGATAGTGACTGGCCCAAGATTGCCCAGCAAGTTTTTTTATGGCAGTGTGGGGATTTGAACCCAGCTCTCATAGTCGGAGTCGAGCACTCTGTACACGCCGTGGCTCTGAAGCCCCCATCTTGCCTCTCCTATACATAGTTTTTGTTGCAGAGAGCTGATTTGTTGTTTTTGGGGGTATGATCTGTCTTTCCCAGGACTTTGCACTCTCGGCTCTCCTTAGCAATGAACTCACATGAGCCCCGTTTTCATCATGTTGCAGAAATGCAGATTTGGAAGGGGAAAAAAGTTGCGGGCTGCTTGAGCGGCTCGTTGATGATGAAAAATGACTCGGGGAGAGTGAAACGCCTTTCAGGTTCTGCAGAATCAACAGGTCGTGCGCTCCTTTCCTTTTTTTTTGTTTGCAAGTTGCAGGCAGCTCCTTGATAGCTTGCCATTCTGGAGAAGGAGAGGCGTTCTTGGGAATACTGGTGATGTCGCCGCTTGGGTCGACCGGCACCATTCCAAGCAGGGCCAGTGGGCCGGGCTTGTTGCAGATTCTGGCAAAATTACTGGGAAATCCCAAGTGAGTTTCAGTTCCTCGTCCCTGTAAATGGGACAACCAAGATGATGCCCTAATCATGACAGGAGCAGACATGAGTTCCCTGGAGGAATGAGGTTGTCATTGGGCTGACAATGGGCTGGCTTGCTTGTTTTTCTAATTGCTTCTCGTTCGTAAAACAAGGTCTAAGTGGTTCAAATTCGTAAGGATGCAAAATACATCCATAGATAAGTTCGTCATTTCAGAAATTCACCTTAGAACATTATCTCATCAAACGTTGCCATTTTCACAACCTAGAAGAACCCACATTACTGTCTATCACTATGTTGTGTTTTCTTTGTGTGAAATCTGCTAGAGACCCAATTTTACCCCTAGTGCATTTGGTTGAGGTCTTGTCTTTCCCGGCATTGTAGATACGGTTAAAATGTGTCATTTTTGACTGAATCTCTACCTGTTGACTTTATCGATAAAAACACTACTGTGGTCATGCCCTTAGGGGGATATCTGTCTTATAGTGTTATACTGGTTTTGCCATCCAGGTTTCCCCAAAGAATTCTGACATGATGATTCGGTATGGGTACTGGCCCTTAGGTGTTTGAGCCCTGTTCCCCTGGAGTACTACAGTTCCCAGAATTCCCTGGGAAGGAAAAATGACTTTGAAACTTGGTTTCTCAGCCTCAGTTCCCATATCTGTGAAATGGGCTTAGTTATGTGACCCAACCTTCACCTGCCCCCACTACCTGTCATTGACAGACTTGGGGGGGGGGAAAGCACCAGAAAACAGACCTCAGACATTTATCTCCCTATATTTACACAAGCTTGCAAACTGCTGGAGCTATCTGATTTTTGAATAGCCTCTGGGCTTGAGGCAATTACTTACCTGATCTTTCCATCACCCGGGACCCACCAGAAATCAGGTTGTGATCCACCAAGTTTGAGAAACACTGCGCTATACAATAATTACGTTCAGTGGTATATAAAAAGCTGACAGTGTGGGCTGAAGATAGACCACAAATGCAGAAAAGCTGCAGACTAGGCCTATTGGGGTGATCCAGGGCGAGGGGCTTCTGTACCTTTAAGAGTTGCTCAGGAGAGGGAATTTTGGCAGGTGCTGCTTCTGCAGGGTTGAGAAAAGCTGCACTGGTTGCTGGAAATGGCAAGACGTCTAGTACAGCTCCTCACTCCCGGGTTCCCTGGCTAGTTAGCAGCCCCAGCACCTGCTACTGCTGCTAGCTAACAGCTACGCTTCTTGTCCTGCCTTTAGTCTCTCTTCTCCCATCTCCCAATTTCATGGACCAGGACAAAACAACATGGAACAGATTATTCTTGTTTACTTACAAGGGTTTCATATACTATCGCCATCTCTGCTGCACCTGGGCTGGAGACAACACAAAATCGGCGCCTTTCAGGTGTCAGAAGTCGGTTCCTTTTTATAGAGGCTGCACTCTCGTTCCGGTGTGTGGCATCGCACAGTGTGTCAATCTGCCCACACCCAGTGATTTTGCACTGAGTCAGGCTTCCCCCCCGAGGGTGATGTCATCGCCCGATCTATGACTTGCTGTGCAAGGAGGATACATCAAACCAAAAGGCCGGTTCCTGGGAGGTGTCATCGCGCCCTCCTTAGCCAAGAGGGAGGCATTTGGTTTCCCTCCAAGCTTCAGGGAGCAACAAGAGCAGAGTGTGCAAATGGGGGGGGGGGCGAACTGGGGCTTCTGGCTTGGAGGAAGAACTCAGCTTCCCCCCCCCCCCCCCGCTCACAAATGGAGGCACGTCTGACAGCCAGCAACTAGTTCCACAAACCAAACAAGCAGTTCAGGTGAAGAACTTGGACAGCGTTTGACGTCTGCTAGGAATGCTCTGAGAGCAGGTGTAGCAACCGGGTATGAGCCAGGAGACTGTCATGACTTCCACGTGCAAGCCAGGTGTGTAGGCAAGTCCTCTCTCTCTCTCTCTCTCTCTCTTCCCCCCCCCCACCTTGGTAACATAGGGATAAGGAAACTGGCCTACCTTACAGGCTTGTTGTAAAGAGTGCACAAAGGCACAGTATAAATTTAAAGTGCGTTGACTGCCCTTGCGCACAATAATGAACTAGCAGCAGACAACCGCCTGTTTACAAAGCCAAGATTCAAATGTCTGGCTGTCAGTTCACAGCTTTCCTGGGCTGTTGTGTGTCTGAAGGTTCAGGTAATTTACTTAGTGGGGCGATGGGGCGCATGAGCGGTGTAAGCCAGGGGGTGTTCATGATCTGCTATGCGCTGCACAGGTGAGCCTAGATAAAGCCTGGTGTTGCCCCCTAAGCTGAAGGTAATGAGTAGTGGCTTGCCTTGCACGCTCATTGTGTGTGCCCAGTTTCTTTATTCTTACGTGTGATCGGTATTGAAGTAAGTGTGTTGGCAAAAATAAGGCATTGGGATAGAGGAAAATACCAGTGCAACTCGGCCAGGCAGGGCCTGCATTTGAGTTCCTTTCTCAGGAAGGAACTAGAAACCAGTGTCAAAGTTTTGGTTTCCTGGAGAGCACTGCTGCTCACCCCCGATGACCTCGTTCCTCCCAATTTTCTTCTCGAAAGAAAAAGCTGAAGGGAGGCGGAGCCTGGCAGCAGGGGGAGGAGCCTCATGGCAGCTGCCCTTGTGTCAGCATGGCACTTGATCAATATCGGGGGCAGAGAGATGGCCATCGTCTCAGCCGGACCCTCTAAGTCTTAGCTCTGGCATCCCTCCACCACCAAGCCCAGCTCCTTTTATGTGTGGACACAGACGCCAGGCTGCTGTAGCCTGTTTCAATGTGCTTTATTGAAGCTGCCATGTGTGATGTGGACTCGAATGAATGAGACGAGGCAGGTCCCAAGGCCAGGAGGGTGAGAGAGAGACGCCCCTGGGTGGGTGGTCTTGCACCCCATCCTCACCGCCAGGGCTCAGTACTGGATGTAAGACAGAACCACATCCCCCGTGATCTCCAGCCTGTCGATTTGCTGGAAGTTGTGGAAACGGTGGTTGTAGTTGAAGAGGGGCTGCCCGTTGGCAAAGACCTTGAACCGCTGGTTCCCGCATCGGATGGAAAGCTGTTTTTGGGGAGACAAAACGCAGAGTTAGATGCAAGGAATCTGCCCCTCTCCCTAGCGCAGTGATGGCAACCCAGTTGGCATTTTTGAAATTGCCTAAC
Source organism: Plestiodon gilberti rubricaudatus (assembly GCA_026170595.1). Lineage (NCBI taxonomy): Eukaryota > Metazoa > Chordata > Lepidosauria > Squamata > Scincidae > Plestiodon > Plestiodon gilberti. The sequence goes on from JANXHW010000011.1 coordinate 10,561,139, forward strand.
TTGACTCTGCTGGTGTGTCATTCCTTCCCCCCCCCCAACTTTTAATAGTACTTTGACTATTGCTACTTTTAATAGTAATTTTGAATTGAACTGAACACATTGCATTTTATTTAACATCAATTAGTGACTTTTTGGTTGCTGAGTTTTACTAGATAATAATTTGAAAGAGGTTTGACAAAACCCCTGTCCTAAATGTTCAAGACAAGCCTGTAAAAGCTGCAAAAATGTAAGGTGTGTCAGGGCCCTGGGTGCGAATGCTGGTGTGTCAACCCAAAATGACCTCGTGTGTCACCGGTTCGCCATCATGGCCCTAGAGGGTTAATCTGCACTACACGAGTGGAGTGCTCAAGTCCTGCTCTTGAACCTTTGGGCAGAAGACAACAGGCTGAGAAGGAACCACCAACTAATACACCATCATTTGGTTTTGAATGACACCATGCAAAACTTAAAGGGGGGAAAGAAGGGAGAAGTTTCATCTCTTAGCAAACAGTTTCTAGAACAGAAGGAGCAGGAACATGAGTGTGTGGCCAGATTTACCATCTGATAAAGGAACCTGTTTAGGGTTGCCAACTCTGACGAAAGCTGGCCCTTGAGACACTTTCCCCAACATAGTGTAACGGGGAATTCCTGAAAATGCCAAGATTGCTTTCAGCTGTCGCCTAAAAATGGCAGCTGATTCCTAAACCAACTTGCCAGCCCTAAACCAGCTGGTTGTCTTAACTAGTAGAGAGGCTTTGCTGCTTAAGCTATGCAAAGTGCATTGAGCCTCTTCTTCACCAGATTGTCGAGGGGGCTACACAAGAACTAGGGTCAGTCACCACTGGCAAATGGATCGCTGTGTTCACCCCTCGCTTCTGGTCAAACCCCACGTTGAGCTGTGCAGAAGGCAGATCCTGCTTTTGGTGGGCTGTAGTTTTGACACAGGTTTTCTCCCAACTATTTATCACGAGCAACAACAGAAAGGCTTCTTCTGGCTGCAGAAATAAAAACACTTGGAAGAAAACCAGGAGTGGATTTTTGAGACGTGTAATCTAAGCGTCTCTCTCTCTCTCTCTCTCTCTGGCGGGTGAACCCTGGGCCTGTAGCAAAAACCAGAGCAGATCCTGCATGCCTGAGGCTTCCCCTGTCTAGGGCAGTCAAGCTTCTTTCAGGCAGCAGCACTCGGGTGATGTAACATCAGCTTCTTGAAAACACAAGATTGCTTTTAACATACGTCTGAAAGTGTTGAATCACCATAAAGCAGGAGGGTGAGTATCGATTGGTTCCATGGAAGACCCTGACCGACCTTCAGGTTTTGTGTTCTGTGGAACCAGTTCAGAGGCACAGGCTAATAGTGTACAAGTCCTGCTTCCTTTATGCATTGCAAAAGGCTGAGGACTAGCGACTTGCTCAAGGCTACCCAGGAAGTGCCCTGGTGGAGCAATGCCCTGCAATTAGAGTGCCTGGTGACCCAATCCCCTGTGCAATGTTTGTGTCCCAACCCTTGGAAGCAAGCCCCCGCTCCGCTAGCCCTTCTCCGCACAGCAAGCTTCGTCTCACAGCTGCACACAAGTTGAGTCAGGCTTGCGCAAGGCCGTCATGAAACACGCACGTTCCTGACCATGCCCGTTGACACAAATAAGCGCAGAGGGGGCACAAAATAGTGCAGTGAGGAGTCTGTTGTCAGAAGCTGGATTTCTAGGGGTCCCAGAGAGCAGTTCCAGTTGCTTCCAGCAGAGGGGGCAGTGAGCACCATTCTCTTCCCACCCCGCAGGGAGAACACTCACATCAAAGTACTGGCCGGCTTCGAAGGGGTTAAACGGCAGCTCTCGCTCCTCGGAGCCCCAGCGCCCACCCAGGAAGCTGTTACGCACCACCGCACGTTCGTTCAGGCGGGGGTTGATGTGCAGGACGATATCGTTGTGGCCAGCCTTGAAGTTGACCGTGAATCTGGGAGAGGAAAGGATGTGAGAAGATCAACACAGCCCTGCAGCATCAGGCCAGTGGCCCAGGGGTCTAGGATTCGGAGGAATAGCAGGGTGGAGTATTATATCCTGGCGATTATTAATGCGTTTGGTGCCATCTGCATCCACTGTGCTTCACAAAGGATGAACCAACAGGTCCCTGCCCCAAGCAGCTTACAATCTAAAACTGATCGAAGGGAAACAGCAGAGTCAGGGGAGGGAAATGGAGGCAGGGAATAACTAGGGAAGAATATTTATTCATTTATACATGTGGGCTTAGTTACGAGTACGGGATGACGCAATTGGGCTGACCGCTTCATGGAAAAGGTGACTTTTGAGGGTAGGGATTTCAAGCTAGTAGGTCCTGCTTGCTGAAAGAGAGTGAAGCCCAATGGATAGAGCAAAGCAATCCCTCCCCGGCAGATACAATCAGCAGGTATTCCCAAAATACACGGAGATGGAAACTGTACCCTTTGGCATTTGGCGGGACAAATCCTCTCACCACGACGGTCCTTTTGGAGCCCAGTCCACCAGGGAAGTTGCCCACATACGGCACTTGCTGGAAGAGAGTTTCAAACATCACAAACCGAGACTGGATATTTGCTTGCACCCATTTCCTCTGCGGCGGCTGGCAATTTTGCAGTTAATTGGGTCAGTGCATTTTGGGCTGCAGTCTTCCGAAATAAAGGCCCCTGCAGCCTATTCTAAGGTCACATCGCAGCCCAGACAAGATTTGGTGTGTTAATTCAACTGGATAAGGTAGAGCATGAGCCTGCCCTCTGCAGCGCGTGGCCAGGAGTGCGCACTCTCTGCTTCCCTCCCTCTTTCAGACGTCTGTCTCTCATCTGGGCTACATCTCCTGCCCCCTGGATTGGTGCGCCCCCTTCCTCCTTTCCCAAGACCCTTCTGTTTTGGTGGGGGTAGCAGGGGCAGGGAATTTCCGCCAGGGATTGTCCCAGCTCACAGCTCATGCTCTTCACTACGCCTCCTTGACTCAATCATTGCAGGGTGGGACTTAAATTGGGGGGGGGGGGCTGTGACTAGGAACAAAAAGTAAAGCCTTTTAGCTTTGTAGGCGGTAGGGCACCAGGAAATATTTTAGGGGTCACCAAAGTTTCCCTCCACTTACAGGATGGTAGGAAGCCGGGGCTGTCATCATCTGTAAAAGAAAAAAAGAAGCAGCTACAGTTAGACCCAGGAAACACACCCATAATCTCTGACGCAGCTTGCTCCGACTTGAACCCGGGCCTCCTCTCCCGGACTGGCAGCCGTTGGGACAATTGGGTTAGTCAAGGATTATGCAAGTTAGTAACTTCCATGAACTTGTTTCAAGGGCTGAGTTTGTGCATTCATCAATGTCGAGATCCAGCTCATTACGATCCGCCCTAAGAGAATTACCAATCGATCTAATCTGATCATTATGGAAAACAAAAACGAAACATGCAGACTTGAGGCATGCAGGAACTCTTGGAAGTCACGTGGAAAGGAAGCCCCCGTGTCTCGCAGGCAGGGCCAGCCCCAGATTTCCTGGTGCAGCACAATAAAGGGCTCTGTCAGTCACTGCTGTCTCCTCCCACCACACTCAGGCCCTGACTTTGGAAAGGAAAACAGAGCAGAAGAGAAGATGAGCGGGCTAGAGGGTTGGAGGCACTCTAGCCCTCCACTCTCCTCTCCTCCATGTGACCTTTTCCACTCCATTCCCTTCCTGGATGCCAGGGAGAAGGAGGAGGGGCCGGCGGCGGGTGCCCCATCAGTCCGACACCCGGGGTCGCTGCACCAAGAGGTTTCATGGGCACAATTAATATCTGCTAAGTCTTAAGAAATTACAGCAAATTTGAAAAGGCAATTATTGAATTTGTCTGATATGTTAAATTGACTTTAAATTGTCTCTGTTACGCTTTTCATTAGGATGTCTTTTGATTGGATTAAATTGTGATGGGTTGCAATTCTTTTTTTTTCTTGTTTGCTTCTGTTTGATGGCTAATTTGTCCTTTCTGTGGGTTGTAAACCACCTTGATCTCAGCAATGTCGCAAAGCGGTATACAAATTTAAGGTGGGTAAGGAAAGTGACACTTGCTGTCCCCCTCCTTGCCCTGGGCTGTAGTTATTCCAAGTACTTACAGGAAGGTTGGAAGGAGGATACCCATAATCCGGTAACATCGTGCCCTAAAAATGACATAAGGTGAGGTGGGGGCTGAATGGCAGCACACACACACACACCCCGCCGTCGAGGCAGAGGTTAGGAAGCCTGGACTTGAAACCCAAGTCTAGAGACATAGCTTGAGGCTGTGTATCCTGATAGAAAAGAGCTATTCTGCACCAGAAGTGGCTGCATTTCCCAGTAAGACGACGTTTCCCTCCAGGATAGTTTGGCTTGCAGGAAAAATGTACAGTCTTTCCCACCCTCCCACCCCCTTGCTGCATAGCTCCCGAGTACTTACGGGAAGGTTTGAAGGCGGATATCCAGAGCCTGGCGCCATGCCCTAGAAAAGAGGCCGAGATGGTGAGGCAGGGACTGCCTGCGGTCCCTCTTGCTGTTCAGCCTGAGATTAGGGGGAAGGCGGGAATTGAACCCGGATCCTAGACACAGCTTAGGCTTTGTCGTGGGTGGAACTAAAAGGAAGGAGCACGGAAGGCTGGCTGCCCGACTCTTTTTCCGAGAGCTCCTTCCTGAACAAGGAGGCTTGAGCCTGGGTACACACCAAGTCCCCGTATTACATCCCCACCAGGGGCGAACCCTTGGCCCCCCGACCCCTGAGACAGTACATCAAATGCCAGGCCCTGACTTGGCAGCATGCCATTGCTGACCCTCAAGCCCACCCTCTCCTGCACACTTCCTCTTCCACTCCATTCCCACTTCCTGTTCCAGCCCACCTGAGACAGCCTCATTCCCCACCCCACAAGCACACACCCTTTTGCAGTACTCACTGGCATTCCCATCGGAGGATAACCCTGTGGGGGCAGACAGAGAAAGAGAGGGTTACATCGACATGGAAGCTTTGCCCACTCCTGTCGCCCCAGTGGACAGAAGGGATCACAGGCCCATTCCCCAGATTTCATTTTTATGTTTGTAGATCAGTGTTCTGTTTGTTTGTTAAAACAAAACAGCCACCGGCCGCCGCCACCGCTTGAAGTGGTCAGCGTCAGGCACGGGAGCTGCCTTCCTCCAGGGATGGGGGACTCAGCATCCTTCAGGATTGGTCACATGAATGGCAAGCACCTGCTCTGTGTCGTTTCCCCCCCCCCCCAACAGTGATACATTATTAGGAGCCCAGTTCTGGCTGCAGTGGAAAGTGCAGGGATAACAGAGGGAGCAGTTCTGGGGGGGGGGGGCAGATGATGCTCCAAAGGTCCAAAGTAGCAGCCAGGTAGCCTGCTGAGGGGCAGCGTTGGAGGTGATCTACTTACCCCGCCTCCCATCATGCCTCCTCCCCCGAGGAAGGTCATGGACTGCAGCTGCAAGTCTCCGTCAGCATTCACCTCCATCACCCGTTCCGGGGGAATCCTGTGCATGAACTCGCAGAAAGGATTCCCGTTCACGCGGATCTGGCAGGGCACAGATTAGGAATTAGCGCATCTTAAATCACATCACCACCACCACCACCACCACCACCACCACCCCTTTTATCCTTCAGGCTCAGGATGGTGAACAAACATCACTTCCTCACCTCATGCAACAACCCCAGAAGGGAAGGCAAAATTATTCCCATTTGACAGATGGAACAACAGAGGCCAAGCACCACACCCCACCCCTACTTTGTGGCTAAGAGAACCCCGGTCCAAATCACACACACACCCCTCCAATAGACCATAGTCCATCTGTACTGTTATCGGCTACTTGTCCCAATTTTCCACATGATAATCACCAAACAGAAACTAATTAACACTTCAGAGTAAATAGCTTTGTATGCTTCCTCCTCCTTCTAATTGGATTCTAACTGGATTTCAATTAATTTGAATTAAAATTTAATTTGTCCCCAGCCCCCTACAGCAATGGAGCCCGACCAATATAAATGAAACTATTACATACTCTTCCCCATCTACCCCCCATTTCCGTTTTCCTCTCCCCTGCAGAATCTTAGGTTATAAGCCCCTTGGGACAGCAATTTGTCCTCTTGTATTTTGCGAGGCACCATTCACAGCAATAACGCTAGATAGCCTGTGCCATACACACGCTTGGACAAACAAATGCATGTTTTCGGGCTATTAGGATTTTTTATTATTCACGGCTGTTGAAAAAACAGTTGAAACTGCAGTTCTTGTCTCTGTGCAAGGAAGTTTGACGCTCCCGTCGTTTTTCCTGACAGGTCCTCTGCGCTCCAAGCATCTGCCTTCCTAGTGGTGCTACAGCTGCACTTCTGTCTACTGGGCATGTGCAAAGTCCTCCCTCAGCCAACATTCAATGACTGAGTCTTCCCCACCCCCAGCACTGAGAATCTTGGAGAATACTCTGGGGCCTCATAACAGGGGCCGGCAAACCGGTTTTGATTGACCCCCTTAAATACAGACATTAACACCCTTCTCAAGTTCAGGCGAAACCAACTGGGCCGCCCTCACCTACCCACAACAGAGGCCCCCACAAACCTGGTATCGATCCCCAGAAACGATAAAGACGACCTCGAAATGCTGCCCTTTATGGAGGGGCATACGCTGGTGCTCCTCGTTGCCCCACTTGCCCCCCTGGAAGGAGTTTAAGACGACCTTATCTTTGCCGTCAAAACGGGGGTTGAAGTGCAACGCAATATCGGCCCCATCGTGTGATCCGCAGGCAAAGTTCACCCGAAATCTGAAAGGGATGGAGAAGAGAAAGCAAGTAGATCGAGGGCAATCTGCTGACACTTTCCCTACTTTCCTCAAGACACAATCTGGCATCTTTTGAACTGCTTTTTAAGAAAGAATCAAGATTCTAGCTCTCATTGCTTTAGTGATATGGTCTGAGGGCATGCGAGTCGGGGAAGATCTCAGAAGCTACAGCAGAACTGAGAAGGACTCCTATAACAGGCAGAACACCACGCCTGGCTCCTCCCCATAGTGAAGAGAAGGTGCCAGGCCTCGGGGGGGGGGGGTTTGTGTGCCATGGGGGTGCCATTTAATAATAAAAAATTATTATTTATTGAATATATATCCCACCTTTCTCCCCCATAGGGGGACCCATTTTTATTAGGGTATGTACTGTACTGTAAGGGTATGGGGGGTGAAATGTTACATTTCTGTGAATGTTTTGGAATTATTTATTATTTATTTATTTATTAATAATTATTATAGTTCATATTCTACATAATGAGTTTGTTTGGACTCGAGGGGGGGGGTTGCAAAAATTTCATGGGCCGGACCCTAGCTCCTCCTCTGGGCGTAGGAAAGCTTTCAAATAACCTTGGTGACAAATGTGGGCTTCCACAGCGCGTAATTCAGAGAGAAGGTACGAAATACTTGCTACACCTCCCATCACCCCTTACCTCTTGGTATGGTTGGGCACCGTCCCCTGTACATATATAGACATCCCAGGGCGTAGCCCACCGGGGATGGGCTGGGAATGAGGGAGGGGCTGCAAGACAAAGGGAAAGAAAGAAGAGACACTGAACCAGCGCAAATCCATTCCTTCAGAAACAAGCACAATGACATGGCGGAAACACCGTCGCCTTCCCACCTTCACAGAACTACGGGGTTTGCAGCATTTCTGTGGGTGACTCTACCATCCAAGTTTCCTGGGTCAAATGGAAATCACTAGGAAACCTTCCTGTTAATGATTAATTCATCCCACCAGGAAGCAGAGCTCAGGGCAGGGCCGAGGAGGGCAAGCTGCCAACTAATAAAGGAAGCTATTTGGCGTTCTTCGTTCCTGCCTTCTAGGGTCGGTGCCAAGTGGCACAATCTGGGGCACAGCCCTGAACTGAACCCCGCGGCGGTCCTGCCTGCCCTCTAGATGCCACCACCGGTACCAAAGGGTTCAGGAGTTCAGCCCTCTGATGGGCGTCAACCGGGCCAGTCCCCAACCTGGCTGACCCAGGTCATACCACCTGCTGCAGAGGCATGTGTTTTGGAAACAGTCGGTTGGTTTCCCTTATCAGATCTCTCCATGCAAAACAGTAAAAACCTCAGGGGAGCAAAAACTGGGTCTGGCTGGTTGGATCGGAACCCGTGATGTTACCTGGCCACTGTTTCCAGACATTGGTGCAGAATAGAGAAATGCATTTCCTTCTAGCAGAGCAGATTGTGCCAAGCCAGTGTGGAGCGGCGCTGAGCGAAGGCCAGGGATACTTGAGTTTGATGCCATGCTCTGCCACAGCTCAATGGGTGCAGCAAGGCCGGTCATTCACTCTGTCTGACCTACCTCACAGGGGTGTTGTGAGGATAAATGGAGAGCAGGGGACCACATATGCTATCCTGAACACCGTGGAGCAAGGTAAGATAGAAATGTAACTAGGTCCCTCTCAAAACAAGGAATGTCTTGAATGGAACTTCTGGCCATGCACGATAATGCAAACTTTAGAATTGCACAGGGTTCTTCATCGAGCCCAATGGAACTGTTGCAAATGATTTGCCAGTGAGCGCAAGCAAGGTTACTGATTAACACAAATATGTTGTCCGTTCAGCTGCCTTTACAATTCTAATTACAGTGCACCTTTAAGGGCCCTTTTTATGATTAACTAGCAGTAAATATGACAATATTTTAATATGCTAATGTGGCTCTTTGAGAGCAAGGATTGAGGAGTCAGGTGGATTTAACCCTATGCAGCAGAGTGAAGGAAATCGAAGGAGGAAAGGGGGGTGAAAAGGAAACTCACCGGGTTGTACGTCGGCATATAACCGGGTGCCGGGTGGTATGCCATGGCGCTGGTATCACTTCTGCACCGGGTCGCGAGTGGATGAAGAAAAACGGGCTGCATCAACCGGACGCTTTTATAGCATAGATCGTAAAGGGGTGGAGCACCTGGGAGGGAGGAGTACTGGTCCACCCATCTCAACAGGTAGAAGGTCGCCGTACTCACCTGCCGCGTCCCTACCCCAGCCTCTCCTCATGGGTGGAGCGGAAAGTCCCCCCTTTTCTTCTTCTCCCATGGAAAGGTCCAAGGATTTAGCCCCTGTTTTATATACCCTGCTGGTCCGAGCAAAGGTTAGAAAAGCTGGCCATGGCACCTGGGGTTTCATCTCCGCTGTAGTGTGAGCACGGCTGGCTTTTCTGCGATGCTCCCATGCTGCTAACCACACCCCAGCAGGCAGGAATTTCACCAGTGAAGCTGCTCCAGTCACTTGGTCTCCATGCCAGGAAAAAGCTGCACCTGTGATATTTCTGCCTGCCAAGCTGCTGTTAAAGGCTGACCCAGGAAAAAGCACAGGACATAGCAGCTGCAGGGCTTCTCCCTGGTGCTTGAGAGCCACGGGGGGGGGGGCACAAACAGTGCCACAGATGTGCTCGAATTGAACTCCAGAGAGGGCACACAGCCCTGCCCCACCCTCGGTTTCCCAGGCAAGAGGCCCTAGTTCTTACAAGACGGGCATAGAAGCCTCACCCCAGAGTGGTGCGGAAACAGCAACAAGAGGGAAATGCATAAATATACTTTGCACATGCTCAGAATCTGCCAACTATTATTCTTTCACACAGCTAACACTGAGGCTGTGAAAAGAGAACTGAGCATTAGCTGAACTAACCCTTGGATTTCATCCTTCACCCCCCCCACTGGAAAGGCGAGGGCACTCTGCCCATGCTCAGAGAAACCTGTTACATTCCTGGCCTGATCACCAAGCAGAATAGTTGGCATGGCTCCGAATTTGAACTTGAAATAAAAAAAAAATCTTGGCTAATAATTGCTTTTGACTCCCTCCCCCAAGAACATCTTGCAGGAAACATTGGCCATAAAATCCTAATGCTGTTTGCTCCCAGGGACCCAGGGGGGTAATAGATGGGCGGACTGTTTGCAGAGGCCGACCCAGCCCAGCAAACGGACTTGTCAGCAAACAACCCTGGAGCCTCTCCGCCCTGGTTGGGGAGCGGGGTGTGTGCCTTGCTGGGTGAGGTTAATTCGAGGGGGGGGGGATGGCGAGGGATGGGCCACAGTACAAACTGGGGTAGAAGCCAGTGTGGAGATGCGGCGAGAGCAGAAAGGACAACGGAGGGAAGGGCCCAGGCTCGTAAACGGAGCCCACGCCCTGCCAGCCACACTCTGGACTGTGCATCAGGGTGGCAGCAGGGAGACCGGGGGGTGGTAGTGGTGGCAAAGCCCCTCCCCCCCTCCCCGGGCCATTGCTGCGTGGGCAGAGGGCAAGCAGACAGCAGTCCACCTGCCCACACAGCCGTCCCCTGTTCCCGTATTAAACAGGCACATTAATATTTTAATTATAGTTTAATGAGCGCCTGAGCCGCGGAGATATTTAGGTGACCACAAGCGCTTGCCTGGGTTCCGAGTTGCCTGCCGTCTCTATTAACATGTCCACAATTCTTGCAACTGTTTCTTTCGGCGCAATCCTGTGCAAAGATGCATGGCTGGCTGAAAGGGAGCTCTGCCAGCCTAAACTTAAGACAGGATTGCACAGTTTCTGTGTTACCCTTTCAGTTGTTTTCCAATTATATTTGTAAGAGTTTGAAAAAAAATATTAAAAATTACAAAGTTCAAAGAAAGCGTGCGCGCGCGCGCACACACACACACACACACACACACACACACACACACACACACACAGAGGAGAACTAGTTCACGTCTGTAAAGGTTTACACAGTCCTTGCAACAAGGATTACTGTCCAGGAAACGGTTTGAAGACACAAAACTTTATTCGATTATTATTAACAATTAACTGTTAGATGCCGTCTTTCCTCCAAAGACCTCAGGGTTGCAAACATGGTTCTCCCTCCCTGATTTATCCTCACAAGAAGCCTGTAAGGTGATGGCTGGGACTGGACTTAAGTCAATCAGGGAGCTACACAGGGTAGGGTGGGGTGGAATTGGAACCCAGATCTCCTCGTTCCTAGTTGGACACACTGACTAACCGCTACACCACACTACAGAGGCTCTCAGCTCTACTGCGGAAATTAAGCAGGTCTGGTCCTCTAAATTGCCCCTAGATCAGAGACCATCTGAGAACCGGATTTAAGTTCCTCTGCCGAAGAGAGGCATAAACGTAAATACATAAAAGGGAGGGCCTGCTCTTTTTGCCAGGAAGGGAAAAAAGCAAAAATAGATATGGACATTCCTTTTGGTATGTGCCACAGGAACAACAAAATGGGGACTCTGAGATAGTTTGGAAGACAAGCAAAACTACCTTTTGAAAGAATCACATCTGTTGCCCCCTGAGGAGGAGAGGCAAGACTTGGAAAAAAGCCACCCTCTGCGTACCTCTGAGATCTCTGCCTTCCTGTCTTTACACCCAAGTCCAAACTCGATCTCAGACCTCTGCCATCGTGGTGGCTGGATGATGAGACAGACGTGGGTGATTCCTGTAGGCCCCCCGCTGACTCCATCCTCTCCGACACAGACCTTGGCGACCACGTACCCAACAGACACCATTTTCCAGCTGCTTCCGTCCGTTCCAAACATTTGACTATTGACTGTGCTGTTGCAGAAATGACATTTTTGACCTGTAAAGCAAGCTTTTTCCTGAAAAAGTAATATATTACGGAAAGGGACCGGGAGGAAAGAAAGAGCGAGAGACAAGAACCCCTGGTGGTAACTGTCATTTTGTGTGGGTGCAGACAAATCCCAGTTGGAGAGATCTGGGCTCTTCATAGAACTACAATTCCCAAGGTTCTGCAAGGGGAAAAACAGCCTTGAATTGAGAGCACTTTGGGGTTAGTCATGTAGACATGCGCTATGAAAACCTTGGGGTGTAGGAAAAGATCGAGGAGCTTCACAAATTCTACTCCCGAGTCTGTCATTGGCCACAGGGTCAGCCCAAGACCTCCCAAGCATCGTGTGTCCCCCCCTTACCTGGTGATGTGCCACCTCTGCTCCCCCTCCCCTCCTCCACAGGAAGTGTGGAGGAGGAGGAAGCGGTGGGAGAGGGTTAGGGACACTGTAACCCTATACACTTCCTCTTCCGCTCCATCCCTGTCCAATCCAGGGACCGAGAGGAGCAGCAGCAATGGAGGCGAGTGGACAGAAAGAAGAGGGCACCTCCCACCAATCTGAGGCCTTAGGCAACCGTCACAGTTGGCCTCACTGGTGGGCCGGCCCCGACTGCTGGGTACTGTTTTTCTCTCTGTAATCATGAGTGCTAGAAACTTCAGAATTGCAGTAAGGATCTCAAAGAGACACCCCAACTCTGTTCTAGAAAGTACAAACGGTCTCCACACTGCCTCTCTCTCCCTGCACACTGACGTTTCTCCACTCCCAGCTCAACCAAAGCGAAGAAAATTGCCCTTTAGCCTTAACAGCTAGATCTTTATGGCTGTTTGCTAAGCCTCCCGATCTCGATCTGCCTGGGGCCAGCGGGTGCTGGGATCCGCCCAAGTCCCATGCTTGGAGGCTGTCTACTGGGGTGCAGCAACCTGCCCACTTCTGATGGGATTTGGAGGGTGGCTATCATGCAGCAGCGGGGGGGGGGGGGTTGCAGTGGGGAGGGACTGTGCCAGTGGAGGCTACTTTGCCCCCCTTCTGAAAGTGGCGGCAGTGGCTCCATTCAGACACTGCGAAGAGCCCCAGGTTGCCAAGACCATGTCGCTCAATCGCCTCTGCTCTGAATGGCTCTCAAACACTCAGCCAGGGCAGCGTAGTGGTGAGACCGCTGCATTTCAGCCAGGCAGACTCCAGAGCTAATCCCTGCTCAGCCATGAAGTTCACCAGGCGACCTTGGGCCAGAGAAGTCGCCTCTTCCTCCTGCTCTCATCCTCCACAGCCCTAATCACAGCTACCAAACGTAGGACGTTGCAAGGAATGACAAGATGGGGGGGGGGGGGTTTCCTTGTACTTCTGTGCAAGAGTTGCACTTGTGCAAAATTTGACACTGGGTGTACAAATGAGGTATCCATGCTCTTCCTTTTTTTAAATTAAAGCGACAAGGTTCTAGCCTTCATGTTTGGGAAGACAGCAAGGCAGTGGGTTTGAGAAGCGGCTTGATTCAGACGACCAAACGTTCAAGGCTCACACGGCTCCTTGCTCCCTTCCCTGTAACTACACAAGAAGAAGAAACTATGCAAAATAAAACCAGAGAACTTGCAGTTTTAAGTTGCACAAAAGTTAAACGCTGAACCACAGAATCAGGGTGAGTGTGGAGCGGGGCTTTGGGGTGTTTTTCCTTTTGCGTGTCCGGTGCTGTCCAGCCACAATTACAGGAGAGACCAACCTGTGTGACTGCAGGGAAAGAGGGACCCAACACTACACACCGACTCCGAAGCAACTCAGGTAATGCTGCGGAGGGCTGTGGCCTCGGTGGGGAGAAGAGAGGAGGGACAGCAACACTGTTTGGCTCTGTGGTTTGCAAACGACTTCCAGCCCCTTCTGAAAAGCCAGGTGAACCAACACACACGCCCCCCGAGCGCAGCCGCGTCCACAAAGCAGCATTTCATTGTCAACACAACCTCCTTCCCTTCTCACAGTCTGCTGAGAGTGTTTAAGCCTTTATTTGTCCTTCCATCACCAAGCCTCTCCCCTTTAGGGAAAAAAAAAAGCGCACTCTTTTTGCAGAGCAGGTCTCTGCCCCCTGCCCTCTTCGGGATCGCAGCCCCCTTTCCCGCACAGCCAGCATCCCGCTGTTGAAGGCCACGCACAGCAGGGCCGCTGTCGCCAGGCACCAGTGGTTCAGTCCAGCCTCCGCGCAAGGCAGCAGGGCCAGCCGATGGCTCTTGGAGCAGACGCTGCACCTACAGCTTGGAGTACACGACCTGCTTGGGGGTCTTCTTCTCCATGGCGGCCTGAGCGGACTTGAGGATGTCCTCCGTCTGCAGCATGCTCATGTTCCAGGCAGCCTGAAGGACAGACCACACCGAGAGGGCAGGGGTTGGGTGTGGGTGTGTGTGTGTGTGTGTGTGTGTGAAGATGCTCCCCAGTTCCTCTGCCTCTCGAAACCCTGCGCTGGCACTCTGCCGACCGTCCCTCCTGCCTGCTCTCATCTCTTGGCACGGTCCTCCCTGCGCTCTTTGTTCCTCCACCTCCAGCTCCGAGTTCCACCCTGCTGACCCCCTGCCTGAACTGCCTCCCGGCTCAGCTGCATGTCACCCACTAGGCACACCCACCACTCACCATGTGATGCAGGCCGTCAGGCACGGAGTGATCCCTGGAATAGATGAGGTTGACTTTGGAGCCCTGCACAGCAACCGGGCTCTTGCTGGCGATCTCAGCAGCCAGGTCGAAGACGCCCTGCATCATGGCCTCCTTGTCTTGGAACACACGGCTGGGGAGCGGCAGGAAGGAGAGATACAGCCGAGGGGCTACAGACGTTCTGGACTGAGAACCTCTGCAGCCCTCCCCCTGTGATCGCCCACCACCACCACCACCCCTGGCACTCGATTACCTCCGAGTGTGAAAGCTGCATGTAGCCACCAGGACTACCGGCAACAAAGGCAGAATTTCTCTAGTCCATTTCTAAAACCAGCTACGCTAGTGCCCACCCCTTTCAGCTAGTGTCGGGCAGTTCCGTAAGTTCACAATGCTTGTGTGAAGGAGCACTTCCTTTTCTCAATGCTACAGCCTCTTCAGTGTTCCCTCTTCAGCCCCCCCCAGCCCAGGGTGCCCCACCCTTTCCTCACAGGGAAGGAGTTCGCTTCCTGGCCTTGCAATGCCCACCTGGAGATGTGAGGGGATGAGAACTGGCCACGCCATCGATTTATGACAACGACATGGCGGTTCTTTACTTTTCGGGTTGCTAATCGCTTTTCAGGCCAAACTGGGCTTGCTCACTACAGGGAGCAGCTGTAAACGGAAACGAGGAGAGGCGAGGCGTCCTCAAAAAGACCTTGTGCCCAAGGGGGAAGTGCTCTTATCAGTCAACGCAATCGAGGTCGGGCAGGCCGTACCTTGACAGACACACGTACCTGACTAAGCCGCTGCTCTCGGCCTCTGGGGCCATCAGTTTCCTGGCGGTGAAAGTCAGCTCGTTCACCAGGCTGGGGGGGGGGGGGGAATAGAGGAGAGGTTGTGGTTTTCTCTGGGGAGAACCAGAGCAGCCCCCCAGATGGGACAGGCTTGACTGACTGGCCTGCCCCGACTCGCTCCAAGGGGTTCACGCTCCCCGTACAGTTCAGCCGCCAGCCCCACGGGCCTCCCACAGTCCTTGGCGGCAGGCATTGCGCAGATCTCCTTGGGATCAGGGCCTGGCATCCCGGGATCCGGGTCTCCCTCATGCTGTTCACGGCCTCTCTTGGGGCAGAATCTGGCTCAAGGCAGCCTGCTCCGGTAAGCCAGGAACAACTGCACTCCCCCCCCCCCCGCAAGTCTCCAGCGGAGCAGACAAGGAAGGCAGCGGGGCCCACAGCTGAGAGGCCGCCCAGCACCAACCTCCGGTTCCCAATGATGTGCGGCAACCGCTGCAACGCCCCCACGTCAGCTGCAAGTCCAATGTCGACTTCCTGCAAGAGGGACCAGAGATCTTTTTTTTGGGGGGGTGGAGGACGAGCGGGGAACAGGCTCAGACGAACGGGAAGGAAAAAGGTCAGAGCTCTAGGGAGCGAAGGGGGGGGGGATGAGACGGCCATGTCAGGCCGTCCTCCGGGAGCAAGGAAGGCAGCGAGACACACACACACACCCCGACACACACCTTCACCTGGAACCAGGCGTCCTGGGTGCAGTAGCGGATGTCACAGGCGGAGATGAGGTTCACCCCTGCAAAGGGACAAAGCCAGCATTGCGGCATCTGCAAAGAACTCAAGAGCTGTACCACAGGCCCTGTCCAGGAAAGGATAGTCTCCTAATCCAGGCATGCAGAATGCCCCTCGGACCCAGAAATAGACTGGCCACCAAGCTCCACTGGGGGTTATAAAAAGCTCCTGGATCATGCGACGGAGGAAAAAAAGATGCCTGGTCGGGACCACTCAGTAGTCGTCCCACCGAGTTCAAGGGGACTTGCGCCCTTGTAAGTACGCAAAGGATTGCAGTCTAAATCAATGACAGCCTTTAAAGGGTGCAAAATAAGAATTTTACAGGGCAACGCGGTGCAGTGGTTCGTCCCGAGCTAAGACCGAGAGGGGAGACTGAGATCCCCGCTCTGTTGTGCAGCTCAACTTTGGGCCAACAACTCTCTCCCAGGCTAGGCCTACCTCACAGGGTTGCAGAATGGAAGGAGACCCATGTATGGCCCTACTGAACTCCTTGGTCTGAGGGTGGGTAACATCAGTGGCACAGATGGCTGAATCTGGATTACCTTAACCCAGGAGTGCACTCTGTTTTACACAAATGTGAAATACGTACCCATTCAGATTCACAACTAGACCTGCCTGCCTCCCACTATGGAACTCAATGGGGCACACAGATGTGGGATTCGCAGGCTGCCTCCCACCCGAGCACCGAGCAGACCGAACAGCACCCAGCTCAGGTCCAGGACTAGACCTGCAATTCTGTCCAGACCCTTTCAAAACGGGGATCGCCGACAATTAGTTCTTTTGATCGGCCCAACACTGCCCCCTGCAGTTGGGCAGCTTGCTTCATGACAAAGAGGCGGGGGGGGGGGAACCCCAAATCCCACAAGACGGAAGTCTCCTCCGGGGGAGGATGAAGGCAAGGCCTGGCTGGTCACTGTAGGGGTTAAAAGGTGCCTGGCACCTTGGGCATAGGCGCCAGGGTGCGCCCCAGAGGCGGGTACTGAAAGAGCAGGGAAAGCAAGAGACCGAAAACTAGAGAGAGAATTTGCAACGCACACATCGACACTCCGCTTGGGAGGGGGGCGCTGGCGAGGAAACCCCTCAAGCAGATGGGTGAGCAGGTCAAGGCACCAGCCGTCCTGCAATGTCCCCTTTGCCAGTTTGCTGGGGGGGGGGGGGAGAAACGAAAGAGAATATTGTTTCGTCGCTATATAACTCATCACGATGCTTCTACCTCCATTTCCCTCCTGCCTTTTCTGTGCCCCAAGTCAAGAATTCCGGGTGCCGGGGAGGGAGGGATTCCCTCCAGACCCTGGAATGCCAGCTTCGCACTGGGACTATCCACGCCACCCTTCAGACACACCCCTGTTGCAGCTGGGGAGGGGGCAGGTGGAGAAGAGACACTGGTGCGAAGTCCTTCTTGCGGGTCGCAAGGCTCACCTCCCCCGATGCAGGCGCCGTGGATGGCCGCAATGACGGGCTTCGGGCACTGAAGACAGAGGAGAAAAGTTAGCAGCAGAAGAAACCGGCTTCTTGGTAGGGTGGCCCCTACCCACCTGGGTCCCCGGGGGCTCACCTTCTCCAGCACAGTGAAAGTCTCTTGGTACTCCTGGATCTTATTGCGAATGTTCCAAGACTTCCGGGCCACGTCATCTCCTTCCACCATCAGGAAGACGCTGCCCATCTCCACCAGGTCGATGCCTGCAGGGGCGCCATCACCAGAGCGAGGGAGCGTCAGAGCGGCCGTCGTCCTCCTCCCACCCACCCCCGTCGCAAGACCCCAGCAGCCACAACGCTGGGACTTTCTAGGTCCACAGCCGAGAGGCCTGTTAAAGGGGAAAGAGTACCAAGGGCGAGGCCACCGATTCCAGTCGCCTGGACCATCCTGGACGGCCAGAACGGCCCTTGAGGAGAATCACTTCTCATGAGGGGAAGTGATCATGAGTGATTCCCAATCATGAGGCCCCCTGAGGTGGGCTGCAGCAGCAGCGGATCGTGAGGGGTCCGAGGAGATGGCGGAGTCAGGGTGCCTTTCACCCCAAGTCCCTCCAACCTGCCGCCAGTGCAAGTTGCAATGATCCGCATCCTGCGCCAGACCGGGCTCCTCGCGCATGGCCATCAAACCGGGACATGTGGGGCTTCCGGTTTCATTTACAGAGACAGCACCAATGCCCCACGCGTCCAGGTTTGACGGCAGCGTGTGAGGAGCACAGGAAGGGTTTTTGTTGGGGGGGGGTTGTAGCACAGAGGTGGGGCCCCCCGAGGCAGCACTCCAGGTCATGCCACGCCAGTCCTGGGGGAGACCCAGCCTGGTAGCCCCCAGCTCCTCTCCACCTACCTGAAGTGAACATTTTCCCAGCACCGGATATTACCACTGCGTGACACTCTGAGTCGTGAGCGATCTGGTTGAAGCATTCCACCATTTCTCTAGGGCAAGGAAAAAGAAACACAATGAGATGGTTGGGTGCAGCTGCTGCCAGCCTGAGAACAGACACTAGGGGGCAGGAGAGGAACAGGCCAGTGCATGTCTCAGGGAGCAAGACCAGACTCATCAGGCTGCACCTTGCGACACAATTGCATGCAAGGTTTATATTTCAGGTGGGTTGGGGGGGAATTCCAAGCAACTAAGCATAACACACATGGCTCCCCCACTCTCCCAACACAGCTGTTTCGCAAAAAAAAAACACACACAGCAAAACATATGCTCTACCACCAGACTACAGCCCTCCCTCTTATTTTACACCCTGCTTTCCAACCAAGATTGCAAGCAGCTCTGAGAGCCCAACACAATCCACACAAAATTTTAAATGCTGTAGGACATTTTGTATAAATCTGCAGGACCCAATGCAAGGACAAGTTCAGAACAGTTGTGAAATGCAAAGGTTTTGCTGACACATTCCAATGTTGTTTAGGCAGCTCCAAAGCGATGGTTGCAAGAGAGCGCTCAGTGTCACCTGCTTCCCATTTTCAGATTTCATGGTGGCATCTTGCCAGGAAAAGTTGATGGGCACTTCGCCTTGTGGTTTGTTTGTTTGTTTTTGCAAAAATGGCTCTACTATAATGCACTGTTCTGCAATACTGACTTTTAGAGTTTTAATAGTGTTGTGCACTGCCCTGGAAAGACACTCGAGGGTGGGCTATCAATGCCTAAATAGCACCCCTCACCCTCCACCACTACCCACACCCACACCAGCACAAGTTGAAAACGACTCTCAGTCCGTCTGTCCGTCCCGTCCCCGTCCCCCCCAATCGCCCTGTCAACCCTTCAGATCCAGAGGCCGCCTGTACATTCCCATCACCTCCAGAAGGTGGCATTCATAGCGTTCCTTTTCTCTGGCCGGTTGAGTTCCACATGCAACACTTTATCTCGCACCCGTGTCAGCTTCAGGGTCTCATAGCTGCTCAAGTAGTCCCGCTTCTCCTGCTGCGACGACATGAGCCTTAAGCCGAGCCACGGAGCGCTATGACCGGCCAGATCTAGGAGCAGATATGTATCGTTAACAGAGCGATGGGCAAAGTCCTGCCCTGCTTGGCCTGATTTGGAAAGGTCTTGTGCAAGAGGAGGGGAAACAAGGGATATATCATTTTTCCCCTGGAGACTCTTTCAGCTTTTTGGGCATGCCTCGTACATGATTAGTGGGAGTGTGAAGGCGACAAGAAGTCTCCTCACATGTAGCTCAAACAGGGGAAGGAGTGAGGCAACGGGGACAAGGGGGGGGGGGGGAAGAGGAGCAGAATGACTTCGAGCCCTAGCAGCAGCTCCAGGTCGGGCTGAGAGAGAGGAGCCCTGCCTGAATCTCTGGACAGCCGCTGCCAGTCAGTGTTGACGGCACTAAGCTAGGCTCAGCTCAAGTGGCAGCTCCTAGGCGGCCGGTTTGGGACCAGTTCTGCAGGGAAAAAGGCTGCTACTACGGATTTATTCCTCTCCTACTGTTAGTGTTAAAAGGAATAACTAGGGAGGAACGGGGGTCAGGGAGGTGGAGGAGGGCAAGGCAAGGACCACAAAGGGACAAGGAGGAGGAGGAGGAGGGGGCTGCCAAAAGGAAGGAGATGAATGGGGCAGAGGGGGGAGTGGGAGGGGGCAAATGGGGCACTGGGGCCAGGAAGGGGGGTCAGCACAGCACCATTAGGAGAGCCGAGTGGGGGGAGGGAAGGGGGCCTGAGAAACCCTCACTCACGCCTCCGCAGCAGACCCCCCAGGACGGCTCCCGCAGCCGCCGCCATCATCGCTCGACCCTTCCTCTGCCCTCTCGAGCCCCGAGCGCCAGCGAGTGGGAGGGCTAGAGAGGCGGCGGCGCCTCCGGGGTCAGCTGACAGCCCCGTGACTCGACGTCGCCGGCATCTTGCGAAAGGGCACAACAGCCCTCAACAAAGATGGCCCCCGGG
The DNA here is from genome assembly GCA_026170595.1 of Plestiodon gilberti rubricaudatus. Taxonomy (NCBI): domain Eukaryota; kingdom Metazoa; phylum Chordata; class Lepidosauria; order Squamata; family Scincidae; genus Plestiodon; species Plestiodon gilberti. Next base: position 10,581,191 of record JANXHW010000011.1, read on the forward strand.
CGGAAGTCGCTGCCGGAAGCGGAGCTGCGCTCGCTCGCCCCGCCCCTACAGAGGGAGAGCCAAGGCTAGAGCGGCGCAACTTTCGGGATGATTTAACGGCGCGCCATAGACTCGAAGGGGTGGGGGTGGGGCGCTGGTTGTGGCTGCCCAGTCCCCGCTGCAGTGCAATCCCGGGGTTTCTGCAGTCAGTTGGGTAGCAGGAGGAGGTGGTTTCCATCCACCCGCGCTGTGAGCCCGGAAGTCTGTCAAGCGCGAGGGAGGCGGGTGGGGCGAACACGTGGCGAAGACTGAAGAGGCCACACTGAGCACGGACCGCTCGCACTTTGCGACTGATGAAGGCTGATTAAAGGCTGATTCACACTAGCCCTTTCCGTGCGCGTTTTGGCTTAACGTTTGGTCTTTTCGTGCGTTTTTCATGCTTGCGTCTGACGCAGCATGAGCTTACGACGCAGCCAGGAGAGATGGTTTCGGTTTATCTTTTTGATGCGCTCGCGTTTAAGCTAGCGTTTATGCTCCCGGTGCTAGGCAGCTCACCAATCAAGGCCCATTCACACTAGCCCTTTCCGTGCGCGTTTTGGCTTCTTGCAGTTCTCTGAACGTTTGCCCGCCTTCTTGAAGAAAGCGCAGCTGCGATTGGGTGAAGAGAAATGCGCTTCTCTGATTGGTGAGCTGCCTAGTACCGGGAGCATAAACGCTAGCTTAAACGCGAGCGCTTCAAAAAGATAAACCGAAACCATCTCTCCTGGACGCGTCATGAGCTCATGCTGCATCAGACGCAAGCATGAAAAACGCACGAAAAGAAGCCAAAACGCGCACGGAAAGGGCTAGTGTGAATGGGCCTTCAGAGAAGCGCATTTCTCTTCACCCAATCACAGCTGCGCTTTCTTCAAGAAGGTGGGCAAACGTTCAGAGAACTGCTAGACGCACGTACAGACGCTAGAGTAGAGCAAACGTGCACGGAAGGGCTAGTGTGAATCAGCCTGACCCAGCACTGCTGGCAGAACTGTCCACCCACACAGCCAGGTGTGTGATTTCCACACTACACCAGTCTTGCCTGGGAGCAATCCACACAGCAGTGGGGGGGGGGGGGGTAGGCACAGCCTTGTGGCTAGAAAGCCTTTGCAGGAGCAATCCAAGCTACACCAGGGACCCCACACGACCCCTGACCGATTACAACAATTAAGCTGAATAGCTGGACTTGAGACCAGCCTGTCGCATGTAGCTTGACGCCACTTAAATCCCTTCCCTCCTCCACTGTCACCCCTGAATGTTTTTTACAATTGCAGAGCCGGTTGTAGCAGCTTTTCCTCTTCTACCCTTGAGGGCCATACATGCAAATGATGTCACACACAACCACCAGAGTTTATTTTCCAAACAGCTTTATTAAGGTATGCCGCATGGGCACAGGCAGCACATAGTATGAGTGGGAACAAACAAGTCACATGTACAACTGCTTTAAAATCAGATGTCCTCTGAATGCCACAGGCCTCTTTCTTCTTCCCACCTGACTGCTGCAGGCAGCTTCTACTTGAGCTTTCTTTTTTTAAAAAAAGGAACACAGGGATGCTTTGCAAAAAAGCCACAAGGAAGAAGGGGAAACACAAAAGTAAAGGGAGATCTTCCCCCACAGGAACCAAAAGAATTTACGAGGCATGCTGAGCAGTTGAGAAGCAGAGTTTCAGTGTGTAAGGATATGGCCCATCTAGAAGGAGAGAACAAACAGATGAGGGTCCGAGAAAAGTTTATTCTCATCAGGAGATGGTCAGGAGACTCATTTCAGTTCAGCAAAACAAGAGACGCCTTCAATGTTCCCAAAGGAGCTGCAAGTGACATCCCCACGCCCAGCTTACCCAGGGGCGGTCTGGGTGGTTCCTGACTGCCCTTGGCGCAAACCTAACTCAGCACTTCTGATGGGCCCACGTTATTCAGGAAGAAACGTTGTGGGTTCATCTCACCCCAAGCTCCTTTTCATTTGGGCTAAAAAGCCTCACAAGTTCAGGTCCAATTCCCAAGAGACTCCCATCAGCAGCACTCCTGCTACTTCCCCGTCCAGGGGACCCAGTGGCAACACCATTAACGCCAGGGCACCCCACACTCCCCAGGCAGCATCTGGGGCACCAGCAGTCTGTAGGGCAGCCTCCCAATAGCTGGTAGCAGCCAATTTTGGAGGAAAGCGGTGCTCCCAAGGCCTGAAGCATTCCAATGAGAGGAAAAGGGCCATGGTGACATGGGTCAGAAAAAAGTGTTGGGAGCGGGAGGGAGAAAAGAAGCTTGCTTAATCACCGAATTTGAAAGCTAGCTATGGATAAGACAGATCAGGAAACCAGCCCCCCAACGTGGAGACAAAGCTTACTTGGGTTTTTCATCTGATAATGGTTGAGGAACGCCAGCGTCTCCAGGGCGTCCCCTTTGGTCTCCCACTCCAGCAAGCCAGAGGAGCTCCTTTCGCCTGCAGAGACAGGAACGGGTCAGACACGTCTCAGTTCCTCACCTCCCAATTTGCCGTCTTGTTGGCACGGCGGATGCGAGATGGGGAAAAACGTTTGCAGTCTATTGCAATGGAGAAGAGTCACTCTAGTCATGTAGTGGTTTGGGAGCTGGACTTCGATCTGGAAGATCCAGGTTCAAATCCCTGCTCAGCCATGAAGCTTCTTGGGTGACCTTGGGCCAGTCATTCTCTCTCTCAGCCTCACCTACCTCAGAGGGTTGTTGAGGACAAAAAGGAGGGGAGGAACCACGTACACCACCCTGAACTCCTTGGAGGACGGGTGGTGTATTGTGAAAATAAATAAATAACTGATCTGAATAAGGCTAGGAAAGGGAGGCCCCTTCCCGCTCGATATTGCTGCTCTTCCGCCTGCTGAAGCCTGGCTCCGTTATGCGCATCAGACATGACTATCTCGTCTTCAATCTCAGAGCAATGTTGACTCAGATTATAGGCAGAAGACTGGCAATGAGCACCCTCTGCCAGCCAGCCCAGCTGACACTCCGAGCGAGGCAGACGGCCTCAGAGTTCATGCTTTGGAGGCTGGGAAGCTGCAACATATACTTACTTTTCCCTGAAAACACCTTGACTGAAGCTGGTCTTTTCACCCCCAGTTCATCGCAAATCTGACAGGAGAAAGACAATGCAATGTTGGGATCAGCTTTGCAAGACTAGCTTCATTCTGAACAGTTACCTGCCTGTTTGAGGCAGACAAGCTGGCACAGACTTGGCACAAGGCACTGAATGAGCTAAAGCTTAGCTGCTGCTTGAGAGACCCAGAGCCCGGCCGCCTCCATTAATGCAACTGTGTGAGGAGCCAAGGACAGAGGGGGGCCTGAAACCTATGCCTCACAGACCTGCTCGACTCCCTCCTCTCCTACAGCATGCCACAGAGCCAGGCACCAGGCTAGGCCAAGAGACCAGAGCCTTTACCTCATAGAAGTTGTCTTCCGTCACCTCCAGAGGAGCGTTAAAGAAATGTAGCACGTTGCTGGGGTGCTGGATCCTGTTCTTGGCCGCCTGCTCCGGGGTCGAGAACCGGTTGTTTCGAGAGCCACTGAAATCTTTGTAGCTGCACGACCCGTCCTCCAGGCCATACGACTGGCCTGGCATGATGGCCTGCTGCTTGGACACGCTACAAGAAGCAGAAGAGGGGCCACATTAGCGCGGGCGCACACATGCACACACACACCCTGCAAGGCCATCTGCACGGCAGGGGCTCCCCACCATGGGGTGGAAGGAAAGTGTGGGGCAGCAGTGGAAGAGAAGGCCTGCTCACCAGACATTCAGCTTCTGATCAAACATGAAGTTGTTGTTGAGGTGGGTGATGGCTCGGTCCACAGCATAGCCGTCCACCATCTCCACCATGGCTGCTCCCGGCTTGCTTTTCATGAACTTCACCTTTCAGGAGAGAGACACGCTTCCATTTAACACACAACCCCTCCCGACCCGGACAGCCACACCCCTGCACTCCCTCCTCACCAGCCTTCACCCTGCAGTGCCACCAAAGTGCCGAGCTCAAGACTGCAGCGTCCCTATGCTGCCGAGTCTGTGCCCTGCTCACTGCTGTGTTCCTCCCTTATTCATTGGTAAGCAGCTTATGGGCGGCAAGAGCCCATTCTTGCCTGGCTTAGTTATCCCTTCGATGCAGGCATTAGCTTTAATCCAGGCCTGCTCTGGCTGGGGCTGCCCTCCCATGAAGGCTTGCAGCTGAAGGAGACTCGAGCCACAGGTTGGCCTTGGGTAGCCTGGGGGGCAGCTGTGGCTTGGCATTTTGCCCTGCAATCCCAGGAGAAGGCAGAGATGGCTGCTCTCACAGAGCAGTAATCCACCCTACGGCTGGGCCTGTGCTTGAATCCTGAGCTCCCATCATTCCTGTCTGGGCACAGTGCAAAGCGCTGGTTACCTGTGGTTTGGGGCCAGGGTTTTTGAAGGGCCGCTCCAAATTCCTCTTTCCAGCGAGGGTCTGGAGCTGCCCCGCACTTTTGCCCGTCACCCAAGAACCAGGCCATGACCAGCGCAACCCTCGCTCCCGGCAACGCGAGTGCACAGCCAGCTTACCTTCTCTACGTTCCCGTAGAGACAGAAGACATTGAAGACCCTCTCGCAGTTCATCTTGGATTGGTCCAAGCCATACACCATCAGGACTGGGCTGTCGGCATGGGGGCCATATTCTGGGGGTGGGGGAGGAGGAGGGGGGTGCCCGTACTGGGGCCCGTAGCGGCTCGGCCCCCGGTGGCGGCCACCCACGGGCGGGCCCATTCGCCTGCCTTCGTAGTGCGGAGGGGGCGGCCCATAGCCTTCGTCGTGATAGTGTCCGTGATAGCCGCCGTGAGGTCCTCCTGGGGAAAGGAAGGAAAAACCATCAGAAGCCTAACAAGACGGCGCAGGACAGTTTAAAGAGCCTACGACCCTGGAGGCGGCTGCACTGGGTGGCCTTTTACCGTATTCAGCAGGATGGTCTCCAAGGAGAGGAGGCTGCCTCTGCCGCTTGTTAGGGTTGCCTCCTGGCTCACCTGCCAAAAGGACACGGCTGTTAAGAAGGTACAAGAACAACACGGGGCTCGTCTTTCTGGGGCACACCGGGAGGCTGGGAGGCCTTGCTGGGCCACCCCACTGCTCTTCTGTTCTACTTCCCTCGGAACCAGAGCTGCAAGAGTTGGAAGGGCAACTGCTCTGTCCAAGCATACAAAAAGGACTGGGATCTCAAGGAAGACCCCCCCACACACACCCCTTCCCATCCGGAGTTAGGAAGAGATGGGGCAGCTCTGCAAGGGGAGACTTGCTCCGATCTTACTCAGAACAAAGTCCGGATCCAACTACTTTTTCTTGGCCCATTTGCCATTAAGTGTTGGTCTCCAATCTTTATTTGGCCTCTACCGATTCAAAATGGCCACAGATTTGCATTCACTCAGCGAGGCCTCTGGAAGGCCAAAAAGCTCAAGATAAAACACTCAAGCTTCCTTCAGATTAAGAACAAAGATGACCCACTTGGGGCAAGGAAAGCCAAGGGAAGGCGTGCAAACTGCTCGACTCCGTAACCAAATAAGCACTACTAGTCTAAGTTCTACTCAAGGCAACAGGAGAAAGAAAGGGGGGAAAAAAACACTGTACCCCCTCCCACCTTAGCCCAGTAGAAATCAAGGACTACAAGACTGAGAAGAGAATGGCAGCAAAACAAAAACGACAGCAGTCATCCAGTTAGGACACAATTATGTACAAGGCAGCAGACTTTAGGCAATCCATACAATTTCATTTGGTTCTTACAAAAAAATAATAATAATAATTAAGAGGTGTTTTGTACAGTTTATTTCAACAGTCAGTACAAAGATTGAAAAGGGCTACTTACAGCAGGAGTACACAGTACAATGTCCATTGTCACATACATATTCTGCATTTCTCTTACCATTGGACGCTTCAACAGTGTAAGCACAGTTCTGAAAGATGGCGTCCCATCAAACATACACTGCGACCCTGCGTTACATGGTTTCAGAGTCAAAGTCAAGTCAAAGGCATGAAACGGATACAATTTTTTTTAAGTAATTTTTTTTTGTTTAAATAAAAAAAGGGCTCACAGATGTTTTGTCTTCTGATGGTATCAAGAAAAAGGACATAAAGGGGTAATACTGAGTGTTCCTTCCGTGTGGCATCTCCTGAGTTTTGTCATGTGCTGTTAACAGGTTTGGTGCTTCTGGCTTTGTGTAGCTCTCCCGTGTGCGTGTCTCTCCTCTGTTAATGGAGTGTGCCTTGGAGCGCAAGTGCCCCCCCCGGAGCAGAAAGCACCCCCAGCCTCTAGGGAGCTGGGGGCTTGGTGTTGTGGTTTTTTTTGTCTGTCTCCGCTTGGCGCTGAGAAAAAGGTTGGCAGCCGAGGACTGCAGGACAAGGAGTGATCAACTGCCCTCCCAAACCAAAGCGTGTTGATGTGTAGAGCATCGTATGTCTGTCTCGGAGGGCCTCTGAGATCTACTCCGGTCGCCGGTAAGAGCGCTGGTGCATTTTGTCTGAGACCCCTCTGGTCTGTGTTTTCCTAGCTTCTGTGTTACATTCTTGGGTTCAAGGTTTGTTTGGATTGGATTTGTAAGAATGTCGTGGCCTGGTGCGTCTTTCTCTCTGTCTCTGTCTCTCTTTGTGCTTGTAGATGTTTCTTGGATCGCGGTGTGGTGTTCTTGATGTAAAAAATGAACTCAATCTGCTGCGTTGCGGGTACGGTTTAAGATGCTGCGTGTTTTCTCTCCGAGCAGAGCTAGTGGAAGGATGGCTTTTTTTTTTTGTCCTACACTGTGTGGTGTTAAGAGGGTGTGTAGCAGAAGGCACATCACAGGCAATTTCAAGACTTCCACTGCAGAAGCATACGGCTCCCCCAAGGTCATGTGTGAACGCACTGTTCAGAGCTGGGGAAAGGCCGGTTAAGGCACTTCCTCTTTGCCCAGCCTTAAGGCAGGAGAGCCAGGAGGCAGCGGCTAACTGAACTGCACACAGCCCTGTCAACTAGCCCCTGTCCATCTTCTAGTTATGTACCTTGGAGGAGAAAGGGAGTCATGTTCATGTCAAGTCATGTAATGCCATTGCTTGCTTGGCGATCTCAAAGGGGAACAGCCTCCCCCTGCTGCCAGCCAGCCGCCTCCGACACCCGCAGACCAAATTTAGTTCAACTCCCAAGTCTGAAGGAGGCACCTACAGTCAAGACCACCCAGACAGGAGCGGGTTGAATGCCCTGGCTCCCCTGCCCACACAGCAGAGCGCAGCCTCGCCCCTTGTCCTCACACTGCAGAAACGGAGGGGGGCTCCGGTCAGCCTGCCATTCCCATCACCCCCAGGAACCAAGAGGGCTGGCAGCTGCCTGCAGACCAACCCTGCTGGCCACCGCTTCCTTCCCTGTTCCTGCTCCGACAGGGAGGTCGGTGCCATTTGGGATCCCGTTTCTGACGCCCAAGAGGGCCCCCGAGGGCAGCCTGCACAAGCAGAGGCAGTGGGCGCCCTTCCCTCACCAGCAGGCGTAGTGCTCTGGGCCACAACCCAGGTGCCAGACACACAGGCTGGATCAGGGAGCTGACAAACCGGTCTGGGCTGACTCCCCTCCTTTGGCTTCTCAGTCAAAGACAGACAGCTATTCCCTGGAGCGCCACCCAGCTTCCCTGAAAATAAGACCTCCCCCGAAAGTAAGACCAACTGAATTTTTTTGGAGCCAAAATTAATGTAAGACACTGTCTTATTTTCAGGGAAACATGGTAGCTTCAGGACCAAGAGCTTAAGCGTCCGTTTTATGCCGCCCCTTGCAAAAGGATTTCGGTACAGCCCACTCTTCACCCTGGGAGACACGCCCGATCTCGCCTGCTCTGAAGGCAAAACGTCAAAATGTGCACCCCTCGTTCCCAAGACTCGTGTTCTAGTTCTCTAAGGCTAGTCATGGACTCCACACCATCGGGCAACAGGGATCGTTTTCAGAACTAGGCATACGTGTCGGATCTGCCATGGAGACAAGGCAGCCAGATGAAGCCTCTGCCAGCGTTTTCCCTCGTCAGTGTCGCTATCCAGACCCACTGTTGCCCTGTCCCCTCAGACTAATAAGTCGCTCATTAGTCCAATGGTCCCTTTCAAGCCTGAGCACCGCCGTGTCAGACCCTAGACGACCCAAGCCAGGTCCAATGCTGGACAGCAGGCAAATGGCATTACATCACGCAAAGAGCAGCTATGGAGTGTGCGACTCGACGGGAGAGGCGTGAGCTTGTGTGTGACTTCAAAGCAGGCTAGCAAGGTTACCTTGTCCACTGAGGTTGGGGTTGGTGTAGTCCCACGTGTCCTGGTCGTTCTTGAACACATTCAGACGGGTCGGCTGGGGGGAAAAAAAAGAGAAACACACACACACACAATGCAGGAAATCTGAAAGAGACAGTCAACCCCGAATACCACGTCACACCAGTGCTGACCTATGCGTTATGCCCTGCAGGGCACACTCTGTGCCAGACCTATGGTCCACCCTTGCCTGCAGATGCCCCCTATTAACCCACAGCACCTGGTGGTAATCTCGTAACACGTCAAATGTGTTTTTGGCTAAAGCAGCTAACCACAAACGTCGACCTTCCATGTATTTCACCGCATCTTTGCCAATAGCCATCGCATCAAGCTTGTGGCAACACATCCCACAGATGAGTCACACACCCTAAGCAGCAACTCCCTTGTTCTCGTGACTCAATCGACACAGAGCCCAGGAACAGGGGTAGCAGAGACGGAACCCAAAAGGTCCAGCTCGTCACTGGAAGGCTTCGTGTCCTTCTGTTTGGGTTTTTCCCCACGGGGAGGCAAAGTGACAAGGCAGGTACTGCAAAGACAGAACAACAAGCTTGGAAGTTCAACTGGTCATTTATCCCTCCTCTTGACAGACGCAGGAACACTCTTGTTGTACCATCTTGCGACCAGTCTCCAGCTCTTGGGCCAGAAGTACAAAACTTGAAGTTTCAGAGCACACCAACAGACACACCGCTTACAGAATCGCTTATGGGAGGAAAAAAAAGCGCCTCACTTTCTGTGGACGCCTTTGGGTTCAATAAGTCAGGATGCAATTATCTGCTTGTAGCAGAACCGCCACAGGCACATACAACCGGACCCCACACCCAGCGCCACTCACCTTCGCATACTCAATCTTCAGAGTGCAGCAACCAGAGTAAATGTCAGCCCCGTTCAGAGATGCCTTTGCTCGCTGAGCACTCTGCACAGAGTCAAACGTTTGCAGCGTTAAGGAACCCTGGGCAACGTGTGGTGCAGAGTTTAACAGGAGAGAGCGACGCAACTTGGAAGGGCTGAAACTGGCTCTCTTATTATTAGAGCCTTCCTGAAGGGCTTCAACTTAGGCAGCGTACCTTCAAACCAAACACACACACGGTCTGTACCGAGAAGGCTGTGTGTCAGGGTGGCTGCGGAAAGCCAAGTCCATAGGCAAGAACTAGACTAGGAAACCTATCGCTCTATTTTGCCAATGCCCAGCTTGCCCCAAGCCTTGAGCTGAACCGTCAAAACAGGCTCAATAAGTGAAGATTTGCAAGCCTGCATGACACTACCCACAGTCCAGAAGAAACGGCCTTTTGAAGAGCTGAATCCAAAGACCACCCACTCCAATTTCAAGCAAGCTAGGAGGATGCCAACCCCTTTCCTCCAAGTTACTAGCCCTCATTCTTCCATTCCATTCTTCCATTCACAGAGCGACTATCGTCAAAGAGGCAGCAGAGAGTCCAGTAAACATCTCTGCTAGGCCATCACCCTCTCCATCTGTGCTACTCAGAGACCAGCGTGGCTCAGCTACTGCAGTTCATTCAGTCACTGAACAGGAAAAAAAGGATATTCCACCATAGCCTGGACTCCATTCTTCCTGAAAATAACAATCCGCTGAACCGGGCCACAAGGGTTGCAGATGGTATACAGCACATCCTGTGAAGAGGCAGAAGAAAAGATGAAAACCCAAGAAGTCACTTCTCCCTCGCTCAACCTCCTAGCAGCCCTTACTCGGGCATGGCAGCAGGACAGCCCACGTGCCTTGGAGCACCAAGCACTACACACCGTTGTGATGGAGTAGATGGGGTTCAGGATGGTGAAGAGGAGCACGTTGTTGACTCCCCTGGAATCATCCGAGTCGCCGGGGCGCGAGATCTTCTGGCTGGTGGAATAGTTGACAAAGGCTGGGTGCCCGGCAATGTAGATCTGGTTGTCGGCCGCATAGTTCACGGCGTTGCAGGCTCCGATGATGTCCTCAAACTCCACCAGGGCCTGCCGCTTCTTGGGCATCACCACCACGTAGCTTGGAGAGGAGAGAAGCCACACTGCTTATACTGCCGAAGCAGTCACACAAAGCGCCCACAGTAGGACACGTAACCACCCCAATGCCACGGATGCAGCGATGGCCCACTCCTAACCTGATGGGGCCAAATTCCTGCAGGGCCTCCACGAGATCGGCTTCCACAACGCCATCAATCAGACCTCTAATGTGGACAACGGGAGAAGCAGCCGGCTTGTGGGGGTCGTCGTAGTTCTCCTAACAGAAGGCGGGAAAAGCCCATTAAGAACACACCGCTGCACTCGTTTCAGCTCCACTTCCCAAGGGTTAACTCTCGGTCACTGATACCCAGAAGAGTTTAAGCTACACACTTGCCCACAAGCAGGAACCACCAGAGATTGCTCGGGGGGGGAACTGGACACAAAGACTGCATGCACTGGCCTGGTTCTTCTTGTTATCTTTCGCCGATTAATTGCAAACGTTCTCATGCCTAGATTTTTTTGAGTGCTACCAGCACATTTTGTACAGATGTTGCACATCCCAAGAACTCTGCCCCCACAAAAGGCCTGGGACAGGCAATCTAGAGAGACTTCTTTTCCTTCACAGACTGATACAATGGCGATAATGGTCTTAGCCTGGCGACAGCTAGAAAAGTCGCTGCCAAGATGCAGAAGCACGCTCAGAACACCAGAAAGCAATCTGCCCATTATTTTCTCCACGGGAATGACGTTTAGTGCCTTCTACCTACAAGCCGAAGCTGCCAAAAGCCCAAAAGCCCCTTTTCTGGGATGCCCTCTTTGTTTCTCTTTTTCTTACAACTCCTGGGAATGCAAATCTCGGAGCAAGCTCACTCACAGCCACGCAGTATTTTATTTCCCACTCCCCAGACAAAGCAACTCCTTCCACAGCAGGGTGCAGCAAACCACACTGCTAGTAGTTCCAACAGGCTGCACACTCAGGCGATCAGTAAGTCATGTCAACACAGGCCTTCACCCGCACGCACTCTTTATTTCCTTGACTGCTACAGTGCTGCCTGCATCATGGAGTTTGCACGGTGCTAAGCTGTCGAGCAGGGACACACTTGCACACCCCACAGGTCACTGGGAAAGAGACCACCCACCTGCATCTTGCAGACCGAGGGAGACCCCCACATGTGGGTCAGGTACTTTTACTCACTGGCTTCAGGCAGAGAGAACTAGAGCAAGATTACTGTCATCTTAACCTAGCCCCAAGCATTTGCGATGCAGTGGATTATAAAAATATTTATGTCTGGCCTTGATTAACACTGCCTCTGCCCCCACTTTCCACAAACGTAGCTTTTTTAAAAAAGTATCCGAATTTGCAGCCACATTCATATCCTTGTGGCCCTTTGAACTCTACAAGTCTCCTTTTGCTTTGTGCGATTGGCATTCCATCTTTTCCAGACTGTAAGCATCTCAGGGCAGGGACCCGCTATCCTGCACTAAAAATACTGTGCACATGAATGTCAAGATTCACTCTCCCCTTCCAACTGACCCCTATGCTCCTGATTTTCAAGAATTTGTTTAAGACTTTTAAGCAGATGCCTTACTTATACTGCTGGTTTTAGTATTTTGCAGTGTATATGCAACTCCTGTTTGCTTCTTTATTGTTGTAAGTCACTGAGTGTTCTGAAACAGAACCAGGAAAACAGGAGGAAGTCCAGGCTCAAAGAGATGCTCAGAATGTGGGGCTCATTAAAAAATGGCCACTACATGGCATCTCTCTCTCCTTTGATCCTTGCGAGAAATTCCACTGGTTGTAGTGGCAAGACACCCCGCTTGTGAGTCACCACAGTCAGTGGAATGTCTTGCAAGTATCAAATGGTTTCCTGTGCACCAGAAGGCAGCAGATGCCAAATTAGTGTGGGCAATTTTAGCCATTTCCACCACCCCTGCAGTAGAACTCAAAATGGCATACGTGGGAATTATCGCATCGTCTCCCTGTCAGAGCTCTGATCAGACCCTGCTTAGCTTTCTCAAGATGACTGTATCGTGTGCCTTGTTACAGGTTACAAGCCATAGTAAACCTCCTGGCTTTAGAAGTACGTCTTTTCTGTGCCATGTGCAAGGGAGTGACAGCAGGAAACAGGTTATCTTGTTGGCTGTGTGCTCCCTGAGGCACCTGGTGGGGCCACTGTGAGATACAGGAAGTTGGACTAGATGGGCCTTTGGCCTGATCCGGCGGCAGGGCTCTGCTGAGGTTCTTATGCCTTCAGGCCATGCCCTGAAACCACCAAGATAAAGTTGTTAAATGTAATAGGGCTCTAGATGGCCTGTGAGGCATCGGATACACTGCAGCCACCAGGATGTCAGCACTCTGGATAGAAGCCCACCTGAGAACACCCCACCACCACATGCATGCCCATCTTAAGTTGTGCGACTGAAGGAGGGGTGCAGAGGAAGGGGCCGCTGTATATGCCACATGGCTGCTCTGCTCTCACTCACGGCACGCCATTCTCAGCGCCCCTTTCCCTCTTAGGGCTCACATCTGCAGACTGCCACTTCCCATAACACTGACAGCCATTAATATGGCTCTAGACTGGCACACATGGGGGCTCCCAGGTTGGCATCTATCCGTCTTTGTAACAGGTGCCCAACAGACCATCTAGAACCATATTAGCACTGAACAAGGCACACCACGCAGCCGCCTTTGTCGAAGTCAAGCAAGGGCCTGGTCAGCACCCTGGACTGGTCGGCTGCCTGCCTGGGAGCCCCCACGTGCGTCATCATGCCGAGTTTCACCATCGCTTTGGTTTCTAGTCTACCCGAGAACCCATCTCGAGCTCCACGATGGCAGAGAAGGGATGCAGAGATACGGCCTTTGCAGGAGGACAGAGCCGTGCCCTTGGGATGAACCTCTTCCTCCTTCTCGGCCCCACTTCCATGGCCCACCATTGCTCAGATCTGTTTCTTGTCCGTTTCTGTCTAGTTATTCGAGCCCAACTTCTCTCCCTCTCCCCAGGGCCCAGACCGCCATGCAGTTTTAGGGGTAGACTGCTCCTGCTCCTGGAGGCTCTGTCTGCCCCACCGAGAGCCCCGCGCGCGCGCACACCCCGCCCGCGGCCTACCATGCCCCACACGTTCCATTGGTATCACCTCTCAGCCCCCCCCCCGTCCAGGCTCCTCGCCGCCACCTCCTCCTCCTCCTCTCACCCCGCCGCCGCCTCCGGCCGCTCCCCCCGGCCCGTGATCGGCGTTCTCCGTCTTCTGGCGCTTCGGGGCGCGGCCGCCTTCAGGCCCCCCGCCGTAGTAGCGCCCGGAGCCTCCGCCTCCTCCACCAGCCATCTTCACCATGTCCCCGCCGCGTCCAGAACCGCCGCCGCCGCCGCCACCCTCGCCGCTCTGCGAACCTCGCCACCTCCGCCGCGACATGGCGCCCGTACTATGCCGACCCTCCTTCGCTCCCTCCTCAGGCACACCTCTATTGGGCGCGTCTGCCGCCACTCAATGGCGCCGCGGGGCTCATTGGGTCGAGGCACTACCCTACCTACCTGCGTCCCGCCCTCCGTCGCCATTGGACAGGATGCCTCCCGCCTGTCGATCTGATTCGTTTTAGCGCCCGCTTATCAAGCCGCTTGTCGATTTGGATTGGTTGAAAGCTGCGCCTATCCGCCCGCCCTTCAAGCTCATTGGGTCAAGCCGATGTCGCTCCAGCCGGCATCCCGCCTCACCGCATTGCCTCTCACAGAGCAACCCCCTTCTTCTTCGGAAAACCGTTGGCTCCACAAAACCCTGCAGTTGCTCCTATTATCTTATTGGCTTCACGGAATATCCATCTTCAGGACGCTAAATCTGATTGGCCTATATTTCAAGAAGGCGCCCTCCTATCTATTCGTTCCTAGAAAGGGACGCATTGTCTCCCAGGTTTAATATCATTGGTTGCTATTTATGTCCCTCATCCTCTTCACCTAAATTCATTGGACACAAAGCCATCGGTCTTTATTTTAATTGATAAATACAACCTCACGGTTTTTTATTTCCCGCCCTTCCTCTCAGATCGAGCCAATGGAAACTCAAGAGTTATAAAATGAAAAGGGAAAGGCGGGATCTTTCAACAAGGGCCTATTCTAATCGCTAAACCAAATAAAATCCCACCCACTCCACAGCACATCAAACCAATGAAAAGTCAAAAGCGCATGGAGCTGCCTTGAACAATGGCCAAGGGAGCCAATGGGCTTCTGGGCTGGCTGGAAACCAAGTGCAAAGGATCATGGGAGTTGCACTGAAGATTGGCCAAGGCAGGGAGCCAATGGGCTTCTGGGCTGGCTGGAAACCAGCTGCAAAGGATCATGGGAGCTGCACTGAAGATTGACCAAGGGAGCCAATGGGCTTCTGGGCTGGCTGGAAACCAGCTGCAAAGGATCATGGGAGCCACCCTGGACTTTTTGGTCAAAGGAATAAATAGGCTTCTGGAGCTGGCCAAGCTATTTAGGACTGTGTGAGTGAGAGTATAGATCAGGGCCTGCTAACACACACACACACACACCCCTCCCCAGGGTTCATATAGGAAGTACTGCAAAGTGTCACATCAAAGATAATAAGCGGAAAGAGGGTGGGAAGAAGGGGGAATTCTTACTATGCTTGTGGATGTGCCCCAACTTCCAGCAACTGAAGGTGGGCCAGCCGCCAAGCGGCCGTTCGAGAACTGTGGGACAGCAGCACTAACCATGCCAGTGGTAACATGCTCTTGTGCTGCTGATCCTTCTTCACCAACCAGTCATTGGTTTATAATATGTGGCATTTTATTTCTTTGCACACACTCTTCAGCCAAGACTGGCTTCCAAACCAACCCTTCCATTGATCTTTACACCCTACAGAGGCAGGAGGTGGGAAGCTTTCCTCTTCAGATGTAGATGGATTACCTTTTGCCCCTTTGCAGCAATGGGGGCCTGGACATCTGACAGCAACGCTTACTGTGTCTCCAGCTTCTCTAGGCTGGGATTACAGAGATTGCTCAGCAGTTTAATAGGGAGAGATTACCATGCACTCAAAGGGAATAGTCAGCAAAATGAGGCAGCACACGACGCACAGCCTGTTCTCCTACTGAGGCTATTTCAGGCGTGAGGACCCCTCCCATCCCCACTGGGAGGACCGACTAGCTCACTGCTTCGTTCAAGGCTTCTCAGGAACCCAAAGGCTGGAAACTGGAGGGCGTTGTTGAGGATGGGAGTTGAAGTCCGGCAAACGCTCCACTTCTCTGCCATTTCAGGTGCTTCCTTCTATTGATTCTCTGCTAGAACGGAGAATGTATTTCTTTCCCCGATTCTGCAGAGTATGCTCTTGTCTTGGCCAGTCAGAGTGGTTAGCAGCATTAAGAAGTAATATCCTTCGGAAGGAAGATGGATCAGACTGCTGCTGAGGTGGGGACGGGGGACGGGGGGCAATGAATCATTCCACAGGAAAAAGGCACTGCAGCTGAAAGGTCCTCTTTCTTTCCAAACACCACCTGCATTCCCTCAGAAGTCAGGAGCGGCCAGAGAACAAGGATGATGTCTTGTGGAGGAGGGCCGCCCAACAAGCACCCAGGTCCCACTGTTTTCAGAGGAGACCCCAGTATTGAACGGTGTTCAGAAACGGACTCCAACCCCAGAGAAGATGACCCGGACACGAGAGTCCAAGAGGCTTCCCTCCAATCTCTGCAGCTTGCAAGGTTGGTTGCTCAAGACACAGGTTGCAAATTCTCACATCCTTCTGATGTTGACTGTTAACTCACGACAGTCTAGCTCCACTGCAGTCCATGCTGGCGCTTGCAGCAACCGTCTTCTGTGAAACTGCTTGCCACAACATTAACCGGTGCCAGCCAGGCACATGTGACTTTGACCAGAGAGCTGTGGGCACAGAGCGATGTTCCTCAAAAAGAGAAGGGGGCGCTCTCAGCTCCTCACTTCAACAAACTGCGCAGATGTATGGAAAACTCAAGCTAGAATGTAAGATTGAACGGAGTGGGGACGGGAGGGCTGTTTTGATAACAGCTGTAATCTCCACAGCTGACTCCAGCTCCTGGCCTTGGGGAAGAGCTGCTTGCAGCTGCAGCCTACCCTGGACGAGCGAGATCTCTCAGGCTACACGGAGAGAGAACCGCCAAGCCCTCCACACTCGCTCCTTTGGCACAGAACACCAGCAACTCCACTCAGACTTTCCGCTGGTCTCAGCATCTCTCTCTCTCTCTCTCTCTCTCTCTCTCTCTCCCTCCCTCTCACTCACACACACTTCTTGTCTGTGTAGGAAACTCCTGTGCTTTTTAGTATCACAGTTGATGAATCCAGTTATTCAAGTAACAGGATTTGGGATGGGAAGGTTCTCTGAAAGCTTGTGTTTTGCAGCCACACAATGCAAACCACCGGGCTGCGCTCACAATGCTCGTGGTTACATTCAGAACGTTGGTTCTGTGTCTGCGGTTAGAGCACCAGTTTACTGAGCTCACGGTTTCCCAAACTTACGATAATAGAAACATGGCTGGAAAAGCCAGCTGTCGTGGTGTTAAGAGAGACTGTGCGTATTGGAGAGTCAAGCCTGGTGTGGTGGTTTGTGTTGGGATGATGAGCAGGGAGAGTCGGGTTCAAATCGGCCATGAAACTCACCTTGCGTCAATCACTCTCTCTCTCTCTGAACCTGATGGATCTCACAAGGTGGTTATGAGGGCTGTAGAACTTGTCTGCAGCCCTGAGCTCTTTGGAGGAATGGCATGATAAATAAATAAATTCTGCCCTTGGAGCAGCCAAGTCCCTGAATGTTTGCAAGAGGTGCTGTTCAAAGAACATCTCCTGATTGGAAGAAGGCAAGCCAGAGCAGGAAATCATACAGAGACACTACACTGCAGGCAGCATCAGAGGGTGGGTATTTCCACTTTTCTTTTTGGGGGAAGGATTTAATGATCCAGTGCAGAGAACAGCAGTTACCTGCCCCCAGAGGAGGTGGGCTAAAAGGAGGGAAGATCCCAGCAGGGAAATCGTACAAAAGTGTCACCACAACTGTGGGTTTCACCTGGTTGAAGGCCAGAGGCTCCTCAAAGGGCTTCAGAGGAGGGGGGGCGTTGCTTTCTCCCAAATGCCTTGCCTGCCAAAGGCCAGGATTTCTGGCACGGTTTCTCCCTTCCACATGGGGCCCCCTCCGAAAGTTCAAAGATTACCCAAGGGAGCAAACTTCATGTCAGGGAGGGTAGCCGTTAATGCTTTGATGAGTGGTGAAACATTAACTCTGGTTAATCTGCGAGGCTGCTTTCTTTCGAGGCAACTGACCTCAACAAACAGAGGCGTGTACAGCTCACCTTGCTGTACGTAGGTTGGAGTAATACTGCGTTACAAGAGAGCGTAAACCCTCCACCCTGCCCAAGATCTCTCCAAGCTGGGGCATTCAGCTCCA
Source organism: Plestiodon gilberti rubricaudatus (assembly GCA_026170595.1). Taxonomy (NCBI): domain Eukaryota; kingdom Metazoa; phylum Chordata; class Lepidosauria; order Squamata; family Scincidae; genus Plestiodon; species Plestiodon gilberti. The sequence goes on from JANXHW010000011.1 coordinate 10,598,823, forward strand.
GACTGGACTTGTCTTCACCTTGTCCCAGTTGTGTTTTAATCTGAGAATGCGCATTACATTGCACATATATATCATCTCTTTTTCAGGCGTCTGTGTGTTTTGTTTATGTATAGTTTATGTACATCACTCATCAATAGTTTCTTTCCTGCCTCTTTTTAATCTTCACATCAACCTGCTGCGGCCTGTCCACAAGAAAGCAGATTTTGCCACAATCACCCAGGTCCTGGTCGCATCTCGTTTGGATTACTGCAGTGCAATCTACATAGGGTATATTGCACTCATGCTGCAGATCGGAAAGACTGAGGTGTAGTGGCTTTCCTAAGGCCAGCAAGTGAGAATTTATGGCAAGGGTGAGATTCAAACCAGAGGAAGTCTGTATTTGCAGCTCAGTTCCTCTGCCTTCTTTATATTTGCCTGCGACTGTTGCACAGTCCTGGCTCTCATTAACCCTTACGACAGCCTTGCAAGGTAGGGCAGGCTAATGAGCTGCATGTTGGTGATGGGGGAGGGCTGGCAGTTGAGGCTGAGCAAATAACAGTGGCTTTAAGGACACCGAGTTAGGTCACGGCTGAGGCAAGGTTCGAATCAGGGACCGCAGAGCAGACACAACTAGTCAGTGTGCCCTCCTGACTCCTATTAAATCGGCAGCCCTAGAAGCTCAAGGTGATTACCTCCATATTGCAAATGGGAAGGAGAGACTGAGAAGCTTGTGTTTTGCATGCAGAAGGGCTCCGGACCCTGCAGTTCAAGGCTCAGGAATCCTGGGGCAAACTCCTCTCTCCCGGAGACGCTGGAAAGCTACTGCCATTCTGGGGTGGTCTGAATCCTGGTCTCATTCAGCACAAGGCAGCCTTGCCCATTGCAACAGCCTTGCTCCACTTCCCCGCCCTCATCCCTGACACCTGCCCTCTGGCTCCCTCTCCTACCATCGTGGCTTCATTTTGGCTTTGCTAAAGGCACACTTGACCCAGCGTGTAATTCAGCTGTGGAACTCCTTGCCCCAGGATGTGGTGATGGCACCTGGCCTAGATGCCTTTAGAAGGGGTTTGGACAGATTCATGGAGGAAAAGACCATCACAGGTGACAAGCCATAAGCAACCTCCTGGTTTTAGAAGTGGGTTTTCTCTGTGCCAGGTGCAAGGGAGTGACAACGGGAAACAGGTTATCTTGTTGTCTTGTGCTCCCTGAGGCATCTGGTGGGGCCACTGTGTGATACAGGAAGCTGGACGAGATGGGCTTTTGGCCTGATCCAGCAGCGCTCTTCTGATGTTCTTATCATGCGCTGTCATGTGCCAACTTTCTATGCTTTCCACTCCTCAAACATCCCTTTGACCCTTCTCCTTGCCTTCAGCGTTGCTGAACAAGGGGGAAAAGGGTCACTCCAAACATAACTGTTGGCTGTGGGGCGGCCTCTGCTTTCTCTCCCCCACGGTGTAGACTGTTCAGGTTGGGTGGGACGCAGCAGGCCACAGATGCCTTAGCCGCTCAGCCACAAAGCTCAGATCTCGCTGCTTCTCTCTCCTCCACCTCTTCTCCTCCTACTCCTCCAGGCTGGGCTCCAGGTTTGCGTGGGCTGCAAATTCCCTTCGAAAGAAAGCAGTAAGAGGGTGGCAGGCGATAATGTCCTTCACACCTTACAGCACTTCTTCTCCCCCCCCCTCAAGCCCTGGAATCAGGTCCCAAAGGGTTTCCACCCCAGTAGAAGTTGGCAACAAAGACACTTTAAGGCCTGGAGGGGAAAAAAAGCTGTCAGAGACAGACGTCTACTTATTAGAAAAACATCACTTTTTTCTCTCCCACGACTATGATTCAGTTTCCACTTAAGACCTTGAGCCTCTGCTGGCAACAGCCACACACTGGGGTTGCAAGGATCCTCCCCCGCCAGAGAGGAATTCTTCCAAGACAAAAGGGAGATTGCGGGAGGGAGCCAGGCAGCGGGGTTGAGTGCCTGACATTTAAAAGCTCAAACACACAGTTCTGGGAGAAATTAGGAAAAGGGGGCCTGGGCCGACAGCCCAAGGCGCAGAGTTCAACACAGAGAGCCTTCTGCTCAAATGGCTGCTGCTTCGTATGCTTACAAGCTCATTGCCAGAATCATGAGGACTAGAAATTTTTTTTTGCCTTTTAAATGACAGCCCCTGCCCCGACTCACATACAAGTGCTCCACCTGCTCAAAGCTCCAGTGATTTCCGTTTCTGAACTGGAGGAAAGGGGAACATAAATATCCAACTCTTTCGTTTGTGCTGTTCACACTTAACCCTCTCTCGGGAAAAACGGCAGAGGCCCAGCTGAGTCCCATTGAGGGAAAACGTACACAGCTCCACCCCTCCGCAGTGGTGCGGTCCAGGAATCCTGTAGCATATTGCTCAGTTCCACTGATTGGATAAAGTGGCGCCCAGTGAAAATGACAGTCAAGTGAGCAAAATGTTGTTGTTGTTGTTCAGTCGTTAAGTCGTGTCCGACCCTTCGTGATCCCATGAACCATATCCCGCCAGGCCTTCCTATCCTCCACTATCTTCCTGAATTCGCTCATTTTCATGTTTGTTGCATCAGGGATGCTGTCTAATCATCTCATCCTTTGCCTTCCCCTTCTCCTTTTGCCTTCAATCTTTCCCAGCATCAGAGTCTTCTCCAGAGAGTCCTCTCTTCGCATTATGTGGCCAAAATATTTGAGTTTCAGCCTCAGTACCTGTCCTTCCAGGGAACAGTCAGGGTTGATTTCATTTAGGATTGACTGATTTGATCTCCTAGCAGTCCAAGGGACTCTCAGGAGTCTTCTCCAGCACCACAGTTCAAAAGCATCTATTCTTCGGCGCTCAGCCTTCCTTACGGTCCAACTCTCGCAACCATACATTGCTACTGGGAACACCATCGCCCTGACTATACGAACTTTTGTTGGCATGGTGATATCTCTGCTTTTTATTATGCTGTCTAAGTTTGCCATAGCTTTCCTTCCAAGGAGTAAGCGTCTTTTAATTTCATGGCTGCTGTCTCCGTCTGCAGTGATCTTGGAACCCAGAAAAGTAAAATCTGTTACTGCTTCCATTTCTGCCCCTTCTATTTGCCAGGAATTGAGCAAAATAGGGAAAATGAAAGAAGAACAAGACTTTAAGGAAGAATGTTTGGGATTTAGTAGCTATCTTAGTTCCCTGGCTGGGCTCCTAGTTGCTGTATTAAAACTGAGCGACAGGCAGAAATCTGGCTGGTGCAGCACTTCCCAACAGGGATAGTAATGTGGGGGAGCTTGACCCATGGAATTTCCACCTGCCACACAGCTATTAAAGGCACAGGGTTCTGCCACCAAAGCAGCTGGTCCCAATCTAGTGCCGACAAGTGGCCATTAAGACCACCCACCCCTGCTGGGAATATAGCCCCACCCTCTCTTGCATCATGGCCTCCTCTGCTCTGGGTGCAGCGCCACACCTCTGGCTGGAAGGCCACACCCTCCTTGCATAACTCACAAGTGTCGCATTCTGCTAGGTGTGGCCACACACTGGCAGGCCCCCAACACACAGCACACACCAATTGCCCTGTCAGCTTTAAGCACCAGCAAGGCACACACCGCAACAGGGAACCAACCTCCAGCTTGCTCCATAGCAAGCAGCACACTCTCAGCGCCCCCTCTCTTGCGTCCAAGATTGGAGAGATCCAGATTGGGGGGGGGGCTTAATTCTGCTGAGAGGCACACAACGGGACAGCCTAACTTTTGGGAGACCAGCTCTTTTCTCCATACCGGCGTTACATAAAGGCCGCAGCTGGGTGGGTCTTTTCTAATTAACACACTCGCATCCCGTGCTGACTCAAACCACGCCCAACTTGCTCAATATTATCTGTCATGGTGTGGACAGAGTTTAAGTTTTTTTCTCCCCCCTCTCATAGTACAAGGAGTGAGTGTGTGCGTGCGCTATTCAGTGAAAATGATTGACAGCAGGTTTGGGACAAAGAAAATACTTCTGTGCCCAAGGCATAGACAGCATGTGAAATTCACTGCCACTGGATGTGGGGAGGGCCACTAGCTCAGACCTACCTCCCGTGAATCCATCCAGTTGCCTTTTAAAGCCATCAGCATGTGACAGTCCCAGAAACAAGAAGGAACTTGCTCCAACCACGTCAAGGAGATGACCTCCCTCCCCGGACAACAAGCCAATGTCAAAGACACCAACACCTCTTTGGGACCAATGACAAAGGGGGACAGGAAGTGTGGAGGAGAGGAGATCTGGCCTCTCCTGTTCAAGGCTGGCCAACAGCTGGAATGGCAAAAGCGTTGCCTGGCTGCCTCCAGATAAGGGGTCAGACCCCCACATACCGCTGCCGTTCCATGGTCTTGCTCAATACTGATGTAGTATTTTGCCTTTCTAGATTGCAAGGAGACTTCAAGCCAAGAGGCGAGGCAGAAATACCTTCCACCAACAGTATATAATCAAACCGGAGCCCTGTGTTCACGCCCAGTTCCCCAAAATCTGATCATTCAGATTTTCTTTTTCAACTGTTGCAGGAGGGCATAGTATGCGTTCTCTAAAAGGGTGTGCATTCGCTATGGCAGGAAGAAACCGGAAGTGAAACTGGTTCACACCAGCACGTTTTGCAGCTGGCCCTCACACCCAAAGCCATGCTGAGTCGCAGCCGCCCCTTCGTTGAAAGGGGAACCAAAAGATGACAGCAAAAAACAAAACACCAATTTCACAAGCAGGTGTGTGGGGGGGATAGGCAGCCAAACCCCTTCCCCATGCCCCCCAGAGGCACAAGTTAGAGAGAGGAAACGGCAGAAGAATAAGATTTGGGGTGGAGGAAGAGGCCAGAGAAAGGAGCAGCATAGTCCTTCGCAGGATGCGGCCCCAAAGTGCGGGCCTTGAAATAAGGAGCCATCGATCACACACAACACACACCAGCCTGGTAACAACCACTCCTCTTAGTTCTCCAGGGTCACACAGGCATGTGGATTTGTACATCTGGGGGACTTATCAGAAAAAGGTCACTCACCCCCATCCCTCAGAGAAATCACAAAAATGCATGTTTTTTTTTTTAAAAAAAACCACTTCATTTTCATGAGAACTAGAAAGAAAAAAATCATTTATTTTTCTTTTTAAAAAACAGTTCAGTGAAGTGAGCCCTTGTTTGTAAAGACTTGGGGTTACCACCACCCCTGCCCAGGCACCCATAACCACAAGAAAATGTTTCACCCTCCCCACCCAAAAACAAGGAAAAAGATTCTAGAGAAATTCCAGCGTTAAACGTACAGTACATTTGCATATGCAGATCAGCATCGGATAAAACACACCAATATTTTTTTTTCTAGCCCGGGAAGAAATGAAACATTTAAAAAAAAAAAATAGACCAAAATAACCCAGTGTATTCCAGTTTGCCAGCTGCAGTTTTGCTTACAAAAGTACCTTGTCTTCCCTTAAGTAACTTACTGAAGGCACAAAACAGATCCAATTCTTTCCAACACTACCCAAAGAGAGAAAGCACACCCTTTTTGCACAATCTGGGAGTGACTTTGACAGCGATCGGAAGAAATACACAGCCAAAACTAAAAGAGCCACTGAACGTGAGGAAAGGGAAGATTAAGTGCCTCCACACACAAATATTTTACATCAGCATATAACACCCTAGTCAAGACAACTGGAAGTGCATTTGACACCAAGTCGTGCGATAAGCTCGGACCTTTGCCTGCAAATGAAGGCTCGAATCACCCAGATGGGGCCCCCCTGTTCAGCCCCATAAGCAGGTCATCTAGGCCAGAGGATGAAGGGGAAATGGAGCCAGGCCACAATGCTCCCCACTCCGATTTTAGGTTCATGTGTCTATAAGGCTGTTCTTTTTGGCTTGGGTTCACGGCACACAGATCCTGGAGGAGGGGTGTAACCGACGACCCTCTTTTACCCACGTAAACAGCAAAGAAAGTGATCCCAAATGGAACAGTGGGACAGTTTCAGAAATTTCAGCTGTGCCATGGAAGAGCTGTAGAAGAAAATCATGTCTACAAGAGAGGAAAGGACAGAGCGCGAGCAAGGAACTGTGGGGTTTTTTTTGCTCCACCCCCCCACCCCCCATTATACGGATTCTCAGCGATGTGCACATTTGCATGCATTTCGTGCTTCGCAAATTGGATTATCTTGGACGCCTAAGCAGATGGTTGTCACCTGACTAACTCCCACTGCCCAGGGAATCCGATCGCCCAATTCCCAAAACACAAAGCAGATCTGCTGGAATGTCGGCAAGCACGGAGAAAACACTGGCCAGGCTCGGTGGCGGCAGTAGAAAGTTACTTCAGAAGTAAGAGGAACAGATATTAGAGGAATGTTATTTTTTTTTATTTCCCACTCTCCAGCCCCACAAAAAGACATTTTTTTAAACAGATAATTCTCTAGGACTCAAAAGCACTTTGCAAGACAGTCAAGTCCAGCTTGCTTGGGGAAGAAGGAAGGGCTCCGATTGGATCGGGCGAACAGACCTGCCCTCCGACAGATTTTTCATGAGCAAATTAAGGATTGGTCCCACTTTTTAAGAGGGGTGAAAACCGGCACCTCTTTCTGGGCTGTTTTCATTTTGCTAAGAGAAGGTGGACCACGATTTCTGGTGCCAGAGATTGGGGTAGTGGGTGGGTTCTCCTCCTGGAAGTCAGGAGACAAGTAGGAGCTGCTGCAGCAGTCAGTCGAGGAAGGCACAGAGTGGACTGCAGTGCTGCGGGTTGGCGGGCGAGGAGGGCAAGGGAGGAAAGGGTGTCACAAGAGCAGGAGCGAGACTGACGCACGCCTCCAACTTCTGGAGTCCAGTCACTTCTCTTCCTTCACGAGAAGAGGGGAGGGGAGGAAGAACACGCCTTGGTTGGGGGAGTTATGAGTCACGTTTTCTCAAAAGGAGATCATGCCCAGGGAGTGGGGCTGCTGCGGCAAGAACTGGCCTGGAGGGAGGCGACTGCTCAGCAAGGGCAGCGTGCACCACCAGGCAGATCACCCACCGCCTTTCCGCTGCAGGGCAACCTGTGCTTCAAGGCGGGAGAGGAGGGAGTCCTTGGCTCCCTCTGCAAGCCAAGTGCTGCTTTTAAAAGGGATCCCCTGCAGTGGGCACAAGCAGCGACACCCGTTTACACGCACTCCAGGAAACCAAGTTCAGCATCCCGGTCCCCCACAGTGGGGCTGCTTCAGAAGAGGGGAAGCGATCTATGGGATGTAGGAAAGGGGAAGTACAACCCACCACAGCAGCAGCATCATATTTTCCAGGCTCCTCTTTCAGTAGCTGGCCTCTCTCTCTTCAGAACAGCCCGCTCTCGCTCTCTCAGTTTGGGGGACTTCCACATGTTAAAAATGGAAGCCGGTGGTGGGGCCGCCGTGCGACTCCCAATGAGGAAATGCATTTACATCGCGAGCAGCAAGGCGGGGTGCCCAAGAATCAGATGCAAGCTAGCAGTTGGGTGTGTTTCAGTTAGGGGGGGGGGAACAGCCCCCACCAGCCTGCTGGACTGTGGCGCCCTAGAAACAGGCAAAAAAAAAATTTTTTTTTTGCCGCTCAGTTTAGATGGCAAAAGGAATGAACAACAGCCCAGATCTTGAGTTCGAAACAGAGGAGAGTTGGTTGTAACAGCAGGGGGAGGCGTGGAACCAGGCGTCTACAAAGCGAGTTTGAGAGAGCGGGAGGAAAGAACACACAAATCCCTGAGCATCAGCCATGTTGAAAGAGACAGTGCTGGCTTTTAAAAGAGGAAATTGGGGGCGGGCAGGCAGGCCTTTCCTTTGAGAGCCTCGAAAGGCACGACAGAAGACCTTCAGTCACAGATTCTCAGGCCCCAGTCCCAAACCAGCGAAGAAAAAGGAAACACATCTTTAGCAAGAGCAGAAGAGGAAGTCAGAGCAAGCTGAATCATTCTCACTCCACAACTTCTCTCAAGTCACCTCGCAGTCTGTGCCTAGGAGCCAATTCCTACACAGAAATTCGGGTATCACCTGGCATCACCTTCATCAATGAGATTTTGTTTTTTTTAAATCCACACCCACAACTTGGAACAGGATCGGCAAAGCGGGTTTCTCCCCCGACATGCACAACACATTTTCCAGGCAGGAGAATGTCAGTTCCCAGGCTGGCAGACAAGTCCGAACCGGTTGAGTTCAGGAACCAGCCATGAGAAAAGCTGGCAGAGAGTGTTGGGTTAAAAATGGCTAACGGGGGGGGGGGGGGGGAAGAGAGATATTTCCCCCACTCCAAAGAGGTTGTGTGAAGGACAGGAGAGCTCTGAAAAGGAAAAAAGCGCCCCCCCGATTGATTCGGTCATGCCAGGAAGCCAAAAAGACTATGGAAGGCAGCTGAGGGACAGCTCCCGGAAATGCAGGAAGCTGCCCGCCCGTGTGACCCTCTCCGAAGGCCGTTCCCACCTGGGGGGGTCCCCTGTGGCGGAAGCCTGCCACCTGCGAAAGGAAGAGCCTCCGCAAAGACTTGGAAGAGGGCGCCAACCTCCGCTCTGATGAAGAGTTTCTTGCATTCCACCCACCTTGCGGTGGGGGAACAGGTTTGGCCGGGCGTGTCCGCCCTTGCCCATTCCAGGCAGGCAACCTGGGCAGGTTGAACAGGTCAAGAGAGGAGGGGAGGAAGGGAAGACGATGGGCGTCGCCCTGCGAAGGCATTCTGGGATGCAGACTGCAGGAGCCAGGCATTTCCACAAGAGAACAGGGCCTGTACAAGGTGGCAAAATATGTTAATGCCTTGGCCTGTCCCCCCCCCACACACACACCTACCTACCCCAGGTCAAGCGGCATGCAAAAAGTCCAGAAGGCGGTGTTCAGATAGGTCCCTTGAACCAAGGCAGACAGGATCCAGCTCCCAAGTTAAGAGCCTAGCACAGAGGCAGAATTCCTCCCCCCTAAGAGATCCAGAACGGAGGAGACAACGCCCCTTCGCAAAACAATCTCTCCTCTTCAAACTGCCCCTCAAGAAGTCAATGCAAGCGGTTTGCCCAGCCGTCTCGAAGCCCCTCGCTCAGGGCAGCACCACTGTCGAGTCACCACAGGTCAGAGAACCACAGGGCCCGGAAAGAAGGCCAGCCACAGACGGGATGCAAACCTAGCAGGCATTGGCGGCTTTCTGCTCTAGGGCTAAGAGGTCCCCCCCCCCCCACACACACACAGTCATCAGCATAAATCAAAAGGCACCTTACAGGATGCAGCCGGAAGCTTAAGAGGTCTTGTGGGCAGCTCGCTTCTGACCCAAGCCGTTGCCAGCTACAAAAACCCTCTCTCCACTCTTGCTAACAGCAAGGAAGAACCCCAGTGCACCAGATCAGATTTCAAAATCAGCCAAAAAAGGCCTCCCCACACACAAAAAATGTTGAGGAAGAGGAGGGGGGGGGGAGACAAAAAGAGAATATATGTTGTAGGATTCATTGGTTAGAGATTTTGTGTGTGCGGACATTATCGATATATATAATATATATATATATAGCCCTAGAATTATGATTTGTAGTTGGAAGTCAGCCACATTAAACCTTCGTAAAGTCCTTCTCCCGACGTAGCGCACGACGGCTGGACATACCAATTTCTGTCCCTAATGCGAGTGAGCCCCAGTTTTTCCTGGATCTCGTGCGGTTTCATGGCGTCGGGGAGGTCCTGCTTATTTGCAAACACCAGGATGATGGCATCGCGCATTTCCCGGTCGTTGATGATACGGTGGAGCTCTTGCCGACCTTCGTCAATCCGGTCGCGGTCGGCGCAGTCCACCACAAAAATCAACCCTTGGGTGCCAGTATAGTAGTGTCTCCAGAGAGGGCGGATCTTGTCCTGGCCCCCCACGTCCCAGACGTTGAACCGGACGTTTTTGTAGGTGACCGTCTCCACGTTGAAGCCCACCGTGGGGATGGTTGTCACGGGTTGGCCCAGCTTGAGCTTGTAGAGGATGGTTGTTTTGCCGGCCGCATCCAGACCCAGCATCAGGATCCTCATCTCTTTGTTGCCAAAGATCTTGGACAGCATTTTCCCCATGGCTGCAGGCGAGTAGCACAGTCCATACAAGGCTGACTGGGGGGGGGGGGGGGGAGAGACGGGGGAGCGGGTGGGTTGGGGGAGAAGAACAAAAACATTACTACATATAATCTGAATATCGACCCTCGGTCCAAGACAGCCCTGCCTTCCCTACCCCAGGTCAGAGCACACACCACAGTCAGCATGAGGAGAGGACATGCCACCATGACAGGCTGGGCCTGTTCAAAACAAGGACGTTATTTGGGTAGGATCCCCAGCGTGTGTTCCGGCCTACATCTCGCCAGTTCTGCCAACCAGAATTGGACGGCCTTTTCTGGGGGGGGGGGAACAATCCCATCTCCGCACCTTCTGCCACTTTGCTCCTAAGGGGTCCCCACACACTTTAAACGACCTTTCCTGGGACCAACCAAACCCAGCCCTTTGGGTGGCACCCAGTGCCAAGGGAGCTCAAATCATGAGTAAGAATATGTTTGCCTACCCAGAGCTGGGCCTAATGTGTAGTGCCAGGATGGTGTAGTGGTTTGGGAGTCGGACTTAGACCTGGAAAATCCAGGTTCAAATCCCCGCTCAGCCACGAAGCTTCCTGGGTGACCTTGGGCCAGTCACTATCTCTCAGCCCCACCTACCTCACAGGGTTGTTGTGAGGACAAAAAAAGGAGGGGAGGAAATATGTACACCACTCTGAGCTCCTTGGAGGAAGGGCGGTATAAAAATGTGAAAAATAAATAAAATAAATAAACAAATGTGGAGGGAGGGGGCTGACGCTGACCACAGGCCCTTGTTGGTTCTCCTCCTCATTCCCCTTCATACTTGCACTATGCCCCCAACTCCGGCAAGCGAGGATAGCACCCAGCAGACGCTTCCATTTGCTTACGTGCCCTCTCTCTATGGACAAGGGACCCGTCAGTTCTGGACTCAACCCTCATGAGGTTGAAGGGCATGCAGGCCCACACACCCCAGGGGGCCCCCAGTTTTCACAGCTGCTCTTCCTCAGTGGCACCAGGTGAGGGGACAGCACCCATGGGCCACCCTGAGGTGCAAACCCTTGCCCCGAGACAACCAAGCAACCAAGACTGTCATCAACAGGGAGTCCGGTGTCTTCCATGGTCTTGTATGAAAGACCAGCATCGTGCCATCAAAACGGTGACCAGCACTCTAGTCCCAGCATCTCAAAATGGCAGCTTTTAAACAAGAAGCAAGGAATACATGATACTCGAAGAGCAAGAAGAAGAATTCAACGTCATGCACCTCCATGCTTCTGGTTGAACGCTGGTTTCCACTCAACTCAGACAGTGGGCTTGCTCTTGCATAGAGACGCCAAGGAACAGAGCAATGCTACGGATCAGAGCCCGGTGCAGAGACAAGACTCCTCCTCATCTTTATCAAGACTTCCAGGTTTACAATGGAGAGGGTTTTTTGGGGAGGGTGTCTCTGTGTCTTCCTCAGGGAAAGAGCACGTGCCACCCATAGAAGCCAGTGGAAAAAACCCACAATTTGAATGTAGCAGTGCGCCCTCCTCAACACACGAAAGGCAACAGCAAACCCAGGTCGTACAAAGTGAGGTTTAACTGAATTAAAACGGTATTTTCCACACCATGTCTACTGCGCCCACAGAGAATCGTGGGGTGGTGGCAGCTTACAGGTGCAACCCAGAATTCTGACAGTGACACTCTAGTCGATTTGCATCTCTATGGCATTACTCTTGCCTTTCTACCCCCCCCCCATCTCTATGGTTGCTCCTCCCCTTGGAACAGTCCCCCCACCCCACCCCAGTCTTCTGTTTTTTTCAAACCACTTCCTCTTGTATACCCTTCAAGTCCCCACCCTTCCTCAGCATGGTCTTTCGTGCACTCACACACAGGAGCTCCCAGCCCCTCAGGTATAGGGTGCCGAGACATCCGGCTGTCTTGTTCACCTACACCAGAGGAAGCCCTCTCTGCAACAACAGGCTCAACACTTTGCACCTGGCTGGGCCCATGACAGCAAGCATGAGTCAGGCTGTGGTTACTACCACCTGCTACCACAAGCTAGAAAAATTCTGAAGTCGACAGCAGTACCATTGCTCATCTTGCAGAAACAAGAAGCAACACCCCGAGTCCCTATTCTGGATGTCTGACCAAGCAGCACTGCCCATATGCCAAACCAATCCAACTTCAATCCAATCGGATCCTCAGTCAGGACGATCATCAGTCATGAGGTCTAGAAACTTGCTTTTTTTTTAAAAAAAGGAAGCCAAGATTCTCAAGGATGCTGCATGTAGTATTGGTCTCCACACTTCCCCCCTGTTTTTGAGGTTCTAGAGATACGAGGGGAAGCAAAGGTGGGGGGGATGGGGACTCCTGTGACAAGTGTTTGTGGTTTGCAGCGGTCAATGGTGATCGTGCACTGGGAGAAGAGTCTGGAGAACTTGCTTCAAGACAATTCTCCTTGCAGGACCTTGAGGGAAGGTCCCAGGATGCTGCATTATGTTTCCAAACAGGACAGTGGCCCTCATCCCTCATCTGTGTACCCCCGTCCAAAATCCAGGCTCACCTCATCTCCTTTATGCCAGCAGGAGAGGGTGCCAACACTAAAAAGGCTTCCATGCCCTTCTCTGAAAACCATACTCCCAACACACCTGGGTGCCCAGCCAGTTCAGGCAGCAGGAACATCCACTTCATCCCTCCTTCTCCTACACTTGACTAGAAATTATATTCTGCTTGCCCTGGCAGCCATGTTGTAATTCACTATCATTCCCACTTTACAGGTGGGGAAATTGAGGCTAGAGGACAATGGGCGCAATCCACAGAATGTCAGGGTCAACGAAATCTTGTTGATTTCAGGGAACTCGGATGCCCTTTGCTTTCTCCAGACTGTGGCCAGTGACCACAGGCGAGGTCTCCAAGAAATTCCACGGCAGGACTGAAACTTGAATTCCCTCCACCCCATGTTCTCTAGGAAATGGGGTCATGAGTATGTGGGGTTCTCACAAACACCCTAAGATGTCAATAAGGCCGAGAAGCAACTTCTCTAAAGCCACTGAGCTGCACGGCTAGGATAGGATTTGAATCCAAGTCTGTAGAATCAAAACCTCTCGCCTCTACCCCAAAGTGGCAGGGTCCCCTTCTACTCTCCATCCCAGCCTTTCAAACACACTCAGCAGTGCGTTCGTACCCCTCATTCAGAGGGACTTGGAAAAAGCCCCAGATTCCAAACCCAACACCCCACCTCTTTCAGCATCTAGCCTGGATTGGAGCTACACCTGCAAGTGACTTTCCACCTCCGCGGAGAGCCCTGCAATAGCAGCTCTTAATTAAAGCTAAAAGATCCAGCTACGTTTTGAAGGTCAACCCTGGAGAACAGCAAACAGCCGCCATTCCTAGGTCGACTGGCAAGAGCAATTCATTCTGGAGTGGGAGTTTTGCTTCAAAGTCTGAGAGCAGAACACCAGCAGCAGCTGGAGAAGAAGTTGTGAATCGTAGGCGGTGGCGGAGTGGCGGGGGGGGGGGGGAAGAGAAGAGAAATGATGCCATTGAAATTTCTGGTCTCCACCCACGTTGCCAACATGGTTTTAAAAGGAGATGACCCGTTCTACCCCCTCCGGGGGGAAAGCTCTCCACTTCAGTGCCTCCAAACCACACTCCAGGTGTGAAGATTTATTTTTGTCCAAAGTTAAGAATGTCGGGTGAATGTGAAGAGAAGGAGGCAGAGAGGAAAGTTAGCCGAAGTTTCATGGAAGGGGTGACAAAATTCACAAGTTTGACTTACACACAGTCACAGCCACCGCCATCTCCTCCTGGA